>CM066739.1:58103058-59463058 GCA_033961575.1 Aselliscus stoliczkanus
GTCTATAGACACAGGTGGAGCTCTTGAACGGCGCTCAAGCAAGGAGAAGCCAACACGCATCTCATTCTGAAATTAAGGTCATGCTTCGTTCTTTGTGAGACCTAGCAAGGGACAACTGAGGGAGAGAGGCAGGCATCAGCAGCGGAAGTGACATCAGACCCATCAGCAGCGGAAGTGACAGTTTGAGCTGGGTCTTCCTTTTGCCCCGGTCACACTGGCTTTCTCTTTCCTCAGGAGTCCAGGCTTCTTTGGACTGTAGGGCTGTGGCACTTGTTTTCCCTTTTGTGTGTAGCTCTGTTTATATCACTTATTTCTGGCATCTGCATGACTCATTTTTTCTCATTAGTTAGGTCTTAGCTTAAAGGTCACCCCTGGACCTACTAAGGTCCATGTGGAATATCTCCTTACTCTTTAATCTCTCTGGGTGACATCCCCCATTTTAGTTCTTTCGTGGCACTCTTGCAATCTAAAATTATCTTATACGTTAAAAAAAACCCAACCTGTTTACATTTTGGTTGGCTGACTTCTCCATTCGAATGTAAGCTTCATGTACAAGACACTGGGTCTGCCATTTGTTGTCTCTTTGCAAATGATTGCTGGAGAATAAAAATTGAGGAAGTAGGAAAGTTATTAATTTACTCTTTTGAGAAATAATCATACACCATCAAACTCGCCCTTTGTAAGTATACACTCCCGTAGTTTTTAGTATATTCACAAAGTTGTGCAGCTATCATGACTAGTTCTAGAACTGCCTTCCCCAAAGAAACCCCGCAGCCATCAGCAGCCATTCCCCACCCCACCTCCACTTCTTATCTCCAGAGAGAAAAGCGCAGGGGCGGCTCCCGTCAGCTGGGCAGGAGGGACCCAGAGTGGATGGCTTTTGTGTTTCCAACTTCCAAAGTCGCTGCCCAAGGTAAGGTTCTAGAGCACAGGCAGAGTTGGGCCAGGCGAAGCGCTTGGCGGTAACAGAGCCGACATGAGCAAAGCAGTTCTCAGGGGCTGGGTATTGGGATAAGCATTGGGCACGAATTAGCTTATTGAGTTCTTTTTTTTCTTTTTTTTTTAATTAAAATTTTGTTTTTGCTCCTGGAGTTCTTGCATCAACTTTATGAGGCTGGGTGAGAGGGATGATGGAATTGAAGCATGGAGAGTGTGAGCAAGGCAGCTTACAGCCATGTATTCGGGAAGGGTGGGCCTTGAAGTCAGGCAAATGCAACGAGGACCTACACTCAAAGTAGTCATCCGTCCATACGGCCCGCCGAGGGCACTAGCCACTGAGCACTTATTTCCTCAGTGCCAGACCGAGATAGGGACCTTGGTCGGGCTGATGGTAAATTCTCCAGCCATGGAGCTGGAAAGGAAATACTGATGAGTTGGGTGAGCCTAGGGAAAAAAACCCAACAGCCTATTGATGTGCAAACAGCTCAAGAAGTGCCGTCACTTCCACTCAGGAGCCTGAGGACCTTCTGGAAGGCTCGTGTCTGCCTCCAGGTCTGTTCCTTGTCGTCCGCCGGCCAGTTCCTTCCTTTTCCATCTGGAACAATACCCCTTCTGCTGGGCACTCTGCACACAGTGCATGTCCCTGGTGACCGCCCAGAGCCTCACCTGTGTGCATCCCTGCTCCCCACTCCGTCCCTGGCCCCTCACCTGTGTGCATCCCTGCTCCCCACTCCGTCCCTGGCCCCTCACCTGTGTGCATCCCTGCTCCCCACTCCGTCCCTGGCCCCTCACCTGTGTGCATCCCTGCTCCCCACTCCGTCCCTGGCCCCTCACCTGTGTGCATCCCTGCTCCCCGCTCCGTCCCTGGCCCCTCACCTGTGTGCATCCCTGCTCCCCGCTCCGTCCCTGGCCCCTCACCTGTGTGCATCCCTGCTCCCCGCTCCGTCCCTGGCCCCTCACCTGTGTGCATCCCTGCTCCCCGCTCCGTCCCTGGCCCCTCACCTGTGTGCATCCCTGCTCCCCGCTCCGTCCCTGGCCCCTCACCTGTGTGCATCCCTGCTCCCCACTCCGTCCCTGGCCCCTCAAGCTCCTTCTCGTAGCAGTGGGTCCATTGCAGCCTTTTCCTTTTTGTTGTCCTCCCAGCTCATCAGAAGCACAAGTCCTAAGAGTGACTCTTCCCGCACCCCCCATTCCCTTATACAATGCCTTAGCTGTTTTCTTAAAAGCTAAAGATACCCTAGATCGGTACCTCTTGAGCTTTCACATTCCCGTGACTGCCCTGGAGGTGTTGAAAACGCCGGGTTCTGGTTGAGTAGGTCTGGAGTGTAAGCCTGAGGCTGTGCAATGCCGATAAGCTCCCAGCCAACACTGAGGCTGCTGGTCTGTGGGCCACTTGGAGTTGCGAGTTTCTAGACTCTATAGGTTGTCAGCATCGCAATTTGGGGGTTCCGATTTTATAGGCGGCGTTGACAGATAAGACAGCAGCATCTGGGGCATCCAGGTGGGGGTGGGGGGTGTATCTGGAAACCAGGTCTTTCGAGGACAGATAGGAGCAACTTGAACGTTCGGTGAAGGAAAGTGAACCGAAGGGAATCAGAAGTCGGGGGAGGGCGTGTCTTCAAATATTTGTGAGAGGTAATTTACTGGGTGTTTTCAATGGGGACATAAGGACCAGCGGATTCAGATTAGCGTGTCTCCAAGTATATTCCTTGAGCACAGATTCCCTCAAAAGGCTCAGTGAAAAAATGTCTGCACCGTCCTTTGAGTTTGGTGTGCACACCATATATCACCTCAAACGTCCTCAAAGGTTTATGGTGTACATTAGCACAGTAAAGGCTCTGAGAAGTCCTGCAGGAAAGGAACGGGTCTAACTTTGTAGGGCCAAGAGCCTCCTCACTTACGTTACCATGAAACCATGTTTCCACTCTCAGTGCCATTACTGCTATTCAGAGCTGGGTTCTCTGTGAGCCTGGGAAGGATTTCCCTGTGGCATTAGCGTGAGGATCTGAGGTGTGTCGGGAGGACAACTGGGAAGAACATGGCATCTGGCTACACTTTGGGCTTCAGGTGCCTTCATCAAACGACTAGATCAGTGGTTTTCAGCCTTTCAAAGTGGAGCACAACGATTTAAAGTGAAACTCCAATATAACATGCATTTATGAAAAGGGGCTCTGTTGGAATGGGGCTGCTGGCCGGGCCCCTCTTTATTTAGCCTCTTCCTGGGCATTGTCTATGTCCACAAAAGGTCTGCTTAGTGTGGACAGATGGCCAGACGAGATGGGCAGTGACCCTAACATTCTAACATCCCTCCTGGGGCTGTTCCTGCCTTTTCTTTTAGACGGATGTTCCCTGTTCTAAAGATCAGTGTCACGGGGCTGGACCCCAATGCCATGTACTCCCTCCTACTGGACTTTGTCCCAACGGACAGTCACCGCTGGAAGTATGTCAATGGCGAATGGGTGCCCGCGGGCAAGCCGGAGGCCTCCAGCCACAGCTGCGTCTACATCCACCCGGACTCCCCCAACTTCGGGGCCCATTGGATGAAGGCGCCCATTTCCTTCAGCAAGGTCAAGCTCACCAACAAGCTCAACGGAGGTGGGCAGGTATGCCTGGGTCGCCCGGCCACCGGCCACCCCACACCACCAATCAAGAAATATCAAGAGTGCATTTAGGCAATTAGAGGGGTCCTCGCTGGCCTCTTCTCCTGCAGAAGCCAGTCATTCCCTGGAGTCCAAATGTAAACAGGAATAAACAGCTCTTAATTGCTGCTTTCAGTTTTTAATGGACTTCCTGATGTTAAAAGAGTGAGCGCGCTGTACTTAACTTAATCATCAGGGGCCCTTTCAGAGTTCTGTCTTGTGTGTGTGTGGCTTTTTACCCACCAGGGAGGGAGAGATTTGTGGGTACCACGTTTTGTTATTCCCTCTCCCCTTTTTTTTTGGTGTAAGTGGTATGTTGGCAATGGACAGATCCCTTAATAAAAAGCTGCGCCTAAATGAAATAATTGCTACCTCCACTTGGGCATTCGGATAATTATCAATAGAAATTGAATCAGCTTTGGGTTTTCAGAAAGAAAAAAAAAAGAAAAATCCAAACAACCCTCAAATAAGGAAGGTTTTATTTAAGGTCTCCTATTAGCGTAAACAAGATTTGGGGGCTTTTTCCTCTTTTGTTTTCTCTGGTAGGGTTATGAGTACTAGTGCGCTGCAAGGGTTGCTATTGACTTTGTAAAATGTAGACTGTTTTGGGGGCGATCAGAGGGCAAGGTCTGTTCCCCCATATTTTGCTCTGGTCCTCCTCTTAGCCCTCAGTCGCTGCATTCCTTCCCTGCTCTCTCTCTGTGTTTAGCCCGTTGGGACGTAAGAGTTCATGTTTTAGGAAGGGGGGGCAACCCACCCAAGTCTTCGCAATACTCAGCAGGCTCCAGTGCTTGCCTCAAACAGGAAATTGAAAAGTAAACTGTTAGTGCGTCCCAGATTTCACAAGCCGAGACAGTCCACAAACCTTTCATTTGAAGCCCAGAGTGGGTTTTACGTAAGCAGCAGGCATCGGATACCAGTACTCCTTAGGGCAAGTCATCCCTTGTGAAACGGAGCCACGGTCAGCATTTCAAAATGCTAGGATTCCTCCTATGAAGAAAAACCATGTGTCTTAATGGATCAAAATCCACACCATTGTGCTGAAAATAGGGAGAGAAAAAAAACAAGGAAGCCAGGATTTGGGCAGAAAAACTGAACACCGTACAACTCCCCCTCCCTGGCAACCCACCCCATCCCTGTAAGCTCCCGTTACTCTCCCTGGGAGCTTCTGACCCCCACCCCCCACCGTCATCACTGTTCAGTTCTTAGGGAGGTGTGGTGCCAGCTCAGGTGACCGGGGATGCCAAGTGTGCGGCCCTAACTGGGTGGGTGCCGGTCGGTGGGTGGCTCACCTCTGAGCCGCCCGGCTCTGCAGTCTTGTATTTCTCTTCTCCTTCCACCTCAACAGATCATGTTGAATTCTCTGCATAAGTACGAACCCCAGGTTCACATCGTGCGTGTGGGAGGGGCCCATCGAATGGTGATGAACTGCTCTTTCCCTGAGACCCAGTTCATAGCTGTGACGGCCTATCAGAACGAGGAGGTGAGTGTGGCCAAGTCACCTGGGAGAGCCCGGGGGACCCCGAGGGGGTGCTTTCATTGCCATGACCAAGCCGGGAGGAAAGCTTTTCCAGGATCCAGCACACTCCGCAGAGATGCCCGGAAACAGTAGGGTAGCTGCTGGCCACTCCCTCGGGCCCGTTTGCCAAAAGCCACCTGCACTTCCTCTCCTGGTACCAGCGGGCAGGCTGTGCACTGTAATAAAACCAACACAAGCCCGGGGCGGTTAGCTTCCAGGGCCGGTGTGCACAGAGCTGGGCGTGTCCTGCTCCAAAGCCAGGCCATGGGAAGGGGCCCCTGGGCGGGTGCTGTGCTGCCTGTCCTGTCCGTTAGTTTTTCTGAGCACACTTTGGTCTCTCCCTGCCTGGCTCGAGCCACACTGCTGGTGAGCACGGAGTGGCCGGCGTCTGGCCTCTGTGAAGCGGGTGGAGACAGGGTGTTTGGGGAAGAACCTGGGGAAGCTTGGATTCCTTTTCATTAAACTTAAAAAACATTTAAAATATAGATGAGAGTATAGATTTATATATGCACAGAATGCGTGTGGAAATAGCACACTTTGACACGTAACGTGACGCAAGGAAAAAGACCAGCTCGTGCACCGGACTCTGCAGCCCTCTTCCCTCTGCCTCTGGGTTCCTTCCCACGGAAGCTTCCTGGCCAGAAAGAGTTCGGCTTTGTTGTGCTTCCTTCCACCAGAGAGCAGCATGGCTCAGGCCTTTGCTGACTGAGATGTGCTTTTCCTTATTTATGTATTCAGCACATTTTTGGGGGGTTTACTCTGTCTGGGTGTTGTTCTGCGTGCTGGGAATCATGCAGCGATGAAGTGTCCTCAGGCACTTACAGCCCAGGGCGGGGGGAGATGAAGACCAAATATATATCGTATGTCCTTTATATGTCATACATGTGAGATCTATATGTCAGATGGCTCTGGAGGAAAACGAAGCAGGGTAAGGCCTGGGGGACAAAGGGTGGCAGTGGGTGAGTGATAGTTTGTACCTTGTGCTGACACAGACAGTGAGTAAGTGATCATTTGAGAATTAGGGAAGTGATGCCAGGCTACTGTCTTGGGGAGGTGGGGTGTCACTGTGTTCCCAGTGACAATAGATGGAACCGACACATGGTAGGTGTTCAATAATTGTTGAGCAGTGGATGGATGGACGAATGGATGGATGGATGGATGGATGCATGTATGCATGCATTGCTCCTTTCTAATGTTTGTCCTTTCTTTGCTCACTGGCACTGCATTTGTCATTTCCACCACAGGTCACAATAAAAGGTTCTCTGCCAGACACAATGCGATAGTGATTTTGTGCAGAAGGATGCAAGGAAAGATGGGGGTGGGGGAGAAAAAGGGAGGAAGTAAAATTTATTCTGCTTTTGCAGAAGTCCCAGGGGAAGAGAAAGGGGACGTCTGCTCGTGCGTGTTCTGCGTTCACTAACACTTCTTATCTTTGTAAACACAAGATAACAGCTCTGAAAATCAAGTACAACCCCTTTGCCAAAGCCTTCCTGGACGCCAAGGAAAGGTGAGCACAGACGCTTCGGGAACATTTCTGCGAATGTGAAATTCATGGCCATCCAGGAGGGAGCGAGACTCGCAGCAATGGCTTTGCCTTTGGCGGAATTATGGTCTCAGTATCCAGTTTAATGCTTAACAAGATCAACAGAATTCAATCAACTCATAATTATCTGTTCCTGGTCATAGAGGTCCAGGAGGCCCTCTAACTGGCAGTGTGGTGTCAGCTGTTTTCCTGTAGATTCTCTAAAGTGGCCCAGCCTCATTTAAAAAAAAAATTGATTTAGATCTTTAATAGTTCACTTTGCTACCCCCAACTCCTGAATAGTATGATTTCAATAACTTTTTTTGTTTTTTAAAGATTTTATTGGGGAATTGGGGGAGGAGAACAGCGTTGGGGAATCGGGGAAGGGGAACAGACAAGTTGCTGTCTGTTCTTCAGTCTAGTTGTGGAGGACGTCGCTTCACTGGCCCATGTTGGATTTTATTTTATTTTATTTTTATTTTATTTTATTTATTTAGCTGACCATCCTGCCACCTGTTGGCAGCTCAGCAGCAGCTCAGCTCGGGCTGTGCCCATGCTGGTATTATCATTGCGCTCTTCCCGGATGAGGCAGTTGCTTGTAGGCCATTGGACGGCAGCTCAAGGCGGCCCACTGCAGCCTATGCCATCCCGGGGACGCACAGCAGCCCAGCTCCAGGTGGAGCTGTTGTTAGCTGTAGAGGGCAGTGTCACTGGCCCTCATGTGGGATCCAAACCAGGGCCCTGCTGCTCAGAGCTTGCGCTCCCAATACAACTCTTAACCAACAGACCACTCGGCAGGCCCAATAACTTTTTTTTTTTTTTTAATTTCAATTTTTTTATTTTTTTTTGAGGGCAGTGTCACTGGCCCTCACATGTGGGATCCGAACCGGGGCCACTGGCTTCCCAAGCCAGTGCTTAACCACCGCGCCACTCGGCCGGCCCCCAATAACTTTTTTTTAAACTATATTTAGCCTCGGAAATGTGAGTGATTCATAAATGTGAGGGGCTCATACTTTTCAGGTCTGAGAGAACTCAGAGACTTCTGGGTGTGGATGATAATTCTGCCACTTTGGGTCAGCGACTTCACGCCTCTATATATTTACTTTCCATTCTAGGAAAAAATCAAAAACTAATGGTGCTTATCACTGAGTCTATCAACAGGACCCAGGGTATAAATGTGGTTCAGGTGTTATCTCCTGAGTTTCAGCTCTTTTTCGATACCACGTATAACTGCCTAATCTTTCCTTTTCATCCTAGAGGCTCTTCTGTTTATGATACTACAGGAATCTGGCCTATCGATAGTTGATTTAATTTCAATGATTTAGAAGACACATATACATACGTATAAAACTTTTTCAGATAACCAGAGGTCTAAAGAAAATCTGATATGTGAGAGGACAGAATCCAGGTTCAAATGATAGCAGGGTGGTATAATAAAAATAGTTTAGGGCTTTGACTACGACGTCCTGACTTTGAGTCCACACTTTGCCATTTCCTGGCTGTTTGATCTGGCCAAAGTCACTTTCCCTCCCCGAGATCCAACCATTTTTTAAATCTGCAAAATGGGCATCATGATGTCTCTTCCCTCGCAGGATCATTGGTGGTTCTAGCACATCACAGATGTGACATTGCCCTGAAGTCCTCTGCAGGTCTCAGCTATTGTTAGCGCTGCTTGGATTTTGCCAGGCTGGAGCAATGATCACAGATCACTAAGATCAAACCAAATAGGACTACCTATAAATAGGGTGAATGGCAGTAACCATAAAATTGTAGTTCAAAGAGCAAATGCACAAGTCAGTAAAGTGCCCCGGAAGAAGGAGAATGGGGGAAAGATAGAAGCTTCAAGAAAAAAGGTGTTCGATTTCCAAGAAATGTATTGCTCTGCAGAGAGGAGTTTGGGCAGACATTGAGCTAATTGTGTAATAAGTTGGGCAGTCATGGTATGTCTCATTCCTCTTCCAGGAGCCACCTCAAAGATGTCCCAGAAGCTATTTCTGAGAGCCAGCACGTGACCTACTCTCACTGTGAGTTGGGTGGACGGTGGGTGGAAGGCACCTGGGCTACGCCATGAGCCATCTCCCACCTTAGAATTTTTACCGGTTGTGACCGCTTAAGGCCTGTTCCAAATCTGTCACGACCCAACAGGTTGCTTCTTCCACTCAAGATAAATGTAAGCCATTGTTCAGAGTTCCCTGAGAGAACCAGGGTTCCTAGGCAGGAGATAAGAACGGAAATGATGAGTTTCTTAGCCTCACTTTTCGTGTTGGTGAGGCTAAGCGCCCTCAGATGTGTCCTCTGGGTGTGTCTCCGGCCTCTCTGCTCTCGCCTCTCTGTTTTGGATTTCTGCTGTTCTTAGCACTTGCTGGTTTTCGAGTTGATCACTACTGCATGTCCTCTAAAGCTGCAACAGTAACCCAAGGTCAGTGGCATGAGAGCGGAAAAGTTAACCCGGTGTCTGAGACACTTGAATTGGGATCACAGTGGTTTGCTAAGATGCCTTCTGCAGTTTTCCAGCTATGGAATTCCTTACTCATTTCTTCCCCTCACCTTCATGCGTCCTCCAGTCATTGCCAGAGTGGCAGTACAGCCACATGGAGAGAAGCAGCTCTCAGGAAAGCACTTTTTAAAGTGACCTGGGATAATAAGTTTTTGTATAGGATGGGACCACGTGCAGAACTGCACATTTTCTAAGTTCATACTTTGCCTTCTTCTCGGCAAACTTTTTTTCTCCCTCCCTCTCTCCCTCCCTCCCTCCCTCTCTCCCTCCCTCCTTCCCTCCCTCCCTCCCTCCCGCCCTCCCTCCCTCTCTCCCTCCCTCCCTCCCTCTCTCTCTCCGTCCCTCCCTCCCTCCCTCTCTCCCTCCCTCCTTCCCTCCCTCCCTCCCTCCCTCCCTCCCTCCCTCCCTCTCTCCCTCCCTCCTTCCCTCCCTCCCTCCCTCCCTCCCTCCCTCCTTCCCTCCCTCCCTCCCTCCCTCTCTCCCTCCCTCCCTCCCTCCCTCCCTCCTCCCTCCCTCCCTCCCTCCCTCTCTCCCTCCCTCCCTGCCTCCTAATTGTTCTGGCTAGGACTTCCAGAGTCCTAGTTGAATAGGAGTGGCAAAGGGGGCATCTTTGTCTTGTTCCTAATCTTAGAGGAAAAGCTTTCAGATTTTGACTGTTGAGTTTGTGGTTAGCTGTGGACTTCTCATATGTGGCCTTAATTGTGTCGAGGTCATTCTTTTCTAGTCCTAGTTTGTTGAGTGCTTTTTATCATGAAAGGGTGTCAAATTTTATCAGATGCTTTTTTTTTGCATCATTTGAGATGATCATTTACAAACAAATTTCTATGTAATATTTTGCAGCCTTCCAAAATGTTCTGCAAGATTCTGTCAAGGCACGCTAGCCAGCTCCCTCTCTTTTCACTTTCAGGATGGTGGGGTGGTGATGGGGAGCATCATGTCTCCTCTTGCTTGGAGTGCAAACCTTCCCTCTGATCAGAAATAGAGAGGCCTTCACTCTTTCGGTGGAACCACAATTAAACCTTCCTAGTAGCTGCAGATCAGTGAGCTACATACACAGCTAACACCTCCTTCTTACGCTGACTTTTGATTTAATTCAGTTAAGTCAGAAGCAACTGAACCTTTGCATTTCTATGAACATACACTTCAAATAGTCTTTTTATATAGCTATGGTTCCAGTGTTCCTTACTAGGTTTCCCAAACTTGGATAGGACCTGTCATCCATCTTCAAAGAAGCCAACTTAGCTGCTAATGTGGAAGGAAGTGGCAGTGGAGGGGGGGTGGCATCTGTCTCCACACGGGCAGACCGTCAGTGTCACGCACACAGAAACACGGCGAGGCACAGTGGCTGGTAACCTGATTTTTGGTGTCTGTGTCTTCCTCTTGTCCCTTCCAGTGGGAGGCTGGATCTTTTCCAATCCGGATGGAGTGTGCACAGCAGGGAACGCCAATTATCAGTACGCGACCCCTTTGCCCCTCTCTGCTCCCCACACCCATCACGGCTGCGAGCGCTACCCTGGCCTCCGAGGACACCGGCAGGCGCCCTACCCTTCTGCGTACGTGCACAGAAACCATTCTCCCTCAGGTGTGTGATTCTGCTAATTAAACTCTTGGGGGCATGGGTGGGTGGTAGCGGTGGAGAGAAATGGGAAAACAGCAGGTAAAAAGCAGTGTCTGAAGCTGGCGCCTCTTTAGCCTGCCGCGGATAACATTACTGTCTGTCATTGTTTTAATGTTTTAGTTTATATACTAACAGTTGATTACATGCTTATAATATTACTAGTGTTTTATAATTCTTTCATAAGATACTGAGTCTCCTGGTCTCCCATGGGTGTAGAAGGCCCCTCCCTGGGGTGCTGGTGTCCTGGGCAGCTCCAGGCTGTGCCTCTGAAAGCCAAGTGAAGTCGTGGGGGCTGGGCACAGCTCCCGTCACCATCACGGCTCTGTCCTATAGTGGCGTCGCATAGCGCAGTGCCGGGGGCACTGGTCCCAGTACTGAGAGGCTATTGGGAGGGCCTGTGGGGAGCTGGATCCAGGCTGGCCTGCCAACCCCACCTTAATCATGTCTGTAGTCTAATTATTCTTTAAGTGGGCACTCTCACGTGCTCGTTTCCTCATGGATGCTGCCTTGCGCAAGCCCAGACCT
This sequence comes from Aselliscus stoliczkanus, assembly GCA_033961575.1. Taxonomy (NCBI): domain Eukaryota; kingdom Metazoa; phylum Chordata; class Mammalia; order Chiroptera; family Hipposideridae; genus Aselliscus; species Aselliscus stoliczkanus. Next base: position 58,114,318 of record CM066739.1, read on the forward strand.
TGCCTCGTTACTTGTACGAAGGAATGGCGCAAGGAAGCCAAGCGCAGGTTTCTCATTCTGTCATTCATACAACAGATATTTATCGAGGGCTAACTATGTTCCAGGTTCAACAAGTACTCCCACCCTCTTGGAGATTCTATTCTCCAATGGGGAGTTTGATATTAAATAAATAAGTACAGCCTACAGCCTGAGAGACGGAGGGGAGGGCTAAGACTGCAGCTCAGAGATCCCTGAGTTCTATATCTGCAGAGGGCTTGCTGGTCGCCAGTGTCTGTCCTGGGTCCCTTGCCCGCTGCTTCTGGTGACCTCCACAGCTGCTGCCAGCAAGGGAACAAATGTAGCTTCATGATCTCAGCGGGCAGTGTCCTCACTCTGCTTTCTGGGTCTTTCCGTGGTCAGCACACGGAGCACCTCTTCTGAGCAGTGGGGATGGAAGGTGACAAGGCACAGGTCCTTCCCTGGAGGAGCTCGGGGCTACCGGAGCACATAAAGCATTCATCCTCATGTGTAGTGACAGCTCTGAGGGGGTCCTGGGCCTGCAGTGTCGCCCAGGAACCTACTCCATCAACTGAACTGTTGTTATCTCCCCAAAGTGAATTTGATAGAAAGTTCCAGCAATAATCTGCAAGTTTTCTCTGGAGCTGACAGCTGGACGTCCTTGTCCTCGACACCCCACACCAGCCTCCTGTCTGTGCCCCACACCAGCGGACCCATCAATCCAGGGCCCAGGTGAGAACAACACCGGCAGCTCGCTCAGTGGTTCCGGGGTGTGCCTGAGTCCTGGAGACTCGAGTGTATTCTTTGGGGGGCTTGGTCTAAGCTATTGTCCTGCTTGCCGAGCCACTGGGGCGTGACGGCGACCATCGGATGGACCTGACGCTTCTGGAGAAAGGGAAGGCGCCTGCTCAGTCATAAGCTCTTCCTTTGGTAGCTTTGCAGTTTTATTTTTTAGAAGCTAAAGACATTCTGGCCTGGGAACATGTGTCAGAAATACTGTAACCTGTGATGGTAGCAGATAGATAATGAATAGGCAAACTGAAGGGGAAAAGCGAAAATACACCCTGAGAATTCAAGACCTTGGTTGTCCATATTCTTCTGGGCTGCCCATCCTAACAGGGGGATGGACAGTGGGTTCCTCTGGCCACCACCCAGGTCATAGGGCTCAGGGCAGCACGAGGTACCATCGTGTAACTTGCACACAGTGAGACCTGCCTCCTGGAAGTCCGTGTGGTGGAGTGGAAAGGAAGGGGGCGGAGTCTGAGGGACGTGGGCTTGAATCTCAGCCCCGCCTCTGTTGGCTCAGTGACCTTAGGCCTTTTCTTAGCCTCACTGACCTTCAGCTCTCTTATCTGTAACATGGCAATCATGGGAGCTGCTCTGTAGAGGGACGGCGACATCAAAATGAGAAAACGCATTAAAATGCTTTGTTAAGTGATAACATTCTATGTGCATGTCAGCCGTTATGTTCAAGAGGTATGCGGGATTTTTGAGAAGGTCCAAAAGGGGTTCGAAGGTAGACGATGGGACTTGGGAGGTGTCAGATGACTTGTGAGTCATAGGTCCATGAAAAGTTAGCAGAATGTAGGGCTTTGGTCGATGGTAGCACTTCTCACACGGAAGGTGCATTAGAATCGCCTGGGATGTGATTAAAATGCACAGTGAGGGCCTGAGACTCTGCATTTTCCACAAGCTTCCAGGTATTGCTGATGTTGCTACAAACTGTGATCTGATGACCTTGGCGATGACCTTGCCATGGCCACTGAACCCTTGAAATGCAGCTTGTCCAAGTTGAGATGTGCTATAAGTGTAGCATACACAGAGACGTCAGCAGACTTGGCACAAAACAAAGAATAAAAAAGCCAGGGTTTTCTTTTTCACATCAAATGCGTGATATGAAATGATAATATTTAAAATATTTTTCAGTTACATAGACTGTTACTAGCAAGTTCTGTTTTTCTTTTTGTTAAATGTGGCCCCTGGGAAGTTGAGCCTGGCATGTGGGGCTCACATTTCATTTCAGTTGGACGGCGCCCGACGGGGGGCGTCAGGGAAATGCGCTGAATCGGGCTGTGGTAGGAAGTGACAGGGAGGACCCTGAAGACGTGAAACAGTCACATGCCCGGCTCTGGCAGACGCTTTGTGTAAGCCGGTCATAGTGTTCGAAGATATCCACAAGGCTCGTGTCAAAATTCCTATTTTACTGACGGAGACGCTAAAGCAGGGAAGTATTAAAAACATCGTGAAGGTCACGCAGTGAGCTTTGTAACTCAGAGCCCATGGTTTTCCCACTGACCCAGGAGGCATCGGAAAGGGGCACTGAGCAATTATTGTTGAAGAAATTGGGGCCAGAATTCTAGCAAGCTGAGCTGGCTCCAAAAAAAAGCCACGGTCTAGGCTTTGCAGGTCCCCTATGGTCCAGTGAGGCCCATGGTAGTGGACAGGGCACAGTCCAGGGGCGTTGCTCCCTCCGGTTCTGTCAGGGGCAGTGTAACCCGTTCCTGACTCCATGAAGACATTGCTAGAGAAAATCAAATGTGTTCGGGACCACGACTGAGTAACGAGCCTCATCTCCAACAGTCGTGTGTCAGGCAATGCGGAGACTCTAAGAAGCCAGAACTCGATGACAACTGAGGGCTCGAAGCACTGGAGGTGTTTCCACCGGTTCCCACTGCCGCCATTTCCACCTAGGTCCTAGGGGACGGCCTGAACTGTGCTGCATATTAAAATCAACTGGAAAGGTTTCAAAAATCCTGATTCCCAGGCTGCATGGGAGTAGATAAATCAGAATCTCTGAGGTGAGGACCCAGGCAGCAGAATTAAAAAAATAAAAACCTTTCTAGATGATTCCAATGTGCAGCCAAGCTTGGGAACCAGTGCTCTAGAATAAGAGAAGTTCAAGAAAGTGGTCCAGTTCCCGGCCTTTCTGCCAGGGCCCGGAGCTGACCGGGAGGGCCGGCAATGGAGAATTATTAATCATTAGAGCAGCCAGCGTTGACTGAGCGTGGTGTGCTAGGCAGCATCTACTCACCTTCTTATTAACCTTCACAACAGTAGCTGTAAGGCACGGATAACTGGCGCTCCAAACCCTGAAGATGAGGGAACTGAAGCTCAGAGACGTCCAATACTTTCACCAGGGTCATGGAGCTAATAGTGGTAGGGCTAGGATTCAAACCCAGGTTTTCTGACCCCAGTAGGTCCCGCTTGTGATGCCACCAGGCCTCCCCTGGCCAGTGAGACATCCCCCTTGCAGATCATACTGTCCAAATAGCTTCCCTTTCACTCCCCTGCCTGTGCAGACAGGCTGCATCAGACAGAGGAAAGCCTGGAGACGTAAAGTTCTGCGTTCATTCAGACTTGAACAACTTCCCAGTGGGAGGGCCAGCATCAAAATTCAGGTCTCAGGGCACCTAGTCGTGAGCTCTCCCTCTACCTGTCTCTGCTTCTCTTGGCTCCTCTGCAGAAATAGGGTCCGCCTGTGCCACAGTTAGAAATGAAGCTGTGGGCAGACGGTCTTTTCCCAGACTCGTGTCCCTTGGCACTTTGTATTGTCAGGTGGCCGTCCTTTCTGGGAGTGTCATCAGCACCCTCTCTGTCTCTCTCTGTCTCTGCAGCCCCTGCCCATACCTGTGGACCATCAGCAACAGCGGTGGGGGCCCCACAGGGTCGGGCCCAGAGGTGCATGCCGGGTCCCCAGGGGCCTTTCTCTTGGGTAACCCCGCCGTGACTTCGCCCCTCTCCACGCAGACACCCACTTCAGCTGGTGTGGAGGGTCTGGGGGAGCCCTCGCTGACCAGCATTGCCGTGTCCACCTGGACGGCTGTGGCCTCGCATCCCTTCTCGGGCTGGGGCGGCTCAGGTGGGGGTGCACGCCATTCTCCCCCATCCTCGCTGAACAGCTAGGCAGCGGCCTAGGAAGGGGGCCGCAGGGAACCTGGGTGTGTAGGGCTCTTAGAAACCCCATCTATGACCCCGGGAGTCGGACTGCAAGGTCTTCCCCCCACAGCGAGCTGGAGGGTGGGGTGGCTTCGACCAGAAGCCTCCTGGAAGATTGTTTCGTGTGGATGATGCTAATTATGTCACTTGCACCTCTTGTAGACATTTCCCCTGGTACTTCCATTTTCTCTTCAACCTATCCAGGCTATGCTTAGACAACAGAAGTTCGTTGAGTTACCTTCCTTGTGCCCTGCCCCGTATCTGAAATGCTTCTAGAAGACTATACGTCCTGTTCTGCGAGGTGGTGCAAAGGTATTACATGAGCTCAGAGTTTACCTGGCCTCAGGCCACTGCCTGGCACTCTGTGCAGCCCTGGAAAAAATGTGTGGCCCCACAGGGCTTCGCTCCCAGCATGAAATTAACAGAACTGGAGCTAATCACATGGCGGAGCAGTATGCCTGGGCTGGAGGAAGTGAGGTTTTGTCATTCCCTTGCTCGGAAGCCTTCGATGGCTAGCCAGTGCCTGCAGAATGAAGCCACATGGCCTCACTCCCAGCACAGCCTCAAGCAATCTCCAGCATTTACTCCCCCTGTTACCTGTTACCCGTTAGCATCCTGTACGGCCGTCAGGGCAGGCATCCTTCCTCGGTTCCCTGCACATTCAGTGCGCTGTCGCACCGCGAGACCTTCTCCCGAGCCCGAGCCATCCTTGCCTGCCCAGTCCCACCTGTGTGAGTCCTACACATCTCCTGGGGACCGGCTCAAGTGTCACTCCTCGCATCCATCACCCAACCTGCCCGCCGTTCAATCTCCCCTGCTCCCGGCTCTCGGCCTGGTTTTGCCTCTGTCATAGAGCTCGCCTCATTCCACCTGTGTATTTCTTACCTGTGTGTGTGTCTCTCTCCCACTAGACTGTAAGCCCCTTGGGGGTGAGGCCTAGCCTTATCTTTGTACCCACAGCCCCTGGTCCTGTGCCTTGCCTACTGTAGGTGCCCAATAAATATGGCCGAATTGAACTGGTGTGAAATGCTTGTGCTACAGGGACAGTGATGGAGCTCGCTGGGAGGCAACACTCAGAGACACATGTCCGGGACAGGGTAGCGTGTCAGTGTAGGAGCCCAGAACACACCGGGACAGACAATTCTCGGTGCCTGATGACATATGGAGACAGTGGGGGCTAGGGCTCCGACTCCCAGACACTGGTCCTGGGCTCCCCTGTGCTGGCATCCCCTGGACCCCCCATTAGAAACACAGATTCCTGGGCACATGGCACACCGATTGGATAGGAATCTTTGGGGCTGCAGCATCCAGGATCTGCATTTCAGAGAAGAGTTCCAAGCAGCCGTCACAGAGGCACGTTTGCAAAGGACTTGCCTGGAATAGAGAAATAGAACTTAGGATGAATACTCTAGGAGCCTCATTCCAGATAAAAGTTTCAACCTCTGCCCAAGCCAAGGTCACTGCCGTAGCTGATGAGCAAAATCACTGTTTCGTTGGTTTTCCTTTGCCTCCCCTGCCCACTGCTGGATGTGCTCGTAGTGCTGGGAGCGAGGTTCCCACACCTGGGCCATGAGTGGTTCTCCCAGCCTTGATGTCACACTGACCGAGCAGTCACTCAGGGTACAGCGGAGGGCGTCTGAGGTTCCGCTTGGCGCCCGGCAGTGGCTCCCCCAGCTGAACCCCCCCAGCCCACCCCATGCCAAGCCTTGTCTGGGGCGTGCAAACATGGTGCTATTGAGTCCTTGTCCCTTTCGACAGAGAAGGGTCCTCTCACACACCTGGTATAGTGAGCCTGGTAAGGAAGATGCACGAAAGTGTATAAAAGGCTCCCAAGCTTCTCAACTGCATCTGAAACCGCCAACTCTTAAACCTACTGAAGCACTTCAGCGTGGCACCTCCTTTCTGTGCCATTCCATGTGGGGTCTCTGGAAGCAATGCCACTCGAGCTGCATAGCCCCTCACGAGCTCCGGGTCCCTTGTCCCTGTGTGAGTGAGGGAGGCACAATGTACCCACACAACTGCTCTTTGAAAGCTGCTGGGTCAGCACCCCCCGAGACAGGACTCTTTTTGGTCCCCACTCCCTGTGGGATGCCATTAAGGCCATTAAGATATTAATATATTAGCATCTGTGCAAGATGGTATTTTGGTAAATTATAGAAAGCACCCCGTTTCTCGTTCGGTTGGAAGTCAGGCAGAGGCCTCTTAGTCCTGCGTCAATGTGCTTGGCCAAAGCAATTAGGCCTGAGGACCTATCTTTAGGCTCGCGCTTCCGGCACCTCCCCGAGCCTGAGGGAGACAGAAGACGAGCCCACAGGCCCGGAGCAGAGCGAAGCCGCTGGCCATCATTGTCTTTTCATCTCTGTTGCTCAGGGGAATGGGGTCCTCTAAGAGAGGACACGGAAGCACCAGCTGAGGCGGGGGTGGTCCGTGTCACCCATCTTCCAGGATGCTAAGCTTGGAACCTGCCATGATTTTTAAAATTTTTTTAAAAAGATTTTATTGGGGAATTGGGGGAGGGGAACAGACAAGTTGCTGTCCTTTTGTTCTTCAGTCTAGTTGCGGAGGACGTTGCTTCACTGGCCCATGTTGGTATCATCATTGCGCTCTTCTCAGGTGAGGCAGATCGGTCGCTGGCCTCTGGACAGCTGCTCACGGTGACTCTTGGCAGCTCACGCTGGCTGCCGGCCACTCACTGTAGCCTATGGCAGCCCACTGCAGCAGGGGCTGCAGCCTACGCCATCCCAGGAACTCACAGCAGCCCAGCTCCAGGTGGAGCTGTTGTTAGCTGTAGAGGGCAGTGTCACTGGACCTCATATGTGGGATCCGAACTGGGGCTGCTGTCGTCCCAAGCCAGTTCTTAACCAACGCGCCACTCGGCCGGCCCTGTCATGATTTTTAAACACACAGCAAGGGTGCCGGCTGGTTCTGCAGAGAGGGCCTCTGGTGTTAGCTGTGCAGCCAGAGTTCTGTGCATCCTGGGGTTTTCTCTAGACAGTCTGGGGCCAATTTCAGGCCGGGAGGAACCACACTTGAGTATTTGAGTCAGTTGAATAAATGACAGTCTCTGATGTATTTGAGAAACTTGGGAGCCATTTATATGGTTTCCTGCCTGTGCATCTTTGCTACTCAGTTCACAATAGACAAAAATGGTGTCACGTTTAGGGTCGTAGGCCTGTCACATGAAAATGAAAAAAAAACACAACTCCCATCTGAATAGAAAGAGTGAATACATTTCTTTAGCCAGACGGACGGTGGAGACTTTAACTCTCCCTGAGGCCTGGTCTATTGGAAAGGGACTCCCCCTGTGGGGCTTTTATTTGGGTCCACCTGGCCTCACAAGCCCTCCCCTCTGCAGGTGAGCCAGGCTCATCTCCAAACCTCTGCTCATCATTCCCCAGCCAGGTGCTTACAGGAGACTGCTGGTGCCCTACTGTCACTCCTTGGATGCCTTCTAGAACTGGGGGGAAAGGGTGCGGAGAGTGAAAACACTGTTATTAAAAGAATTTCAATAAAAGATATTTGAAGGCTGGTAGATGTTTGCCAGTTCCTGCCATGTCTTCTTGTCCTGGAGGGAAGTCAGTAAGTCCTTGGGAGATAGGCATGGCAAGCACGTAAGGTGACCCCACCAGCCTGCCTGGGACGGAGGGGTCCCCTGGGATGTGGGATTTTCAGTTTGGAACAAGACGCCTTGGGGTTGCCCACACTGAGTTGGTCAACCTTCAACATGGGACCCGTGCTTATGGGCTGGCCATGGATGCCAAGAATCCTGCTATTTTGATCACGTGGGGAGTGACCATCTTCCTGAAATGGAGTAGGATGAGCAGAGGAGTAGCAAGGCTGAGGTGAGACACTGCTTTGCGGCTTTAGGCCTCGTCTGTGTTTGCCCCAGCATCCTATAGGCGGGCCTGATGTTTAGGACAATGATTTACAGAAGGAAACTGCTGCTGAGAGCTGCTGCAGGCGCTGCCATCAAAGCAGCTGCCCGTTTCATGACAGACAAGCCCGTTGATCTGTCCGGGTCTATCGAGTGTCTCCCCGCCAAGGACTGGAGAGGGTCTGAGACCCAGAAACACTGCACTCGGTCTTAAGATTTTTCCTCTCTCAGAATTGTTGCTAAAACTCCAGGCTTAGCGCGTGGCCCAGAGCTGGTGAGGTTTCACTGATGGATCGAGGATCAGAACTGGTAAGTCACATGGGCCCACAGTGCTCCCAAGTACAGGCATAGGATCTGTCACCAGCTCAGACCCTGGGAGTTTCAACAGAGGCCCTGGGCTTGTGCTAATGAAATCGCCCAGGATCAATTAGTAGATGGTCTTTGAAGAGCTGGGACCCCGTCACCGGGTTTACCCAGGGAGGGGAGGGCAGTAGAGTGAGCCTGTCCTCTCCCAACACCCTGCTCTCCTGCCCCATAGCCACGCAGGGCTGGTGCCCTGCGAATCCTGAAGAGGTGGGCTGTGGGTGGCATCAGAGCTGGTGGGGCAGTTTCTTGAAGGTCCTCAGTGTTGCATAAAAACTTGGGGTATCAGCAACTCTGTAAGCAAGGGCTTTGGCGTATGTAGAAATGTATGTGCACATGCTTGGGGTAATTTTGGGGGAGTGGGGTGGGGGAATGGGGTAAGAGGAAGGGATCCATCACCCCCCACAGTTAAGGGCTGCTTGACATGCTCTTGAGAGATAGTCAGCCCATGGGTTCAACTTTGAAAGTATGTGTAAATGATTTAAAATTTCTCCAGAGCCGACTTCTTCTTTTGGTTGCAGACCCAATGGTACAGGACATTTGTCCTGCTTACAGGACATGTCCACTTCTATGTCCTTGGGTGCCTCCGTGTCAACACATGGAAACTCAAGTGAATAACTGCTTCTCTTCCTGTATTCCCTGTTTAGATGTACGGCATCACCCTTCACTCAGGTGCCAACCACCAGAAACTCGTGTGGCCGATGACTAACCATCACACCTGGTATATGTTACCTCAGGAAGTACCATTTGCTTCCACTCTGCCACCTCCCTCTCTACCTGCCACTATCCTCATTGAGCCAGAAATGGAAACCACAGTAACAAGCCCTGTGCCCTCTTGCCTTCACGGAGGGAAAATGCCTCAGGTAGCTGTCTGCTTCCCCAAGGAAGACTGAATCAGAATGTCTTTTGAAATGTAGGCTAACCTTTTATATCTCCAAAGACCGCTGTAGACTTGGTGAGTTTGGAGTCAAAATGCCACTGTGAGAGGGCCTGGGTGAGCGGAGATGGGCTTTAGTCAAGAGCAGCTAGAAACCAGCTGGCTCCAATTAATTTCATCTTTAAACAGTTTTTTTCAAATGTTCTTTTAGGAATGCTTTAAATTTTAAAATATTTTAAACATTGATATAGATAATAAGATAGCAGGCATACCTACCTCCTCCACCGCCCATATTAAATAGGTGTTAACATTTTGCCATATCTACTTCAAGTCATTCTCTTTTTCAGTTTTTTTCCCTCACTTGTTAAAAATAACGAATGTTGCAGATACAGCTAAAGTGTCACACTCCAATGCATTTCCTGACCTTTTTTTCCCTAAAGTAACTGTTAGACATCTTCTCACGCTTCTATGTATTTTATAAATAGAGACGTGACCATTTTTGTTCTGGGCTTTTCTTTTCAAGGATGTTTGCAGAGCAAAGAGTCTTAGAAAGTGGAGCTAGTGTCTCCCTGTGAGCAGAGGGCAGGCTTGCTTACTGTCTGGTATAATGAAGACAGCCCCTCCATCCAGGGCAATGGACAAGTTTTCTTATAGCCCGTTATAAAAGCTTGAGGTCCCTCAGCTATGATAGAAGCCCACCGGGCCACTCAGCATTGCCTCATGGGACCTAGGAGTCAGGAGACCTGATGCCACTGGCTGTGCTATGAGTGATGCAGTCCTTGGTCTCTGACCCAGGAATCTTGTGCCTTTTCTCAGCACCCAGTGAACTGGTAGTCTAACTTGTTAGTTGGAAAAAGGGCAACACTGTAAAAATCTTTCATAGTTCTTGACAGTAACCACAGCCTTGAAGTTGACATATATAATCCCCGAATATATTCTTGTAATTTCCTAGTATACCTGAATCCATAACCCATGGAACTATTGTTGTGTATCTTAAATTATAGGTCAGTGATAATCAGTCTCTACAAGTCACTTTGAAACATGTTTCTTAACAATGTTTTAAAATACAGTAATACCTTGGTTTGTGAGCATAATTAGTTCCAGAAACAAACTACTCATATTGTGAGACATCGTGCGTTTACCAAGTTAAAATGTATTAGAAATGCTTGCTCATCTTGCGAAACACTTGCAAACCAAGTTTCTCGCAATTCAAGGTTTTACTGTATGTCTATGTTTATAAACCTACAGTTAATTCATTTTAATTGTTCTATCATCATTTATTAGTTTTCCATTTTATGAATAAACCTTAGTTTCTCTGTCATTCCCCTATTTAAGACAATTAGTTAATTTCTACTTGTTTTCTGTTATAAAAAGCGCTGTCACGAACATCCTGTCACCCGAGCATGTGTGAGAAGGTCTGCAGGCTACACTCCCCGACTCAGGATGTGTGCAGCTCAACTCAGTGGGGATTGTGAAATCGTCCTCTGAATTGGTTTATCATTTTACCGTCCCAGTAGGACTATATGTTTTCAACCTTGCTAGCATCCTGTGTTACTGAGCTATTAATATTTTTCAATTTGAATGCTATAAAATTTTATCTGGTGGTTTTAATTTCCATCTTTGCTGAGGTAGAATGTCTTTTTCTTAGTATTTTGGCCATTTGGGCTCTCTATGAAAAGCCTTTTCCTTTCTGTGCCCTTAAAGCTTATGAGTCATTTGTCTTTCTTTACAGATTCTGGGTGGTATTTCTTTGTGGGTAGAGGTGGGTCTATTGGGAAGCTCATGAAACTGGGCTGTAGGGGTTCCCTGCTTGTACAGGCCTCTTCCAGTGCCCTGGGAGGGGGTGCCGCAGTATGTCCGTATGATCATCTATTTTTGTAAAATTTGTAAATGTAAGATATTTTAACACAGTTTGGTGAAGACCAGTTTTTCTTTCCACTCCCACTCCTCTTCTGTGCCTCTCATTTTTGTGTTGGGTGGTGCTGGGCATTTTTGGAATCTGACTAAAGGGAAATTGAGTTGAAAATACATTTAGTTTGGATTCAGTGAAATAGTATATTTATGGGGTTCTCAGTCATGTCCATGTTGTCTCTGCCCCCCCCCCATTACAGAAGTGGCATCCAGGGACATTCCTACCGCTCGTGACATGAAAATGCAGTGGCAGAGACTGCACCATGATTCAAGCATGTCCTGTGGCACCTGGCACAGGAGAGCTGGGTAACGGAAGAGAAGCAAGATCGAAAGGTACACACCTGAAGCTGCCGGGCAGACATTTATCCATTCATGAGACATACAGACGTGGAAGCAGAGAACTCAGAGATCACTGAAATGGAAATTGTCGCCTGCCAGGAATATACTCAATTAAGCAGCAAATACAACCACCAACGTAGCACACCATTTCTCTTTTGATGGGGGTTATGTAAAATGGGCTGTGTTAGAATTCCTGTGTTTGTAAGGCACAAACCTATAACAATACTGTAGACAGCAGACATATGTGGAATGGCTCAGATGTCAAAGAAACTTGATGTAAGTTTTCCAAAATTTGACAATTATAGAAATTTACATGAAATAATGAAGATGAAATAAACTGCTCTAAACTATTAGTACCCCCCCAAAAAAAACCCCATGACAGCAAATTTTGATCAGTTTTGTTAAAGACAGAGTTATTGTTCTACAGAAAATACTACACAAATCACCATAGAAAGAGGAGATCAGAGTATATAGCCAAAACAGTACAGGCAGTTAATACAAATATGTCATTTTTGGCAGCCTCTCTTGCATCTATGTGTGCCCATGTGACTAAAAAGGGGTGTGGATTAGGTTCCTGGGGCTGCTGCAACAAAGTACCACCAAGTTTTAATAAGTAGCTTAAAACACCAGAAATGTCTTCTCTCGCAGTTGTAGAGTCTAGAAGCCTGAGATCAAGGTGTCGGCAGGGCCATGCTCTCTCTCCGAAGGTTCTAGGGGAGCATCCTTCCTGGCCTCTTCTAGCTCGTGAGCGGAGCTGGCAACCGGCACTCCTTGGCTTGTGGATGTGTCACTCCACTCTCTGCTTCCATTGTCATATGGTGTTCTCTCTGTGTGTCTGTGTGTCTGTTATGTCTTCATATTGAGCTCACGCTAATCCAGTATGATCTCAACTTAACAAATGGCATCTACAAAGGCCCCCTTTCCCAATAAGGCCACAGTCTGAGGTTCTCGGTGGACATAAAGTTTGGGGGATGCTGTTCAACCCAGGACAGGGTGTAAGCAAACTGTCATGTACGACTTCCAGGAAATGTTCTTAAAGGGTGGGGGTGAGAACTTCTTAGCCTTCCCTTTACTTGGTGGCTGGAATGCAGATGTGATAAGTGGAGCTTAAGCTGCTCTTTGGAGCCATGAGGTGGAAGCCGTGAGATGAAGCACAAGATGGGAGTCTGAGCTCACCATACCAGCCACAGACCTCTCTTTTGTTGACAAAGAAAAAAAAATCATCTTCCATCTTGTTTAAGTCAGTTATTTTGGGTTTTGTGTTATTTGTAGCAGCTAAATCTATGTCTAATTTTTACCATGGCTTCTTATTAAAAAAATTAAATCACTTTAAATATGCTTATTTTATGTGCTCTTCCTGATTGTTATACTATTATCTCAAGTTCTCAGGCCTAATTCTCCAGTTTACTGAGTTGGCTAACTCGCACCCATGAGAGATCTCTTACTTGTGTGTTGGTACTTTTGGTTGGTGTGAGTCATAGGCGTGTCGTTTCCAGAAGTTTACCGTTGTAGCTTTGGCTTATCACCAGCTGCTCTGGTTACTACTGCTGCATAACTACCCACCTCAAGCGTAGTGCACAAAATGACCACCATTTGTAATGTCTGTGGCTTCTACTGGACAGGAATTCAAAAAGGGCAGTGTAGAGATGAGCTGGCCCCGCTCCAGGACGTCTGGGGCCTCGGCTGAGAAGGACCAAAGGCTGGGTGCTGAATCGTCTAAAGGCTTCGTCATCACATGTCTGGTGGTAGATCTGGCTGTCGGCTGGGACCTCAGCTGGAACCGTTGTCTGGAATACCTGTGTGTGTCCTCTTCAAGCAGCTGCTTGGCTCATGGCATGGAGGCTGGGTTCTCAGAGAGAACATCCTGAAGAGGACCAGGAAAAAGCTGTCTGGCAGTAAAAAGGGCAGTGGTTGCCAGGGATTGTGGGGTGGGGGGAGGGATGAATAGATAGAGCACACAGAACTGTTTTAGGGCAGCAAAACTACAGTATGCTACTGTAAGGAGGAATACACGTCATTATATATTTGTCCAAACCCATAGAATGTACGACACCAAGAGTGAGCCCTAATGTGAAACTATGGACTCTGGGTGATAATGATGGATTTGTAGGTTCAGTTGTAACCAATGTACCTCCCCCCCAGTGGGGGACACATAATGGGGGAGGCTGTGCATGTATGAGGGTTGGGGGCATAAAGGAAATCTCTGCACCGTCCTCTCAATTTTGCCATGAGCCTAAAACTGCTCTAAAAAAGTCTATTTTAAAAAGCTGCCTTGCCTTTTATGACGCAGCTGTGGAAGTCACACAGTGTCACTTCTGTCACAGCCCACCCAGGTTCAAGGGGGGAGGGAATGCGGACTTACCTTTAGATAGCAAGTGTGCCAACGTCACATTGTAAGAAGATTGTGTGGCATGGCAATGTTCTTGTGGCGATTTTTGAAAAAATAAAAAAAGTTTGCCCTACCAGTCCAGGACCAACTTAAATGTTCATGTCTCAACTTGGGGTTTTCTTGTCCCCACATTTTGAACCAACACTGAATCCAAAGTCTCAGTTCAAAGTTTTGAATGATCAAGGGAGAATTTTTCTCTCACCCGGAGCCCAGGTGAAGATGGATAACCTTCCACGTAATTCTTCCTGTGGCAGGCAGTGGACTCTGACTTTGGCCAGGTAGCCTTTTCGCAGGTCGTGGTTTCTATCATCGCCTTAGGCATCTTTCTCCCCCACTGGATGGAGCTCCCAAAGAACAGTGGCTGTGTCGCCTTCATTTCTGTCCTTCTAGCCACTGACACAAATATGCGTGACATGGAGAGGCTCAGCGACTGTTTCTGAATTGAACTCCCTTTTGTTTTGTCCTCATGCCTCTGCCCTTTACTAAGTGTCCACTCATTCCTGCTGACTTCATTACTTTAGCTGGTGTATTTTTTAAAAAAAGTTGTTTATTGTTGAAAGACTCCCTGGGATTCCTGGAGCTACAGAGGGCCATCATCTATCTGGATGAATTAATAATGTTAGGAGTTTAGCATCTACCTGAGTCCATGTATTTGCAATGCAGTGAGCATAAATATTTCAATGCAATGCACTTAAAAGTGAGCGGGATAGAAAAGTCTCTCCCTGGTTCTGTGCCCGCTCAGAGTGGTGCTTTCATTCTTGGTTCTATCCAAACACAAAAGAAAATACAACTTCCATCTCTCCCCCTTCCCCCCAATCTATTCCCTACAAACACTGAAAGTTCTTTAAAAAGGCCATTTTAGTTAAATTGTTGTTTGGTGCGGTCCTGAGCGTGTGTTTGTAGCTGCTTGGCAGGATCCTCTCAGGCCTTCCTTGTGGGGAGATGTAGATCGCCTTGATGGTTTGCATCTCCCAGGGAATTCAATGGATGGATTTCAGATGGCTTTCTCCCCCTCAGCAGTCCTGGCGGTAGTACTCAGAGCTCTCTGCAGGGTGCTGAGGAGCCCAGAGAAAACGACAGTGCTGCTGTTTCCCTGCCTCATCCTTCCTCTCCAGGTTTTCATCAGTGGGAGGATACGGGTGGACCCCTACAGGATTCCAGAGGGAGAAGGAAGTCATTGGAGGGCAACTGGAAAGAGGCAGGCACCAGCCTCGGGTTTTCTGCTGGTCACTGTGTGACCGGCCTCCTTAAATCAGAGCTTTACAGCTGAACGGTTCAGGGCCAACTGTCTCCCAGGATTAGGCCCCAAGCCTGAAGGTCTTCATCTCTGGGCCACCGACTGGAGATGTCTGAAAAGCCGCTGCCACGAGAGGTCCGGGCCTCTTTACCGCACCAACCTCGCAGGCCCGACAGTAGGTGGCAGCAAAGCCCTGCTTCGCCCAGCGTCCCTGTTGCCCTCCTGGCTGGCTGGCTGTCCTCTGACGCAGAACTTAAAAAAAAAAAGAAAAGAAAAAGTGATGCTGCAGATTTTCCTTTTAGAGAAAGCGCTACCCATGCAAGACTGGCAGCTCTAAAGAGAGCCATTGCGATAACTGAGAACGTCATCAGGATGAAAGCTACCTTCTAAATAGGACAAGCAAACAAACGAACAAAAACAATCAAAAGAATCCCTAAACTAAGCCATCATTTATGAAGCCTCCGAGAATAGAGTGCGGCTTGGGCCCCTGGCAGCTTGGCAGCTGCCTCTAGAAGAAGCCATCTTGTTCTACTGCCTGCAGGATCTGCAGCATTAAACGAGCGTCTTGTAGATACTGTGTGGCTCTCAGGCAGATGCGAAGGTAGGGCTTTCTAATCAGGAGGAAGAATCCATCTGCTTCTAAGGCGCCGCCTTCAGAGAGTAGGTGACTGAGCCCAGTGCATGACAGCCCTCTTGCAAGCTGCATCCCAGAGGCAGGAAAAGGACCTTTGGGGACAAAGAGGCCGTGAAAGCAAGAGCACTGTCCGCGGTCCTGAACATTTGAGTCCTGTCTCCCAAAGGCCAACTGCTTCTTAGAATTTAGTCACCCCACCCCCATCATCCTGCTCCCCCCTCCCGCCCACAAAACATGGCTACTGCAATAGGGTTTTTCTTTTTAGAGCGCTGCCAAAGTCCTTTAAAAAGCCAGCCCGTTTCAGCTGAGGCTGTTACACTTGCAAAAGCAATCTTCTTGCTGAAGATGAGCTTTTCGCCTGCTTGAAAGTTATGTATGTGGCTCTAGAGATGACAAGGAGACCACAGAGGCCACAGAATCAGAGCAAGGGATGGTGGGGGACGGCCCCGTCAGCCACCTCTTCTTTCTCTCTTTCTCCATCATTCTAAGCAGCCCTGAATTTCAAGGGCAGTTGAGAGCTGTGTGTTTACAGAGAATAAGAAACCCAGTTCTGCCATCTATGTGGCTGTGTTGATTTCTTCACTTCTGAAGTTTTCCATGTGACTTCAACGAGATGGGGCAGCGGCCATGTGCCCTGTGTCTTAGGAGCCTGGGTGACGGGGTGAGATAACTCGCCACCCTGGGTCTGTGGACCACTTATCGCACACGAATGCATATGAGGCTCATTTTTCTGGTATTTATACATTATCTGAAATCCCTCCTTCTTCAGAAAGCTTTCTTTGATTAATGAACGAGAGTTGGCTGGTAACGAATCCCCTACATTCAAATCGTCACATATTACCTCACTAAAATTGATTTCTTTGCTGACAACCTAAAGGATTGCCTGGTAAACTTGTGGGTTTATGTTAGCTTTGCTCATCGTGTGCATTTTCTCTATGTGCTGTGCCCCAGATTTCTTTCTGCCAGAGGGCATGCAGCTGTGGAGGGGTGGGGGGCGGCCCCCCTGCACACTGGTTGTTGTTGTGCAGGTGGCTGCAGCCTGGCTCAAGCTGTGGAGGCCTGGAGGGTCCTGGCTACACGAGGCCCGCTGACGGGGCGTGCACTGCGCGCGGGCCCAGCACTGTTTAGGGTAACCAGGATCTGAGCCTCCCCAAGGGGTTATGAGAGTCTTGGTCAGAGTTTGGGGCTCTTGGAGGGAACAAAGGATCTTCTTAATTCCAAGCCCTAACCTCCCCAAAGCACATATTCTCACTGAAGGCGGGGCTTGCGGAACCTCAGCGGCCATGCCGGGAGGTGCAGGGCGGGCTGGCCTGAGTAGCTTCCATGAGAGACACCTGGGGGCCCTGATTACTGGAGAAGCCCCAGGTCCCATCAGGTATGAAGTCCAAATGGGGACTGACTGTGGGCCATTCACAGCTGTCGCCTGTCAGCGGCTTGAGAGACCTGGGCTCCCTTCACAGAGCAGGCCGCTCTGAGAAGCCAGGTCACAGGAGCAGCCGGGCCTCAGGGGACCGGGCATCTGCCTAATTCTCAGCCTCAACGACTCAATGCGCATGTGCCACGGGAGAGCAGGAGAGGACCAGTGACCTTGCCTGCCAGGCCGGGCGCCCTGGCCAGCGCGTCCTCCGCTATGGGCACCTGGGAACCCCCGCCAGGTGGACCATCCACATGGAGACTCATGGTTGTGCGTTTGCAGTTGCCGCCTCGGGGCCATCTGTGGGCATGGGCTCCCTCTGTCCTGGAGACTGGAGGTTTTGGGGTCCGCCGGCTCCGGCTCCACAGGCCTGCTGGACGGGTGAGTACAGTGCGTGCGCGGTCAGCAAACTTGAGTGTTGTCAGGCACCTGGACAGAGCTGGTCACGGTCTGGAGGGGCCAGGCCACAGGCGCAGTCTCTTGGGTGAACTTGGCATCCCCTAATTGTAATCCCTAATCTACCCAATGGCGCTTATTTCCCCTGAGGGTTAGTCTAGAGGAAATTCAGCGGTCTTGCCAGGGAGGGCCTGGTGGGCCACCAGGTGTACCCTCACATGAGAGACACCTGGTGCCCTGGGCCTGGAGAAGCCACAGGTCCTGTGCATCAGCTCCGCATGGGGTCTGGCTGTGGCCAATTTGCAGCTGCTGCCTCAGGGCGATGTGGGGGTGGGCGTGGGCTCCCTCCTCCTCTGAGGCCATGCAGGTGGTTTAGGCTGGGCCCAGCCCCAAGGCCGGCTGAAAGGGTGTGTACTGCGCCTGCAGCCCGGTTCACGGGAAGAAGGCACCCGAGAGCCAAGACAGAGTCACCCCGCAGGCACCTGATTTCAGTACCCCCTGCCTGGCGTATTGCTCCCTCTCAGTGATGTGACAAACAGGGACCACTCCTTTTTGTGACCTTCTGGGAGGGAAGAAGAGTCCCGCTAAGGAAGCACTCGCAGAACTCGCCCAGAAAGGTAGGGTGTTAGAAAAAGAGAGTGACTGTATTTTCAGAAACAGCATGAGAATCCAGGGGCAGAGTAGATACCTCAGGATCCATTGTTAGGGAGAGATTATGCCAAACAGCTTTAAGTTTCAAGATGGGAGAAACTAGTTTGGGAAGTTAGTTCTACGTGATACCTCCCTGTCTCCCACTGGGGCAGCCCCATCCTAGACACAGGTAAACTCTCTAAGAGTCACCTAAAGTGGCTTTTAAGATGATTGCTTAAATTTAATCCCAAAGATCTTTGCAGTCTTGTGGCTTGATAGGCAGTGTATTTTTCTTTCTGTAAAAAGCACTTCTGAAGTGGCAAAGAAAATACAATAGGATTAGAGAGAATTTAATAAAATCATAAAAATTGCTTTCAATCCTCTCGCTTTGCATACTTATTTTTATTTAGCATGTTATCTTCCTTATGTATACACATATCTGCTTAACAGCAATCAATCTGAATATTATCTTGTACTGTAGTATATTTATTTTATACTGTGCAATTTTCCCCATGTTTTTATAGACTTTCTATTGTCATTTTAATTTCTGTGTAATATCCCATCTTGTTCATGCACCAAAATTTATTAAGCCATTATGAGACCGTTGGACTTACTTTGCTTTTAGCAAATCGTTTTGAAGGCATAATAATATATGTGTGGGACAGTGCGAGGCTGTCACTGTGCGCTGCACTGAACAGCGTTCTGCCCCGGGTGTATATTTTTCCCTTCTCTTTGTTTCTTCAGGGTAACTTCCTTGGAGAAGAATGACTGGGCCAAAAGTTGTGAATTTGTTACCCTTGCTTTGCATTAACCCTCCAAAATGATTATATCAATTTATCTTGTGACAAGCAACAAATGAGATACTCATTTTGCCATATGCCCACAAGCATTATCATTTTTTTATTCAAAGGCAGCATTTCACTTCCCACAAAACCCTGAAATGGCTGGGAGGCAGCTGGATTTACCCCCTGTAGGTCAGCTGCTCTCAGATTGTGTTTATATAATAGGGGGGGGGGCGGTCTTAATCAGGGAACTAGACTGCCTTTTATTTCCTAAACCGCAGTGTACATCTTTTTTTTTCCCTCTTAAGTTGAGGGGAAATGTTCAGCCATTGACTCAGATTCATATCATCCCTTTGCTTTAACACCTCCAACAAGTTCCTTGAAGACAGACCATGATATATGAAAGCAGGGGTGAGCAGGCGGAGGATTGGCGGGTGGCGTGGTTGCAGAGTGACTCAAAAACAGACCCGCGCCAAGTCGGGGAGAAGTCAGGCCTGGCACTTCTCTCCCACTGGGTGCTCCCACTCGGTGCTGCCCACAGGAGGAGCTTTGAAAGAACAGGAAAGAATCTTATCCTCAGTACCTAGGCGAAAGCGTAGTAGGGAAAGCTCTTAGGCCGGACAGGCTTCTAAAAACTGCTGAGCAAGACAGAAAAGGTTTTTGAAATCTCATATGGATCCAGAAATCCTCACTCTGTACAGAAGCTGATTCGAGATTTAAAAATTAATCTTCTCTTGCGATTCTCTTATATTTATTCATGTTCATTTTTCCCCCCAATGTGTTTCAAAAAGGGTCTGGTGCAAGTTTTCTTTTCTCCGGAAGGGAGATAGAGAAGTATAATGAGCGAGGCATTGGCAGGCTCTGCGGAAGAAATAGTTAGGTGTGACTTTAGAACTTGTGCGGAAAACACTGAGACATCACAGAGGGCTGCAGGCAGATAAGCACGCTATTGATACAGATCACATTCAAACATCCCATTTCTTAGAGATTCTGTTTTAAAAATAGATGCACTGATCACTTCCTACAGGAAGAAAATATAGGAAATGAACATCATTCTACTTTGTAAAAACAGGGTGATTCATTTGCAAGCTCAGGAAAGTAGCGCCTGGCAATTTAGGAAAGTGTGTCACTGGAGAAGAGCATCTAATATTTGGACGCTGTTGTCGGAACAAACAGGCCCCTTCCTCAGCCTGTGGGATGGTGTCTGGCTGAGGAAGGGGACTCTGTCCTTGACCTTGGCTTTGTCTTGTTCGGGAATTGTAGCCATGACTTGATTGAAGAAAGAAACATTATATAATCCAGCCGATGAGACAAAGCTTAGAGAAACCAAGTAACAGTAATGGCAGGACCAGGATTTGAGAATAATTTTCGTGACCTAGAATAACAGGCTGAAACTAACATGATGATGTTAACTTCATAGTGTTACTTCACAGATTTTTAAAAAGCAGCTGTCCAAATACAGAACAGGAACTGTTCCTGGGGGGAAGATAAGGAGTTCTTAAGAAGCTACAGCCGATAAAGGGATCACGAGAACTCAGAGACTTGCAGGGTCTGGTTTACCTGTGAGGACATTTGCCTGCGAACACCTAGCCAGCACACCTGGACCTGGGCCGGTGCAGACTCACCATCCCTAAGAACGACACCGAGTCAGAGCCGGCCTCCAGCAAACAAAACAAAAATATAAGGATGTTTTAAGGAAGAGGAGAGGAGAGTAAAGGGGACCTGGGAGTTAATTTTAAGGCTTGCAAGAAAGAGATTTTATATAAAAGCATGACTGACTGACTAGCTCTGGGTGGCGTCAAAGGCCAGAGCTAATTGTTTAAACCCGCTCATCTCCATATCGAGTTTTTCTTCATGGCATATCAGCAACTGCAGCATGATACTGACGTGGTTTCCGGGCAGTTTTCGGAGGCAGGATGACTTGGTGTATGATACTAGGCTGTCGAGTCCGACTGCCCTGGTTCAAATCCTGGTCCTGTTTCTTTCTAGGCATGTGACTTCAGGATGCTTGTTGACCTCTCTGACCTCCATCTCCTCATCTGTAAAATGGGGGATAATAATTATACTCACTTCACAGGGGGTGGCATTGAGCCTTACATGAATGTCTTCCTGCAAAGAACCTAGAGAAGAAGCTTGGCTGCCTCCATCCCCAGTAACGTTTGTGTTCCTGTTTTTTATTATCACCCCGGGGGTGGGGTGGGCGTGGGATACAACCCTAAAAGCTGGAACTTTCTTTTGTTTCAATTCTATGGCAAAGTAGATGCTCTTTAAAAAGTTGATGAGAGAATAGTTACAGGGTCCAGATTCTGAGTAGGGAAATGATCTGATGACGTGACAAAGGTCTCCACTGGGCAAGAAGTACACTGAACAACCACGGAAGCTGGTCACTCCGGGGCCAGCTAGGACTCCTTTGGGTGTGAAGAACAGACACAGACTCAGGCTCGCAGCTCACTGGGAAGGTGGAGAGGCAGACCTGCCAGCCAGGTGGGGACCAGGCGGGCTGCTGGGGCCTGAGGCAGGAGCACAGGTGCTGCAGGGTCATAATGCTGGCGATACAGTTCCCTGACTCCTGCAGTGTGGATGGCGTGGACCCGCTCCTATGCAGACTCACGGAATAGGAAACTCTCCCAAATGGGAAGTGGGCTGGTTGCTGGACAGTGACAGTGTGCAAGTGTCCCCTGGCCCGTCCCCCTTGCTAAATGCCTATCTTCCCCTTGAGCTCCAGGGGCTGGGAGGACAGCCCTGGTGGCCTGGGTCATGGTGTGGATCCAAGCGCAGTTGCAGCCACCAGCCTCTCCTTCAGCTAGATCTTCCTGTCCCAGGCAACCCGGTTGGTGACATGCATTGTGTCTCTTTGTGGGTCACAGTTGAGGGCTGGCATGAGGTCATTTAGTCCCTCACTGCAACCTTAATGGCCTTGTAATGTTAACAACAGTCCTATGATATTAACAAAATGATTGCTCTCACGTTTGAGAGTGCACCAGACGCCAAGCATTGTGCTTGGCCATTTACACGTCATATTTCTTTTAATCCTCCCATCCTTGGGCATGGTGTAGCCTTTTCCATGTTATACAGGGGAAAAGTGAGGCTGGTGAACATTAACTCCCCCAAGATCACGGAGCCCTTGAGGACGTGGGGGAGCTTGGAATTGTAAGCCTTGCCCCACTTGTCTCTGCTCTCGCCTCCCATGATGCAGGTGGAAAAGCAAGTGTGGATGGACGGCTCATCTTTACCTTTGCAAAAATGCCAAGAGAAGATCCTTAGGCTGGAGCTGGGTCTTCTCTAAGTTCATTAAACAAAATGTTTACTTTTAAAGTAAAAAAGCTCCTGAACAGTGATGCCATGTAACCCAGGCCTCCTGCCCAGCCTCACAGGCAGCTGAAAGCTGCCCTGGTCCAGGTACAGCCTGAGAGCTGGCGGCTCAGTGTGGCTCAAGGCCTCCTGGCTATGCCTTTCTCTCCTCACCCAGTGAGGCGCCTGCCCCCTTCCCACCTTATCTTAATTCTTGTCTCTTGGCCGGCCGAGTGGCGCAGTGGTTAAGCGCTGGCTTGGGAAGCCAGCGGCCCCTGTTCGGGTCCCACACATGAGGGCCAGTGACACTGCCCTCAAAAAAAAAAAATAAATATTAATTCGTGTCTCTTCTCCTCGCCCCTACACTCTTATTCCGTCCTCACCTTTTCTTTGGCTGTCTTCTTGTAGCGTAATAATGTCCCTTTTCTTTCCCCACTTTTGCCAGACACCTTAGGAAAATCTCCCTCCGTCTCTTCTTCCTCCTCCTCCCCCTCCTCCTTTGTCTCCTCTTTTCCCTTTTATTTAGTCCATTTGTGGACAAAAGACAGCAAAAAGCATTCCTATTATTAATAAACGCATGAATGTTTCCACCAATGTATCTGTGTAAAGGGAAGGAAGGTTCCAGACTGGAGGTGGGATTAGGCAGCGGGATCGAAAGTGCTGGAAGTCATTTCAGAGAATCCTCTCAGGCCTTCAGATACCTCCGTCTCCACCTCAAAGCGCGCTTTCTGCTCAAGCCCTGGAATTCGGTGAGCAAAAACCATTCAGTGATGGGCTGTGAGCTAAGACCTTAGAAGCAGAAAAACAATTAAAGAGGGAACGTTCACGCCCTCAAGGAACTCTCAATCTAATTTTACTCATTATTTAAAATCATATTCTTGTATGCATTCCTTCTATCCCACTCACCCCCCGCCCCACTCCCCACTAAGTGATTTTTCTTTTTGCAGATGTGCACTGTTTTAGCTGCATTTTGGGTGGAAATAAGTTTTTGCAGGTGGTTTTGGAACCTAGCCACCTTTCATAAAAATAATTCTATGGGGAAATACGTTTTAAGTTCACGAGAAGTGACCTTGACACTAACAGAGCATAGTCCCTTCGTAGGGGGAGGACTGCTTGAAATCACTAGACTGCCTTCGGCCCAAAGGAATCTCTATCCGGCACCATCTAAGGTTTGGGGCGAAGGAAGTGTGGCTGTCTGCGTTTATTCCAGCACTTGATCATATCATGACACTAAGAAAATCCCAAGCTTGAAATGACACCCAGAGAGGTAGAGAGACAGGTTTCTCCACTGGGCCTGTTATCTCCACCAGCCATTGGTTTTGATCTTTGGGGTTTGGCTTTCTGCCTGACCTCCTGTCGTGGCCCTTGCCTGCCACTTTGCCTGGTTTGTCTGTTTCCTGTACCACCCTGTCCATGGAAGTCTGGTGGCAGTCTGGGAATGGATGTAGCCGTAGAGGCGTCAGTGTACGTTGCTTCCCCACTGCAGGGATTGGCACCGGCAACATGACCAGGGCCATGGGAGCGCTGTGTGCTAATGATGCCGATTATAACACATGACGGAAAGCCTGTGCAGGAGAAGAGGGGCGGGAAGGTGGCCAGAGAGCGCTGGCACCCATGACACTTAGACGGAGTGTGATTCAGTCAGCGAGTTACTTAGTCGGCCAGCGTGCACGAAACACCATTCTTTGGCTGACAGAGTATGAGGCAGGGTGAGAGGCAAGTGTGAAAAGAAACAGCACGGGGCTTCTTCCTTGACATTCCTAAAGAGGCGAAAATCCTGATATGTCGGAATCAATGAAGGCGACCATAAATAAGGCGATAGGATGCCATGCACACAGACCCTAAATGTAGGCAGACAAGGAAGGTCAGGCCCCCGTGGGCTGGGATGGCGGGGAAAGTTGCATGGAAGAGCGGAGACTTGAGTTGGTTCTTGGGGAGGGGGAGGAGGTCAGGTTTGCCGAGAGGAGGGAAGAGACTTCGGGCAGAAGAAGGATCAGCGGAAGGAGGAACCAGGGACTACGAGAGCTGTTTAAGTGGTAAGGGACGAGTCCTCCCTGAATGAGAGGCTGGGAGGGAGACAGGAACCTGCCAACTGGGAGCGCACAATCCTGCTAGCCCATGGAGTCTAGAGTCTTGGTTCTGAAGCCAATGGGGAGTGACTGGAGACGTTTGGCGTGGAGAGCTGCCATGGCTTGAATCAAGCCACAGTCAGTGTTCAGATAGACTCAAGTATTTTTAGAGTTGGAAGAATCCTTAGCAAGCATCAAGTTTAAGCGCCCTCATTTTACAGGTGAGGAAACTGAGGCCCCGGGAGCAAGAAGGCTGTCCAGTGAGTCCGTGGAACGGCCAGGTCTCCGACCCCAGCCACTGGTCCAGGGGTCCTTCCCTCGTGTGTCAGAGTCTCACGCTCTTTGGAACATTGCAGTTTTGAAGGTGAGGTCAAGTGTGTTCTTTGTGACCACTCGTGGGGACCAGAATCGGCCGTGCCCCTTCTCACGCTCTGCCCATCTGGGATTTGAAAGTCCTTGGAAGAGGGGAGGAAAAAACCTTCCTCTCGCCACTGAGCGCGAGTCCAAATAGCGATTGTATCTGACATAATTAGGGCGTTGGAAATATGGCTGATGACTAATTTATCACACAGTTTGGACATTTGTTCTTTCATCAAATATTTATCGAGCCCGTAACAGGGAGTAAGCACCGCGTGACATGCTGAGAAGACACTGGGTTTTTTTAGACCCGTGGAAAACAAGCAGTTAGAATGTATCTGAGGAGATGCCTACCCTGAGGGAGGTGAAAGCCAGGGAGCCCCCAGGGGCACAGGGAGCGCCCCCGGAGCCCAGTGTGGGCAGGTTGAGCAGGGTGACGGACAGGTAGGCCAAGAGCTAGGGGAGGAACTTCCAGGCAGAAGGAAAGTCCAAATAACGGTGGGAGTGCGAAGGAGATGGAGATGGGGACCCTGACACCTCAGGGTCTGCCCTGGGCTCAGTGTGCCTGCCTCGGGGTGTGAGGGAGGAGGCCGGATATGTCAGTGGAGCAGATAGTGAGGACGTTTTTAGGCCATTTAAGGAACTCAGACTTTGAGTGGTAGTCAGTGGGGAGCCATTCTTTTATTCAGCGAGGACTTAAAGGACACTGTCGGTGCCAGATAGTGTTCTCAGAGTAATATTAACCTCAGTCTGCCCTTTAAGCAAGTCTTAAGAGACAGATACTGTCATTACCCCCATTTTACAGGTGAGGAAACTGAGGCCGGGGAGGCTCAGTCACTTCCTCAGGGTCGCCCAGGTCCTTGTGGGGAGTCGGGAGTGAGACCTGGCCGCCCAGCTCGGCCGTGATCTCAGCCCTGGGCCGTGTGGCCTCACTTATGGGTTTTAAGCAGCGGAGTGACAGGGTCAGACAGAAGCTTCAGAGTCGGGCCGGGTGAGGCAATGGGCTGTGAGGAGCTGTGTTTGAGAGCGGCCCGAGGATAAGGCCCTGGTGGCCTGCAGCCAGCCTGGATGTGCGGTGTCTGAATCGCGAGGTGGCAGCTGCTCCCCGTGTCGCATGCCAGTGCCGTGACTTCCCTGTTTCCGTGCTGGAATCGATGTGCACCGTGGGTGCTTGGGGACAGCAGGGCGGGACCCGGGCGGGCGTCAGGATTAGGGGCACTGTGGGTGCTTCCGAGGCTCCTGTGGAAAGCCTGGGAAGGAGTCAGGGGACAGCAAGCAGGCGGGGTGGGTGGAGAGGCGAAGGCACAGCCTACAAACCTTCCGTGGGCCCACGCCTCCCCAGGTCTGAACAGGCAGGGCTGGGAAGAGGGTAGCTCTGGGCTGGACGGAGGACCGGCCCACAGCAGGCAGCGGGGTGACACGGAGCCAGACCGCCTGGCCGGTGTGAGCTCTGGTGGGGCACTGGGGAGAAGCCAGCGGGGCGCTCGGCCAGGCTCTGTGCCCGTGAAGGCGGCCGAGGCTGGCCTGCAGCACAGCGCAGGGCTCTGCCAGGCTCTGCCCGGGTGAGGGTGGTCGAGGAGCAGTCTGCAGCACAGCCAACACCCCCAGCCGGGTGTCTGGGGCACAGTCACTCAGGCGGGCGGTGGGCAGGCGCTCCCCCCGCCGGGCCTGCCTTCTCACCCACAGGCTTCCCTTGGTGTCGCTGTGGACGGGAAGCTAGAGGAACACGGCAGGATGCTGAGCTCAGCCTTCGCAGCCTACATTCCCCATCACCTGGCACAGCGCTCAGTCAGCACTGGTGAATGAATGAATGAATGAACACACACATGCATTGCACACTTGCATCGCATATCAGGAAGTCCTCTGAAGTCCCATTTTCAGCTGGGGATGTTGAAGACATGAGGGACCAATAAATATAGGGGTTAAAGATGCATCTAGGATTTTGCGTTTTGGATACCTAGCCTGAGGAAGTGTTGGGGACGCGATTCCTGCTTCAGGGGTTGGCGAGCTGGGACACAGTTGCTCCTGACAGGGGCCACATCCCTCACCATTTGAAAGCCTCTGAGCTACCCTTCCCCTTGAAACAGAGAGAAGTGACCTGTACTTTGGGTTAAAAGCTCATCTTGCAAGAAGCCCCAGCCGAGCTGCTGAGTGACAGTGGGGAGGGCTCCAGGCTGTCCCTGCCGCTCTGGGCTGTAGGCTGACTCATCCTCCCCTGTGACAGACAGATTGCATCTGCGTGGGAGCTGCTCGGCAGAGCTCAAAGCTGTTCTCGGACAGTTACAGGAATTACAGCCTGCTGAAGGGAACAATCGTTCTAAATATGTTCTTTTAATGATGCTTAATTTTTATTACCATTTTATTAATGGGTTCCTAAGAGGAACAGCAGGTCCCACCGTCTTTAGAAAATCTTTGCTTCTCCCCTTGGGGCCACTCAGTCTGTTGACTCTGAATTCTAAACCCTGCAGTGACAGGTCAGGCTGACATGCAGCGCCTGTGTGTCTGGCATAAGCCTTGGGCTAAATCCCTTTGTGAGGCTGCTGCCTTAGGAGCAGGATCTCTGGGTGTCTTCCCCCAGGCAGACGGTAGCACCCAGGGATCTGAGGACCTGGCAAGGCCTTGAAGACGGGTTGTTGGCTCATTATCTTCAGGATATGTCAGAACAGAGCTGACAGCTGTCAAGGCCTCCAGGGCAGCCTCAAGGAGCAGATATTGTGTGTATTATTTTTCCAGGTGCCCAGGCTAAAAGCTTACCTCCCCAGGAAGAGACCTGGCTGGCAGGGGTCCTCACTGCTTGTGTGTGCACCCCTTAACCCCAGATGATTGCTTTTAGCTCTGTTCTGTGAGAGATGTGGTGAGAGCGAGATCTCTAACCAGTCCTAGTTTGCAAAACTCTGGTAGTGTCATGTGGCCACTGATAAAGCAAGTGGCATTCAGATGAGTTTTTATTGTGTGAAAATGAATGAGAGAGGGCCTTCAGAACAGCAAGATCTTTTACTGGATGTCATCAGGAATAGGGCTGCATGGAGTGCCCTACTGGCTTGTTAGTCCAGTGCCGTTGAACAACTGTTTGCTGAGTGCACGTGGAAGGGCTGGGGCAGAAATATGAAAGGTAGACCAGCTTCAGGGAGCTCACACACTAGCAAATGGTTCCCAGAGAATTTGATCAAAGTGTCAAGAGCTCAGCTTCCTAATATGTGAAATGGAGGTAACAAAACCTAATAATGTCTCTATGTTCACTGTGGCATTATTTATATTATAGTAACCAACATATGGAACCAACCTAGGTGTCCACTGGTAGATGAATGGATAAAGTAGACATGATAGACAAGTGATGGGATATTACTCAGCCATAAAAAAGAACGAAATTGTGCCATTTGAGACAACATGGATGGACCTAGAGGGTATATGATGCTAAGTGAAATGAGTCAGACAGAAAGACAAACACCATATGATTTCACTTATATGTAGAATCTAAAAAACACAAATGAACAAATAAAGCAGAAACAGACTCATAGATGCAGAGAACATCTGATAGTTGCCAGAGCAGAGGTGGGTGAGGGATGGGTGAAAAAAGTGAAGGGAAATAAGAGGTATAAACTTCCAGTTAGAAAATAAAGAAGTCACGAGGATGTAGTGTATAGTATAGGGAATTTAGTCAATAATATTGTAATAACTTTGTACGGTGACAGATTGTTATTAGGCTTCTCCTGATGATCGCATTAATTGGAATTATATGGTATGTAACCTTTTCATATTGACTCCTTTTACTTAATATGCATTTAAGTTTTTTTCATGTCTTTCCATGGATTGATAGCTTACTTCTTTTTTTTTTTTTTTTTTTTAAAGATTTTATTGGGGAATTGGCGGAGGGGAACAGCGTTGGGGAATCAGGGAAGGGGAACAGACAAGTTGCTGTCTTTTTGTTCTTCAGTTTAGTTGCGGAGGATGTTGCTTCACTGTTGGTATCGTCATTGCGCTCTTCCCGGATGAGGCAGATCGGTCACTGGCCTCTGGATGTCGCTCACCGCGGCTATTGGCAGCTCATGCTTGGCTGCCAGCCGCTCACGCTGGCTGCGGGCCACTCACTGTGATAGCTTACTTCTTTTTAACACTGTATAATATTCCATTGTCTGGATTATTTATTATTCAGCCACTCACCTATTGAAGGATCTTGGTTGCTTCCAAGTTTTGGCAATTGTGGATAAAGCTGCTAGAAACATCCACACACAGATGTTTGTCTGGACATAAGTTTTCAACCCCTTTTGGTGGGCTCTGTGGTTTCTTTGGTGGCCGTGGCCTTTCTTGCCTGTGTCAGCTGGAAGGATGCCAGGGAGGTGATGGGCCCTGGGACGGTACAGGAGACAAGGACACAGGGACTCAGATCGAATCTGAGCTGCAGTCTGGGACTCACAGGTCACTGCTTGTTCTACTAGCGTAGGTGATCTCCATTTTACACAGCGGTGCTTGATCTTAAAAACGGTCTTCATGTATTAAAAAGTGCAAATGCCATATGTGTGTGTTTATGTATTGGTTCTTCATGACTCTACTTAACCACTCACCTAGCTAGTGTAAAACTGAACGTCAATTTCTCAGCCAGGTCTTCCGCCCCAGGTCAGCTCTCTTTCTGCTACCCCATATACTCAGGTGCACTTTGGTGTAAGAACAGGTTTTTCTCTGCTTGACTGGTGGGCATCTGGAGACCCAGCTGTGCGTCTCTTTGGTTTTTATAGCATTTAGCATGATAAAATCGGTAGATAAGTGCTCATAGGTGGCGTTGGTGATCCTATCCTCTCCCTGAGCAGAGGGTCTGGTGGCCTCAGACACAGCTATTTGTAAACCTGTAGGCTAGTGGTAGGGATGAGGGCTGATAGGAGGCAGGAAGTCCTGCCTTAGGAAAAGCCGTCTTATATAAAGGAGTATAGCAGCAAATCGTTGGGAGCACAGTAGTAATTTACTACTGGTGTGCACTCATCTACATATTGAGGTGAATTTCTTCCATTAAATCTAACTTTGGTTCATTATGAAATATCTGGAACACCAAAGGCACATTGGAAGGTAAGCAAGGCGGCAAGCAGCGGACAGAGGCTTCTAAAAGCAAGTCAACCAGGCTGAATTGATTGCTCTGGGTAAAATAACAGTGGTTGTCTTGATGGGGAGAGGATTCAGGAAACACAGGCCATCCTCTCATGTCCGAAATGATCCTGGGCTAAGTTAATGAAATGCTGTCTATAGGCAATCAGCTGCTTTTGACAGCCTGCCTGAAAATGTCTGATTGATAATTTCAGGGTCAAAGTGAATGGTGTTGGGAAGTGTCCTATGTTATGTTTTTTTTGTTTTGTTTTGTTTTGAGGGCAGTGTCACTGGCCCTCATATGTGGGACCAAACCGGGGCCGCTGGCTTCCAAGGCCAGCACTTAACCACTGCTCCACTCGGCTGGCCCTATGTTTTGTTTTATAGGTGATGTTTTAGAGATTTGGTTTGTTCATTTCTGAGGTTTTTCCTTCCCTCTTAGTTTTTTTTAAAAGTCATTAATACCTTTTCACATACCTTTGAATGAGGACATACAACAATGTTAAGATAAATTTCTGAGCTGGGTTGGTATTGTAATACACACCCTTTTAAATTGTCATGCTTTGAAGTATTAAGGGGTTGGAAAAGGAAAGTTGGAGCATCACTGGGACAGATTTTGTAGCCACCTGTAGGTCTGTTCATGCCCGTAGCTTTCTGCTGGCTTCTCAGTCACCTTTGGTGTATTTATGACTCCTTGGCAGAAGTTGTCTAAGCATTTTCTTTTCTGAGTCAAAATACCTTCGGCAATTCTTAGTCATTTATTTTTTGAACTGTCATAGACCTGAGTTCTTTGAGAAGCTCAGGGAAGCCATACACACTTCCCCCAGGAAAGGGCTGCATATCCTTTCTGGAAGTTCAAGGGATGGACAGCAAGCTAAAGGGCCCAGCTTGGCTCATACTGAGAACTTCCATGCTCATCTCTTTCCTTCTCCTGAACCCCTTCATTTCCCTTCCTAAACCAACAGATACATGGGGAGGGGGTAAGAACAGAGCTGCTAGGAGCTGACCATTTCTATGGACTCTACTTCTAGAATAATGTGCTAATGAGGACAAGAGCCTGGATTTAATTCAAGCCCCGTTAAACTGAATTCACGTAAGAAACAGCACTCAGGCACACATTATATACTGGGCTTTGTGACAGGGTTGAAAGTGAACAGTGGGTAAGAGGGCGGGGGAAAGAGCTGGAGCTGCCCTGAAGAGATTCAAGGCTAGCGGTGGAGATTGGCTTAGAAACAAACGAGGAAAGGCCAGGTCTTGGCTCCTTTATGAGGTCAGATGACATCTTGAATCCTCACAGATGCATAACATTTCTCATACCAGGAAATAAGTGACAAAATTTCTCAGGAATAACAACTCAAAAATGTATGACCGATCAACTGTGACTGTCTCTGTACAGATTTCTCTCAAAGTTTCTGAGAGTGGGAGTGTTTCTGTTGGGTTAGTTCCTAGAAGCGGACCTGTGACCTCCAAGGGTTTGAATATTTAACTATAGAATAGGGTGCCCCAAACTGCCTTCCAGGACAGGTTGTGTCAATTTCCTAGATCAGGAGAATTCCTGTCACCTAGTCAGTGATAAATTTTGCAAGAAGTGGGCTGCTGTGTCGGTTTCCTTCCATCAGAGCCTTGCTTGTCTCTGCGGGGAGAACCCCCCTGTAAGAAGGACCTCACCCTCTGTTAAATCGATGAAACGGTGATTTTAGAATGTCGCTTATCCTTGTTGTCCCTGCAGCCTGTCCCCAAACCTTCACCTCCTAGCCCCTCTCTCATTGGCTGCACTGGACCTGGGTCTCCTTAGCTGCTATGCACTTCCCCTTTCCCCAATATCAAAGCAAAGTCACAGATAAATTCTCCTGGGAAAAGTCACAGCCCACCCTCCCTGATTCTTTGTGCTATTTTTTGAGGAGTTGGCTAGAAGGAGATTAGGGAGACAAAGAAGTTCTAATAAAGGCAGCTCCGTCTCCTTCCGTGTTTGCTGAGGTGGGCAGGGGAGTGGGGGTAGCTGTCAAGTTCTGGAGATGCTCAGGGGATTAATAAAATCTGACCAAGGCCAGCCAAGCTCTGAGGGCCGCTCATCTAAAAGCCAGGGCGCTGCTTTCCTGCGGAGGTGTCTTCCCTCTGTGACTTCTGAAGCAGCTGCGGTTGCCTAGGCAACTAAGCCTCAGACACAGGCTGATTTCTGGGCTTTCTTCTCCTTGATGAAGAGCTAAAAATGAACCTCACTCTCCTCCAAATGCACCTTAATCCTAGGGCAATGCTGTCCAACACTCACGCAGCCCAAAGGAGTAGAGAATGTCAGAATAAACTGAAAGACATGCGGGGAACCAAGAACTCTTTCTTTTCACCCAGAAACCTTTGAGTTCTGCAAAAAGGAAACTGCCCACCCGCCCTCTAACAGTTCTCTTCCCTTCCACCTGTTTCACGTGAAAAATCTTATTGAATCATGTGGTCCATCTCCCATGAGTCCTGTGGTAGGTGGGGCTGGAGGGTGCTGGTGGCACCGCTAGGCATCGGCATGGTAGAGAAGGGGGCTAGTGCCGTCGAGGAAAAACATCCAGCCTAAGAGAAAACTTACAAGAGTTCATTTAAGCCAAACTGACGACAGTTGCCGGGAAGCAAAATCTCAACAGATTCAGAAAATGCTCTGCAAAATGGTGGTTTGCAGCTTATTTTATACATGAAATCAAAGAAGGAAGGTTACATGAAATCCATTGGTGATAGATAAGTGGTGGTGGGAGAAAGAAAGGCGGGAAATCTCTGGGATTGGATAAAAGTGCATTGGAGAGACAGCTACTCCTCCCATACAGGTGGGTGCTCATAGCTAACAGCTTGCTTTTTACAGCACATTGAGATGGTAATCAGGAGACAAGCATAATAATGAGGAATTTTGCAGTTTCCAGCTCTGGTCCAGAAAAGAATTAAAAATGTTATCTTAGGTACAAAGAGACAACAGACAGGCCCACTGAAAAGGCACAGATTAACTTTATGAAGGAAGCTGAGATGTGACTTTCCACCATGGCCCAGTTATTTTTATGCTTACACCATTTTATGTGGTTATTTTCAGTCTCTTGAGCTTGTCACGTTAATTTGTGGCCCCTTTTCCATCCACAGTACCTACCTGAAGCCTAAAAATTCTCAGCTACCCACCTTAACAAATATAGTCCTTGTCTTCCCAGGCTCACTCTCTGAGGGCTGAGGAATTCGTGGCAGTCACAGGAACCAGCCAATGAAGGAGAGGCAGGGTTTCCGGGTGGCCAAACACACAAGCATGTGCATCACACTGACCAGCGGCTCTGCCACTTTCTGGCTGTGTGATCTTGACCCTTTAATGAACCTCACTGAGCCCCAGTATCTTTGTCTGTAAAATGGTAATATCTGCCCCATGGTTTTCAAGGAACCAATGACATAACACATGGAAAGTGCTTAGCACATGACAGGTATTCAATAAATGATGCTGATTTCTCCTAGTTAGAACAGTTCTTAAAACGTTCCTAGTCCAGGGTTGACGTGAGCACATATTAGGCCTCTGCACAAAGTAGAAGACACACTGTGACAAGGCGCTGCCTGCTGCAGCCCTGTGTGGGCTCCGGCTTGGCCCACGGGCGTAGCCCTCCCAGAGCCCTCCTGGCTCTCACGTCCCACTTCTCTAGCTCCTCAGCAGTTTTCCTGGAAGAGACCTTGGAAAGGTTAGGTCTCATAGAAATATTAAAACATTCCAAATGAATAGGAGGTGGAGGGGACTGAGGTTCTGACCAGATTTCACCACCGGAAGTCAGGTGTGTGTTCAGTGCTGGGGGCCTGCCCTCTGCTCCCCGCAGCAGGGAGCCCGTCCTGGCTGTTGGGAGCTGCAGGCAGCATTGGCTGCTTGCTTTCCTTATTTTCCTTGTAGTTGTGATTCTTGTCAGTGTTTAGGTTGGCTTGTAAGCTGGTCCTGGAGGAGATGTAACCTTCTCGCAGGTGCTGTAGGATTTTAGAGAGTTTCCTGTTGGCTCTGAAGCCCCTGCTCGGTGCCAGCCAATTTCTCCACTGAGGGGCAGCAACGGTGGGCACCAGAGCCAGCCACTGGGAACGCATTTGCACCTACCATTCTGCACAGGTTGGAGTGGAACTCATTAGACGTAGTCCCTGTTCCCAGGGGCTCGCATTCCAGTGGGGGAGGCAGAAAGGAACCAAGAGTCCATTGGCGCTTGTCTATCACTGTGTCTGGTAATCTCGAACGCTGACATTTTATATGAGAAGTTCCCAAGCTCTGGGTGATGTTCACTTTCTCCAGACAGAATTTATTTGGGCTCTGGCAGGCTGTTATACCAGGGACATATTGCCTTAATCGTGTTTGGGACTCAGACGATGACTCAGAGCTGTGTCTCGGTTTTGTGAGGACTGTTTCTGTGTTATGCACCTTTGCTTCTGGGAGATAACCTTTCGAGGGTGTGTTGGAGGAGTAAGGTCTCCCCTCCTCCCGAAGATGGCCACATCAGAACCCATGGATATGTTAGGGTTCATGGCAAAGGGGATTGAAGGCTGCAGATGGAATTAAAGTTGCTAATCAGCTGACCTTAAAATAGGGAGGGTGCACTGGATTTTCTGGGTGGTCCTGATGTTAACACAAGGGTCCCTACAAGTGGAAGAGGGAGGCAGCAGAGGAGTCAAAGTGATGCTCGGTGAGAAGGACTTGGCCTGTTCTTGCTGGTGTGGAAGATGGAGGGAAGGACCACAGACGAGGAACAGGGGCAGTTTCTAGACGCTGGGAAAGAAGCCAGGGCCCAGCTCCTTCTGCCCTGGAGCCTCCAGAAGGAACACAGCCCTGTGGACACCTTGATCTGAGCCCAGTGAGACCCGGGCCAGGCTTCCAAGCCTAGAAAACGATGCGATAACACATTTGTGGTGTTTGAAACCATGAAATCTGTGGTAATTTGTTGCCGTAGGAAACTAAAGGCTTGAGTGTTTCGAGAGAATCTTCTCGATGGGTCTTCAACTCCGCGTTTTGTCTCCATAGCCCTGTGACACATATGGTTTTTGCCTCGTATCTAAGCCTCTTGCCTGATGGTTTCTGCCTGCGGCTTGCAAATCAGCAACTGCTGTAAAGCACGGGCTGGGCAGAATCAGAAACGCCTCTCTGCACCGCTTTTCTCAGGGAGCTCTGCTCCCTCACACTTGGGCTACTGGGAGCCCTGAACTTGATGTTATGTCCCTCAAGCCACATAATCCTGATCAGCTTCTCAGCATGTGGTCCCATGATGCCTACAGATCAGCATGCATTTATGGCAGTACATACATGGTGCTGTTGGGCGGGTCTCATCACGAACTGTGGTCAGGAAACCTAAGTGCTGGTCCTGCTCAGCCTTGTGGCCCCAGGCATGTCACTTCCGCCCCCTGGGTCTCTTTTCCTTCCACTGTATGAAGAGGCTTCCTGATGAGCTGATCTCCAGGTTCTCTTCCACCTCTAATTCTGGAGTCATTTCTGTGTGCAGGAGGGCACGTGCTTGTTGGTGATGTTGAGATCACAGAGGTAGAATCCTTGCCCAGAAGGTGCTTTCGTGTCTTTGTCGTATCGGTGACATAAAGTCTATTTATGCAGAAAAAGGAGAGCCGAGAAGCATATTATCAAATGACCAGACACTTCAGAGAGACAGAGCAAAGATTTCGATTTGGATCTAATGAAACAACACAGCACAATGTCACGAGCTCTTGCCTCTAGAAAAATGACTGCCTTAAGCCTCAGTACTTTCTTATCAGTGCAGTTTGGTTAATTAATCTATGATTAATCATAAAAGTTAATTGAATTTGTAGAACTTAATGAGCTGACATCATGAGTGATTTAGAACCCAGTGAAGTTGCAAGCTACTAACTTTGTTTATTTGCACAAGCTGTGATTTGGGCCTGACAGTTGATTTTTTTTGTAAGCAGTGTGGCAGTTAAATGGATAGCAGTTATGTCCAGATTAAATAGGATGGAATTAGGTGGTATTTTGCAGGCTCTGCAATTCAATTTATTTTCTGGGAAGAGAGTCAAGAAAAAAAGGCAATAAAAGCCCTTGGTTACATAAAAGCATTAGACCAAAGACAGACTTCCCTAGCAGTTCTGACTTTGATCCATCTCCTCCTCCTGAGAACCCTCGCACAGTGCTTCATGGTTAACTAACTACAAACTAACTGAATGAATAAAGAAATGATTCTGCCATCTATCTGTACAATAAATGCCCAATAAACTACCCCGTGGAAGGTACTGGAACTAAAAGTGGATAGCCACAGTGGCTGCCTTGGGAGAGCTCCCAGCCTGTGCAGAGCGCCCCCCACCCCCACCCCCAAGCAATTACACACAACCTGAGGCAGGAGCAGGTTAGTGAAGAGAGAGGGAAGGGCTGGGAGACCCGAGGGGGAGGGCGGAGTGAAGCATCAGGGAGTTCCGGAGGATTTCATGGGCACGTGACCTTGGAGCTAGGTTGTCCGTCTGGGTCGCTGGTTGCCAGGCAGAACACTGGGGAGCCCCCTTCCCCAGAGAGGACAGTGTGTGCTGAGGATGGAGGTGTGGGCACAGACGGCTTTCGGTAAATGGTGTGCGGCTTTCAGGAGCAGGGACGTGTGGGAGGGAGCAGGGGCCGGGAAGGCTGGTTGGCGTAAGGTTGGTGAAAGTCTACAAGGCCTGTTTTGGGACTAATGACTTTATTTTCACCTAATGGGGAGTCTTCGAAGGATTTTCAGTATGGAAGTGACATGGTCAGAGTCATGTTTTAGGAAGGAATTCTGTAGGTGGATGGCAGATGGGCTGCAGGGGAGAGGGGCTCATGAGACAGACGCTGGTTATTCATGGGTGGCAACAGGCCTGGTGAGAGGGCAGCCGAGTGGAGGACAGAGCATGGGAGTACGACACAGGTGTCTGGTCAAGCTAGTTCTCTCAGCATCCTCAGTTTCCTTTATCTGTAAAATGGGAAAAAGTAATTTCTAACTCAGGGTTACTTTGAGGTTTTGATGAAAAGTTACATGCAAAAACTCATGTGTATATGACCTGGCACATAATGAGCACTCAGTAAATATTAGTTGTTTATGATTTCCCTGGGGAGAGGTGATAAGAACACTGACGAAGGAGGCAGCCCAGGGTGGGCAGGAGGTGGACCAGAATGCTGAGTCACTTGGGTGTGGCTAGCCCAAAGGCATTTTCTGCTGAGTCACACTGTAGCAGGATCCCTCCACCAGCCTCATTCACAACCCTCAGATGAGGCCCTGGGGTGCTTGACCTTGGGCTGTCCTGGACTTGGGCAGAGCAGAAGACTAAGAGTTAGTCACCAGCCTGAGAGGCGCTTCTGTGGCAGAGGGCAGGCGCACCTGCTTCATTGCCCCGTCCCTGCAGGGGCCTGGCCACCATCCGTTTCCGCTTAGGGGCCTGGCGACCCACTCCTGAGCAGCAGAGCCATGGGGGCCCTCAGCACCGAGCAGCAGATGCAGTGGGCTGCAGGAAGGGGGTGCGGGTGGGGAGCGGCTTCTGCGAGCCCCGTGTGGATGCTGCCCACAGGGAGAGATGTCTCTGGTTCTGTCAGCTTAGCCTGGAGGCTCAGAGATGACCCAGAGACTCCTAAGAGACATTGGGTTTAGCCAACCAAGGTCAGAGAGAGCAAAACAGAGCCCTCACAGCCAGGACTGGGGACAAATGGTCTTTATAACTCCCATGCAAGGCACAAAGGATGGTGGCATACAGTAGGCACTCAGTAGATGCCCACTGTAGGGATGTTGCCTAAGGAGTCCCCACTGGAACTTGGGCTTGCTGCCCTCAGAGCCCTGCACCCCTCAGGCTGCCCTCCCTGTCTCCATCAGTAAAGGAGTGAACGGCCCTCTCTGCTTATGAGTTCAGGAGGGACCAGACAAGGCCCAAACGTAATAAGCTCCATTGTTTATCAGTGACTGCTTGCCCAACTCATCTGGAGAAATTAATCCTAAATTCTAAGTTTCCAATCAGGAAGTAGAAAGAAGATAGAGAAGAAAAAGGAACCTGGGCTGTTCTTCAGGGGCCTGGTGACACATGTGCCCTAGACACAAGGTCAGAATGCCTTGATGGTCTCCCAGGGGTGCATCGCCCAGTGTTCAGTCAGGGTACAACACAAGGTAGAACAGGCAGCCCCAGGATGCCATAGGAAAAGACACCGGAAGTGAGGGGATCCTGCCTTTACCACTCGCTGTGTGACTTTGGATATCATGTTCCTTCTTTGGGGCCCTCTGCTTATTTTGAAAATTGGGACATTGGATTAGATAGTGGTTTTCCAGCTGCACTGAGGAGACATAAAGAGGTCCCCTGGGGGGGTCTTCTTTGATCTCTCTAAGATATTGTGCTGTATCTAAGGTGTCAACTGACAAATGAGCACGTGTGCCTGATCCGTCAAGGAGCCATTCCACACCGTCATTGCATGAATCTGTGTGCTTGTTGTAGAAGCTCTTGGAAGAAGTAACCCCATCTGGGTGCCAAAAGTTTGAGCTATAGATTGGTGTATAGATAGTACCATTGCAAGGTTACTGCAAGGTCGAGATACCCGAGATAACCACAGACTCCTCCTACTGCTGATTTTCAAGATGAGCTATCTTTGGGTTGAGATGTGTGGCTTCAGGGAACTCCCAGAAAAATGCAGATATTTATTTATTTATTTATTTATTTATTTATTTATTTATTTATTTTTAAATTTCTTTTAATTTTTTTAGCTGAGCCATCCTGCCACCTGTTGGCAGCTCAGCAGCAACTCAGCTCAGGCTGGGCATCGAACTGCTGTTGCTCAGAGCTCAGCTCACATTCTTGAGCAAACTCTTAACCAGCTGCATTTTAGGCCGGCCCTAAAATGCAGACATTTACATGGCTCTCCTCCCAGAATTCTGAGGACCCTGGATATAGAGCTCACATTTACAGACATTTTAAATCTTAAACCCTCACTCATTCCTACCACCACTTGTAGCATTTCGTGTTCCCTTGTAAAATTCCCACACAGAAACCAGGATGCTGACATTTAAAACACTTGTCCCTCTCTCCCTCAGCCCAGGGTAAATTTTGGAAGTTTTTGTCCTCAGGAGTATCAGGCAAGGGGAAGGGGTGGTGTGCCGGAGACGGCCAGCCTCCTTTGCAGGGTTCTTCAGCTTGTCCTGAAGCTGGGGTCAAGCTTGAGCACACTAGCATCTTTCTAGTCTCACTGTCCAGCAAGGCCAGCTGGTCAGGGCTGCTTCGCAGACCTGAGAAACTGGAAAACGTTCGGTAGGAGGCGTTGGGTAGGAAGGAGGTTGCTTCCAGTGAGTAACTCATCTGCTGCATGATTCCCGCTTCCACCCCACTTTCCACAGACCCGGACCCCCACAGCTTCGGGGAAGGCTGGAGGAGCCTCTGGGGGCAGGCTTGGCTGGGCTCCTAACTGTGACACAAGCTTGCTGGTTTTTCTGGAATTAGGCTTCTAAAAGGCATGGAGAGAAGTTCAAGTTTGGGAACATGATGAGCAACAAACACATGGCCCCGTTTTTAAGACTGAGTCCTGTTATTGGGTGCCATGCTCTCGCAAAGATGCTTTAAGATAAATATTTAGGGAAAAGTACAGATGAATTTTGGGGCTGTGTTGGGATGCGGCCTAGGGCGGGACACGAAGGTGGATGGTTAGGCATCCACCCATAGGTCTGGCTCAGAACAATTGAAATGCAAACCTCGTTTGGCAGGGCTTTCTGTGACTTGGGTATATTATCTTCACAGCTCAGTTTCATGGGACATTTGTGCAAATGAAATTGATCAGCAGCAGGAGGAAAATAGCCGTTGCCTAGGCAACCGGCTGATGACTCATCCTGGCTTTGAAGCAACATAAAGCCATGATACTGCAGTAATTTTCCAGTTGCTTAATAGACCCTCCCCCATCCTTTATGTCTCTACACCCATCTTCCCAGCTCCTCTCAAAACTTGACCCTGCACCCTGCAGGTCCTCTGGAAGGCCCACCTGGGTCCTTAGCTCTCTGGAGCAGGTATGAGAACCAGTTCTGTGTGGCCCAGTCTGCTGCTGCTTGTCATGTCTGACAACCAGGAAGTGGCCAGGCCACAGCCAGGATGCCACAGGGCCTCCAACATGCTCTAGTTGCCCTTGTCCTGAGTCTAGCATCCTTCCTCTAACCTGAGCTAACCCAAGTTCATGCACTTGTCTTGGAGATCTGCAAAGGTGTGTGTGGAGAAGAGGCTGTTGTCTCTTGGGCCTCCCAAGCAAGATTGTGCAAATATCTAATGTTTAAAGGTGACAAGCTCAACATTGGCAGCCTTTGTTTCTGCTGTCCTCTTGTCCAACCTTTCCCTACTCATAATCTGGGGTCTGATGTTCCAGACCCTTCTTATTATCCATCACCATCCTCTCTAAAATGAGAAGTACTAGAAGCTTAACCCAGCCGCCTTCCAAAGACATTCTCAGTTTAATCAGGGATTTTCTGAGGCAAACTATTTCAAGACCCAAGATAAAAAGCCTTCAGCCTTTCAGATGCAGATCTAGGCGGTAGGGCTAAGGTGGCAGGCTCTGTTTGAAGAGGAACTTTTCTTTCTCTGCACATGACCTGTATGACACCTGTGTGGCTGCTGATGCTGGCCTAAGATATTCCTTTACGGTGGGTACACGCTGGTGCCTCAGCTCTGTACCCCTCCCCCATTCATACATACACACTGCATCACACATGTGCACATGGGTACGTGCACACACATGCATGCACACACATACACACCCCATCTAGATCAGCAGGGGCTGATGGGAAAAAGCACACCCCCATGATGAAAGCTGATTACACACTTTTATTTATTGGATGTACACCAAGCACCTACTGTGTGAAGAACAAGGCAGTGGGCAGTGGCTTGGGAGGACCCCATGCTCTCAAAGCAGCATAGAGTTGGCAGGGAACAAAGGTAAGCAGACGCATGCTTCTGGGGGCACAGGAGACCTGGTGCAGGTGCCCCTTGGAGCGTTCCCTCGTTGCCATTTCAACTAGCTCAGCTGCCTCAGGCCCAGGCTGCTGCACGGGGCCACCCGCTGGCAGTCACCAGGGGCACAGACAGATGCTCATTCCTGCATCTGGCTCTGGGGGGAGCTCTCCTCTGGTGTCAGGATGGCATTGGGGCCCACCTGTCTTGGGCACACACAGCCTCTGAGAGGAAGCTGCACAGCACGTCCTCCCAGCTCTCGGCACCCACAACACGTCAATACAGAGAGACCCGAGGCCCCCGAGATGAATGAGACCCGAGAGCGTACGCACTCCCGCCGTCTGTCTCGCCGAGGCGTAGCTTTTAAAGCATCCTCAACGGCAGTTGTCTCACTGGGCCTGAATGAAATGCAGCCCCTTTCATGTTCGATCAGATTTTATTGTTCAATTCTTTATTCATTTGTTGAGTCGTTCCTTTATTCAAGAAAGACCACTTGAATGCCTGTGGTACGTTAGACATTGGAGTTGTAATGGTGAGCAAACAGAGAGACCAGCCTCCATGGGGCTTAGAGTCCGTCTGTGGGGGAGGCAGGACCGGTGGTCACATCAAACAGCACTGTGACCACCAGCGGGGAAGACAGGGCCGCGAGGCCAGAGGCAGGGACCGGCAGTGATGGCTTCTTCCCCGTCTCTTCTCCCCTCCTCCCCACATTGCCTGTTCTCCATCTCTTCCTCCTTTTTTTTTTTTTGATGGGGGAATCATTATTTAATTTGGTCTTTCTCAGGAACTCCATCTGCTGAAAAGCAAAAATTTCAGTTTCAAAGCTTAGTGTGGAATAAAAGTATAAATAGTCCTTTTTGAGTCAACATGCTTAGATTTAGCTACCATGACGTTCAACCCTTCAAGGCAGCTTCTGAGAGTATCGGGGTGGGTTTGGGCTCCCTTGGTACTTGAAGCAGCAGTGACAGCGGGGACCGCGGAGCCCTGGAGTCTCCTCCGCCTCTCTTGGTCCCTGCAGCAGTGTCCCTTGTCTTCCTGGCCACACTCTGCTCTCCTGACGCTGCTGGCTGTGGTCTGCAGCCTGTAGGCCCCGTAGCGGGGCCAGTCCCTCATTCACCTCCCTCTCCCTGTTGCCTCCTCCCTTTCTCTCCCTCCCCCTCTCCAATTGGTCAGAGCCCAGCAATTGTCCCCTGGATGATTCAGCCTCATCCCGGCTCTTGCTGTGTTTATTTCTTGTCCCCCAAATGGCCTTTCAAGGGGAACCTTCTCGGTATTGTGTGGAACCTTGTGGTCTGGGGCAGTTTGTCTTGATTCTGAATTAAGCCGAAGAGAGGATAAAGCATTCAGAAAGTGCCCCCTCACATGGCCATGGGTTTGCTGTAAAACCCATTTGGAAAGTCAAAATCTGGATACAAGAACCCCCTTCCCCTTGGTGGCCTTCCCTGGCAGTCCTCACCCTTCCCCAGCGGACAGGGGCCCTGGCCATCTAGGGACAAGTTGCTTTTCTGGGGAGGCGGGGCAAAAGATAAAAGTGTGTGTGGGTGTGTGTGTATGTTTCAAAATAGGATTCCTGTTACTACGCTATTTTAGGGATTTGGGGTTCTTTTCTCTAAAATCATTGAGAAATTGCTGAAGTGCTTTTAGCACAGGAGTGATAGATTCAGATTTGCATCTTTATAAAGATCGTGGTGGCTGCTGTAGAAAGTGGATTGAGTGGGTAAGCTACATGCAGGCAGATCCATCAGCAGCGGTCTGGCGGGGGCGAAGGAGAGAGAAAAGCAGCCTTGAGAGGTTTAGGAGTGGGGGGAAGATAGGACAGGAAGAAGGGTCAGATGTGAGGCCGAGGAAAGGTAGATCTGAAGAAAGCGCCCCAATTTCTGCTTTATGTGGCCGGAGAGACTTTGGGACCATTTACTGAAAGGGGGACCGAGCTTTAGAGAGCGGGAAGGTCCTCCTGAGTCCAGTGGGGCATTTGGGGTTTAAAGTGCCTTTGAGAGGTGCACATGGGGGTGAGTGGTGAGTGGATATGTGAGCCTGGGGCTCGGAGAGTCGCCCGTGTGTGTGAGTGAGCATGGGTGCGGTGGAGGCAGGTAGGCTCCTGCCCGGAGGAGTTCAGGCCGTGGTGAGAGGTCCGGGAGCAGCTACAGGGCATCTGTGCGAAGACAGAAAGCCTGGAGCACATCTCAATATACAATCCTGCGACTCTGACCGAATGGCCAGGACACGCTCAGGGTTCCTTTCCCCTGCCTTTCCGCTAAAGATTACGAGACTCGGAGTGGAAAGAATGACGGTACGAGCGTGGGAGACCCGAGAGAGCCTGGGAAGACCACTGTTAAGCTTTGTTAGCATTAGAAACACAGGCGTTAATTGTATGAAAATAATAACTATATGAAAAGCACAGTAATTTTAAAGCATCAAAAGCAATGACTTTGGTCTGGGAGGAAAGCATTAAAATGAAAAACTGCAGATTACAAAATGGCTAATGCAACAATGACAGTCCTTCTAGGAAGACAGCTCTGAAAACCACGTGTGAGAGCCCCATAACCATTGTGCCGCATGTAATGTTTCACTCTTCCCCGAGAAGGGGGTGGAGCAGGATGGTGTTTGCTCTAGAGAATGATTTTTCCGCTTGGAATTATGATGAAAATTCAAAGCTGAGCACAGAAGTTCCTGAGCAGTGTCGTCAGAAGTCGGGATTCTTAAAACCAGAGGGGCTGGGGTGAAAGTGGAACAAACACACCCAGTTTCCATGCTGTGTCCTGCACTCACTGGCCAATAGCCATTGGGAACCTCGGCGGGAGGGCTTAAAACAGTCGCTTCAAAGGGAAAGAGACTAAAAAAAAAAAAAAAACTTTCCCAAACAAATGAACTCTCATCCATCCCCACTGAGAGGATCCTTAGTAAAATTAGAATCCTTCCAGAGAACCTGATTCCAAAAGCTTTGCTGAAATTTCCAACGAACTCATACTCTGCACGGCAGATAGTGAGTTGGTTCTGGAACTCAGAAGAATCATTTTGGAAAACGATGAAGTCCCAAGATGGGACCCTGGGTGGGTGAGCCCTCCTTCCCTAGCGCTGTGGTCTGCTGCTCCCCGGTGAGCCCAGTGACTGGGGTCCTTGGACTCCGGTAGGTGGGTACCATGGGGTGCTGCTCATGGGGTGTTGTCATCCTTTATACGGCACCGAAA
Organism: Aselliscus stoliczkanus; assembly: GCA_033961575.1. Classification (NCBI taxonomy): domain Eukaryota; kingdom Metazoa; phylum Chordata; class Mammalia; order Chiroptera; family Hipposideridae; genus Aselliscus; species Aselliscus stoliczkanus. The sequence goes on from CM066739.1 coordinate 58,157,974, forward strand.
GGCTAGCTTATATATAATAGTGTTCCTTTGGGGAGAGGGGTGGGATGGAAAAGAGTAAACCATGTGTGCAGCTGATACCGCAATGTCTTTCCGGTTCCATGTCAGTGACGATGGAGGCCAGGGGTGTCCTGGAGAGACCCCAGGCCTCAGGGGCTGCATATCTCCTGCAGTGCACTTCCTCCTCCAGGCTGGTGCCCTGGCCGCAGAGTGGCAGAGCAGGCCACCTGAGCTCCAGTTTTCTTCCACGGATTGGTATTCTGTCATCTGCACTTTACAATGGCAGAGGCATTGGGCTGGAAACCAGACACCCCCCCCCCACGCTCCCAGTTCCACTAAAAGTGTCTTTCTGTCATTGCATTTTAAAATCCTGACTTGTAATTGTTTATTTACACGTCTGCCTGGAGCACTGGACTGAACCTGTGGGGTCAGAGTCCATTTGTCTCTCATCTGTGTCCCCCCAGCACCCCACACGTGCCCAACACACAGTGGGGCGCAGTGAGTGTTGGCTGAATCAGTTAAAGTAACAGTGGCGTGGCAGTTAGCACTCGGGGAGGCAATGTCCCAGTGGAGACAGCGTGGGCTTGACGTGCCTGGGTTCGAATCCTGTTTAAAATAGATATAGTAATTCCTGCCTGGCATGGGTATTGTGAAAATTAAGTGAGATAATTCATGTTATGTCTCTCAGAACATCTGGCACACGGTGGCTGCTCCTTTCAAGATTTTGTTACCAGGTCCCAGGGCCACCATGCTACAGGCCAGCAGAAGTGAAGACTGGCAGATTAGCAATTTGATTGTTAACCCACCGTACAATATTTCAGGATAGTTTGGTCTGTGTTTTGCAGGCAATAATCTTCATTTCCTACTAGATTTTACCACTGACCTGAGACCTGAGTGGCCCTGGTGTCAGCCAGCTCCTACTGGGACAATCAGCAATTTCTAAAGGGCTTTCAGTGTTTGCAGAAAGGTGCCATGCAGAGCTCTGCCACCGTGTCTGCAGGCTGCTCTGAAAGGTGTCCGACCCCTGGGGCTGGCTTCCCGAGGCGGCTGTGTAGTGTCAGTATACGTAAGAGGCAAAGGGCATCAGCGCCATGTTGGGTTCTGCTTGGAGCCAGATTCTGCAACAAGCTGAAGAGCAGGGCCTCGTCAGTGTGTGGTGGCGCCTGCTGCCCTCCAGGCCTGGCTGGTCTCTCCTGCCCTGGCCAGGTGTGGTCATCAGGGAACGGCCACCCTCCGAGCCAGGTGTGACCAGGTGCAGAAGGCCAGGCCGCCGGAACATACCTCCCTCTGCCTGCAGAAGAGAAACAAGAAACAGGCCTCCGAGGGAACGTGCAGTCAGATGCCCGAGCGTGGGACTGCTTCGAGACGGTTACCGATCGATGAGGGGTTTAAATGGTCCAAGGCAACCTGTCCCTGCTCTTCAGGAGTGTTGCTCACCTTGAGTCTGTTGTTACTTATTTTTGTATAATTAGAAGTTCCCTCTGAACGGAATACAATGATATCATAGACAATTAAAAAGAAAACTGATACCAGTTTTCCTGTCTTCCGAATGCTGTCATTAAGTATTGCCCTCAACTATTGTCATAGCGGTTACCCATTATTGAACACTTACGATGCTCAGTGGTTCATTTTTAAAACAATCCTGTAGGGAAAGAGTTGCTTAGCCTAGTTCACTGCAGAGGCCACGGGAGCTCAGCTAAGGTCTGAGGCGTCCTCAGTGTCACTGTACCTTCCCTTTGGTCTGCTGCTAACCCCGTGCGGACACGCTGCTTTCTGAACCTCCGGTGTCCATCTGCAGGTTTCCAGCAACTTCACTCGTGGTTGTGCCAGGCGCCATCTGGGCTGTGAGCCTTGATGTGTGGGCCACTGGCCCTCAGCACGGGGCATTCAGGGATCTTTGCTGTAGCTTGTACCCTAGGACACCTGCTCTCTGGAAGGGGCCATGGTGCTGTGTTATTTTGTCAGATTGGTGGTAAATCTATGGCACTTGATAGTTCTTGAGGTGGCACAGGCTGAAGACAGGGATGGGTTTTAGAAAGTAGTTAGGTGAATTTGTCCAAGATATTTTACTGTGACCGTCAGGACTGAGGTGCCTGGTGCTGGTTCTTTGGTCCCCAGCTCCTGCTTCCCCTGGGCACATTTTCGTCAGTCCCAGTAGCCGTCTTCATCAATTCCCCTGGACCATGGGTGGTACCGCCTACCCACCATTCTGACGCCTCTTCCTTCCAGGTGCGGATGAGGGGCGAGGTAAGAGAGGCAGCCTGGTGTCTGCAGCCGCTTTCTTTCCCTGACCCTGCCACCAGCCGGCTGTGATACTTTGGGGAAGTCAGTTATCTTTCTGGGCCTCTGTTTCCTTACTTGTACAATGACTGCGCTGGACCCCCGATCTTCTGAAAGACCATTTGAACTGAAAGTTAGTGTGTTGAGGATGGAGGAAACCATCAAGTTCTAGCAGGAAATTAGTGGTGCCTGGGACGGACGTCAGACCGTCAGATGAATAATTTCAGTCACTTCTGTGTTTCAGCCGTCTGCATGCTGCCGCCTTCCCCTAGACCTGGGAAGCATGACTGCATTCTCCAGATGACAGAGCTCAGGCCGATTTGGCTGGCCATGGACTATTACTTATATTGCTGATGGCTTAATTTGCATGGCAGGCTCGCATCCACAGTGATAGCCGATGTCACGGTGTCTGGGATTAGTCATCAGCAAAATGGAGAGGTCTGCCCTACTTTGCTTTATTAGCAGGGGCCACTGAGGCTCCTAATGATTTCTGTTAAGTTGGGAGACAAGTCGGACTGCAGGTTAATTTCAGCCTGTTTCTCCCTGACAGTCCTCATTTCAAAGGTGCTGAAATTCTAAAATGAACAACAACAAAATAGCTGCTTTGCTCAAGGGGAAAGGTGCCTCTTCACAGAAATGCTTTCTAAGGAATATTGACTCTGGGTTTGCCCGAGATATTTGTCTTGCACGCCTTCCCTCACTGACCCCACTTTTCTTGCTTCCTTCAACTATTTCTACTCCTGCCCCTCGAGCCCTCCCTCCCGTCTGATGTGGGAACGTTTTGCAATCCATTCTTTGCATCTTAGAAAGAATAATTATGTAAAAAAATGTATACCCCAGATCATTTAAAAAAGAAAAAAAAATACTGATACTTTGTACTTTCTAAGTACAATCCCTTCCGCCTATACTCTGAAATTGTTTTTTTCTGATTTTAAAAGTGATTTGTATCTATTGTGGGGAATTAGGAAAGTGTGGAGCTCTAAAAGAAGAAAATAAAAAATTACTCACAATCCTACCACTTAGAGACAGGCTGCTGTTAAGATTTTGAGGTCTTTCTGATTTTTCTCCTAGGCAAGCTTACAAAAAAAAATCAGAAAATTGGGTTTCTACTGTACATTAGTTTGAATACCGCTTTAAAAATTAACACTATATCAATAGCATTTTCCATGCCGTACAATATTTTTGAAGACCTCATTTTAATAACTGTATTCTATTTTATTACATGATTTACTATAATATATTAAGCCTTTCTCCTGTCGTCTGGCACGTAGGTTTGTCACCTGTGCTCTTGACCCCACCCTTTTTTAGCTTCCCTGGAGTTTTACCCCTCAGTCGTGCCGCACTCCTCTCTTCCGTTATTGCTGCTTCTCTGTCACTGGCCTTGCCCCGTGCCTCCATACGTCTGCAGGCATGCCTCATCTCTTGTCTCTAGTGGGCATTGTCCAGTGCCCTTTTTTAACTTGGTTGTTTTCATATTTTTTGATTTTCCCCATTTCGTTGTCTTTTCCTTTTATAATGTCACAGATGATCTAAAGCAAAGCTCTGAGCACTTTGCTTGCCCTGATGATCAGGCCCCCGCCTGGCTTCCCAGCACTGTGTGCCCTCCACGCACCCCCACGGCTCCATCTGACTGTATTTGCGCGTATACATCAGGCGCCCTGGTCCTGAGCTCCCCTCTGGCTGTCCGTCGTCCACGAGCTTGATCATCGTTAATCTAAATCACCGATGAGAGTGTTAAGCCTGAACCCGTGGCCCACCCCTAGGGACTCACGCGGTCATCAGTACCCTTTAAGCAAAGATCGTTTAGCCAATTGTGCATATAGCGAACTGCCTTACATTGCAGCCTGTGTCTCTTCTTTCTGCCTCCTGGATCACTGAAGGTCAAGTTGGTGACTTTGCAGTAGATCGGACTTGCTGCACCTCCACATTTCCTGGATGGGGGTGTCCTCCTCTTGGAAAAAGGGAGGTGAAATGTCAGGTCCTGATCTTTGTGAGCTGGGGTTGGCTCCTGGGGAACACCGCTGACTTTTCTCAGGGCTCATGAGGTTCCTTCAGAGCCAATCCAAACCTGCGGAGCGTTCCTTTTCTCTCCTAGAAAAATGGAAACTATCTGTGTTGATTGTTAGCTGAAATCCATAAAGGAAACAAGTGAAGGGGGCGGACCGTGGGCGCGGGGAGACAGTGTGCGTGGGGAGACCGTGTGCACGGGGTGGCTGTGAACTAACTGGATGTGCGCTCTCTGTAGCCCTTTGCCCCGAGGAGGACCAGGTGGTCCTACTCTCTCTCTTCACAGCCTCTACCTAAGGTGGCCTCTCGCACAGGGAAAGGGGAGCACAGCCAGGAGGAATGGGAACAAGAAAGCATGGCTTACTTAGAACAGCTTTGTGGAGATATAATTTATGTAACATATGCTTCACCCCTAAAGGGTATGACTCCATGGATTTTAGGATATTCAGAGTTGTGCATCCATCGCTGCGATTGATTTCGGAACATTCCATCATCCCAGAAAGAAACCCTGTACCCACTGGTCATCAGTCTCCTTTCCAGCCTGCCCCTAATCTACTTTCTGTCTCTATGGATTGGCCCATCCTAGATGTTTAATACAAATGAAAGCATACAATATGTGACCGTTAGTATCTGGCCTCTCTCAGGTAGCATACTGTTTTCAAGGTTCACCTATGTTGTAGCGTGTATCAGCACTTCCTTCCTTTCAACTGCAGCATGGATCCACTGTATGGATGGATCCTGTTTTATTTACCCGTTCATCAGTTGATGGACATTTGGGTTGTTTGCCCTTTGGGTTTCATAAATAACACTGCTATGAACATTTGTGTACACGTTTTTGTGCGGACATATGTTTTCATTCCTCTTGACTATCTAGGAGTGAGATGGCTAGATCAAATGCTAACCCTGTGTTTAATTCTTTGAGGACCTGCTAGACTGTTTTCTAAAGCGGCCGTTTTCCTTTCCCACAGCGACGTATGAGAAAGCCTCATTGGCAGAAAGTCTTCCTGACCTCACAAACTATAAAGGACACAGAATGCAAAGTATGAATGAGAAACAATGGCCTGGATACTTCTAGAAGTAAAACAGCATCAAAAAAAAAAAACAACCCCCCCCCCCAAAAAAAAAAAAGACAAACAACAACAACAACAAAAAACTTGGCTGCCCAGAGAACTCTGGGATCTTTTAAGTAATATTGGATTTTTTTGTTTTCTCTGAAAAATAGTTCATGTTGGCTACATTCTGTTGGCAACGTGCTGTAGTAAATTTTCTTGATGGTTTTAGCCTGTTTGGTCTCTGTGCATTTCATTTGATTAAGTTTTGAGAAATTCTGCTGACTGATAAGTCAGGTAAACTTCCCAGGCCACAACACAATGGGGCAGGACTGTGTGCCCCGTGTGAATAAACTTGGGCCATGATTCTTAGTTAAAAATAAAGCCAGTTCAAGGTGACAAGCATTTTGAAGTTTGTATTAGCTTGCTAGGGCTGCCATAAGAAAGTGCCACAGGCTGGGAGGCTTACACAACAGACATTTATTTCCTCAGAGTCCTGGAAGGTACAAGCCTGAGATCAAGGTGTCAGCAGGACCGGTTTCTTGTGAGGGCTCCCTTCCTGGTGTGTCTACGGCTGTTTGCCCCTCGAGTCTCCACACAGTCCTCCCTCTGTGTGTATCTGTGTGCTGATCTCTTTTTATAAGGACACCCAGCCTAGTGACCTCCTTTGACCTTAATTACATCTTTAAAAACTCTTGTCTCTAAAGAGAGTAACATTCTGAGATACTGCAGATTAGGACTTCAACATACATATTTCGAGGAGGATACAATTCAACCCATAATAAAGTTCGGATTCATAAAATTATACTTTCTGCACCAAACGGGCCTGGGCTAGGAGAGAGAAAAAAAAGATTTAAAAGATGTGTATTACTCTTTGAGTGTGTCTTTGGGTGAAAGCGTAAGCCTAAGACCCCTGTCTTTTTAAACATGGGACGATGTTTATTCTTGGTGAAAGTTGTCCCTGAAAGGGACTGTGAGACACATAGTAGGCTCTACAAACTGTTGAGGAGGTGCATTCTTAGTCATTTTTCCTCTTTTCCTCCTACTTTTTCCTCCTCATCCATCACAGTCAATATCAGCATCTCTTTTCTTTTTTAAATGATCTGGAATATACTTTTTATTTTGCTACGTAATTATTTATTCCGAGGTGGAAACAATGGATTGCAAAATGTTCTAAGCCAGGTTTACATATTTCCTCCCCAAATTATATATAATCTTATTGCTGTATCTCCTTTTATCAACACCCGTTGTCAGTGTCTGCAACTTATTCACACTCGAGTGGAAATATCCAATAACCACTTCGAAAGTTTTTCTCTATGTTTCATTTTGCCAGAGACCAAAGCCTTAATCCAAAGGAATCATCATGCTTTAAGGGAATTTCAGGGATCAGTTAGGGGATGAAAAAGTATTTTTCAAAGTCCTTTATTAGTGCTGTGGATGTCACCCTCCCCAGACAATCACTTTCTTATCTGTTCACAGTGTCAGCTCTGATAAGACCTCTGGATGAAAGGTATGCTAATTAAAAATCAAGTCCACCTCCAGAGACAGATATCTTGCAAAAAATATTCGCTAGCCCTATTTCTACTTGCCTATATTGGTAATAATGATGATATAATCCTTGATGTGCATCAGCATGCGCTGGCTACCACTTTTAATTTCCTAGATTTTTATCTGCCTGCCATGGTTTCAGAAGGACTGAGTAATATCTCTTGAGTATTAATACCATGGGACTGACCAATGTTTGAGTTGGTTGGTTAGTGGGGTAGGGCTGGGAAGCAGGGTTTCATGTCGGTTTCCTGCCCGCAGAATAGTCATTATCAATCACGGAATCGGCAAACTCCAATCTGAAAGATGCTTTCAAGGTCGTTGGCTTGTCTGAAGAGCATGCAGACTGTAAGCACAAGTCATGACACACAGGCTGGGAGCCTGGGCTTATTTGGTTCTCATGATTTCAGTGTTTGGAGCGATGGCTGCATCTCTTTGTGCCTCTTCCTTTTCTAATTGTTGAAAAGGTGTCTGATTTTCAGTGGGAATGTCCATCATCCACATAAAAGGCTTTGTCAGGGCTCCTTGATGAAACCCACAAGGCCGCTTCAACATTGAGAAAACAACTCCAATCTTCCTGCCACATTCCGAGAACGCTCAGGATCGTAACAGCTTGGGAGGGAAAGTGGACACAACGCCTTTGGAACTTTCTCATGTGACTGAAACTAAACTTAGCTCCAGCACGGAGAGGCTGGCAAAGGGCAGCTTTTGTGTAGACATGGTTTTCGTCTCTAGCCCTAGAGATGACTTTAGAAGCAAAGGTTAAGATTCATTTAATAAAAGGCACAACCTTCATCTTTTCTGTTAGGAAAGTCTGTTTGAATGTGATTGAGAGCATGACAGTTCCTTTGGGGGACCTTCTGATAAGATGTTCTTTGGGGAATCCCATTTATATTTAGCTAAAGATAAACAGTGTAGTTTATGGATCGACTCATCGGCGTTTTTGGTGTGACGCAGACCAGTGTTTCTCAGTGGGGGGCTCTTTTGTCCCTGCTGCCTGGGGATATTTGGTGATGTCTGAAGCATTTCTGAATGTCACAGTAAGAGGTGGTCCCTGGTGTTGAGTGGGGAGGGGTCAGGGACACCGCTGAACATCCAGCACACAGGACAGCCTCCCAGCGGGAGCTCTCGGACCCCAGTGTTCGAGGTGTTGAAGTGAGAACCCTGAGTTTGGTGCAGTTACTGGGGGTGGGGGTGGGTGGGTAGACCTGACCATGACTTTGTCTCTCTGTTCTGCCTTTCCTGATGGCGGCTTCCTTTTCAGGAGGGAAGATCACTTTTCCCTTTGGGCCTTGTTGAGTTCTGCCTGTGTGTCTGTCATAGCACCCATGACATTTGTACTCTTTGTGTGGCCTTTGGCATTGAACTTTACCTCTCTGGGCCTCAGCCTTCTTATCTATAAAATGGGAATGATGACTCTACAGACCTCAGAGAGTAGTTGTGAAGATTAAGTCAGTTAAGCCCTGTGCATTGCTTGTCACAGTGCTTGTCACACCAGGTCACTGTAGTTGTTGTTATGACTTATTTAGTTGTTTGTTCCTGCTGGATTATAAATAAGACTTTTAAGAGCAGGAACTGTGTCTGTTTAATGTTTGTTGGATGACTAACTGAATAAATGCCTTTAAGCCTCATAATCTTCACCTGTAAAATAAGGTTAATATTTCATGTGTTATTGTTATATTTAATAGGATAAGAGAAAGGATTTCTAAAGAGCCTAGCACATCAATATTATGTCACTTTTCCTAAAAACTTTAGTATAAAAAGTGTTTGAATCTACAGAAAAGTGGAAAGAGAATAATAAATTAACACCCATATATCTATCATCTAAATTCAACAACTATTAACATGTAGACATATTTAATCTCTTAGTTGTTTTGCTTTATTTGCTGAAGAATTTGAAGTAAATTACAGATGATTTTATGTCACCCCTAAATTTATTTTGTTCCATTTCATCCCTTACTTAGTATGTCTCTTTAGACACCATATTCTCCTGTAAGTACAATGCTATTTTAATCTAACAGAATTAGTAACGATTTCCCCACATCAGCAAATACTCAGTCTCTATTCCCACTTCCCAGTGGTTCTCGAATGCCTTTCACAGCAGGTTTATTCAAACAAGATCCAGGCAGAAGCTGCTCACAAGGGAACTGGGTTTTTCTCATTGTCGCCCACGTCAGGGGCCGGCCTGGTTCTCCCGTCCGCCAGTGAGCACACTTGAAATTCCTCTAGTGAGTTAGGATAGGAATATGCTTTAAGCTAACTCACTGTGCAAACTCCAACAGATAAATTATTCACAACAGTTAATGACTCACATTTTTTTCCACCTGGAATCAGCTGAAGACCATTCAGTGGTGGTCTCCATCTTGGTGTGTCTGGGATGGTTAGATGATTAGTGATAATGGGTCTGGGGGGATGTGAAGAAGAGGAAACCAAGAGCGGTAGAAGTTCTGCTGAGGGAAATGTACGTGAGAAAGACCAGCTCTGGGAAGCAGTGTAAATCAGTGAGGACACTGGATCCAACGCACGGAGTGTCATCTGTACACAGCCTCCCCGGGATATGCAGTCAGTGCAACTGTATTCACAGCAGCCTGGAAACCATCTACTGCACAAGCCAGGGTGGGCAGACACTGCGCTGAGTCCTGGCATCACAGCAGCTGTGCGACCTGGACTCCCGCTCAGTGCTTTTCAGAGGGCTGGGTACCAGGCAGTCAGTGAAGGGCAGTCTGGAGTGGCCTGGAAGGAAAGGGGGTTTGACCCAGAAACACTAGCGATGTGTCAGTGGTTCGTGAGCAGAGGGCTGACGTGACGGTGACGAGGCATTTGAGAAAGGTGAGTTTTGCAAGGGCAGGCGAGATGGACTGGGGATGCAAAGAGGACTAAAATGTCAGCTAAGATGTTACTGGGTTGATTGAAGATGAGGTACATTTGGGAGCAGACATGGTACAGTGAAACCAATGGAAATATTAATTCTAGTCTTCATGATTCTTTTCACTTTGCATTGATTTGTGCTCTTTGTGTCCATGTCTTACTTATGTCCTCATGCGATAGTTCTGTCTTTGAGGGAAGAGCCATGTCATTGACATCTTAGAACAGAACTTTGCAGGTGGCGAGTGCCCAATAATAAAATGTTTACATCCATTGCTTATTTAAAAAGTGGATGCTTATACATGTAAATCTTGGTTACAAAGCTTAATGTTCCTTTTGGAGTGTGATCTGACAGAAAGCTGAGGAGTGTGAAAAGCTTCAGATGCATGCAGGGATAAAAAAGAAAAGCCAGAGACGCGAAGGAAGGTTAGAAAGAGAGGTCTGGAGAAACAGTTTGAAAGGCCTGTGAATCCTCCTTCTCTAGAGGGGCGTGGTGGCCGCTAGGGGCCGGGGCAGGGGAGATGGGGCAGGCTGCTCAAAGGGTGCAAACTTCCAGTCACAAGATGATGGAGTTCTGGGGGTCCGGTGTACAGCGCGGCAACTGTGGGTAACAACACTGTATTATATACAGAGCTTTTGGTCTCTGATGGGCTGGTGTGCTACGGTTTTGGCTTCCAACTTGACACCTCTTGCCTGAGGAGGAAACGTCTCAGTGAACATGGAAGAACTGGGCATTTTTGGAGACCCACTTTCAGGACCCACGAGGCTTTCTCCCTGGGAAAGCTCACCTCCAGCGCCCCCTTTATCCAAGCTGGTCAGCCAGTGACCTTTATGCTTTGTGCCCTGACTTGGCCTCAAACAAAAAGACTTGAAGAAGTCAATACTCATTTTTTTTCTGTTTCTATTTTCCTCAACAGAATTAGTCAGCCGTACAGAAATCTTGTTTTAAATTCCACAAATCAGCTTTCCCCTAAAGATGTGAGCATTTTGGGGCAGTTTTTGTGGAAACATTTTGTAGGATGGGAAGTGACAGCTGCCTCTTACCAGACACCCTGCTTCCAGCTGCATGTGTAATTTGGGTTCCAGAAAGTTATCAGACTGGAAGGACTCATGCCACAGAGAGAAAACAACTCATAAGTTTAATTGCCCTGAAACTATACTTCGATCCTATGACATAGTTAGGGTTCGTGTGTGCTTTCTGGAGTGGCTGTTGGAAAAGCCTGCTAATGCTGACCCTGACATGAGACCAGATTTGAGAATTCCAAGAAGGAACATCAGGTCTTGTTCTAGAAAGGAACACGGCGGGGATGGCCTGGCCATGGAAGATTTTTTTTTTTTTCCTTAAGATGGTTTAATGGTCAAAAAAAGTATGTGCGCAGGAGGCATTCCAGGACCGGCTTTGGGCCTGGACCCCCAGGAGGAGAGATGCCAAAGGGACAGGGCAGGTCCAGGCTGACTTGGTTGCATGGAGGGAGGCTCCTCAGGGCTGTGGTGAGCCCACGGCCTGGACAGCAAGCTGTAATGCTTTGCTCTTTTACTCCTGTTTTTGAAAAAGGTTGAGACATGTTCACAGGACTCTGATTTAAACCAGGGAGCTGGCACCAGTTTCCAGCCCCGTTTATGTGTGCACCAGAGTCAGGGGCCACTGAGAAATGTGCGGTCATGCACCTTTTGCCTGCTCTGCACATACGTCGTGTCCTGGGACTCTCTCACATGGTACAGGGGGTTTATTTATGGTGGATCGAGGAGGTGGTTGGGGAGGAAGTCCCAATCCCAGAAGCAAAGCTTTTGAGAGAGAAATGTACACTGCCCTCGACAGGAGCAGGGGACAGACAGTCATCCAGTGGTGGCAAAACCCCTGGGAAGAGTCATTTGGGTTCGTTTGGTCTGGGCATGTCTCATCGCCACCTCAGTTAATCCATTCATCCTCTTCTAGACACCACCCAGGATGTGCCTTCTTTATACCTTTCGTATGCCATCGTGTACCTGTTTCATTTTTCATTATGTAACCCTATCCCCTATAATACTCACCCTCTCTCTGTCTGACTCCCACCCCCCCGCAACTATCTCTGCCTAATTCTTTTTAGAAATAAATTCCTCAGCAGTTGTGTCTATGCTCTGCTGACAGGCCAGGGTGCACCTCGGCAGCCCTGCAGCTGCAGAGAAAGGAACCCCAGCTCGGGATTCTTTCTGGAGAGCGAGAGTAGTGAGACCTGTGTCCTCATGGGCGACATCGGCAGAGAGAGGAGGATGCCTGCGGAGGAGGCGATAAGCCTGAAAGCAGATGGCAGGGGCCGTGATGAGCAGGCAGGCAGGAGAGGGAGCCTCCTGGCGTCCCTCATGCTGATGGGTCCCAGGCACAGGCCTGCATCCCCAGAGGAGCCATTTCAGACTCCCGGGGAGGAGCGGCTGCAGCCATCCGTCAAAGACACGTTCTCGTCTGCAGGCAGGGGTGAGGGCACTGCAGCAGTCTCCCTGGCGACCGGGCGCTGTGCAGAGGGGAGGCAGCCCCAAAGGGCCCAGAAGAGCCATGTCCGCGCACTCCCAAGGCCTGCCCAAGGCGCTCCGGGGAGGGGGGAGACTGAGCCCTGTGTGCTTCTGTGGGGCAGTGAGAGGCCTTTGGCTTTGTGGAGCCCGGGGGAAGCGGAGCGAAGTGCGCAGAGCGCTTTTGGGAGCGAGCTCAGCCCAGTGGAAACCCGGGCTCTGCCACTTCGGTGAGCTGCTGCCCCACGTTGGACTCAATTTACTTGACGGAAAGTTGGGATAGCTCGTCAAAGTGCCACCAAGGTGAACTAAAACAGGCACCTGTCACATCCTTGCTCTGTCGAGGACATGCAGGCAGTTTAGCCCTGTCCCCCGGGCCGTGTCTCAGGCCTGGCACCTGCAGAATTTGTTTGTGTGGTTTTGTCATGGTGTTCCTTCTAAGGTGGCACCAGCAACACGCCTAAGGGTCTCCGCCAGGTGGCTGTCACTGGAGTCAGGCCAGACTTGCCCAGGGACCCTTCACAGACTTTGCCAGAGAAGGGACAAAGGCCTGTGGGCCATCTCCACGTGGGGCCCCCCGTGCAGACAGTACTAGCTGTCTGTGAAATGCCCACCCTGTGCCCAGCACCGTGGGGAGGGACAGTGAGTGCATCTGAGCTGTTGAGAACAGGGACACTGCCCCGAAGGGTTAATAACATGCATGGGAAAGCCAGCTGACACTCGGCAGACTGCAAACACTGAATCGCAGGCAGACACGCCCTCCAGCCAGGGTCTCCACTGAGCAGTATGCTCAGGGCGATGGCATCCTGGCCTCAAGATGCTGCTGCCTCTGTCGGGGCTGCAGAAGGTGAGGCTTTCTGTGGCAGGAGCACCCCAGGCTGAACTAAACAGGTCTAGAAAAACGGCGAAGGGCAAATCAAAGCCTGTACGTGTTTGGCATTCTTTGGTGCCAGGCACTGAACTAGGCACAGTAGCTTCTTAATCTTTACTGGAACCTGACAAGGGTAAGCGTTGTCGGCCACAGTTTGCAGGTGAAGAGACTGATGCTGTCACACGAGCAGGGTCAGGCTGCAAACCCTGGCCTTTCTGGCCCTAGAAGCCAGTGCTCCTTGGGCTGTGCTCCAGGGCGTCTCACAGAATGCTCCAGAAATGCAGCACTTTCCCTGAGAACGTCCTCACATAACCTTGGAGCAGGGACCCAGAACCCCTGGTAGAAATAGTAGGTGCCAAACTGGAGCATGTCAGGATGATGGGGGAAGGTTAACAGGCAGGATCTGAAAAGCAACTCTGCCAGTTTGCTGCTTCTCCACCGTCCAGTTGGGCAGCTCTTTGCATAGCGAAAATGATTGACAAGTAACAGACAGCCCCCTCCCAGGTCAGGGATACTGCTGGACCTCCCAGCCATGGAGATCTGCAGACAGATGTGCTCCCTTCAGGGAGGACTTTTGCAGCCGCATGAGACAGGTGCTGAGCTGTGAAGGTAAGGACTCAGCACGGTAGGTCCTGGGTCCTAGTTCCCAGCCTTCCCTTTACCAGCCAGTCACGGAACCATCCAGGCTGCAAAATGGACTAATTTTAGCACCTCCTTCCCAGGTGTTGAGAGGGTGAGATGAGGTGCAGAGTGGAGAGCTCTGTGAAGCAGGGCCCAGGCCAGGCAACCTTCAAGATGCAGCATTGCTGTAGGTGACCTGTCGCTTTCTTTCTAATGGGTAGTTTTTAAAAATTCTAATGGAAAATAGGCCCATAACTACAAAGTATGAGAGAAAAGGCTGGCTGTTATATGTAGAAGCCATAAAATGGCCCTCAGAAAGCTGTTGGCTGCAGGGGGACCCCCAGCCTGAGTGGATGGAGGTGGGAGCACGGCCTCACTGGGCCCCACACAGGGTCCCTTGTGACCATTGCTCAGGATGCTGTGGGTGACTGGGGGCTCAGGCAGTACCTGCCTGCCGGTGCTTGGTCATCGTCGCAGGAGGGGCTGCGGATGGCATTTCCTATCTTCACTCGGGCTGTGCAGAAGCCCAACAACTGAGCCCAGGCGGGTAGCAGAGGAGCAGTAGGGAAAGAAACACCAAAACCTACCAAATTTTGTCTGATGTTCCCTAGAGCCTTGGCCTTCCCTTTACCAATCTCAAGAGAATTAATGTGATGGCTGAGTCTGTAGCTGAACAGACACCTGGCCTGTCAATCCGGAAGTGGGGGCCCTATTTGCGGTCCAGCCCGGGGTAGATGGAGGGTAGGGAGGAATCCCGTGGGCCCTGCCGTTGGGCTGGTCCCATCCTTCCCTCAGAGTGGAGCTCCTGTCTTAGAGCTGAGTTGCCCCACTGTGCATGGTCCTGCAGATGTCAGGAGCACGGCTTGTAAAGATCAGACCATCTTGCCTTGATCTCCTTGGGAGGGAGGGTTGGGGTTCCACGAGGCAATGATGCTTCCGGCTCAGAACTTGAAAATTAAAGTCATCAGAGGGGCTCCAGGGAATGCCAAGAGCATTTGGATGGGTGTTGGGTTCTGTTCCAGCATTTAGCCCAGAGTCTCACCCTACCCAAGGAAACTGCCCAGAGTCTCGCCCTACCCAAGACAATCATGCCGTAGAGTATGGAGGGAAGTGAGCAGGACTCTCTAACCAGGGGCCCGTGGCACCATTGTCAGCCTTCATAACACTCTTTGAAACTCAGCCCAGTCTCCTTGGCTTTAGAGGTCTTTTCAGCAGGGAGCTCCATGAAAATCGAACAGTTGTCAGGAGCTGTCATTTGAACTTCATTTATTCACGTGACAAATCCTTATTGAGCTTTTACTTTATGCCAAGCAATGTAATAGACAGTGGGATATGATGCTGGGGAAAACCAGAAAATCCTCCTGCTCTGCAGTGCTTCAAGTTCAGCGGGAGACCTGGACGTTAACTCAGACACTCATACCAAGAAGTGCCAAGTTGCAAAGATGACATGTGTGTCCAGGGAGAACCGTCTAGGGCTCATTAACAAGAGATTGCACCTGGCCCGGAAATTGGGGCAGAAGTGATGGCTGAGCTGAGATCTGAAGGATGAATAGGGGTTACCCAGGTGGCCGGTGGGGGCCGGGAGAGCAGTCAGGCAGAGGGAGGAGCTTGCAGAGCCTGGGTGGGAGGAAGCAGGGGGGTGTGCGGGTGTGAGGCGACTGAGAGACAAGCCTAGAGAGGCAGGTGGGGCCGGGGTTTCCTCAGCCAAGTTAATGCGGTTTTGTTTTTATTCTGAGAGCAACGAGGGGGCAACCGAGGCGCTTCATGTAGCCATAGTGGGTGTTTTGAAGAGATCGTTCTGGATAGAGCGAATGTGGAGAGTAGATTGGAGGAACTTGCTGGGAATGTGGAAGCCCAGGGCCCGGGACTATGCTCTTTGTACTGTGGGTTGTAGTTAAAAAGTCTGGAAATCCCTGCTCTGGAGGCTTCTGAGGAAATATCTGTTCTGGGGTTCCGAGGCGGTGGGAAAAAGCTCAGCACTGAATAGGGAGGGACTAACACCTCTCAGAATACCTTTAAATCCTTCACCCCAAGCTTGGGGTGCCAGCCCCAGATGGCAGGGGGTGTTCTAGGATAGTGCCACATCTCCAGGCCACAGGCAAAGAAGCTTCTCAAGTATCTGTCATTGTTCCAGCTGCAATATAAACCCACTCCCCCCAATCCTGTGCATCCTACTGGCTGAAAGGAGGGAGACAAGAGCAAACAGATTTGCTTCTGGGGGCTCATGACTGCCCCCCAGGGCCCATCTGTGCAGAGCAGGTATCTCTGCTAAGGCTTTGTGGGCTGGCAGTGACTACACAAGTCCACGTACCCCTGCTGCCATTACGGAGCCCTTCTCCCACGTCCTCCGGACCAATGGAGAACTGTCCCGTTTCTGAGGATCTCCAGGATGCAAAGCGCCCACGTCCCACCTTTCTGTGTTGGGCAAAGATTTTAGCACTGCATCCTTGTGCCTGTGGAGCAAGCTCAGAATCAGGGCCTTCTGAGAACATCAGAGCTCAGACACTTGGGAGGTTGACTGTGTCGCAGGCACTCCATGTTTAGAAATCTGACATGTGAGCTTCAGAGAGCTGGTTTTCTCGGTTGCCACAGAAACCCAGTGGAGCTGGATTTAGCATTCAATTACAGGCTATGCACAGAGATGGAGTTCAACATTCATCTACCGTTGCTTTCATTTCTTCTCTTTTCAAATTGAACCTTCCCAGCAAGTGGCAGCAACATGCTGTGCCAAAGAAGCCAGGGTTCTGGAAGCTTCTTAAATGTCAAGGACGCAGACTTCCACCACAGGCAGGGTGCCTGCCCAAGCACCTCCCTCCCAGGGTCCAGAGCCTACCCACTGGGAAGGAGGACTCCGGGAGGGTGGTGCTTGGGCAGGCACCAAGGAAGATTGGGTCAAGCCTAGGGGTATGGCTTCCATTACAGTCACCGCCAGCCACGTGTGGCCGCTGAGCACTCGAGGTGTGGCTGGTCCAACGGAGATGTGCCCTCAATGTGGATTGGAATGCAGGCCGGGTTTCAAAGACATAGTATGACAGAAAGAATAGAAAATATCTCACTCATGTTCAGTGGTCCACATTAGAATACTGACAGCGTTAGGATCTCTTGGGTTAAATAAGCTACATTACTGAAATTAATTTTACCTGTCTCTTTTTATTCTCATGTTGCTCCTAGAACATTTAAAATGACACGTGGGGCTCCTTACATTTCTGCTGGGCGGGGCTGGGTCAGGGGCTGTGGAGCCTCCTCTGGTGGAAACGGTAGCATTTTGCTTTTCCCTCTCCCTCTAGGCTGTGGAGCTGCAGCCCTGCTCCCCACGGCCTTGTTGGGGGTGGGATGAGAGCAAAGATAAGGAGCGTTCACAACAGGATCTTTTTTTTTTTTTTTTACAACAGGATCTTTTTTATTTCAAGATGTAAACACTCAGAAAAATCTTGGGGAAACTTGGTTAATTGCAAAATCTTATATTGTTTTCTCATCTGTTTATTGGAGTAATTAGAAATAAAACCCCTAGTAAGGGCTGATGTGAGTTTTGGAGGATGGTGAATAGGAAAAAAGAGACTAAGAGAGGACCCTGGGACCCTGTGTCCTTATCAGTCAGTTTGGGGGAAGAGGACCCCCTCAGGAGACAAGTAGGTGGTGACAGCTTAAAACATTTTTTTTGAGATATTTTATAATTGACATATAACATTGTGCAAGTTTAAAGTGTACAACATGTGGGTTTGATACATTTATGTATCGAATATGGTTCTTGCCTAAGCTGTGAAGAGGCCAGGAGAGTGGGCTCTGTTTCTGAGGCCCTAGGGAAGGCAGTGGCACGGGGGGAGCTTGTCCCCTGATGTTTAACTGGCAGGAAGCCTCCCGGGTGCAAGGACTCAGACATGGAGCCTCCTCTCAGGGGACGTGGGCTCTGGCAGGACTGGCACAGCTGCCTGAAGGCACAGTGCAGAAGGGGCGAGAGATTTGTGGCTGAGGCCAGCACCGGTGAGACCAGCAACGCGTCATGAAGACAGCTCTGCACAGTTTCTATTGCAGGCCAAGGGAAAGAAACCCGGGCTGCATGCATTCAATCCAGCCTTTCCTTGGTGTGAAAGAGGCTGTGCTGGAACAAAACGGGGCCACTGTGTGACCTTGGCCATGCCTCTTTACCATGCGGATCCTCAGCTGAACGAGACGGAGACGTCTCTAGGCTTCTTTGCATTTTGTGTCTGAGGGGAGAGCCCAAACCGCAGGGAAGGAGAGAGACAGGTGCTGCAAGGGCCCTGCCAGATTGTTCCCAGGAGAGGCCACTGGCTCACGTCTGACATGGGGTATGGGTGCCAGTTTTCCACGCACTACGGGGGATCTGACGCCTTCAGGCACTGAGCGGCCCCTTCATGAAACATTACTGCAGGGCAGGGAGCGCCCAGAGCCAGCAGGTGGTGCCCTTTCTCCTGATACAGGATGGCGCCCGTAGCTTGGCTGGCAGACAGAGCAGGGGATGCAAGCAGAGTGAGATCTCTGCGGTCTGCAGGCACCCAAGGGACCACAGCAAAATGGCTGGTCAGGACGCTCCCCAGGCATAGCTGTCCCCTCCCTCGGACACGCCATGGAGGCTCGGGGCTGCAGGAGAAGGTGAATAGCCCCCTCTCCATGACCTTAGTGCCACCTGCTTGTGTCACAAACATGTCTGGGGTTAAGACAATGACAGGGATGAGTCCCAGCTCTCCGGGTGTGATAAGCATCCTTGGGTAGGTGGATGGCCCAGGGCCTCCTGCCCTGGTGCGTGAGGCAGTGTCCCCTGGGGAATGTAAGGGAGGCAGGATTCAGGAAGGGCCCCTTCTCTGGAGGAGCCACGCTACCCGGGAAGTGCTGCACCTTCTCGGAGAGGAAAACCCAGACGTTGAGTCCCCTTTGAAGACAGGTCAGAAATTGCTTCCCCTTTGAAGACCTGTCAAACAGAAGCGAGGGAAACGAAGCAAAACACAATACTAACCTCATGATGATGTGAAAAGATCAGTGGACTGGAATTCAGGAATCTAGCAAGGACACAAACTAGTGGTGTGATTTTAGGCTGTTACTATCTCCAGTCCTTAGTCTCACTATGATCATCTAGTAATTAATTGCTAATTTTTTAAAACTCCACATTAAATAGTGTGCGTGAGAGACAGAGACACAGAGACAGAGAGAAAAGAGAGTGGCAGGCCACCCTGTCAGGCAGGATAGGGGGCTGAGGAAAGCCCCCCACTTTGATTTCCACTTTAGTCATTAAAGCACATGGTGAGCACACCCGGTGAAAGATGCCACCTTCATCCCCGGGAACCGAGGTAGCGCCCTCTGAAGGGCGACGTACATGCGCTGTGTGGCTGGAACAGCCGTGAGCCTCCCATCAAAGCCCAGATCTTCTGGCTTCTAGGGGCAACTTCAACAAACCAAGTTCCCATGGGAGAGAGCCAGGCCCGACGGCTCCTGGGGCCCTGGAAACCTCTGGCGGAGGTGAGGAGGAGGAGACATGGCAGGTGACGGGTGGGCGGGGAGTGCAAAGTTACACCCCCACCTAGCCGGCTTGGCATCAGCCCTCTTGGGTCATCACGTGTTAATTGAGCACCTACTGTGTGTGGGCAGGCACTGGGGTGCAGCTGGAAGCCTGCCCGGTCCACGGTCTTTGCTCTCAAAGAGCTCACTGACTGGCCAAGAGAAAACAGCCTGCGTTTCCCCTTCAGCTCAAACAAGCAAATGTAGGTGCTAAGGGGCTCGTAGAGGGCACCAAGCCCTGCTCACGGCTGGGCGCGGTCAGGAGTGGAAGGGTGCTCTGCAGACTGGCGGACTGTCTTTGCATGTGCTTTGTCCAGGTACCCCAATGGCCACCAGGCCGGCCCGTCGAGGGTTTCGTTTGGCAGGAACATGCTCTGGTTCCTTAACTGGAGGCTTTGGGGACCACAGGTGGCCCATGACGTCAAGCTGTGGATGCCCCAAGCTGCAGTGAGCCTGGGGTGGGAGATGCTGCTGTGTTAGGGGGTGGGGGCCTGGCCGTGGGTGCTGAGCGCGCCTCCCTCCGGACCCCAGCTGCCCGCTGCGGGGTGAGCTGCTGACTCATTGCTGCAGCCATTGTTGCCTTTAGCAACTAGAAGGCTCTGGGGATTTTCTTATTTTAAAGGAAGAAAATGCGATGTTACTCTGGAGAAAACAGAGGATAGCTCCAAGACTTGATCCTGAACAGCAGCTATAACAAAGCAGCTCCACCTGAACTCTTGGGCACACATATTTTTATTAGCCCTGGGAGGATGCAGCCACTGCTGCAGTCAGTCACCGAACATCTAGGAATGAGGTCAAAGCTGGCCCTTGCCCACCAGGGGTTATTTTGTGGCTGACACTTGGCCTTCCTCTGGGCTAGGCACCAGCTCGTGTAACCTCCCGCCCCCCTGTACAATTGTTTTGTTCTTTTACCTGTTCTGTAATTGGGGGGCCAGGATTTGAACCCATGTCAGTTCAGAGTCGGAGCTGTTACCGTCACTCCTTGCTGTATTTGGGAGGCAGAACCAGGCGAGGTGTACGACTAGTGGAGAACGCAAAGGCGATGCTGGCTGAGTGCTCAGGCGTGTTTATCACGTGAGCATTTGTGGTGAGTCCAGCAGAAACCCCATCAGTCTGTCCCTGGGCCAGCTGGACCGTGGACATGCTTATGTTGGTCAAACATTGAGCCTGTGGAGGAAACTTTGGGAAGCCTGAGGGTCTGGGGGGACCTGGAGGTGATGTAACAGGAGCACCGTCCGGTGACCTGTGGGTCTCAGGCCAGCCCATGTCTAGGATGGCTCTTGTTGCTGGGGAAACAACAAGTTGAATTCACACAACCACTTCATCAATTCGGGAGCTATTAGCAAAGTCAGACGGGAAAGAGAGAGGAGGTATGGGAGGTAAAGAGGGCCTGTGCCTGTCCTGTTTGGTCCCCAGGGGGTCAACATTTGCATTAAGGAGGAGAGCACGGGCCATTTTGCCAGATGATCTTGACAAAAGACTCAGTGGGTCTTATATTTCCACGTAGAAATGTTGGTCATCCATTTGTGGTGGGCTGACCAACCGGGCGGCTTAAGCCCTTTGACTTCGATGATGGTGGGTCCTGTTGGGCAGCTGGGACAGCGACTTCTCCTATGAATCTAACGATCGACCATCTTTGCCTCTGGGCTGGTAGATAGACACAGAGAAGCAGATGTTCCAGCTGTCTGACCCAATTCCCTGTGTTTCCTGTGCTTTTTAGGCTATTGCTTTTTTTCTTGACTGTTGCTGGGCTGGGGGTGAGGTCTGACATAGGGTCTCTGGGTTTCTTATTGTATAAATCCGAGGCACCCCGTTGCTTTGTTTATTTAGTGCTTGAAGGTAAGTATGGCTTTACTCCATGGTCACACCTATTTACAGGTATCATGCTTAGCAAAATTGTCTTCTGAATCCCATGCCGAATGGAACCAACAGCTTAGTGGGGCCACACTTGTCCCTCCTTGATGTTTTATTTCACCCCTGCTATATAGAGGAAACGTTCATGTCAAAATTAACCTGGGGTTCCTCAAATGTGAGACATCCTTAACATTGCTCCCCATTTGCAGATGGGCTATAATTCAAAATGTCATCTGCATATGGGTTGTCTGGAACTCAGAGGGACTATTTTCACATAGAAATTGTCTGCTTATTGCTGGGTAAGTTCCTAGATGTGTGTAACTCAAAATGCAACTGAAATACAGTATATTTGAAATAAAGAGTTAGGACCATAATTGTACAATGCCAAAGATTAAGCAGAACAGGAAAAAAGAAATTCAACTATGTTCATTTTGAATGCTAGTGTTTGAGGGAAAATATATTTAATTAAAAAGGGATAAGAGGGGAATTGTAATAGATAGTATGATATGGGGGGGAGTGGGAGGGGAGAATTAGGGGAGAGGGGTTGTCACTTTGAGGGGTAAAAAGTATAACTATTGCACTTTGTTGTACACCTGAAGCAATTAAAAGTATATATATATATAAAATGTCACTAAGCCATTAAAGGGATGTGAAAAATCCAAAAAAAAAAAAAAAAAAAAAAGGGATAAGAGGTATATGAAGATTCTGAAGAGAATTGCTCAGCAGTTTTCAGGGATTCACTGGCTCTTTGTAAATCTGATTTTCATTTGAAAGTCTGCAAATTTCCCTTCTCTTGTTATTGCTGTCACCAGCATCAATATTATGCATATTGGCTGTGATAATAGGTTTTACAGTATTGCGGGGCGGTGAGGAAGGGAGATTAGGGAGAATTTCTCTCATGTGCCCTGACCTATGCACTCGACACACATCAGGGGACAAAACAACATTTCTGCTTTTGAGTAATGCTTTTCTTACCGGGGTGTTCAGACAATAAACTAATGAAGGGCAGATATATATTTGTATCTGGGGTAAGGGCTATTTATACATTTAATGTTAAATATCAAGTAGTGATCAGTGCTTTGAAGAAAAAATGGGTAAGGGATTATATTTTATTTTATTTTTTTTAATTTTATTTTATTTTTAATTAGTTTTAGGTGTACAACACAGTGCAATAGTTATACATTTTACCCCTCAAAGTGACAACCCCCCCACCCCCAATAGTTTCAGGTGTACAACACAGTGCAATAGTTATACATTTTACCCCTCAAAGTGACAACCCCCCACCCCCAATACACCACCCCACTCCCCCCCCATATCATATATATCTATTACTCTTCCTCTGACTCTCTTCCACAGTATAATCCACATCCCGTGACTATCTATATATATTCAATTACAGTAGGTATACCACCTCCACTTTAGTAATACAGTGCAGTGAGCAAACCTCTACTCCATCCATGAAATGGTCTCCCTAACAAGACCTATGATCATCTGACATTCCACAGAATATTTACAACATTATTAATTATATTCCCCAAACTGTTTTTCCTATCCCAGTAGCAATATTGTAGTTGCCTATTTTTGCTGTCTAAAGGGATTATATTTTAGATTCAAGGGTCAAGGACAATCTCTTTAAAGGAGCTGTTAACTGACAGAATTCCTGGAAGAAGCAAGGGAACCTTCAATGTAGACTTTCGGGGGGGGGGAGGGCACTCTAAGCAGGGGAGCTGCCTGTGCAAAGGCCCTGAGGCAGGGCAGTGCCTGGGCAGGTTCAGGGAACAGCAGAGATCCAGTGTGAGCCAACTAAGGTCAGCAAGGGGGCCTGTGGTCAGAGCTCAGAGAGGCAGAATGGCCAGGGGAGGGACTTCGAGTCTTACTCTGTGGTTTTTCAGTGTGGCATTCTGTTTTTTTCCCAAGAGAATTGAGAAGGAATTGTACATGAGACCTAGAGTTGTGTGCATGTAACATTTTGTGGAGATACCACTGCACTCGTAATGGTGCAGGTGGAGAGCAGGTCTGTCATACCCCCGCAGGAGTATCAAGGGGCAGGAGGGTGACCAGTGGACGTGGTGGGGCTAGGTCATTTCCGGCACTGACCACCAGGTGGTGCCTTTAGCCCAGGGCAGCTTGGTAGCTGTCGAAGCAAAGCTAGGGTGCGGAGGAAAAGGAGCCAACAGGAATTACTCCGGCTGAGAGAGCCTGTCCATGCTTCTGAGCAGACACTTGTCACTGGCTGAAATCATGAAAACAAGGACCCTCAGATAGAAGACCATGGTCACTGTGAGTAACGTACAGATTCCTATGTTGTTTCAGTGACACTAATGGTTCCTCCCTGGCTTCCATAGCTTTTTCCAGGAAGAGGAAGGGCATGAAATGAATGGCCCGGAGAACAGTTGGCACAGAAGTCCTGTGGCACAGGACTTCCCATTAAAATTAGGCGGAAGAAGCTGTTTGTTTATTATTAGCTCAGAGGATCTTGGACGTGTGTCTATCAGAACAAGGCCCTCCCCCTCCCCAGGTGGGAGAGGTGTCACTGTCACTGCGCCGATGACCGTGGCCCCCACTGTGTCCCTGTCCTTTTACACCGTAGCCTCCAAGGTGGGTATACGCACCCCTCCTGTGTGATAACCTGATAACAGGAGCGATGTGTTCGAATTTCTATTTCTATTCATTTTTATCTAAAATAAGAAAGAAATTGAGCTCTAAAATATACACTATATGCATCGACAATGATTTATGTATAAAATTTATAAGTCAATGTAGATATACAGAGGGTGACAAAAAATGTATACACATTTTAAGAAAGGAAGGAAAAACTGTATTAAAATCGTAATATTGGGTTGTCAGAAAAGTCATGACGTATTTTTTTCTATGTTTTTCGTTGCAAAAATGCATCATGATTTTTTCAACAACCCAGTACAATCAATGACGCTAGCATTCATTCGATTAATGCCATCTTTGGAACGAACGTCATGCTACACATTGCTACTGTAATTCAATTCAACTTTGAAAAGCAATACATAGATAACGTCTCTTAAAATGTGTATGTTCATTGTTTTGGCACTCCCCGTGTTTTAGAGACACGTGCTCACAATTTTTTACTCTTGGGGGTGAGTGATCAAAAAAGTTTGGAGACGATGGTACAAATGATCACTAGGAACAAATTCTCTTAGTACGCTGGAAGTCGCTGAGTTACACGGGCTTCAGAACAAGAAAGATCTATTTATTTAAGTAATTATTCTATCACCAGAATTTAAAATCACAGCTCAGGGCTTCTAATCCCATAAATATTGCTGCATATTACATTGAAGCTCATGTCAAGACAAAGTGTCAAGACAAATTTTAACATGTTGTGAAAGGGGTAAATAAAATCACATTAAATTGTGGTTTGAGTTATGGGGATGGCAGAAGAGTTTCTGAGAAACTCTGGGGACAGTGGAGTGACATGGCGCACGAGTGCAGGTGCCGGAGAGATCCAGTGCAGGTAGCGAGTCATCCCTGTGGGGTCACCAGCAGTGGCGCCAGTGGCGACCAGTCAGGACTTGGCCCCCCAAGAGCTGCGAGCCCCACTTTGTTCCCACCCTTTCTCTTGTCAGCCTTTTCTCCTTCTTTCATTCCATCTAGTAGAAGGCATGTCCTCTCCCCACTTACTGAGATATTGGCTTGGGAGGAGATTTGAGCCCATCCCTGGGTTGGAAAAAGGTTGCAGCCTCATCCATTGGGCAACACGTAGAAAAAAAATGTCACCGACTATTTCGAATGTGGTTTCTCCTAGGTGAGAAGGTTGTGAATCTTGTGATTGGAGGGCTTCTCCCCCTGGCCTGGTCTGGATGCCCTCCAGTGTTGGGTCTGCTGATTCAGGGGTTCACACGCTCCTGGGCGTGAGCTACTCTCTCCTCTGCCCTTTGAGGGACCTCCAGAAAGGAGGACTTGGAGCCAGACACCGCTGGGTGGGATTCCGACACGGCAGCCAAGGGAGCGCTCAGGCTGAAGGAGGGTGGCAGCTAAAGACAAGGAGGGCAGTGAGCCAGCGAGCCAGGGAGGACCCAGTGGGCTCAGGGCCAGGGCAGCTGTGCCCCCTTTCTGTGTCCTGTTCATTTGCTAGACCTTCACCTTTATTTACGTTTGATATTTTTCTCTTCAAATTTTACTGAAGAGACTTCAAAAGGCATAAGAAACAGCTCCTTTGCCCATCAGCATGAGGCTTGTTTGCTGCATAGGGACAGTCACCATGTATTGGTGACCTCCGTGTCCCTGCAGGGTCATAGGGATGTCATTGCCTGAGAAGGTCTGGGAAGCACAGCTCTGCTCATTTCTTTTCTCCATCCTATCTGTCTGGGGCTGTTCAGTGCCTTGTCAGCACAGAATGCAAATAGACTAAGATTCATCCAAACCGCCTTTGTTTAGCAACTGGCTGTTTTATCGTGCCTTTAAATGGAGCCTCTCACTAATGACTGTGTCATGTGAGAAGGGAGGCTGGCTTTGCGGAGAATCAAGCAGCTGTGTGTCTACACTCAACACCTTCACCCCATCGCCCTGCACAGCCAAGCTCCTTTGTCACCAGCCGCTGACATCTGTGAAGACCTCTTATTTCCTGGGCGCTATTGAATGCTACACAGAGTTCAAAGAAGTGGGACACAGTCCCCGCCATCTGCGTGCTTACAGTCGGGGAAATCAGCCATTGGAGCAGTGTAAAGAGCCCGGGCTTCGTGGTTTGACAAACTGGGGCCTCAGTTGTACCATCTGTAAAGTAGAGACGACAATCTTTACCTTGCAGCGTGGCTTTGAGATACAGAAATACGAGATGTAGGGGTCCGCCCTCTCATAGCCATTATCGTTATTTTCCAAAGGTGGTATTACAAGGGTGTCTGTGAGTTGTGGACCCATAGCACCAGGAAAGTCAGAAGCCGAGAGAGGCGGAGGCTGTCAGGCAAGGCCCCACCCACGGAGGATTGCTGTTGTGAGGAAGGACAACTCGTGTGTTTCCATTTATTTCTCTGTGTCACGTGACGCCGACCTGCTGCTTTTGTGAAATTGTCGCTGCTGTTGTTATGCCGGAGAGCCTGGGGCCTGCTGCCGCTGAGGAGTGGTTCCTGGCCGAGATTCTACATCGAGCCCCCAGAGAGGCAAAAGGCTGCAGAGGACTCCAGGCCTGTGAGGTGCTGGACACGGCGGGCGGATAAAGGTGCGGGGGGAGCGTGGTCAATAGCTGGCCTTGGCCACCTCCTCGCCCAGCCATCTCCACCTTCACTGAGTCTCTGAGTCAGGCGTCTTATCTTGACCTGCCTTTCTCATGCTGAGGTCCAGGACAGGAGAAAATTCCTGTTCAAAAAGGCCTCCTGGGGATCATTTCCCGCAAACACGTGGGCAGGACGCCTCGTGTCTTACCATTGTTTTTCCTTCCTTTTCATCCCCACGTCCTTTGCTGTACCTTTCTCTACTCAGGTGTCTTCCTCAAGGATAAGAGATGGTGGGAAAGTGGAGCGAAGGCAGCCTTTGTAGGTGCGGTTCTGTCTGGGTTCCCTCTTGGCTTGTATGGAGGTCGCCTTTTCAACCAGCCCTTTTGGTCTGTTCTTCTGGAGGTCTGTAAGTTCTGATGTACAAATCAGGTGGAAGGAGGCAGATCAAAGGCAGTGGGAGGAGAGAGAAAAGCAAAGAGGTGGAATCCTCTCAGTGCTGTGCCAATAGCGTCCTGGCTGCCTTAGGTATTGATCTCCACCCCTTCTGCTCCCCGCTCTGCTGCCCAGCCCAGGAAAACTCTGTGCTTGGCCCTGGGCCTCTTAATCCTGGCTCTGCCTGCCTTCCCGAAACCTCTGCCTGCCTCCAACTTGGAGCTATTTCCTCGTGTGGCTTCCCCCGCCTTGGCGTTCCCACTGTGGCGATCATCACACTGCACTGTGCTTCCCTTACAGTAGCCTTACCTTCTCAGTGGGCTGGGGTCTCCTTGGGTGTTTCTCCCTGTTATAGGCACTCCTTTGGCAGGGAGTGGACACTCCATTGGTGTGTGCTGACTGTTGGATGAATGAATGAATGAGTGAATGAATGCTGTCATGTAGAAGCTGGCACCCATTTCCTTTCCTTCCTGTCTCCGGAAGCTCACCTGGCTGGCGTCCTCTGCTGTTCAGAGTGACAGTTGGCACAGATTCAAGCAGCACCTGCAGAAGCTTCCCCACACTCTCTTCTCAGAATCCATGACAAGCCAGTGCCTTATCTCTGTGACCCCCAAAGAAGCCTGACCTCAAGACTAGGAATATAGGCTTTTCGAGGGGGAGTGTGATCTGATAGCAGCTGGAGGAGATCAAATTCTGTAGCCACTCACAGTGGGCGCATTATCTCCAATCACAGACAGGGCAGGGCAGACGGGGACACACTACGGTCAGGCCACGGGCTCACGGTCATCATTCAGACTCTCCCAAATCCCCGTAAACACACCGAAATCAGAGGGTTCTCATTTGCACTGGAGCCCAGGGTAGTAATTTCTCAGAAAGTATGAAGGGGGTGCAAACCTAATGGGGTAGAGAAGGCAGAACAAGTGAACATGAGTGCGAGGGAGGGACATTGCTTTTCGCTCTGGGTTTTGCACAGGTGATGGCCAGAGCTGGCAGCAAGCCCAGGATGTGGTAGCAGTGATGGGAAGGTGATATCCTGGCTGTAAAACTTCTGTTGATTTCCCACCCCCATTTCTATACCCCCCTTTCCCACTGCGTCATATCCCTTGTGGAAGCCTCTCACAGGCTCACATGTCTGGGGCAGTGTACCCCACCTGCCTGCCCTGTGCCCCCACAGGCTTTGTGCCTCCCACAGAGCAGGGGTCATTCGGACTGAGAGAAATTGCAGGGGAGCTGCCTTCTTCTCTCAAAGCAGACATGCTGGAATTTCTCACTCGTCTGCGTTTCTGTATCAGTGCTTGCAGACCACTTTCCTCATTGTAAGGGCTCTCTAAATATTTTTACTTTCTGGAGTTCAATTTGCCCTTTTGGCCAGCGTGCCAGGTGGACGGGGAGTCCCACCGAGTCCTAGCGTAGTTTTGGCTCCCCAATGGGAAGAGCTGTCTTGTATCAGGTTCCCACCGGGGCCTTCCTACCACCCATTCCCAAGACAGCTGCTCAGGCCCGTCCTGCCTTTCCACAGGGCTCACATCTTTCGGCCACTGCCAAGGCCTTCTGGGCTCAGCTGGCTTGTCTCCCTTCTTTTAGGGCCATGCTCTTTCATTTCATCCATTGGTATTCTGTGTACTTAAAAGTCGCCTAAGCAGATACCATCCCCCCAGATGTCGCTTCCTTACTACATTTCCCAGAGGAGGGGCACCCCCTCTTACTGCCTTTTCTGGGGGAGAAGACTGAGGCAAGTCAGAGCATCATACAAGACTGGCCTGTAACTCCTGACATAGCTGATGTAAAGATGGCTGACATTTATCGAGAACTCACTGAGCACCCAACAGTATAGTAACTTCTTTACATATTGTTTTACTTTCCCACAAACCCTGTGAGGTAGGTATTATTGTGGCCCCGTTTTCCCAGTGCAGAAATGGAGCTGCAGAGAGGTTGTTACATGGTCAAGACACCCCAGCTACAAAGTGAGGGGTCAGGGTTTAGATCTCGCTCCAAAACAATAGTTTTTAACTAACAGTTACCTCCAAACAGATGCCTTCTAAACCTCAGGGAGAAGTTTGCACCTTTGAGAATGCCAGACTAGGTAAATACCTATTCCTATTTCCCTGCTTCTCAAAGAAATGAATTATTATAGTCTGTTTATTGCTGGTGTAACAGGAAGCAGTCAGGTTCATCGTGTATGTACCAGTTCTTAGAACTAAGACCAGAAGCTTTGACTTAGTACAGGAAATGGTAGGCCTGTGTGCTCAGGAAACAGTGACCAGAGCGAAATATTTGGCAAGTTTTTATGCTCTGATTGAGAATTGGGCAGCTGGGGGAAATACCTGAACATTTTCCATGCTGCCGACTATTTTTCCACAATGTGATTTTTAATGGCCACGTAGTATTCTATTGTTTGGTGTACCCCAGTTCAGTTGCATGAAATCTGGGCAATGGGCCAGTTATTGAAGGCAGGAGTCGTTTTAGAAAAGAGAATTTGAGGATTAGGTGTAGAGCGGCCAGCTTTTCCAGCTTTAGAAACCTGCTTGGGACTGGCTCTGTCCAGAGAAGGTAGTCTATACAGCTACATGATTTTTCCGGGCAGTGAGGGGAGGGGCTGTGCCTGTTGGTTTACCTTCATCCCAGCCACTTCCATGAAGGTCATTCAGCTCCATCTTGTAGCTGTAGAGAAGATCGAACAGTCAGGTTCCAGTCCTCTTACCCTGTCTTCCTAAACATAATCCAGTCTTCCTAATCCAGTGGGGCCTGACTTGTTTGTAGTTGAGCTCTGCAGAAGCCTGTAAGAAGTGACAGAAGCTAGATGCCTAATAGCATTCCTACTAGGTGCCAGTCATGGAAGGAATACCCAGAGTGCGATTCTCTGCCTTGGCTGAGTGTGAGAGCATAGTGTGCTCTGAAAAGAAGCACGCGGGGGGCTTAAGCTGATCTTACCTACTGGCTAAGGATCAAAACGTGAAGAGAAGCAGCGGAGATCGTCTTTCCAGAAAAGGAAGAGTCTACAAGGATCCGATAGACTGAATTCAGTCATTAATCAGTCTTGTCCTAGAATTGTGCCCATGTATCTGTCTAACCCATTTCCTGTTTTGTTTCAGACGCAAGATAATAGATTCTCAGAGGGCAGAAGCACCTCCAGAGACGTTTGATCCAGGCCCCTGTGTCAGACTAGACGATGATCTTTCAGGCAGAAGCGGGCGGGGTGCTGAGACCGGGAGGAGATAGACAGCTATCTAGCTATTAGTTCCGAGTTAACTCCTTAGCACCTAGCATAGCAGCTGCCATATAGTAGTAGATACTGAATAAGCATGTTGAGAATCCATAAAGGACCCGGAGGTTGTAGTAGAATGGTGGGTTGTCCCTGGCCGCACTCAGTACTTCAGAATGTGTAGAATGGGTGACAAAGGGAACCGAGTCAACATCTCTCTGGGTTGGGCCTGGGTTCTCCTTAGCGTCTTAGCTTCACAGGTCAGGAATTTCCCAAGAGATCGTTTTGCTCCGTTCTTCTCAGGAATTGAAGTGACTAAGAAGGGATGGTATGCAATTAGAAATTTATGCGAAGGGGTGGGTGGGAGGGAAGATGATGGGCTGACTCTGTAATGACAGGGACTCCTACCCACCAGCGATGCTTTGAGCTGTGGCGGGAAGCTGGGGGCCATGCTGGTGGCTGTAGAGTAAGAGACGGCCTGGTTGACCTTAATTATCGACCAATCTATTACAATGGAATGGTTGGGGGGCTACACGCTGCGATCTAAAGAATGCCACTCGCCTTAAGTGAACATAATCCTTTACGTATTTGTTTTCTTTCTGGGAAGATGGGAAGTTCTTTGTCAGAATAGAGATATCCTGGTGGTGACACATGCAGAATATAAATTAGATTCAAGGCCATTGGTTCTTGCTTTTTGTGGGACTAGCTTTAGACAAGTCAAATACGCGAGAGGAAAGAGCGTCTCCAACTACTTCCCTTCTGTAAAGCCAGTCGGTCCATAGTTATATTCCTCCTCTTACACCACTAGTGTGAGTCTGCGTAGAGGATCTCTCCCGTAATAAGCTGTCACTGGAAAGCCTCATTATGTCCAGAAACAGAGAAACCCCTGCAAACGATGGCACTTGGCATGAGAACAGTTCCTGTGCAACTAGATGGCAGGAGACTCAGCACTTTAACAAATTACTTCTGTGCTCGTCTGCCATTGAGTTAAGGAGCTTCCTCCCCAAGCTATTCCTAATTCAGACAATGTACATTGATACAAAAGCGAGGTCAGGCTTACAGAACCCCCAGAAATACAGCCTCAGAAGTGCCTTCAGATCCAGAAAGAAGCCAGTCTTAGAGATGAGTTGCTCTTGGCTGATAAGGGTGAGGAGGAAGTGGTGGCTTTGCCTGGACTTGGTCTGCGGTGACAGATGGAGAGCTAGTGAGTCACTGCAAGCCCTAGCCGGACCTCGTCCTGGTACCTTGCTTGTGGAGATGCATGCTGTGGAATGGTTCAGAGCACAGGCTCTGCACCTGGACTGCTCTGTCCTCAGTTTCCTCAGATACAAAATGGGGAGGGGGTAGCCCCTACCTCACTGGGTTGTTATGAGGATTGAATAGGCTAATACATAAGAAGCAGTTAGAACAATGCCTGGCAATTTGGTAAGTGATCAGTGAGTGTTTGATGTTGTTGTTATTATTATTATTATTATTATACATGGGCTTATACCTTCAGTTCAGGCTTCTGAGCCTCTGATCTGAGTAACTTGGTAGGACAACTATTTTCAGGAGTGGCAGGCCATTTGCAATTATCTGGAATAATAGAGACCAAGGATAACATAGCCAATGAATACCCACAAGCACACAGCCAACCTCATTTTAGCCAGACAACCCCATAGCCTTTCCCAGCATACTTTTCTCCTGAGAAGGAAATCAAAGTAATTAGAGCTTACGTCCTTCTCCTGACCTGATGTACCTTCTGGGTAGGTCCCAAATGTCATTTAATGAAAAGCTCCGTAGCCAGAGGGAAAAGAGGGAGAGTACATAGCCCTGATAATCATGTATTTTTGCATCACACATCCTAATAATAATGGACGATACAGATGAGATTATGTTGAAGTCCTATCATTTTCCTATCACTTACCCCTTGTAGTGAAGAAAATGTCGTTTCTAACACTGATGTCCCTTTATTTCCCATCCCCCCACCACAAGATTTGTTATCTGTATTTTAGCCTATTTTTAACAAACACGTATGGCCCATTGTCCATGTACCAGGCACTGTGCTAGACTCAAATGGGACAATGTCCTTTCCTTCAAAAAGGAGGAGAGGGAGCCATATATGTCCTAATCCAATGTTAGGTTAAAGTATTGAATGTGAAGATTTGGGAGTCCAGAACTGTGGAATAAATGGTGAGTTCCTGTAGCAGTGCATGTTGATAAAATCTTCATTTGTTTTAGTCAGAATAGTATCTCAAGGTCATTCATGCTGAAATGACCCAAGAACCAAGCCTCATCTCAAAGCTCCAAGCAGAATTAAATCAGTAAGACATTTGGGACAGCCTGGGAGCTGTGGGGCAGTGTACCATGATATGAATGAGAATGAAATTCAAGCTTTGCCTGGTCGACTCAAGGCTTTCCGGTTGATTTACCCACAGAATTGAGCTCAGATTCCATATTTTGTCCTGCTTCGGAGTAATCTGTGTCACCCCTTTCTACCCCTGAGTGGTCTTCTACCAGTGAGCTTTCCTTCCCAATGGAGGGAGGGTGCCTCCTTGGTCCAGTCCAGCTTTTCTCGCTCGGAGTGTTGTCTCCCATTTTATTTTTTGTCTGGTCTCACGGAGTTCTAGGCTACTGACCACTAAGACAGTGAAATTAGAACTAGCTGGGAATGCTCCTGGTGAGTCAGGGTTCAGTGAATCCGCGACAGTGCTGGAGGTCTCCCTCCGACCACCTTCTGTGGCGGCTTCGGTGCATGTTCCAGCATCGAGAGAGAGCCGGCAGGTCCCGATTTTCTCCAGGACTCGGCTCTGTGCTTGTGGAGAGCTCCTCCTGGGTTACCCACAAGGCTTCGCACTCAGGTCATTCCATTTATTCCCCAAATCTTCCCTTCCTGCATGACGCCAGGAACGACACCATTATTCCTCCAGCTGCCAGGGCCAGGAATCTGAGAGTCATCCTTGTCTCATCATCACCACCATCCAATAAGTCACCAGGTCATTTGCATCTCTGAATAGCTCTTGAATCTGTCCCAGACTCTCCTACCACGTGACTTCATATCAGAGCCTGGAGGAGGGGGACATGGGCAGAGACTATGGTGGGAGGAGCGGGTGGGAGGGGAGGATAGTCTCTTATTTTGGAATTGCCCACCTATCCTCACCTTAATGAACTGGATTCGTGTAATAGCTTCCATCTTGCCCTTCTCTGATCCGTCTTCAGATTGCTGCCCAAGTAGTGTTACTAAAATGCATCTCTTATGCAAGAATTGTTAGAAATCTTTTGAAAAATGTGTAATGAGGGCATGGAGCAGGTAGTCATTGCAGATAGCAAGTCAGTTTTAGCGCTGGCACGTGACTGTGAGGACAAGTCAGTGGGACAACAAAGAAAGTCTAGAAATAAACTCAGGGATAAATGGGCATTATTCACATAGATAAAGATGACAGTTCCAATCACAGGATTGGTGGCCAGCGGTTCTTGTCTCCTGCCTTCTACTGCAGGGGCTGGCAGATGGTGGAGCCTTCGTGGCCCTTGTTGGCCCTTTGGGTCTTCCTCTGCATGGAGCAGGGGCCGCTGGACAATTTTGAGCCAAGGACTGTCATCTCTAACTTACATTTGGAAGGCACTCTTTTGCACCTAGACTCTGAGGGGCACCTACTGCAAAGCTGCTTCCTCTGCCCGGCACGCCGTTCCTCTCTGCGCCACAGACCTGTCTGTGTGAGCCACCTCTCCCCCTTTCACAGGAAGGGACCACCTTCTCAGCAGCATTTTCACAACATCAGCCCCAGTGCCTGGTGCGGACAAGGTTACGTTCAGTGAAGCTTTTAGAGCGAACGTATTTCCTAGCTCTGGGCCTCCGCAGTTATCCTTCACTCCCTTATTATCTCCTCTCATACTCTAGTCTTAGTCTCATCATTAATTTTTCCCTCTTCAAAGAATGAATGAAAATACAAATCCACATGCGCTTACCTGAACAGAACACACATATTATCGACTGTTGGGAAAATAAAATATACACACATATGTCTTTCTCCTCCTCTTCATTTTTTTTTTTTTTTTTTTGCATCAACGAGACCTGGATTCAGATCTTACTTGCGAGGTGTGTGACGTTGAACACATTACTTAATTTTGAGGTTTCTGTCATTTTATCTGTAAAATGGGAACAGTAATGCTGACCTTCCAGGTTTATTTGACACAGTATCAGGAGAAGCTTTATGGAAACAGAAGGTATCATTCTCTCCTTTTTACAGATGAGGCTCACATTCCCCTGTCCCTAAGAGAGAACCAGGCTAGACCGCAGAATCCTGCTTTCTAACCTGCTGTTTTTCCCGTTGTCCAATCTCTTTCCCTTTTGACTCCGGACGTAGCACCAATTGGCACCCAGCTTCAAAACGCTCAGTACGGAGGATACCTGGACTTTCGGGGTGGGCAGTTTGGAATTTGCCTGAGTAGAATCCTGACCACAGACCCGTGACCGGCATTCATGAGCTCCTTGCTGGTTGGTCAGCACAGCCTATTGGTTTAAGGCCCACAGGTCAGTGGGAATCATGCTCCATGCCCTCAGCGAAGAGATGCTCTAGTTACACTGACAATATTGACATCTATAAAGTGAATGTGACAATGTGAGAAGCCAGAGTACACACAAGGCTATAAGAGGGCCGTGTACAGACTCTAAGACCTGCTGTTTCAAGAAGCTGAGTGGATGAGGGGAGGGGAGGCTGAGCCCCTGGGTGGGCGTAGGGGACTCAGAATAGTGTCCTGGGGAATCTTTGGGATCTGGCTAGGCCGGGAGGCAGGAGAGGAGATGGATGGGTAGGGAAGGAGAACGGAGAAGCAGCTGCTCTGCTACTTCTGTTTTTCAGGCCCTTATGTGACGGCAGTTATCCTGGTTTAAAAATAACCGGAGGATGGGGGTGTCAGCAGCAGTGGATTTCTGTTAGACAGTCAGGGTCAAAGATCAGAGCCTACAGGGCTGTCCAGAGTCTGTGCAGACAGGCGGCCTTGTCTGCAGCGCCATGTCAACAAGGCTGTCTCCACATGCCCTCTGTCCTGCTCTGCGTGGGGTGGGCTGGGGGGCGTGGCAGGCTGAGAAGTGGGAGAGGAAGGACATGTGCCAGCAGAGGGGCACAGGGGACCGGAAGAGAGACAGTGGCCAGCTGCAGAAAGGGACAGTCACCGCCCAGATGGCAGTTTGTCAGGGTGGGAGCTAAATCTCAGAAGGGAGGAAGTGAGGGGGTTGCTGTGCGAGGAGTGGCTGGGGCAGCCTCCTAGCAGCGTCTCCAGGGGCGCCCTCGCGCAGCGCTCGCAGCCTCAGCGATCATCTCAACCTGAGTCAGGGCTTCTAACAAAGCCCAAGCCCGGGGAAGGGGACTCACTGCACTACATTCAGCCCCCAGGAGGAAAGCAAGCCGCTTTTCTTCTTGATGGTCCCTAAAAATGGTCGTGAACTGCTGCAGAGCACATGGTGTGGGGGGTTGTACGTGGGTATAACAGTCCTGGACGAGAGGTTTCGGCATAATGGATATATTCCGTGACCTCACAATTCCAGCTTAAAGGATTACTTCTAAGGAAATAACAAGGATTTGTTAAACAATAGGCCCAGGGTTTATGGAAGCATTGTTTTTGAAACAGAGAAAAATTACCACTCAGCTAAATGCTGGAGAATAGGGGCTTGATTAAGTTACAGGAAGGCCCCATCGGGAAGGACACAGCAAAGGGTAAAGCAAAACTCCAGAGCTCGGTCCACGAGCTGCCACCCACAGGCCGGGGCTGCTGAGCTGCCTGAATTTTTACGGCCCTCGAGCTAGAAATG
Organism: Aselliscus stoliczkanus; assembly: GCA_033961575.1. Classification (NCBI taxonomy): domain Eukaryota; kingdom Metazoa; phylum Chordata; class Mammalia; order Chiroptera; family Hipposideridae; genus Aselliscus; species Aselliscus stoliczkanus. The sequence continues at coordinate 58,193,660 of CM066739.1, forward strand.
GTTTTACATTTTCAGTGGTTACATAAGCGCCTACATAATAGCCTCAATTTTGCTTCCTGGCCTGCAAAGCCTAAAATAGTATGTAGCCCTTTAAGATAGAGTTCGCTGTGGGAGATAATGAATGAGATGCAAACTTTTCATTGTACACATAGTTAGGTGAGAATATAGTGTTAGTGTGTGTCTAAGTTATCTATTGGTATGTAACAAACTATCCAGAATTGAGCAAACTATCCAGAATTCAGCAACTTAAGACCACAACCATTTAATGTGCTCATGAGCTATGGGTCAGGATTTTGGACAGGGCAAAGCAAGGGCGTCTGGGGCCTCTGATGGGATTGTCTGAGTGACTGGGGTGGCTGGGATGGCTCTGTGGGGACCATACATCCAGGATCAGAATTCTCTCTGAGTCCGGGCTCCTTGGTTCTCCTCCATGAAGCCTCTCCATGTGGGCTGAGGGCCACTGGCTGTCACTGGATTTCCCCAGAGCCAAAGCAGAAGCTGCCAGCCTCGTAAAGGCTGTCATCGTCTCACTCTGATTGAAGGTGGTCACAAGGTCAGCCCAGATTCAAGCGGCTTGGGGGGATGTGCCCCACCTTTTGATGAGAGGAGTGGTATACAGGCAACCGTGGGGAGCGGATATGGCTGACTGTCTTTAGAGACCATCGCAATATGTGGATAACAGTAACTGGACAATTGATACATGCCTCCATTCGTGGGCTTCTAGTGGTGACCCTGTGAGCAGCTTCCAGGGGACACCATGTGTGAACAGAACAGCCTTACCTATCTTAGGTCTCTAGGGACACCTGTCGTCGTCATGCTCAGCCATCATCTTTCGACCCACAGTTTTAGATTTGGGTAAATGAGCAAGTGGATAAGACCGAACTCAAATTTCCCACCTCCTTGCAGCTAGGGTGCAAGGTGTGAATATCACACTTAAAACAAACATAAAACAGCTTAAGAAACCTGGAGCCAGACAGCCTGAGTTCAAATCTCATCTCTGCCCTGTGCAGTCTGTAGACCAGCGGTACAGTCCTCCGCGCCTCCACCCCTCCTCCATGGAAAGGTAGTGGTAGAACCCACCTCCTAGGGCTGCCAAATGAGTGACCTCTTGTGGAGAGCCGGGAGCAGAGCCTGGGACGTGGGAGAGCGCGGGGAGGGCCTGGGCTCTGCTATCAGACACAGGCACAGAGCTTCAGCTGAGGTGTGGATGACACGAGACAGTGGCCAGCTCCGTGAGGAGCTCAGGGTGGCTGTCACACACGTCACCGCCCAGGCGACTAGCTTTTCCCCAAGTCACCGATCAAACTGGAATGGGTGGTAGGAGCAGCTCCAGCAAAGGCGAGTTCCAGGTGGGGTTTATGCTCAGCAGGTGGTGTCTCCACCGGATCAGCTCTGTGTGGTTCTAGCATCAGTTCTGGAGTCTTCACCTCTAACCTGTTTTCCCAGCTCATTCAATGGTTCTGAGAGCTAACATATCTTTTAATACATTTTTTCCCCCCGCTGAACAATAACGAGTGGATTCTATATCGTTTGCAGTCGAGAACAGTCGGGGGCTGCTACAACAGTGGCTTGGTTTCAGGGATGGCAGGGAAGGCCCGCTGGGCTAGCTTTCCTGTCTGCTGTTCTAGCATCAGGAGATATTTCTTGAGAAGGACTTCTCATGCATTGCATTTCCATACACGCACATCCTGGAAGGGAGAATATCTCACAGAAAGGTGCCAGTTATGACGATGATGATGATGATGATGATTTGTGTAATGTGCCTTATATGGACTGGGGGTGCTAACTTGGGTTCCCGGAATAGATCTGTTATGGTTAAATTTGCTCCTGCCTAGTTCTCCAGGCCTGGACAGTATGATCTGGCTTTGATCACATTTCCGGAGGTGCCTGTAATGACCAGGACGTCTTTTCATCCTAGAATGTTTTGCATTCTTTCCCTTGGGTGACACACAGAGTTTATCTAATTTTTGTGCTTGCCTGATCCACTGATGCTAAACAAGCGAGTAGGTCCAAGAGATGGCTTTGATGTTAAGATTTGGAAGGCATCCACATCTGTGTGGAAAGTTTCCGGTTGCCATTGGGAGGTATTGTCAAAAGATGTCAAGAACGCAGAAAAAGTAAATCCAACCGTTTCTGGACGAGAGGTGGGACTTGGGTGGCAAACTGACTCTGCCCTTGATTACAGAGCTGTGCTGAGGGGAGGGGCCCGAAAAAGGGAGAAGATTGTAAAACATTTAAATGGGAGAGGAACCTTTTTCCTGTGGGGGTTGGGAGGAGGTTGTATAAATTGACAGGAATACATTGCCAAAGCTCCTGATGCTGCAAGAATCATGACATCAGTGTAATTTCTTAAGATTTCACAAGGCAAAATGCTATCATCTCTCTATTACTCCAGGAATACTCAGTGTGCCTTCTGGTGCGGGTACCAATGAGTAACAGCTCACCTCAGGAGATGAGTCCATCAGGCCTTCCTCAGATGTTTGTGGGCCGCCCAGGGTGTTGACCTTACAGTTGGGGTCAGGGAGACATGGGTGAGAGACACTTAGGCAGCCAGCACATCGAGGGTGGTACTGACAAAGGTTTAGGTTAGAACAATGGAGGGTGGGTGAGGGAGGGCAAAAGTCCACATTCCAGGGAATGAGAGAGGCCAGTAAAAATAACATAAGAAATCGTTGCAGATAAATTTCACATGTTCATTTTACACTATGAAAACCTCCCCCGCTCCCGTGTTGCACAGAGGTCTGTGTGGCTTTTCTTCTTCCAGTCGAGAATATTTCAATGAAAGTTTGCTTCACAGTGAGAAGAATCGGGACCGAGAAATAGCAAGTTCTGAACCTGAGTTTTTAGATTTATTTTTTTTGTTAATCTGTGTGTCCTCAAGCCTGTTGGTTTAGTTCGTTATGTCAGAAAAGTCGCATCTGTAAAATGGGAAAACAGTCCTATATGATTATGAATTGGATATGAGATGGTATTGGATAATTTTGTCAGGTGTGATCAGGGTAAATGCCATGTCGCTTGTAATTTAACAAAATACTTCTGTAAAAGCAAAAGGGGTGGATATATAGCAACACGCTCATGTTATGAAGTTCAGGAGATGGCTATTTGAGTTATTAACACTGTTCTCTGCATGTCTGAAACTTGGCATCATTAAAAGTTAGAAAAAGTACCCATCTTACTTATCTCACAGGGTTGCTATGAGGCTCCAGTGAGAAAATGGATGGAAAGTGTTTTGCAAATGGGAAAACATGGATCGAGTAAGTGTGGGTTGTAGTTCTTCTCATGGTTTGTAGGAAGAACACACAGTTTCCAGGTCTGCTCCTGGCCGGTGGGTGCTCTTGGCTTTTCTCCTCCTTTTCTCGCCTGGGTGATAAGACCAAGGAGTTCACCTGCTCCAGCAGGCTGAGAACGTTTCCTGATCATGCTTTCTTCCATTGTGCAGGCTGCAGGCAACCAGGGGTGCCGCCAGCTCTGGGAGCAGAGGGGGCATCCAGTCCCTCTCGGCATGTGGGGAGGGAGTGCTCTCTAGATGCTAGTACAGCAAGTACATCAGGACATCCTTTTCTACCCACAAGGTCGCGCGCGGGCGTCTAGAGAGACCCACATGCTTCACTCGTAACAATTCATGCTTCCGATATGAGAGAGAAGAACGTGATTCAGGGTAATTCCTGAGGTTTGGTGGGATCGCCTGGCAGCCATTCGTCTGGCATGTTTCTCAGGAGAGAGAGTGTTAGGGGATAACGAACTGGTACAACAGGGCATATGTGCTCTTTTTCCTTCTTCCCAAACTCTAAGGGTTATTCCTAAGAGTGGAAGAGAGCTACAACATCCCCCTTCACATTTTAATGAAAATAAATCAATGAGCAACATGCTGTCCTTTGCAATTTTATTCTCTTTTCATATAGATGTAATTTTTTTGAGAAGTTGGAAGCACTTTCTTGCTTAGTGAGAAAAGACACTTTATATTCAGCTATTTGCATCCTAATGCCGCTGTACCCTCCCTCCTATGATGTATTGGTGACACCAGCTATTAAATTGCTTGCTCTCTTGGGCTTTGAAGGAAACTGTAAATTGCACAGGACAGACTTCCCCAGGCTGGCTAGAAGCCAGGCCTCTCTTTCTTTCCAAACCACTGACACAATGGGACCTTGGGTAACCTTGAAAAATCATGTTGCTTTTACATCTTCTCCCTGTGTGAAATTGGAGCAGCGGTGTGTTCAGCCCATTTGTATCCTTGGGGGATATGATTAATGAGAAGGGTGTTTACAAAGTACTGCTTTAGAGGCCATGTTCAACTCAAGGCATAACAGGGAATCTTATAAATCATGAGACCTCTGGCTGGTATGTCGTATGGGTAGAAAATGTTCATATTTTATATTTTGCAAATTAGATCTCTCTAGCACAGTTGGGATTAAATGGGATGAGCATATTTTTCATCCTCAGAAACCATGCTTTTGTTTTAAGAATCAGTGCTATAATCATGATAAATAAGATTGACACAATATGTGAAATAATTCAGTGGATTGGAGAGAAAAATTTTATTAGAAAAAAAAATCAGAAAAGTTATTCAGTTGATCACTCCTTGTAGAATATCACTGTGAATAACTAAACATCAAGAGCCCTTCCTACCGAGTTCCACGGCTAGCTCCCTTCTTAGGTTGGAAACATGAAACCACGATGGGGAAACCTCCAGACTCGGATTACGAAAATGGAATGCATTTTATAGCAAAAACTGATGACTTAGCATGAAACAAATCCCAACTCTCACTGACCCAGAACCCCTCTACACTAGGTTTCTGAGAAGAGGCAAAAGAGTAAACTGATATCAGATGATTATTTGGAGGAGACATTTTTGGGGCGAGTGCTTTAACTGTGATTAATCCTATCAGCCTCTTCAGCGGTCTCCTGGCAACTCTGTAGGATGCTGTCATCCACCATGACTGTCCTGGGTCCTTGAGAAGTCACAGAATCAAGGTGAGGGCTGACGCTGAGGGGGGTTAGGCCGACCTCTGTCCTCTACAGACGAGGAGGCTGAGCCTCACGGAGGCCCTCATGGAAATGCACTGTACGAGGTGTTTATTCATTAGCTCAACGAAGATGGATGTTGAGCAGCCATTTATCTATCACCTCCTTTTTGCCAGGTGCTCCTGAAGGCACTGGCAGTGGATGACAGTTCTCGAACACGGTGGGGGCCAGTAGAAGAGACTTCATGCTAGCAAGGAATTAAAGTGCAGTAAAGCCGTTTGAACAGCTGTGGAAAATAGAGCAACTCACTATTTCTAGCACAAGAAATAGCCTAGAACAGCATTTTTAAAACTTGACTCCATAAAATAGAATAATGTATTAGGGGTCTTGAGAAAAATATTCTCGGTTATTTATGTTAGGACATGTTGCATAATTTTTCTTTTCTTGGAGATTCACAATGCACAGAAGTTCTGCAGTTAAAAATCATGCTCAAATGTGTTTGGGCATGGACAGCATTCCTCCATCCAACCTTCTTTCCAGCTTTCTTTTCCTCCTCCCCCTTTCTCTCCTCTTCCTTCTTTTCCTGGCAGAACAACTTTTAGGTCTGACAGAATTCTCATGTTCTCTAGGAGATCATAGGAAGCTCTGAAAAGTGTTTTGGCCATCTCTCAGTTCACCAGAAAGTTCCATTAGCTAAGAGATGGTATTCTCAAAAGATTCAGCTAATGGAGGTTAGCTGTAGTTCTAATCCATGGTCGAAATACTGTCCCAAGAGCCAACAACTTTTCCTCATCCCAGATGTAGACTGTTGAAGCAATAATTCATATAATTTGTTGAAGCAATAATTCATATGAATTCATATGAATTCATATAATTCATATAATTGTTAACCAGAAATGAAGTAATTTGGAGATGCACTATAACAAACAATTGTTTCCTGTTTAGCTCCAATTCATCCACGTCAGGCACAAGAAATAACCCAGAAGATATGAGATCTCAGAGCAAATATGTATTTAAGGAAAAGCTCCAAGCTGCTGATAAACGCTGGCTGAACCTTTGAATATTAATGAATAGTCCCTTTCGGTACAAATGAAGAATAATAGAGAAAGTTGCAGCACTTTGCTTTTTCTTGAGATTGCATAGATATCAGAATTACAAGTCGTTCCCCAGACTGTCAGATTCCATATCTGTCTTTTTCCTTGAAATCACATTTAATTCAGAATGACTGCAACATAACACATCTTTGCATATTCTTTTAGGAGAGTTATTACTCACAGTACTTTTAAGCTTGCTTGTGTATATATATATATATATATATATATATATATGGTGTATATCACATGTCATATGATTTCTGCTTAAAATTCCGTATCGTGGCAGTGATGTGAATGTAATCTGCAAGTGGTATTTGGGGAGCAGGTTGAGTGACACGCTTTGGTGTTACTTGTCAAGTCACTCACTGTCTGTGGGCAGATGAGATATAAATTGGTTCGATTTTGTTTCTTACATCCTTCACTCTACTGCATTATATTTAATTTTTGTTATTTTTAAACGTGATTTTTATGAAGCAGCAAGATCCATTATAAACCTAAACTATGAGAGTGACAACATTTATCTGAATACTTGAGAATTGTTTTGTTTTATTGAGGAAACGTTGGTTTATAACATTACATAGGTTTCAGGTGTGCAGCATTATAATTCAACATCAGTATACACTGCAGGGAGCACACACCAAGGGCCCAGTTTCTGTCCATCACCATCCAACCCACCCCTGTCGCCCTCCATCCCCTTTCCCTCTGGTAACCACTCATCTGTTGTCTGCCTCTATGAGTTCATTTTTTGGTTTTGTTGTTCATTTGCGTTTGTTTTTTAGATTCCACATATGAGTGAAATCATATGGTATTTGTCTTTTTCCATCTGACTTATTTCACGTAACATAATACCTTTAAGGTCCATCCATGTTGTCAGAAATGGCAGGATTTCATCTTTTTTATAGCTGAGTAAAATTTCATTGTTTATATGTATGTGGACTCCAGCTTTGAGGGTGTGAATCCCACATTCACCCTCCAAACACGCCATTTAGTATTATTCTAATTCATCTTTCGACCTTCCAATTATCTTTGCTGAGGGGTTGTCAATAGAGAATTTTGTGATAAGGGAGAACCAAGGGACTGTCCAGAGATGAAGTTTTATTTTCCTTAATATTCCTTCATTCCCTTGATAACAAAATTATCCTGAAAATGAACTGTCTTTATGATACCAATGGAAGTAGAAAAGTCTGAAAGAACACTCAAGATGGCTACTTAGAAGAATACTTTTGGTAAGCTATGCTAGAATAGTTCTACAATATAGGTCAGGTCAGCTATAGAAAAAACTCAAACAATACTGAGACACTAACTGCTACTCATTAAAAAAAAAGAGAGGAATCTAGAGTGATTTTAAAGTTTGGTACAAATTAAAAAATAAGCCATATGATCACATAAATTTCATTCTTATACTTAGTGTTCAAAAGTCACAGAAGTCCCTTGGCCAATGATTGTGGAAACTTTAGGTTTGGGCCATGAATACTGAAATTCTAGCTAATCAAGTTAGGTCAAGAATATTCTAAAAAACTGGGGAAAACTGTTATGACCTGCTTGTATTACATTACTAGACTGGGTGATTTCAGATATTTCACATCCTGATTATTTTTTTCCTTAACCTAATTTAATGGGTTAGAAAGTCCTCCATCTGACCACTTGTCTTGATGGAATGAAGTCAGTTAAGTTGGGTCTTCCTGTCCTTTTTCTTCTCAGTGTATATGTAAAGATCAGGAAGATGAGATTTTAAAAGGTGCTGATTATAAATTTGAGGTCTGTGGAGCAAGAATCATATTTTTAACTTATTACATAGTTTAAGTAAATTAGAGAAAATAAGATTTTGAGACAATGATGACTTTAAGAGAAAAGTATATTCTCAAGCCCTTTGTATGCTAATAATGACTTGCTAATTGAAAACATCTTTATTTATGCATTAAAGCAATTTTTCTAAGGACTGTTAATAGATTCTACTTTATCAACTGCATATATTCTTTTGTGTGTATGTGAATATAATGAAATTATTCTTTAAAACCTATTTTGTCGTTCAGACTTTTTACTAACCAGGTGGATCTTTTCCTGGTTTAGTGCATTTTGGAGATTAGTTTCTGAAAGCACACTTTTAAATCATTTCTTTTTCTGTGGTTTCCAGGAAAAATTAAACATTTATGGGGAAAAAAGTCAACATCCTTGATGGAGCCAACTTACTGTTAGCATTTCCGTTGGCTTGCGGGGAGAGAAACATAATTTATCTCCCTCTGTAGCTTCTGCTTAATTTTACACCAAATACCATATGTTTGGTGACAGTTTTCTTCACTCATTGGGTCTTATCACTCCAAAATCCCCCCTTTGAATGATTTGCTTAAAAAGCATGGAAACTAACACACAACTTGCCTTCGAAGGTCTACATTTGCTCTTTATGGCATGTCTTTTTAGAAAGCAGACCCTGTCTTGAGTGTCTCGGCCATAGCAAAGTTGTTTAAATCCAACCTTTTAATAGTTCTTTATGTTTCCGAGAAAGATAGTTTCAGAGGCACCAAAGAAACAGCAAATCCAGATGGATCAATAATTTAACATTTCCAGCAGATAACATTTGCAAGTACAATTTTATTGGCCATGCACTGAATATAAATCTCTTTCTATTAAAATCTCTGCTATGAAAGAATCTGATTTCACCACGGTGCATGCCTTTGTATTCAATTAGAAAATTGAATACAAAGAAAATTGCTTAGCTTAACTTTCTAAAATTCATCAGCAGGGCTGTCCAAGGGAGAAGGTAGACTGCAGACAGCAGGCATGGCCTGGAGGACCATCTGTCAGGACCCCGAGGACAGGATCCCTTCTGCAGAGAAGGGCTGTGCTGGGCAGGCAGCATTGCCACAAGATTTTACATCCAGCTGCTGCAACATCTGGAGGACACTTCTTTTAGCCATTTTTTCCCCCAAGCAACACTTTTTTCCACAAATGCTAGTCTTTGCTTGAGCAAGAGCACTCCATGGAGGTGGAGTTCAGACACTTAGAATCACTCTGTTCATTCGCTCATTGGCTGCACCGAGAACAAGCTGCTACTTTATCTGGATGTCTGTCCATTTGTCAATTAATTCAGGATCCATTTTGGTGGGGGGGGGCATAATGATTCCTGATAGGGTCGCTCTCTCCTCACATCAGTGGTTCTGCTTCCGTGTGCTCTTCAGCTGGTCTATCTTGCCTGGGTTCGCAGCCTTGTAATTAGATAAGAGCATCGTGGCATCTCACCTTCATCATGTCTCTCCAACCCTTTTTCCCTGGAGCAATACAGTGGCAGAAAGATGGAAATTATTACAGTTTGGTGGCACGATACGAAGGGGTGGAATTTAGTGTCTATAATCTGATTTTTCAAACACATAAATATTATCGAGTACTGACAACTTGCAGCTAGGCAGATATTCAGTACCTGTACTAGGGTCATTATATTAAAATACCAGATTTGAGTCTCATTGCAGAATGCCTACAGTCTACTTGGAGAGACAAGTCATATGGAGAGAAATATATCAACCAAAGAGGGGCTGCTCACTTATTGGATGCAGCTCAAATGCCACCCCTCTTCGAGAGGCTATCATTGACCACTCTAAATCAAGTAATACCAATCCGTACTCTATGTCCCCTTACACTGCTTTATCTTTTCCTACAAAGAACTTACCACTACATGTCAATTTATATCTGTGTGTTTATGTTGTTCTGTTATTTGTTTATTGCTTTCCTCTTCCACCAGATTTAAGTTTTATGAGGCTAAGGACTTTGTCTGTTAATTGTTATATCCCTGATACCTAAAATAGTAGCTGACACAATAAATATTTGTTGAACAAAAAAACGAATGGTGTATGTAGTACAGCAGTCCCCCATTATCCATGGAGGATATGCGCCGAGGCCCCCGTGGTTGCCAGAAACCATGGATACCACTGAACCCTACATATACTATGTTTTTCCCTGTACATACATGCCTTTTCATTTAAAGGAAGCACTTTCCGACTATCCACACTGCCAGCATCACTACTCTGGTGCTTTGTGGCCATTAATAAAATCAGGGTGACGTGGACGCTGGCTGGGCGAGCGGTCTGACCAGCACCTCCGCAAGGAGACTCCCCGGCCTCCCCAGGTGTGAACTCACCCATGTGCCAGCACGCTGCGCTTCCTAGGACAAGGCAGCGATCAGTGACCGCTCTGGGGCCACATCACTGCACTTCAGGTGTGGGGGGAGGTCTACGACTGGATCCTTTCCTTTATTTTCATGCAGTTGTGGATAAACCACAACATTTCCTTTATTCCTGGGACTTACAAAACTCACGTAATTTCGATAGTTAATCCCCCCCGGAAACCATTCCATCAGCACTCATTGAACACAGAGCAGGCTTTCCCCTTTTGTCTTACCTTGGCAAAGCAGGTGAAGCAGGCACACTGTGGGGGCTTTTGAATCTCTGGATGTCCTTCAAGACTGAGGCGAAGCAAAGCCCCTCAAGGAACCTTCCAAAGCCCGAGGACTGATGGATTCAGCTGAGTGTCATGGAGAGACTGACAAAGTGCAGGGGAGCCGGCAGGGGTGGGGTGCTGGGCTAGAGAATGGATAGGTTCCCCTGGGTCTCTCTCAGCAAACTGCTCAGGCCCGCTCTCCTCGGCACAGAGGGATGCCGTGTTTGGTCCCCCTGTCACGCGGCCCAGCTGTTGCAGGATGTTTTCTGTTGCACAGTCCTGGCTGCTGTTTCTGGCTGACACCGTGCAGGCTGTGCGTCCCCTCGCAGCCGTCACGTCGCTCTCCAGCCCTGCTGGTGTTAACGAGGCCGTATGGGGGCTCAGCTCTGATGAAGTGGCTTTGCGGGAAGAACCTGACTTTCCCTCAAGCCCGCTCAGGGGCTTCATGCGTTTGTGCTGTTGCGCCCAAGGGGAATGGTTTGGAGTAAATATTTCTAGGAGATGCACTAGGATGTTCCCTCGTTTCGAAGGGCAACCCAATGAATTATTATGATCGTTGTTGGAAATGGTTGCTTTCGGTGAGAGATCACGTATTTGTGAGAAGAGCACTGGGCTAGATACGTGCAATCCTCTCTATCTGAGTAAAGTTAGGTGTATCCCATAACCTCTTGATGTTTATGGTCAGTGCTTCTTAATCTTTATACCAAATTACCTTTTCCTAGAAAAAAATAAAAAACATAGATAAAATTGCCGTAGCTGATGGTACCAAATTGTTCACACGTTTCCTGTTGTGTATGGATATTACAAACTTTTTCACTTGACATTTATATCTTCTGAATATGCCCTCTATCTTTTATCCAGGGTAAACAAATCCTTCCTCCACATGGTGCCACAAAGACAGAATGAGGGAAAAGTGCCCGGTGTGTGGGTAGCGTGCTCTCCACTCACGTCCACTTCCTTCTTCCCCTGTGGACAGGGAACGCAGGGACCTTGAGAAGGGGGTGCCGCATCCTCTTGGAGACCCACGCTCAGCTTTGGGAGGTCCTCCTTGACAAGCAACCCCTGCGAAAACGAGCTTCCGAAAGTTCATTCATCGAGGAGACGGCTCTGGTACCTTGTCACGCCGCCACCACTGTGCCCAAGTCACTTTAGAGGAGGTGTTGGCTTCTTTTAATGACAACTTGCAAGAAAGTGAGCTGTGATACCTGGAACCCAGGTAAGTCAAGTCACAGTACAGAAGTCTGTTTTGCTCTCCCCACTCCCCCCGGGGGCCATGTTTCTTTCTCTCTCTCCTGCGATGCTTTGGGTCTCTGCGGCAGAGGGATTGTGGGCAGGAGCCTGTGACATGGCTCTTTCATCTGGAAAGCCCAGCAGAGACCAAGGCGTGCCATAGTCGTTTCCCCCTTGACTTTACCGCTCAGCCCAGTGCCCAGGCGTTACAAGGCCCGAGGCTGGAAGCTCAACTCTTTGAGTTCTGCCACTTCTTAAGGAATTGCCCTCTACAGAGATTTTTCTTACCCCTCAAGGCCAAGCTCAAGTTTACCTTTGCTCTGGAGATTGCCTGCCCCACCCAACAGCAGCAATTGCCAGTCTCTGATGTACTCCGCCTTGTACTACTTGACCTTCATTTGTCACTTGACTCTCACTGAGTGTTAATGATGAGCTCCTCAAGGGCAGGGTTATTTATTGCCTTATTCCTTTCTTTGTTGGTGCCTCGATCCTTGCTTGGTACTTGGCCGATGTCCAGTAGGTGACTGTTGAATTCAGTGGTTGTGTGTGCCTGCCCGCCTCTGTGCCTTTACATAGATCAGTATTGTTTCAGAACTTCCTATCGCCTACCTCAGAGGTTCCTCATGAGGCACTTACATGAGGTTGTTCAATCCATTGGTCCTAAGGAGTTTCTTAGACATCCTTTTTACCCCCTCTAAAAACTGAGGCAGGCTTGCGGAGTGGAACGGAAGTGAGGTTGGGAGCAGACAGACGTGGTTTGGAATACTCATTCCCCTATTTACCACTGCTGTGACCTGGGCAAGTGCTTCATCATTATGAAGTGGCTCATTTCATAGGTATAAAGTGGGACATCCAGAGTGCTGACAGCCCACATACACCTTTGTGTGAGTTATAAAAGGGAACCCCTGAAGCCTGTGGTCCTCGGCTTGTCAAGCTGAGCATGGCTGGATTCCAGCCTCCATGCTTCCTCAGCTGCTATGCCCTGCAAACCACTCAAAGAGGGTCTAAAGGGACCGGCCCACAGGGTCAGCGTGGAGGGGAGGGGAGGACAGCTGTGTAAAGAGCATGCAGAAAGCATCTGTGGCAGGTAGGGCACCCTGACACTGCCACAGATGGGTGGCTCCAAAATGGACAGAGTGGACTGCGGGGTGTCAGGGGCCATTTATCACAGGTTCCATGTAACTAGTCTTTCAGGGGCTCTTGTAGCACGGTCAGACATCACAGTACACATTGGCTTTGGGGTCATGGGGTCAGAGGGGCAAAAAGATGAAGTTTTCTTGTCAGCCTGGCCGAGAAAACACTTCCCAGAATGGCATCATAGTTCTTGGTTGCTCCTGAAACCCTGAGAGATACAAAGGAGTTTTCAAGTGGCTGTCCTAAAGAATAAAAGGTTTTGGGGGCAGTGGTGGCTCTCAGAATAGATGGGTATAACTGATTCTGCCTGGTGAACACAAAATGTGATATATAGATGATGTATTACAGAGTTGTACACCTGTAACCTATGTAACTTTACTAACAATTGTCACCCCAATAAACTTTAATTAAAAAAAAAAAGAATAGATGGGTATGTGGCTTCATGGTGTGCTCGTCGTATGTCCGTAACCCAGATGTTGGCTATGATTTCAGACACGATTCCCCTCCCAGCATTTGTTGTAGATACCCAATGCCTTTGCTAAGATGGCTGCAGTTTCCAAGGGGCAATATTATACTTATGTCAGCATTGAACTTCTGCTGACTCTGAGTTAATTTAGTTTCTAGATCATCCTTTGTGTAGAGTTGCTGTGTCCAGGGTGGCTAAGGGAACTCAGCTCCATTCTCTGATCACACACACATGCACACACATGCACACCCTCACACATATGCATGCACACATGCATACACGCACACAGTCTTTGCGTGGTTCTAGCAGACTTGACTGAGGGCTGCAGGCTGAGAGAAAAAGCAAAGCAGTGTGTCACTTCGAGCAACTTCAAATTCATTACTAAATGCCTTTCCAGTAAAGGTTCTGTGGGCAGCCTGCTCTCTTCCTTGGCCACCCTCTCTCTCCCCTGGTTTCCTGTTGGATTTTTGGTTTGTTTACTCTAGCTGCTCACACACTCAGGGTTTCACTTTCTCACCTGCGATTCTGCAGAAATGCTTCCGTTTCTGAGGGGATTTTGATGCCATGAGTTCCGGTCATTCCAGCAGCGCAGCATCGAGCAAACTCTCAGCCCAGAGCTGGTGTCTGGGCATAAAATAGTGCTTGGGGAAGCTGTATGTGCGTCTGATTTTTACATCTGTCGGCCATGTGGTTACCTCCCCTCAAGTTGCTGATTGCCTTGCACAGCACAGGTCCCTTCGTGACTGGACGGGGCTACCTCCGGAATCTCACTAACTCTTAGCACAGCCTGCATTTCCCTCTCTGATGTGCTAACTGATAGACCTTCTGGAATTCTGCCGTCTGCTTTCATTCCCAAGGGTGGGGCTCAGCACTCAGCCCCACTGGGGGGACGCCTACACCACCCCCTTCCTCCATCATCTTCCTTCCTCTGGGCATTTGAGGCAGGTGATGCCCATCCATCGTCTCAGGTGGATGGATGGGTGTCTGAGGATGCCCAGGCCGGCCCACTGCCGTGCTCCTGGGCCTCCCTTAGAGAAGGGTCCCTGCCTGGAGAGTCTGTTCAAGGAAACCTGCTTTTACCTTCAGTGCATCAATTACTAGGAACTTATTTTAATAACTGTGAATTAGTTGCTGTAAATTTATATTCTACCTAACATTGGAAATCTCCATGGCATTTTTATTTCTGCTTTACATCTGATCTAATCAGGGACTTAACTGTTTTGGGTGAGTATAACGTGAATGTTCATTTCTGTTACATGATGCTTACATAGAATTTCTGGAAACTTGGCCACAAGCTCTTATTTTAGGCCTGGAGGTCAGTCTCAGTTTTTACATTGCGCAGAATCTAGTGGGTAAGCTGATTTGAACACTTAAAATAACCCAGTGTCCTCCCCCAAGTAATGGAGAGTAGAGTTGAGTCACTGCAGGGGAAGTCCACATCGCAAGTGTTATTATGGCCAGAGAAGGAGCACATGCCACGCCTTTGTCACATCAGGGCAGCTGCTGAAGTTCAGAGGCCTCTGCCGAGCAGAGCTGGTAAGAGCTGGGCTGGCCAGCACGGCCGGCTGCGTGCCCTCTCGTGGCCCGCTTTCTGGTCCCCAGGTCTGCCTTCCATCCTGCTGATGAGGAAAGAGACAGATTTCCAAAACCTGTGATGAGAGAGGACTGGGGTGGGTGCACAGGAAATACCCATCACCTCAAATGGCCCAGACAAGGGACCCACTGCTGTGGAGTAGACGTTCTCTCGTCTGATGCCTGCCTGGGCTGACAGGTGGACGAGAGGCATGTGGGGATGGTAGTGGGGGAGCTTAAAAAGGACCAGTGAAGCAAAGGTCCAAACTCAGTGCCAGCGGGTGGCATGGGAAGTGTTGGGGCTGGTGGCTGAAGAAATGGGAGGGAGGCTACATGGGCCAGGGAAACGGAACGGGTGTTATCTGGGTGTTTGGGATGATTTTCTGGGACAAAGGTGACTTTCCCCTCTTTGCAGTGGGCTGCTGCGTGGTAGAGGGAGAGGAAGACGCTGGGCTGTATGATTGGTGTGTGGCTGAGTGACTGGCCTCTGTTGAAGGGGTCTCATGGGCGTCAAGGTTACAGAGGAACAGCAGAGTCACCCTCAGGCCACACATGTGGAATTTGATTTGGGTCACAGACCTTGGTGACAACGTGAATAGAATATACTCAGAGGGCCCTGCAGGGGAGATTCAAACGTGTTGACTCCGATTTTAGCTCTGATGGTCATGGCTTCACCATCACTTCCTCAAGGAGCCCTCGCCTGAACCCACACACTAAATTAAGTTTTCTGAACACGCCCACACTATTAACAGCTGCCGTTTTCCTTCTTAGCACTTATTGCTACAAGTAATCAATTCTGCCTTCATGTGCTTGTCTATTGTTCATCTGGACAGTTATGTCCCGTGAAAGCAGGACCTGTGTCTGTCCCATTCACCACTGTATCTCAGAGCTTGGCACTGTTTAATAGTCATTGGTGGATGGATGACTATGTTGAATAAGCATTCACTGAGCACTTCCTGGGTGCCAGGGGCCAAGGTAACGGCTGTGAGGAGATGGCATGCTGAGGCGGCCACAGGCCCACCTCTTGGGTGCTTGCAGGCTGGTGGTGAAGTCATGGCAGGAATAACACAGGTACAGTGCGAATGAGCCCAGGAGAGGAAAGAGGAGGGCTCGGGAGGACACGCCATTAGTAATACCTGTTGACAGCGATTAGTTACAAAGGCCATAAATAAACAAGTTGTCAGTCTTTACATGGAGGCTAAGGGGTGTGCATGGGAAACGTTATTCCTTTTTACAGGGAGGAAACCAAAAATCAGAGGTGCTCTGAGATTTGTCCAGAGTGCTGGCACCAAAATTTCCCCAAGTACACAGATCTCTCATTCCTTTTGGGCAGAACTTGAGAAATGAGAGAATATTGATGGTAAGAAACTGGTGGAAGAAATGGAAAGAGCACTGCCCAAGGAGGAGGACACATTAGTAAAATCCCAGCTGTTGGGATCACATGGCCCAGCCAGTGAATGGTGGATCCAAGATGTGAACCCAGGAGGGTTTTTCACCCCCTTTCCTAGTAAGTGGGTCCAGAGCTCCAGATGGGCCATGGAAAGTTTTAATATGACTGATCATCAGAGGCATTACTAAGAAGTGGAAACAGCCTATCAGGTCAGTAAGTTTTTGATATTACTTTGCTTCTGCCCCTGACATGGGAAACTGTGGCATTGTTTATTGTCAGGGGACTTTTCTGGTCTCGTTTGTGCAGTTTAGAAAATGTGTGAGAAATCCTGTCACTTTACTTTAGACAATTGCAAAACCTCATTCTACTTGCCCTCAGATGCAAACTTATCCTCTAGTTGCCTCTTTCAGTGAAAAACTGCCTCTGTCACACTCTCCGTTGGCCATCTTGGATTTCTGGGATTCGATTTCCAATGGCCTGAGGGCTTGTTTGCAGGTGGTGGACGTCGCTTACTGAATTGGGGCTTTACCAAAGTGAACACGAGCCCATCAAGGCTTCCGTGTCATGTAGCAGTCATCTTCTGTGTCTAAAAAAGTTGTGAGGGATTTAATTATCTGGGAGACAGGCAGGGAGATTGTCTTGGAAAGTTAGATGTTGAATGGAGACTAGAGGACCTCACCGACCTGTGCTAAGGCACTTGGAGAAGTGTCCTCAAAAGTTGGTCTGCTGCCTGAGGGTTGTGGCATCCTCTAAAGTCCATGGCGTTTGCACATCATCAGTGTCCAGTTAACCTGAGGTGGTGTGCCGTCTTCCGCAGTGCATTGCTGAGCAGAGCCTGGCCTCAGTCCAGAAGAAATGGGCCTTGTGACCTTGGGGATAGTAAGCAGGCAGCTCTGTGCTTTCGTTACAAATACAAGTGCTGTCAACACGCAGGGACTTCAAAGCCGCACAAGAATGGAGTGCACTTGTGGGAAGTTGCCATTTCCCGTCATGCGTTAGAGAGTTTTGAGAGGGCCTGGCCGTCGTGGGCTGAGCGTGGAGGCCTATGGGAAGTCTGCCTTGCGCAGGGAGAGGAGAGGGCGTCGTCGTGGAGTTTGCTTCCTGATGGAAAGGAGCGCTGTGGGCATTGGCTTGTCCACTGCAGAGCCTGACCTTTGCTTGTCAGTCCTTCTCTCAGGATAGCTTTTAACAAAATCCTACCCATTGGCCAAAAAAAAAAAATCTCACTTTGGTTCTCCATTGTCCTCATTAGTCGGTGGCCTCCTGCAGGCCCGGAGCTGTGACTCTCACTCAGAGGGTCCGGGGCCTGGCACGGGACGCTCAGGAACCACCTCACATCGGGAAGCCGTCCTGCGGGGCTCTGCGCCCCCACCCCTTCTCGCCTAATCCAGGACAGGGCTCCCGCTTCTTCTTTCTTTCATCAAATAAATTATCCCATTCCCAGGAAGCTTGACCTTGTCCACAGCCGCTGCCAATCGCTCCCCAGGGCCTTGAGTGGAGGGGGAGTCCCTTTCCCTGCCACCATGGCTATGAGAACCTCATCACCATCGATTCACTTGCCATTACGGGGTGATAGGAATACTTGTCCCACAGGAGTCAAAGAAGCCAGAGTGGGGACGATCGCCTAGCCTATCTGTAACAGCAAAGAAGCCTGCTGTCTGTGGACCTGGGTCTTCCACTTGGTTTCCGATAGTTACCAAGAGCATACAAACAACCAGATGAGGCCTTCTAGCCACTTCTGCCGTTCACTTCTCCCCAGTCTTCCTCGCCTCCCGCAGATGAAACATCTGTGCCCAGGGTCCTGGAGCCCAGTCTAGGACATCACTCCAGCTTTGTTTCGGCTCTCTTTTGCATCGTTTCTTCTCTTCTGGATTTTCCGATAACACACCGCTAGGCTGTGTTAGCTCCTATCTAAAAGGAAATTTCCCCTGAGCATCCATGTCCCTTGAACTATTGACCCATTTCTCTGTGCCCCTTGATGGCTGAACTCCTTAAAAGGGTTATCTCTACTAGTTATCTCCACTTCCTTGTCTCACTTCTTCTCTTTGAACATGTTACAGTCAAGTTTCTTTTGCCTTCATCATTCAAAAAGCAAAACGAAAACCTGCTTTGTCAGAGCCACCAATGTTTCGGGTGATGGTTTATTTTGTTCGGGTTGGTCTTGGTTTACGCCTGTTTGTCCTGACATTTTAGTTAGGAGCCCCTTCCTACACTTTCAAAAATATTCTGATTTGGGCGAAGATTATGTACTAGTCGCCTTACCTACCAATAACCTTTCTGTCCCAAATCCAAAGGTCAATTTTAATATTTAGTCCCGTTAATAAAGGGGTGCATTGAACCACATATCTCACACTTGTTCTAGAAATGCTGCCTTCCTTAGCTTTGGATGCCTTTTTTTTTTTTCTTTTTTCTTCTTTAACTTTTCTGGAGGCTGTTTTTCAGCCTCCTGTGGGGTCCTTGAACCTTTTCTCTATCCGTTTTCTGTCTTTTGATGACCTCATCCAATTTCATAGCTTTAAATGTAGTCTAAGTGTTGATGATGGCCCAAATGATATTTTGTGCCTGGACCTGTCCTCTGGACTCCAGTGCAGTCTTCATGCTGAGTCTTGTAGGCGCATCAACTCAGCGCATCAAAAACCAGCCCTGACTTTCTCCCCAGCTTATTCTCCATGGTTTTCCTTGTCTCCGTAAGTGACAGGTCCTTTCTTTCATCTCCATGGGCCCAAATCCTAGAACCATCTGTGCCTCTCCTCTTTCTCTCATGCCCCAATCTAATCCATCAGCAAACCCATCAGCTTTAAAAATCGAAGCATATCCAAAATGACATCTCATTTTTCTATCTTCACCACTATTTCTGTAGTCTAGGCCACCATCATAAATACCTTTTTTATTTTGGTCACCTGATGGCTGGTCTTCCAGCCTCCACCTTGCCCCTCACCTTACTCAGAGTCTAGCAGCCACACAAACACAGTCCCAGTGATTCTTGCAATGGCCTACGAGGCCTTCCGTGATCTGGCCTGACACCCCTGTGACCTCAGAGCCCCCCCCCCCACCTCCTGGTCCCCATGACGGCAGCCAGGTGGGCCCCTTGCCGAGCTCACTGAGTGTGTGCGTCTGCTCTTCTCCCTGGCTGGAATTCTCTTCTCTTGGTTTTCCCCATGGTCTCTGTTCAAGTGTCGCCTTGTCACCTGTCCTGACAGCCCTCGCTATGTGAAATAAAACCACCGCCACCACCACCACCAGTACCTCCCCGTAAACACTCCGTTCCCTCTTACTCGGCCTTATGTTGCTCTGTTACACTGAAAAGCACACGACATTATCTGTTTTCTGTCTCTTCTGCTGTAAGACAAGCCCACGAAGCCTTTCTCTCTTTGGTCTAGGCTTTATCCCCAGCACCGAAAACACTTCACAGCATGTGATAGGTATATGATAAATAGTTGTTGGATGAAAAATGTATAAATAGGTACCTAGCCTTACAAAATACTATTAATGACACAGTTAAAAACTTTTTCCTGATGTCCAAGAGTTGGTATCCATTGGCACTCATGAGAAAGCAACAGAAGATATTTAAAAAGAAAAGAAAAATAGACTGTACAGGCTCTTCTTGATATAAAAAGATGACATTACCACCAAAATGTCCCAAAACAGAGGAAATTTTCTTTCAATTACGTTACACCCATGTGGGGAATATTATACAACTACAGAAATGAGTTTTAAGGGATATTTAATGACATGGGAAAGTACTTACAATATAATGGTAACAGGAAAAGAAAAAAGATAACCAACTATAGGGCTTCAAATATGTAAACACACGTATATGCCCTTGGGAAGAAACGCACATAAAGGAAATGCTCCAAAACTTGAATAGTGGTCATTTCTAGATGGCAGAATTATGAGCAATTTAAAAATAAATATCTTTATGTTTTACACCTTCTCTAACATTTTCTTCACGAATATTTATTTTTTTATCATCAGGAAAAAAATAACTCCTTACATACTTCCCGAAATGATGGCATTCCAAGCTCACTGAAGTAAGACCTTCCCTTTGGGTTTTTGCAAGCATGATAAAGGATTGATTTTGCCAGGTCCACACCTTCTCTCCGATGCTGTTCAAGCGAAAGTGTACATTTGGAAGTGAGCTGGCCGAGCCTGGTTACCCATGGCCTGAGAAAATATACTTTTAAAGTTCTGGACGGTGATTATCATTTGTGCTCATTAAAACGAGCTTGTGGGGGCTACTAATTGTTAGCACCCAGTCTGCCTTTCTATAACGGGTAGGGGGCAGTCAACACAACAATATTCAATACAGCAGCCCTCCCGATAAGACTGTGCATTTAACTATCATTCATCTGCTTTTGCAAGGCTTTACTGTTACGTCTTTAAGCTGCTTCTCTTCCTTGTGCTTGACAGTGCCCACATTTTTGAAGTCTGTCTTTCAGTTCCTAAACATAAAATCGTTAAAGTCTGGATATTATTTGTGTGAATCCTAGAAGTATTTTTGTGGTTGCAGTTTCTTCTGGAGAAAGAGTTTTGCAAAACGCACATAAATCAACCATGCAAAAATCTCAAAGTCAAAACTCAAATTACCTCTGGACCCACCGAGCCTGAGCGGAAATCTCTCTTCCTGCTCTCCTATGCTGTTTGACTGGGTGATGGAAACACTGGGAGCCAACTCAGGAGAATCTCAGATAAATGACATCACGACTATGCATCTGCTCTGTCCCCTTCTTGGTATTTTTCTAAGCTGGGACTTCGTTTTTAAAAGACCATCTATAAACAATTTATGTCTTTTAGTCTGAAGAATTGTAGAGTAATGGTGAGAGCAGGTCACCAGCCAGCTTTTGAATCAGCTTGTAAATTGTATTGTCTCACCTTTCCTTTCCAATCATTAAAAAAATACAAAACCTAACTATAATAGTACAATTGAAAGGATAATAACAAATGTACACACGCGCATGTGCAGGTTAATAGACAGAAGTTGGGAGTAAGTCAGAAGCTCTGCTGAGCTACGCCCGGTACTGCCTCTCAGCCCTGAGCTGGCCACTCTTCTGAATTTTGTGTTAATCCCACTTTTGCTTGATTTATAGTGTTATCACTTATGTATATAATCCTACTCAATATATTATTTAATGTATGCATATTTTAAAACTTTATATAAATTGGATTATGCTGGATGTGCTTTTCTGATGTGCTTCTTTCTCCCAATTTTTACTGAGATTTTTTTCTCCCTTGTTGATCTATGTTCACTATTTTCACTGCCATATAATGTTCCCTTGTATGGGCATACCACTCTTTATTCATCTAGTCCACTGAGGGTGGACAGTTGGATTATTTCCAGTGATTGCTGTTACAGACAAGCTTTCCTTTCCTCTGTATATTTGTCAACACTTGGTATTATTTAACCTTCTTATTTTTACCAATTTGGAAGGGGAGTCTTGGTAACTCGTTTAGTTTGAACCTGCTGCCTCCTGATTACTGAGCTTGAGGTTAAACATATTTTCATTTAATTTATGGGCTATTTGCAATTTTCTCTTCTATGAAACACCTGTTGATAGGTTTTGCCCGTTTTACAGTTTTTTTTTTAATTTTTATTAGTTGTAGGAGGTATATTTTTGTGGAAACTGTGTTATGTGTATAGCAAATGTTCCTCCAAAATGGTGGTTAGTGTTTTTTGCCCTCTTTCTATATCTTTACACGAACAAAAGTTAATTTTAATGTAATTAAATTTATCAATCTTTTTCATTAGAGTTTCAGCTTTTGTTCTGTTTTAGTCATAAAGATCTTCTGTATTTTCTTCTAAAAGATTTTTTTTGTTCCCCTTCCTCCATACACATTTAAGCCTTTCATCCATCTGGAATCTTTATTGTGGTGAGATAGGGATCTTATTTCATTTCCCCCCGGAGGACTAAGCAGTAGTCCAGAGTCATTTATTAAATTGTCCATCCTTTCCCGCCAATCTGCAGAGCCTGCCAGTCATACATTCAGTGGGTCTGTTTCTCGGCTCTTTATTCTGCTCTGTGGTCACTTGTCGTCCCTTTCCCGACAGCCCACTCTCTTAATGACCCACCTTAACCACATGCTACCTCTGTCATCCAGGGTGTGTCCCATTCTCCTCCTGCTCCTTGTTTCTCCATCTAGCTCAGTAGTCTCTCTACTCCTGACACTGCGCTTCTGCTTAGCCGAGTGTAGCAGTGTATGTGGCTGGCCATACCGCCCACACCTCAGCTCACCTCTCTCCCCTTTTCAGTTACTCTGATTTATAGGGTTGTTTTGAAAATCACCCAATGACTAGAAACAGAAGGAAAGGAAAGAGAGCTGTGTTTCAGGAATTTCTAGAATTAGGGCTCTTCCCCTTTGGCTCTGACCCTGCTGCTGCCTCTTCGGCCTCTGTGTCTCTCATCTGTTCACTGTCTCACTACGTGTAGAGAGACATCTCACTATATCTCACTACTAAGCGAGCTGATCTGTCAAACAGACTCAGAAACCTCAGACTGAAGCACAGGCACAAGCACACACCTTGAAGGTGTCACTTCCTGTGGCGGCTGAGTCCCCTTTCTGCTTCTAGGACAAAGCCAGCTTGGTGCTTGCACACCAGGCCTTGGGGACTGCGAGAAACACAAGTCCCAGGGAAAGGGGCAGACGAGCGATTGCGGACGGAGAAGTCACTCTCACTGCAGTGAGAGCTCTCAAGTGCCCCCACTCAGCCCTGCTCACCCCCTCCCAGCCCCCCACCTCCCCAACTCCTCCCCTTCACATGCTCCAAATGTGGGCCTGGGAGCAGGGGCCCGGGTCACAGCTCCGCCCACTCCTTCCTGGCCTGCTGGGACCTGCCCTCAGTAGGCAGGGCGGCGGGCTGCAGTGAAGGGCCCTGTGGCTTCCCCGGGGGCAGCTGTGGGTTTGGCCGAGCGGATGGGTAGTTGTATGTGTGAGTACATGTCATCTTGCGGGGAAAGGACAACACAACACTCTGCCACCATTGTGGTGGGTTTCCCTCTCCACCCAACTTCTTCTATTTTCCTCTCTGTGGCCCCAGCGCTTGCAAATGTCATCATGTTCTCTGCTGCCTCCCCCTCATTCTCTTCTGTGACCTTTTAGGGCGTCCTCTGGGTGGGCTTCCATTTAAGGGGCTGGATGATGTACAAGCCCCCCCTCACCCCCACTCTTCAGGAGGGCTGACAGTCAGGTTGCTGAAGTCCAGCGCATTTGCCTAAAAGACACTCAGATCTTCAGAGATCCCCCGCTTCCTAATCCCCGCACAAAATGATTTGGAAAGCCTCCTTTTCCGTCCCCTCCTTGATATTAATACCTGACAAGGGGGAGCAGAGGGAAGGAGAGGCAGGTGGGCAGGGAGCCGGGCGGCACTGGTGGGGTTCTGCGCCCCCACCGGGCACGTTTTCAGGGTCCACTCGGACTCCGTCTACATACCAGTCCCACGGCGCGGGGCAGCGAGCTGAAGAGACGCCGTTTACGCAGCGAGGTTTTCTTAGGGAAAGCACTGTATGTGTTTGGAAGAAATGCTCTGACAAACGGCTCCGGTGAAGCCTGAGACTGCAGGGCGTGCTCGGGCAAGAGGCCCTACCCAAGGCCTGAGATAAAGAGTGGGGAGTGTTTTGTTGTTTAGAGGGAGGGGCCCTAAGAGACAAGAAGGGGAGACCGTGCGCCCTGTGATGCAACGCCATCCCTTCATCCCTTACTGCACCCCCCTCCCGTCCGGAAACCAGGAAAGCTCCGCATCTCCCCAGTGCTTGATGTGAGAACAAGTGTCGCTGGGATCTGAGGTGCTGAGTTTTCTGTCCACCCTGATGTGGAGTTAGCACACAAACAGTAGATGCAGAGGCAAATGCAGGGGGAAGAAGATACGAGAAAACAAGTCTCTAGGAACTTAAATTGAAAATATTTTCTGTTAAAAAAGAACTTAAATTGAAAATATTTTCTGTTAAAAAAAGAAACAAGAGGGCCGGTCGAGTGGCGCGGTGGTTAAGCGCTGGCTTCGGACGCCAGCGGCCCCGGTTCGGATCCCACATATGAGGGCCAGTGACACTGTCCTCTAAAAAAAAAGAATAAAAGAAACATGATATGTAACGAAAACATGATTATGATTATGAAATTTATGTTTTCTCCAGCAGAAGGCACGAGCCAGGAGATCGTCACCAGCCAGGGCATGAACCCCAGGTGTCCTCAGAGCTCCCCGCGGAGCGCTGGGAGCTGGCTCTGACCAGCACCCGGCCCTCCAGGATTGGGAGCCGTGGCTCTGCACTGTGATTAGGCTGTGTCAGCTGCAGAGGGGACCTTCAGAATCGGTGCCTAGAAAATCTCCCCCCTTCAGGGGTTCTCCAGGGTGAGCGGAGCTGTTTCCAAACCACCGGAGGTTTGAAAACTGCACACACAAGTTGAAAACCACTGCTCAGGGCTGACTTTTCCCAATTCCACTGTAATTTCATTTATGTCCTTAACATCTGGTCTTGCGGTATTTGAATCAAATCAACTTCTGATAGTGAATTCAGTAGGTAATTCTTTCTTTCTTTTTTTTTTTTTGAGGGCAGTGTCACTGCCCCTCATATGTGGGACCTGAACCGGGACTGCTGGCTTCCCAAGCCAGCGCTTAACCACCGGCTACTCGGCCGGCCCTGATTATTTTTTGAACAGCTATTTTGTGCCGGACATGCTAGTGAATTCTGGAGGTGTAAATATGAACAAGAAACCGGGTCGTGCTGAGGAACTTACAGTCTGTGTGAAAGGGCAGCTTAGAGTGTAGGGTAACCCATTTGCTCTGTAGGCTAATTAATCAGATTAATGTTTCACTGGCAGACCATGTGAGATTATGTTTTGATTCCTGTGACAGCGGGGCTTTATTGATCTTTCAGAGCATTGCTTGTTAAATTAGCGTCGCAGCCATGAAACCTTTGACTCCTCCGTATTCTCTTTGCCCAGCTCAGAGAGCCTAGAGGGGACATACTGCCAGTTTCTACCTTTCAGAGTTTTCCTTGGAGGGTTTGAGTTGGGCTTCAGGCAAATGCCTTCCGATGTTCGGACTCCGCCAGGGCTTGTGTGTTTGGCTGAGCAGTGTGGGCACTGCGTCCCGCTGCGGAGGCAGGAGGAAGCCGAAGTGCAGCCCAGCCTCCAACTGTAGCTCTCGGGCTGCCCTTCTCAGAAGGGCGGCCTTTTCTAAGGTGTCCCCAGGGGATGCCTTTGTATCATTTGCATGAAGGTGACCCAGTGGCGAGCAGGTGGCCCTGCTGCCCATAACATTTCCCCAACTCAGTACAACCCACGGAACTTCCATCCGTGGACTGCAGGGGTACCACTTGGAACTCTAGGGGCCATGTGTTTATCTGAAGAAAGAAACGATCTGCCCTGGAAAATGGTAGGACCAGAAAGGATGTTAAGAAATGTGATGTTTCAACCGTCTAATTGGCTACGTGTAGAAAATGACTTTGGGTTTTAGAGCTTGATGGAAGGTCAGAGATCATTACGTTTGTCGCCCTCACGTCGCTGCTGAAGACATCAGCGTCTGGAGAGGTGAGACGACTGGGGTCCCTGGCGTGCAGCCCTTCTGACCCCTAACCTGCGTCCTTGCAGTTTTACTCTAGTCATCGTCACACAGCTGGTTGGTGGCTGAGTGAGTCTAGAATTCAGGCCGTGGTCCAAGTCAAGCCCCATCATGACTGTGTTCTGACTCAAACGCAGGAGCGTAGGCTCTGCCCCCCACACCTGATTTCTGGTCCCACCTTCTCCATGCATAGCCCGCTGCGGACAGAAGGGCGTATTTCGTCTGTGCGCGCTGCCCCTGAAGAGTGCTCGCTAGTCAAGCCGTCACTCTCTGTGTCAGATTTCTCCATCTCCTGACCCACTTCTGAGCTTGGCACAGGAACTGTGGTTGGTGTGACTGCACTTTTCACTTGTGATCCAACAGCAAATACCGAGAGAAATCACTTTCTCTTCCGAT
This sequence comes from Aselliscus stoliczkanus, assembly GCA_033961575.1. Classification (NCBI taxonomy): domain Eukaryota; kingdom Metazoa; phylum Chordata; class Mammalia; order Chiroptera; family Hipposideridae; genus Aselliscus; species Aselliscus stoliczkanus. The sequence continues at coordinate 58,219,882 of CM066739.1, forward strand.
ATAACCTCTGCTCCTGGATCTAGGGCGAGACCTGGGTGAGTAAACTAGACATCTCCGTCTTCTTCCGTGTCTGTCCTGTGTTCTGGTGCCAGGCGGCCAGCAGTCGGGCACAGGCCATGCTGACATGGGAAGATGGCATGTCTCTAGGAGAGAGCTGTCTGGAGGGAATTCATCTGGCCTTGGTGTTACCATTTCTTCAGGATTTCAGGGAAGTCTGGGCTCTGCCCTTCTTCCTAGAGCAAGTGGGGCACAGACCGCATCCCCTTAGAGATTGTTTGTCTGGCATGGAGCGTGTCCCTGGTGGGCCACCCTGGCGGGGCACATGTTTTGAAGAGGACTGCATGGTCTGAGGGTTCTGATGGGCTGACTCCATTGGGTCCTGACTTTGCCACAGAACAGGGTGACGGAGGCGTTGTTTACCATTTGCATCTGTCTCTTCATGAATAATGTGGGCATAATGACACTGCTCTGTGTCCCCTTAAAGGCTCTTGCAAGGTCAGACAAGGTAAGGGTGCTTGGATGGTCTGCTGAGTCAACCTGAGGTCCTCTTGGGGATTCCTGGCAATGGGCACAGGGGGCCCTCCTGCCAGCTCGGGGAGCAGTGTGTGCAGCCTCAGGTTCCTACAGGGTCCCTTGGTGCTGTCAGTATAGCAGTACCATTCCTGGGCATGTGCCATCATGCTCAGAACTAGTCCCACCCTGCCCCCACATTTCTAAGGCGACTTTCAGGCTATTGCTATTTAAAAAATGAGAGCAGCAAGGGGTGGGGTCTCTCTTGTAGATAAAGTGAAACTTTTGATGTGTCCAGTTGTGCACAGCCCAGCCTCTCCATGGGGTTCAGGAGACGGGGGGCTGCATGCACTGTTCTGTGCTGAACCTTCCGTCTGTGCATTTCATCCCAGATCATGCAATGTTCGCGTGGGGTTTGTCTGAGCTCCTCTCTCAGTGGGGTGGGCATGGAGGCCTGAGAACGGGGGGTGAGTGTGAGTCTGACAATGTGTCTCTGTACCCCGGAGCCCCAGATCAGTGCCCTGCAGAGTGCTTGCTTTACTGTGCAGGCTTCCTTTAAGTTTCGGTGTCACCTATCAAATGTTGAGAGCAATAATAATACATGGTGTTCGTCACCACTCTTGGCATCATGCGCTTCCGTGGATAATCCTGGGAGGATGAACAGGGAAGGTCCTGTGAAGAGCAGGTGGATGTAAGAAGGGGCAGGTCAAAGATCTGAGAGCCCAGGGATGGAAGGAAAGCATGCCTTCTCACCTCTTCGCTCACCCCGTTGTCACGGGGTCCTCCAGACTCTTCCCAGACATAGTCAGCGGTGCAGCGTTTCCTCAGCCCCAAGGTGGCCCATTCCATTTCTGGACAACTGCAGTTGGGAAAGAATAATCGATTGTGGGAAGCTGAAATCTGTCTCTCTGTGTTTTCGATTCTTTGGTCTTAACTATCTCCTAAAATAACATCTCTCCACTTCCACAGACCTGCCTCCCATCAGGCATTCAAGAGACACTGTTGTAACAGTCCCGCTGCTGCCCATGGGGGTTAAATTGGAGTTCCAGGCTTGGTGGAAACCACACCTGTCTTCCAATGAGCCATCTTGTAGGCACCCTTCAGGGCTTACGTGCGGGGGAAGGGTCAGTGGAACCTGCAAGGTGGTAAGAAAACACACTCCAGCCAGCCAGCCAGCAGTGGGATGGACAACACGTAGGAACACTTAGAAAAATCCTTAAACAGTGTACAAAGGACCCATGTACTGCACACCTGTTAAGCTAGACACAGTTCTAGGCGCCGCATCTACAGTGTAAACATGATAGTGAAAGTACCCGCCCTTAGGATGCACACCTTGGGATGGGTGTAGGACCAGAGATCAAATAGGTGAGCAAGGCCACGTCAGACAGAACCACTACGCAGAAAACGAATAGGGGAACAAGGTGGGCAGTGGCTTCAAATGCTGCGGAAACAGTGAAACAGTGAAGTATATCAGGTTTTCTTTATGAGTTATTATTATTATTATTTTTAACAGTTTATTTGAGCCAAACGGATGACATATGCTGGGGAGCAAGATCTCAAATACTCCCCTTTATGAGTTCTTCTTTGGGAATATGCTTATCGCATCTTTTCTCCACCCAGAGCTAATAAAGATATTTTCCTATGTGTTCTTATTTTGAGCTTTATGTATTTGTTTTTCAAATCTAGGCATTTAATTCATTAGGAGCCTATTTTTATACATGGTATAGAATAGGAAACTTATTTTTCTATGTAAAATAAACAGAAATTTCTAACAGTACATGCTGAATGATACATCTTACCATTTTTTGATCATAGTTTATATGTATGTATACACACACATATATGTGTACATATTCATATATATATATATAGAATATATATATATATTCATATATTCATAACCATGATTCTGAGCTTTCTATTGGTGTTTGTTCTTCCTTAAATTAGTACTAAAGTGGTTTTTTATTATTACCACAGCTTTGTCATATCCTTTAATATTTCATAGGGCAAATTTTTCCTCTCTGCTTCAGCTATCTGTGAATATCTTTGTACCAAACACATTTAAAAATGAGATTGGAAAATTTCTCCCCAAAACCATGTGGAGATTTTATTGGCATTACATTGAATACTAGATTAATTTGGGGGAAAATGGACAGCCTTACTATGCTTGTCATCTGCCTCATAAATATTTATACAGGTCTTTTGTGTCCCTTATGGGAGTCAACTACTCCTTGTACATCACAGCAACAGGCATATGTCATGGAGCCGAGTGCAGCCTTATCATGGATTTTAAGGATAAGTCATGGGACTCCAGGGAAGTCATGCACTTCTCATCAAGACCATCTCCCCTCTGGGAGAGATCTCGCTCCTCCACCCTTAGGACACTGCCGGACAACTTTTAGGGGCATGGCCCTCCCACCTTCCCGCAAGATGGCTCTCTGCCGCCCGAGTGGCCAAGTGTGTGGGTACCAGAGCCTGACCACTTGCATCCAAATCCCTGATCAGTCACTAGCTGTTTAACCTTGGGCAGGCGCCCTCACCTCCCCCAATTTTCAGTTGTGGCTGCAGCAAAACGGAGAATCAAACAAGATACTGCACACCAGATGTTTAGCAGTAGGCACTTACAGTGTGTAGCTGCTGTGATAAACGATTTTAAACTTCCCTTGCTGTAATCTAACAGGGAAGTGTGTGTCCATAAACAGCCTTTCTAAGGTAACTGCGGTCTGAAACTAGCCTTAGTTCAAAATGCATAACTATTTACAAAATTAAATGTGGGAAGGTAGACAGTCTCAATAAATAACTGAAATGGGCTATAAAAGAATACATTTGAGGCAGCAAGAAATGCATACAATATTACATATTTAATAGAAACGAGATAAAGAGGTTTGCAGTGAGAGTGAAGACCATTTTGTTACCTGAGTAATTATCTCTAGAGTAAAAGTAGATATCAAGAGGCTGGGAGAAAAACTCAGGAGTTATTACTCAAAGTGTTTTTACTACTCTGGGCGTGGGGCAGGGCAGAGGCGGTGGGAAGGAAAGGCTGAGGGGTGTTTCAGTCAAAGTTTGGGTACAGTTTTGGAGGAACCCACAGCTTGGAAGACCGTGTCCTCCTGGAGGAACTGGTTAAGGTGACAGCGGGAGCAGTGACAGCGCTGAAGCTGGGAAAGTGACTGACAGGCAGGGAATTACTTGTTGAGTTCCCTCAAAAGTGAATGTCCCACCACCAGGAGGAGGAGCGAGGCACATAGGTTTCCCAAAACCAGTGACCCTCCTGCCACTGGAACTTTGAATAAATCCGCTGTCTCTTCGGTAGTAGCTGAAGTAGGGGACAGAGGACTCCGTCTGTCCTGCGACATGAGCGGCCTTTTAATCTTGGTATCAATAGTCATTTTTCTTACTGCTGAACCGTAAGGGGAGACAATCTACGTTTGTCTATTTATAAAGCTCTCTTAATGAAATCATATTTTTATTGTAAAAGCATAATTACTATAGGTTCTAGAAATACCAGGAAATAGTTTAATCATAGACCAGATCGCTAATATGATTAGTTCCTGGTGTAAGTAATAAGATTGAAAGCATAGAGTCAGAATGTGTATACCCAGGTCTAGGGGGCATGTGTTTGTCAATTCAGATGGTTAGAAGGAGGAGCGCGATCTATCTATTTTTATCTATCTATCTATCTATCTATCTATCTATCTATCTATCTACACACACATATGTGTATATATGTGTGTGTGTGTGTATATATATATATATATATATATATATATATATATTTGATATGTTGGGCATTATATTAATTGTTATACTTTCCAACTGGCTCATTCCCATCAGAACACACACTTGATATTATTTCTTCATCTGAAAATCAAAATAAACAAGCAAAGAAAACCCCTCCCTGATCCCCATTCCTCTTTAGGCTACTGTCCTTTTCTCTTCAAGCTTCTATAGGGACACTTCTGAGGCAGTGGCTGTCCCCCACTATTCTCCTTAAGGAATCGGCTGCCCCCATGTCTTCTCCCAGGCCTTCCTGAACCTTCTGCAGAAGGATTTTGCTCCTGCCACTCCTTGGGGTCACCTGACTGTCACGTTGTTCCTCAGACTCTGGGACTTACCTGGGTGACCAGCCCTCGGTGGCTTCCTCCTTTCTGCCCGTCCTTTGACCACTGGAGACATGTCCCTTCTCTGCTCCCACAGAACCCTTTGCCCTTTTCAGTCACCGCAACATTACTCTGCGCTACAGCTGTGTCTGAATCACCCATGGTCCCCAGTGCTGTCACTGAGCTTGGAACTGCGAGATGCTAAGTAAAACGTGGACTGTACGAATGAGTAAGACGTGAGTGAATTGTGGAATATGAGGTAACGGCTGGCCAAACAGTTTCAACTGTCTTATGTAGCCTGTGACATGAAACAGGTACCGCCACATACAGCGACCATTGAGAGGCTCAACCTCTACTGTCCTGTTGACCCTCCTGCCCCTTGTGACCCTTGGGGTTCCTTGGGTGCTTTCAGGAGTTCAAGGAGCATCCCGGCTAGCCCAACACTGAGATGGTGCCGAGCAGATGGTGCCTCCTCAGCAGTGTCAGGACAGAGCCACGGAAAGCAACAGGGTCGTGAGGGCATGTGGGTGTCAGAGGGAATCATTCGCCTCCGTCACACGTACCCCACAACAGCATACAGCACACAAGAAGCACATAAGCACATTGCATTAGAATCCTGTGACCCACAGTCGTGTGATGAAGCCTCATGAAGAGAGAATCACAGGGTGACACTTGTGTGGTGGCGAATGGAACGACAGTCAGCTTTTCCACTCCACAGCGGCTCACTCAGACCACTGCCTTCTCTCCGACGGCCCACCTCCCTCAGATGGCTCCCTTCCCAGCCTGCTGGTTAGGTGCTACGCTGGGGGTCCCACGCCCAGGGGAAACCGACAGCTCCCCAGAGCGGCCCGGGAACCTTCTCCCCTGGAAAGTCTAGTGAGTAAGATTTAGGCTGCTGAGCAGCAGAGGCAGAGGAACTTGGTGTGAGGGCCAAGTCAGGGCTTTCCTCTTGTGCCTTCCCTGTTCCTCTACTCAGGGCTTTCCCAAGAAGCTGTTTCCTGCCCCCTGCCCCCCGCCGGGGCTTCAGGGTGGTCTGCCACAAACATTCTGCCCGATGGGCAATGGAGAAGCCGCCACCTTCCTGTCAGGCGCTGCACCAAGCAGAGGAAGACTCGGTCTGGTCAGACCAAAGAAAAAGCCTTGATGTTAGGCTGGTCAACATGAGGAGGGAACAGGGCATGATGAAGCTGATGAGAAAGCTCTGGGAAAAAACACGTTGCCTCTTGAGGTCTGAACATAAGCAGGGATAGAGGTATTGAAGATCTGGAAAATTTAAAAAAAATTTTTTTATTGGGGAACAGTGTGGTTTTCCAAGACCCATCAGCTCCAAGTCAAGTAGTTGTTTCAATCTAGTTGTGGAGGGCACGGCTCCTTGGCCCATGTGGGAATTGAACTGGCAACCTTGGTGTTATGAGCCTGCGCTCTAGCCACCTGATTTTTGAGTTTGGGATCCCTCTTTCTGCTACATGTCTGGGGCATGTCTGGTATGGGTGGGCAATGGCTTGAGGCTGCTCTGCTCAGGATTCTAGGGTGCAAAACTAGAAATTAACTCTAGAAAACTTAAAAAAAGGAAATGGTTGCATAGCTCACTGGATGGTCAGATATTCTGGAGAACCTGGATCAGAGAGCAGGCAGGTGGGGGGTAATGAAGATGGTGCCACAGGGACCGTTTCCTCAGGATGCCACGCTGGCATCGTCAGCAGTGGGTGCTCGCCAACCCAGTGCTGAACGCCACCATCCCTCAGCAGTGACTGACGTACCGCTCAGCTCCTGGCCCTGTCGCAGCTGCCGTGAATACTCCCTGTCCCTGGACCACTTCGTCCCTCTCTTTAGATTCAAAATTCTAGGGAGAAGGACCCACTTGATTTACATTTGCCTTGTGTCCAGGTGATTGGGTGATAAATGTGTCCCCCGTCTTCCATGGTGGATAGCAGAGATTTTCTTCCCCTTCTGTCTTGGATTTGGCCCAGCAGGTCATGCATGCAGATGTTGGATAGCCAAACTCCATGTCCAGATTCAGTAGTAATCAAATGTGGGACTGTGCCTACAAAGGGGAACATTAATGGTTCCTGCTGTGGTGACATGGGAAGGGCAGAGCCCAGGCCATGAGAATGGGCTGGCTAATCCATCTTGGTCCAGAGACTTGACCTTATTAAAATGTCTTGCTTCTCTCTTGCTATTTACCATCTATCTTTATCTTCAACTCTCTTTTAACTGTTCGCTCTGTCCTTGTTAGTTTGAAAATCATTCCGCATATTAGAGAAAATGGAAGATAATTGAAGCTGATTTATTCTCTTTCTGTTTTATATCCAAAAATGAGAAAGTGCTGCCATGTTTATTAGTGGGCTCTAAGAAAGTGATACACGAAATACGAATATAATTACTTACAGGAAGTTATAGAAAGGTAACGAGGGTGGATTTTGAATGGGGTATAAAATCTAACAGGAAAACACTATCCCCTTTGTTGCTGGCAGCCAAGAACTACATCCAAGGGACTGGAAGCTTCATTGTCGCAGAGTGAAGTAGGGTTACCAGATTTAGGAAATGAAAACACAGGATGCCCAGTTAAATTTGAATTTCAGGCAAACAACAAATAATTTTGAGCATAAGTTTGTTCCATGTCCCATGCAATGTTTAGGATATACTGAAAATTACTTGTCCTTTATTTAAAATTCAGATGTAACTGGGAATCCTGTGTTTTATCTGGCAGCCCGGGTTGGAGGAGACCTCCAAGGACTCCAGTCCACTGTTGATACAGAAATAAGCTCCGCCGACCAGCAGACACACCCCACCTCCCCGTTCAAAAGGCAGGAAATCACGTGGGAGCAGGGTGTGCCTGGTCAGTGTGTTAGGTTCAAATGCAAAATCTGAAAAAAATGGAAAAGGAAGGTTAAGTATCTAGGTAAATCAAGAAAAACGCCCATTCAGTCATTGAAGCAAAAGTGTTTTCTTCTCTCATAAAGGAATTCAGTAAGTAATTAACCTCACATAACATGACTCTAAAATAGTTTTTCAAGTCCTTTCACTCTCAAGTACATCAGATTTTGCATCATATTAACACTATCAACTATTATATCCGTTGAGTGCTGAAGACACACCAGGAACAACTCTCAGCACTTCCCAGGTGTTAACTCATTAATTCTGGCAACAGCACCATGGGCTGTTTCACCTTTGTTTTACACAGAGAGGGACACCAAGCACAGAGACACTGAGTGCATTTAGCAACTTGCTGAAGGTCCCCTAGTCACTAAGTGATCACACCAGCCACAAGCACATCAGTTGAGTTGGCCCTTAACCACTACAATATATACTTCTCGGAGGTAGATATTCCACAAATAAACCCAATCAAATTACATTAAAAATAGTGTAGGCTGGGTCTTCTGGGGTCTGGAACTGTATCGTTGGTTCTACAACTTTCACCGGCTTCCTGGTCTCAATTTCTGGTTAAATGGCCCCTCATTATGGCACCTCCTGTAGGCCCTGTCTGCTTCCACTCAACACCTCTCGAGGGAGAAACCTCTCAAGCAGACAAGTGGCTTTGCTGGATGCTTCTTCTCCAGTGGGTCCCTCTCAGCACATGCTGGATTGGTCCGGTGGGGCACATACATTACAAGTTCTCCCATGCCAGTAGGTAAAGGGCAGCCTTCCTTCCTGAGGTTTTCTTTTTTTTTTGCTTTGGTTCAAACACTCCCAACTGTTACTGCCGTTCCTTCATTCCTTTTATTCACTCATGCTCCAGTTCTGTGATGGTGAACAGATGTCTTCTTCTTGGGCATAAGCCAGTCTGTAGAAATTCTCTCATCAAAAAATTGTAGCCCATGTTCAAATGAAACGTTACGGTCCTTTACAGGAGGCCCACAGGAAAACCGGCTCTCGTGGAACAGGAATTCTGTCCATCTCACTTCCCATGGGCACGCTGTGTGTACAGCCCTTGCTGTACCCACATTTGGCAGTGAAGCCTAAGACTCAAGGCAACCATTTCTTTTGTGTCTTAGGCCCGCTGCACTTTTCTGAGGACTTTAGGGCTTTGATAGTGAAAGCAAAGCACTAACCCCACATTTACCGAATCAGGGGCATCCTCTTTGCAACACCCAATCTTTGCCCTGAACAGGCTGTTTTAAGTTCTACTTGCATAGCATAGTGTCAGAACTTATGGGAACATGGACGGAGCAGGCAAACGGAAAGAAGTCATCTGGATCACCTGACATTGGAGGGCAAGTGGGGAGGGGAGAAAGTTTGTTTCTCATGACTACATTTAGCCTGACGGTGGTCTGAATGTAAGGACGAATGGTTTTGAAAGTATTCATCACCAGTGGTGACTAAATCTCACTGCACTTTTGGTTACTTTCAATAAACCACACAGACCCACTGTGGATTTGACTGTGCTTCAGGGGAGGTGTGAACACACATGCTGGGGGGTTGGGAGGGGCGGGGAGGACTGAATCGGAAGCAGTGTGGTGTGGCCTGCCTCTATACACTTGGTCTTCAGCATCATCACTGTTCTTTTAGGAGAGAACCAGGCCTCAGCCACAGGGCTGGGGCTGTCGGGAGGCTCCGTGTCACCAGGACTTCGTGCTGTGTCATCATGAACAGCGCCAGACTTGCTGCCCTTCCTGTTCATGGAGGTGGCTTCTGGGAGTATCATGATGCTGCCCCACAGATGTGGGCGACACTAAGAAACCAGGGGATATCACTTCTTGAACCCAGTGGCTGTGCTTCTAGGGATTTGCCTAAAGGAATGGTTGGACACCTACACAAAGATTTGTGGGGAAGGATGTTTCCTGCCGTCCTAGTAGTCACTTCCTCTCTCTCCCCTGTTAACCTTATCTCAATGATCAGCAACAGGAGATTAGTGTAATGAATTTTATCATGTGCATTTAAGAGAGTCCCTGTGGCCATTAAAAATGATACAGTTCTATATTTGTATACCTAGAATATTTTCAAGAGTATCTTTAGGTGAAAAGAAAACAGGCTAAGAAACAGCACATGTAGTGTATTCTCATTTTTGTCATCTGTCTATCTGTACCTAAGCACATAGGAAATATTCTGGAAAGATAGACACTGAAGCCCTGGAAATGGTTATTTCTGGACAGTAGAATTATAGACAATTTAAACTTCATTTTTGCCTTTTTTTGTTTTTCAAATAATTTTCTATGATTAATAGTCATTAAACTGCTCAGATAAGAAAAAGTATAAAATTATTTTTCAATAGAAATAGACTATATAACTTTATCTTAGTTTCTAGAAATACTACTTCTGCAGTGAAACCATCCCTAACTAACTAGAACAGACGTAGGGAATTCTTCCCTCAATACCTAATCTAAACATGCATCTTACATGGTTCTACTTTATATCATAAGATATACCGATCCTTTTTGTTTGGATATTATACTAATATTTAATCATTAGTTTTTAAATGATAAAGCTATTATTAAAAAATTCAGCATTCTCATGGTAAAAGTCCTTGTAGTTCCTTAAAATGTTTAATTATTTTCTCTATTATTGTCTTTCCTCTAAGCTGGTACAACCAATCAAATGGGGAGTCTTACCTTATCTTTTGGGTACTTTGCATTAAGATCACCCCATGTTTGGCAGATAGTAAATGTAAACAGCATTGATTGAGGGCTTACTGTTACTGTTAAATGCTTTTGGTTTATATCGCTTCTCCAAAATAACCCTAGGAGACAGAAGTTACCCCCATTTTTCAGAAGAACGAACAGAGATTCAGGTAAGTTAGGTGATTCCTAACATCATAGAATTAGTTAGCCGTTGGCAAAGCCCAGATGCAGGCCCAGGTCTGTTGGCTTTGCATCCCATTTCTTTCCAATGTACTAACCACACTGCCATAGGGAGACTCACGAAGGACTAACTACATTTGGCACCTTCCCATCGAAAGCACACAGTATGCTGTCTGTGGAGGTCCTTCTTCCCATGTGAGTTCTCAGTTGCAAACAATAGAACATACTTTAGTCAGGAACAGTTCTCAGACTACACTGTGGGACTGCCTACAGGGTGGGTCCTCACAGCACTCATCAGAGGCACAGGCTTGAATCTTGGGAACCGCGCAGGTCACACTCTCTAGGACACTTGCCGTGGCGACTTCTGAAAACTCCGAGACTACAGTAATCCAGACAATGGTATTGGCAAAGGAATGACAGTTATATCAGTGGAACGGAACAGAACGCAGAAGCAGAGTCACACAAATATAGCCAACTGATCTTTGACAAAGGAGCAAAGGCAATTCATCGGAGAAAGGGCAGTTTTCTCAGCAAATGGTCTGGAAAAACTGGCCATCCACATGCAAGGAAAAAAAAAGAATCTAGACACAAAATGTACACATGTCACAAAATAATGTATCACAGACCTAAATGTAAAATGCAAAACTATTAAACTAGAAGATGACATAGTAGAAAATCTAGATGACCTTGGGTTTGGAGATGGGCTCCTTCAAAGAAAAAATTAAGCTGGATTTCATGAAAACGGAAAACCTGTTCTGCGAAAGACACTGTACAGAGAATGAGAAGAGGGGCCGCAGACTGGGAGAGACTATTTGCAAAATCCTTAACCTGATAAAAGACTGCTATCAAAGGCATACACAGAACTCTCAAAGCTCAGTAGTAAGAAAACAATCTGACTAATAACCTGGGCAAAAGGCCTGAATGGATACTTCATCAAAGAAGATATGCAGATGACAAATAAGCCTGTGAAAAGGCACTCAACCTCATTCCTCATCAGAGAATTGCAAATTAAAATAATAATGAGATACCACTGCACACCCATTAGAATGGCAAAAATTCAGAACATTGACAATACCAAATGCTGGTGAGGATGTGGAATAACAGGAACTCTTGTTCACTGTTGGTTGAAATACATAGAATGGTGCATCCACTTTGGAAGACAGTGTGGTGGCTCCTTACAAAGCTAAACATCATCTTACCATGCGCTCCAGCATAACGCTCCTTGGAATTTACCCAGAGGAGTTGAAAACTCATGCCCACAGTAAAACCTGCACTTGGATGTTTTAGCAGCTTTATTCATAGTTGCCGAAACTTGGAAGCAGCCAAGACATCCTTTAATAGGTGAGTGGACCACTTAACTGGTACATAAATACAGTGGGGTATTATTCAGTATTAAAGGAAATGAGCTATCAAGCCACAAAAAGACATGGAAGAACCTTAAAGACATTTTACTATGTGAAAGAAGCCAATATTAAAAGGCTACATACTATAGGATCCCAATTACAGTAAAACCTTGGATTGCGAGTAACTTGGTTTGCAAGTGCTCTGCAATACGAGTAAACATTTCTAATACATCGCTCGTGGTAAACGAGCGATATCTTGCAACATGGGTAGTTTGTTTCTGGAATGAATTATGCTTGCAAACCAAGGTATTACTGTATATGGCATTCTGGGAAAGGCAAAACTATGGAGGCAGTAAAAAGATCAGTGCTTTCCAGAAGTTTAGAGAGAGGCAGGGATGAATAGATGGAGCACAGGTGATTTTTAGGGTAGCAAAACTATTCTATATGAAGCGATAAGGGTGGGTACATTTGTCAAAACCCAGTGAATGTACAGTGCAAAGAGTGAGTCCTAATGTAAACTGTGGTCTTTGGTGTGCGATGTTGATAATGGGGGAGGCTGTTCATGTTTGTGGGGGGCGGGCGGTATGTGCGAAACTATACTTTCTGCTTAATTTTGCTATGAACCTAAAACTGCTCTTTAAAAAGTCAATTACTTAAAAACAAACAAACTCCATGACTGTTGTCCACAGTCAACAACTCTTCCCAAACATGGACTCCTTCTACCTCCATATTGATCTCTTCTAAATCCAAGGTCATAGAGGTGATTCAATTAGTTCAGTCTAAGCCATATGCTGAGGATGGGCCGGAAATGGAAACTTGGACTCTGCCTTGGGGCAAAGGACTGTGATGGGAACTTCCACAGACACAGGAAGCCAGACTGCCACCATTGTGGCAAGTATCCACTGCAGACACGAATGTGGAAAGGGATTAAAGACCCGGGGTGGCCAGTTAATTCAGTTGGTTAGAACACAGGCTCATAAGAGCAAGGTTGCCGGTTCGATCCCCACATGGGCCACTGAGCTGCGTCCTCCACAACTAGATTGAAACAACTACTTGACCTGGAGCTGATGGTCCTGGAAAGCCACACTGTTCCCCAGTAAAATTAAAAACAAAACAAAATCCATATTAGTATTTTTCAACAACTCCATGGTAGGCATACCACCTGAATAATTAATTCATGCTCCTCCCATTGGAAAGAAAAAGGTGTGTTCTTCATTTTGACATTTGCTTCCTTGAATTTCTATATGTGCACCTTTTTGTTTTTCTTTCTTTCTTTTCTTTTTCTTTTTTTTTTGTGGCAAGCATTTCCTGCCAGAAATGCCTAAAGTGTATCTGTAACTTTTTCAAAGTGCTGTCAAAACATTCACTGCTAGTAACCGTGTACTGAAAGATTAACATTTCTTCACACTCGGTTTAAGCACAAAAGAAGCAAGGTTGACACATTTATGAAACTTTCATGTCAGTTATGCAAGTGTCATCGCCCTGAGTAAATTTATTTTGGCTATTTGAGAAAAAAATACAGATGCCAGAGAAATATCCAAAGGTATTTTTTTTTAAATGTTAGGATTATTAACTGACTAACAGTGGGAGGATGATTCCATCTTCGGTTCTGACAATATATTCAGAAATTCATGAACTTGGCTATTCCAACAGGAAATAAAAATACAAATGTTAGAGACATTCCCATAGCAGGAATAGTATGAAAGACAGGAAGAAAGGAGAAAGGAACAAGACAGAGAGAAGGGCAGGCTGTGGGAGGGTAGAGGTTGGTGTGGCCCCCTTACTGTAGACCGGTGGAGACCCAGAGCGAAATCATGGTCAGAGAGGGAAGGAAAAAGTACATTGCAAACCCAGCTGAGCAGCAAAGGGGAATGCACAACTCTTATAGGTGTTATAGGGAAGTTGGTGTGAACAGCTTTACCTTCGTGGCTCCTATGAAAGGTACTGAGATACCATACATATGGAAATGGGTGATGAAATTGTGGGTATTAGGTGCCACACTTGAAAGGAGTGTGCTGGCCACCACTTCAGAGTTTTAAAAAAAGTTACTCAAGTGATGTCGTTTGAAGAATGGCAGGAAGACGTGCTAGACTTGTGTGGATGTCCCAGGCCACATGACAGCTTATAATTCATTTTACATGAAGGTCTGTTGTGGCAGGATGCACTGAAGTATGAGTAGAATTTGCAAGACAGGAGCTGCTGCAGGCAGTGGGGTGAAGATGAGTGTGCAAGCTGGTGTCTTCCCACCGCTCAAACCTCTCGCTTCACCCTTTCCCCATGTGAGCTCTGTCTTATGTAGTGGGAAACGGAAACAAATGCATGAGGTAACCTTTCTCCCCCATGTATGCATCACATTTGGTGGTGGTGGTGGTCTCTGACTTCTGAACCGTGCTGAGGGATGTGACAGAGTAGGCTTAAGTTTCCTAGTGTGGCCCACAATGGTGATTTGTTGAAAAGATGGTGGATTGGCTGGATCATTTGGAAGGCCTATTCTAGTTCCCCTCTCTTTAGACCTTTCTCCCCCCCTATATTATTTGTTATACAAGGATAATCTCAGTGTGTTTAGTTCCAAGCTCAATTGAACAGCCCTTCTGTTTTTTGTTTTTAGAAGAAAGAATTCAATGACAAGAAAATTAGTTGATTTTCATTGATTTGATCAATAAATATTGAGTTCCTACATTATAGGTGCTGGAGATTCAGTCGTGAAACATTCTCAGGTCTTATGGACATTATTTTAGTAGAGAGGAAACAATATACAGATTATATACAGAGTATGAGTTCAAATAAGGCCTGTGACCAGGGTATAGGAGTGACCATGATAAGCCTCTGATAAGACACTATTTGATCAATTTGTTTCTACAATCAACACTCGGACCCATTCAGAGTCAATCTATTGCATTGTCAGAAAAGTCATGACGCATTTTTGGAATGAAAACCGTAGAAAAAATACGTCATGACTTTTCTGACAACCCTATAGTATTATCATGTGCCCTTTAAGGTACTGTGTGCACTCTCAGAATTCTTCTAGGTTCTGTGGAATAGATTATTGGCCTGTGGCACTGAGACTAAATACATTGAGACTCTGTCATCAATGATTCATTTTTTTCCCTTCTGTGTCAGAAAAATAAAAATTGCTGAAATTTTCAAAAAAAGGAAAATAAAGGGCCAACCGAGTGGCTCGTTGGTTAAGAGCTGGTTTGGGACGCCAGCAGCCCTGGTTCGGATCCCACATGTGAGGGCCAGTGACACTGCCCTCTACAGCTAAGATGGTGAACAACAGCTCCACCTGGAGCTGGGCTGCTGTCGGAGTCCCCCGACGCCGGTGCAGGCTGCAGCCCTGGGCTCCCATAGGCTACAGTGAGTGGCCGGCAGCCAGCGTGAGCTGCCAAGAGCCGCTGTGAGTGGCCGTCCAGAGGCCGGCGACCAATCTGCCTCACCTGAGAGGAGCGCAATGTCGATACCAACATGGGCCAGTGAAGCGATGTCCTCCACAACTAGACTGAAGAACAAAAAGACAGCAACTTGTCTGTTCCCCTTCCCCGGTTCCCCGATGCTGTTCCCCTCCCCCAATTCCCCAATTTTTTTTTTCTTTTTTTAAAAGTAAAATAAAAATCATTCTGGTCAGTCAGATACTTAGGTAATGTACTACACTCATGCACTAATTATTCCATAATGAAGAGGTCTCGTATGTGTGACTGAAACTTTTATTGGGATGATGAAGATGTCTTCCAGCTTTAGGTCAGAGGTGTCTGGTGACATGCATACAGCTTGCTCCTGGTACTTTAGCTGTGGGGAGGAGACCAAGAATAGCGAAGCAGAGAATCACAGGTTCGGCAGACTCCAGAAAAAGTTCATCATTGTTCTTCATAAAAATAAAATCGTAACCTCTGATGATAACCACGTGTTTGCTGCTCATTTGTCACCAAATTCTCTGGCAGCTGCGGTTCCAGTTTCAGAGTGTTTGTGATGGTTTCAGTGCCTGTCTGTCTGTCTGTCTGATCGGAATCACTGCCATTTATGGAGTCCCTCCTGTAATCCAGACGGGGTGCACGTTCTAATTCCGATGTCTGTCAGGTGGAGAGGATTTGGATCCTCCTTCATGTCGCATCTTGTGGTGGCTGAGCCAGGATAATGATAAGATTGATTGATCTGACTTGACATCTCAGGGTTCCCGTTACCATGTGCGGCTTCTCAAGGGAAGGCCCCTTAGGACGGCTGCTGGCCGCTGCTGGCGGCCTCCTGCCCTGGCCAGCACCATTTCTTTTCCAGGCAGACCAGATCTGACCAGGTCTGACCGACATCCTCTGAGGAAATCCATAAATCCATAAACCCTCTGCACCACAGAGGGTTTCAAGTTTATGGCAGATCTTGTGGCCAAAATGGCAGCTTCCTGAAAACCAAAAACGAAAAACAACTGCTCTACTTACCGATTTTAATTTCCTGGCAAAGGGAATAACTTCCCTGGAGAGTTTGTGATTTTGATTCTGTTGTCCCTTCATTTCAGATTCCTCATTGATCTGTGAACAATGAGCAATGTAACCAAGGCCATTTTAAAGCAGCTTCTGTAGAGTGGTCAACTTGTAACATTTCCTGTGTCGCCCTGCGCCTGTGGATGCCTGGCTCTGAGTAATACATACCTACGTAGTGCACAGCAGTGGTTTTTAACCTTTTGATAACCACAGACCTTTTTAACTCAATTTCTTTGAGTTATTTTTTGGTGGCTATATACTTTGTATCAAGGAACAAAGATGAATATGAACCCACCTAATGAGAAAGTGCCTGCTTATTAACACCACATGCTTTCACTAGCAAAGAAAAGTAAATAAATGAGCTATAAGTGATACAGGAGCTTGAAAGGTGAGACGCCAGCTCTTACCGGATTTTCCCCTTCATGCTGCCTGCCTGACCGTGAACTTGATAACTTCCTGGGGAAATTCTTGTAGGTGTTTTGGTGTAATTCTTCAGTCTTTTTTTCTCCCTTTGCATTTTTATATAGTTGATAGTTTGTTGAACGTAACTGGTTTTCATATTGCATACCAATCAGGGATGGACTCAGAGGTCAGCCATCTTTTTCTGTCAAGGGCCGGATGGTAAATGTTCGAGGCTTTGAAAACCATGTAACTGATCAGCTGTGCTGTTGTACTGTGTAAACAGCCATCAGTGATACGTAAGCATATGGGCGTTCATGTGTTCCAATAAAACTTTATTCATAAAATGAGATGGGTGTGTTGTGCTGACCCCTGGGCTATGCTACTAAAATTGACTTATTAATAATAGCAGTTATAGGTAATATCTATCTAGCATAGTTCATTAGAGTCAATAACTTAAAAACTCAGTTACTCAAATTATTAAATATACTTTTATAGGTTTGATTATCATTACTCAAAGTCCATGGCAGTGAAATAGCTTTTATGCCCCTTATATAATTCTTGTATTTTTTGAAAAAAAAAAATCTCTTTGCACTGTATCTTATGTAAAAAAAAAAAACAAACCTAAAAAACTATCATGTTAAAGTTAAACCATTCATTATTAGCCATTTTTGGAACTAAACAGCATCAGAATAGACATTTTTTTTAAATGGTGAGAAAAACAAAATGTACAGTTGCACCTATTGGAAAATAAGCAGGAACAGAGTGATAATCATGCAGAAAAGTACCACAGAATGAAGATTTACCCCCAGGCTGGGGAGTTCAACTGAAAAATGTATACCCCAACAGGCTTTCTACCTGTAATAGCATCCAATGTTCTGTCTGCCTGTGCGAATTCACCATCCAAGTCCCTCCAACCCCTCTTGCCCCGAGGTAGGTTCTACGTCAGGCTCTGCTGTTTGGCACCCACCGCTATCTCAAGCCACTCTCCAAAACGAGCTCAAAATGGATTCAAGACAAATGTGAGACCTGAAACCACAGGACTCCTAGAAGAAAACAGAAACAAACAAACAAACAACAACACAAAACACCAAACAAAAACAACAACAGAAAAACTCTTTGACATTGGTTTGGCAATGATTTTTTGGATATGACACCAAAAACACAAGCAACGAATGCAAAAATAGATAAGCGGACGATATGAAACTCAAAAACTTCTGCACAGTAAAAAAAAACCATCAACAAAATGAAAAGGCAATCTACAGAATGGGAGAAAATATTTGTAAACTATCTATCCGATAAGGGGTTAATATAAAAAATATATAAGGAACTCATATAAATTAATAGCAAAAAACAAAAAAAACCCAAAAAACAGTAAAAAATGGGCAGAGGACCTGAAGAGCCATTTTCCCAAAGACATACAGTAAATGAAAACGTGCCCAATATCACTAATCATGAGGAAAATGAAACTCAAAGCCACAGTGAGGTGTTACCTCTTACCTGTTAGAAATGCTATTATGAAACAGGCAAGAGAAAAGTGTTGGTGATGATGTGGAAAAAAGGAAACCCTTGGGCCCTACTGGTGGAAATGTAAGTTGGTATACCCACTATGGAAAATAGTATGGAGGTTCCATTAAAAATAGTATGGCGATTCCTCAAAAAATTAAAAATATCAATAGAATTATCATATGATCCAGGAATTCCCTTTTGGGGCATGTATCTGAAGGAAACAGAAGCACCATTTTGAAGAGTTATCTGCACCCACATGTTCACTGCAGCATTATTCACAATAGCCACGATACGGACACAACCTAAGTGTCCATTGACCAATGAATATATACTGATGTTCATCAGTCATATATACACCAGAAAAACCTGGTGTACATATACAATGGAAAATTATTCAGTCATAAAAAATAAGGAAATCCTGTCATTTGTGACAATATGGATGGACATTGAAGGCATTATGCTAAGTGAAATAAGTCAGAGCAGAGAAAGACAAATACTGTATGATATCCCATATGTGGAATAAAAAAAGGCAAAACTCATTATCTAGAGAGTAGAATGGTTGTCAGTGGTGCGGAGCGGGGGATATGGGGACGTGTCTGTCAAAGGATCCAGACTTCCAGTTATAAGGTGAGCCTGGGACTGTCATGTGCAGCCTGATGACCATAGTTAATACTGCATTGTACGAGTCAACCTGAGAGCCACTAAGACAGTAGGCCTTAAATGTTCCCACCACACACACACACACAAAGGTAGTTATGTGTGATGATGGAGGTATTCACTAACCCTATTGTGTTAATTTTATAATATATGCGTGTCAGATGATAATGTTGTACTCCTTAAACTCACACAATGTTATATGTCCATTATATCTCAGTAAACCTGGTGGGGGAGATTTTGGGCTAAGCTTATGAAAATGGGGAGCTACTGAAAGATTTTGAGCAGAGAAGTGACATGATATGACTTCTATGTTGACATGGTCACCTTGGCAAGTTGGTGAATTGACCAAAAGAGGGTAAGAGGCATGAATTGCATGAATTGACTAATTCAGGTGAGAAGTGGTGGTGGCTTGGGTTTGGCTCTGATGAGGTGAGGAGTGTAGGGTCCATTTCGAAGCTGACCAGTTGGGTGCGGCATGTGAGAGAGAGGAATCAAGGCTGAAGGAACTGTGTTCTGACTCATATCCCTCACTGCTTATTGCCCATGAGTGCTCACACATTAGCAGATTATGCCCATTTGGCACTGGGTTTCTACTTTTGTATTTGTTACTTAATTCTTCTCCTCCAGAGACTCTAGTCATGCTCTGAAAAACTGAAAGTGAAGAATTCATTCTGAAAGTTTAAGAAATTTCATTTCAATATACTAAATCAAAATTCATCCATTGGTCAGATTGTCTAATTTGATTGAAAAGAGAAGGGAGAGCCACAGGCACAATTCCTGGCTTCGTGGTCATGGCCATGGTTTGTACATGGTCATCCTTCGCTTAATGTCCAATCATCCTCATTTTGGTCTTTTAAGAAGAATTCGTTTACTCAAAAGCGATTTGGTGGGTAACTATTACATCGCAGACCTTCGGTTAGTGCTAGGGACCCGGAGAGCAGAAGGCAGCATCCCTTCTCTCAAGGAGCCTGCCGTCTAGTGGGAGATGCAGTAGTGTAATTGATAGGAGCCTAAAATGAGATTAGAGATGGAACAGTGGTGGGACAAAGGTCTATGAGGGCGGAGCATGGCACAGCTGAATTTTATCCAAAGAATGCAGGAAAGGTGTGGGTAGCCGAGGGGTTTACAAGTTACTGTGTAGGGAGCTGGGGTGGGCTTTCCAGGTTAAGGAAGTAATATGTGGGGTGTCTAAAAGAGGATGCGTGTTTGGCTGGCTGTACACAGGGTCATTAAGGCTAGAGGGCTGGGAGCATGTAAGTACTACTGGCAGGTGAGTCTGAAAGGTAAAGCAGGGTGAGGTCTTGACCAGCCTTGTAAATGACCATGAGATGTTTGAAACAAGTCCTGCAAACAATGGGAATTAGCACAGAGGTCTCCGTAGGGAAGCAGGATGATCAGATTAAGGCTTTGGAATGATTACTTGGCAATGTTGTGGAGAAGACATGGGAGGGGAGGTGGCCCGGGATTGGGAAGCCAGTTGGTCTACTGCGGAAGTCCTCGCAAGGGATGATGAGGGCCTGCCTTGAGCCGCGTGAAAAGAGAGGAGGAGACGGACATACAAAAGAGCTGCTTAGAAGCTGCTTATACTTAGCACAGCTTGGTTGAGAACTCCATTTGGGTGAGTCAACCACGAGTCTAAGGTGACCCCCAGATACCTGTATTTGGAAATTGGATGGAAGAGAGCATATTACTCCATGTTGAGGAGTCACAGGCTGAGAAGCACTTTGAGTGGAAAAATGTGTTCAGAGTTGAAGGATTGATGGTGTAGCTAGGTGGAGAAAACCAAGAAGCCATTCTCAAGTTCAGAGTGAAGTCTGGCTGGAAAATCGAATGCCATTAAGGAAAAGTCTTTCAGAGGATAAGGTGTAGTTTTTATGGCAACATTGGAATTTATTTTCATATCCTGATAGCAACGACAAAAACTTTAGCTACACACATAATACATACATTTTATAGATACCTATGTAAAACAAAGCAAGACCGAAAACAAACAAACTCCCCCAAAAACCAATGACAAATTGTGCCAGAAAGGCTGTCGTGTATCTAACACTGCCACCCTACTGGAGGCATGGCAGAGTGAAACTGCTGTACATTTTGGGTATAATACACAGCAATGTATAACAAGAGCTAAAAGGTGATCATTTGATTTTGCTCAATAATCCTAGTCCTGGTTACTAAAGGGAAATGATTCACTGTCTATTAATGAAAATTTACTCTCTCGATATAATCTATAAAACAATAAGTTAGAACAGAATGGTTTAATGTGTATGCGTGTGTTTCTACTCAGAGGAGAAACATGAAGACTATAAAAAGAAACACGGGAAGATGTTTATATTGATGTGAAAATAGTATTTACAATTGTCACAGCTATGCAAACACGTGTACACCAATAGACACTCACTGGAAAAGTATTAAAAATGAAAACTGGGCTGGCTGAGTGGCGCATTGGTTAGAGGCTGGCTTGGGACGCCAACTCTGAGCAGCGGGGCCCTGGTTCAGCTCCCACATATGAGGGCCAGTGACACTGCCCTCTACAGCTAAGGTGGTGAACAATAGCTCCACCTGGTTGCTTCTATAGCTAAGATGGCCAGCAACGGTGTGGGCTGCAGCCCCTGCTGCAGTGGGCTGCCATAGGCTACAGTGAGTGGCCGGCAGCCAGCGTGAGCTGCCAATAGCCGCTGTGGGCGGCTGTCCAGAGGCCGGCGACCCATCTGCCTCACCCGGGAAGAGCACAATGATGATACCAACATGGGCCAGTGAAGCAACGTCGTCCTCCGCAACTAGACTGAAGAACAAAAGGACAGCAACTTGTCTGTTCCCCTCCCCCAACTCCCCAATAAAATCTTTAAAAAAAAAAAAATGAAAACCGTCAGAATGGTAAGAGTATAGATAATTTTCTCTTTTTTTTCCCCAAAGCGAAGCTGCTGTCAGGACAATGTCTCAAAAGCTTTTGAAAAGGTGTGTATTAAGTTGCGATACAGCAACTTAATGTAGACATGCTCCAAACACTGCAATCGAAACGTTTCCTGAGTGCCTGGGGAGGGTGGCAGGTAGAGGAGGGAGGTGAGAAGCAAAAGAGGCCAAGAAGGGGAAGTTCATGCTGGCAGCAGCCCCCACCCCCACCCCTTCCCTGGGGTGTCCCTGCGGCTGGCATTAGGCACTCGTGACCCATGGTGGTGGAAGCTTCATGTCACAGGTGGTCTTCATGAGGCAGGACCACCGTGACCACTCCACCTCATTTCCTTTGCACTGTCCCCTGCTGAGCCATGACACTGACATGGCCTGGGGGGCATGTCTGCAGTGGAAGATTTGAACTGAGACTGGTGGCAGCAGATGAGACAACCATGTTTCTTTAATGCATAGACTTGGTTTCATTGACACATTAACCACAGGTGAGGAAGAAAAGGCCACAAGGTGTGGGGTTACTGTGAGTGGGGGGTAAAGGAATTAAAAAAAAAGCACCAGCATTGCAAAGACTTTCCACGACTCCACACCCACCTCGAAAGCTCCGTCATATCACAGGAAGTGTGCTGACCATTGGAGGAATAAAAGAGAGCTGGGAGCAGCAGTGCTCACCATCTCTGCTCAGCTCAGCTCATCAGGACCGCAGCCATGAGCGCCGTCATCCTGGCCTTGCTTGGGTTCTGCTGCCTCACGGCCTATGTGGTGGAAGGTGAGTCGGAAGGTGGGCCACGAGATGGGAACGGACGGGCAGGCAGGTGGGCGCTCTCCTGGGCTTTGACTTGCCCTGAGCCAAATGGGAATGATAATTTTGGCTCTGGGGGGCCTTGTAGATTCCGAAGACAGAGAGAACGTGGCTAGAATCTGGGCTCTTCCTTTTCATTGTTGGGTGATTTGGGGGAAACCTCTTCACCTTTCTGAGCCTACCCTTACGTATCTGTAAGTTGAATATGGTAACAAGGACTCTCACCTGGGATTAAAAGGAAATGACTCTGAGGACCCTTTAACAGATTTCCTCACACGTAGCTATTTCTTGATTACTGTTACCTGTGGAATGGTGGCGACGATTATCTGTGCCTCTGTAGCTTTTGCCTATGTAATATTGATCTTGATAAATTCTCCAGATATTTGAGGGACCACTCACAATGTGGGGGTGAGCTGGACAGTGTAGGTTCTGAAGCCAGTCAATGTTTTCTATTAAAACAATGACTGGAAACTCCTACTTTCCTACCAGGAAATCAATGTCACCTTCAAGCATGTGGGAGAATCTACGATTACTGCTCCTAATGTTCCCATTTATGAGAACTGAGTTTATAGGAGCCCGATGATAAATGTTAACAAATAGATCTATATCTTACACACAGTCAGGTAAACGTGTACGAGGCGTAGCCAGATGCTATTTAGATAGACTGAGCCTCATCTGAGCCTCCCACCCTTGTTTCCTGAAGGATTACTTTTGCTAAGCCTTTGGACGTTATTTCTCCTTGTTGCTCTGGCGGCAGCAGAGACTATCCTTTGGGTGTAATTAATGTCTCAGTGAATCTCCTCTCAACGTCCTAATTTGTAGACTTATTACTTAAGACTAGAAATCTGAACCTGGTCACGGGTCCCCAGGGGTGTCCATGAATAGAGGAGGCAAAGCCTGGGACTCCCTGAAATTGCGTGCAGAATAAAAAGTATTGATGAGACAGAAAAGTTTAAGACTACTAAATGAGGCAAGGTGGCTAGCATTGTGCTGACTCGGTAGGCATGCCAGTTGGTGGAGACCCAGGTTTGGGTTGTTAGAGACCCAGGGGAACTGCAGACACTAGGCTCTGATTCCCGAGCTTTCTACTTGAGTGACCTCTACGAGTCCCCCTCTGCTTAGCCTCTAACGTACAACAGAGCAAAGCAATCTGTGCTTTGACTTAGCTCCACAATGTGTGTGAAGGTGACGTCTCCACCAACGACACAGCCACACAAACGTTACTGAGAGTCAGGAGAAGGTTTCAAAGGTTTAGGCGCCAGTAGGATCCTCTGGGTCTTGGGAGCCCATGTTGGATGCTTCCCAGAGAAAAGTATTGTTTCTTCAGTAGTGAGAGAAACAGAGAAAAAACAAAACAAAACAAGCAGACTTCCCCCTTTCACTGGGTTCAGAGAGAGTTCAGCATTAAAAGTAAACTGGCAGAGATGGAGGGTGAAGAATGTGCCAGCTGGCTATGGAGAGCAGTGGGCAGAAGGAGAGATGGGGAGGAGCGAGGCTCGCAAACACCTTGCGTGTGGTTTCATGTTGGCAAAAAGCCTCCCTCGGTTAAGCGCCGGCTTGGGAAGCCAGCGCCCCGGTTCGGTCCCACATATGAGGGCCAGTGACACTGCCCTCAAAAAACAAACAAACAAACAAACAAACAAACCAAAAAAGCCTTCCTCTTTTCAGCAACACTGCACGTCAAACTTGACCATCTCAGCTGTTCCTTAGGAGCTTCTTAGCTGAACACTTACTTGTCTTCTGCTTCGTGGAGAATCAGCACTTAGAAACCTTGGTTAGATTTTTCCAAGCCCTTAATATCATCAACTCTCCCCAGTAATTTCCCCTTCTCCAATGTAGGTGCTCTCCTAAACGGAAATGTAATTTCCCCTCGGGCCATTTCCAGTGAGGATGGACCCTTCATGAACTAACTCCTTTCTGCAGCTCACATTTACCATTCACCTTTATTTATTCAGTGGAAAAAAAAAAAAGTTAATGCTGCCTTCCCCAAACTGCCCTTTATCACGACACCCTTTGTTATTCTATTTGTAGCGCTGCGCTGCCGTACTTACCCTATTTGGAATTACATTTTATATTCATTTGTCTGTTTGCTTTTGTTGACCAGGCGTGGGGAGCGAAGGCATGGAAAAGGAAATCTGTGTGAGTCTAAGGACCCAGCGACTGCCAGTGAAACACATCAAGTCGTACACCATCAAGGAGGGCCCCATGAGGGCAGTGATGTGAGTTTGGCTCCCCCAGAGCTGGGCTGAGGGGAACACTGTATATAGAAATGCTGCCCCCCTCAGGGATAATAGATCAGCATGGAGGAGGCCTCGGCTTAACCCACAGCCCCTTTGGGTTAAGCCCCAATGGGGCTTGCCTTATGTGGCACTAGATAATGATTATCGCATAAATTTGGCAACTAAATAAAGAATATCATCCTCCTTTCTGATTGGCCTAGCAGAAGAATCTGACTGGGAACAGGTGAACGCTGTGCTTAGTTCTGAGGGTTAGGTTTGGAGATGCTTGGCTCAGATCAGGATTTGACCATATGGCCACACTGATATACATTGCTCCCCTCCGCTCTCTTCCCCTCCCCGTTCCCCTCTTTCTTTCCTCCCCTCCCCTCTCTCTCCCCCTCCCCTCCCTCTCCCGTTTTCCTCCCCTCCTGTCTCCCTTCCCCCCTCCCCTCTTCTTCTTCCCTCCCCTTTTTCTCCCCTCCCTCTCCCAGTTTCCTCCCCTCCACTCTTTCTTTCCTCCCCTCCCCTCCCATCCTCTCCCCTCCTTTTATATGGTGTGTTGGAGTAAAGTAGGGTGCCATGTTTTATCAGTTGCCATATCTCAAGAAATTATGTCAAAAACTATCCTACATGGTCCCATTCTCTTCCCAGGATCCCACTTTCAGAACAGTAGCTCTTCCCAACATGTAACTGCCACTTTACCCAAAGAAGTATAAGATAGGGAAGTCACCTTTTGTGCAGAAAATGAGATGAGTGTAGACTTGAAAAGGAAGGCGGCATGTAGGCCTTGGACCAGATGATGCCAAGTGCCCAGCTTAGCTCCATCATTTTGTAGCTCTGATGAGAAAGGCAGCCTGGGGCGTGCGGTGAACAGAGGAGCTGGGTATCACCCCGAGATATTTCTCCTTTCTGTTAAAATAGATTGTAGAAGAAAGGTTTTCACTTATAGTCTCATGGTTCTGAAAGACCATTTTGTCCAGTGATTTCTGTGTAGGAGCTCTTATGTTTGGTCTGATCTTAACTCCTGCTCCCAGGGCTTTGAGGCTGTGACTGACTTGACCTGTCTTTTTCCTGACATTGCAGACTTATTACCAAACGTGGCCTTAAGATCTGTGCCAATCCGCAAGATGAGTGGGTGAAAAAAGCCATTGTACATATGGACAACAGAAAAAGCATGAAGCCGACCAAGCCTACTACAGACTGACAACCCACCAGCCCACCTGTGAGCCTGACTAGGTGGTGGCCTTCTGGATCCCTGTCCCCTCATGAGCCAGCCAGCTGACTTCCCTTTACAAGCTCATGGACTAATTAAATTATACTCACTTTTTCTGAAAGTGCTGCGTGTGTCACATTATTTTCTTGTATTTTTTATTTTTCATGCCTTCCATCTTCATTGAGATGCTATAATTAATAAATATTTATTACTAAGACTAGTCTCACCATCTATTCATTGCATATTGGCAAAGGTAATCTATCATTTGTGTTCTGTTTTTGTCTTAACTTGAATCTCCGTTTGATGGTATCCATGATGGGAAAGATTTGGGGCAGTGTTTTATCAGAGAGGAAAGCTATATTCATTGTTCTTAGGTTCCAGCTTGAAATGGTTCTCTACCCATGAGTCACAAGTGACAACTGTGACAGTGGCAACAATTCAAGATCTATTCCAGCCCGTTTTCATAATGGAGTTCTCTTTATGGAATAAAGGAGAAAACCCAACTCTCTCTGGGTTCCCATTCCGAGTGTCCACTACTGAAAAAGTGGCTTTATTCAAGTTTGATCTCAAACACCATCCCTTATCTCTTGTGTTTCATCTCCCATGGAAGGAAAAACAGGAGAGGGCTTGTCTATTCTTTTATTTGGGAAGGTAGCAAAGGTCAGACTTTTGGCAGAAAAGATGCTTTATTCAAATGAAAATCAATGCCCTTTGAACTGGGCAGTGATCACACTGTCCTTCTCTGATTTCTGTAATTGTCATTACTCTAGTTGTCACCCAAGTCATGCTTTTCTGCCAGTAAGCACCTAGCACCCTAACTGTGTCACCTGGAACATTTCTTGAGTGGGATCACAATTTGCCGTGGAGCTTTAACTAAACGTGCACTTGGCCACCCAGACCCATGTGTTTTCTTGTGTTGTTGTTAGATGGATGATTGGTTCACGGGTTTGGCTCTCCTCTCTGGGTCGCTGGTGATGTGGACATCGGTGCCCTCTGACTCTGCACAGTCAGAACTGACCAGGGTCTGGTAGTTTCAAGGGAAGAGAAAATATCGCGATCTAGTGCCCAGGGGACACTCGAGAATGTCAAGGTCTTTCATGGGGCAGCTGAGGGCAGCTTACTATGAATCATCTCACTAGTGACCCACAGTGGAAACTGTTTAAAAGCTGCCTCCTAGCCAAAGGTGGGGCCATCGATGCGTTCTCATGCCATTTGCCCACAGTAATTTCCAAACATGGTCTTCAGGAAAGTACACACTTACTCAGAACAAGCATGAGGGGTGAAGCATGGCAGTCATAGTAGATGAAAGAATGGTGTCCTGGTTGCACTTTGTGTTTCCCGAATGTCTCCCAGACCCTCAGTATTTTCATGAGGTAATAATGTGATATGTGGAAGAAAGTGGGTGTGTTTATCCTGTTGACTTATCACATTCTATGAGGTGGCACTAGGTGACAGCAGGGATTTCAACCAAATAGTGTGCGTAACTTTGAACTAAGTGACTGGATGTTTTGAATTCATTTAGATAAGACCTGAGTCTACTAACTACCCCTGTGGCTTATTGGGTTTCCTTTTAATTCAAAGAAATAATCTAAGAAAAAGACCTCAAAAGATTATTGTTTTAGTGGCTGCGACCCCTCCTTGATGCACCTGTGGCATCTCCTTTACTTACCTTTAACCTGAAACTTATCCATTTGTATTGAAATTGCTCATTTGCCTGTCTGTGCCCCCCCATTAGACTGGAAGCTGCTTGTATGTAGTATTATTATTATTTATTTATCATACTTTGATATTAAATTTATTGGGGTAATGTCGGTTAATATACGTTTCAGGTATACATCTTCATAACATGACCGTTGTATATAGTATCATGAGTTCACCACCCAAAGTCTAGTACACTGCCGTCACTGTGTATGTGCGAAGCAGCGAGCAGTAGAGTCCCCGCTCTCATGGCGCTTACGTGCCACTAACAGGTGCCCGCTCCCTCTTTCTCCAGGACTCTTCATCTCCTCACTTGACCGACAGATGCCTGTTGTCAGCCTGACGCTCCTGGTCCAGGCTCCCTGCTGGGCACTGAGCTTGGTCGTGGCGCCTGACACGGTCCTGACCTCCATCCAGCGAGCTGACACAAGTAAGTGAGCAATTCCAGCGTAGTGTCATGTGTGCGACCATAGAGTAGGTGGAGACCGTGAGGTGTGGACATGCAGGAGCACACCTGCCCAGGTCTTAGCATGTGCAGCGGTCAGGACAGCCTTCCTCTTGGAAATAGCGGTTACCCTGAGACCTGAGGGGCGTCAGAGAGATTCAGGGCCTTTCAGTGTGTTCCAGGCAAAGGGATCAGGCAGCACATGGAGGGGCCTGCAAGTGAGAGAAATTCGATTGCTCAGGGACAAACGCAAGAACAGGTGACCTTGAACGATGCAGGGGGATGGGGCACTTAGCCCTCGCTGTTGAAAATCCGCATGTAAGTTCTGACTCCCCCAAACTGAACGAATAGCCTGCTCTACTAATAACATAAACAGTCTTGTCTTGTGTGTCTTGTGTGTCATAAGTATTACCCGCTGTATTCTTACAGTAGAGTAAGCTAGAGAAAAGAAAATTTTGAGAAATCATAAGGAAAATGCATATACAGTATTTATTGAAAAGAATCCGCGTATAATTGGAACTGTGCAGCTCAAACTCCTGTTGTTCCAGGGACAGTTGTGGTTTCATGTGACCGAGGGACAAAGCGACGGTCAGACAGCAAAGGGAGAGGGGCAGACCTCAGCCTGGAGCTGGACGAGCTGTCACCAAGGGCCTGCTCTGCCAGACGGAGGAGTGTACACTCCATCTTGAAGGCTGGCAATGACCCTGGTTGCCAGGTGGAAAATGGGGTGCAGAGGCTGAGATGGGGGCTGGGAAACCAATCGGGAGGTGGCTCTGGACCTGGTGACCTTTGACCTTGGCCTGGCCTGGTGGGGTCCATTTTTCCTTTCCTCATGAGCCTTTTCCGCTTTGCCTGGCGCCTGTTAGCGGTGCATGACTGCCTGCGGTTGACTCAGCCGAACATGCCACGTGCCTCAGGCAGCAATTCCATTCACCGATTTGTGGCCGTGGGGCACCAGGGCTGGGATGGGGAAAAAAACTGCATTGATGGGAATCGCCTTACTGTTTGCATTATGTGTTGCTTAAGCTAAGGGTGGATTTGGGGAACCAGGATTGGAGCTGACCACCACGAGGAAGGAGGAGGCAGAGTTGAGAAGCAGCAAACTTGACATCAATGGGGTTTTGAGGCCCACAGACCAAGCCTTTTCTGATGTGTTCAGTTTCCCGAGTATTTGTTGAGGACCTGCCGAGTGCCAGGGGCACAGGACCCAGTCTGCTGTCACGAAGCCCAAGGTCTCGTGGGGAGACAGTCACCAAAGCCATTCCCATTTAGGTGTTCCAAATAGCTCAGCTCAGGGCTCCCTCCTCTCAGATGTCCCCAGCCTCGGTGGCACCCCTCTCCTGTACCCACTCAGCCCTCCCGGCTTTCCTCTATTATTGCTCCTGTCACCGTGAAATGCCCGTTTACCTATTTGTCTGTCTTACTTGGTAGTCGGAGTAGGGACTGCGAAGTGATCTCTGGTACCTGGCGCCTGGGACATCACAGGTCCAATATACTTTCATGGAATATATGCTACATGCCCGTATCACTCCTCTAGCAGTTGTCATAAAAAGCTGTAGGAATGCGGAAGAGAGAATACCTCCAGCTGCCCAGTGAAAGTCAGGAAACGCTGTGCAGAATATGTGATGGAGAAACTGCATCTTTAAACCTGAGAAGGGGTTTGGGAGGGAAAGCAGCCGGGGTGGCCGCTTCTGCCGGTCAGAACCGCACAGGGACAGGAAAATCAGGGCCTTTCTGGGACAGCGGGGGTGTCACAGAAAGGGAGCAGGGGCTGGACCCAGAAGGCCCTCTGTGCCGTGACAAAAGTAGGGTGCAAACAGAGGGACCTGGGGAGCAAAATGGTCAGGTCTGAGGTTTAGGGCCTAACTCGGAGGAGGGGAGGAGAGGGACAGGGAGGTGACCGTGGCATCAGCCCAGGCTGGAGGGCGGTGGCCTGGACTAAGTGGCCTGGGAATAGGAGCCAGGGGGCCCGACACAGACTTGGGATGGCTTGGCTACCAGCCGATGTGGGAGTGTGCCAGCTGGAGGAATCGGGACCGCCCTGGAGTCTCCAGCCTGGTAAGATTTCAGTCTAATTTCTGGTGTGGTTACTAATAGACCCTCGAGAAAGTAGCACCAAGGACAAGTAGACGAGCAGAAGGAAGAGGCCTGGAAAAGGAGAAAGCTGGTTATTAATCAGGCTCAGTCCTCAGGTCATTCAGACAAAAGCCCAAACTACAATACATTCTTACTCCCTTTTGACAGACAATCTTTTTATGTGGATGAGGTTAAAAATAAGGCTGAGTATCTGTGAAAAGCTTTATGCCCCTTTTGGGGGGGAGGGAAGGTAACATATAAATGGATACAGTATCCACTGATTGAGTCACCCGTGTTATTTTAAGAGGGATTTGTCAGTTGGCAGTGGGAGGCAAAGAGGAGATGAATCCGTAATGAGAGAAAAAGAGGAATGAGGTGAAAGAAAGGTTTTGAGAATTATGAGTGCCCAAGCATGACTGCAAGATCCCGGGGTTTGATGAGAGAGGGTGAGGCAGGAGGCCAGAGGCAATTTTTCTTTCTGTGGGAGGAACTAGCAGAAAGTGGGTGCAGCCCCTGAGGGTGGAAGGCCAGAGGTGTGACCTGGAGTTATTGTTTCGGAGGCCAGAAGGGAATTTAGACTCTCAGCTGGGAAAAAGTCCTCCCACCTCCTTCCAAAAGAAATGTCAATCAAATACAAGGGATGTAGATCAGTTTCCTGTCACACGATGTGGCCTAGAGTCATCGCTAAGGCTGTGTCATCCACTGTCATTTCTGTCATCAGGTTGGAATTGCTGAATTGGGTATTCGTAAAGAAGGTTCACATCCTAGAGTGACGAAACAAAAGACCCCATGGCCAGACTGAGCTGATCTTCATCAGGGCTACCGGATGTCCTGTTAGGGAACCTGGCTTTCCATTTCTCTGGAGACTGTGGGGGGTGGGGGTGGAGAGGGCGATGGGGAGGAGGGTTTTGGCAGAGTAACCTATTGTAAGCAGCCGGTGAAAGAGGGGAGGAGGATTGCCATGTGATCTCTCTCTGTCTCTCTCCCTCTTTACTCTGGTGAAGATGTTGGTAAGGTGAAGACTTCGCGCTACCTGGGTTTGTATATTGGCTTCCGCACCGACTCTCTAGACGACTGATGGCAAATTCCTCAATGTCTCCGTGCCTCAAGGTGGCCTCATGTATAAAATTGGAATAATGATAGTGCTGACCTCACTGGATTATGGTGAGGGTTCAAGTACTTAAAACAGAGCCTGGCGCATGGTAAGGGCTTGACAGGGAAGAATGCATTGGAGATGAACCTGAAATTCCAGTGAGTTGCTTAGTGCAGTTGAAATTGTTTCTTGAGCTGGGTAGTGATTACATTGCTGTGTTCAGTTCATGAAAATTCTCTTAGTTGTTAACGTAGGAATATTTTTTGCTATGTGTATTATATTTCAGTAGGAAATTTGAAAGAAGTCATTGCTTAGTTCACTTTTTTTTTTATGTTTAAGACTGGATTTCATTAAGACCCACGAGAATTAAATTTGACAAAACTTAGAGATAGTTGTAAAGGTGGAAGATTTAGGGCAGCTAGACATGGAAGAAGACATTTCTCATCCTGGTCACCTTGAAAAGTTAATTTCATGGAGATGATACAATATTAATCATGATCACCTGTGTGATTCCAGTAATGAATAGCATCACAGATAAAGATGAAAGATTTAGGGTTTGGAAGCCTTTTTCCTTCTAACCAATAAAGTGTTTCCCCATCTGTCTTGTCAAAAGCATAGGAAAATTGCATAAAATAAAAAGCATAGAAAAAACATAAGAAGCATAGGAAAATCGCATAAAAATAAAAAGATCCCAGTGCTTCCTTGAGGTACATATACTCTTGGCACTTTATGTTGATGCCTTGAAAATTAGAAACAATGCCAAATGCTTCTTTAGAACATTTTTATTTGCATTAGTTCACTAGAAGCTTCCCAGCAAAAGGCAGGTGAGGTGAGGTGATGTGAGGTAGGAAAGTGGGAATTGTTGTAATGTTTACCAGTCAAGACAGAGATAAGCAGCTTACCCTGGGCTGCTTAGAACTCAAGGTGAGAACTCAGCCAGAGCCGCTGCCCGTGGTCCATTTCTGTCTTTGTGTTCCTCAGGTGTTCCACATTGACTATTTATTATTTTCATAATGAGGATAGATGTAAACAAGGGTTTTCACAGCCACAACCCCATATGGCATGTTCTTTGCCTATAAAGCAGGGTGCTGGGGCATCGGCTGTGGAGACACTCCAAGTCCTTTCTAATTGATTGCCATCTGCTTCTCTAGCCAGGCCTTTGCTTTCTCAGAAATTGGATGGGGTGCGTTTCGCTAACCTCCAAGCAAACCGTAGTCACTCTTGCATTAGCGTCCTCTCTCGACACGCTGGTAAACACTCTGTGTTTGAAGCTCTGCTGACCCAAATATGGCCCACAGGTCCACGTGGAGTGATGCAGGGCAAACCATCCTCAGTTAGCACAGCTAAATCCAGGGCCTGTGAATAGGTGGGGGTCACGTGAGGGTGCGGGACTTCTAATTGCAGCCACTACCGCAACATGATGTGTTGTTTTATGCACAAATATATGCAGTTTTTCTTAACGTCTTGTTGAAAAAGGATGCATGGGTGACTTCAGGTTTTGTGGCCTGTCCCCCTGTGGACACTGGGCAAGGGCTTCAGCGCAGATCTTGGGAGAGGAGCCTTAAGAGTTTCCGTAGGAGTTTACTGCATGGGACTTAAAGCTATTTGGTCAAGATGGCTGCAGACAGAGGACAGAAAGGCTCATCCCCTTTCCGCTGCCACCCCGTGTTGATGAGCGACAGTGAGCCTGGGACACGGATCAGCTTTCTGCCTCCTGGCCATGGTTATGTCACTGTGATCTGCCCTCTTTTTAAAGTGTCCTGTTAAGTTTGTGCTGATTCCCCACCTGGAGTGGAGATGGGTTGGCAGCAGGAAATGTACTCCCATCTCCAGTGGTAACCATGGTGATCGCTCTTAGCCTGGGCTACGGGGCTACATCCTTTCTGCTTCATCTTCTGGAACTCAGGAGAGGAGACTGCAGAGGATATTCTTGCTTGTCTTTCTGAGTAATGGGTGTGATTGTTGGGGGAAGCACCATCTTGTAGAACGCACCATCTCTCCAGGCAGAAGTCACCAAGGGAGAGACGCATGGCGTGGGCTTGGTAGTTGTTTCCTAAACGGGCTTTTTGGAGGAGAGGTGGATCAGGCTCTCCACCTCTCCTCCATGCCCAGAGCATCCTGGTTTCATGACAGTATCAATGAGCCCATCGAATACTGGGAATATTTCTAAGGTGCAAAGGAAGAGACAGAAGGAAGGACAATAAAAGCAGAGCCTCTTGACATTGATATGAGTTTAGATGTAAATAAGTATTTGATTCTTTCCTTGGTTACATTTTGGGTGTAGAACTTTTGAGCAAAAACACAATTTAAAAAGGTATCGCTATCCTCTGATTACAGTAATAAATCACACAAATTGTGACGGAGATGGGTCATCCATTATCCTCTGCGGAAGGAAGAGACCGTGATGAGTTGGTGTCATCTATCTCACACATTCTTGCCCTTCCTATCGTGACATTAAATTGGATTTATGTAAAAGCTGGGAATTTTTAGTTTTCCTGAAATGTGCTTATTTCAGCTTAGAGAACGAGGGGTTGAATTCCTTGAAACTGGAGCAGATGTGAGGAGGACAAGGTGTCACAGCGGCACCTCTCATTTTTGTCCTAACCAGACCTTGCTGACGCACAAAGACACAAGGAATTCAAAGGGGTTTTAAAGACCATGAACTCCAATTTAAGAGGGGGAACAAAAATAAAACATTGTTCAGTGAGATTTGAACGTTCACACACATAGATCCTCAGGAATACTCACAAAGCAAGTAAAAAAAAAAAAAAAGCCACGTCATTTTCCTTCAGGGTTACACGTGTTGGACATGGGCTGAAGTTAGTTCTCTTTCTGTGGCTCTGAACTTATACTTTCTCTGTGTGAAGTGACCTAAGCGTTGGCGGGATGGAAACGCATGCGTGAGGCTCCTTTTCCTGCTGTCGCGTTCGCTGGTACCCAGGCCTCATCAGCTCTTTAGTTCAGATGTCATTCCAGGAGTGTGAATGTTGGCTTGTGACCGACACCTGCTAGGGTGGCGCCCGAAGTCCTTGCAAAGGCCCCTTTCCTCTCTGGACTTCCGAGAGTCCCCCTAAAACTACCACAAGGGTCCCGCTCCTGTTTGCTGTGGGGCCCCGCTGCCCTTCTAGCCAGCAAAGCAGCTAGTCTGGTGTGTTGAGCAGTATTAATACTATGCTCCTAGCTGAGGCTTATCTGCCCTGCTTGCCTCTGTCACCTCGTGGTACAGGTGACATACCTGAGCCCATGCTGATTTTGGCTGTGAGGATGCTAACGTGCACTCTTTATAGTTATGCGTAGTTGGGAGTGGGATGTGGGGGGGGGGTGTCCCTAAGAGGCTTGGTCAGGCCCTGAAGTGTTAGAGAGACAGAGGCCTGACATAGATTCATGCAGCTCCTTTCGCCTCGGCCTCATTCATGGCTGTCAGGGTGGCTGAGCTGAGACAAGTTCCAAGCACTGGTTCTCCCAAAGCACGTGGGAAGCATGGCTGCCCTCCATTCAGCGTCTGGTCATCACAACAGAGTCCTTGTTTTCAATCTCAGACTCTGTCCCGGGTCCTGCAGTCTCACTGCAGCCCGAATTCAGTGACAGTCTTCCCCGCACAACGCCAGACCCAAGGTAGCCCTTTAGCAATGTCCTTGTACTCGTGTGTCTCGGTCTCGTGGTGGACTCGTGATATTTTTCCTTCCTTCTCAGTTTTTCTGGCCTCACCCCTTTTCCACGCTCATTGGATGCGAGTGGGTGCTTAGCGGGAGAGGTGCTGTCACCTCCACACGGGTGTCACTTGCCAGATGTGTCACCATGCCTCTCTTCCGTCAGATCAAATGATAGAATTTAACCTAAGCCCAAGCCCCCATGAGCTGATAAAACAATGGCTGATACCAGCCTCAGGACCTTTGCAGAAAATGAATGGGACCTAGAAAGAGTCTACTTTCCATCACTGTTGATTCAGTCGGCTAAACCCAGTGTATTCGTTCAGTCTGATGTAAAGTCCAGACACCTTTCCATGTTAGCTCGCATTCGTCCTACGCCCAGTCCGCTGAGTACGCAGTATGCCACTGTTATTAGTGTATATGGTTTCAAAGTATATATTTCTTTTTCTCACGGACACTTACAAATCCCCTTTTCCCTCAAAAAAAAAAAAGTTAAAAGTTAAAATTCATGATTCTAGTAGTAAATCCAGAGAACACACAACAGTAAAAAAAACAAAACAAAGTAAAAATCATCTGTAAACTTACTATCTGTAGATATCACAGGGTCGTATTTCTATTTTGCTTTCCCCTCTGCCCTGCTGATTGTTTAAAAGTTGAGATTATGATAATATTGTGCCTTAGTCTAAAAATAGTGAACGTTATAACTGGAGGTTTCTTGAAGATCCTATTATTGCTTAATATGACTGAAGGAATAAACAAGACAAAGTGAAATTATAGTACAGCTCATACAAAGCATCTGCCACTACTGTGTTTTTTGTGGAACCCCTGGAAGCCTCTTTCAGACGCTGACCCACCTTGTCTACAGCTACAGGAAAAAGAAAACAATAAAACAAAAAAGAAACGCGGGCTGACGTTTTCAATTCCTGTCCTGCCTTCATGTAATGGGAGCCCTTTGCCTTCACGTCCAGTGAGAAAGTGGCCAGTCTCTGGGATTGGTAGGTTCCATTGTGACTCCAAGATGTGGGGGAAAGGGACAAATCATAAGAGCCTCTCCATAATTCTGAGTTTTGCGAGATTGGTGTTTTTTTTTAAATCTCCACTCAGGAGATGTCTGCAAAATGATTCATGGGTGAGTTGAACTGGGTTGGCCAACTCCAATTTCACGAGACTTGAGAAAGGGATTTATGATGACATGGTGTGCCTGTTTTCCGGGCCAGTGTTCACAGTATGTTTCTGCGAGCTGGCCACTTAGCTGTGCTATTTCATTCCACCTGCAGACCTTGCTTTCCAGAGCACAGAGCCCCTCATGGAGGAAGTCAGCTAACCAGCTTGATTTGGACAAGGAAGGCAGGCACATAAATCCACGGCAGTAAAGAATACGTGAGAGCAGACTCCTGTTAGAGGACAGAATATATTTATTTTTGCAAGTGTGGGTTATATGCCCAATGCGCATCGCCTATGGGAGCCACAGGCACACTCATTGGTGGGACGCACGTGATCCCGCCATCCTTTTTCGTTTAATCGGCTCTAGCATCTCCTCTTCTATGCTTACACGGGACAGACATGCCGAATTCAGCACCACAGGGGACATTGTTGGGCTGCTTCAGGAGGAGCTGAGGAAAATGCTGAGGTAACCATCAGACAGGCGATGCCGGCTGCTCTCCTGAGATGTACAGTCCATCGGGTAAAGTGCGTACTGAGTTTGCTCGGGCAGTCGGACAGCATCGGGACCCGTGTTGCTGTCTGTGACTGCAGTCCTCCACGTCACCACTCCATCTTGGAGCTGACCTCTGTTAAGTCACATGCACAAGAGGACTGATGACAGGCCTTGAACACAAGGGCCCCCCTGCTCCCTTCTCAAGTCACCAGCAAGTGTGGTCCACGAGGTTGTCACTTTGGCTATTGCCACAGATACCCAAACAGCAGGTGTACATCTGACTCCACAGACATAAGGGTGAAAGAAACCTAGCTTTCTGTTTCCTAAATCTCTACTGGGTGTTCATTCAAGCTCCATTTCACAGGGTCAGGCAGTGTGTTCTCAGTTGGGCCTCCCCTCTCTCACTGGTTTCAGATGTGAGTAAAGCTGATGCACTGAGCCCACCCAGTCCTTGGTTCACACAGGCACCGCTGGGACAGCCCTCAGTCTGCCCATGTGGCTCTCTCCTCAGCTTCCCAGCTGTGCGATTATACCGCTTCTTGTGTGCCCCACTGGGGCTCTCAGAATTTCTGCAGGGGGCGTGGAGCTCCATCTGCCAGCCAGCAAGAGCCATCCTCTTCTCATCTCAATAATCAAGGTCTACTGTATGCTTCCTGCAGGAGACCTCTGTGTGCGACTGTAAAGCCCATTTCATCTCTGCCCTTTAAGACCCTGGAGCCCTCGCCTAGCACGGGGCATGCAGGAGTCATCTCGTTGAGCTTTTCCTGAGTGTCTGCAGGACTTTCTAGGGATGGGCCCCACCACCTTTACCTTCAGATCCACACTTGTATGTCTTCCTCAGATCAGTCAGGACCCAATCTGGCAGCTGGGAGCCCCACATGCTCATGTGGGGAGGCGGAGAAAGGAGGCACAGGGATGGGGAGCACATGCAGGTGCGTGTTGCCTGCAGCTCAGGGCAGCGTCTCGGTGTTAACGATTTTATCTCCACCGGCACAGAGCCTGGTGACTCAGTGGACTGATGACCTGCTGTGTGCTGGCCCTGTCCCCGTGCACAGCAAAGAATGAAACAGGAAATGAGAGAGTAAATACAAGTGCGCACCGAAACAATATTCCTTCTCAAGGGGTTGGTTGGGAAATATCAGACATGGAAATGAGGAATAGATAATCCCCCAACTCTTGTCTTTATTAATAACTGACAGCAAGTTCAGCTCAGTTCGTTGCCATTGTACCAGACTCTGGTGATATATAAAAAACAGTAAGACATGATTAGAGGGCTACATTTGATATGACTGCTTGGACTTTCTTAGAAGCTGGGCATGTTATGTAGATATAGATGTGAAAACAGATATCCAAGCAACTGTTGTTTTTTTAATGAAACATTCATTTTTCAAGGAGGTACCCTAGGAGTCCAGCTTACACCTAGTTGGAGAAAGAAAAAATACCAGGTGTGGTGGTTTCGGGTGGACTGGAAGCGAGATGTAACCTCTCAAGCCAGGAAGCTCATGAAAAACAGGACAGGTGCTGTGCTCAAGCAGTTAGCGAAGGGGCAGCTCTATGCAGATGCCGTGTACAGACCTTTCTGAAAATGCCAGGGTCACTGCTGTTAGGTAGGTCTCGCCTAGAGTACACACCTGCATCCTTACCTAAACTGAGACACTTCTGAAAGCTGAAGGGGGGCGTGTATTAATAATAGTTATGCTGCAACAGAAGGAAGCAAAAACCTGGAGTTATGGCTGCCCTGGTCTCACAGAGCAGACAGTCAACGTGAATGAAAGGAATTGAAGGACAAACTAAAAGTGAAGGAAAGGCACTTCAGACTCCTGAAAACTCTTCTGAATAAAATATCAAACCACAGCTGACCCCCATGTAGATCGTTAGATAGTTCCTCCTCCCAGGTGTGGTCTGCATGAAATAGTCTTCCCAAAATAACCCCACCAAGGTTTCTGCCACCTCCAGAGCTCACCTTTTGCAAATTTCCCAAACTGGGATTTTACTGTTCCCAGATCTGGAGTTTTCGAAAATGTTTACTTGTTGTTGGGCTGGTGGGACGAGAACTAAAACAGGATAGTGAATATTAGATGCCAAAAAGACAGTATCATTTGGTATTTCTCTTCACGGGACAGTGAATTTGTAAACAGTATTGAGGGTTGACTGTATACTGAAATCACTTCCCTACAGGCTATTTTATTAACATTACATGTTATTCTTTTTATAAAGCAGTGCATACATATTTATTGGAGATAATTTTTAAAATAGAAGAAAGATACACAAGAGAAAATTCATTCACCTGTAAACCCATCTCCTAGAGAGAAAATATTAAGGTATATTTCTAGTCGTGTATTTCGAATGGGTGAGACTATATGGTATGTGTATATGTAATGTTTCTTCCCTTTCCACCTACTGTTTTATCGCTTTAATGGTTGTGAAATATTCAATAATGATGATACCTAATGTTTGTGGGTGCTAATGTATGCCATATAATTTTACCCAGGTAGGTGATTTTATTAACCCATTTTTGCAGATGGAGAAACTAGGGGAAAGGTGGGGTAGGGAACTTGCTCAAGGTCCCACCAGAATTAAGGGCAGACCTCGGGCTGAACCAAGGCTCAGTGATCCCAGCACGCAGCTGCTAACCGATAGGCTGTATCTATCTGACGCGTTGGAAAACCGATGCCACTCTGAGTTTTTTCAGTGTGAAGGGGTTTGATGTGGGGAATGTATTTGAAGATTATACAGCCTTGTAGACACCTGCCAGGGGAAGCGAGCAATGGTCAGAAAGCTTCTAGAATCGGAAACGCAGGGTTTCTGAGATGCCGCTCCTGCTGAGCCCAGCGGCCCCCGAGCAGCCTTTTGCTGGTGCCGGTCCACACGCCCGGGGCTTCTGCCAGAAACCAGGGCCCGTCCTTTGCTTCCACCTCGCGGACCTCCCGAAGGACCAGTCCCCCGTGATACCCAAAGACCCCTGCCGCCAGGGGTGTAGAGCTGTAGTTTCCGAGCGCTCAGCGCCTGTGGGGAAGGCATCGGGGAAGCTGAGGAGGACCGGGGAGGAAGACACTGAGATGCACCGATGGGGCCAGGCTCGCAGGCGGCGACGCCAGCGTATTTTGCTTAATTCCCTGGCCCGTGGCCACGAAGGAGACTCTGTGACTCAGACTTGACTGGCGCCTGTCCCCGCTGCACGCGTTTCGGCTCCCCGGGGGCTCAGGTGAGCCGGCCAAGGCCCTCCCCGCGCGCCGTCCCGGGCCCCGGGCTGTGCCCCCGCCGCGCACCACTAGGGGCAGGGCGTCCCCGCCGCTGTCCTGGGCGCCCGCAGGGCCGCGGCCTCCCCACCCCTCCGGGAGCCGCAGACTCAGGTCCAGGCGAGTGTCTGCCCCAGGGAGGCGGCCCGGCCCAGAGCCCCTGGCTGGCTTTCCTGGCCGCTGTCCCCTTTGTGGAAACAGCGTGTCCAGCCTCTGTGAGAACTCCTCTGTCTCTGGGGACGGACCGACCCAGGGGCCTGGGTTGGAGCCAGACACCGCATGGCCGGCTCCACCAGCCCCACCATCTCTGCTCCCTCGGGTCCCAGCCAAACTTGCCTCTTGGGAGCTCTTTCCTCAGTGAAAACCAACTCATGCAAACGACACCAGTCAACTGCCCACTCTGACATTTCACCAACGTGTAGAGTATTTATTGTGTGAAGCTTAGGCTGAGAGCTTCCTTACCCAGTGCTACGGCCAAAATTCTGGACATCACTCTTTGTCCATATCCTTTTCTTAGAGTAGATTCCTAAAAAATGGAATTACTGTGTAAAAGAGAACATTTTAAAGGCAGTGATACATATTGGCAAATTGCTTCTGAAAAGTACTAATTTAAATACTTCTGCCAGCCAGAAACACTGTGTACTTGAACCCTGGCTCACTGCACCGTCTGCTGAATGGTATTTTATCTACCTACCTACCTACCTACCTACCATCTATGTAGACATTTTCTATATATACCTCTGCAATATGTATATATGTACATGTGCATATATATTTCCCTCAGGCTGCTCTGCTCACCACATTAAAATAGGGAATCATGACCCAGTCTTCTCTCTCATATGTCCTTGAGATTCCAAAATACCAAACCTTCCAAAAATGTGAGGAAAGCAAC
This sequence comes from Aselliscus stoliczkanus, assembly GCA_033961575.1. NCBI lineage: Eukaryota > Metazoa > Chordata > Mammalia > Chiroptera > Hipposideridae > Aselliscus > Aselliscus stoliczkanus. The sequence continues at coordinate 58,260,495 of CM066739.1, forward strand.
CCCCCAACATATTTGTAGATTCAGTGGTAATTGTGACAATTGCAACCCTTGACGGAATTCAAGAATCCCTTCCAGAGGGTGTAGGGATGTTATTGCCAAGGTGTCGGTTAAACCAAAATACCAGTGGTTTAAATGAGATAGATGGTTTTTAAACGTTTTTTATTTTTTTAGAGGGCAGTGTTACTGGCCTTCATATGTGGGATCCGAACTGGGGCCGCTGGTGTCCCAAGCCAGCTCTTAGCCACTGCGCCACTCGGCTGGACTGAGATAGATGGTTTTTCTTTCCCGTATCAACAACATCCGGTGATAAGCAGGCCACGGCTGGTATGGGATCCACTGCATCCAGGCTCTTCCCATTCTCCATTCCCACGTTTGCGTCCAGCAGAAAGAAGAGAAGGGAAAAGAAGTCATGCTTCCTTCCAGGACATATTTTGCAGAAGTCACATGTGTCACTTTCTCTTACAGCTCGTTGTCTAGCAGGTGGTTGCACAGCCACATTCAGGTGCAAGAGAGGGTGGGAAATGCAGTCTTTATGTCACATGGCCATTTTCCAGTTGAAAATCAGAGACGTTAAGGACAAGTTCTGAGGCACAAATAGGAGTCTCTGTCCCAGAGGCATGTAAGGTCTGATGTGTGTTCTTAAATGACATGCAGTTTACTATCCTGGAATTCCCATGTTCCTCCTTTACAAAGAAAACATGGCACTTTGGATAATAGCCTGTTGTATTTCCTTCTTTTAATTGTAGCCTGCTTTTCCATTGACAAAAGTTATAGTTTTCAGAGCTGCCTCAGCTTCATTTCAGGCTTCAGACATCGGTAGCTCCTCATGCTTGGCTCCCTTCCTTAGCTCAGCCTCTCTGTCTGGTCATGAACTTGTCTGAGAATAAATAGTCAAATACAGCAGATGAGTTGTGAGTGGGAAGTGTGCTTCATATCCTTTCCTTGACAAAGAAAAATGAACATGTACTAACACCTCAGGAAAGCAAAGAAAGACAGACAGATAGGTCTCTGTGACAAGCATCTCAAATTACAGTGAATATCGCCTCCATCATACAAATTAAAAAAACCTCATTTGGACAGGCCCAGGAGCTTTGATGGAGAGAGAGACATCAGTAGGCCCAGGACCACTCACAGCTGCGGAGTTTCATCATGGTATTGTGTGTATCTTGTACAGCTCATCAAGCACGCATCAGCCAGAGATTATGATAATAGAATTTCATAAATTGCTGGCCAAATAAGTAAAGCCTGTGATAAAAGTTTTATGGATCAGGGACCTTAAGCAAAGAATGGGCGTTAGCTTGAGCAGTGGGTCCCAGAAGCCTGAGCCTTTCTTATCCAAAACCACTTGGCAAATAGTCTTTCTGCTGCCCAGCTGGTTGTATTTAATTTTGTCTATCTTTATTTCCAGCTTTCTCATCCCTCTCCTGAATCACATATGCATGCATTGCACTCAAGACATACTTTCTAAACGAAGTAGCTTGTGTACAGTTGGTACAATGATGATGAACTTGAGCTTTATAGAGCGTTGATGGCGTAAGCGGCAGAGAGAGCACTCATCCCCAAGTCCTCAGGCTTCCTGCTCCAGGTTTAAATGCTGATATTTTAGGGATTCCAACTCTGGAAATTCTTCCGAGGTCAGCTCATCTTGAGGGGATCCCCACCTGAGTTGTTGCCGCAGGCTTTTTAGCCTCTGGTCAGGACTGGCCTCGTCCCACCCCTGACTCTGGGTGTCTGATCATCTGACTGAACAATTGTTAAAAGTGTGTAAATTCAGTCATACCATGCCTGGAAAGAGATCTAACTTATATGTCCAGAGTTCAAAGTGCTCTATCCAAGAATACACAGATGCACAAAAAATGAAGTGGAGTGGGTATGATGACTCCCAAAGCTGGGGCAAAAAGTGCGTTAGCCTGGGAAACTAGGACTTCAGACCTCCTGGGAATTGCTGATCAGGGTCTGTGTCCTTTAGCGTCATGGGAAGCCCATGTCACCTCATTTAATCCTCACCAGAGTGGAGGGAGAGAAGGAGGTGGGTAGGGACGGTTTCTTCCACTTTACAGTTGAGGGAAGGTTAAGCGCTGTCCAAGGTCATACAGTCAGAGGGGACTAAGATGAAAATAGAACTCAGGTGCCCTGACTTCTAGGCCAGGGCTCTTTCCATTATGTTGCAGCTGCCTGCGTCCAAGAGACCCACATCCAGTGCCCAGAAAACACCAGGCGGAAGACGGTTGCTACTATTCTAGGTTTCAGGCGGGGAGGGGGGAGAGTGTGGGGATGCCATGCTGCCATCCCCGGATAGGGAGTCTTTTCACATGGCGTATGCCACTCCGACTGGCATAAACATGGCATAACTGAAGATTAAATGTTCTGAACACCATTAGCCCATTAGATGTCCCGATGCCTTTCCCCTGGAATTCTGTCCCGTTCAAATCCCCAGTCGAGTTCCATTTATCGAATTTCTAAAACGTTCACTAGGAGAGGTCCTCTTCCTTGCCACCCTTCAGGGAACAAATACTCTCTCCTGTACTTGGCGAAGGAAAAAAATGCCTGTCGGTCAAGAGCTCAAGTCACCAAGAAACATTGCTTTGCTACCCGCTCCGGCTGCCCTGGGTGACTGACTCTGCCCCAGTCTGACGGGGACTTGCCCGGCTGAAAGTCCCGTGTCCTCCCTTTAATCCAGAACAAACTGGGGCGGTTGGCCATCCTCCCATGGCCCCCCACTGCCTGCATCAGCTCCCCCCCACCATCCACGCCCCTTTCATTCCTATGTTTAGGACTAATTTTGGCCAAATTGATCCTGCTGCCACCGCGGGCTTGTTAATAGTAAAGGACCCCATGAGAGAGCCTGGGGCAGAGGGGGAGGGAGGTGGGGCTTGCTGGCCCCGTCACAGGGTCACAGGCGTGTCTGAGGGATCCCCTCTTCTTGCCTCTGGGGGGGACGAGTCTGACCCTGCAGAATGCTTTGTTCCCACCAGGAAGACATGGAGGGCTCTGCCTGGATCTTGTAGGGGGACTGGGCTCCATGGCCTTCTGCTCTGCAGGGCAGGGGGTGCCCTGGAAGGTGAAGGGCAGGTTTTCCGGGGGCCGGGCTTTCTGTGTGAGACTTGAGAGGCTCCTAAGAATGGACAAGAGTGGCTGTGGCTGGTGGGGCGTGAGAGAGGGGGACCTTGGTGCCATGCACTCTTGCCTGCAGGAAAGTGGGGGTGTCCCATTGCCCCCAGGAACATTCTTCATGTTTCCAGGATAGAACATTTTAGTAAAGCTGGGTGGGGAGCAGTGACCTACAAATCAATCAGTCCACGAGGTAATTGAGCGGATCCAGCCCAGCCCAGTTTGTCCTTCATTTCTCAGGGCTGGGGAGGGCTGATGATTTTGGGGGGCTTGCCCGGGCTTCCTGCAGCTGGCAGGGTACCCCGCAGGTGAGGTGAGGTGCTGTGCTAGCAGCAGGGTTCAAACCTTTGCTCAGATGCCCCCTTCCCAGGAGGTCCTGTTTCCTTAGGAGGGAGTGCTCTTTGTGACCCTTCACGGGGTATCATTCCCTGCTGCTGGGTGTGTGGTTTCGGGGCATGACCCAACTCGGGGTGTGTGTGGGGGCGGGCAGGGAGCAATCCTGCTGCTTCCCGGGGAGCCTGGAGAGCCCAGAAGGTGGATTCACTGCGTGTGTGTGGGGCTTACGTAAGTAAGCCGCAGGCAGCAGTGCGGGGACCGGGGACGCGTGGGGGCAGGGAGAGCTGGCGGGCAGGCCCCGCAGTGCAGATCCCAGCTCCACGCCCACGTGGAGGTGCCACGGTGACGAACGCCGCAGTGCGGAGCCGGGGCGGAGGGGGGCCTGCCGGCTTCTGGTGGTGTGCCTGGGCGGAGAGCCCAGATTTGGCAAAGCTCTGGGGTAGGGCTGGGGCTGGTGGGGAAAGCTGCCTCACTGGGGCTTTTTGTGACAATAGGTGAGGCCGTGCAGTGTGGGAGGGGGCCGAGGGGCTTTTGGAGCTGCTTTGTGGGGGAGGAATTAAAGCAGCAGCAGCCCCTGTAACTGATGAGCGGTGGGATTCCTGCTTCTGAGGCTTTCTTCCTTAGAACCTCAGCCGGACCCCCCACTCTGACTCTGCTCTCCCACGGCCCCCCCCAGCCCTGAGGAATAGCAGAGGCCTCTGCCAGCCTCGCCTCTGCTGGGGGTGCTGGCCAGGCGTCTCCTCTGAGCAGGCGCCTGCGTGTTGCACCGAGCGGCTATTGAGTGGAGTTTGTTCTGCACCAGCGTCCAGGCCAGGCCTTCAGGGCATAATTCCACCCCCTGGGGCCTGTAGGAGAGCCCTGAGAACTAGCACAAGGGCCGCAGCTGAACGTGGCACCTGAAAACCTGGAGGGAGTGCGACGCGCTGTGTGTTTTCTCCTCTAGGTTCAAATACCTAACACCTCCTTCCTTCAGGCTGCTTTCCTGCTTTGGAGGAACCGGCTCTGTGTGGTCTGCTCTGATCCCTGCAGGTCGGATTGCGTTTTCAATAGGGCAGAAGCTGTGGGGACACTTCAGCTTCCATCCATTTGCTATGACATCCATTCTCTTTTTTCTCTGGTAGGGAAAGCTGGCCTTCGATGCCAGACAGACCTGGGTCTAGATCTTGGCACCGCCCTTTGCTTGCTTTATGTTATTAGGCAAGTAACTTCCCGCACCGTCAGTTTTCTCATCTGTGAAATGGGGCTTAAATAAAAAGGGGATAGGAACACAGGCTCTGAAGTTTGAATACAGAATCCGCCGTTATTATCTTGGGTAAGTGCCGAACCTCTCCGTGCCTCTGTTTCTTTGTCTGAAAGGTGGGTCCATGATAGTACTTACCGCATACGGTTGCTGTCCTGACTAAATGTGTTAATATATGCATAGCGCTTAAGACAGTGGCTAGCATGGAGTAAGTATTTTATATAATATGATAAGCATGGTGATTTTATCACGTCTGCTGTGAGGCAGAGACAACACATATCAAAGTACCTGGAAAACAAATACAAATACATTTGACTGTCCCGTTCTTTCCTTACAATGAGTTAGGAAATGTCAAAACAGCCCTCTGTGCCAACATGCTGTACCACTTAATGAAACCTAATCTGGTTGATAATTTTTCTTCTTCAGCCCCTTTCCTTTTGAGAAAATTGAAACTAACGTTGATACAGAGAATGATTATTAATATGGTATAAGAGCTCTTCACATTAAATAAAAAGGTTATGCTGAAGGACGATTTTCAGAAAGGTAAAACCCATGACTCACATACCTATAGAGAGTGAGTCAATTTCCCAAATTTTATTTAACCTTGTGAATTAATTAGGGAGTAAGATGCTAAAATCTGCTCCAAGGAGAATTTAAAGAAGACACGCAGAGACACACACAAGTCAGGAAAACTGCAACACATTTGCTGCTGGCTAAGAGCCCACAGTGCCAGACCATGCGGTATTTGACATTGAATGTGGACAGGATGGAAATCAGTCACATCTCTACCAAAGTGCACTCGCATTTCTCTGGACAAGAATCATTTGCTTTCCTATCCGCTTCCTAAACCTCCGCTTCTACCTCTGCAGGGCTGTCAGCTTGCCCAGTGAATGCAAGCTGGTGAAGATATACACCCTAGAATCACATCACCCCAGATAGTCTGCTGGCTGATGCCAGGTTGTCACCGAAAGAACAGCCTGTAGAGTCCCTGATACTTACAGACCAATGCAGAGGTAAAGCACGGTGTAGGTAGGAAAGAGGGGAGATTTATTTGTGAAAAGTATTTCCACTTGCCAGTTGACTGTATAAAATGAGCTGCACCTCCATTTGTGATGTTATCCACCAAGTACCTTTGGTTTCTGGGATGGAGACAGCTCTACCTGCTGTTTAGAGGTGAGAGCTGATCGTAGAGGCTGCCTTTTGCCCACAGCCTTCTCAGAGACCGCGTGTGTTCTGATGACTCCTCTACCTGGGCCACTGCAGCCTTGAGAGAGAAATCACACCCCAGGTTTCCAAGGGGGTGGGATGGGAAACCGGAAAGTTGGGATGGAGGAGAGAAGAGGAGATGGAGGACCCCTGTGGTTTGCTTAATGCTAAGCCATTGGCACCCTCCCCCCTCCCCCCCCCCCCAATAGGCTAGCTCTTTCCTCTGACTTCTTGGCACCATCAGCACGGTCTGTCCTATGCCCAGGAACTGTATTTGCATTAACACGTTCAGTGTCCATGAAACAGGAAACTTGCCCCAACTGCTTTGGATAGTCACAGGCCATGGAAATGCAAAGAACTAGCCTGATTGAGGCTCCCTGGAAAGCCTTCCCAGGAATTCAATGCTGAGTTTGCCCTTCGTTCCCAGCAGGTACTCAACTGTGTTTCTCAGAGCGTGGTTTGGGAGCCCCTAAGTTCCAGTTACTTTGAGTGTTGCCCCCAAACTGTGGAGCCTGAGGACATTTAAACAGTCAGTGGGTCAAATGCTTCCTTGTGCCCTTTTTCGGGCCTCCTAGAGGCACCATTGGGAGAAAGGCAGGCAAGAGAGAGAGGTGGCCATAGAGTGACCCTCAGTTTGTGATCCTGGGTGAGGGGACTCTTAGCATCCAGCATAGTGCTTGCCTGGCTCCTGATTTGGGGGAACCAGGGAGATGAGAAGGAAAAGAGTGGGATCAATCCCATATGATTTATTTGTGGGCAGGCACAGAGATGACCCTTCTGTGGGCCCCACAACAAAGCCTCATTAGTGGGAAGTGATTGTAGGGGGAGTTCAGAGCCAATTTGCAGCTGTCACTACAAACAGCAGTCAGAATGCACAGAACGCTCTCCATCTTACTGAAGGAGAGGGACCCCGATTCTTGGTAATGAAGGAGAAAATGGCTTCTCTGTCCACAGGTGAGGGGCGATGGAAGGCTGGGACACACACTGTGTGTCCTGAACTGGCGCCACGGAGCTCTGACTGCCTGCCTTCTGCCAGGCGCGGCTAAGTGCTGCACCAATGCTCCCTCCTCGCTCGGTTGGAGGACAGGCCGGGGCCACGGGGCCTCGTTGCTTCCTGCCTGCGCCCCAGCCTGAACAAAGATGAGCTGCTAAGTGGCTTTCCCCAAGGTCCACTAGCCACGGGGACGTTAAACCAGAAAGGGCACTTCGGGCCATTGCAGTTTGGCAGCGTGAGAGATCCACCGTCTTCCTGACCTTCAGCCTCAGTAATCACAGCCTCATCTAACGAAACAAAGCAGATCTGGGGCAGCATGGGACAGATTTAGAAATAGCCACCAGGACATCAGAACTCAGCCTGAGGAGGGCGGCGCGGTGCCCCAACCCCAATGAAAGGAAAACTAATCAGGTGGAGGCAGGCAGGCGCCTCCCCATCTGAATTTTTTTTTTTTTTTAACAATAAAAGGACTCTCAGCAAACCCTTCTACCAGACACATCAACCTAGGATGAAATTCCTGGTGCACCTCCTTCCCTGGCAGGAAGAATAAATTAATCATAGGCGGCAGCCCTGGCTAGAGCCTCACTCAGCGCTGTCTCCATCCAGTCCCGGGAGAGCCCCAGCTGCACCCCCTTTCCATGCCAGCGCTGCTAAACTTAGCTCAACCAGCATGTGCACAGTCTATATTTAGGACCTAAAAGTCAGAGCTCAGAGTGCAGCTCATCAAGGCATCAGTCATCTCTCTGTCCAAGTGCTACGCAGAGAAAAATCCTTCCAGAAGGCTCGCTAGCATGCCACCGGGGTGGCAGCCATTCTAAAAATGGGGAATTCACTGGGCCAAAGGGGTTTTCTCCTCACCCGGGTGGCATGAGGAGTGCCCGAGAGAGCCAGGCACGGAGCCAGGGAGCGAGTGTGGCCGCAGAGCCAGGCTGGGGGACAGGAGGGAAGCAGGAGGGCTCAGCGGCCAGCGGGCCCTGCCACACGCGGTCTGTCCCCACTGAAAGTGCAGGCCACTGGCTGTGGGTCCTAAGGCTAGTGAAGATGTCACTTCTGGATGGGGACTTGCCTTGAGACTCTCGTGGAGGATTAGAACCCACCCCACCCCCCACCCCCACCCCTGCCCCCGCATACAGTGTTTCCTCTGCCACGCTCCACAGCGACTATCCCTTCAGGCTCTAAGGCGCAGTAAGTCACCTGGGATGGAGTTAAAATGCAGGTTCCCATTTGGTATACCTGGGGCCTCAGATCGAGGCTCCCAGGGGGGCTGCATGGGGTCCCAGGTGGCTCCAGGCTGACCGGCTGGTAGCGAGTCCAGACATTGCCTCGGCTGAGCTCGTAAATTCATGGGTGAAGGCATTATAGGAAGGGTGTTGGGAAGAGAGGAAAGTGGCCACCATGCTCGCAGGCCAATGGGAAAGTCCCCAAGTGAGGGAGAGAGCCTTCCTAGTTCCCTGGGAGGAAGGCGTGTCCATGGCTTCCACTCACACCCCAGCGGCTCCTGTCTTCCATCGCAATCAGCGGGCCGCACGCAGTGGGGGCTGGTATGGAGGGGCCTGGGGTTGTCCTGCTCCTGAGGGGCAGCCCGAGAGACAGCTGGGTAACTGCTCTCGGGGTGTAGTCCCCTGGGGAGGTGGAGGGAGGCCCCCAGGATACGAGGAAACTGACCACAAAGCGTGGTGAAAGACAACACACACCAGACAATGAAGGAGACGATTTAATTCAGGCTGTTGCAACAGGGAGAATGTTGTTTAATGAAGACTGTCTCAGAGGAAAGGACGGAGACCTGGCATGTTTATGTCACGCATGGGAGAACACCAGTCAGCACTATTCTGTAAGTTCGGCCACGACACAGAAAAAACTCAGACCTTCTGTGGATCGCACGCTGAGTGGCGGGACAAGCGTGGAGGTGCGGAGCGGGGAGGGACACAGCCTGACCTGCACTTTGGAGGATCCCTCTCCTTACTGGAGAACAGACTAGGAGTGGAAAGGATTAAGGGGTGAGCAAGGAAGAAAGGGGATCAGGGAGGCAGCTTTGCAATAACGTGGGAAAGCAATAATGGTGGGTGGGAACCAAGGCAGTGAAGGAGCGAGGTGTGGTCAGGTTCTGGCTATGAACTGAGAGGAGAATTGACACAATCTGTTGGTTTGAAGGATAAGAGGAGTCTAGAATTGTTCTAAGGTTCTGGCCTGAGCACCTGGAAGAAGGGAGTTACCATTGACTGAGACGGGAAAGAGTATAGGACAAGTAGGCGTGGGGATAGGATGGTACATTGAGTTAATTTTGGGGGCATGATAAATTCAAAATGCGTATGAAAAACCCAAGTGGCGATATTAACTGGCCGTTGTACTCACAAGGCCGGTATTCAGAGGAGAGATTGGGTTAGAGACATAAAATAGGAAGTCACATGCGTAGATGTGGCGTTTCGATCTGTGAGACCGGAGCAGACCGCCGAGGGAGCGAGTCTAGAGGCTGACCACATCCGAAGGCCAAGCCCGGGGTCCTGCGAACATTTAGATGGCAGGGATATAAGTTGGAACCAACAAGGGAAATTGCAAAAGAGCAGTTAATCAATTAGACAAAGAAGCAAGAGTACTGTTCCAGAAAGAAAAGAAACCTTCAGGATGGAAGCCGTGGTCCTCAGGGTCAAATGCTGCTGTTAGGTCACGTAGGCCGAAGTGTGAGACAAGCCCTGGATTTGGCTCTGTGTTGTGTGTGTGTGTGTGTGTTGGGGGGGCAGGGGGCAGGAGGGAAGGTGGAGTGGGGTGGGGGAGGGGATTGGCGATCTCAGCAAGAGTAAATTTTAAGGTGAGGTGTGTTGAAAAGGAAAGTCTGATTGGATTGAGTTCAAGAGGGACTGGGGAGAGTAGAAGGGAGGGTATTAGGTATAGAGACTGGGTGTAGACACCCCCCCCATGACTTGCCCAAAGGGGAGTAGAGAAATAGGGCAGTCGCTGAAGGCAGAAGTGGGGTCGAAGGATGGGCTTAAAATGGAACAAACAATAATAGGTTTGTATGCAGGTAGGCAAAGAACCAAAACAGGGGAGGGAAAAATCCTTGAGAAAGTGCAAGGGGATGGGACGTGGAGCCCCCAGGTAGGGGTTGGCTCCAGCTGGTACCATGGGCAGGTCCTGTGTTGTTCCAGGAGCTGACAGCTCATATAGGCGGGGCTGCCAGCAGATTGGCAAGTGGGCGCATCAGAAGCTTTTTTCGGATTGTTTCTAATTTCTACAGGAAATAAGAAGCAATGTCAGTGGAGAAGGAGAGGAATTGGAGGGTTAAGGTGGGAGGAAAGGGTGTGAAATTCTTGTCAGGAGAGAGGGTGATTGAAGGAATTAGGGCCATGTAATAGGAGGCAGGCACCACAGGGCCTCAGGGAGGTTGGTGGCTGTCCCCTGAAAGTGACACCAGTGAGTATGGCTGTGGTTTCCGCAGCCCAGAAGGAGGTTCCGGGAGAAGGGGGCTCCATCAATTCAGCTCCCTTCCTGTTCTCAATTTTGTTTGCCGCACAGCTCTTAGCTGTTTGCTCTAAACACCGAGGTGAGCCCTGGATGACAGTTGGGGACAACACTCCCTCTGGAATTGCTGTGCTGCCTGCAGGCCAGTGTTCATCTGGCAGGCCTGCCTTGACTGCGCTGGTATTTTAAGCATCCAAATGTGTCCTAAGGCAGCCTGACAACCACTCTATGCCATCCCTGCCAGTGCCCTTTTCACCAAAGGGGAATTAGGGACCCTTGTAGTCCTTAGTCACCAGAGCCTGGTCTGAGTTGCCGGGGAGTCCATTTGCCCAGGATGTTAATAGACTGGATTTAGAGGTGGACAGGTTTGGAGCTTTTGTTAAAGGGGAAGAGAGGTGTCAGGGAAGGAGGCAGCTGGGGAAGGAGTAAAGTTAGATTATGGTTTAAATAAAATAGGCTTCAGGTAAAATCTACCCCTCCCCCGGCAAAAAAAAAACCCAAAACCTCTACAAAAACGAATGGGATAGGAGGTTAGCCTACAACCCAGATACACAGACATATGCGCCCTCATCTCTGTGACCTGGGAAATGAATGGTGAATATTCACACAGGAGTTCAGCATTAATATCCATAAAGCACTCAGCAGTATCTGGCATATAGGAGAGCTCAGTACATATTAGGAGTGATACTGAAAAGTTATTATTACTCATATTCCTTTATCATTTTGCCTTGGTCTAGGGCTTACTTGCTCCTTATCTTGGAGTCTCTTTCCAGACCACGAAGAAACTCCTATTTAAATAAACAACAAAAATGAGTAGATTTATTATGTGGTTCTTACACAAGAATGATGTCCGCATCTACGAAACACATCACAGATGTGACAAGAAGGCAGTGTTGGGGAGTGAGAAGACGTGGAGTCCGAGCCAGCTACTTAACTCCTGAGAACGTGACTTTCCTGATATGTGGAATAGAGAAAATAATACTCACCCTTGAGATTGTTACCAGGGTTAAATAAATCAATGTATATAATGTCATTTGAATAGTGTTGGGTATGTAGTATGGCTCCCACAGTGATAACCGTGATTATGAAATATTTTGGTGGCTTCCCCAAGTGGGAAAATCCTTCCTCTTCTTCATGTACAGGGATTTCTTTACCTTTTCAGGACCAACTTGGTGGTCCAGAATCCTCACACATTCTCCTTGTCAGATTCTGTCTTTTCTTACCCTGGACTCCTACTCCACTTTGGTGACACTTTTAGTGCATCATTCTTCCCTTTCCCCCAATTCATCTTGGAAATATTTTTCCTTGCACACGTTTCTCTTAAGCTAGATGTACAATTTTTAAAAATATATATATACATCTCTGAGTCTCCTTACCATTTAGTAGAAAGGCTAGGAGGTAGCAGGCATCTAACAAATATTTATAGGATCACTTGAGAGTTAGAATTAATTAGAGCAGGTAAGTGCCCAGTAAAAGCAGGCAAAAGATGGATCCCACTTCCATGCCAGGGACAAGGTAGCCTGTTATAAAAATGTGCACTTCAAACTCTGAGGACAAGCGTTAGTCACCAGATCTCCAGTTACTGAAAGCGTCTCGGATTTGATGTAGGAAAGTGACTGTGAAAGGGAAGGTCAGCCAGAGAGGGGCTTTTTAGTCACTTAATCTACTGCCAGCCTCTTCTCTGCAGTAACTGGGGATCATTTATTAGCGTCCAAGGAGGGAGGGCCTGAAGCTGTGACACATGGCAGTGTGGCCTAATGGAAAGGAAAAGAGAGCCAAACCCTGGGTTTATCCCTTCCGAGCTCTGTGGCTTTTGCAAGTTACTCAATCTCAGCAATTTTCAGTTCCCTGAGGATGGTTGGGAGGGTTAGAGATGATGTGATCTACCTGTGCCCACAAACCGGTGCCTTTATCATTGAGAACTCCAGTACCTGGTACCTAAGTTTTTTGTTTTTTGTTTTTCAAATTATTAAGGAATAATTGAAGCTAACCATACACAAACTCAATTTCAACTAAACTGTTCTGCTGCTCCTAGCTTTGGGCACGGGCTTCCTAAGACACTTCTTGCCATGGATCAGAAGCTCAGCTTCTTCCTGTGCTGGGTCCACTTCTGTTCCTTAATCTCAGCTTGGAAAATTCCTGAAATTCTTTCTAGGGGCACTGAGCTGAGGTGTGGGAAGACAACAGTGCCTGCTTGTTGTTACTGGGGGGAAAATCGCTCCGGGCACGTGTCCCACTGATGGTGGCTTAGTGATGGCATCTTCCTACCCGAAAGACGTTATTCATACCACAGTGACTCACTCTGTGTGACTCTCCAGGCACTTGTTGGCCAGGAAATGTGGGGATAGATGAACAAAAGTCTGGAGGGAGGAGGAGAAGGCCTGGGACTTAGATGAAGTATATCAAATGGGGAAGCTGTACCCTCAGCTTTGAGAGGTGAGAAGTAGGCAGGCACCGGGAGGCTAACTGAAAAGTAGAGTGAAAGAGAAATTGTAGAGGGAGTTAGAAAAGGTGACAGGAGGATGGGTTTCCATAAGAAGGAGGGAAGGAGAAAAGAGAAAGGGAAGTGTGGCCTCAGGGTAGGAGAGGCCTGTCATTATGTAGGGTTGAAGCTCAAGCCATCCAGATGACCAGTAAAAGAAGATAAAACTTGTAAAGCATAGTCAGAGGTCAAAGGGGTCCCAGAAAGACGGTATTTAGGAACTCCTAAAGCAGTGGTTTATGAGACTGATGAAATCCATATCGGTTCCAAAGCTCGTGTATTGTTTTGTGGAGTTCCCAGCTGCCTAAAGCTGACCTGTGGATTCCTGTCTTAGCACTTTCTGCCTTATGTATCCACAGTCGATATTCTGAGACAGTGACAGGTGTGGAGCCTCCCGGGCAGGTCTGAAAGTCAAACAGAGTTTACAAATATTCATTTTTGGTGTGTTTTCAACTGCATAAATGTCCCTTTTTCAAATCTAGCTATGATATTTATTTAGTCAATATGTTTGTCTTTTGTTTAATTTCAGGAAGTGTTGCTGGATTTTTTTTTTTTAAATGGCAATTAGTATTTAAATGGTCCAAGCAAAAATGAACCATGACCTCAGATAACACGATTTAGGGTTTCTCAGGTGACAGGGTTTGTGTTTTACGTGCTACCCCCAGGTGTGTTGTGTGGGCTTCCAAAGGACAGGACGCGTCAGAGTGCCAGGCCACACGCAGACACTGGTTCAGGGAACGGGTCGTGTAGAGTTTGGTGGAGCTGGGACAGTCTAGTTTGTCCCTGCACAGAGCAGGCATCTGTAGGGCTCGACTCCAGGGTTTCTCCCAGCTGATGGCCCTGCCACCCTTGGCCATTCTTCTGTTACAACCGTCTTTCTTCCTAATAGATTCCACCTTTGCAGCCTTTTGCCTTGTTCTTTCATCTCTCTGTGTTTTTCTGTTTTCTTCCTCCCATTTTTACGTGCTCTCTTTCATTGTGCCCCCAACTGCCCAAGAGAATCACTAGGGAATCCATAATCAGCATCACCTCTGAGACCCTTTTGTGGTCACTCTACAGTGGGCCTTCCTGAGGCACATATCCACCCAGGTCCAGGGTCTGTGCCCAGGACATGCTGACCTTGGCATGTGGTGAGGCCGTGATGTTAGTTTTCAGAACCTCTGATGTCTTTTCTCCAGAACCTACTTAAGTCTTAACTATTTTGTGTTTCCTACTAGTACTTTGAGTAGGTCCTCATATATAATAATATGGATAATTCCCACCCATCCCAACCTCATTTGTCAATGTTCTTAACAAGAAATCAAATCTAGCAAGCACCCTATCAGATGAGTTCTCATTCATTCATTATGGTTTATACCAGGCCTCTGCGTCTCATTTTCCAGATGTGGGTGAAAGGTAGCACATAGTCACACCCTGGTAAGGACACTAGCTAGGTACTCAGTGTACCCTGGACAGTGACGATGACTGGTGGAAAAGTACCTTGGGTACCTCTGACCCCCATACAGACAATGATAGATGGTGGCAGGTAGCGAGTCTGACCTTTGCTAAAAATGTTGGTCTAGCCTCAATAGCTACGACCTATCTAAACACACTGGGAAAAACCAAATTTTTGACACTCAAGTCAGGAGTCATTGCCTCCGGAATTATACCCGGAGAGATTGAATACTCCAGGCACCATCTTCACAGACATTCTCAAAGAAATCAAACAATTTTAGCCAAGTTTCTTGGGCAGCCTCAGAGGTGTCTGATATCACAGAGCCTGAGGCGGGAACACAGGTGGGTAGATTGTATAGACCTTTTCTTTCAGAAGAAAACAGACCAAATCGAGAAACCATTGGTCCAAAACAAAATTTGATCTATGACACTGTTCCATCATTTAGTGGAACATCACATACAGTGTTTTCATCTGAACCTCTGAGAAGCAATGAAACCAAATTAAAAAGTTGACTCTGTGGTCTCTCGCGTTGGAAAGGATTTGCCGCACGTCTGCCGTGAGGAAGTTCTGTTGAGACCCACTTTTCATTTCCCACCCAGTAAGTACATCTGCAAAGAAGCAGCATGCTTACTGCTTGAAATGTTATCGGCACCGGCTGTACCTTGATTTTCTCAATTAAAAGATTTAGGCTCCGACCCACTGTAGGAGGAACCATCTGGTTCAGTGATGTTTTTGTTGGTTTCCAGGTTATCCTGCGAGACAACGCATGGGAGTGGGGAGTCTTAAGGCTTCTTTAGATTTTAGATTTAGCCTTACGAATGAAAAGAAGTGCTTCGAAGAGGAATCACATGGTTCCAGTTGTCCTGAGCTGATGGCCCTGAGAGCTGACCCCTTCATGCTTGATGACATTGTCTATCAACCGAACGTGATGCTCTCAGATTTAAGGAAGCTTTTCCCTTAGATTGGATGATTAGTTCTCAAGAGCACGGAGCAAATGTTTGTCCAGTTAGAGTGCTGCACTAAATAATTTATGTATCCTCTGACTGGTCGAGTTTTGGTTACTGGACGGACCTGCTCAAGAATCCCAGCTCTTCTTTCTAAACTTGGTGCCTCTTCTCTCTCTTTCTTTCCATCTCTTGCCGCTTCCCTAAGGCAAACCTTGTAGGTCACCCTCCCCAAGAAGCCTTTCTGACACCCTCCCTGTGTCAGGTTTTGGTTCAAGCTCTTAGACGTAAGGCTGTGGAAATCTATTCCCTTATATTTGTCCAGACGTTCTATCTAATTGTGGGCTCTTTTGATGAGATGCATATTCGATGTCCATGTGGAATGGGCAGCTGGGTGTTCTAAGCCCAGGGAAGAGGGCTGGGCTGGCAATATTCTAGAACCCACAGAGTGGAGGCAGGTGTCTAAACAGACGAGGCACGGCTGCCACTCACTCCTGCGCCTCCTGTTTGGGTCCTGTGATGCTATCCGACCTCTCACACTTTCTTCCCTGGTTCCCTGGCAGCCTCCTCGCCATCACCACCTGTAATGGCATTCCCCAGGGTCTTTTCTTTGGTATTTATCTCACTCATCATATCTTTAACCCCCATTCTGCACCATCACATGGTACCCTGATACTCTAATTATTTGCTTATCTGTCTCTCTCAACTATGTGCTCCTCAGTGTGAGGACTCCATCTGTACCCCAGGACCCCGCATAGCACCTAATTATAGTGAGTGTTTGATGAACAATTGAGGAATGAATGAAAGCATTCATTCATTCATTCATTCATTCATTCATTCATTCTCTTGTCCTACAAAGACAAGGAAAACCCAATCATGCCTGCCACTGCAGGAAGGAGTCAGGGTGAGTAAGAACACAGAGCTACCGCCACATGAGCTATTATTATAAATATTATAATTTATAATAATATTATAAATTATGATCAGGTCCTTTGGCTGGTTCCCGAGGCCTCTTTTCCTCAAAGTAGGGCCGTAATTATATTATTTCAACTATATCACGCGCTGTGTATAATAATATGGTTACCACGAGAAAATGTACTTAGAATTCTAAGTCGTCAACTAGGAAAGCTTTGTTATACAGTTTTGTTTTCCTAATTAGTAGTCTGTCTGTTGTTGGTCTTATTTTGGTGTTTTTCTTTGATTTCACTACATTGGCAACCTCAGACAAGTCATTGAACTTCATTAAGTTTCTTAGCTAAATGAACTCTGTTTTTTGCTGGACTCAGAAAACTGAGTCACGGTGGAAACCTGTCCTCTCTTGGGGAAACTCACGTCAGTTGGGAGAAGCTGTCAGATCAGTTGTTCCCTCTGGGTGTCCGGTGTCTTCTAAGAAACAGGCACCTTTTTCAGTGTTTCCTGGGCCAACTCCTCGTTGGCCTCAGACACTCAGTGTGTATATTGATTCTTCTTCAACTGTTACTGTAGTGTCAGCCTTGTAGGTGTGTACAATGTGTGCAGGGGTGGGTGGGTAGAGCACCCCCCAGCCCGCATCCCATGGCCAGAACCAGGAGGAACAGAAAAATTCCGCTTCTCCATTTAAGAGGCGAATATTAAGCTTCACGCCCATCACCTGTGCACACCAACCTAAGGTGGCTCCTGCCCAGATTATGCCACAGAAAAGCTAAAATGATTTCTTTTTTTGCTTCTCAGTAAATAGCAACAGTTTGCAGTTCACACCAGGCTCAGAAATTACATTGCTTGACGAAGCTGTTTTCCTTTCTCCCCGGCTCTCAGAAGGGGGGTCAGTCCTGCCTGTGACATGCATGAGAGGGACCAAGGTCCCTTTCAACCTTTTGACGTCAGGCTGATGCCCAGTGTTTGGGCTAACCTGAGGAGAAAGAGGCAGGGTTGATGCTGAGGGCTCCGCGACCCATCATGTGAGAACTGATTGGGGGAGAGGAGACATCGACTGGCTGCATTCAGGCAGCTGACAGTCAGGTCCCAATATTTTAAGGACTGTGGTATCGAAGAACAAGGGGTGCTTTTGGGTTTCTCCAAAGGCTGGGCTGTGGCAGCTGCAGGACACACAGGTTGGCACCAAATGAGAAATCGTTCTGTCAGGAGAGCTGCTGGTAACCCAGTGGGCTTCCTGCTGAAGTGGCAAACTCCTGTCACTGGGTGTGTTTAACTGGAGATGGGACAAGCCACTGCAGGGTGGGGTTGCTAGGACTCCTGTCCTGGCAGGGCGGGGGCCTTGGGGATTCTAAGCTCCCTTCCTTTTGTCTTATTTTCCTTATATTTTCCTTCTGGAACATCGCGGACCACTGCTGCCTTGTCCCTTGTGGGAACTAGGGTGGAGCCAGGTAAAGCTTTTGACATGCTGTGTTCTCTGAAGGCTCCAATTGCTTTGCACACGCAGCCGTGCCTCCCCGGGTGCCCTCTTCTGGGCCGATTGACTGCCATTTGAAAAACGTTAGTTCTGTGGCATTGTGTGCCCTCCTAGCATCTTTCAAAGGGCAATGGACTTCATCCTGAAGGTGGCCCGTGGTGACAAGTGTGTGTGTGTTCCTCGTGCCTTCTCTCTCATGGGTGCCTCTTTTCTGTTTGCCCACACGCTGCTCTGTCGGAGAAAGCCAGCGGGAGCCGGTGTGGGACAAGTGTTTGGCAAGTGGGGGTCGAGGAAGCAGGGTCCGCTTCGAGATAACCCTGCCGCCCTATCCGAAAACAAACTGGTTTTCTAGCCTGTCTGGATTTTAATGTGTGATCCTTTGTGGAGGAAACTGAGACTCTAGTCTAAGCGATGTCTTGTGTCCTCTGTGGGCTCAGTGGGGTGGGAACCGTGCCCCTGCCTCATAGAGCTCAGTGTCCTTCCTGGAAGGCAGTGTGGCAGCTGCGTGCGTGCCAGGGACCGGGACCCACCTCTTGGCACACACCACCTGTCCTCCTCTGGGGCTCAGGTTGTCCACCTGCCTGCCCTGTGCAGTTTGTCAGTGCTGAGCAGCGAGAGTCGTGGTTCCTTTGAGCAGTTCTGAAGCTTCCTGTATTAGGCTCCGTGGGCCTCCTGTCTCGTCTTCACAGCCCTGGGGAGGGGGAACGAGGCCCACCTCCTATTGGGACCCTTCAAACAGCGAAGGTTAAAGCAGGGCACTGAACCCCGGGGAGATCGTCCCTGCTCCCACGGCACTGAATGCCTTTCAGCTGGCCCGCCCGCCCTGTGCTGGGCAAACATCTAACTGCAGTTCAAGGCTTCAGCCAAAGAGCGGACACGTTTAGCCGGTCATCGTGTCCACCCGGCTCGACTGCAGGGTACAGCTGCTGACCCCTCTGGTCCCAGTGTTATGCTGAGTGGACATCAGAGGGCCAAGTCCCTGGGGTAGCTCCCTCTCGTTACAACCATGGCCAGTGCGAGAGCTCTCCTCTCTCTCTCTCTCTCTCTCTGTCTCTGTCTCTCTCTGTCTCTCTCTGTCTCTCTCTGTCTCTCTCTGTCTCTCTCTGTCTCTCTCTGTCTCTCTCTCTCTCTCTGTCTCTCTCTGTCTCTGTCTCTCTCTCTGTGTGTGTGTCTCTCTCTCTCTCTCTCTCTGTGTGTGTCTCTCTCTCTCTCTCTCTCTCTCACACACACACACACACACACACACACACACACAGGAACAAGCACACTCACATGTAGGCAGGACCCTCACTCAGCCCCTCCCAGCCTTTGTCACCCCCTTGCCCAATCATCTCTTGTTTCAGCACATAGTGACATTACTGAGGAAGCCGCCAGCTCCACACAGCCTGATTTTAAAGAACTGTGGCTTACCTGCCTGAATGGCCTCTTGGTTTGATCTGTGTTTTTGACAGTCAGGGAGCCAGGTCCTGGGGTAATGGCATGGAGAGCGTTTGGGTAAAAAGCAGGAAACATTTGGGAATGGAAACCATTTGTGTGAAGATCTGACTCTTGCTTTTTGGAAAGGAGGCTTGTGCGTGAGGAATGGTGGCTGGGACAAAGGGTGGGTCAGCGAAACCAGCTCATTTCAGACCAGGATGTGGTACAAAGTTATACCTGGACAGTTAGGCCCAGAGTTACGACACACTCCCTAATTTCTACCTTAGAAAAGTATGTTTATTTTTGTTTTTTGTTTTTTTATCTCTTCCCGTACCCCCTTGCTTTCAAACTGTCCTGAAGCAATCCTAAAGAAGCTTCTAAAAGTTTTAATCATCTAAAGAATAACAATAATATGCATTGATCACTAGTTATATGACAGGTAATATACCAAACGCTTTACCTTATTATCTCATTGACTGCTCATAAGGCACATTAGGGGTAGATATCATCGCTATCCCCAAGTTACACTTTAAACATAAAAAGAAGATCTGGAGAGTTTAAGTGACTGTCCCAAGGTCACACTGCTAGTTATTAGCAGAGCAGCATTAGGCATTTTGCTTTTCTAAATTTAGGTCAGTGCCCCTTCCACTACGTCCTGGCTGTCTTGGTCTTTCTAAGTGCAGAGGAATTAAAGCCCTTTAATTCAAGAAGACACAATGGATGGGTGATCAACCCCTGAATTCATGAATGGCAAGGGAGAGATTTCATCAACAGTAGGGGTTGTTATGAGAAAAATAACTCCTTAGGCTAATGAAATCATTTATTCAACAAGTATAGACTGAAAACCTATTGTGTGAAAGGCCTCATTCAGGGAGCTAGAGATACAATGGAGAAAAAAAAGAAACAATAGGTAATTTCCCTTTGCTCATAAAGCCTATATTCTAGTGGGAAGAGATAGACGATAAACAATTAAAAATCATTAAGTGTAATACAGAGAATTAAAAATCAGTCAATGGGATAGAAAGTGACTAGGTGACAGCAAGATTTTTTGTGTGTGTAGAAATTGAGAAGTTAATTTGAACGGAGATACAAAGGACCTGTAATAATCAAAGCCGTTTTTGAAAAAGAATAAAGTTTAAGGACTTAACATTACTAGATTTCAAGACTTGATATAAAGTTGCAGTAACAAAGACAGCATGGTTTCAGCATATACAGTGTATAAAAAAAGACAGATCAATCTGAACAGAATAAGGGCCAGGAATAGACCCACATACATATGGCCAATTGATGTTTGATAAAGGTGGGAAAGTCATTCAGTGGTGAGAAGGACAATCTTTACAACAAATGGCGTGAGCACAATTCATGTATATATGCCAAAAAAAAAAAAATCCTCAAGTCTTTCCTGATACCAGATATAATCATAAACTTGATGTAAATCATCATAGAACGCAAAAGAAGAAAAGCTAGAAGAAAACCTAGCAGCCTCGAGTGAGGCCCAGCAGGCTGAGGCCCAGGAGATGAGGGTAGCAAGGAACTGGCTACAAATAGAGAAGTGGGCAGGGCTGACCATGTGGGGTTTAATTCATTTGTTGTATTTCACAAAGTCGACGCATCCTTCCACAAAGAGGTACGTATTATTCTGTTGTCTCTTGATTTATGTTTTAAAAAGGTCATTCTGACTGCTGTTTGGAGGGTGTTTTTCAGTGAGGTCACTGTGTAAAGGGGCGTCTTGCAGGAGCCAGGGTGGGAGGTATGGTGCTTTGCAGGGGGAGATGGAAAGGCGTGGGCAGAGCAGGCCGTGTTTCGGGAGTCGGGGTGAATGGTCTTGCGGATGCGTCAGCAGTAGTGGGTGTTGGGGAGACAGCATGCACAGAGGCTGCTGGGTTTTGGCTCGAGCCCTTACGGCCTGGGCATGGCTTGATCACCAAGATGGGAAACAGTATTTGCCTGGCCTGTGATGACTTCCAAAGGACTTTGAGACACATCATCTCTTTTTGTTTTTGTTGAGGTAGTAAAAATACAATTCCTGTTTCACAAATAAGGTAATTGAGCCTCCGGGAAAGTGGACTTGTTTCTAGCCCCACGGCTGAGAAGTGGGGTGGCTGTGTGGGGAGCTGGGTCACCTTGCTGCAGAGGGCCTGTTGCTTGTTCCCCATCGAGCTGTCCCTCTGACTCGGCGGAGGCCGGCAGGCCAGGGCCACCGGAGGGCACCACAAGTCTCCACTCTTCATTGCTTCAGCTCTATTTCAGGCTCACTTACCCCAGACTTACGCCTTTGACACTCAGACAGTTTAACAGCTATCTCAGATATCTATTTCTGCTAAAAGGTGCCGTCCCTATTTTTGGAAGCCAGATGATGCAGAGGACAAGTAATGCGAGAGGGAACCTTGTGCCCTCATAAATCGCAAGTCCACTAACAGGGTTCCAAACACGGACTGTCCAGTGACGCCCACAAAGTTCCGGCACACGAGCTCTCCTCTCTGATGTTTTAGTAGTATTTCCATGGGATAATAAAGGCTGTTTACCCAAAAAATAGATTTAGATATTTTACAGACATCATCTCCACTACTTTTTTCAGCAATAACCCTGAAAGGCTCAGGGAGCTAATTCCCCAAACTTCTGGAAATGCCTGTTGCAGTATTTGAATCCAGGTCTGTAAAGCTAAAGGCTGTGCTTGTCCCACCATGATACTGCTTAGTGGAGGGAAGAAATGGCTTTGTTGCCCCTTTGACATTCAACCCTCCCCTCCCCACTAGTGATGGGGAGCAGGGACAGCCCCCACAATTGGTTCTTTTAGTAATGAATTTCTTATCTGGAAATGTTATGAAATCTGGTTCTTAGACTTTCTTCCAGATCATGCCTACAGCAAGGCTCTTTGATCTTCTGCAGGTGTGACAGCCGTTCATTATTTTATACGACCCTGCCCCCGAACACACACATACAGCCCTTCTCCTCACAAATACTATGTGATCAGCTCTGCTATCCAGTGTGACTGAATCGAAATGAAATTTCACCACCCATCCTCCCTAGAGATGAGTATACATGCCCTCAGAATGTGATGTGTTGTGTTGGCTTTAGGTGTGTAGCCTGTAACCTGTCTGCTGACAGCTTTCCAAAAAAATGCAGGAGGCAGTCACATCCAACTGAGGAAGTCTGGCTAATAAAACTAACCCAGGGTATCCTTTGACCTGCGTTCAACAAGGAGGATCTAAGTCCTGGTATTTTTAGTGGAAAAGTGGTTTAGAATGTAGACAACATAACTTAAATATAATTTAGTGTTAAACATAAACCTCCTTTTGGGATTTTGCTTGCTCTCATCATCATAGAATGGCCACCGGCTGAGTGTCATTGGGCTGGAAACAGGACGTCAGGCTCTGGTAGTGAGAGCTAGGTGGCACTGTAGTGTAACTGTCAGCTGCCCAGCCACTACCAGTCGGGCGGTGATGAAGGAAGTTTTTGAAATACGAAATCCAGCTCTGTGGTTTGCATTTTCTCTAAGTGTAATAGAATACAGCATAAAACAGCGTTCTCTCTTTCTCTCTCACGGGCACTCTCACTTTTTCTTCTGATACCCCCATGTGTGGGAGGTTGCGTGCAAAATTCTCCTTAGAATAAACAATTGGCAATCACTAGTCCTGGGCTGTCTGAAGATTTCTGCAGTGACATACTGCCTGCTACCCTGTGGTCCAGATTCCACAGTTGTTTTTTCCATCTAATGGGAGAGGTGCTAAATTTTTTTCTAGGTCACATCGGCTCTGAGGCTAGAGCTTGGCTCTGTCCTCTTAGGAATCTGGTTCAGACATGGACAATTGACCAAATCCGGCCATTGAATCACAAGGAAAAGTCCACTGGGGGCTACTAGGAAAAGTAAACTTGTTTTTGAAAAGATACAGAGAGGAAGTGGTGGTTTCTTTTTCCTCTGGATGTTTTCATGTATGGATGATGTCACATGTGGAACTACTGTAGAATCTTGTGACCATGAGCAGACATACCCTGAGGACAAGCAAACCACCCAAAATGGCAGAGCCGAGAGAGAAAGAACTTGGAACCTTAGTGCCATTGTTGAGCTATGAGGTCAACTGACCTTGCAGTCACCCTCCCTCTGGAGATTTTGCTTTGTGATGCAAGGAACTTTCTTACTGTTTAGGCCTCTGAGTTTTAAAAAAAATTTTGCTAAGGTAAATTTATATGCCTTAGGAGACACCCCTTGTGTTTCTAGTTCTGTGAGTTTTGACAAATGCGTTAGAGTTGTGCATTTGCTATGCGTTGTTAAAGCATTCTTCCTGAGGAGATATTTCGTTTTATTCAGAAAATACCTGTTGTGCATGAACTATGCCAACCAGGTTCTGTGACGATTATAGAATGAGACATGGCATGGCCCTTTGCCTCAAGGAAATACTCATTTATTTACTATGGAATGTACAAATAAAGGATCATTCGTATAGTAGCCTTACGTTGACAAATAAACATGCTAGAATCTTTAGTTTCATTCATTCATTCATTCATTCACACTTTCAGTAAACATTTGTTGAATGCCTTGTAGATATATAGACTGACAAAACCCATCCTTCCCTCAAAGGGAGTCAGAAAAATTAAAACTTAAAATACAACAAAATCTCGACTGCTCAGAGTTCCAATATTCCAATAACGTTTTATGAGCACCTTAATTATAGCATACATAGATTCCTACTTTGAATATAGTTGATCTGTGCATGCTTTTTCTGTTCTTCTAGTTTATAAGACTGTGAGGGAGTTAATAATCCATGTCTGATTCCTCCTTGTAGCCTCAGAATAACTAGCATATTGTCTTGTTTCCAGTAAATGCACAAAATAAGTATTTGTTGACTAGGTTAAATATTTGTTGGTCCGACTTTTGTGCCGCAAATGCCTAGACCCCTGACTGATGGAGAGGGGTCCATCAGAAAAAACATCAAAGACACAGATATTTTGGATGAGGAAGATTTTCCAACGGAATGTTGTTATTAACAACTATCTTTATTTTGGGCTTTCTAACCAACCTTTAAAATAAATCAGGTGCTCCATCTCTAAATTTTGACGAGGACAAATTAAGTGTTCTATCACATTGACGTCGGAGCAGGTAATGGTTTTGGGACATTCCTTGCACCTTCACCAGGGCCTAATTTGTTGTATCCGCTGAGTGGACCCTTGTCAAATGCTGATAGATAATTGTCCACAAGTCAGCATATTTTTAGAACCCTTCTTGTCTCTCTCACACTGTTCATAACCTCCACATATGTTCCATGGATCTCCCATGATGCTCCATGGTTTTAACACCTCGTTTTTTAGGGTCCACTCTGTACTAGAACACATATAATCTACCATCGTTCTCACAACAGCCTTATAAAGTTTTCAGTACCCTCAACCCACCTACTTATATACACATCGTACCTCTTTCTAAAGGTTGTGTGCAGTATTGTGTCTAAAATTGCATTTTTATGTCGATTCTCAGAGGGAAATGAGGAGACATGGTTCCGTCAAGTCGGTAGTTCATTTAAACCCTCTGGTTCTTCCGCTGCCTGAATAAATGGTTTGAATTCATCTGCTTGGGCTTCTGTGTAGATGCTGTGTCTCATTTGCTTCTGAAGAACGGGGCTTCTGAAGAATGGGGCCGGCAGGCCTGAATGGGCACAGTGGGGGTGGATGAGTGTCAGCCCTGGCACCACGCTCCTATCGGGGCTCGTTTTCTCAGAATGCACACATTGGGAAGCCCTGCGGGGGCCCTGGTCCCACATTCACATACATCTGCGAAGTGCCCTGAGCTGTGTCATGATCCATGTTACAGGCTCTAAGTGGTTCAACAGCAAAAGAATTTTAATGCAGTTTTTTCCAGACTTTCCTGAAGAAACATTGGTAGGCACAGTCGTGTAACAGTCACTTGTTTGTTTACTCATGTGACGTGTTTTGGGGTACTTTGAGCCAGGTGGTATCCGAGGCTGTGGGCATTATAGGAGCTCTTGTTGCTAAATAGTGCATTTCGTGCAACACACTTTGGGAAATACCGATCAAGAAGTTCTTGTGTCCACTTGCTACAAAGGGGGAAAATTCAAGGATCAATACTTTCTTTTCGATATAGAAATATGTGGAATGATGCCCGGTCACCAGAGCAGCGGGCTGTCATCCTGTTTTAGCTTCTACAAATAGCCCCAGACAGAGTTAGACGAACCGTAGAACCTGAGGTCTGCTTTCTTCCTTGTCCGGTTAGCCAGTTTGACCCACTGCACATCCACACTCACTGAGTGTAAGTCGGGCCTGAGCTGGTCCTTACAGACACCTCCCAGGACCCTTCCTAGTTTCTTCCTTGTTTCTCATCTCCACTCAGCTCAGAGTTTTTGTTTATATATCCTCAATCTCCACACCACCTTTGACCCATCTGGCCTTTGTATGTCTGTCAATTTTTCTATAAAGTGAGGGGAGAAATAAATTTGGGAGTCAGGCCATTGGACCTGCAGGGGAAGAGTTTCAGGATAGCGGCAGAATCTGAAGTCAACTTGAAAAGGATGGAGTATTGAGTAGAATTGGAAATGAAAGAAGTTAGTGGTTGACTTGGGAATTTGGGATGAAAGGGAGGGGAGATATAGGAAGGTCCCTTGACTAGTTTAGCAGGCAGGTTTGGATGAAGGTTTACTGACACGGGGGACACTTCGGCACATCTGTGGGGTGAAGGATCCCGAGAAAGGCCATTCATCGCCTAATGGAAGGAGCCAGGTGGGCAGGAGGGAGGCCTTGGCACACCTTTGATTTAGGTGGGAATGAAGACAGGATGGACACTGGAACAGAGACACATGAAAACGAACATAAGCACTGATCGCCTGGTCCACTCAAGGTCACATGCCTTGTCTCTTCTTCCTTTATGGTGCGTGTGTCCTGACAGTGAACGAGCTTTAGTCCTGAAGTGGGGCTAAAATTCAAAGGTGAAGACAAAAGGCTCTCTGTGCCCAGCGTTCTGAATTCAAGGATCTGCCTGACCCTTTCCTGGGCACAGTTCAATCCCAGCTCTCTTTCCAAGCTCCGCGCCCTGTGAGGCAGTGTAAGGGGGCCCGAGGACTGCGGGTGGAGAAGGGGCAGACAGCGCATGGAGGGAGACGCTGTCCTTCCACACCTGGGCGGTGCTCCCCCACTCCGAAGCCGAGGTACACAAGAGAGATTGTCCAGGAATGGTAAAGATTTGCGGTTTTGGCATGAAGAGAAGTTATTGGTATTTCGTTTCTCAGCTGGTTTCTGCTTAGCCAGTGGACTCTGACCTGTACCATCGAAATTAGGAAAATAGAATTGGAAAAAAATAGTATGTGGTGCTGTCTGCCTGAGAAGCCCCCTTCCTATGCCAATGCTTAGGAAGTGTGCAGGTACAGCTGCACGTGCCCAGAGCCGACACTGGCAGACAGATGAGACGGGGAGCCCAAGCACGCTGCCAGGCTTTGGGGGTTGGAGCAGAGGCGGAGGTGTGCTCATATTATAGCCTGGTGGAGGACAGCTGGAGGTCAGACATCCTGGGTTGAGAGCTGATGGCTGAAGAGGAGATGCCTGGGAATGGGGAGCTTAGCAAGGACTTGGGGGGGTGTGTTCCCGGCACAGGGGACCCCATGTGCAAATACTCTCCCGTGAAAGGGAACACAGCATTTTTGAGGAGCTTATCACTAGTTCAGGAATAAATCAGGAGTTAAGTAACTATTGCCTGATTTGACTGCAATGGGCAAATTACCTGCCTTATTATCTCTGCCTCCTGGTTTCCTCATATACAAACTGGGAAGTGGTTTTCCCTCACCTTTTTACTAAAACCTCTCCCAGGTATCCCATGACCTGGTCAAAAGGCCTGAACAATGTCAGGGAGGCCACACCACTTGACTGTAGCTGGACAACAGCTGGGGGAGGAGGGGACACGGCAGGGTCCCTGGCCAGATGGCGACTGCTCGTGGGCTAAGCAAGCATCTGGCTCCAGCGTTCATCCCAGGATCTTTACCGGGAGTTTGAGAAAAGTGTCCCGAAGCACAGCCTTCTGGAAGCCAATGCTAAGGTGGCCTCTGCATCCCGGTTCCTGGCAAGCATTGAGAACAAGGAGCTAAGAGAGATAACTGCATAGGGAGAGCACACAGGGCATCTGGTTTCTTCATTAAAGACTCAGTGAGGAGAAGGCAGAACAGGATGGAAGGAAAATCAATCCCGCAGCCAGAGGCGTCACCTCCCTGTCAGATATCCCAAACCTACCCATTGCAGCGCCGCCCCCTTGGAGCCCGGCTATGGAGCCTGCGGTCTCCGGAGAGATAGATAATTTCTGTGCCAAGCAGAGAATGGAATTCACCCAATGGAAATCCTGTAATTAAAGGGCAATAGTAGTTTTGTTGTAAAACAAAATCAAAGATGATCGAAAGCTTTAAAGGCTCCTTTTACAAGACTGAGGTGAAATCTTGTGGACTCAGGGTTTGCAGGACCCCGATTGCTCCCACCACAGCTGCACTCACTGAGGGTTAACGTTTAATTTCCTCCCGTGAGTTGTCCTGCCTTCCTCTGACACTTGTCCCCTGGGGAGACCTCGGCTCTGGAGCCACACAGACCTGCAGGCAAACCTGGGCAGCCCTTGCCCACCCTGCACCTAGCTCTTTCTTAAAGTGTGCATGCATTTTGTTGGCACCCTCTGTAGCTATTGTATGAGTCAGGTGAACAGGAGTGAGTGGAAGTTCCTGTGGACTACGCATCGTGCCCAGCACTTCATATACATGATCTCACATGCTAATTATTAGCAAGTAAATGGAGAAAGCATGTGGTGGTTAAGAGCGTGGCCTTTAGAGTCAAAAAGATCTAGGCTCAAATCAGAGCTCCACCATTTAGCACCGGGGCCGTCGAGCAAGCCGGTGGGTTTGGCTTGGCACGTGCATCCAGTGAAGCTTGTGGCTTTACTACTTACCTACTGCGAAAACTGGCAATTGGCACTTTGCTGCTGGACGATGCTGATCGTCACTGTCCGATGTTGAAGACGCATGCGTGCGTCTTGGGGCAGAAGCCGAATGGGAGAGCCTGAGCAGTGACTGTAGTTTAAAACTGTGACAGGTTCCATGTTAAGGGAGTCTGAATGGTCCTTGTGAAGGAGGAGCTGTCCCCGTAGGTCACTGCCCCAGTCGATGGGAGACAAACGGGTCCCGGGAGCCTCATGGGCAACCTGCGGGAGCTGGTAAAGAGCTCGGTGGAGTTCGGGAAATGCAGTCTGGCTGTTATGTGGCGGGACTAGCGCGAGTCACCTTGCTGCTTTTCAGAGGGGCCTCGACTTGGGAAACTTGAGTGTATTGATTGCATTTCTTTGGTTGTATCCTAGTGGTTTAGCAAAGAAATGCCTGGCCGGCTTAATGTGCTAAGACAAAGAAAATTGGAGGGCAGAGAACCAAATGCTGTGATTATTACAAGAAGCAAGGGGTGGGGGCTGTGGTCCAAGGAGAAGGTACAGACTCCTGGGGTAGGGGGCGGGTCCTCTAGGCTCTTGGGAGACAACGCGTCTTGTCATTCCTTGTGTCGTACTTTGCTGAACAATGGATTGATTGGTTTTTCTTGTCTGTTTAAGAGAAAACGGGGAAACGAGAAAAAAATACAGGGGAAAATTATGTGGAGAAACCATGTGAATGTAGGAGAAATGGTGGATGGTGCCAGGATAGTTTTAGCCATTTACAAGTGGGTTTGTTGAAAGAAAAGCCCTGGGCAAGTTACCTTCCATTTCAGAAACCTCTGACCCCGCCTGTGAAATGGCGGTAAGTGAGCCTGTCAAGAGTAGCTGCGAGGATTAACGGGAAAGCCTGTCAGAGCGCAGAGCACAAGGGCCCGAATCTCCCTCTCCCATCATCTCACTGAACCCCTGGACAGGGACCCAGGGGAGCACATCACCGAGCTGGGGTCCCAGAGTCCTGAACTCTGGATCCGGCTCGGCCTCACGCATGGGGCGTCCTTGGGTAGGTCATGTACCTCCAGGGTCCCATGGGCGAGCTGGTCTCATGGCCTCCTTTGCTCCCTGGGGACCAGCCTGACCCCCATGGGTTTGCTCAGGTCGGCTCCAGCACTGGCACGCACCTTCCCTTACCTGTCCTCACGGCTTCTGTGTCATCAGCCACAGGGCCCTCCTGCCTGTACCATAGCATACGGTTTCCCGTGTGGGCCACTCACTGGGCACTTGATTGTCACTCACTGGATTGTAAGCCGCTTCCTTTATTTGTTCAGCTTTCCAGGTTTTCGTTCTTATCTCCCTCTCTAGAACCAAAATCTCCCCAAGGAAAGAAGGAACATGTTTTATGCTTCCTGGCTTCCCTTCTTGTGCCAGGTACCAAGAAGGGGATTAATGTCATCTTGTTGAAGTAACAGTCAACGTTATGCGTGCAAAAGCACAGACGTGAGATTATGGGCTGAGAACGAGCAGTGGTGCATTCTGGGAAGGGCTGAGTCTTGTCCACCTCTTCCCACTGTTGCCTAGCCCTCTGCGCAGACCTGTGAATTTTCTCGGTGTTTACCTGTGCATGCAGAGAACTAAGAGGCCTCCGGCCCCTGAATCGCTGTGGCGGGAGGCCCTCCGCTCCAGCTGTGCTTTCTGTGCTCTGAGAGATTGTAGCTTCTCCCTCCTGGCAGCTGATGAGCAGAACCAATCTCCATGGCATTGTACTGTTTCGGCGGGGGTAGGCAGGTGTGACCCAGAGCATGTTTGATGTCCAACAACATTTTTCTCAAGGTAAAGGCTAATGAGCTCACACTGGAGTCTGCCAACAACAGAGGCCCCGGGAGGTGCCCAGGTCAGCCAGATCCTCCATCATGGAGAGGGAAGGTGCGGACACTAGCATGGTCCATGAGCGCCTGCCAGGTAACCGTGCATCAGGAGATCGCCTCACCCTGAGAACTGGCTTCACGGCTCCCATCCAGCTCGTCCCCGGCTCGTCCCATAAGCCACCTCTGTGTAGACACCAGGGAAGAACCAAGGCTATGGAGTCTATTCATGAAATCCTCCTCTGTGTTAGGGTTGTCTTGGGGCTTTTATTTATTCCTCAAATATTTATTGTGCAGGGGATACAGCAAACAAAGATTACTGTCCCTAAACCTCCACACTCCTGAACTCATACGTTGTTATAAGACTTACAAACAGCACCTGGATGCAAACAGGTTATATTAACACCTTACCAGCCCGAGCCCGTGGTTATCTCATGAGGCTCATCTCATTCCCACCAAGTGCCAAGTCCTATGCTGGCTTCTCCGATGTTGATTTCATTACAGCTCAGAGGCCATAAGAACACCCCAATTGGCATTCGAGTACCTAGTATGGTGGCATACACTGTTCTGAATGCGTGAGTGGCAATTGTGACTTGCTGGGTGTTTTCCAGCTCACCTATCCTTAGGGAGTAGTTCTTAAGAGGATGAAATAAACGATGGCCTACTAATGCTGGAGGAAAAGGGCAGGAGATGGCATGAACCCCCGTCGAAGCCACGGCCTCATCAGAATGCCATGCCTCTTAATAGGAAGAACGTCCTAATTTTCAAAGTGCTTTTACACTATGTTTTTAAAATTATTGATTGCTTAGGGTTTCGATAGGTCTCCCCAATACAAACTGAAAACCAACCAGAAATCCAGATTCGATTTGATGCATGTCTTGGATGCTCATGGTGCGTAAAACACCTTGCCAAGCACCAGAAACCTACCAGTGGAGTACTGAGACGGGGAGCGAGGGAAGGACCCCCAACCAGCCCTAGAAAGTGCGGGAAGTTCCCGAGGAAGGACAGGCAGGGCTCTGGTGAGGGGAGGAGGAGGTTTTAGAGGTTTCTCCTCTCATTGGCCACGTGACAGAGTGCACATCTGTTCCATTGTCTCTGGGGATGGTGAGAGACAGGGAAAAAGGGCAGGTAAGGCTGCATATTAAATTACAGCCCGCTAGGCGGCCGCTTCGATGAAAGGCCTGGTTTTATCATCTCTTTCTTTTTCCTCCGTGACGCCACCATATGCTCCCCTTTCAGCCGGGACTTAATCCTAGGGCTGAACGGGTTGGCAGCTGGTGAGTTTGTTCTAAAAGATTAAAATTACTGCTCTGTTTCGATTACAAATACAATCAGTGGTAATTGTCTCTAAAAGTTGGGGAAGGGACAGAGGTATAAAGAGGAACAAATAATGAACAGGAACGCTGCAAGCCAGAGAATTTCGTTGCTAGCATTTGGAAAGCTCTCCGTTCAGCATTTAGCACTAAGGCAGGCATTCATTCACACTGGTAACCAGGCTCCTGGGGGCACAGGGCTGCCCTGGGAGACGGTCACACAAGAATAGATTTCCAGCGCTTAGCGAGGCACAGCAGAATCTAGTAAATAGGGAGTGTTGGCTGGTTTTCAGGTTTTTGGCGAAAATGGATGTTCCACTCGGTGAAACGTTAAGTCCCGTGAAAATCTGAGTGATGCATGAACATATTATTATTATTATTCTTTAACAGGACTTTTGAGGTAGGTGTGTTTTCTTATCCTTGCTTTACAAACGACTACATTGATAAATGAGATTTGACAAGTGAATGCGTAAGGGATAGCACACCCCCTTGGGCCCTGGCACCATTTGGCAAAGGGTCACCCTTAGCTCACCGACTCGATCCCAGGCTCAGGCACCGCTTCTCCACGGGAAGGCTTCACTCAACAGAACTGAACAGAAGTGGGTGAATTAAAATGGACTGGGGCTTTGAAAGGAGCGTGGATGCCACTGATTGTATGGCCTCCAGTGTGTTGGCTGCCTTGATGTGCACACCTGCCCGGAGCAGCGCTGTCCCGCATGAAGGCGGGCGGGGGAGAAAGTGAGCAGGGAGCCAGGTAGGCCGGGAACTAGGTGGAGGACCAGCTGAGACCGGGAAAACCCCTGACTGCATGGGCAACAAGAAAAAACCATGGAAGAAGGAAATATCTAGAGTGAGACGATTATTTTGTTTGTGCATTTGCATTCACCAAAGCTTTTGTGAGAATGCATTCTTCTAAAGTAATTGATCATAAAGGTACTGTGTGTGGATGAGCCAGGATGGAGAGAGGACTTCCCCAGGCCATGGTAATGTGTGTCGGGGGCGGGGGGGGGGGAGATGGGGGGCTGGGAGGGTCAGCAGGGAGACGTTGATGGGTTCCCTCGCCAGATTATAGGAGGCCCCAGATGAAATCCGAGTTCAGATAGGTACAATACATTTCAATTCTTATGCACAAACAGTGGAATGCTTTAGAGTGCTGATGTGAACTGCCACCTCTCCTTAGGGCACTGTGACTGCATGCTGGTCCTCGCAGACCCCCCTGATGATGTCAGTGTTTTCTGGGGAAACTTTCCTAAACCCGTGCACCCTTTAATGTCTTCCATCACCTTGCGTCTGTTGCCTGACATGCCACTATCCCCTTTCCCACTATCCCCTTTCCCACCCCCTCCATGTATTTCCCTCTATTGAAATGATACTTACCTTTGACTTTTCAACCTGGATTATACTGGTGTGTTTGCTCGTCTGACGCCCTTAGTTTATAATCCCCTGGAATTCAGGAAGTGTGCCTAGTGCAGTGGTTGGTATGTAGTAAGCACCTAATTTATTGATTCAGTGATGGACTGAATGAATGAGAGCCAAACTTAAGTCCTGCCTCTTTCATGAACTTTCCTTATTATCGACCTATGATAATATCCAGTGTCTCTGAGGAACATTATTTATAATATATACTAATAATATTCCCATTCCTCTTATTACATGTATTGTGTATTTATTATGTGCAAGACACTCTGAGATCTCATTTTATCCTTACAACAGCCCTGTGATGTGGGTCCTACAGGTGACTTGGCCAAAGTCATGAAGCTGGTGAG
This sequence comes from Aselliscus stoliczkanus, assembly GCA_033961575.1. Lineage (NCBI taxonomy): Eukaryota > Metazoa > Chordata > Mammalia > Chiroptera > Hipposideridae > Aselliscus > Aselliscus stoliczkanus. The sequence goes on from CM066739.1 coordinate 58,293,332, forward strand.
TGACAGACCAGGATTTGTGCCCAGATGGTCTGAATCCAGAGCCCACAGTCTTTCCCACTCACCGCAGACATCCTGCTGGTCCTTCAGAGCCGAGAGTGGATGCGGCTTCCTCAGGACTCATCTTCATTGTCCATCTTCTCTTCTCCCCTTATGACACTGGGCCCTGTGAGGCAGGGTCATGTCTCTTCTTCCCGTGTGATGTGGCTGCCATCTCGGAATGTGTTGGGAGAGGAATTCCTGTCTGTACCAGGCAGACGAGGAAACGGTGGCTTGTGGATGTGTCTGATATTACTGTCACCTTCTGTCAGAGCCGGGTGTGGGACCTAGGCTGCTCAGTCTCATCCCAGGCTGTTTCTCTGGAAGAAAATGCCTCCGTAAAGTCCTTTTTACACAATTTGGGGCAGATGATAAGAGTTCACAGAATTTTGGAATTGCAAGGAACCACAACGATTCCCAGATCAATGCCCTCATGGAACGAGGAGGCGGCTTTTCCAGGGCCGTGGAACAAGTTAATGGAAGGTTTGCAATAATGAGAGAGAAGGAACAGAGAGGGAGCTTGTGGTCCGATCACGTGGGATTTAGCCTGCTTCCCACACTTGGTTCTCACGTGTGATAGAAAGTACCAATTATTCCTGTTTGAACCAAACTGATAAGTCTTCACTGTTATTGTCCTTGATCTATATGCACAGGATAGTTTTTCTCTTAGTGAAAGCCTCTGCATGTATTCTCCTCGGCAGCAGCACTCACTGGATCGCCTTATGGTGTTTCTCTTGCATTGGGCTTGCTAGCAGAGTCCCAGACTGCGCCTCTCCGCCCCAGCCCCCACTCCCGGGCGCCCCAGCCTCTTGCTGTCATCATGGCTGCCAAGTCAGCCAATCATGTTGCTTGTCTCCTTGTCTCCCTTCCACCTCTGCTTCACACACCCAACTGCGGCCATCCTGAACTGGCACTCCAGGTGCTAAAATATTAATGCCTCCCTTTGTGAACAATAACACAGTGAAGCTTGTAAATTATAATTGCCAGAGAAGTGGAAACAATGAAATGGAGGAAATACAACGAAACTGTAATATGAAAAAGGGCCTGTGAGTTAAGGCAAAGGAGGGCATCCTTAGCTCTGCCTTCCGCTTGGCCACACAGGGACCTTGCTGGGAAACGCAGCTCCACTGGCCAAGACCCACCTTCTTGGACAGCTAGGTGGGATGCCTAACACGGTGGATGGCCCCTGTGGCTTTGCCTGGCTGCCTGCCCTCCTGGGTCCACCCAGAGAGAGGAGCGAAGGGCAGCATAGATCTCAGAACAGAAAGCAAACCGTGTGGATGGAGGAAATAGGAGCTCCCTGTGGTTAAAAATGCGTCGGACATATTGATGTGAGGTGGGCTGAAGGACACTGAGGACAAATCAGGCTGGCTTCAAAGCCAGGGAAGTGTGGTTCCACTCGGTGTCCAAGTCTGCTCTGTGTCCAGTCCTTGATGAGAGAGCTTAGCTCTTCCGTTTTAATGCCTGGATTCGCCAGCCGTATTCCGTCAGTGTCATCATTGTCTTCCTGGTGCTTTGCACTGGGCTTGGCACAAATCACAATCTAAGCTCTATTTTCTGAAAGGACGGATGAAAAATCGGGACAGGGAGGGGTACAGAATAAACACTGACCCTTAAGCTTTGTGGCATAGTGAGTGTTAATATTTTTATTCCTTTTATAGTGAAGAGAGTACAAAGGGCTGGGGACAGAGACATTATAGGAGGAGGAAAGATAGTGCCGCCTCTGCCAAAGACACCCGTAAACTACACACAGGAGGGAGTGGGCCCCAGGGCAGCCTTTACCATCCAGGACATCGGGAGCATCCAGGTGAGCTGCCAGACGCTCCCATGGCTACGGGCATGTGCCAGCTTCCTTCCCCTCCAGGTGCCCGTGACTCAGCTCCGTTTCCACATCCCGAAGCAACCTGCACCTTCCCCATCTTTCTGACCTGAGCCCAGGTCTCTGATGTCCCTCCTCTTCCTGTTTTTGTCTTACTCGAGACTGATCTTCATGAGGCTCCTGTACCTGTTTGTGTTACTGGGTGGGCTGACAACCTTCTTCTAAGACAGGAAACGCCCCCAATCCTAAGCCTTTCAGCTCCGCACCCACAGCCTCCCACCTCCCATTTCACTTCCCAGTGTCCCTACTGCTGGGGCACAGAGCCCTGACCGTCCAGGCAAGGCTGGCGTCCGTGGAGGGGAGAGTGGGGCCTGTCCCCTCAACAGGAAGGCCTACCCTTGGCGAGGACCCTGGGTCCCCCCCAAACACACACAGCTGCAGGGAACCTTCACTGCTGCCCCCCTCAGTTTCTGCCCCTCCATAGGCACCAGATCTGCTTGCAGCTCATTTGGTAGTAAAAGCAGTAGCGAGGCTGTGCCAGGTGTGCCAGGGACTGGCTGGTTTTCAGGCTGCGAGTGTACACACTGCATATGCGAAGCGCAGGAGAGCCATCGTCAGTCATACAACACGGTTGCTATGGACCGGGTTGAAAGTGGGAAATGTGGATTCACTGTGGATGTTACTAGAAGTGTGGTACCACTCAGAAAGGCCCAGAAAGCTGGCATTGCAGCTGACTGAGCAGCGCAGGGAGAAGGAGAGAGCGCAGCAGGAACTGCTTAGGATCCACTGAGATTAACATGCGGCAGCCTCCGGTCTCCTGGCCTCTGCCCCCAGCCAGCTGCGGCGAATCTAAACATTTGCAAATTCACAGTCGTAGTCGGTCATCCGGCACATGATGAATTTCCACTGGCGATCCCTGTGGGAGAGTCAGAAAGCCAGCTCAGCGAGAGGAGGCGCTGCAGGGAGAGCCATTGCCGAGGGACAAGGAACGAATCGCTCTTGGACACCTTAGGAACTGAAGGGACACCTAGTCTCACTTTGCCCTCAAAAGACAGCTCTGTGAAGTCTCCAGAACACTCCTGTGAGGTCAGGAGTCCTGGACACCTCCTCCCCCTGTCCAGGTCACACCTTGCAGGTGACTGGGTTACTGGCTATGTGGACGTCCTGTTCATCTCTAGGGGTCGCTGCCCACTGCTCTGTCCCAAGGGTACCTCCAGGACAGGTATGCTTGGGGCTCAAGCATAGATTTCACGTTGTCCTCATTTCATTATAAAGGGTCTTCTCTTAACTGGGCAATCCGTTTGCTCATTTATTCTTTCACCGAATCCCTAGCACGCGGTGAGTTGACTCCCTCCGGAACTGCGGTCACAGGGAGACGAAGTGAGGGAGGCGACGCTAACCTCTGGCAGAGAGCGTGTCCCTGGCTCCCCTCCGCCCTCGCCCACGGGGAAGGCTCACCTCTCCACGGCAGAGAAAGTGGTCGTTGCTCCTCGCATGTAGTAATCATAGCTGTAGGAAACCATGTCCATTTCCTCCCCATAGTGGCCTGGGTATTCTGTTGTCAGCCTATGTGGGAAGAAGAAGAGGTTAGAGGAAAAGGGTAAAACACTATTATTGCGAGGGGTGAGGGTGGGGGGTGAGGGCGGCCAGCAGACATGCTATAAAGAAGAGATGGATTTTGAACATCGGGGAGACCCAAACAGGAGTTAGGTGGCCTCTGACAGACCGTTCCAGGCTGCGAACAGAGGAACAGCCTCACCCACTTCTCCTCCTCCTCCTTCTTGCCATTAAGCCATGCGTTGAAGAGGATGTCGATAACTCCCAGGCCTTGAGGAAATATTGACTGATGCCAGTATTAGTCCATTCCATTGAAGTCAGCTAGGACCATGTTTCACCCTGTATTCATTAGTGGATCATGAAATCAGTTTAATTGGTTATTACCAAATGGGCTTTTAAAAAGAAGAAAGAGCATAGAAAAGCTAAGAGAATGCATTGCACGCGCTAAGGATAAGTTCTCGGGTATGTATGCAAGAGCTTTGTTTCGTGTGTGTTTGTGTTGACGATGTATGCATCGTGTTTAATCTGTATATTTTACTCTGAATCATTACTAAAAAAGTGCTTGAAAATATTAAAGTAAATGTGATTTCCACCAGGGTATCGCCTGTCTTGGCTGCTATTGTCTCAGTGTCACCCAACAGTTCCTGGTATGTGTAGTAATATGCACTGAATAAACAAATGGCCTTGGGAGTCACTTAATCTCAGTTTCCTGGTCTATAGAAGAATGAGCGCTCCTTCATAGAATGGTCATTGGGACTGATAAATATCTGTGTGACATACCAGTACATGGTCAGAGTGGCATCATTAGGAACAATTTTGTTCCTTCTTCTGCCTTCTCTTTTTCCTTCTATCTCCTCCAAGATTAATTAAATAAGTAGGGTTTGTTGTGGGCCACCCTGGAGTAAAGCTAGAATCTCCTAGTGTTCTCTTATTAGGGCTTCACTATTGGGGATCTTCAGGACCCCAATAGTTCTTCCAATATGGAAGAAATGCCCTCAAAGTCTTTCTCTGCACCTCCAAGGCTTTAGAAACTACTAGTTGAATGTGGACGATGGAAAGATCTTCCCCTGTGCAGACTTAATATTGCAAGGATTGTCAGGAAATCTTGCAGAGACTGATTTACAAGCTGGAAGGTCTCCTAGGAGGATCTTGGGGCTGAGATGAGGCCAGACCAGTAGCTGGCCCAAGGTAACCCACAGTCGCCCGGAGCCTGGAACCCCACACTCGAGGTCAGATCGTTCCTTTCCCCACATTATGCAGTCGCCCTTGTTCTCTGAGTTGTCTCTTCTCAAGACAGGCTTATGCTTTAGCAGGACGCCAAGACCAGTCCAGGGTGGGTTCCGTGTGTTTCTGCTCAGTGTGTTCACGAATGCAAAGAGGGCTCCGCTAATTCAGAAATCTATCTTGTGCCTCTAAAGAGCCCCAGAACAAGGATTTCTTCTGTCCAAGGAAAGCATTAAATGGTTCATACACAGACCTCACAGGGCCTCCCGTGGACCCCATCGGTTTGTGATTCCCGAGGATTCTAACCGGCGCCAGACTACCATTTACCCAAAGAAAGGGGGGTTTGTTAAGAATGTGAATGATGCAGACTGGGGTTAGAAGAGATGGGTAGAAGGAGTTTTCCTCACTTCCGGGAGCACAATATTTTGTCCAGAAAATTTGAGCCACTCTTTGGGTGCACCGCATAAAAGCTAACTGCCAAGTCCTTTTATATGTGCTAAATGCAGAACCCACACCTGCCTGGCAATGCTGCCTGCAGCCAAATCCAGCTGTCAGAACTATTAGGAAATAACCAGCCTAGATATTTTTTTTTTTTTTTTACTGATTTGCCTTCAGATTACTTGGATAGTTAAATACATTTGCAGTAAAGTGGGAAAGAGAGGCTTGCTTTTATTTATTTATTTTTTAAACCATTCTGAAGTTTTATGCTTCAAAGGGAGAAAGAGTTATCCGGTGCTTTTTTTAACAAGTTCTCTCTGTCACATAATTTTTGGACATGACCAGACACAGGCCCCTGCCCAGCTGGGCAGTTTATCTGGGATGCCTCTTTGAGGGGGACTGCTGTCCACTGAGTTTCTAGAATGCCCCAGAGAAGGTGTGGTGCATGCCCATTGGTACATTTCCGTCTTGGTCCCAGACAAAGATTTGTTTTACTTGGTTTTGGGTTGTTGTTTGGTTTTATGTTTGTTAGAAAACCATGAGATCAAGTTTAGACTGTGTTACAGAACCCTGGATCAAAGGGTCTGGGCAGGGAGTTTGGCTTTTGATAGAAATTACACCTACTCTATGAATCTAAAAAGGTGTTATTGTGTGTTCCTTCTATCACTTTTAGATGAGTGACTATCAGGGTACAGTTTCTCACGTTGCGATACTTTTTGTGCCATCTCCAGGCAAGATGAGACAGGCAGAGTTGTTTCAAAGCTAAGTGCGAGCTTGGTAACATAGAAGCACAGAGAAGAAGTGACCCCGCTCCTGGGTAGGAAACGAACCTCCCAAACACCATCCATAGAGGGAATTGCTCTTTCAAGGTGGCCAGAATTCTGAATTTTAGAACCAGATAGGTGTGCCTCCGTTTAGTTCCTGGTGACATCATGCACACACGAAATATCCTCATGAATGAAAGCCCCAGAAATGACTCCTCAGAGAGGCGGAAAAAAAGAATTTAAACTTTGAGAACTGGACGCTGAGATGAGGACGCTGAGATGAGGGACTCATCAGGAAATTAAAAGAGGCCACACAGAACCAGACGATCAGGTCTTCAGCAGCTGTGGCACCGGACTACCCCCCCCCGACCCCTGCCAGGTGCAGGTGGGGAGGCGTGCGATGGGGTTCCAGCGTCCCTGAGTCCCTAGGCCACTTCAGGGAGCATTTTGGCAAAGTGCGCCGCATGCTGAGAACTGCCACACATTCCTAGACCAGTTAAAACAACCAAACAAGGCTTCAGCTTGGCAGGATAAAGGGGTGGGCTGGTCAGAGAGGTGCCTTTATTCAAATTGCTGAAATGAGTCTAATATAGAAGCTGTGCTCTCAGGGATCTTCTATACATACCCCTCTACAAGAGCTGTATATGCATGTGCGTGTGTGTGTGCATTTGTGTGTATGTCTGTGGTGTATGTGTGTGTGTCATGTATGTGAATATGTGTGCATGTATGTGTACGTACGTCCATATGCTAAGTGAGAACTTGACAACACAGACCCACCTGTGCAATTCCTTGTGTTGGATGATGTTGAAGGTTGAATGAGATGGAAAGAAATGAAATAATGTCCGACTGGTGAGCGGAACAAAACTCGTCCACACTGAAGGGCTTTTTCAGATCGATAGAGGGCTTTCTCATCTCAGATTCCCACAGCACTAACAGTACCCACAGGCCCAACTAGAATCAATAACCAAAGGCTGGCACAGACCGAGCTGCAGCTGGCAGATGTCACAACTCCTTTGCTCTGAAAATAGGCCATGTCACAGAGCTCAGCCAAGATACATTAGCGTGGCCATTTCAAAACGGGGAGGAGAGATAAAGAGTCCCGTCTTACCTATTGCCACAGAACTGATGTGGTTTTTGAGTTACAGGAAAGGGTTTGGAATCTATTCTTCAACAGAAAGTGACTCAGCATAAGATTTTATTAGAGGCCACCTCTGCTACTGGTTACCGAGTGGTGAAGCCTAAAAACCGACCTTCACAGCCCCAGGGGCTGCTCTTCCATGCATGTCTGACCTGCTAGCAGTGTGGACAACTGGCTTATTTGGAGCCACCCTGGAGGCTCCTCTCTGTCCATGCGCCCCATGTGGGTGCCTTATCTCAGGGTCCCGAGTCAGTTGTCACATCTTGTGCCTGACCCCCCATGGGAAACCAGAGATGCCCACACCACAGACCCCCTGCCATAGAAATGGGAAGAGGCACCCAGCATTCACACGGTGACAAACCAGAATGGGGGAGGGGAGGCCTGCGGAAGCCAGACTTCAGCCTTTTTGGAAACAGAATGAAGTGGGAATGCTGCGGCCCGTGCTCCAGCAGACCCCAGAGCAGCTTCTGGCTACTCCAGCCTCTAACTCTGTTTCGCTCCTATGTTCTCCACGTCCCCATTAGCACCTACCTTATTTTAAATGTCACTCATCAGCACTGCATAGGTAGCGTTTGGTTAAAAAGCCAGAATACTGTAGCGTCTTGTTTCGTGATGGTGACCGACCCAGGGGCTCCTGGAGGGTCCCTGGCACGTGGCAGCATATCTGCCTCCGGGGCTAGTTCAGCAGTGGGCATGCAGGAGGAATTCAATGACTGCAGAGCCGATGTGTTGAGGTTGGCTTGCATCCTCCCTCCAGCTAAAGAGAGGTTGTGCCTTCTGACAGGCCAACCGTCGAGAAGTTTCTTAAATAAACAGCCTGTTTGTGACCAGTCCCCTTGCACACTGCTACAGGAAGGAGAGTATTCAGGTTAGACTGGTTCCCCCCATGGCCTGGCATTGCCCACAGGTGCTGCATCAGTACAGCCTGTTAGAATTTGTTTTGTGAAGATGAGACAGATAAAACCCAAACGCAGTTATGCACAGAGGAAAGCATCTTCAAAGGAACAGCCTCCTGGCTTCTCCCGCAAAGAGCTGGGGGGACCGGCCAGGTGGGACCGAATGGCCAGGGCCTCTGCAGACACCAAAGTCACTTCTCTGCGGAGAGACCCTGAACCCTGGTGTGTGAGAAAAAGTGCCATCCTCTTGTGGCATTGGGGAGATTTATATTTCAAAGAGTGCAATGATGTGTCACAACGTACGGGACACAGTTCCAGAGATATCTGTGGCTCTGATTCAAAGACGAAAGTCCCTAAGTGTTTTCCAAATTGCTCTCTTGGCACAGAGGGTCTCGCTCACTGTCCGAGCCAGGGCTGGCTGGCAAACCTGTTTATTTCTACTCATGTTGGCTTTCATCAGCCGCATCCCCTCTGGCCACCCTGGGCTCGCACACTGGCGGGGACGGCTGCACCTCCAATGTCTGCGGTCCAGCCAAAGTGACCCCCTCCTGTCCCGTTTTCAGTACTAGATGCCTCTGCAGTGTTACCCGCTACTTCCTCTGTGTAGTCTTTATTTCCTCACTGACATCCAGAGAGCTCCCTGCTGAGCGAGGAGCCTGGCGGCTGGAGGCAGGTCGACCCGTGTGAGTTGAGTTTGGAACTCCCAGCAAGTTGCGGTGTCTGTACTCGGTTCCCGCTGCATGTGTCACGTATAATGATACATGATATTATGTCATTGTATCACCGTTTCTGCGTGTGAGAAGAAAATGAGCTAATGCCTGAGCGCATGGTCGATGCTCAAGACATAAAAGTCGTTGTCGTCATTATCATCAGGAACTGAATCAAAGCCCATGGCTTGTCCTTAATTTTGTATCCACTCATATTCATGGGCTGATGAGATGAATTAATGAGTGGTGGAATGAATGATTGTTTCTAGGACCCGGTAAAGGGGATACGATGGAAGGAAGGGGAGAGATAGAATGAAGCAATGAATTTGGTCGGTTATTTCGAGGTTTACTTTGCTCTAAGTGGCTGGTCAGGCCTGGCCTGGGGTTAAACAGCTCTTACTGGACAACCAACCACATCTCGGAAGCTTGTGCTGTGAAGCTGGAGCCTAGGAAGGGAGGCATCACCACTGTGCAGGCAGCAAATACATTTCTAAATGACAACTATGGTACACTCATTGCGACAGCCACTCCAGCTGGTAAAAGGCATGACTGATTTTGCTCACGCTCAGGGGGGCTGTGGTGCCCCACCCCACGAGTGCTTTGTGCACCATGAAGTACACGGCAGTGATGGGTCTGAGGGCACAGGAGCGTCGTACCTCAGGGCACGCTGCTGTCAGATGGAACGGCCAGTCTAGCTCCCCAAAGCATGGTGTCCCCGTCTCTACACCAGCAGTTCCCAACTTGCTCAGGGGACCAGATGAGAAGTAGCCCCTCTCCGCAGCCTTCTGGGAGCAGTGCTGGGCAGCCACCTGAGTAGGGGGAGGTGACAGATCCCAGTGGAGGTGCCTTGGGGATTGTTCTTGTCCTTGCCAGGGTTTCACAGGGAAAGGCCACACAACCACTACCCATGTTGAAAGACCTCCCTCCAGGCCTTTCCGAGCAGTGGAGCAGGAACTCAGTTTAGCTTAGACTGAGTGCTTTGGGGTGGAGAGAGAGAAGAAGAATGTACTGGGTTAGTGATTCTGTTTGTTCACTGGAGCTTCTAGAAATTAGAAAAAAACATTTCTGGTTTGTGACTTGAGCATCAGGGAGACAGGAGCAAGGCCACATCCAAGAACCATAGTTGAGTAGAACTGAAAATCACCTATGTGTATTCTGAGGAAGGACATTGCATCTGGGTCAAAACATGTTATTGAATGAGCCTCATGAAAGGCCATGGCTCTGGGAAGAACCATTTAGAAAAGGAAATAGATGCTCAGTTGAAAGCCATCAGTTCTGGGGACCCACAGTGTTGGCCTGGACAGCATCTGCGCGCCGACTGATGGGGCCCATCTGGTGGGGCATGTAGTGGCCGGAGCTGCCTGGAGGCCGGGGAACCATTACACACCGTCTCTGAAGGCTTGTGGCTTCCTCAGTGACATGTGTTTGTGGTTTGAAGATGGCTGACTGGACTAAGAATTTGAATTCTCATATGTAAATAATAGGTGTAAAATTTACACTTGTGTACAGTGAGGTGGGGACCCTTCAGCGATGGGGTGTCTCGTGTGTCAGGAATTCAGCCTCCTGCTGGAGTTCAGAGCGGGCCATAGTGTCTGACGAGAAATGGCACAAACCAGAACGAGACCAACACCTTGGTTCCCACCAGACAAATAAACCCCCACTCATCTGGGAGCTGGTGGGGTGAGTGGCCTTTGCCTGCTCCCCAGGGTGCTTTCTGAACCCCCAAATGCCCGCGGGTGCAGACAGTAGACCTCCACGTGGCCAGTTCCAAACCGTGGGGGCTCCGTGCCATAGAATGGCCTTCGCAGTGGGAAGAGGACCACGTCCCCACCCACGAGTGTCCAGTTCCCTGGGGGATAACAGAGGCGAGTGAGCGTGATGTAAGGGAAGGTCTCAGGTGAAAGAGCCGTCAGCAGTTTCCACGACGGAGGGTGTGGGAAAGCAGCTCTCCCACTGAAGGGCTGCTAGGAGGAGCAGAGCGAGGAATGCACGTGAAAGAAGACCTCTTCCAGAATAAAACATCATCCTATCAGTGTCAGGGTTCACCGTTGTCACTGTTCTAAGGGACCCACAAGTGGGTTATTCATTCCAGAAATGTATCGAGGACCTACTGTGTGCCAGGTAGTGTGCAGAGATGCTGAAGAAGTAAGACCTGATTTATGTGCTAGAGGCTTCATTCAAAGTAGAAAGACTTGTAATGTCCTGAGTCAGGCAATTTAAGTCTGGTGCAGACACATCAGCAGACAGTGAGTCATGCACTGCAGCCTCATTCTGCTCCTTTGAAAAAGTACCATTCCCTTCGGTAACCATGGTAGCTCTCAGTTCTAGCGCCATGCAACTAACCAGAGACAGCCAGGTGAAGCCTTCCCTGGTGGCACTGCCTCCACTTTGACTTGCTATGTCTTTCTGAGTAATGCTCTCATCTTTCTTCCCATTCTTTGGTTCTGCTGGCCATCAGTGCCATGTCTGGGTGGTGTGGTGCGCTGACAAAGGGGGAGCAGGTAGGGGTGGGGTGAGGGTGGGCAGACCATTGCAGACCGGGGTAGGGCAACATTTTTCCAATGGACACCCAGATGTCTCAGGCCACTTAAGAAAAGTTGCTCATATCTATTTGCCAGTCTCGAACCTCAGGACTTTGTTCCAAATGTAAAGTTCCATGTCCATTACATTCTTAGCATCTTGCTTAGTGGACTGCATGGAAGGGAACTTGAAAAGTCATTTTAAAAATGTGTGAGAAGGACATCGAACACCTGCGAGGAGCATGAATAGACCGGAACCAGCCCCCCGGTGACACCCTCCCTGGGGGTCTGGGGCATCATTAGAAAATCGGTGGAATTTTGAGACATGAAGACCTGGAGGTGTTTCAGGTGTCAGCACGCAGATAAACAGGAAAAGCTCCAAACAACAATGCTTGGGGTATTGGCACAGGTCACAGGATCCCAGAATATGGGGACCCTGGGAAGATGTCGATATTTGCCCCTTTATCCCACTCTTAGCGAGAAAGGAGCAAAATTTCACAGACCGGAATTACCTTCCCTTTTCCCCCCTCTCTCTCCTGTATGCTGGCTGCTACCTCTCAAGCTTGTTTGTGATAGCCCAGGCTTAGCCGAAGGCAGAAGCACAGGCCAGCGCACCCCCTCCACAAGCCCCGTTAGCCCCAGGAGTTGGGGGGGGAGCTGTACTTGGCTGCAGACTCACCAGCAGGAATACGGACACCTCTTGCTGTAGCGACAGCAGTAAAACTGCCACTCCCGATCCAGTACGGACTCGAAGTAGCGACTCTGGAACCCTGCCACCAGCCCATTGCTGGAGCACGTCTGGTACCTGAAGGCAAGAGCACAACCCCGAGTGAGCCAGTCACACATGAGCAGACCCCTTTCGAGGACCCCAGCTCTCAGTCACTGAGGCAGGCCCCTCTCTCCCTGACCTCAAGTCCTAACCGTTGATTTCATTGTAATACAAATAACAAAGACTCTTATATTTGTAGAGATGACATATGACCATTAAAATTCAGACCATTCAGAATCTTTCAACTGCAGGAAATCTGGGGACTGCTGCTCCTGGGCGACCTCTAGAATATATTATTAGATGGAAGAATGCATAAATGGATGGATATAGAAGCATCTAGAATTTTATCAATGCAAGATTGTCTTCTTTGTGCCATTTCAAGCAAAACACATCATAATTCATTTTCACTGGAATTTAAAATAGAAAGAAAACAGAGAGAAACACAATGAACTGAAAAACGTCCAGGGAGGCTCTCTTCTTAGAGCAGGGCCCTGGGGAGTGAGTCCAAGGACACTCCTTCATTTGGCCTCAGACAGCAGCGAGGCCATTTGTCCAGGATGGCCCGGTAGGGCAACTGGGAACCACCCCGGATTTTCACTGCCTCCCCAGGAATCTACCCACCGCCCACTAGACGCTAAGCTGAACATGGTCAGCATGTGTTTCGGTCCAAATTCGGCCCGGTGCCCACCATGGGTTCTGGCACATGGAAGTGCTCCTTGCGGCCTTGTGACAGGCCGGCTGCACTCCAGTCACCCTCCGAGGGTCTCTTTCCTGGCTGCTCAGGTCTGAGTCTTCCAGGAACATGGCTCCTCCTCTCGGGTCCACAGACCTGCCCTCGGGCCTCACGAATTTTCATTCTTTTCGCTCCGTCTGGGCTGCTGGTCTGGGACCACCCCTTTCGTCGTCGCATCCTCTTCCCGAGGCAGGCTGGCGTGAAGCTGTGTGGTCACTCCTCCTCTGTCCCGTCCTCTTTCCTCCCACGCCTGCCCCAGGTCCCCCGTGCCTTGACCCCTTCCCATGGCCGCAGGGGGCCCCACCTTCCTGGGCGAGGGGTTTAGCTCTCGGCTATTTCCTAGCGCTTCCTGCCCCGACCTTACGTGTCCTCTCATGAGTGAGCCGAGCAGGCTGCCCTCTGTGTGCTACTGGCTGGCAGCGGCTGGGATTCAACCCTGTCTTCCAAGTAAAGATAAGTTTCTAGAAAATAGGATACAGTAAGTACCCTGTGCCGATAGTGAGAGGGACCGTGCGGACATACAACCTATAAAACCATCAGCGACTGGATTTCTTTTTGTTCTAAAAAAATTTTTGGAAACAATCTGGTGGCTCTGATGAAACTAGATAGTAAATAGATTTCATGTCCCTGGCCAGAAAGCATCAGTCCTTTTCATCCGATTATTATCCCCTTATTCACTTGTGCACTTATAATTTCAAATATGCATTTATTTATTCATTCACCCATTCAACAAACTTGTCCTCCGCTACCCTTCTGTACCCATCACTGTGCTTGCGTGTTGAGAGGTGGGCGAGGTCCAGGGTCATCCATGCAAATCAGCCTGAATGCCCTGTCCCCAGGCCTTGGGAGAGGCTGTGGCGGGCCTTAGAGGGACGGCTCAGCTGGAGGAGGCAGATGGTGCCAGCTAGGGAGTGCCCGGAGGCCCGTGCCCTCTGAGGCGCTAGTCTTCTTTGTCCTCCCATCGCTCACATCACACCAGGAGTGTCACCGCTGTGGAAAGCCTGGCACACTTCGGGAAGCCGCATGGCTGGGATGGCCCCTGGGGTCTGGGATGGTGGCGGATGGTCTAGTCTAGCCTCCTTCTAGCAACGAGCAAGAGGCGTCTCCAGTAGGAAGCGCAAGGGTCATAAACAGCTCGTGTGTGTCCAAAGAGACAGCGCGCAGCAGAGCGGCGCTGTCTGCGGCCTCCCTCCCTGCCATCCAGCCCCAAAACCCTGCTTCCTCTCCAACGGCCCTTTCCGAACAGAGCGGGCTGAGGTCTCCATTTGTCACCATCCCATTGTTTTGGCTTGTCCTGTGCTCTCAGGCCACCACAGGGGACAGCATTCTCAGGTGATAAGTCCCTTAGGTAAAAATAAATGTGGCAAGATAAGCTGCCCTGCCTCATGGGGTGCAAGGGATACCCATGCCGAAGGCAATCCAAGTTCCATGAATTCCCCGCCGGCTGTTAGCCAGGCGGCTGGCCCCACGGTCCTGTGTGGGAAGCGAAGCGTGTCTGTCATTCTGTCACACGCCACCTCAGATAACGCTGGCCTGTGGAGATTAGTCGGACACCACAGGCCCCGGGCCTAAGAGCGTACGGTGAAAGTTAGATAGGCGCCCAGAAGCCCCTCCCCAGTGTGTGTCCCCCACGGTCACGTGTTAGGCGAGTGAGCCTGCACTGGAGATGGGTGTGTGTGTGGGCAGCACGCCGAAATTATTCCCCCAGGAGTGGACCTCTGTGGGGGTACGTTTGCACACTCAGGTGGGGGGCAGTGTGTAGAGTGGTTAAAAGCTGGGTCACCTCGGGCAGGCTTCACACCCTCTATGGCCTCATCTTTCTCAGCTGTAAAATGGGCAGGCAAATAGCATGTACTTATTTCAGTGATTGTGAAGACCGGATAGGACAATGCATGTCTGATTCCAGGGACAGTGAATTTTCATGCTTAATAAGCTGCTTGCTATTGTCATCACACTTTTAGTTCTCACGGCAATTGTGAGTAGACCCCGCGAAAGCCGCCCTGGGCTCCCCAGCCTCTAGTCAGTGGCAAGCTGGTGGGGCCACATGCATTCCCCCCACAGCTGTCCCCACACTGAAAGCAAAGACAGAAAGCCCTGTCCTGTGCCTGTGAGAGTGCCACAGGACTGTCCTGGGGAGCAGACACGGTAGCAATGCCGCCATTAGAGAACAGTCCATCGGCGCTAAAGACCAGGGAGAGAAAGGAGAGATGGGCGGGGGTGGGGCAGTGCCGAGGCGTTCAAGCCCTGATTCCCCTCTGAAGCCCCAGCAGGCTGACTCTGTGCCCCATCTTGTCCTTTTTGTTGACATTTATGCCACCTGAGGATGCGAATCCTCACCTGAGAATATTATCTGAAGATTAAAGAGATGCTATAGGTCAAGTGTCTCCTGCACGGGCAGACTCAAAGTATGCTATTAAAAGGCGGGAGAGACAGTAGATCTCATTATATTGTCATAAATAGTTACAGTGAAATACAGAGGCCACATCCTCGTCTCCAAATCCACCTTCTGTCGGGGCCTGTGTTAGGACCTGTCAAGGTCTGAGTCTTCCGATGGGACACTGAGATGAGCTCTGAAAATGGAAAGCAAAGCATAAAAACGGTTTTTTATTCTTCTTGTGAGAAGTCTTTCTGTCTTGACAATTCCAGCTCATGCTGATTTTTCTTCCCCGTGACATGTTGTCACCATCACACAGTTCATCTGACACGTACTTTCACTGAGCTGTGTCATGGAGGATAGTGTGGGCTGTTGAAGGCAAACACTGTGCCGCTTACCGCATCCTCTGGCCACGGTGGAGGCGTCTGAGTAATCCCTTTGTAATACCGAGTTGTGGGCAGCCTGCTCTCTCCCTGCCTGCATCTGGGTGAGGGCGCTGCTGTCTTCTCCATGTCCAGGTTTAAGGTCTTCTGGTCTGTCTACCAGACTTCAAGACGGTGACGCGGAGATGACCTGATAAACTGTTTCTCTGGGTAGAAACACGTGGACTAGGACATGGGGAGAAATACAGATTCTCCCCGAAATACGAACGCCTGCCCCACGCAGCAGTAGAGGCTACTCGAAGGCCTCTGAGGAGATCAGTCTTCTGAGACATGCTGACATTCTGAAGTCCCCCGGGGCCTGAGAGTGCTTCCAGGTGGTGCAAGATGGAAGGCGTAAGCGCAGAGCTCACGAGTGCCAGTTATTACAATATTCGCAAATGCCACCGCTGTGTCTGTCTGAAAACATGACATATTCAGGACATTCATAACGTCCACTTACTCTCTATAGATTATAACTGAAGTGTATGTTCTCCAAACAAGGGAGTGCACGTCAGGGACCTTTATAATCTAGCAATTTGTATTTCAAGCCCAGCTTTATAATTTACCAGCTGTGTCAGACTTGTCTCTTTAGTTTCAGTTTCCACAGAGCAGTCATGATAGTGAGGATAAGTAACCTGTGCCAGGGACTCACCTTGTGCCAGGCATTGTGCTAAGCTCTATACGGGCGTTAATTATCTTAATCACCAAAATGATCCTATAACATGGGCTCAGATAATCAGTTCCCCACCACCATCACCATTTGACATATAAGGAAACTGAGGTTCAGAGAAGTTAAGTCATTCTCCAAAGGACGCACAGCCAGCACCGCATATCTAGGATCTCATTTAATTCTCACAGTTCTGGGGATTTGCCTTTGTAGAGGTGGAGACTGAGGCTTGGAAAGTTGACAGGACTTGCCTAAAGGTAGTAGTGGGGCTGCATTTGGGGAATTGCTCCGCTTGACTCCAAGGTTAAAAATCTTTTCATAACTTCAAGATTCTTCAGAGAAACACACACACACACACATGCACGCACGTGCACACACATGTATCCTAACTGTGGAAATCTCTTTTTTTTTTTTTTGAGGGCAGTGTCACTGTCCCTCCCATGTGGGCCCGAACCGGGGCCGCTGGCTTCCCAAGCCAGCACTTAACCACCGCGCCACGCGGCCGGCCCTGGAAATCTCTCACTGACTGGGAAGATTATGTCTCACAAGTGCCCAGACAGGAGGAGCAAACCCGCTACCAGGAAGAGTGGACCTTTGCCATCCTTCTGAGCACAGCCAGGAGCCATTTTTGCAAAGCTCCCCCGACAGCTGAGTCCTAGTACTTAGGAGGGTAGGTGGGCAACCAGCAAGACCCTTGGGTCTGCCATAACCCCGTCCCTCTCACTCAGCCTTCTTGCCCTCAGAGGTCATCCTTCCATGGATGTGGTATCCTCTTTAGCCTGGCACTCACTGTTGCTTGATCCAAGAACAAACGTAATGCCCGTGTAATATCCTCCCACAGCACTGGAGCATCCAATGGTCTGGCTTGGGCACCACCTCTGCCACTCACTGGCTACGAGCGGGCCATCTCCTAATGCTTCCGAGTCACAGGGCCTCATGTACAAAACGGGGGAGACAGTCATGCCTGCCTCCCAGGCTTGCTGTGAAGGTCGCTCAAGGGCAGAGGCTATGTGTCATTCATCTTTATGTCTCTGGAGTCTGGCAGAGTTTGAGGTAATAAGCATTTGGTAGTGAACGAGTGAGCAAAGGAACATATGGATGAGGGCTGTTTATCAACTGTGCGGTTCCACTGAAATTAGGATTAGGGCAGCGGCACCTTGGTGTGACATGACTATTTCACTGATTCTCAGTGCCTGACCCCCTTGGCCTTCATCCCTAATCTTTGAGGTGAGGATGTTACTCCAGGTGCTGTCCAAGGCCTTCCCAGGGCTGCGACCGATTCTGCTATGCCATTAGCCTTTGCCACTCCCAGTGTGTGCTCTGCCAGCCTGCATCCTTAGCTTTTTAAAAATCCTTTGCTTTGGGAATAATAGCAGACTTACAGAAGACACATAAAGGTAATACACAGGAGCCATGTGTGCGCTCACCTGGCTTCCCATCACGTCACCCGTCACGACTCTGGTGCCTCCACAAGCCCCCCATTCCAGCCTTCGCGTGGCTCGCGCCTGTGCCCACCGGCGCCCCTTCCTGTGCAGGGGCCCACACCAGGCTCCCACGTGGCATTTAGCCCTGAGGCTTTGAGGATAACGGAAACCCAATAACAAGTGTGCCCACTGTGCGCTGTGCATGTTTTAGAGAGCTGCAGGAAGTCTGGGAGACCATCCTGCATGGTAACACATGCCACAAGCCCAACTGGGGTTTGGACAGTAGCAGTGAGCCTCACCTTATAGACACCGGGACCCTGAGAACCGAATATGTGATGTGAGCCAAACCGTTTGCCCGCAGGAAAGTCTGCAGGCTTCTTGGCTGAGGGTGGCGGGGACACTGGCCGGGCTTGGACTGCGGGGACACTGCATATTGAGTGGGGCCTACTGTGTGCCAGCATGAGTCTGGGCTCTGGGGAGTACGGCATTGAGACAAAGCCCCTACTTTCATGAAGCTTGTGTTTTGAAGGAGGCAGTATACAAATAGCAATCAGGTAATGACAGGTGCACCACAGGAAGTACCAGGCAGGTTGGGGAGTGGAGGCTCCCCAGGGCGGGGTCTGAGGAGGCAGGCACCATCCCCACAGAACCCCGAGTTAGGACGGGCTGCTCGGCACCAGACCGAGTCAGATGACGGAAAACTGTGTCCTTCCAGACTTGCCTTGATGCTAACTGTCTGTGGGACAGCTTTCCTTTCTTATCTTCTTCGTCACATGGCTTGTCTTTGGTGAATTCATAAATTCAAATAGCTCCAGTATGAGCTGCCATCGACAAGTGTCTTCTTGAGATTCTTTCAAGCCCAGGGTAGAAAACAGGTGCCATGAGACAGAACGCGGTTCCTCCGACTTCAGGGTCCATGTAAAGCTGGCCGGCCCCACATCGGCCTCATCAAATCCCAGATTCACCGACCCCTTCTTCACTGCCTGTGAGGCATCAGGCATGTTTCAGATGTAGGTTTGTTTCAGCGTTCTCCTACACTTTTCTCCTGTAAGCATCGCCGTAGCAGCCCCTAACAGCTTGTGAAGTGGGTGTCACACCTTTTTTTTGGGTTTTATTTTTTTTTTTTGCTAGAATGATGCAGAGCTAAAAGATGATAGAAATGGGCTGTGAATCAAGGTTTCCTGATTCTGAGACCAGAGCTCTTACCACCACACAAGAGCTTAATTAACCTCACTAGAAAATTCCAGCCTCCATCTTTTTCCATGCAGGGTCCACATGTCCTGCAGGCTGTGCCCCCCAAGTTAGAGGAGATGCCCTGAGCATGACTGAGGTCCCCTCTGAGATGGCAACGGGCCACTTGTGGGGCTGAGGGAAGGCCTCCTAGCAGTCCTCCGTGGTGAGCCAGCTTGTACATTTCAGAATCTGGCGCCTAAAGCGGTGGTTTGCCACAGAGGCACTCACCGCAGTGAAACACCTTCTGAAGGCTGTACTCCAATCAGCAAGCGTCATTAGCAAACCCTCCATATTGTTGTCAAGTCTTGGAAAAGGAACGGTCGGACTGCACGATCTCAGAAGGCTCCCCGCCTCCCATGCCCTCCGCTCTGCGTGGCCCTGAAATGCACTTGGATTTTTTCTTGCAGGAGATGGAGACTCCTCCCGCCTCTTAAAATAAACCTGCAGGCTGATTTAGTTATAGAAGACAGCCAAATTGCACAAACCCACCAACTCTTTCCCCAGAACAGATTACGAGCCTGCAGCCAACAGGAAGAAGGAATTGCTCCCCAGCCAATGAGCAGTTTCTTTCTTCCAGATTGTTCACTGAGACTGGAGTCTAAACTCAAAGCAATAATGATCTAAAAACGTGCCTCTGGGGTCCTTGGTGTCCATCCCGGGGCAACTGAGTTCTGTTGTAAAAAAGCTGCTTTTCTTTGTACTCTGTGCTTAGTGGACGGGGAGAAGGAGGCTACAGAGGAGGAAGGGGAAAATACTTTGACTCTGTGGACTCAGAAATGTGGGGGAAAGGCGGTGGAAGAGAGAGCCTGCCTGGCAGCTTCTCACTTGGCTCCCACTGGCCAAACAAAAATCATGTTATTTTCACTCCCTTCCTCTGTTGCTTTTCTTCAAATAGCCTGGGAGTTCAGGACAAACCAGTCACAAGTTGTCAAGTTTAAAACTAAACACCATTTGCCTTCTCTAAACAGAAAGATAAACAGAAAGAACAACAGAGAGCAGGAAAGATCCAAGGCGTTTTCAGGGCCAAGCCGAGCACAGAGCAGGGGGCGTGGGGCCTTCTGGGACCGTGCAGTCTGGCCGTCTGCTCTCATGAGCCGGGGACCCAGGGAGGTGAACTGCTGGTCCAAGGTCACACAGCAAGTTGTCTCTAGAATCAGGATCCATATCCAACTGACTCAGAGCCCCAGGCTCGTCCTTTGGGGGTGAGAAACCATTGTTGAGTGCTCTTTTACTGTGGCTTTACAAAGGGGCCCCACCCATAGAAGGCCCCTAGATGGGTAGATGCAATTAGGTCATTCCTGGCTCCATGCCAGGCAGTGGGCCCCGCTTTGGGGAGTCACTGGACACTGTCAGTCACAGGCCTGGCTGGGCTCTGTCTGAGTCAGCCATCTGTCAGAAGGGGTTTTGGGTAATTAAATCTGCTCATCAGAGACAGCAGGGGTGGTGAGAAACGCCCCCCACACCTGTGTGGCCCTCTCCCTATCCCTTCCCCAGGCTGACTGAGCCCGTCCTAAGCCATGGTAACCAATCTGCTTCCAATCTCTCCAGCGGGGGGCTTTGGGAGTGATCTTGCAACAACCCTGCCAGGGTGAAGAATTGCCCTGAGTCCAGTCCTGTGACAGTGGCCTCATCCTGTGGCCCTGGCCTCGTCCGGTGGCCCTGGCCTTGTCCTGTGGCCCGGGGTCCAGTCCTGTGGCCCTGGCCTCGTCCGGTGGCCCTGGCCTCGTCCGGTGGCCCTGGCCTCGTCCTGTGGCCCTGGCCTCGTCCTGTGGCCCTGACCTCATCCTGTGGCCCTGGCCTCGTCCTGTGGCCCTGGCCTCGTCCTGTGGCCCTAGCCTCGTCCGGTGGCCCTGGCCTCGTCCTGTGGCCCTGGCCTCGTCCTGTGGCCCTGACCTCATCCTGTGGCCCTGGCCTCGTCCTGTGGCCCTGGCCTCGTCCGGTGGCCCTGGCCTCGTCCGGTGGCCCTGGCCTCG
Source organism: Aselliscus stoliczkanus (assembly GCA_033961575.1). NCBI lineage: Eukaryota > Metazoa > Chordata > Mammalia > Chiroptera > Hipposideridae > Aselliscus > Aselliscus stoliczkanus. The sequence continues at coordinate 58,314,025 of CM066739.1, forward strand.
TCCTGTGGCCCTGGCCTCGTCCTGTGGCCCTGACCTCATCCTGTGGCCCTGGCCTCGTCCGGTGGCCCTGGCCTCGTCCTGTGGCCCTGGCCTCGTCCGGTGGCCCTGGCCTCGTCCTGTGGCCCTGACCTCGTCCTGTGGCCCTGACCTCATCCTGTGGCCCTGGCCTCGTCCTGTGGCCCTGGCCTCGTCCTGTGGCCCTGGCCTCGTCCTGTGGCCCTGGCCTCGTCCGGTGGCCCTGGCCTCGTCCGGTGGCCCTTTCTCTGCTGGCAGAGCCCACACGGGGCAGGGCAGCAGGCCCTCCAGCAGCCCACTGTGCAGAAGCACCAACGCTTTGCAGTTAAGACTCGTTGGACCCTTTTCCTGGCTGTACCAGCTGAGAAAACCCCTGACCTCCAGAGTGCAGCTTGTCTACCTATAAAATGACTTACCAATTTGTTCTGAGCGCTAAGCGAGATAATCCACACGAAGCACTCAGCCTGGTGCCTGCTCAGTGTAAGCTCTCAACAAATGGCAGCTGTTTGTATTATGTAACTCGGAGCTCCCCTCTCCTGCCCCGCTCTTCCACCCGTCGGTGTCTTTTCCCCGCATCACCCATCAGTGTTCTGTCCGCTGGTGGAGTGACCACCAGGGTTTTATGCTTGAGCACCCCTAAACACACCACACCCCATTCCTGCTGGAACGCCTCAGAGCGTCTTCTCTCTAGAGATACCCCAGGGCAGCAGCCTGCTAGTTCCTCCTCCCTGGGCAGGGTCTGCCTACCCCTCAGTGGTCCTGCCTCCATCCAGGCGGCCGTGATAACCAGCCTAGCAGCCAGTAGCTCCTGGAATGGGCTCCTGACTAAGCATGGGGCTGGCACAGTCACACCCCCACAGTGAAACATGGGCTGGGACCATGGCCACGGCATTGACTGTGGCAGAGCCCAGTTGGGTGACATAACACTTCTCCCTGAAAGCGTTTAGCAAACTGTTTCCCAGCAACGGAACCCATTTAAAATTCCGACAAAAAAAAGGACCTCCATATTTACAATTCAGAGAGCACATTTAATCGGGGTAGGAGAGAACTATTTAATTTCACTTTGCCAATTTTTTTTTGTCCCCTCTCCCCCATTTACTGACTCTAAGTCAGTATTTCTCAAACCGTCTGTAGTGAGGGACCAGTTGCTTATTCCCCCCTAACTATTGTGGACCAATCCTTCTGTAAAACAGTGAAAAGAAATCAGTACAAAACTAAAATGTCATTTGGACGGCGCAACAATATTCAATGGCTATAACGGTACTTAAATACTTTCACTCTCTGGACTCATCCTTTGGTGGACTGGTGACCAGCTCACAAACCCACACCAGTCCCCCTTTGGAAGGCACAGAAGCACAGAGGGGTGCATCTGCCTCGGACACTCCCCGTCCTGGGTTCTCGAGCAGCAGCCCGGCCCCGCCCAGAGCACCCGAAAGGTGCCTGGCAGGGGGTGCTCAGGCGTTAGAAGCAGCGCCCAGAGGGTCCACAGGCAGAGGGATGTGATGGGCAGTCAGCCCCAGCCCGGGCGCCTGCACGCGCCCCCTTACCATTCCATGCCAGCCCTGTTGATCTCCTCCCACCAGCACTCCGTGGGCTCCCCCAGGCTCTGGGGCGTGGGTACGCAGTCGTAGTTCCACTGTCTGTCGGAACCCTCCTTCTTGTTGAAGATGCTTCTCACCGCCACCACCACCTGCCCGTGGGGACACTGGTAGCTGAAGCCCTGCCGGTTCAGATTCACCCAGCCATCGTCGCTGTAGTCCTGGTACTGCTGGTACAGGTACCCATAGCCACCGTACTGGCCCCAGGCCACACTGACCAGCGGCAGCAACACCCACAGAGTGAGATGCATGCTGCCTGGGCTGCTGGCAGAGTCGGCCTCAGGCTGCTGGGCGCGCTGTTTTATACGGCGGCCGCCGACATGTGGCTTCCAGATGTGTGCGAGCAGCCTCCAACTGCAGTGTGTCATCGCTGAAGCCCAGCTTCTCCGGGTGGAGACACTGGCCATGGTCCGTCCAGCTCGTTTTAAGGCGGAATGCCAGGAAAAGTGTAAGCAACATACAAATGGAAGAAACCGCCTGGAGAAAGGACAGCATTGTGGATATATCAGAAGAGCTAAGGGCTTCACGTCCCTTGCAAACACTCACCTGAGAAAAGCAGCGTATTTGTCCGACGTCTCTCTGCACCTCCCCTCTATCTGCCCACCCTCCCCCCACTAGCAAACCCCTGTGTTTGGTCTCCAAACTACAATAGCCTTCCAGGACTGCACAAATATCCACAAAGTAACACCAAAACACCAGGATAATAAGGACAAGGGACAGAGTCATTTGGATTTCAGGGAGGCGTGGATGCCTGGGTTCTTTAAGTCCTCAGCTCATCCTGTAACTGAGCTTGGTGCGGTGGACCGGTTTGCAAGGCTGCTCTGGGAATTCTGAATCACACGTGGAAGTGCCGTGGGCCCGTGGACAGAGCGGCTAAGCATTGTCTGTCTTCCTCCCCAGCTGCTCTGGAAACTGCTCTGCTCTCAAAAATGTAATGAGTGTAATCCGAATGAAGCCATTTTTTTTCTCTTTCGGCATTGAAAGATGTATCGATTTTTCCCAGTTTTGGGTAATTATGGATTAGGCATAGATAAACATCCACGTACACATTTTTAAAAAAAATATTTAAACTTCATGTATTTTTTTCCGGTTTTATTAAGCACTTGACAAACCTCACTGTATATATGTAAGGTCTACAGCATAATGGTTTGACTTACAGATATTGTGAAATGGTCACAACAGATTCAGCTAGCAGTCATCTTCTCATCTAGATACAATACAAAAAAAAAGGGAAAAAATCCTCCTGTGATGAGAACTCGTAGCATTTACTCTCTTAACAACTTTCCTATATGTCATAGAGCAGCGTTAACTAGAGTCACCACTCTATACATTGCATCCCTAATGTTTATCTTCTATCGTACTAGTGTTTGTGTGAACACATGTTTAGTTCACTTGGGCGGATACCTGGAAAAGGCATTCCTGGACCATAAGGCACGTATATGCCTAACCTGGTAAACAGCTGCCCAAAGTCTACAGTGGCTAACCCCCTGTGGTCCCTACCCAATAGCTGCCATTTCTTATTTCATTTTAGCCATTTTAACAGGTTAGTAGTTTCCCAGTGGTTATTTCCGTGACGTTGGGAGTTCCATTTTCCGAATGACCATGATGGTGGGCATCTTCTCACGTGTTTACTGGCCCCCTCTGTGTCTTGTTTGGTGTTTTGGCTGCTCAAATCTTTTGAGCCCTTCAGGCATCTCCTGCTTGCAGAGTAGTTCCCGTTCATCGTCGGGCTGTTGTTAGGGAAGTTTCTTAATGTTGTGGTTGTAGATCACTGATCTCTTATCAGTTGCCTGACTTCCAAAGTTCCTGTGAAGCTTGTTAAACCACCGACTCCTGGGCTCCCCTGCAGATGTGCTAAATCATAACCTGACAGGGCCTACCCAGGTATCTAGAATTAAAAAAAAAATTTTTCCAGGTGATTCTTATTCACACCAAAGTTTAAGAACCAGTTTTCTAAAGGAGTGTGGAGCCGGAGGGAAAATCACACTACATATCCTATCCCTTGCCCGACCTGTAGCACATTTGCCAGATGGCACTGAGGCGGGATTACACGTCAAGGTGAACTTCAAGGAGAAAGGAAGTCGCACATAGGAAGAGAGCAAACGTGTGCACACGCCCTGGGCATGCTGATGGTCGTGGTCACCAAATGGAGAAGAGGCTCTGGTCTAGCGGGCATGTGAGCCTCCGTTTTGTTTTTGGCTCCGTTTCTTCCTGTAGCTTCTATCTTTAAGTAACTCCCCAGCTAGCAGCTGGGATGCTCATGGCTTAGGGTGACCGCTTTGATTTATAATACGTGGGAGCAATCATTCTCAACCCTGTCGCCACTCAAGAATTATCTGGGAGTTTCTGAAAGATGCCAGTGGCCTAGCCTCACCCCAGGCCCATCAGACGAGGAGCTTTTGAGCAGGGCCCAGACAAGAGTGCCCTCTACACCCTTCCTGTCAGATTGTCACGTGCAGCCAAGGTTGGAGCCACTATTCTAGAGGTTTTAGAGTTTATCATCCTGGTGCTGATGAGTTACCTTCTGCATCGTGGGTATGACTTATGAGTCATCTTAAGCCTTAAGGAGCTCCAAGACAGTACAAACCATCGTAAGCACTTATCTTTATTATATAATGCATTCGTTTCCCGACAACTCCCAGGTCTGGGCAGATGCCCTTGCTCTGCAGACCTCTTTCGTCTTACAGCTCAGTGCTGTCATTGTTGGATTCCACGTAACATGTGGAAGTAAACATCTTTGCAGTTTAGGCGAGTTTGGGGTTAGATTCCTGTTACTTACAACGGAAAGCATGCTAATTCATGCAGTATCTCAGGGGATCCCTGAAACTGCTGAGGTCTTGGAGCAGGTTGCTGGAGGCCTCACACAGACTGGTTTCCCTGAGCAGACATTAGGGATGTAAGCTGAATGCATTTACAGTTTACCATGTGTCTCAACTAGGTCATCATATCCTCTTCCTCACAGCCTTTAATACATATTAGTGAGGCACAATTGGGATTTGTTTTTCACAGGTGAGGAGATGGTGGTCAGGGACTTTTTTTGGCTCAGATGCCTAAAGCTGGAAGGTTATGACCCCCAGGTCTTCTGATTGCTGTTCTGTGATTCTTTTCATTATTTCCTCAACACTGCAGTCACCAATTACAAATGAACATTTAGAAATAATTGCCCAATAACATATTTATAAGGTTATTTGCACACACACACCCACACACCTAATTTGCACGATAGATTTCTGCTGTTACTGGTCAAGTCTGGTCCGTAGGCCTTAGAACCTCCAGGCACTAAGTATTAGATCAGTAGTTTTCAAGGTGTGGTTCCAGGACCCAAAGCATCAGCTTCACCTGGGAGCTTGTTAGAAATGCAGATTCTCTGGCCCCACCCTGCTGCGTCAGGCACTTGGGGGGGCCCAACCACCTGTGTTTTCACAAGCCCTCCAGGTGATGTGATGCACGCTGAAGTGAGAACGCCCACATAGGAGATATCCCAGGAAATGCCACCCAAATTCCAGGAGTCGCTTGGTAAGGAGTACTATAATGATACTGAAGCCCGGCTGACCCCAACTCACCCATTCGGTCTGGAGCCCACTCACGTCCTAGTGGCGATGGACTTGACATGTTTGGGGGACTCTGCCAGGGAGCATTCCAAAGCCTGGATGAGGCGTCTTGTTTTTTCTTCTCCTCCTCCTCTTTCTCCTCTACCTCCTCCGTCTTTTAACAGCTTTATTGAGATATAATTCACGTACTACACCATTTGTCATTGAAGGTACATAATTAAGTGGCTTTTAGTATATTCACAGAGTTAGACCACCACTATCACAATTGGTTTTAGAGCGTTTTTACCATCCAACAAGTAATCCTATGCCCATTAGCGTTCACTGTCCATTACTCCCCAACCCTTGAGCACTTGGGAACCACTAATTTCTATGTGGATTTGTCTAATTTGGACATTTTATATAAATGGAATAATTCAACATGTGGTCTTTTGTGACTTGTCGTTCACTTAGCACCATGTTTCCAAGGGTCATCTATGTTGTAGCAACGTCAGCACTTCATTCCTCTTTATTGCCAAGCAATATTCTGCTGTATGGATATACCACCTGGTGTATATCCATTGATAAGTTGATGGGCATTTGGGTTATAGTGAACTTGATATGAACATTAGTGTACAAGATTTTGTGTGTCCATATGTTTTCGTTTCTCTTGTACCTAGGAGTGGAGTTGCTGGGCTATATAACTCTGTTTAACTCTTTGAGGATCTAGGTTTAACCACGCCACCTAGAGGGATGTAGGCACCTAGTGAGTAGTTATTGTCTCCCATTTGCAGGCCTGTAGCATGATTCCGTTCCCCTTTGCATTGATGGAGGGGGCGTCAAGCTGGCTTTAGTACCTCCTTTTCACCAATGTGGAAATGGAGGCTCTGAGAGGTAGGATGATGTCCAGTTACCTTCATGCCAGGGAAGGGACCTAGATATAAACCCATGTCTCCCAGTTCCAAATCCTGGATGCTGAAGCACCCACATGGCTCTGACCGTCATGCCCAGGGAGCGGCCAGGTTTCTCAGGGTCTGAAGGACTTGGCACGGAAACTTGGCGAGCATGTCCGTAGGGATGCAAGGTGACCGATCTGAGAGGGCTTTGGAAGATCCGGTCCATACATGTCCACTGACCCCGCCCTCTGACCACCCTGAAGGCAATAGGGGCTGGGCTTTAGCGGAAGTGGCCTCCCTAACAGTGACGCGTCCCTCCAGAGCCCCCCCCCCCACCCCGGCTGGCTCTGTTCGCCGCTTCCTCTGATCACACCTGGCTACCCTGTAGCTCAGGTCACATTCCTGCCCCCACACCTGCAGCTGCACCTGTCCTTCCCCTTGGTGTTGTACAGTCACTTGACCGCTATGGGCTTCTAATGCTGGACTTGGTCACCTGGGACGCCTGTGGTGTTTCTGCAAGTGAGGGCCACAGACCACTGCATCCCATCATGGGGGCATGTGCTAAAGGCAGATTCCTGGGGCCCATCTGCCCTCCTTAGGTGGAACCCTGGGGATGGGACCCTGGAATCTGTGTTTTTAATGGGCCCTCGTTGTGACTTTTACACATACCCAAATCTAGAACCATAGGCCGAGGTATATATGCCTTTGCTGGGAGTATTTCGCATCGTGTATTCTTCTCTGAGACCCAACCAGGCCAGGCTCCTCTGCCAACTTGCTGGCTGCTGGTCCAGGCTGCGGGGTGCCCCTGGCTCCGTGGCATGTGGGCTGTGCCCAGGGCTTTGCACCATAATCCTGCTCCCATGCTGCCCATGCAGATGGTGACAGAGCCAGGGATCACAGCAGCCTGGGGCTGAGCACGTTGCATGCTAACGGCTTCTATGGTCTGTCCTGGCTTTCCATTATAAAATGCTGCAGTATTAACATCCACCAAATAATTCAGCTCTCATCCACAGTGTGATTGCTTCACCTATGCAGAAGCACTAACAGAGGCTGCAGCATTTCTGCCGTGTGGCCAGAGCCCTGGTGTGTGTGTGTGTGTGTGTGTGTGTGTGTGTGTGTGTGTGTGTCTGTCTGTCTGTGTGTGTACGCGTGCATGCACCTGTGTGCACATTCATGCACTCACACATACATGCACGTGCTTTACTCTTAATCTATCCTGAAAATTAACTGAGACAAAACATGGAAAGTGCTTGAACAGAGCCTAGTACTCAAATATAAATGAATGAATGAATGAATGAGTGAATGAATGTTATCATTTTGCAAGGTGATATCAGCTCCATTTCACTTTCCGGACTGCTTCTCTTTCCTGCCCTGGGCCCTGGTGAGCTTTACACGCTGCATTCATGTGCTCCTGCCCTCTGGTCCCTGGTCCGGCTTGGCCAGTGGGAGGCACCAGCTGAATACTCAAGCATGAGAGGAGAGGGGTCAGAATACTCGCCCCTGGCTCCTTGCCTGCCAGGCCCCGGTGGGCAGTGGCTGGGTTTCTCTCCATGAAGCCGCGGCTTGTGCCGGCTGGCCCCTTCCCCCAGCAGGCTCCAGCAACATCACCTGGGCCCCTGCTCACCGTGGTCTCTCGTCTTTCATTAATTCTCTCTCACACCGCTTGAGTCTGCACCTGTTTCCTGCCTGGACCTGACTGGTATAAGTGATAACTGTCTAGATTGAACAAAATCATGTTACTGTCCCTAGCCCTGGACATCTGCCTGCAGCGCCATGGTGGTTAGCTGCGTGGGGGGTGGGGGTTTGGGGGAGGAATAGCCTCCCAGATGTGTGGTGTTGAGAAGCAGCTGTGTGGCTCCTTCTTCCAGATGCAGCCGGCCCCCGTCCACCCACCAGTCTTCCACCCTCAACTGTCATGTCACTGTCCAAGCGCCCACCTTTGCAATCTGTTCCCTTCAGGAAGTCAACAGTAAATCTTGTCCTGAAAACATATTGGGAATTCCTTTGATTTGTCCTTCTGTGCATGACTCAGGTGTCCCCATGCGATCTCTGTCCCTGGAGGTCTTCCTGAACAAAGGAAAGTGACATGTCACTGCCCTGCATGCTGACACAGGTGTGTCTCACTGGGGCACCCATTTTTATACTTATTATATTGGATGCCATCCCTGTACTCTGAGAGACCCCTTATCTCAGTTTCACAAAGGAGATGACTGAGGCTGAGAGAGAAATTTGCCCAAGGTCACCCCTCTGGTGGAGACAGGGTAGTGTAAACTGAGCAAATTAATGGCAGTCTCTTTGTCTCAGTTTCCTGCTCTGTAAAATGGGAACATCCACAGTTCTACCTCCCATAATTGTGAGAACTGAATATGTCAGTGTGTATAAAACATGTGAAAGGAAGGTGTCAGGTACACAGTTAAGTGGTAAAGTTTGACCAGGCGATCTTGGTTTCTGTAGCAAATGCTAATAAGAATTCTCCATTAAACCCTCGCCTTTTAGGAACAACCTGATAATTATATGAATATTTTATTTAAATGCAATCAGCAAAAATCGACAACCGGCATGTAGTGGAAAAGAGCCTGAGAGAGTAAATATCACGTTTGCTAAGTCTCAGTTCATAAATCTTTTTTTTTTTAATCCCAATTACTATGCCAGAGGAAAAGGTTTCCTGTTCTATGTACAAAGGCAAAGGAACCTAACTCCATGAGCACATGTATTTTACGGATGTAACGGCACTGCCGTCCACAAGGTCATGAGCTCTCTGTTCACTGTCACATGTACTCCTCACAGGAACCCTGTGCGAAAACCATTTTATAAATGATGCGTTCCTACATCAGGTGCCTCTACTGCCCTGCTTCCCAAGCTTTCGTGCGCTTGCCTATTTATTTTTCAGAAACTTCCTTCAGACTGTACGACCCCCGAAGGCAGAAGTGTTATGCTATTCACCCTGGCATCCTGTCTCTAACCGAGTATCTGGCCCGTAATAGATGCTCAATAAGCATTGATTGCTGCTCCTACAGAATTTAAACCCTGAGCGGCTTTGAACCATCAACAGGATAGTAGTAGCACTTCTGGACCTGAGTAACATTTTCACATGACAAGCTGTCCATTGGCTCTTCTGAGTGCCATTGTTGTAGAGAGCTGCTCTGTGAGTCACCAGCCTGGGCAGGCTCCCCAACAGGCCTTTGGGCACTTTCCCTGTGACCAGCTGGAAAACAGGCTGTTTGCATTTGGGGGGCGGGGATGGTGAAGGAAGTACGTTTCACGGAATCATGGGAACCTCCCTCGCCTCCTTTTAGAGATGACCTGAGTCTGTGAGGTGGCCTCAGATGGGTGTGTTCCAAGAAGGTTTCATGGGAGAATGGCACAGGGTCATGGTCACCGTTTATGGTAAATCCAATACCAAGCTCCCCCCAAAATAGACCACCCCAAATCCAAATACAGTGGAAGGAGACCCACCTGCAAATTCTGGCTTTGAGTCTTTTAAAAGAATAGCCTGGAGAAGGCCAGGGGTAAGTCTCTGAGTACAAAGTGTCTCATGTGTTGATAATCTCTGTAAATGTCAACCCATGATGAATCCATCGCTCGCTCCTCCCTCTTAAGTGCTATCTGGTTCCGATCGAGATTCTTCCCTCTCTGAATGTCAGTTCTTTCATCAGTAACACAGGGAAAGTCGTACTCACTTAGGGAATGATGGTGGGAACAACACTGCTTGTTGCCAGTGTACAATCCAATGGCCAGTGTTCCAGCTGACAATAGGAAGGCAGTCTGATGAAAGGGAACCAGGGCGTTTTTTGTTTTTGCTTTTTAATTTGTGTTCTGGTCCTGGGTTGAGAGACGAAGCAGGCAAAGGTATGGTTGTGGTGAGAGGCACAGACGTTAGGTTTATGGGGGGGTCTCCTCTTCCTTGGGTGGGTTAGAGAGGTCAGAAGGAGGCATCGGGACTTTAGATCCAATTCTTGCTTGTCGACATTCTTTGATGCCCCAAGTCACTAAACTAAACTCTCTGAGTCTCCTTAGTTGTAGAAATTGAGGGTGATCATATCCAGATCTTGATTATTATGCAGGTAAAATGATAACGGTGTCTGTGAGGTACTCAGGCAATGCTTGGCACGGAGCAACAGCTCGGGAGCGGGGGGCCACCCCCCTGTTTCCTAAGCTGCCCAGGTCCTGCCCTGGGGCTGAGGTCCACTGCTGGCCCAGTAAACATGGAAGTGCAGCCAGGGATGCTTCCCACCTCCTGTTGGTTGGAAGTCTCTTCATGGTGCAGGGGTGAGGACAGGGGGCAGGAACTGCTTTTGGCAGGTGGGGTTATTGGAACTCTAAGCCTATATCCGCCCCGTTGTAAAGTAGGGACAATATAGTGTGTACTCCATAGGACTGTCGTGACACTGAAATGCACAGCGCTTGCCTGTAAGCACTCGGTAAAGGAGACCTGGGAACCAGTTTAGGCGGTAGCATCCACTTTGAATGCATTCTCCCCTCTGATGAGTTTCCTGATCGCACCACTGATATGCATTCTCTATGGTACCCCATGGCCTGCACTTCTTTTCAGCATGAAATTGTCGCACGTGTTAAATACAGTTAGTAGCTTCTATGAGACTCGCCTACAAATCGTGTGATTCCTGGGGACAAAGATGGCTTGTCTCAGCCCTCAGTTTCCCACGATCAGTGGGGGTCCTCAGTAAAGGCTCTGGAGCCACTGCTGCACTGAAATGATGAATTAAAACAGAAAACTCCACTCCCAGACATGGTGACTAGGCAGAGAGCTGCTATGTGCCCCCCAAACATCCACCGAAACAGCAGGAAGAAAATCTTGTTGTACAGTTGCCGTGACGTGGGGGGCTAGGGAACTGGCCGAGAATGAGAAGAAGTGATTGAATCATGCAAGTAAAAATTCTGTTTTATGAGAAAAATATTTATGAGTTCGGATGGAAGTACTGAAGTCCTAGAGTTAACGATATTAGCCCTCTGTCGGGCGCAACTGATCTCACAGATTCATTGCACACAAAGATGCAGCTATGAAATATGTCTTTACTGTACTAAGTCACAAACATGACTGGTGATAGGTAATGGTAGAGGGGGAAGATACAGAAGCGATGAGTCACGATACTTAAGTTAACTGTTAGATATTTAAAAATTTGTGTGCAATGAATCTGTGAGATCAGTTGCACCTGACAGAGGGTTAAACAAGTTGTCTGGCTAGCACTGAGATGAGTGAACTGGGCCGACTTTCCAGGCTTGCTAGATAAGGGACTCAGGGTCACTCAACCTCTGACGGAGAGTTTAACCATCCAAATCCAACTTGATTTACTTGCATCAGCTAAAGACAAAGCAGTTCACAGACTGTGTATGCAGAATAAACATTGATTGGTGGATCGCCCACAACTAATATTTGTGGCCCTTCTACAGTTTGTGCTCCCTAGAGCTTACATACATGTGCAGGCATGCATCCCACTGACAGACTCTGAGAGGGGTGGGGACGAGGTGAGGCAGGTGAGAATGGCACTTGAGCCCCCTGCAGGCTTCTGCCCACAGCACTTCCTCCTCAGCTGTGAAATCTTATCTTCTCTCTGTTACTGCCAAGAGATCGCTGTACAAATACCTCCCTCACACCTGAAAGGCGCGTTGGATGAGGTTTCGGAGAGCAGGGCTCGGTCTGGGAGTACTTTCCCATGAAACGAAAGAAGGCGGCATCGCCCCAACCCTAGGGCTCTATCAGAGGGGACCATCCCTTGCACAGACACCAAATGTGTGAGCAGGACGCAGTGGGGGAGAGAGGGAGAGGGAGGGTGTTCATTCGCACATGTACGCAGCCCCTGTCCGAGACAGAGCCAGGCTGCTGAGGGCAGACCCAAGTAATGCAATATTCCACCAACACAAGCCCAGTGTCTCGTCCATGTTAATGAGCCAAGTACAAGTTGGAGTGCAAAATGATATGTTTAAACACGAAATGGAGTCTGTTGTTTGCCTGAAGGGTCCAGAGCACATTGATGTTGATGGGGGTGGTTCCAAGTTTTATGTTTCTGGAAGTCCACAGAGTTTTGTCCATGTCTGGGACCAGCCTCGCTGATGGAGAGTGTCAGGCAAGGTGCCTAACCATTCAAGTTTGGGGAGGGGGGGCTGTTTCCCAGCTGCTGAAATGAGGTGGTTGGTCTAACTGATCCAGGGTGGTGATTCGTAACATTCTGATGATCATGGACAACTCTGAGAATCTGATGAAAATGGTAAACCTTTCCAGAAGAAAGCACATGCATTAGACTTGTAACATACACTCTTGGGAACTTTATGGACGCCTGGAATCTATCCACAGACCATGGGGTCCTGCTCTAAGAGTCTTTCCTAATGTTTTGTGACTGAATTCATACCGCTTCTTTCCTCAAAGACACTAGTTTTAAATTCAGTATTCCAGGGAGTATTAGGTTCAAAAATGTTCAGTCTTGTACTTCCTGTTTTTTGACTCATATAGTATTATAACATTTTAGTGAAACGACTTCAAATTATGAGCTTTCAGTCCCTTTCTGTGTATTTGTAAGGAAAATTAAATTTTCTTCATGAATCAAACTTTCTACTTGCACTATGATTTCAAAGCTATTTCCCCGGGAAAAACTCATGTTGACCCCAGGCTGTGACTATAAACAAATAATCACACGTTGATAATAGCTAATATTCACCTGTGAGACCTCATTGGCCTGATTTGGTTTAAGGAACCATCCAGATGTGAGCGTTGTTTTGGAATGTAGGGAAAATGAGCGTAAGGGTGGATCACTCAACGGAAGCACTAGCGTTGGTACAATTTCCTTTTAAAAATCTTCTTAGTGAACTGATGCATTTTAAGGACTGATCCAACAGGTCAAACAGGAGACAATTCAGATTGGGGGTGAGAGGTGGCAAGCATTCAACAGAGGGGAAAAGTTCAAGAAAATGTCACCATCATAACAGGGCTAAAATGTCTATCTGGAGGAAAAAGTATTAGGGATCTTAGCACCTCCAAATCACAGCCCTCTTCCCTACTTAAACATTTGTTCAGACTGCCTTGTTCATTTATATATAATATTTCTAAAGCCCAAGTTAACATCTGACCCATTGTTTTCTCTACAAACTCCTTTCTTCCTTCCTCCCATCTTTTGGCCAAAATACCTGTGTAAAAAGCAAAAATATCTACGTACTTCATCCTCCTATTGCAGCGTCTGAAATCTTATTAGATTCCGTTCCTTGGGCCCTGGTGTTAACCTGCTCCTCTTTATACTGTCGGTATGTCTGGAATGGGTATGATTTTAATGGGATTATAATCACTCATGCGATGTGGGCTCTGGTCTCCCACTTCAGTTGCCCCCAGCTGGCCTTGGTTGAAACTACATCACAATTCAACTTCTGCTGTTGCCCAACTCTACTTTCCTCACTCACAGATACTATACCCCAAAACATGTCTGAAGAAGCCTGCCAGCGAATCTATGTTTCACAGTCTGTTTCCTGGGGTCCTCAAGCTAAGATACTCATTGTAGGGTCCGAAATAATGTTTGTGGCAGAATGAATGGACTTCGGAAGGAGGGTAAAGTCACCAGCTAAGTCAGTTCTATTTACTATAAACACCCCTCAAGAGGGAAGAAGAAATGGAGATCATGGCCCCTTTCCATAGTTTCATAGGCAAACATTTCATAAGATACTGGAGATTAATTATGATACTGGGGATCAATTAACGATGCACCCATAATGTATTATTCCTTTTAGATACAGACTTAAATGATTGCTGTAGAGCACAGTCAACAGAAATGTCCAAAGTAACCACAGCCACACAACCATCAGTCAACCTACCTCAAATATCCTTTAGAAATAATGATGCTTTGCCACATGGAAAATCCAGCGGACCTGAGAATTGTCTAATGGGTATTAAGTTCTTATTCATTTTCACCACAAGGAGAGAAGGCAGCCTGTGCGGTGCTTGTCTATCAGGCCAGGCTCAAATTACATTAGTGTAAGTGGATCAGGGGTCCGTGAATTAAATTACCCTGTGGATGTTGTCGCTGTCATCATTGAAGATCATCACCCTGACAGATGGGGAATGCTTGTTTCACAGCCCAAGCGCCACCAAGCTCATCATACTCCTTGTTATTCTTTGGGGTTCTGTATAATGACAGCCCTCGGTCTCTTGATTGAGATTCTCCCTACCGTATGCATTGTCTTCTTTTCAGAGGCAATCATTAGAGAAGGTATCATTTATGCCACTGGGTCATTTCTGATTGGGACACAGAGGACACGCAGAGAGAGAAAAGGAGCAGTTTCCCCTTCTCCACAACGCTTATCCACAATATGACCATCCCATGGACTCCAGATCAGGTGTCTTCTCTGGAACCACCACTCTGGGCTGAGTGCACAGCAGGCCTGCCTGGAAATGGCCAGTTTGTAGTTTCTAAACATTTCAGGACATTTATCTCAAGAGATTCTACTAACAAAACTTGTAGTAGCTGCCAGGGCTGACGTACCAGGTGAGGGCTCTTTGTTCCAGGCATTTCTCACTCATTATCTTGGGTCTTCATGACTGTCCAAAATGTAGATAAGCATTATTACACATTTATGTTTTACAAATGATGAAAAGCAACTAGATAACCCACGATTGCACAGAGGCTATGACAGCAAACTGGGGACTCATACCCAGGACACCCACAGGCGCCATTAGGATGTTTCGCTCCTGTATTTTTTATAAGCAGTTTCAGCATGATGAACACAAAGGACAAGCAGGAATTCGAAAGGAGAGTAAGCTTTAAACCCCCAGCTATCCTTGGAAGCCACCTAACTCCTGATGACCTTAGGGGCCGCCCGTGTTGTAGGAGCCCACTCAAATGGGGGAGGGTCAAGAAAGCCAGAACGCTAAAGGGCCGTCTGCTCTTCAAAAAGAATAGATTAGGTTAAAAGGAAAACACAAAAAAACCCTTCAGAAAGAGGTCTACAAGGAAAATTGTCTGCCTTAAACTTGGCCCTCGGTGGAGAGGTAAAAAAATATTCCTTGAGAATTTTTAACTGAAAGTTGGCCCTCTCGGGGCTTTCATAGCAACCTCGTATTACCTGTCTCATTAAAAGAAACTGCAGGTTGAAATTTTCCTTTTAGATGATAATATATCAGTGATCCCTGTCATCTGACTAAAGCAAACACAAATTCTCGATGGAAGAATACACTTTGTGCTGTACCCTTTTTCACATAAATTAAATCAAACAAGAACTCACTCAAAAAGCATGGAAGGAGCCAGGTGCCACGAGTGAGAGCCAGCAGAAATCGGACCTACAAGGAAATTGGAATCAGACCTACAAGGACTTCAGATATTGGATTTATCAGTTGCAGGATATAAAATGAGACTATTTAAATGTGCAAATATATAAAAGAAATGCCAAACATAAAAGCAAGGAATAAGAAACTATAAAAATGACCAGGGAGATTCAAATGAGATCAAATAGAACTTCTGTATAAGAAAGTATAATATTGGCAACTTAAAAACTCATTCGGCAGGCTTAGCAACAGATTCGACACAGCCCAAAGACTAAACGACAAGAAAGATTTGTGGAAATGAGCCAGTGTACAGCACAGTGAGAGGGGAAATGTGAAAAGTCCAGAGAGTGGGGACTAGATGTTACTAACTTAGGTCTAAGCAGAGACCCAGGATGCACTGGAGAAAGGGCCTCCCCATTTTCCGAATTCATGATTGACGCGAACCTTCAGTTGCAGAAAGACCAAAAGTGACCGGGGCAAGCTTTACCGTGTGTCATAGTGGGGTGACCTTGAGCACACCGCTGCCTCTGGTGAGGGCTGGCAGCCTAAAAGCAGAGCCGCAGGGCCCTGCTCTGCCCAAGCCTCCTGCTTTCCCATGAGCTTGTGCACCCGAGACACCTCCCTGCTTGCTTTGTCCCTGTCCTCCACACTAGACCGCTGTTGCTGTGCCCAGGGCTTGCTGGTCTGGTCTTAGCCTGACTGGGGCTCAGGTTATTGGGGTGGGCCTGTCTCTGTGGTCCAGACTGACCCTAGCAGTGGGATGCATCTACATCCGGCCCAGGGGGCTTTTCCCTTCCCCCAGAGGCAGAGGTTTCCTTTGTTTGATTTTCTTTTCTTTTCCCTTCTTCCAGCCCCAGTAGGTCTTCATTTCTGGCCTGAGAGTGAGTGACAGGGTTAGCAACCTTCCCACTAGCAACTTCAGGCTTTTGCTCCTCCGGGGAGAGGGTGTTTCACACTTTACTTGCAACTGGCTCCACCTTCAAAGGATGTCCCAGTCCTTTTCATGAGCACCTACTAAGGAATCTCTGAGGGGTGACAACTCCCCTTGTGTCTGGGGCTCCCAGGAGTCCCGTCTTTCACAGTAGCCTGCACTTGGTCTTAAGGACTTTGTTAAAAAAAAACAAAAAAAACAAACCAACAAAATGGAAAGAGCTGCTTTTTTACATACAAGTTAGGAAGCCCCACTCCTGTCCCTGCTTTCCCGCAGGTGATTCAGTGCTTATGTCCATCCCATCTTTCCTGGAAGGTCCCTCTCCAGCTGGGACCAGTCCAGCACTGCTGAGAACTGAACTAGCCTCTCCCTCGAAAAGCCTTTGCCAAGTGTCTTATCCCTGTTAGAGAGCAGGTGGGTTTTACCCTGTCTATGGAGGAAAATTGGGAGGAAAGAACACATCCAAGAGAACAAATAAGGTGTTACTCATTTTTAAACCCCAGATCCTGGGCACACAGTGGCAACATTTTCATAGATATGAGTTGAATGAATGAATCGAGAGATTGCTATTGTGTATTTAGGCATTTGGAAGGTAGTGTAACAGAATGGTTAAAATTCTTCTCTCTGGAGACAGAAAAACTTGAATTGGAATTTCCAGTTGTCACTATCTGGCTGGGTGACTGTGGGCAGATTACTCGCCTTCTCCAGGCCTCAGTCTCCTCGGCTGTGTAATGGGGCTATTTACAGGTTTACCTCCCAGGGTTCTTATGATCGGAAGAGTCACAGTATGTACAAGTGTTGAGCACACTGCCTGGACACAGTCAGCACTCCGTCAGTGTAGCCATGTCGTCATCAGCTCTCCTGCTGTCAGCGCTCTCCCAATGTACATGACCTGGACACATCCCCCAGCTGTTCTTCGTGGAGTCAGGGACTGACGGTGGTCACGGGCCACTGCGGGCCTTGGGACCAAGAGCATAGCAGACTGCATGTGGTACCCACCCATTTCGTGTACTCTCTCTTTCCCTTTGGGAATGTGGGACAGACATATGCATAGATGGCATTGGGTGTAGAAACTGGAGGGTTAATAGCCCACCAGAAATCCAGAGTCTTCCAGCACTGAGCAGGCTGCCGTTAGCTACACCTCTTACGGAAAAGGAATCCAGGGGAGTGAAGAGAGGTTTAGGTGGAGTGTCAAAGGAAGAAAGAAGACATAAAGAAACAAGAAAACGAACAGAAAGGTTTTGCCGACATGGCTGACCAATCGCTGCGACTGTGTTTCCTGCAAAGACCTTAGAGAAAATCAGGTGGTGAGCTTGCTAACACATGGAGGGTCACAGCTTTTTTGCGAGAGCCAACAGCTCTGCAGACCATTTTAAGCCAGCTGATTTAACGGTTTTCTATGGTAGAGCAGGGCTGGTCTGTAGATAAAGCAAGAGACGCAGACCATCTTCTCATCAGTGAGACGTGATTCTGAGCCTTGGCAGACTTGCTGGTGAGCTGGGGAACCCCAGTGTCTGGAGGCCATTTACCGGTGAGGCAGATGCAGCCTAGTCATGCTCAGCGTCGTCCTGGTCCCCAGCACCCACAGTTGACAGTGGTCACAGCTTGAAAGATGTTGCCAAGAGTGTACTTTTCACTTTAGTGGATGCTGCATTATAAGACGTGACTGACACCTGCAGAATAAGATTGGAAGGCTGAGTAATCTTGATGAGTTGGAGAAGAGGCCATACACCAAGGAAGGTGCGACAGGTAATGTCGCAGTAGAGAGAACACCTTCCCAAATACACAAATGGGAGCATAAAGGCCCAACAGCAACTACCTGAAGAAGGGACTGGGCGCCCTTTTACGGGAGCCACCGAAGGAACTGTCATTACAAGCTGTTTAGAAGCTGCAGGCCTGGGCTCAGGCAGCCCCCGATCACATTACGGCTCTTCCACTTCCGAGATGGGCATTCTCGGAACGGTTCTTCCTTCCTCCTTCCATGGTTTCTTCACCGATGAAAAAGGAGGTAGCAAGCCCTACCTTGCACACTTGCTGTGAGGCATCCCTAAAGAAAATCCTGTGTAGCAGACACTATTGGTTGCCACCCAACATCCATTTCCTCCTTCCTACAAGATAACAGAAACTTAACAGTTTGTATAGGTGCCCGGATGTCCTTGGAGATGGTGACCGTGTCCAAGTCCACGGGTAGACCAGAGCCCTGGCATACGCTTATTGTAGACTTCTCTCTGTGGACTTCTTGGTATGTGAAATAAGAGATGTTCCTATGATATAAATCAGGGCTGTTCTCCTATTTGTTGCCAAAAATTCCTCATTGAAAGAGTTGTGAAATGCCTGATACAAAACTGCTACTCAGGGGAAGCGTTATTCATACTTTCCAATTATCACTCATTCCTCGGTCGGCTTGGCCCAGCCGGTTACCACCTTTTTATGCCCGTTTCTCCTCTTTTGCCTGAGGTGCCACCCCTCTCTCCGGTTTTCCTCTCAGGTCTCAGGTTGCTGTTTCTCTGTCTTGGAGGACAGCTGCCTTTCCTGTGCTATCCCTGCAGTGTCATGCTCCCCGGGGAACCATCCTTCCTTCCGTCTTTGTTGATTTCATCCACTCCCTTGGCTCTGTGATCCGCAGGCATCATGCCCAACTCATATCTCTCTTCTCAGCTCCTGACCGCAGTTCCAGGGGCCTGTCGGACATCCCCACTTCCATGTCCTCTCTTTCTGCCATTCCTTCACTCCTCCCTGTTGCTCCTCCCTCACTCCTTTTCAGGAGATCACACCACAGTCTCCCTTCTGTTTCAAGCCAGAAAGCCGAGCCACCTGGAGCCTCAGTTTCCCCAGAGCATAGATGACCAGAGTAGCAGTGACAAAGAGCACAATGCAAGGGTCAAGGATATGGTGTTTGGCGTCTGAAACCAATTGGTTCCGGCCTCACCGTGCACAAGCAGGCTGGCCGCAGGCCAATTCCTTGACTATCTGTTTTAACTCCATAAAGTAGGAGTGATGATATCAACTTTTGAGGGCTGCCAAGAGGCTCAAATGCGATGATATATATATAACGTCTTCAGCACTGTATCAAACACATACCACATGCCGTTGCTTTCCCTGCAACTACCATTATGATTACCTGCTATCACAGGGCATGTTGGCTATTAAATGAAAGTCAGTATAGCTGTCACACAACAGTGACAAAGTATAGATGCTTTGTTGGCAGAATCAATCCTCGGGTAGACCTAGAGGTGATGAGAAAGAATCGGAACCTGTACCAATGCTTCGGGACCATCGGCCTCAGCTAGAAAACGACTCAGAGAACAGCCCTTGTGTGGACAGAGGGCCCTGACCTTTGATTGAGTTTGGAAAGATAGGTCATGTTTCCTGTGGCGTTCCCTTATTGTCCCTGCACAGTGCCTCGGATCCCTCTCCCTGGAACCCAGGAGCTCTGGTGTCCGGGCTTCCGTCCCTCGCCTTCTGCTCTGTGCCTCATGCAAGAGGAAGGGGAAGGAATTTGTGCAGACCAGGCCACTCCTACGAGCTGGGCACTGTTTTGCTTCCCTTCGGGGCTGTGTGGTCCCAAGCTCGGGAGCTTTTTAATTTTCCTATGCATCATTCTTTCGAGGTCCTATTTTTGAGGCCACATCTGCCTCATTTTAACCGATCAGTAATATTGAGGACATGGGGGATGACTTAGTTTCCCATCTGTTGCATAAGATACAGCTGTATCTTGACGTGAATGTATAATCTCAGTACTGAAGGCTGTCTCCCTGGACTCATGTGGGCCTGGTCTGCGGGGTTCTAGCTGTGTCACCTTGGACAAGGCAGGCACCTCTCTGAAACCATTTTTTTACTTGTAAACTAGGAATGATACTAGTTGATTAACAGTATTGTTATGCTTCTGGAATAATTTTATTTATAAGCAGTTTATAGCACTGTAGATATCAAACGCAATGGTTTTTACCATTAATGAGAATGATGGGACTCCCAGCCTGTTGGAGGGTATTCGGTGAGATTGGAAGGACAGACTGACTCTTAGGCGCCTCTAACCAGCGTATGTAGAAACCTGCTGGCTTTGTCCACGAATGTTGAGAAGATAAACATATGTCAGTCTTTTCACGCACACAGCACTCGTGAGGAAAATTTTACCTACTGGATGTTCGTATCCACTTTTGAGGTCATGATGGTGGTGGTGATGGTGATGGTGGCGGGGCGAGATCTAAAACACAGAGACATACTTACACCGGGCAGTGCCTCACCTCTCACTCTGGAGATCCTCGTAAACATCTGGGCATCCTGTAACAAACAACAATCAGAGCGTGGCCGGCACATACATGTAAGCCTGGCCGGGGGCTCCCAGCCGGTTTCCCTCTTCAACTTGCAAAGGTTGGAAGAGGTGTCAGCGTGGCCTGTGGGTCCTCCTAAAGTGTGGGGCTCTTCAGCTGCGGGATCCAAATGAATCTTCTGGAAGCGCGCCCAGAGCAAAGGTCTGGCTTCACATTCCCTGGACGGCAGCCATGGCACAGCTGCCAGTGTGTGGAGCAGAAACATGGAAAATACTGCTCAGGCAGGAATACAATCGAGCGTTTCTAGGATACCTCAGCCGGCAGAAAACTTTGTCGGCCACTTCTCAGGACAGAGAAGCCATGCCTTCCCTCCCCAGTTGGCTCGTCACCACCAGTAATGCAGGGAGGGGGGGAAAGAACTCCAAGAGACTGGAGAACAGTCTGGAAGAACCGTAGTTCATGAATGGACAGTATCCATCTGCATTTTCCATCCTGCGGGGCTCATGAGTTCCCATGTGCTTAGAAAGGCATCTCCCGGAACCCTAGGATGCATTGGGTAACTTTCTGTTCTACATCACGTCTGCCATTTTTTCTTTTTTTAACATTTTGGATTTTAGGTGCATAGCTTTGATTTAATCACATACCTCTATCAATTCATGGCACACTATTATGTTTGATCCCACAAAGCTGCTTTCTTGTTTCATTTTAGTTTTCCCCTTTAGCCCTCATTTTCTTTGTTTAAAAAAATTCCTATCCCCTCATCCTCCTCCCCTTTGGCAACCATGGGCTTGTTCTCGGTATCTATGGGTCTGTTTCTGTTTTGTTTAATCATTTGTTTTGTGTATTGTTTTAGATTCCACACAGTGAGTGAAATCATATGGTATTTGTCTTTCTCTGACACATTTCACTTCACATAATACCCTCTAGGTCTATCCTTTTTGCAAATAGTTAGATTTCATTCTATTTTATGGCCAAATAATATTCCATTGTATAAATGTACCACATCTTCTTTATCCATTCGTCTATTGATGGATATCTAGGTTGCTTCCATATCTTGGTTATAGTGAATAGAGCTGCCTTACACATAGGGGTACATATATATTTTTTAATTAGTGTTTTGGATTTCTTTGGATAAATACTATGAGTAGAATTGCTGGGTTATAAGGTAATTCTACTTTTAATTTTTTGAGAAACCTCCATATTGTTTTCCATAGTGGCTGTAGTAATTTACATTCCCAATTGTACAAGGGTTCCTTTTTTCCCACATCCTTGACAACACTTATTGGCTGATTTATTGATGACAGCCATTCTGACAGGTGTGAGGTGGTATCTCATTGTGGTTTTTATTTGCATTTCTCTGATGATGAGTGATGCTGAGCACCTTTTGTATGTCTGTTGGCCATCTGTATGTCCTCTTTGGAGAAATGTCTATTCAGGTCCTTTGCACATTTTTACACCAGATTTTTTTTTTTTTTTTTGGTATTAAGTTGTATGAGTTCCTGATATATTTTGGATATTAACTCCATATCAGATGTATCATTTGCAACTATCTTCTCCTATTCTTTTAGTTTTGTTGATAGTTTCCTTTGCTGTGCAGAAGCTTTGAATTCTTTATCAGGCAAATTATTTGTCTCTGTTTCCTTAGGGCTTTTTTGTCTTTTTCCTGGAGATTTTTCTTGTTCCTTTATTTGAGAGATATTCTTATGCCTTTTCATTTTGTTTGAGTTCTATGTTTGTTTACATGAATTAGACAAAATAGCTCTCTCTCCCGGTCTTGAATGATATGGAAACTGCCTCAGGGTAGACCACATGTGCTGAGTGTGTTGGGCAGGCCAGTAGGGGCCGAGCAGGTGCCTAAGGTGTGTGGGGCGCTGGGCAGGCCAGTAGGGGCCGAGCAGGTGCCTAAGGTGTGTGGGGCGCTGGGCAGGCCAGTAGGGGCCGAGCAGGTGCCTAAGGTGTGTGGGGCGCTGGGCAGGCCAGTAGGGGCCAAGCAGGTGCCTAAGGTGTGTGGGGCGCTGGCCCCCTGAGCTGCAGTGGTTCCAGGTGGGGGCGACAGGTGCCTGTAGCAACGCCTTGCTGACTCTGCTAGCTCCCTTCATTCATGGTCAGAATGCGTCCAGTCTGTGTGTCATGCATGGAACTCAATGCTGTGACCTTGCAGGTAGGCCAGAGCCCCTGGGTAGAGCTCAGGTGGCCCTGGGAGGCTGGGAGGATGGGACGAATGGCTGTCACTGGCTACCCCTGCCCAGAGTCCCCGCAGCTCCTGGAGGGCTCCTGCGGCTACCTGGTCTTCTCTATTCAGCCTCTTCCTCTTGTTTGTTGTTCAGAAGCTGTTCTTTCAGCCCTCAGTTGTCTGGGAGAACTAACTGCTCCCTATATACGCATATACTTGAGTTTGCTCGTGGGAGGCGGTGAGTGCAGCGCCCTCCTACGCTGCTGCCATCTTGGACTTTCCCTTCACCCCTCTTTTTCCATTACTCTTTTTTTTACCATTGAGCAGTACCTTCATTAATATATGTAATACACGCTCTTGATATGTATGCATCTGTGAAATATATGTTGGTATTTTGTGTATTTATGTGCTTATATTTCACATGATATTGTCACATTATATTTCTTACCCTTTTCCTCAATATTATAATATATTATAATGTATACTCATTATTTTGTTGCTTCTGATAGCTGCATCATATCCATAGGATGATGGACAGCTACTTGCTGCTACACATAATGCTGCTGTGTACCTTTTTCTGTGTGGTGGCTGGTGGGCCTCTGTGAGAATTTCTTAGTCTTTCTTCTCAGGAGAAAGGCTTGCATGATAGGGTACACAGCCATGAACTCCCCTAAGAGCTGCCAGATTACTGTCTAGAAAGACTGCCAGTTCCCACTCCCACCAGCTAGGCATGTGGATTCTTGTTTCCCCCAACTTGTAAAAAACTTGGAGTCCTCTCATTTTGAAATGTTCACCAGTTGGTGGGTATAATACTGTTGTTTTAATTTTTATGTCTCTTATTATGGGCAAAGTTGAGAATCTCTAACTTTTATCACTGAGCTTCCTCATTTTTGTGCCTTGACAATTCATATCCTTTATTAGTTTCCTATTTTTTCCCCCAATGATTTATAGAAATTCCTTTTATAGTCTATGTATTAATCCCATTGATTTTAAACTTTGCAAATATCTTTTATTATGGTACATTGTTGGTCTCTTGGGCCCATGTTGAAGAGAAATCTTTAATGTTTGTGTAGTCAGACCCAATAATTTCCTGCCTAAGTTGGTGGTTATAGAGGCTTGTTTTAAAAAATCGTTTTCTACAGTTGACAATGTTAATGAAGCTGTCTTATTTTGGATACGGAAGTACAGTGTTAAAACATAGACTGGAGTCTTTAAGCCATCAACAGGTGAGCTTGTAGAGAAACACTGAGACACACCATTGAATCTGTAAAGTAATATGGGATCCCTGTAGACAGTTACACAATAAAAACCATTTCAGATCAAATCACATTTCTTAGGAAAAGTTGTTTATGATAGTCTTCTGATAGATCATTCAACATGAAGGGCAGTTGAATGAATTTATATTCTGGCTGTGTTTTTGAGTGTGTAACGTTACCATGTTTCAAGCCTAATAATTAGTAGACTTAGCTGAAATAATATGGCTTCGACTTTTGGGTTTTAATTTTCTTGTATGTCACTTGTACAAAGATTTTTTTTTTTATAGTAGGCCTTATTTAGCTCATGAAAACACGTGGGGAAAATTCCAACATTTAACAATAGGAGAATTTTTCACAAGCCAGCTTTATAATTATAATGAAGTACTTATGGCATAATCTGTAAAAATACATAAGCAGGATACATCAATTATATATAACAATGCTGCTATGATACAAAAGAGCCCTGAGTATAACTCACAAAATAGAAAAATGGAATACAGATACAAATGACAACTGCACAAAAATATGTTCATATGTTCAGAGGCAGAATCGGAATTTAGCCAGATGAGTATATTGTGTTTGTTTGTTTGTTTTACCTGTAAGATTATGATTAAAAAAATATTGAAAAGTACATGTTCACGGTTACAATTTTAAGAAAAGCACATGAATGTAGAGGTAGTTTATGTAAATTTAGAAGCTTCCATAACTCTTAGATAGTGGTAATAGGGCGTATGTGAAAATAAAAAAGTGGGCGTTGTAGAGAGTGATCTGGCTCGGGGGTCCTCAAGCCTCCCAGCCTGTGCCTGTTTACGTAAGTGATGGTTTACTGGGGCACAGCCACACCCATCTGTTACTCCCTGTCTGTGACTGCTTTCCAGCTACGAGGGCGAAGTTGGGTTCTTGCAACAGAGACCATTTGGCTTGAAACCCTAAAATACCCATGTGGCCCCTTACAGAGAAAGTGCTGGTTCCCAATCTTGAGGCTACATGAGTTAGAATCTATTCTCATCCAGGGAATATCCATCTAAACAACAGATCCCAAACTGCTTGATTATTTAGGTCTAAGTCTGCAAAGAAGTGGGACTGATTGCCTACAGGCCCAAGAGAGTTTGGGCAACAGCCAAGACTCTGTTTCCAGGGCTGAGAAATTGCAGAGCACAGGCTTTAATATCTAAGCAAAATAGCCAACCCCAAATCCACGAGAGCCACAGGACCTGAGTGTGCGGTCAAAGGGGATGACACGGCTTCAGTGGTCGCCTGGGCGGGGTGGGAGGTCCTTTTTTTCAGGCTATTCTCTGGGAAGTTGTCTATCTCACCTATAGGGACATACAATGATTTTACGGCAGCATCACATGAAAAAGAAAAACTTGATTGACGAATTTCCTGATGGCGTCAGAGCAAAAGAAAGTGTCCCAGGAAAACCTGAAAGGCAGTGAGCATGGGGAACAGCAAACCCCACTCCTAGAGAAAGTTGTCCATGCTCGTGGGGGGTCGGCTACCCCATCCAAGTCCTTCGCTCCTCCCACATCCCTGCCCCCACCCCACCTGGAAAGACGGTTTTCTGTCCCAGGCTGCAGGGACATGGCTTGTTCCAAATGGATTTTTATTTTATATCCTGGAAGAGGCTGTTCAGAAACTTCGTACCTGACTGTTCCTTTGTCCCAGGATCCCAGTGGTTACAGGTAAACTTGTATTGGTAACAAGACATAATTCTAGAGTATTTCCTATATACTATACACTTCCTATACACTAGAATACTGGAATATAGGATACTCACTAGACAGATACATGCATGCACACGCACTGAGGGTTGATAATGGCCCCAGAAAACATGGCCTGGATGACACCAGAGGAAGGGTGGTGGAGAGAGGGCTCGTCCATGTCCCTCAGACCACACCACCAAGTTCTCAACTCCCTCCCCACTCCCTGGCTGTGCCCATCTTCCCCAGGGGCTGAGAGCATCTCAGGAGTCCTCAGGAAACTGCATTGTGCGGCCACTTCCCTACCTTCATGCAGGCAGCTTCCAGACTCTCCAAACATCCGGAATAATGAATGCAGTGCAGGAGGCTCAGCCATCCAGCTGGGGGGCGTCATGGCCCTAAGTCCGCTTCTCTTTCTTCCACACACGGCACCCCCACCTTCTTTGGCGAGAGACAGGGAGAGCCTGGGAGCACTGCTGGCTGAGCAGCTGAAGCCCCAGGGAGAGTCAGAGTGAGGGAGCCGAGAGGGGAGGAGGGAGCTATGTGAGAGAAGGCCATAGGGGTCCCAGCTGAGTGAGGGCCACGCCCTACAGTGCGGCTCACTGGGGGGCCTCCATTTTTCTTAAGCTTCCCCCGGACTGGCTGTTCCCTCCCAGTGCTGGCCTGGCCTGCCCTCCTTGGTCCAGACCCATCTCATCCTCTGCCTTCGAAAGATAGCTGTTCTGAGATCATCTCCACCCATCCTGGTTTTTTTTTCCTCTTTCTCGGGTCCTGCCTCTCTCTCTCTCTCTCTCTCTCTCTCTCTCTCTCTCTCTCTCTTTTCTGAGAAAAGAGTCTGTGCTGAAGATTTAGTGACTCATAATGAACCAATTAGTTGACTTTCTCAAATAAAATATTGGTGCTTTAAAAGGAGCCAAAGAGGGCCGGCCGAGGGGCGCGGTGGTTAAGTGCTGGCTTGGGAAGCCAGCGGCCCTGGTTCGGGTCCCACATATGAGGGCCAGTGACACTGCCCTCAATAAATAAATAAATAAATAAATAAATAAATAAATAAATAAATAAAAGGAGCCAAAGAAAAAGTACAACTTCAAAGAAGGTCCTTAACAGCGCCCCCAACTGTACCGCCCCCCACGCCCCCCAATGTGGACCTGAAGTCAGTCCTGACCCTGAGCTGACCTTTGCTCATGAATATCCCCTGTCTTCCCCTCGGACTCTTTTTAGGGACCACCATCATTTAGGGCTACAGAAACGATACACCGTCTTTGTGTGTGTTGACGTGCTATTTCCGAAGGCCTGCAGAGGCTGGATTTTAAATTTATAAATAACATTCAAACTGCCTGTTTAGTAACTTGAAGCCGGCATTTTGATTTTGATTTTCTTCTGGATCGCTGGCCCAGACTTTCTCGAGTCCACAGTTCTGTGAGTGAGTTGGGAGGAGGACTGGGGAGGTGACAAAGGGAAGGAATCAGTAGATGGTGGAGTTTTACTGAGAAAGCCTCCTGGACCCACGTTTGAGGGTATCAGCGGTTTCATGTTCTCTAACTGAATTTGGAGGATTGCTCAACAAAGCCCATACAGACTGTTTCTTTGCTCCCAGGTACCATTATTCCCTTGATGGTAGCTGCCATAATTGCAGGGTTTTCCCCATGAAGAAGAGAACCTAGCGATGGAGAACATGTTGGGTGGAAACTTATTTTTTGTGCAACAGTGTGAACAGCCTTCACAGGGGATGAAGTTAACTATGAATCGTGTTGCTGCACACATTTCCACACTCATGTGCATGGAGGGACAACTGCCCCCCAAACACATACACACACACACACACACACACACACACACACGCACGCACACATACTTTTTAGACTAGTCTGGAGATGAGGAGCAAATCACAGTTAATTCAAGGGGGAGAAAAAGTCAAACAATAATATATGGGGTGTGTGTTATGATCAACAGTTACGGTATAAATATGTCTGAATGTAAACATATGAACCCGAAAAAGAGTCCTCCAGCCAGTAGGAGGCACAGGGAGCCCTGCGCTGTGCCCACGGGCAGGACCGTCTTGTGGGTCATTGTTCCTCCTGGGCCTCCGAGCAGGACCATGCCAGGCCCTCCTGGTTGGCAGACAGGGGCTGGTGTAGCAGGGACACGTTAGCAAATTAAACTTACTCGTTAGCGTACTTGATATACTGGGGAAACTTTTGCTAGAAGAAAACATACTGTTGTGGTTTTTTCATATGACCCAAGATTTCCCTGTCACTCCGCCTTTCCCTCCCTGTCACCATCTAAAGACAGAACTGTCCCAACACTGGGAAACCAAGTCAACATTTACCTGCAGACCATGCCTGGTGCCCCGAAGCTCACATACTGATAAAGCACAGAGAAGAGATATGATTGTCAATTTATTTTTCAGTCTAAAGACGGTAATAGGAGCAGCATGTCTGCCTCCTCCAGACAAGAGAAAAACTAAACAAAACATTTACTAAACATCAAAGCTCTTGTGAGTACTTCCAAAACACCCCTTTCAGGGGTCGAACCACCTGCAAGAGGGCCAGCAGGGCCCCTCCTTTGAAAGTTCCTCCTTGATGAGGGACCCTGTCACCTGCTTGTGGCTGTCATTGAGTTCTGGCGTGTAGCTCCTTCTTCAAAAGCATGCCAGGATCCCTCCTTAGCACAGGCTGTCTTTCTAAAGATACTTCCTTTGATGTCGCCACTTCTACTATCTACACCTTGTTTCAATTATACAGCCTCTGTTCTCTGGTACTTTTTTTTGCATAGCGGCAAACGAAATCTTAATCACTGTGTCTTTAGAGTCAGGCTCTAGTCTGTGAGATTAATTCATGCATCGATTCAACAACTCATTCAGTAACTCGTGATTAAAATCACGCATGTGCCGTGCCCTGTGAGAAGGATACACAAATTGAAGAAGACATTTTGGAAGTGGGTAGTGGTGATGGCTGCATAACATGACGAATGTGATTAATGCCACTGAACTGTACGTTTAAAAATGGCTCAAATGGAAAAATCTGTGTTGCATATGTTTTGCTGCAAAAATAAAAATGCTTTCCAAAAAAATTTTCGAGTAACATTGTCCTAGTCCTCCTGTTGCCCAGCACGTGCTAAAGTGTCACTGGTAAGAGGATAGAGTTTCATACAGAGGACACTAGATACAAAGGAGGAAGCTGTGAACTAAATTGAACTTTCTGTTTGTTCTTGTTTGTTTTGTTTTTTTAGTGGTGGTGTTGGTTGGGGAGTCCTCCAGAGCCGGGCTTCAGAGATGAGCTGTTGTTTTCCAGAAGCCACAGCCTCAGGCTTCTGTCAAATGCCGATCTGCCATGCAGGTGGTGACATGTGAAGCCTCAGACCTTGGGTAGCTTGGTCCTAAATCCACTTCTTCTGTCTGCTGTCATTAACTTGTCCTACCCAGGCCCAGATTAAGGTGAGACAAGAAAGGCTTCTAGAGCGTTCCGTTTAAGGAGACGCTCACTCTCAGGGACAGGTATGTGCCTGAGTACTTGCACAACTCTAAGAAGCGACCTCCTCAAACGTCCACACCTCCATCACCGTACCTAGCATTGCCTTCTGCAGTTGCCTGTTTACTTGCCTGCCCCCCTGCACAGACTAAATGCTGTATCATGTGTATCTCTGTATATCCTGGGACTGGTGCAAAGTACAGCATGCAGAAAGCACTCAGTAAGTGGTGATTGACCTTGGTAAGCATTTTTTATATAAGTAAATGAATGGCCACAATTGACCACATACCCTAGGGCCAAGCTCTCATCCTGTGTCTTCTCCTCAGCTCCCATCTCTGTTCCGTTGACCCAAAGATTGTTCCAGGTTCAGGCTCTCTGAAGGCCTTTCAGTAGATGCTTCTTCTGTGCCTCTGGAACCCTTCCCATTCTCACCTTTTTTATTTTTTTTCCTTTCAGATTTTTTTGCTTTTCTCCCTGTGAATAGTTTTGAACAGTTGCTCTGTCTTCAAGTCTCCTGAATTTTCCCTAGGGTCTAATCCACTGTTAATACCACCCAGTTAAAATTTCATTTTGATGTTGCATTTTGCATCTTTAGAAGTTCCATTTGGTTCTTTTTTATATCCTCTACTTATCCCCTCAGCAGGTTTGCATTTTCTTCACAGGCTTGGACACCTGGATCGTATTTATAGAAAATGTTCCTATGTCCTCCTGCACAGTTTCATCATCTCTGTCATATCGGGACCTTTTTCTACCAACTGATGTTTCTCCTGATCATGAGTCCCATTTTCTTACTTCTTATGACTGGACATGGAAGATAATCCCCACCATTTTCTTCCTCTACCTTCTTCAGCCTTGTCCTCGTAAGGTACATGTGACTTTCTCCGGATTCTGAGCTTCCGAGCTTCCGGCTCACTCCCCCCAGGACGGGGAGGAGGCTTAGGATGGACTTTGTGGCCCTATTGTTCCTTGGCCCTGGTTTACCTGCATTGTTTCTTTGGACACACACAGAAGGTACTTCCAGCACTGTCTCTCTTTCTCTTGGATAATGTCACTCTGCCCCTAGGCCATGCTGTCTGTCTCCCTTTATCATCTGCCTTACAGTCTCCATTTCCTGATTCTTGTTTCCTTTCCTATTCCTTTTCTTGCCATGCTGTAAGCTGACTTTAGCATCATGTTTTCAGGGGTTCATTCAGTACCCTGGGGCCCCACACTCTCTCCCCAGTAAACCCAGGAACTCACACCCCAGCCCTCCTGCTCTCTGCCCCGGAGTCCTTTGATCCATCCATACTTTAGTCTCTGAAGCTTCCTCTATAGCACTTGTAACGTGTATTCTTACTTTCTTCTTAACTCCTAAAAACACCCCCACACTCCTCACTTCTAGCAAATTATCTTGCCTCTTACTTCATGTGGAAAATCAAAGCCAACATGTAAATTTCCTCAACTTCTTTCATCTCTAAATTTCATTACTCTGTACCATTATGAATGTTTTCTTCCTTGCCCTCTGTCCTTGGGGAATATGGCCACTGTCAAAATAGTGCCTTTGCTGTAAATACCTCTCTCTACCTTACTCTACCACCTCGTTAATTAAGCTATCTCCTACTCATCCTTTCAAAATAAATACAGTCCTTACTTTCTCTAGGAAACATTTCCTAATCCCCCAGTCTGTTGTACCTTAGAAATATTCTATTACTAGAGTCATGATTTAGAGATGAAAGAAGTGAAGGAAATTTACATTTTGGCTTTGATCTTCTACATGAAAGAAGAGGCGAGATAATTTGCTAGAAGTGAAGAGTGTGAGGATGTATTTAGGATTTACCAAGAGAGTAAGAATACATGTTACAAGTGCTATGAAGGAAGCTTCAGAATAGCAATGAAGATATTCATATCTTTATCAAGTTTAAGTTGACACCTAATGCTATATATTTGAGTTCCTTGAGAGACAGTTTATGTTTGAGTGTATATTCTTCGTGGCTAATGTGCTGCATGGCACATAATAGATAAAAATTTATGACTGAGTAAATAAAATAAACAAGTGGATGAATGAATGAATAAATGAATGAGAGGAGTTTGCATACATATTATATATGACCTTTCATTAATGTACTTTTATAGATTTACTCTAAAATTTAGCACAAAATTAGCTACACGTCAAGTATGATAGAGTCTTTAAGTCAGCAAGGGTCAGGCATCCTTTAAGCTTTTAACTGAGAAGTGATCATGTGGTATTAGTTGCAGTTTAGTCATTTAGATGGTCAAAAACAGATGAGTTATACAGTCTGGTTGTTTGGGTCCCCTCACCTGATGGCCATTTGATGATCTTCTCCACTTCCATGCAGTGTGCCAACCAGCAGTTAATCCAGGGACTTATTGCTGTGGAGCCAAGGTTCAAATACTGTATTTGTGCTTTCGTGACCTGCTGAGCACAGACTCATGGGATCCCATGTGTCTCACTAGTATTACAACCTGATCCAAACACTGGTCCAAAGAGCCATCTAAACATAAAAATTGAATGGGAGATTGTAAGAGTGAAGTGGCAGAAGTGAGTCTCATGACCTTTGAATAGGTCATATCATCCAACCATCCTCATCCCAATTTCTTTACCAATAGATTGGCAGATTTCCTATGATACCAGTAAGAGATGACTCAGGAGGCAGAAGTGGGATATCAGATCCATGAGCCCTGGAACCAGGCAGACCAGGGTTATAAAGACTGAAATACGGAGCAAAAGGAATATGCTAACTTTGATTTATTTCATGTAATAAATATGTCTAAAATTTTGAAAATAGATTAAAAATCAACTTCATGAAAATTGAAAGTATCTCGTGCTGGGTGATCCTTTTCTTTCTAGGCCCATAGATGGTGG
The DNA here is from genome assembly GCA_033961575.1 of Aselliscus stoliczkanus. Lineage (NCBI taxonomy): Eukaryota > Metazoa > Chordata > Mammalia > Chiroptera > Hipposideridae > Aselliscus > Aselliscus stoliczkanus. The sequence goes on from CM066739.1 coordinate 58,345,981, forward strand.
CTAGGGGATGACAGGAAGTAGGAAAGAATGGGGAAACAAGAAAGGAAGTAATAATATCTGTGAAATATTAGCATATCTATATGCCATTACTTCCTACCTTGTTTCAGTTAACTCTCAAAAGCATATGGGGCCGAGTGGCGCAGTGGTTAAGTGCTGACTTTGGGAGCCAGCGGCCCCAGTTTGGGTCCCACATATGAGGGCCAGTGACACTGCCCTCAAAAAAAAAAAAAAAAGTAAAAGCATATGGTGAGATAGATGCTGTAATGCTATGTCTGTTTTTATAAAGAAATAAGCTGAAGCACAGTGATGATAAAATATTTACCCGCATTCTCATGGCCAGTGATAAGAAGAGAAGCATGAATTTTAATTCAGGAGTAATTGCAGTGTGTATCTTTGGCATAGTAGCATACTAACATTTCAAAGCATGCATGTCACCCCCTTCTACCTAATGAGACCCCAGGGGAAGGTGAGGGTGGGGCTTAAGAGAACGGCTTCATGGTACACATGCTTCCTTAGAGAATTTCCTTCTGAAAATCCTTTGTAGCAGCTGAGTTAGCTTCAGTTAGCTTCAGGTATCAGGCGATCACATGCTTCAGGAGGTGGACCTGATTGGTAACCCAAGTGGGGCAGTTGACCTTGCAGGGATATTTAGGAAGGGGCATGCGACACTGTTCTGCCCAAAGAGACGAGAGACGAGAGAGAGAGAGAGAGAGAGAGAGAGAGAGACTGAACATGCAAGAGACAGAAAGGAAAACTGTTCAAAAGACGACAGAGAGAAGGGCGGGGCCTGTGTCAGGACGGACAGCCCCTCTTCCTACAGCAGGGAAGGAAGCAAGCTTAGATGTTGATGTCAGTTTGTAGTCTTCGTGGTTGAAAACGGCGGGCGTCCTGGCTGATGGTTTCTTAAGGCCAGTGCACACATACACACATACCCATATGGATGTATAAAAGCTTTACAGGGGTCAGAGGCCATTGCGGTGGCCGAGTTAACTAGCTCCCTCCCCATTGCTAACCTTACAGCAAAATGCCATTTCACGACTCAAGTCCAGTTTCTCTTGACATCGGCTGGCCCCAGGGATGCTAGCTGCTGCTGTGCCTACCCTCTTACTGCCTCTAGAATCCAAACTTTTGTTTCATCTCTGCAACCACTGTCTTGAAGAGGGCATCCTCATCCTTTATCCAGTTTATTTAAACAACCTCCTAACTGACCTTCCTGTTTCTAATCCAGTTTCCACACTGAAACAAGAATTCTGTTGCTAAAACACAGTTCTCCTACAGGAATGTTCATGGTTAACACCTCTCCATAGCTTTTCCCTTTCTTTGAGGTGAAAGTCAGCCTCCTGCAAGCTGCTTCATGACCTGGACCCAGCCTGGCTCTCTCTTCTCCAGATTGTACTGAAGTGCTTACAGTTCCTCAAATGGTCTGTGGGCTTTTACGCTTGTCCTGTCGGTCCAGTTCACTTCCTCCGACTTTCTAACCTTTACTTGGATTACTGCTAATTTATTCCTCAGGTTCCCCACTTAGATATCATTCGTTCTTCCAGAAACCTCCCCTGAGCCCCCAGGACTGGAATGGTTGCCTCTCAAAAGAACACCAAAACCGTCCTGGCTATGTCCTATTCAGAGTCCATTGATCGCTACGTCACTCTTATTGATACATATATTTTAAGACAATGTCTGCGTCAGGTTTATCACTCTGTCACTAACATCTTGCTCGGCGCCTGGCTTATAATAAGCATTTAAAAAACTTATTTGTCAACTATGAATGAATCAATGAATGCACGTTTTACAGGAGGTAAAATCGTCACTCAGGATGATCAAAGGCCCATCCTGAGTCCCCCACCTCATCAATAAACCTGAGTCTGGAGCCCCCCTCTTCTCTCCTCCCCTCCTCTCTCCCCTTCTCTTTTCCCCATAATCTCTTACCTGGGAAGATTCTGTCTGCATGATTTGCCGTCTATACAGTGAGGAGTCACGAGTGTATATTTTCAGCCACAGCTCTTTTCAGGACTCTGGAGTCACCTCTAGGCGTCTACTCAGCCATTCCTCTTGGAGGGATTATGGGGATTCAAGTTTAACACCGGCTGACTAATTCCGTTTTTGTGTTCAAAGCCTCAGTGAAAGTCTGACAGGCCTGGAAGGGGCGAATATCTTGTTTCCAAACAGTGCGGTATGTGCTAGGCAGACAGGAGCATGGAATGATGGGAGCACAGAGAAAAAGCGAGGGTCAGGCATGACCTCCGAAAGAGGTGATGTCAAAGGGGAATTTTTGTAACAGAATTCTCAACATTGTTCCTCCATCTTTGGATCCAGGAAGTCATTTGGTCAATTAAGATCCCCTCCTTGGTTGGAATATGTCCCTGATTTTGAATATAAACACCTGACTGTCCAGTTTAGACTCTTCCATACAAGCTGGCCTGTCATCCTATCGTGGCTCCCAGCTCAGTCCCTCAACTGTAAACTCTGACTCCAGACCCTGTGGGATAATGAAATATGAGATCATAGCTGGAGAATAGAGGGTGCATCCAGTGGGTTGCTGTGTTGGCTTAATTAGGACATGATGTTTCCTGAAGGCCTCTAATCTCATGTGATGAGTTGTTAGCTACTTGCTCTGCAGGCTTTGAACATGTGGGCACTTATGGGAGCAGGGAATCTTTCTCCTTTGAAACGTCATCGCTGCGTGCATTAAAATAAGCAAATGTGTTTGGGTTTTGGGGGGTAGCTATGTATAGAATTACAAGTGCTGTGGTGGACATTTGCTTCTCTGTAGGAAGAAGGGCCTGGCTTCACTGTATCCATTCAGCGCCTTCAGTGCTAATGTGTGCGGGTTACAGAGATAAGGAAACCTGTCTCGCTCTCTCAGGATTTCTCAGATCAGTTCAGGAGACAGATCCTCGGACCAGTAGCTACAATACAAGGCAGACCGAGATAAGAACCACAGTAGAGATAATTACTTTTACCCAGGTTCAGCTTACAAAGGAATTCCATGCCCATGTCTTCATTTGATCTCCACATAAAGGTCCTTTATGAGATGGGTGTTCTTACCCTCATTTTAGAGTTTCAGAAAACCAAGGCTCAGAGAGAGATGAAATATCTTGCTCATGTTCCCACAGTAACTGACATGTGAGTCTTGAACTCCAGTGCAGCCCAGTGGATGGATGGACAGAGGAGAGGGTGAACCACTCAGGCCGAAGCAGTAAGAAAAAGTCTCACCCAGGAGGCAGGTGTGATCTAAGTGGAGCCTCTACCTTCTGGAATAGAGATGGAAAGAAAAGGAATTCCAGACAGAGGAGAAATCTGTAAGTAAAGACATCTGTGGCGATGGGTGAGGAGGAAGTAGTCTGGGTATCTGTGCTTCCATCAGTTGATTCCATCAAAATTGATGCGATAAACAGAAGAGGAGCTTTGTATTGAGTATTCACAGAATTCAGGGAACACTACCCTTGCCCTCAAGGATTATGTAGCTTGAGAGAAAACAAACACACAATAAATGAGATTAATACCAGAGAACACCTAACTTGTAGCCCTACTGTGAGTCCACAGATGCACTATAGGAGGAGGACTTTGATTTTTATTGTTATATTTTATTTTGTTGATACAGCGATGGACTGCAGGGAAGATGGTTTTTCAAAAAAGTATGTGGAGATTAAATTGCTCTAGAGAAATCAACGTTTCGGGGAGACGTTAGACCTGAAGTGGGGCGGGGGGGGGCTTGATAATGAGAAAATGTTTAAGAGCTCTGCGTAAGGGGAGGGCTCCCATGCTCATTGCCCAGCTTGTGCCCTCAGGGAGGTGTGGGGGTGAGCCGTGCTGCCTACCATGCTTACTGGGCTCCCAGAGGATTGAGGGATTTACAGAAAAGGAGGGTGAGCTCTCCTTGGGAGGTGCTGAGCTGTGCTGACTCATCCCACCTTGAAACAAGCTAAGCCCTTGGGAAAAAAAAGGCGGGGTGGGGGGAGTGAGGGGGAGAAGCTGGAGGAAGGTTGTGTGTCTGCAGCCAAGGAGGCGGGAGTGTCGGGAGTGTCGCAGCTGGGTACTGACTGAGCCTGAGGCTTGCCGGGCAGGACGCTGGCACACGTAGAAACGCGGTTTCCCTACATCCTGGCATCACGTTTTGAAACAGACAGGTATCATAAACTACTCTACAGGAAGGGGAGTTAAGCGACCTATTCACAGTCACACCATGGAGCTGCTGGAATTTAAAGCTAGGTCTTTGATCGCTAAGCTCAGGTCAACTGTGTGTTAACAGAGTCACCATTATATGAACTCAGTAGTTTAATAAATGGTGTGGCAGCAATAGGTCCAAATTCACAAAGTTTGGGCAAGTTATAGTGTTAGGATCAGGTTGGAGAGACTGCCTATGTGCATGCATGTGTGTATATGTTTGTGTGTGTGCGTGCGTGCGTGTGTGTGTGTCAGTATCTAGAGGGATATATGGAGGTAAAGAAGGCTTTTAATTTGTTATTAACATAAAAGATAACAAGAGCACATTTGTGTTCTGGTGGAAATAACCAAAGGACAGTAAAAGATTGGTGACAGGAGGGGGACGGGAGGCAGAGGAGCCCGGTTCTGATGAAGGTCAAAGGGCGGGTCCCAGAGCACACGCGGAGGGGCAGAGACACTTTCCATCACAGAGGAGGGGCAAGGGGACAGCAGGGGAGATCCAAGCACCTCTTTGTGGCGTTTTCAATGGCACATTTAAAAATTTTGTTTTTATAGCTTTATTAAGGTAAACTTGACGTACAATAAATATGTATTTACAATGTACAATTTGATCAATTTTAGCACATACCCCCTGAGACCATCACGACAAGCAGGATGGTTCTGTTGAGTTTCTTTGGGCCCCTTTGTAACTTTCCCCCATACTTTTTATTTGCCTCATTATTGGGTTTTGAGATTTCTTTGTGTGTTCTGAATGCAAGACCCTTATCAGATATTTTATTTGCAAATATTTTCTCTCAGAGTGTGGTTTGTCTTTAAAATCAGGTAGTATAAGTCATCTAACTTTGTCCATCTTTTCCGAAGTTGCATTGGCTGTTATAGGTCCTATAAACTTTCATACACATTCTAGAATCAGCTTGACAATTGCTGTAAAAGTGCCTCTGGGATTAATGGGGCCCTATGGAATCTGTACATCAGTTTGAAGAGAATTGGCATCTCTTCAACTTTGTCAACTATAAAAGACTAAACATATTAATTCTAATTTTTCATAGATAATTTAATGAAGCTTAAGGGGAAGTAAAAGTTCACAAGTGCACTGAATTTATAGCATGCAATGATCCATGCCAAAAAAATCAGTTGAAAAGAAATGAAATGAGAGCTACAGAGAACTCCGCGGCATCCTGTCTAAACCTTTCCAACTGGACAGGGTCTAGGGTGACCCGTTTCTGGGAAGAGCAGAGGAGGACATAAGTCAGGAGAGAAACCTTGCTTGTTAAAAAGTGTACTTTATTCCTGTTCCCCAAATGATGACAGGAGGTTGGCTGACTCTGCCATCAACACAGAACAAGAAGGAAGTGATTTTCCCCCAGGCCAGCAATACTATTGCAGTGAGATAAACCAGATTTCAAAGTTTGACCCCTAGTGGAGATAGCAGACATATAATCTAAGGAAGACTGGAAATGACGAGGCGTTAGAAAGGAGAGCTGCCTTGAAGCAGGGTCCCTATGTCATGCTCTTTCTGTACTGAAAGCCTTCATGAAACTCTTCAGGGAGACTGGCTGATTTTTTCTGCAGTTCGCTCTTAGTACTTTCTGGAAGGCCGCTATAAAATACACCTGCTCTTGAAGACTCTTCATAGGAGCTGCTCAAATTAGAATTTTCCCCAGTTCTTCCTGTCAATTCCACCGACCTCCTCCTGCCATCGGACTCCTGCTGAAGAGCAGTGTTTACGCATCAGAAATGCTCAGGATGTGGGCAGATCTTAGAGTTCCCTCCTTCGTTCATTTCTTGGCATTCTTCACTTGCTATATACTAAGCACTCTTTGATGCTCTTTACACATATAACTCACTTAAGTTCATTTAATCGTTTAATTATTTAACCAGCCTGATAACGTTCATTGAATTTATACCAACCTCTTGCGATATGTCAGACCCTAAGCTTGCTGTAACGTAGTCCTTCCTTCAAGGGAGTTGTGAAAACAGGCATATAACACAATGAGCTATAATTATCTGTCTAAAAGCAGTGATTAAATATGCCAAGAGAGGTACAGAATGGTGCAGAAAGGGGACCTATCCAGGGGCTTAGGGAATGGGGGCGGTGTCAGGGAGAGAGCCACCTGAGGACAGTGTCGCCTGAGTGCTGGAGTCTCAAGCCTGAGCCCGTGGGTGGAGAGGGGCTGAGGAGTGACAGTCCAGACAAAAGGGGGAGCAGGAATAAACGCACAGAAGCAAGAAGGAGCGTGAGATGCATGGAAGCCACAGCCAGCACAGTGTCACTGGAGATAAAAACGGAGGCAGGCTGTGCAAGCATGGCGCCGAGGTTGGGCAGGGCGGAGCAGGCGTTCGGTGCTTGACCTGTGTAGGAAACAGGTTCACTGAGGGATTTAGTCGGGCATAGGAGGTCTGATTTATGTGGTACGTAGCTCATATGATTTAGACAGTCTGGTGGCAATAGGGGCACGTGGCTGGAAATGTACGAGCAGTTAGAACATCTACTATTCGCATCACTGGAAGCCCAATAATGACACGTTATCAGTGAAATAAACTATTGTGCGTGCCATTGGACAGCCAGCACAGGGAATCAGGTGTAGCAAGGAAATCGTCACTTTTTCTTTAACCTTCACTCAACTTGACAATTTCCTCCTGTGTGTACTTGCAGGGAGCCGTGGTTAGGCCCATTTCGGGTTGCAGTCTAAAGACCCTTGGAAAGAAACAGACCGTCTCTCCTGGTTTTTCCTTGGCCGCTGACAAGCTCTCGGTCATCGCAACAAGCCTCCGGCGCCTCAGCCGTAAAACAAATGGGTCGGAATAGACGGCGCTTAAGTTCTGTTTAAGCTCAAAAGTTCTATGAAGCAGTTTCTATTCTTGTTCACATTTTCTTAGTCTTGAAACGGAACTGGAGACAGACATGAGTACCTTTATATATCTTATCTCTCAGTGTTCGTGAATAGGGCAATAGTGTGAATATGTATGATAATCAAACTTCACAGACACTAGATTTAAACACACATATGGTTCCTGTACTAAATAGTACATAATACATTTCCATCTATGCCACATGGTACTAAACTATCTAGAACGCCCTTATGTGCCAACACAGTGAGTCAAGCCTAATTTTTTTTTTTTTTTTGAGGGCAGTGTCACTGGCCCTCCCACATGGGACCCGAACCGGGGCCACTGGCTTCCCAAGCCAGTGCTTAACCACCATGCCACTTGGCCGGCCCTCTAATTTTTTAACTTAAAACAGTTTGTTTTTTTTAAATTCCTTCTTCACTTATCCTTGAAAGATGTTCTGATTGAATCTATAATTTGGGAAAAGGCGAGAACTGCCTAAAAGCTTTATTCAAGAAAAAAAACGAAAAAAAAACACATCTCAAATATTTTTAACTAAAATGTATTAATATTTAAGTTGCCAATAATGGTAAATTCTTGAAATGTTCTGTTGGGATAGAAAACAATCAGCTATGGCTTTAAAAGGACATTGTGTTTCAAGAGCGTATCTGATTTTTATTACTATAAATTTCATCACAGAAAGTAAGAGTTAGGATGTACTTTGTTTGTTGAAACCTGGTGATAATGCCGGACTCCCTTAGGCCAGCAAATGATTTGTAGTCAAATGTAAGCCAGACCCCGAACTATGATCTAGGTTGGTTGGTCTTCCCCTTTATGGGTATTCAGACGTTACCTGGGGACCAAACCATCTACCACCGTTCATCTGTATGCTGCTTGGTCCTGCTACTGGGTGATCTCAGCTCAGCTGATCAGACCAACCGTCCGCCACCCAGATCATTGGGGTGCACAAAATAAATGACTATCAGTGACACTGTGCTATGATCAGGGATGTGACTTGGTGTTATGTTCACCTTATAAAGGGGAATTCCATGATTCCCCTGCCAATTTTCTAGGCTGTCCCTCTGCTTAAAACAAAGATCTAATTACTTATTTCCTTCTCTTGAGTGTCAACCCAAACTTTAAAGCAGTTTTCCTTGAGTAACGTGAATGTATGTGGACACATATGGACTGGAATACACCCACGCTCTCTCTATGAGAACAGAGAACAAATTCTATGTGAGGGACCCATGGACCCGAAGTGTATACAGGCGGCCCTAAGAATGCCAGTGGCTGGCAAAGTTCAAGGGGGAAATTCCTGCCTGGAAGAGAGAATGCCTTGTGCAGACATCAAAGCGTTTTTCTGAGAGGGGCAGTTTTTATGTTGTGTTGGCAGGAATGGCTGCTCATTCAGATCGTCCAAAGGCCCCACAGAAGGCTTGGCGTGCTCTGGACTTGGCGGGCGCTGCTCGGGGCTGTGGCATTTATTCCCTTCCAGCCCTTTAAACTGACGTGACGCCGCTCTGTCTCAGTCACAGACTGACCGCTTAGAGTGGTCGCTTTCAGGCCACTGGGACAGGAGCAGGCTGCAGTGGTTCCATGTTTTGGGGGGCAGGGCAGCAATCTGGGGCTGATGCATAGTGGAGACCAAGACAGAAGGCTGCCTCTAGCTGAGAAGTTCCTGTAGCACTCAACAGCTGTGTTCAGTGGTCTCTCAAGTGGGGTGCCTGCACCCCAGGGGTAAAGATGACCCACTGTGATGCAGGACGAAATTATTAGGGTGCTATTTATATTAATTTACATTTCACATCTGTTTTGTGTCCATTTTATGATACGTAATCTATTAGTACAATTCTGCATGTACTATAAGGAAAAAACACATACATTTATTGGCAGAACAACCACAAACATTTTTATGAGCAGGGATGCATAGTCCAATAAATTTGCAGACCTCTGGGGCTGCTGCTCAGGCTAACATATGCATTTCTTGAAGAGGGTCTTTCTTTGCCTCCAAAAGCATTCCTGGGTCTCAGAGTCCTGTTTTTTGGCCACTTCCTTTTTTTATTGTTATTAATCATCTCTTTGCAAAAATACCACCTATATCTATAGGTATTCTATCGTTTGTCACTGTCACTTTTTCTGGGGGTTAGCTCTTCAAATATTTAATTTGTAAAAATATAGAGGAAGGTACAACTTATCTGAGGCTCTAACAGATTTGAGTGACAGGGGACATTGGTGGGGGAGGGAAGAGTGACTGGGTATTGCAAGGTGCAGTATTTCCTGGGCAGTTATCAGGGGCTTCCTTTTATCTATATGTGCTGTAAATAGAAAATCAAGAATGAAATGAGAATGTGAGCATATTTATAAAATATGTGGGTAGTCCTCAGAGTAAAAAAGTAAACAGTGTAAGTAGTAAAGGATAAGACAAAAAATCACCCAAGGCACATAATGAAACCACCAAATTCTCATTAATGGGTGCTATTATCAGTGAAGGGATATAGATCTTCCATCCATTTTTGAAAATTAACTCAAACAGAATGATGTTTCAGTGGAATTTGTTTTTTTGTATCCCACCGTTTGCTCCGAGCGCCTCTTTTCCCCCCAGAAGCCTCTCTGAGTTACCAGTGCAGTGAGGGGAGTCCTGAGGTTGAAAAATACTCTTGTCTGCGCCTTTATAGAGAATTGGAAGGGAATGGAAAAGAGCGTGAAAACAAATAAAAAAGATGTCTTTGTAAAAGGTTACATATACATCATTTTCCCCTTAATATTTCTCTTTGAGTGAGCTATTATGTTAGTCTCCCCAAATATAAAAAGCCAGGCAAATTGGGATCCGTGAGGCATGGGTGGTGTTCAGCTGCTTGGCCAGCACCTCCACGTGGGTTTCAGTCCCCAGAGGGAAGCTGTCCCTTACTGGGTCACCGCACGCCCTGTATATAAGCCTCTCGCCTGAGTCAGAAGCGATGCTCACGCGCTGTGTGGAGTGCCCGCGTGCCCTGTTCTTGCTGCTCACTGAAGAATGAAGGACCTGGACAGCTTCACAAGAGGGGACGCTCACCCCTTTCCCCTGGCGTGGCTGCTGAGTGCCAGCCCATTGGCAGAGCTAATCCTGCACAAGACACAGAAACACACCCCGGAAAGCGCCCTCGGGGGCTCTCGACTCAACAGCTTGTATGGCAGTGGTTATCTCGCACTCAGCAGGTCCGAAGGGGAACTTCAGTCTCCCCACTCCTACCCTAAACCTACCTCACCCACAACCTCCGCAGTTGTGACAATTCCATCCTTGGCTCCTCGATGTCTGGCACGCTTCAATAATTCATCAGGTAGCCCCGTGGACTCAACCGGCACAACGCACCCGGACTTTGGCCGCTTCAGGCTGCTCCCAGGGCTCCCGTCCACGTCCACCTGAGACACATCATCAGCTGGTGGGAGCCACCATCACCCCCTGACAGTTCTCTCTACCCCTGCGTCTGTGCACTCTCCACAGGGCAGTAGCAGGAATACTTTAGAAAATAAATCAGATCATGTCACCCCCACCCCAAGTCTGCATCGGCTCCCCTTTTCACTCAGTGAGAGTTCAAGTCCTTACCTGTAGGCCCTCTGCAACCTGCCAAACCATCACCTTTTCCCATTTCTTGCCCTTTGCCGCTCCTGTTCCAACAACTTGCACCTCCTGCTTTCCTCGGAAATTCAGGCACACCTTCTCCCTCCTTAGGGCTTTTACTCGCTCTTCTATCTGCTGGAGCCTTCTTGCCTAAGACATCTGTTTGACCTACTCCTTTATCTCACCTGTTCACTAAACCTTGGTTGAGCCACCTTATTAGTGCTACACCCTACCCCCCAAATCCCACCTGGATACCCCTCTGTACATCCCTCTGTACATCCAAACTCTCTCACCTGCCCTATTATTTTTTTTCTTATGTAGGGTAAAATATTCAGGTGTGTCCGTATCTATTAATGTGTTTATTCTGTGTATCGTGTACTGTCTGGCTCCCCCAGCTAGAGTGGTGACACTTTCACAGACCCTCACCTGCTTACATACGTCTCATGATTCTTTTTTTGGTCAATATGTTAAATGCTCCTTTCTTCAAGAACTTTGTGAACGTGACCTGTGTTCATAGCCACTGCATACGTGAATCTCATCAGATCATAAAATAATAGGTCATCTCCTTGAAGACAGGCACTCGGCTGCGAAGGGGCCCACTTAATCATGAAATTCTTAATCATGACCCCCGCCCCTTAGTGTCCTATAGCCTTACTTGTTCCTGTGCTTTATGGACACAAGGACAAAGAAAATGTTTTGTCTCTTCCCTTTGCTTAAGCAGCTAGACATGGTTAAGTGGTGGCCCTGTCATCATGATGCTGGTGACATAAGCAGTCTGAAGTCTGACACCTGAGTCCCACAGGAATACCTGTGTTAGTGTGGCAGGTGATGGGGAGGTTGGAATGGGCAGGAGAGAATCAAAGAGAGGTGTGTGTGTGAGTGTGTGTGCATGTGTGCGTGCACATATGTGTGAATGTGTGTGCGTGTATGTGTGCACGTGTGTGTGAGTGTGTGCACGTGTGTGTGTGTGTGTGTGTGTGTGTGTGTGTGTGATGTCAGGTAATGAAAACAGTGCATTTACTGGCTCAGAGCCTGAGGGGTATCACCTTTCTGTGACCAACACAGAACCAAAACATATAAATAGAGAACTTGCCCAAACACATCATGGTGAATTTGCCAAGGTACATAGAGGTGTTCCTGCTAATAGAAATGAGATATAACCTTGAAACCAGAAAAAAGGAAAGAGTTGTGGCTTATTTACTTTAGAATGGAAATTCTAAGGAAGCAAGCCTACTCATAATCAGTGATGAATAGAGAGCCGCACCTGGTGTCCTTAGACAGAAGAGAGGGACACCTGGATTTTCTGACCTCCTGTGTCAGTGTGGCACCAAGGAAAAGTGCCCAGAGGTTGGGTGCAGAAGCCGTTTCCCTCGGTGATGCTGGGAGAGTGTCCCCAGGTGTTCAGAGCTCAGCACGGGCCTCTCTGGACACTTCAGTCCCTGCCTTTATGCATCCTGAGCACAGCACGTGGGCTCCAGCCGGCTGGTCTCCTGGGGCCTGACTCCCTTGCACTCACCTGTTGTGCTGGTGTCCTGGGTTTGCTGTCACAAAGTGCCACAAACCAGGTAGCTTACACAACAGAAATGGATGTCTCATGATCCCGGAGTTTGCAGCCTAGAAAAGGGCCGTCATTCAACCAGGCTGGCACCCTGATCTTGGATGTCCAGTTTCCAAAACTGTGAGAAATTATTTTCTGTGGTTTTTAAGTTACCCAGTCCGTGGTATTTTGTGATAGCAGCCAGAATGGATGAAGGCATACACCATCTTCTTACCTGAACTCTTGGTCCACTTCCAGCAAGGATGAGCACGCCTCCTCTGAACTCATTTCATGGGAACTCTGAGCCACGCAGGTTCACATCAGAAGATGAACCTGGGAATGAAGGTCATCCTATAGAGTGTCCCAGGGGCAGATATGTTTATCCATAGTTGGGAAACCCTTCCACGAATATGCGCAGTTAGTGGAGCCAAGATCCAGGTTGAGTGCAGCCCTCTTCAGACAGGCAGTTTCTTCTCTATGGCAGATGGCTGCCTTAAGCCCCCAGAGAACTGGTCAGAGATCCTGACAGTCTAGAGTCAGCCACTCTGGCTCTGAAAATATGCAGAGTAGGGGACTGTCTATGTGGTACCATCGGAGACACGTGGGCTGCAACATCCAGCCACAGGTACCTTATCCCCTGATATCCCACCTTAAGCATGGCTTTGAGTTGCAGACTGAAGACTCCAGCCAACAGGCAAGCATATTATTTGGAAGGAGTTAATATTGTAAGCCATTCTTATTCATCAATTCCTTAAAACAAATGAGTTGATTATGCTTGTTAATTGGTCAATTGTGAACGATTGAAAGAATAAATTTAAAAAGAACTGTGAGGGTCAGTGAGGGGTATTAGACATGATAGACCGTTGTGCTATTTTCGTAAGGAAATAGGAACAATAGTATTGACATATTTATTACAGTGAGCTTGCGAGACATGCTTCCTCGTCCGTTGATGTGATGGGCTCCGGCAGGAAGTTCCACACTCCAGCATTTAAAGGGTTGGGCTTGAGATGGCAGGTGTCTGTGCCACTGTGGGCACCCGGAAGGACTGGACAAGCTATTTGATTGGAAAATGCCATCATAGAAGGGGACATCATAGAAGGGGAGCCCCTTTCTCATCCTGTAAATCCTAATGTTGATCTCTTATTATTACACAGATGGCATAAGTTAGGTGTCTGTCTCTCCTATTATTCCATAAGATCTTCGTGAGAGAAGGACTATATTCATATTTGTGCTCTAGAGCCTAGGACAATAAATCAATGATTATATGGACTGATGGAAAGATTCTCCTGGCTGAATTCTGAGCCTTTTTGGAGATTTGTGCATCAACATCCATGACTTGGTTAGGCTAAGACCTGGAAAGTGGCTGCAGAGTGGATGTGAAGAACTTGTATCAATATTTTGATTGTCCCTAAAATTAACCACAGTTGACTCAAAGATGACTTGCTCAAAATGTGTTTTGTTAAATTATCAAGCACAGAAATCTCCTTGTATCAGAAAAGTAGCCCCTCAGATAGGAACCATCCTTCTCAACACCGCCTTCCCTTGTCACCCAGGTGGCTCCCGGTGATTGGTTCACGTCAGTAGAATATCAGATGCTGTGATGTGTGTTGTCCCTAGGCTGATAAGCTGAAGAAGCAAGTTGGCCTTTTCCATCCTCTGTCATCATCTCCCCACTGCCTGTGAGAAGATGAAGAGTCACTGTAATGTGAGCTAGAGGCAAACTTTTATTCTGATAAAAGTCACTGGTCATTTTTAGCTTGTTTGTTACAGCAACTAGCATCAGCTTAACTACCATCCCTGTGCTAATCATGCAAAGCCAAAGCCAAAGTGAGGGCTGGGCGTCAGCATCTTTTCTGAGGAAGGAGTAACATTTTGCTTCTCACAAAGTCACCTTCTGCAGCCACGTTATGCAACTTGGGGCTACATCAACTCAAAGGTGGGATATTTTGCCTAATTGCACAAAGCTGTTGTATAGGTTAGCGATGTCTATAGGAACTGACCACTAGTTTTTCTCCATGAGGGAGGGTGTCCAGTAAGTATGGCCAAAAAAAAAGCTCCACCCTTTGGATGTATCATCCATAGATGCAAGAGACTGGAAAATTTGGGACGGTCCAGTGCAATGCTCAAGAAGTGAATTTTGTCATTAGACTAGTCAGTGATGTTTGCAAAGCAGTTTAAAATCTTGGCTCTCAGTGTGAGAAAGTGAGGTCTCCCACTCTTGTTTAAATACTAACTCTCTGATGAAAACACATGAAGGGCGGGAAATGAAGCTGGTCACAGACTCAAGCCTAATTTTCCAGTCTGATGTAATTCTCCCAGAAAAAGTGAAATGCCACTTTTCACTTTAATAAGAAATGGCTAGACAGAAAATCCAATTAGCCTTTTGCAAACTGATTTTGCTTGCATCTTTTAAACTAAAAATAGTCTAACTATTGTCTTTTCCCCTCTTTTCCCTACATATGTCCTGCTGGCTAGGTGGCCCAAACAATTTTCATGTGGCCCTTCATTTAATTGTGAACCAACCTGCTCCATAGGTACTTAGAAAACACTGTAACTTAGAGGAAGGATATGAAGAGAATGAGGAGGAAAGAAGGAAGAGCTGAGGAGAAGGAGGCTGAGGTTATGACTCCACCACCCCATGTCATCTAGAATGCCCTGCCTAAGTGTGTAAATGGGTGGGATCCTTGCTTGACTGACCCAAGGGCTGAGCTCCCCATCACTGGAAGCATCCAAGCAGGCTGGGGGTCCTGCTTTCAGAGTTCATACTACTAAGAATAGGAAGTTAGAGGAGATGATTGGTAAGGGCTCTTCCAGACCTAAGACTGAATGACAAAATGAAATGGCCAGTAACACACCTGTTCTGCCTGGAGGCCCAATGGGCAGCTGATTTTGCTGAGTTCTGGAAAGTAAACCACAGGAAGGTGGTGGGAGCGATAGGGTATGGAGGAGGAGGAGTTCTTATTTAATGTGGAATTTGCCTGCTGCAGAGGCACACGTCGTCCTTTGATTCAAAGCAATGATTACTCCTTGGCTTGCCACCTCCGGGCTGTCAGCCTTTGAGCTCTGTTGCTGCTGTGTCATTGTCAGAATCAAGTTACTCTAAGGGTCGGTGTCATTACTATGTGCTTTGAAAGGAGTGAAAATGCCAGACAGAAAATCTGTGAGCATCTAGGGCCTCCGGTGGAAAGCTTTGCTGTGGTTTGTGTATTTTTCTGGTGTTATTGTTTGCCCCAAGGTGTGCCGAGAGCCACATCAGAAGCCTGAAACCTCCTGTAGAACTCACACAGAGCGTGGTCCTCAAACCTCCTCGTCCCTGGGTGCAAAATAGTCCCTGAGACTTCCCAGCCAGATGGGAACTCCTTGGTGATACACACCCTGTTTCTTTGTATCTTAGATGACAATGACCTGGGGACATTGGTGAACACTTGAGCCTGGATTCACTTGCTAGTTTCAAAGTTACACACGAGGAGTATTATATGAATTAAGTACCCACCTTAGACTGGTGGGGTTCAGGATGAAGACTAGTCACGTGAATCCTGATGCCAGCTGACTGACTGATGCTTTGCATGACCTGAGATCAGTCACTTCACCACTAGGCTTTCTGTTGGGTAGAGTGGAAATTGCTTTGTCTTTCATGTAACTTGAGAGTAAATTGTACTATGTAATTGGTTCATAATTAACATTCAGGATTTTTTTCATGTAATGAAACCTATTAACTATCAGTTTGACACCAGTTCTTAATTAGAGAGTAAATTACTTCAGAATAATAGATACGTGATGATTTTTTTAATTTCTAAGAACTCTGGCTTACTTGTCAGGAGACCCGAATTTAGTCTCATGTCGCTTGGTGGCTGCGAGCTTGCTGCTGGCTTGATCATGACCTTGGATAAGTTGTGTTTGTTTGCGTAGTTACTTGCATATGTGTTTTTTTGTTTTTGTTTTTAATCTCTTTAGGCCTCAGTTTCCTTATTTTAAAATGAGAGTATCAGACTAGGTGACTTCTAAGGCCACTTCCATCTTTAAAAGTCTATGATTTTGGGCCGGCCGAGTGGCGCATTAGTTAAGAGCTGGTTTGGGGATGCCAGCGGCCCTGGTTCGGATCCCACGTGCGAGGGCCAGTGACACTGCACTCCATAGCTAACAACAGCTCCACTTGGAGCTGGGCTGTGCGAGCCCCGGCGACAGTGTAGGCTGCAGCCCCTGCTGCAGTGGGCTGCCATAGGCTACAGTGAGTGGCCGGCAGCCAGCGTGAGTCACTGGCAGTCAGCCGTGATCTGCCAATAGCTGCTGTGAGTGACATCCAGAGGCCAGCAACCGATCTGCCTCATCCGGGAAGAGCGCAATGCCAATGCCAATATGGGCCAGTGAAGCAACGTCCTCCGCAACTAGACTGAAGAACAAAAGGCCAGCAACTTGTCTGTTCCCCTTCCCTGGTTCCCCAACGCTGTTCCCCTCCCCCAATTCCCCAATAAAATCTTAAAAAAAAAAGTCTATAATTTCAAAGGGGACAATGTAAATCTAGCAGCATGGATGTAGTAGAATATATTCCACCACTTAGCTTGTTACAGTAATCAAAATTCCCACTATTTGAATTGCTTATGACCATGAGTTTTAGATTGGTCCCAGGCCGCCATCTTTAAATATGTAACACCAGAGAAAAGCAATGCATCATTTTTTGGCCATTTGTGTATCAAACAGATTAGTTATAGATTAGCACTGTGGGCTGTTTAAGAATCAAGACCCAAGAACAGCCTCTACTAATGCAAGTATTGTACCCCAGATTACAAGTGTTGCCTGGAGAAGGACAGCTAATGACAAGTTCTCTTTGGTTCAGCCGTTTTGTCTAGAGTGGCCTAGGTTCTCAACTTACTTTGGAAATGTAAAAAAGACATTAGTTATCCTACAAATTGTTTCTTTGGAATAGAGGTGAGAACAATGAGTAAGTAATACGTTATGACAAAGAAACCTCACGAATTCGTAATTATTTCTATG
This sequence comes from Aselliscus stoliczkanus, assembly GCA_033961575.1. Lineage (NCBI taxonomy): Eukaryota > Metazoa > Chordata > Mammalia > Chiroptera > Hipposideridae > Aselliscus > Aselliscus stoliczkanus. The sequence continues at coordinate 58,363,101 of CM066739.1, forward strand.
GGTAGGAATCACCGTTACTAGTGCTGTTACTAGCACTATTTAGTACTAAAGCAGAGAAGGAGGGAACAAAGCACTGACAAGGTGCTCTAAAGGGACCAAGGGCAGAGAAGTCCATCTCCTCACCCTCAGATGTATTTGTTAAAATATTAGACACGTTCCCGGAAGTTCTGCATCCGTCCACCTGTTTCTCCAGCTCTACAGGAAATAACATTTCCCACCAAGGTCTGCTCTCTTTTCTGCATTCAGTTAAAAAAGCACTTAGGGAAGGCAGACTCGAATTAGATGTGTGCCCGATACTCTGAGAGCTGCACACACCCTGATCACTTCATTTTCTGAAAACTTCACAGCCTTTTGTTTATATTATACCAACACTTAACGTCTTGTTTATACCGAAGTCACATGTGATGTCAAACTCCATTAGGGTATTACACCTGTTTGCCTACTTTATTGCCAGTCTGGACATAAGAGGTACTCAGTAAACCTTTAGAGAATGAAAGAGGCAGTAATCATTCCCAATTATAGACTATTTATCAATGAGAAAAAATACTATTATCTCTGAAATTATAATGTAATTGAATGAGAAAATACAATTTGATCTATCAAAATTCAGTTATGAAAAACCTTTGGGGATAATGTTTAGTGAGTGTGTCTTTATTCCTAATGCAAAGAAATAATTATATCTCTTTAAAAACATACTTAGGTTAATTCAGGCAAAATAGCGATTGGGGCTCGCAAGCTGATCCTCTAGCCTTAGCCACAGCCCTGCGCTGTGAATCAAATGTTCTCAAAACAGCTGAGGATCAGAGGGACACCAGAAAACAACCTTGTAAATTCTCAGTCTTGTCTCTGCACTCTATAAATAACCCTCACAAGTAAAATAAAAACCCTTCAAGCCTTGGGAAAAAGTCAAGGGATCACCTAAACTGACTTTCTGCGTGCAGAACCGGAGGACTGAGTGATGAGAGATTGGCCCCACTGGGTGGGAACGTCCCTTAGCTGTGACACACAAGTGAGTCCTGGTTAGGACTTGGAGTGTTCCACTGAGGGCGGGTTCCCATCCACTCTGCCCTAGACATGGGCTGTGCCTAACAGAGAAACAGGGGGTTCCGAGGAGTGTGCGTGGGAGGGACAGGGGGGCCGAGATATAAACAAATAGCTCAGTGGCAGCTCTTTGAAAGAGCTTACCTAAGGAAAGCATCTTACCCCACTTGCAAGCTAAACATTTCGCCTGCCACATTTTATGGATACAAGAGTGCTGGCATGTTCCTGCCCCAGTGTCACCTGTAGGAATGGAGATTTGGGGGGCCCACTAAGGGTTACACATTACAGAAGGGAAGCCTTGAGCCTTGGGAACTCATGTCTTTTGTAACTTACAGAAAGCTTTCCTGATCTTTGCTCCAGAGGGGAACACTCTCTATCTCCCATGGTGTTTACTTTACAAAGGGACTGGAAAAGATAGCCTGCACATGCGGAAATGGGAGATTCATGGGAAAACGTCTCCCATCACATGGATCTTACGTTGTAGTGACAAAGACAAATATGTGGATGGATGGATGGATGGATGGAGGAATGGATGGATGGATGGATGGATGGAAAAAAGGAAGGAGCTAGGTAGCAGTTGTGATATGGAAGAAAAAAATCAGAGCTTGGCCATGAGGACTGACAAGGAAGGCTACTTTGAGCAGCTCTGTTAAGGAAGGCTTTTAGGAGATGGTCACATTCGAGCAGAGACCTGAACAAATTAAGGAGAGAGCCATGAAAACATCCGCCCAGGGGGGTTCCATTGTGTAATGTTTAACACTCTGGACTCTGAAAACATCCGCCCCAAGAGCATTCTAGGAGGAAAGAACAGCTAGTGTTAAAGCAACATGCAGGAGGAGGATGCTTGGTGCATTTGAGAAAGGAAGAAACCCAGTGCAGGGTCAGCAAAAGGATGAGTGGTGGGGATGAGGTGGAGAGTGAGTCGGCACCCAAGTTGTGCCCTAATACGCCAGCGATGGATTTTCTTTAGATGGTAAGTTTGACAGGCTGCCTTTTGGCAAATGAATAAATGAGTGAAAGAAAGAAAGAAAGAGAGAGAGAGAGAGAGAGAGAGAGAGAGAGAGAGAGAGAGAGAGAGAGAGAGAGAGAGAGGAAGGAAGGAAGGAAGGAAGGAAGGAAGGAAGGAAGGAAGAAAGAAAGAAAGAAAGAAAGAAAGAAAGAAAGAAAGAAAGAAAGAAAGAAAGAAAGAAAGAAAGAGTGAATGATTCCCCCCTCATTTCCCTGAACTGAATGGCAATAAAAAGGCTATAGGATGGCGAGTAGTTGAGAAACCTTCCTCCTAAACCTGGCCAGTCCTAGAGGGATCAGAACTTCAAGAACGACAAACAGTGGCAGCAGCAAAGATGCGAGACAGTAGACCAAACACGGGGGGTCTGAAGAGGGAAGACACGTGTGGAAAGCTGGGTTTCAGGGTCTAAGCAGTGGGGCCCATGTCCCCCAAGAAGGGCACACCAGCAGGGACAGTCACTGCTTCGCACCCTCTCCTCCAGTCCCAGCTCTCCTGCTCCCTGTCTCTCCCCCACGTTCCAGCCATACATTTTCTCCTCCCACCTTCTTCCATTTCCTTTCCTTTGCACACTTCTTGTCTCCATCTCTTTTTTGCAATTCCCTTTTCTCACATCTCTTTTCACTGCCCTTCCACTCCATCTTCCACCCGGAAAAGCCTCTCTGACTCTTTACCTCTGGGGCTCCCCTGATTGTGGAAGCCCCAAGCTTGGTGCATCTCCCACTAGTCACAGAGACAGTGGGAAGGACAAAGAGCCTTCCCTCCCCTGGCTGTGCAGGTGGGTACAATGTGTGTGCCCCATGGGACCAGGGGGAAGGAGAAAGCGCCTCCACGGCAGCAGCAATGGACAGTGGTGGAAACGCCCCATTGTCCCCGGTCCCCATGGAAGAGCCATGCCAGCATTCACACACGGTGTCTGGCACACGGTAGGTACTTTGCAAATATTTGTGAAACTCAGGAATATGCTGTTATAATTACCAGAGCTATCTCGGGGTATGTGGCATGAACTTTTGCATCTCAAAGCTGGTTTTTGTTTTATGGACTCAAGGAGAAAAGTTGTTTTGGTTTTTTTATAGGCAGAGATTGCCAGGGCAGCCTAGAAACCGGTTTCTGTGCTTTTACCACCAAACCATAGAATTTGTGATGGGCAAGATATAAACAGCATAACCTCAGATGACATTTCTAGATAAAAACAGCAAAGCCAAGCAAGGGGCAGGATGGCTTGCCTCTCCGGAAGCCGCTGCCGCTGATTCTCCTTTTCCCCTAACTTCCACTTAAGTTTAAGCACCTGTTCCCATGTGCCCCATGGTGGCACCATCGGCCATTAGCCCACAAAAGGATTTTACAGGTTTAAAGTTTGCTAGGGTGATTTCATTATAAAAGTTAACATATTTTTTTTTAGTACAGAAAGTTAAAAGCAGAACAGAGAGAAATCAACGTCCTCCCATCTTTCAGGTAGCTACTGTTACTATTTTGATGATGTCCTTCCAGCCTTCTTTCCTGTGCACGGGTTTTATCTGTTTATTTGTGAACCTAAGTGTTGTCTCAGTGACTTTGGACTGTAGAGAAGGAAATGGTTAATGGGATTCACCTCAGGTTGTCATAAGGGCCCTTCAGCACTTTCACTATTTTCTGTTTTGGGTCAGGACCCTGCTAAGTGCTGCAGGGGAGTGTTAAAACACACAGGTGCCTCCAGGTCACCATGGAAATGTGACAGGGAAACAAAAGGGGTGTCATGGGAACAGGCAAAGACTGACCAGACTTTCGGCTGTCTCAGCAAACACTCCACACGCCACTCACTTTGCACCCTCCCCTTCATCGCCGCCGTCGTCATCATCGAGTCACTCAGTGCTGCTATTGGAAGGGCCTTTGAGCTCTTTTCGTCCAAATAATAGCGCTTGTGGTTTGAAACAAACAGGACCTACATGTATGTAGAGCTGGCTTCTTGTCCTGTAATGTCTGGACCCGCGTTGACTACTGCAAGCTCCCCTTGTTCTGACAGCCAGGGCTCCCTGCTGCCCCCTGCCCCTGCCACCTGGCAGCCCCAAGGCCAGAACACCGGACGTGGTGGCCGTGCCAAAGCCCTCGGCCCCGCAGGCTTCTTCCTTCCTGCCACAGGGGTGACAAGACACTGGCCACGGGAAGAAGCCCCTCTGGGCTGAACGCACTGCGTGTGTGTGTCGTCCTTGTCTTAGCAAAACAAAGTCATTTCACTCCTCCTTCCCCACAAAACAGCCAGTCACCCAGCATGAAAAACAAACAAGGAAGCTAGGCACAGTGGGGGTGCGGCTGCTGTGGGGGACCAGAAACGGTGCCTTCTATCCCCCTCCCCCGCCCCCTGCCAGCCACAAATAACATTTCCTCCCTCAGCCAGCACATCTCAAATTGCACCATTAGAAAAGCCATCACTTTGGGTTAAGGAATGGTAGTTTCTGGAACTCCTGTGCTAAACTAGACTGACGTCAGCGACATTAAATCACCTCACACAGCTATTAGTTATTGATCACTTCTTGTTCACACACATGAGATTGCACGGCCACCTGATAAGTGTCACTATGCAACACTGGCTGGTCAGTGTGGAGTTCAGGGTGATGTCTGCCCAGTCCAGGAGGCTGGGGGCGGGGGTGGGGGTTACCCCATAGGGCCTCCGAGAAGGCTGCAGGAGTCCTGAATGGCCTGTGGGAAAATATGACAAACGGGCACTTAACTGACTTCCCTGGTCTGTGCCATATGCACACCCCGAGAAGTCAAGGTTATTCTCACAGGAACCGGTAATCTCATGAACTTCAGAATCGACTCAGGCAATGACATTTCTCCATCCGCTGTACTAAATGTCTCTCTCGGAAGCGAGGCAATTCCTTTAACTCTGGTTAAACATTACAGAACACACATTCCTGCTTGCATTGGGGAAACCATAAACTGTTCAGCAGAGTATGGGCTACAGAACCTTGGACTCGGAGCCACAAAATATGAGCTGGCATCGTTGTCAGTGGTTTGACCTTGAGGAAGCCCTGTTTCTCTGGTTTTAATATCATTCAGAATTGTGCTTTGTTGCAATCGCCTATGCAAAACATTCTCTAGCTCTCTGTTCTACCACGCCCAGAACAAAATTAGTTCCTGCTTTCTTCAGAGGTCTTCCTGTACTTGGTATAGATTTCTGTCATGGAAATGGAGCTATATATCATTTTTTATCACCCTCATGAAACTAGATTTCTACTCGACTCATGGCTTCGATTCCTCATGGCCTGCGCGGTATCTGGCTCATAGCCTGTCTCATCTAGCCTGTCTGTACTACAAAACAGAGGCCATAATAAACATTTCTCAAGGGCTGCTAGGAGACTGAAAGGCGACAGTTTGTCAATCAGTGTATCATAAGCTGCATGGCTCTGCGGGGTTCTAAGGTGCGGCCATTATTTGTGTAGCAACATTGGCTCAGCCTAGCCCATTGCATGAAACTCACGGTGAAACTCCGGAATCAAAGGAAAGGCAGGAAGAAGCCACCCACAGTGATTAAGTCGGGGGTGGGGGGAGTGGGGGTGTGGGGGGAGGCTGACTGGGAGGCAGTGGGAAAGGTAGAGTGGAGGGAGGGTGGGAGACTGGACGTTACTACAGCAGGTCACTTTTCAATATTAGACATACAGATGATTTTTATGTTGCTCTGCCTTCGTGTTTTTTCGAATTAGAAAAATATGTGCATGTAATACCTGTCAGTTCCTATGGGATTTCCCCGGGGCCCATGGACACATGTCAAGTAGTCACTGAAACCAAAGCTTGTTGTGCTGTTTAGTACATTATTATATTATAGATGAAAAAGATAAAACCTTTCTTACTTTCATATTGCACTTTAAGCTTTCTGAGATACCTTTGACTATTTACTGTTTTCTCACACCAATCCTGATGCTATTCAAGTAATTACCATTAACTATATTAAACGAATAAAGGGACCAAGACAGGAGGTTTAATAAATTGCCCAACATTTCAAATGCAGCCGACAAGTTAAGACTAGAACTCAAGAGACCTGACTAGAGCCCTTTGCAGAGGGTGAAATCCATGGAATGGCGCTCAAAGACAGTTTCCTGTGCCCTCCATCCTTGGCAGAGAGCTGGGCTTCCAGAAAAGCTATTACCTATGGACAGATGGCTTCTGACAGCTTATTTACTTCCACTCGTTGTGCCAGTCACTGACTTCCAGTGCCTGGCGGAGAGGACCCCGAATTTGGAATCAGACAGCTCAATGGCTTGGATCTGGGCCCTGCCACTAAATGAGCTGTGTGACTTTGAGGAAAGTCACTTACCTTTCTGAAAGCCAGTATCCTCACCCAGTGGGAAGTCACCACACCTCACTCCCAGGAACCCTGTGATAATGTATGTGAAATTGTTTTGTCAACTGCAAAGCTCTTGGTAAACGCTGAGTAGGTTACTGGCTTGCACCTCTTCTGAAGGCTCCTTGGCAGAGGCACATATTCCCAGGGCCCCAGGAACATAATAAAATCTAGGAGGAATGGATGAAATCACTCTCAAGAGAAGGACAGAAGTGCTTCCCATCTGAGCCGCCTCATTCTGCGGTCATTGGGGTCCTCATGCTCTTTAATACCTGTGTACTTTTCCCTCCTGGGACAGTGATATCTTCCCCGCGGTGTGCCACCCCGCCTGTGACAGTCATCGCATCTGTGCAGCTACCGAGCACAGTCATTGCACTCACTGGGTCCTCTGCCTAACGCTTCACAGTAGAATCAAATGTTATAAATGTCTCTGTCCTCCGTCACTGAAAGAGAATCATCAAAATATCGAGCTTCCTGGCAAGTTCGGTAAAAATTGTTTTTCACTGAAAAATATAGGGGCCTGAAGTTCTTCCATGTGTTGACTGCAAGTGTGGATTAGCTGGATGTGAACTTCTGCTGGGTATCGGGTGGGGCCTCAAAATACCCCTGCTAGCCCGTGCCACAACTACAGCACACATTTGTGTGTAAAAGAATGGGGACATGCAATATGTGGTCAGTGTGGGGAACCTGAACAAAGAATCTATCACAGGAAATGACAGATGGCCTTGGAGGACCAAACTATACCCAGGTCTATGGTTTTTAAAGCATCTTTTTCAATTTAAGTATAGTTGGCATACAGTGTTATATTAGTTTTAGGTGTACAATATCGTGATTCAACATGTACATACCTTAGGATGTGATTGTTGCACTAAGTCTAGTAACCACGCAAAGTTATAATAATATTATTGACTGTATTCCCCTTCCCTTTCCCACCCATCCCTCCAGCCCCTCCCCTTTGGAAACCAGCAGTTTGTTCTCTGATTCTATGAGTCTGTTTTTGTTTTGTCTTATTTGCTCACTTGTTTTGTTTTCTTAGATTCCACATATATAGATGAGATCATACGGTATTTGTCTTTCTCTGACTGACATATTTCACTCAGCATAATGCCCTCTAGGCCCATCCATGTGGTCACAAGTGGCAAGATTCCATTCTTTTATATGGCCAAGTAATATTCCATTGTATATATGGACCGCGTCTTCTTTATCCATTCGTCTATTGATGGGCACCCAGGCTGCTTCCAGATCTTGGCTACTGGGACTAATGCTGCAGTGAACGCATGGTGTGCGTATAGCTTTATGAGTTAGTGTTTTCATTTCCGTCACTTAAATACTAAGAGGTGGAGTCAATGGGTCATATGATAATTCTATTTTTAGTGTTTTGAGGAACCTCCATACTGTTTTCCACAGTGGCTGCACCAATCTGCAATCCCACCAACAGTGCACGAGGGTTCCCTTTTCTCCACAGCCTCGCCAACACTTGTTGTTTGTTGACTTTTTGGTAATAGCCATTCTGACAGGTGTGAGGTGGTATCTCATTGTGGTTTTGAGTGGCATTTTCCTGATGACTGGTGATGTTTAGCATCTTTTCATATGTCTGTTGGCAATTTGTATGTCCTCTTTAGAGAAATGTCTATTCAGGTCTTCTGCCCATTTTTGGATTGGATTGTTTATTTGTTTATTTATTTTGTTATTGGGTTGTATTGGGTTCCTTAGATATTTTAGATATTAACCCCTTATCAGATGTGTCATTGGTGAAAATCTTCTCCCAGAATAGGTCGTCTTTTTGTTTTGTGGATGATTTCCTTCACTGTGAAAAAGGTTTTTAGGTGGCTATAGTCCCATTTGCTTATTTTTGTTCCCCTTGCTTGAGGAGACATATCCCAAAAGACTGATGTCAAAGAACTTATTGCCTATGTTTTCTCATAGGAGTTTTATGGTTTTAGGTCTTACATTTAAATCTTTAATCTATTTTGAGTTTATTCTTGTATATGGTGTGAGAGTGGTCCATTTTCACGTTTTTTCCCTGCTCTGGTAAGAGTTTCTAAAGCTCATGCAGGTTTCCCTTACACATGTAAATATCTTTTACAAAAGGCTAGCGTCTACTTGGTTTTCAGAGCTTCTCTCGTGTCTTCTGTTTCTTAAAATTAACCAGCCTACAATAATCCCCATGCCAGGGAGACATGTTTTGATGTTACAAATTCTGTTCCCCTTCAGCTCCCTCTAACGCATGTCACTGTACTGGACATAGGAGTTGTAACACAGTGATAAGTCTCTGTGTCATGCATCATACTACGACTTTCTGATGGCTATGGCGTCACTGGGGGATAGGACTGTTTCATCTCCATTATGACCTTAGGGGACTGCCATTGAACCGTGGTCCGTCCTTGACTGAAACACCCTGATGTGGAGCGTGACTGTGTTTTGAGGAGATTATTCCATTTTTCTCTGGCTTCTGTCATTGCTGAAGTAGACTGTGAGCCATTAGTTTTCCTTGTGGGAACTCCATTTTTTCTCTCTGGTGCCCTCCAACATTTGTTTTTCCTTCTCTTTGTTATTCTGCAGATTTACTCTGAAAGTCATCCTCCTTGGGAGTGCTTATGCAATTCTAACATGAGGACTCATCTCTTTCTTCAGTTCAGAAAAATTCCAAGCCAGTATCTTTTTCAATATTGTCTCATCTCCATTTCTTTCCCACGGACGTACATTAAGTCTTCTCATACTAACCCACGTCTTTTCATCTGTTAATATAATAGAATCCCCCATCTCTGTCACTCTTTCCTGCATTCGGAGGGTTTATTCAGACCTGTCTTCCACTAGTTAAATCTGCCTTCCGCTGTACATACTTTACTGTTTCACCCATATTTTGAGATTTTAATGACTAAAGTTCTAAATCGTAGAAATTCTGGTTCTGTTTTCTCTTTTCGTAGGCTGTTTTCTTCTTGTCTTCTGATGTCTGTCCCTTTTTAATGTTCTAAAAATGAACATGTTAAATACATTTATTTTCTCATTGTCTTTTTCCCAAGTGATCGTTTTTCTGTTGATGCTCTTGCTAGGTCTTTCTCAGGATCTGCTTGTGTCAGTGGTAGTTTTATTCCTAAATTTCTCTTTGCTAGGGGCGGTTTTCAGTGTGGAAGTGGATCTACAGGGCACTTTCCCATTGATCTCTGCTACAGGCCCAGGGTCTTCACCAAAGCTGGATTGGTTTTGTGCTAATTTCTAAATCTGGGACTCCTGTACCACATAGCTGGGTAAATGTATAACCCATGCCTTATGTAATGTTGAGGTTCTGAATTCTTACTGACACTTTTTCCATCCACAGCCCCAGGGAGCAGCTAGTTCCTTGTCAGTTCTTCAGGTTAGTATGTGTAGTTTTTCTCATCAATCCCGTTTCTATGGACAATATTTGCTTTCAAACATCTGAGCAAAAAATAGGAAACTGTTACAGCTGTTCGTCCCTAATGGCTTCTGGTCTCATAGCCTATCCTCTCTGAGCATGAAAAACCCAATACCCATCTCCTAAAACTTCTATCAAGGACAAGTTGTCCCACAAGCCACTGTGGCTTCAGGCTGTCACTTCTCCTCTTGACTTTGAGGTTCTTTTTATTTCTGTTACCTGCAGATTTCTCCTTCTTTGGAGCTTAGCAATGCATCTAACCTTTGTTGGCATATTTTATGCAAATTTCCTATGTTTGGAGAATGAAGAAGATACTTCAATTGCATTTCCCTGTCTTCACACTGGGGCTTGGGCAATTCTCTGCGTTGGTGCATTTGCCTGTGGGTCAGCTCCTCAAATCGACGGTGTAGACTGAGTTTCCAGGGTAAACGTCCTGCTGGCCAAGTGCTTTGTTTCCAGTCCATGCAGCAAAGTTGATCTGATATCTTAAAAGTTTTTCCCCTTAAGATTATGAGATATCTAAAAGTTTCTGGACTTTTGTATTGAAAGACCATCAGGTTTTAAAACAGAAAGACCATTGGTAATTATGGCATCAATGCCACCTACTCATTGTATAACCTTGAAAAATTCAGGTTCATCCTCTGAGCTTTTTTCCTCATATGGTAAATGAGGATAAAAAAATATACTTTGTGGAGTTGCTGTGAAATGGATATATTTACTGTATAGGGAGTTGTTCTATTTGATTTAGCTTGTGTATTATTTATTGAGCATATACTTTGAGAAGGCAGTGCATTTATGATGCTATTTAGAGTTCTGATATCTAGGACCAGCTATTGATTTTAAGCCACTAGATTAGGGTTGTCAGATTTAGCAAATAAAAATACAGGACACTAAATTAAATCTGAATTTTAGATAAACAATGAATACTTTTTTTTTTTTTTTTTTTTTTTGTTTTAGCTGAGCCATCCTGCTACCTGTTGGCAGCTCAACGGCAACTCAGCTTGGGCTGGGCATTGAACTGCTGTTGCTCAGAGCTCAGCTCACACTCTTGAGTGAGCTCTTAACAACTGAACCACTTGGCCGGCCCATGATGAATACTTTTTTTTAGTATAAGTATGGCCCATGCAACATTTGGCACATCTTAAAAAAAAATCATTTGTTGTTTATCTGAAAATCAAATTTAATTGGGCATCTTGTGTTTTATCTGAAACCCTACCTTGAAGCCACCTCTTCTAAATTGACAAATAACTTTCATTTATGAAAGATCTCCCTCAAGTTTATGACAGATCACCAGTTTTGCTGGTGTCCTATCGTAAAACAGAAAGCGAAGTTCAGGTATAGTTTCATACAGAATCCCTGTTCAAGGCAAAAGAAATTTTTTTAAATCAGATGGTTCATTCCTGCCATTGGATCCAGACGGTATTTTTGTTTGATCTGTCCTTCCTTTGTGTTTAGTCATCCATGTTGGTAGTGACATCAGCAGAGTACAGGGTTTTCAGATACCCAATAAATCAGCTGATTTTAAAAGAAAGGCGACCAAGCCCTCAGCACAATAGTAAGTTTGGAAGTTAGTATTCAGAGAGACACCTTTTCTTGTCTTGTGTTTTCTGGCTGCTCCATGGCCTCTGATGGTTACAGGCTTTAAGTCACAGCTATGTTACTCACTGGCTGGAGAGCCCTAGAAAAAGAATGTTCTCTCCCAAGAGTCCGTTTCCCATCAGGACATCTATGGCTAACCATCCCTGCCCCCTCCAGGGACTGCTGTGCTGTGAAGGGGCAGCATTGCATGTATGTCTTGCAATGGTTCTCTGGGACCATAAAAGGCAGAACTGGGCGTGTGCCATGAGAAGAGGTGAAGCGAATTGTGCCTCTCGAAGGACCTTGAAGCGGTTCTTCTCCATCTGGAAGTGGGGCTACTTTGTCAGGCTGGTCACGGAGTTCTCTACCTACCAGGTGCCCCTCTCCGTAAGGCCTTCTCCCCAAAGGGAGCATTTCATTTCCTCTTCTTCCTGTGTCTGTTCCTTGTCACTGGGAACTGCCACTTCCTATAAGCCCAAGGCCACCGGACTGCTGTCATGAAAACAAGGAAAACATGTGTTTCCCTATAGATTTTTTTTCTAATTCAAGTGTCTGCGTCAGCCAGATCCCTGCAGAGTTGTTACCCATTACCAGAAACAAATTACATCTCCAGAAAGTGAGAGTGAAAAGAGAGAAAGCCATGTACTACTTGCTTTTCTTCTCTCGATTTTTTTTAATTCTCAGTAGCTAGAGAATATCAATACTGAACTTAACCATAAAATTGAATACAGTGCAGGTGAGAAACCCTGGTCCCCAGAGAAAAGCAATCGAGCTGGATAAAGGGGGAAAAAAAAGAAGAAAATGTTTCTCTATGAAACTCCCTATTTTGGTGACTAGAATGGATTTGCATAGAATTAGCTTGCTTTCTGTAGCAGATTTCTCCTTGACAGTTGAATAATGAAATGCTTAGAAAACAGACTTGCATCTCACTGGCTGCTATCAGAATCAAAGCACCATGGGTTCTTCATGTCCGCTGTCATCTGCAGTGTCTCTTGTCACTTTTGCAGATCTCTCCCATGGTATTTACAGTCAAAATCTCTTCCATAGTGAGACTATGCATTATTTCCACCTTCCAGCCTCCCAATATTGTCCACCTTCCCAGGCAGTTGTGCAAAGTGGGAAAAGGAAACCAGGAACAGATTGCTAAGCCACCCTGTGTCCCCAGGTCACCTGTGCATGGGAGAATCCTAGGACTTACCTGTAGGTTAGCATCTTCTGTTACATGAGCCCATGGCATGCCACGGCCCCCCTTGCGTCGCCCCCATCACTATTGTAACAAGCAGGTTAGCAACCACATTCTCTATGAGCGACAAACTCCTTGAGGGAAGGGCCTGCGTTTGTACCTGTCTTTTTCATCACTATCTCCCTCATACCTGGCACAATGCCCAACACGTTACCCAGTAATTAAATATATTATGGGGATGATTATCTAGCCCATGGATGGCAAATCAGTGAATTCTCATTGTTCATCTGAGCTGTATTTTAGAAAGTCTCCACAAATGCTTAACCGCTGTTCCTAAGGGAAACACAAGGTTGGGTTCCTGTAAGCCTCTGGTCACAACATTTTTGTCAGCTGGTCAACACATAGTCTTATTTTATATGTGTTTCTGTTTAAAGGTGTCTTATTTAATACATGTTGTTGATTCATTGACGTTGAACTCATGACCACCAGCACTCTAACTCACATCTCTAGGAACTTATCCGACACCTAATGTCCTCGGGAAGGTATGCCTGAGTCTCCTTGAGCGCAGGGACATCGCACAGCACATCCGCACTAGCTGAGGGGTCATTTTAGGCAGTGAAGTCACACACACACACAGCACGGGAATGCAACACACTTGGCAGTAAGTAGACTGCAGAAGGGACACATTGCAGCCTGAGGCTGAAGCGAGGCATGCTGCTGTATTCACTCTTAGCTGGCAGTGAGCATGTTGGATCACTCAGGCTGTCTTCTCTTCTGAATGCGTTCATGAATGAGTGTGCAAGGATTTGCCCAGGAGCGAGGATTTGGGGACACATACATTTGAGCAAACACTTTGAACTTGAAAGTACAGAATTCATCAACGCGAGTGACGGTACTTGGCCAAGTGCCAGGACCGTGCCTCGTCACCACGCTGCATATGCCTGAGGCAGACTTTGTTAAACGAGCAAAACGGTTCCTGCACTCATTAGTTCCTTCCTTCCTGCCGGGTGATACACTGTGGGGTGGCGCTTTAGCACACGGGCGCCGAAGTCAGCCTGCCTGCTCTGCCCTTTACAACTTGGGACCATTTATTTGATTTCTCTGAGCCTGTTTTCTTAACTGAAAAATCGGGGTCTTAATAGACCCTACCTAAAAGAGTTGCTGTGATGACTTAGAGGATTGAATATACAGCATGGTAACTATAGTTGATAACACTGTATTGTATACTTAAAATTTGCTAAGAGAGTAGAACTTAAATGTACAATAATACCTTGGTTTGCGAGCATAATTTGTTCTGGAAAGAAGCTACTCGTATTGCAAGACATCACTCATTTACCCCATTAAAATGTGTTAGAAATGTTTGCTCGTCTTGCAGAACACTAGCAAACGAAGTTACTCGCAATGCAATCCAAGGTTTTATTGTGTGTGTGTCTGTGTGTGAGTGTGTGTGTGTGTGTGTGTGTGTGTGTGTGTGTGTATGTATTTAAAGGTAAATATGTGAGGTGATGGATATGGTAAATAACTCAATGGGGGAATCCTTTAGCAGTGTATATGTGTATCAAATCATTACATTGTTAACTTGACATATCTTATACGTTGTTTTTTTTTGAGGGCAGTGTCACTGGCCCTCATATGTGGGACCCGAACTGGGGCCGCTGGCTTCTCAAGCCAGCGCTTAATCACTGCGCCACTAGCCCGGCCCAACATATCTTAGACTTTTATATGTCAATTATACCTCAGTAAAGCTGGAAAAAACTAAACTAATGAAATAATGAAGAAAGGGAAACAGCATGGTGTCTGGTACATAATGAATGCTCAACAAATATGGCTCAGAACTTGAAAGGCCATTTCTGGGTGACAGTGCTGCTCTAAGCTCTCCCAAGCTTTTAGGACCAAGCCACAAATTCTCACAGGATTTTTATCCCGGGTGGTTCTCTTTACTTCTAAATTTTGTGTTCTTCTTGGGCTGGAAACACAGATAAGAGATTTTTTTTTTCAAGATTTCCTTATTTCTGCCTTTGCCCAGAATCAGAGCGCTCCAGATCCCATGGCCTGCCCCAAAGAGAAGGTGCTAGAGTCGCGTCTCCTCCCCCTCCCTACACCCATCTGAGCTGGGCCTAGAAGCCCAGGTTTCAGGACTGAACCCACAGGGCAGGGTCCTCCTATAGGGCAGCACAGACCCGGGTGATCCAGCATGGCCTGCCCTGTCCTGTCTTGTCTTTCACGGCAGGGTGAGGACAGGAAAGCTGGGCCCGGGGCTAAGGAGACAGAAGGGATGGTTAACCAAGGATCCCAGCCACGGAGCATTCTGCTGCTTGAAGACTCCTTGGCCGTGCTCTAGCTCAGTCTCCTCAGGAGGCTGGACAGGCCATCTCTCAGGCCCTGTCTTTGTTTCCAATCAGGTTTCCTTGGCTGAATTCTACTGAGATGGATACTTGAAATGAAATGAGCCACAGCTGCAGGTAGGACCAGATTTTTGCCTCATAATATTTTGCAGGATAAAGACACACAAAATCAAACAACAAACCATAGACACCAAGAAAGGAAAGGAAAATAAACAGGAGGGAAGGTTGTTTGTAGTGAGCTGTCCCTGTCCTGAGAGAGGATATGGTAGAGGGGAGCCCTTCTAGATACCTTGAGTCTGCTTGGAAGCCGTGGATCGTGCTTTGGTTACCCTTTGTATAAAGAAAGCATTTATATAATACAGTTTGAATTAGAACTACCTTTCCAGGTTATGTGTAGAGTTAATATGAAGAGTTAAGCTCTTTGCTAAAACACATTACCATGTGGAGCTTGATGGCTTTGAGTTTGAGTCTTCCTATCTGTACAACTCAGCAAAGACTAGATGATCTCGTAGACTGCGTCGGCTATAGTGGTTCACAAACAAGTCTATGACCCCATGGTTTATCGGGTGTCAGAAACTCCAGACTAGACAGGCTGGCTGCTGGCAGCCAGTCCCCCAGAGCACCAGCTCCATGTCTGTGATGTTTCTCAGCTCTGGCTTCTTCTCGCCACTCACAATGACCAAGCCCAGGTCATGCTCCACTCTTCCCGTCTTTCCAGGTCCAGTCCACACTCTTCCACTGTCACCCCTAAACACAGCTTTGATCATCTCCCTCCCCTGATGGAAAACCTTCAGCGACTCCCTGCTGCGTATAGGACAAGCTCCAAACTGTCCAGCCGGCCCGCCCTTCCACAGGCTGGCTAACCCTGGGGTTCCATCTCCTCCACCCACCTCGTGAATTCACTAAGATTTCTCCATGCTTCTCAGAGAATGGTCTCCAGCCTTCTGCCTTGGACCTCCGTTCCAGTTTTGGCTCCTCCAGAAAATGTTCCCTCCTCCTTTGCTGAGCTCCTCCATCACTTATTTATTAAACTCCTCCATCTCCCTCGGAGTCCACTCTTCTCATATCTACAGAGAAGGGAGTAATTCTTCTCTCCGCCCCCCAGGAAGGATATCTGTAACCACACTTTAGCACTTGCCACAGAGTGGTAACGATGTTATTTACATGTGTTATTCATTTCTACCTGCTCCTGAAATCCTGAGGTCAGAACCCCTGCATCCCCAACAGCTCCAGCTCTGAGCTTTGCACACTGATGGTCAGGAGTTGCTCTTTGAAGATGAATTCTGTGGATTTTTTCTTAGTCACTCCAGGGTCGGAAGCAGGCAGTGTACATACAGCAGGGATCCCCCAAATTGTATGCCCACTCAGCTACCTGGCCAGTCTAGCTCCTTTCAACAGAGCATAGGATTCCAAGGGTGCCAGGAAGCCTGGGCCTGTGGCTCTGCCCCGCCTCTACCCAGAGCCCCCTACGCTCAGGACGGGAGCTAAAGGTTGACATGCTGTGGAAACCAAGCCTGCCCTTTAAAGCACGAAATCGGATAGCGTGTCCCTTCCTTACTGAAAATTCCTGCTAGACCAGTTTTCTCGGCTGCACATAATCCCTTCACTTGGGGAGGAATACGCTCAGAGAATTAATGTTGGCTGTTCAAAGCCTCCTCCCTCTGGCCTCCACTTGATGTGTGACAGCATGGCACCCCATGCCTGTCTGGATAATGAGCTCAGCCCTCTGAGTCCAGGGGTATGCTTGTCTGTAGGAGAGAAGGTTTCTCTAGAAGGCTGTAGCACCCCTTCTTCCCCTACCCAGGTGAGGGGGAGGGGCAACAGCAAAATACCTCTCATCCAACCCATGCTGCCTTGACTTGTGGCACTGAGAATATCTGTGACAATGTCTGTGCCGTTGGTGTCCTTGGTCTGTTTTCTCCTTACTTGGTGAGACCATGGGGAGATGGAGTGAGGGGGGAAGTGGTGAAGGTGAATGTGAAGATGATGAGTGGGAGGTTGTTCAAGACAGTTGATGACATCATACAGAGATGCCTCTAGGTCGGTAAGAAATTGTCTCCCAGATGCTCGCGTACCAGTGTACCGAAGTGAAAGACTGGCAGACAAAGCACGAAGCTCTCAGGCGTGGCTTGTGGCGTCAGTCTCACTGTTTTTCAGCTGGCAGTTTACCTAAGCTGTAGACCGGGAAATGGCAGCCCGTCACTGCCGGTGGCTGTCTCAGGGATACAGGTAGCATTGGGAGGGACAGGCCTACTCTGCATAGAGCAGAAGCAGCAAACCTGGACTTCTTCAAGAATTCCTCAGCCCTGTGCCTGACAGGTTCTCCTCAGACGCACTCACCCATCAGTGCTTGAGAATGAAGGAGTCAGTCTTCTTTGCAACGGCCTGAATTCCCAGGAGCCGCTCCCAGAACCGCTGATTTTCAGGACTTAATCATAATGTAGTCAGTTTAACAACTAAACCTCTATGAGTACAAAGGCTGAACCCCAGACAGGCTGAACCCACAGCCGAGGGCAGAGCTCAGCCACCCCAACATCCAAGCAGACTGTGTGCTGGGCTGTCCGCTGCAGGCTCTGCATGACTGTCCCCTGCCCCTCCTCCCCACCCCTGGCTGCCTCCATTTTCCAGAGGCTGGCAGCCTGACATCCGCACTTGTCAGAATCCCAACCAGTGAGGAGGTGGGTTGGGTTCCCACAGCAAAAGGCAAGTGCAGAGCCAGGGAGGCGGAGCCGCAGAGCCGCTGCATTTCCTGCAGCAGCGACAGGCTGCTGTGTGGGCTTCAGGAGTACGCCCAGGTGATGCTGGCAGCTTCCTGGGGTCTTCTTTCCAATCGCGCCCCACGGGGTTGCAGCAGGCAAGATGATCAGTGTTGGTTTCGCGCTGTTCCTTATGCTTCCTGGTTCCTGGAACCCAGGGGTGGCTTTCCCTGACCTCGCTTCCCAGCCGCAGTCTCTGATTCCCTATGTTATAGCCCTCCTACTTGACATACCCAGGACGGTGTACGGCTCCTGACTGTCCGAGACTTCTTCCACTGGACTGCGTCTGAGTTTTCGGTTACACAGAGTGGCTTTCCAAGGCCATGAGAGGGGACAGAAGGTGTCCCTGCGATGCTGTCCCAGTAGCTTCTTTGAAAAGATCACCAGCTCTCAAAAAAGGCCAGGCCTTCATTGACAGGCTCCCACATACTCCTAAGAACCCTGGCTCAGTGTTTCAGGGACTTAATAAGTTAAACGGAGGGCCTGGTCGGCGTGCTTCCTCGAGAGCCAGCTGGCCGTGGACGCAGAGGCAGCACCACTGGAGTGCGTGCACGTAGATTAGAAGTAGACTTGGTGTGCTATGAAGCCCTTTGGCGGTCTGGAAGCCCTTTAGACCCCGCTTCTTAGAATAATGTTTTTAACTGCATAACATAAAACATAGTTTAAATACAAAGGAAAGCAATTTAAATACAGTTCCCAAAATACTAAAATTCAAATTGTGATATGAGTCAATATGTATATTCTTTATCAGCTTACGAAGCAACATGATTGGGTGGGCTGTACTGTATATCGAATAATGACCATTGTTTCAAAGGATTGACGAGCATGTGTAGACACAAACTTTTGATGAGACTCTTCAACAGCTGTAAGGTGGTGGGGTTTCTAGTGGTGCCTTGTGGTTCGTTTCCTACCATCTTAATGGAACTAAATGAGAAATGAGAAATCTCAGTTAGACGTTCACAAAAATAATGATGTAATTTGTTCCCATCCAAGTTCGTGGACCTAAGGTTAAGAACGTCTTATCTAGATGTGTGGGAGACGCTTTCTCACTCTCCAGCATGCTTGAAAGGAATCTGGAGGCTGAGATAAGTTTCTGTACAATCCGCAATCTGCAATCTGTATGTGTACTGTTCCCGAGGGGAACAAAAAGAATACCCAGACATGGTAAATGCAATGTCTGCAGCTGCTGTAATGTAGGGGGAAGGTCAAAAGACTGAGCGAAAGCCATATTTCGGAGCCAGCGCTGTCTGGGGGTAAGTTAGATGTGGGCAGGGTGGCCTTCTATATTGAAAGGCTGAGTTGCCGTTCATACAGCTTCCCTTCCCACGGAGGAAGGAGATGAGCTCCCACCTCCGTTGTCCGGAGCTCTCATGGTTAAGTCTTCCGAAAAAAATTATGGGGGAGGAAAGTATAATATAATTATCCTTTATCCTTTCTGAAAGAGATTACCCCGTTTGATGTCAACATTTATCATGACCTCCACCCCAACCCTGGGAAAGTGTGAACACTGTAAGAACCCTTCAAATTAAGGAGAGAAAATTCAATTTCTCTCATATGGTCTGAATAATATGCTTGTGACATCTCAGTTGCTTTGAACAACGAAAAATTGCTTGAATATTTAACCATGCATTTGTTCTTGGGAAACAAAATGTTCAGCTCTAGTGGTTGCTACGGCAACTGCCTAGGCTAAAAATACAAACTCCGCCATAAGAAGAAAAAGCATGCGCCAAGCGGGAAACGGGAGAGAGAATGGGAGGCCTCACAAGGGAAGGTCATTGTCGGGGGCCGCCCTGCAAAGTCAAGGGGCAGGTGGAGCTTGTGGAAAACCTTTTCCCGTGCTCAGGTAGAAACTACATTCCCCTCCCGCACCCCAAAGCACCCTTCTCCTCTCTCTGAACCTCCCCACACCTCCCCCTTTAAGAAAGTCGCAATGACACTGAGTGTGGGCAGCCAGCCCTCTGAGGCTCACGCTGGTGGGCATCACAGATAGCTTGGCAGGTGGGGAGGGGAGGCGGGCGGGGGCAGAGTGCCTGCTAAGTCATCACCAGAGTGGGCCCCCTTGTCATCATTCCTGCGTTCCCACCCCTGGTCTGGTCGGGCCTGGTCTGGCGGGGCCTTCACTGTCCCTCCTACATGGAGAGTGATGAGTAAGGGGGCCTCCTGCCTCAGCTGAGCGTGCCTCTTTGCTGCCTCACATGCAGACCCCAACCATTCCTACCTCTGAGCGTTACTCATGCCGTCCCCCCACTTGGAGATACTGCCTCTTGGTTCAGTCTGTTTAATTCCTCAGCGACCCCTGGCTTGCTTTCAGTGACACCCCCTCCTGCAGCCTCCTGCAGCCACACTTGCTCTCACTGGTCTCTCCTTTCTCTGAAATGCTGTTTCCTCTTCATATGGTTACTATCAAGATCAGATCAGATAAGGGATGTGTTAAAGAGCTCTAAAAACACAGCCTGTCACACAGATCGTAGGTGTCATCATGCATTAACTCCCTCCAACAAGCGAAGACCAAAATGCGGTCCTCCTAACCTCCCAAACCTATTTTGATTCTGACTTCTTGTAGGTTTGGCCTCATTTTCTATAGTCTCTTAACCCCTGTGAAATGAACAGGGCCATTTGCATGGTTCATTTTGCCACTGGCATCATTCCAGGCAGCCATGGGCCATTACTTTGCCATTTAATATTTATCCCTCCAATGATGACACACAATGTCACTCCATTTTCTATCTGCATAGCCTCCCTCCATGTACAGAGCACTCTTACTTTCATACCCTATGAGGAAAAGCTGCGCCGCTCACTGATAAACAGCAACCCCCTCCCCCCGTGCCCCCCCGTGCCCCCCCGTGCCCCCCTCCCCCCGTGCCCCCCTCCCCCCGTGCCTCCCCTCCCCCGTGCCCCCTCCCCCGTGCCTCCCCCCGTGCCCCCCGTGCCCCCCTCCCCCGTGCCTCCCCTCCCCCGTGCCCCCCTCCCCCGTGCCTCCCCCTCCCCCGTGCCCCCTCCCCCGTGCCTCCCGCCCTCCCCCGTGCCCCCCCAGTGCCTCCCCCCTCCTGCCTTTCTGGCTGAGGAGAGCAGCACTGCAGGGAGACTGGGGCTAGGACAGAAAGGAGCCGGGCATGGAAGGAGTAATTTCGGAAGACAGGACAGGGAATCGTGCAGGAGCCCCCACCGCCACCCCTTCGCAGCTGAAGCCGAGGAGTGAGTTTCCCGCTCCAGGAGGAGACTGCATCCACGGGGGCTGCCCAAGCACAGTGGCGGTGTTCCTGCCGAGCCACAGACACTGTCACGTGTGTGCTTCCTAGGGGAGGGAGTCCCCACTCAGACCTGAGAAGGCCTCCAAGAGAGCTGCTAGCCGTACTCTGTGCCCGTGATGCTCTGGGGTTCCCGCAGCCTTCTGGGGTCACTCTGATTGCAGACCAGCTGCCTCTAAAGATTCCTGGACCCCTCCAGGGCACAGTATACTTGTGTGTAGAGGCTTTTGTCCATATGATCCTTCCAGAAAAAGCCTCATTCCAGGCAGCCAGGGGTCATTTCTTTGCGATTCACCATGCTTAGCACATGTGTTCTCTTTGTAGCTATAGAGGCTGCATAATTATGTTCAATCAGCAGCCTGAAGAATCCACTTAAAACGTCCTACACGTGTGGCCCAAAATAGTCCCGATTCCGTCTCCAGGAGTCTAATTCACACCTAGATCCTGAGGAGGATTTGAATGAACATTTCCTTATGTCTGTTCTCACAATGCCCCCAGGGACATGGGATGACTCAGAAGTAAGCATGCTGAATCCAGACCTGGTGAACATTTTATTTTCCCATTTAGCTTTTGATGACTTGACAAGCATTGATTGAAGGCTGTTGTAATCCTGACCCAGCGTTGTGTTGGTGACCACACATAATTAGTGTTCAAATCCAGGGAATTGTTGGTGAGGCCGGGAAGGGGGTGCTACTGTCAGAAATTTGAAATTGAGAGGATCAGTCAGTCCCCATTTGTGTGAATAAGCCTTCACATTGTGGAGTTACACATGCTTGGATTGGAACCTGGGCTTCCTCACTTACTATCTGTGTCATTTGAAGCAAAATGTAAAACCTCTCCGAACCTCATTTCTCCATAATTGAGGTAATTATGGGGTAATTATGGTACCCAGATCATGAGGTGGCTGTGGGAGGTTAAAGGTCATAACACATTTAAGGCCCTGAGCTCAGGGCCTGGGGACAGGAAGGGATCAGTAGATGAGAAGAAATAGTTATTCATTGGCGCCTTGTATTTCGATTGTGACTAATTTACTCCACGGATATCTGTTTCCAATGTGACAGCCACTGGGGTAAGCATTAAAAGATGAGTCACCTCTGCCTAACTTCTGGATAGCTTAGTATCTAGTGTGGTCAGTGAGGAGGCAGCTGCCCAATCGGACAGGAGGTCAGGGCAGGGTGAGAGG
Organism: Aselliscus stoliczkanus; assembly: GCA_033961575.1. Lineage (NCBI taxonomy): Eukaryota > Metazoa > Chordata > Mammalia > Chiroptera > Hipposideridae > Aselliscus > Aselliscus stoliczkanus. Next base: position 58,385,156 of record CM066739.1, read on the forward strand.
TAGAGTCCAGGCCGGGGCGACAGAGAAGGTACGTGGAAGAGCTGGTGTCTATGAGAAATCCAGAGGGATGGCTCAGGGTTATCTGGGTGGAGACGCTTATGTGGGTAGAGAGAAGGGAAGACGGTTCCAGGCAGAGAGAATGGGACAAGCAAAGACATGGAGGCCTGAGAGTTTGCGGAGGGGAATTAATATTTTTACCTCATTATTGGCCCAGGAGAAGCCTAGATTCAGGGAGGAGAAGGAAATGAGGATGCAAATATGGTGGAGTTAGGTTGGGAAGCCTTATACATCTAGATGAGGACCTAGACTTCATCTTCTATGCATTTGGAAGATTGGAAAGGTAGTTAAATTTGCATTTTAGGCAGACTATCTGATTACAAATGGAGAATCCACTCAAAGGGATAAGACTTGAAAGCCACTTCAGCCAGATAATACTGAAAGCACACTTTCAAGAACCACTTCAGAACCCAAACAGGATAAACACACACACACACACACACATACACACACACACACACACACACACACACGCAGATCATATTAAAATTGCCAAATACCAGATATTAAGGGAAGATCTCAAAAGCAATGCTTTTTAAGAAGCAGCAATACAACTGACAGTTGTCTTTTCAGCAAAAATAATGGATGCCATATTTAAGGCACTGAAAAATAATAATGGCTTATTTAGAATTCTGTGCCCAGTGAATACATCCTCCAAAAATCGAAGATGAAATAAAAGCATTTGCATTCATCTCCTGCCTCACCTCCAAGCCTCAGATTATTTATGACCAGGGCATATGCATGAAAATATATACTAAATAAACTCTTTCAGGCAAGAAATGTGGTCCCAGATAAAAGTGTGAAAATGCATAAAGGAATAAAGAGAAATACAAAAGGGAAATATGTAGGTGAATATAATAAATATTGACTATATAAAACAATAAATATCATATTTTATAGCATTTAACCACAATGTCAATAACATAAAGGGGAAAAGGTTAGAGAGAAACTATTCTAAGGTCTTTGAATTCTCAGAGAAGTAGTAAAACTATTAATTTATATTAGTCATAAACGTATATTGTAATCTCTATGGTAATCACCAAAAAATAGTTAAAAATGTATAACTGGGAATGTTAAGGAAGAAAAATTAGAAGTAATAAAAATGCTTGATTAACCCAGAAGAAAGCAAAAAAAAAAAGGAAGCATGAAACAAGTAATTAAACATAGAAAATACATATTGAGATAAAAAATATTTAGCCTAAATTACACTAAATGTACACAGATTTTTATTTAGGTATAATTGACAACATTGTATTAGTTTCAGATGTATAGCATAATGATTTGATATTTGTATATCCTGCCAAATAATCACCACAATAAGTCTAGTTAACATCTGTCAGTATTGTTACAAATTTTGTTCTTGTGATGAAACTTTTAAGATATGCTCTCCTAGCAGCTTTCAAATGTGCACGACAGTATTCTTAACTATAGTCACCTGCTGTACATTATGTCTTTCTGACTTATTTAGTTTATCACTGGAAGTTTGTACCTTTGAACCCCTTCTCCCATTTCACAGTCTCGCCACAACTCTGAGACCTAATCACAGGACTACAGAACATGCCCCTCCCCCCAGCACACACACACACACACACACACACACACGCGCACACACACTCTCACACTCACATGCACACTGACACACACTGACACACACGCATGCACTCATGCACACGCGCTCACACACATGCATGCTCACACACACACGCACGCACGGACACATGCACTCACACACACACGCAGACGCACACTCTCACACTCACACATATGTGCGCACACACCACAGATGCACACACTCACACACACACCACACACATGCTCATGCACACACACATTCACACACACACACACACACACACACACACACACCACTACATTGCTAAAGGCCTATGACCCCAGTTCCTTGTATTGACTACACATGTCTACCGTTCAACAAAAAATTACCAGTCATACTAAAAGCAAAAACCAGTTTGAAGAAACTAAATAAACATCAGAACCAGAATCAGATATGGCAGAACTATTGGAATTGTAAGACCAGGAATGAAAAAACAAACAAACAAACAAAAAACCTTATGATTAATGTGCTAAAAGAATTAATAGAAAAAGTAGACAACATGCAAAAACAGATGGATAATGTAAGCAGAGAGATGCAAATTCTAAGAATGAATTAAAAAGAAATATTGGAGATAAAAAACACTATAACAGAAATGAAGACTACCTTTGATGGACCCATTAGTAGACTGAACATGGCTAAGGAAAGAATCACCGAGCTTGAGAATATGACAATAGAAATTTCCAAAACTGAAAAACAAAGAGAATGAAAGACTAAAAAACAGACCAGGATATCCAGGAACTGTGGGACAACTACAAAAAGTATAATATACATGTAGCAAGAATACCAGATGGCAAAGAGAGAAAGAGAGGAACAGAGGCAATATTTGAACAATAATGGTACATAGAGAATTCCCCCACACTAATGTTGGACATCAAACCACAGATTCAGAAAACTCAGAGAACACCAAGTAAGATTTATGCCAAAAAAAACCTCCATCTTGGTATGTCCTATATAAACTTCAGAAAGTCAAATATAAAAAAGAAAAGAGAGATTCAATGCACCAGCCTCAGAAAGAGTGGGGAGTCTTTATTCTCTGAGAGCAGAAAGATACAGAAACATTTTGAAATTAAGCTCAAGATGAAACCCTCATATTGGATGTACTGAAAAAATTAGATTAGAAGCATAACAGGGTACATAATAGTTTTTCAGTAAACATGCATTGAATTAATCAGTGAGTCATTTAAATTACTTATAAATGAATAAATTAAAGTCATCTTCAGTGACTTTCAATAAAGACATATAGATACAAGAAAAGTGCAATCTTTAGGTATGCAGAGGGTGTCAATTAGAGATAAATGAAAGAAATGCTAAGTATCTGGGGGCCCAGCTGAGGGTGGAGAGTAGGAATATTTAGAGAAAACAGTCTGTTCACTGTTTTACTTTATTTCGCGACACTCACCAGCTTGGGCATAGAAGTGCAGCACATATATAGTGACATGGTTTAAGCAGATGTGGATATACACAAGGCAGAAAACAGAGAGAAAGGCTTTGGGTGGGGGGGGGTCCTTGAGTGTCAGGAAGAGTAGTTGTCATAACTGATCATTGGGTCCAGGCTTGGGATGGCAGGTGAGAGAACAAGACAGAGATTGGGAGAGGCAGAGAAAGACAGAGAGGCAGAGAGACAGAGCACTGGAGAGAGGCGGCTGTGATGGAGGCAAAGACCAGTGGCGTTTGGGAAGAAGGGCTTAGATAGAATAATAAGAAATCATGGTCAAAGAAGAGCATTCCAGAGTCTGAGTCTTGGAAATGGGGCAGGAGGAGTAACCCTTATACACAGCCATGGTGTGTCTGTTGTTTGAGTGGCAAGATCAGTAACAGAATGAATCAAAGAGGAATCTGTGATGTTAAGTCCCGGATGTTAAGACAGAGAGCGGAGTTATAAGATGCTCAAGATTAGAAGGATTCAAAAACAGCAAGTTGTCCAAATGGGACGATATGAGAGCAGTCCCTCGAGATGCACTATGAAGGGACCCACAGGGAGGGAAGGAGTGAGTCTGGTGACATTTAGGGATGAGGAGGATTGGGTCAGGGGTGTGAGTACAGGCAGAGGGGAGGCACAGGGGTTGCATGGAGAGAATTTTGTTTTTAGGATGGCATGGCAGTAGTCTTTTGATTGCTAAAACCCATGACTTTGCCTCCTGGGCACATGCTAGACAGTGTTTCCCAGCCTCCCTTGCACTGAGATGTGGCCATTTGACTGCGTTCGGGCTAAAGAAATATGGTGGGAACAACGCATGCCATTTCCTGAGCTGACCTGTGAAAATCTCCCACACAACCCTCTATTTCTTCCCTTCCCACATTTGATGGCCTGAAGCAGGGAGGCCCAGGGTTGTGAGGGATTCTGCTCTGGGGCCCCTGGGAAAAGGGTTCACAGACTTTTCCTTAAAGGGCACGATAGCAAGTATTTTAGGCTTTGTGGGCCCAGAGGCAAAACCAAGGATATCATGTGTGTACTTTTTAATAACTATCTAAAATACAGCCATTTAAGCAGGAAGAAAAAACATTCTTGGCACACGGGCTGTACCAGCAAAGGCACCAGGTGAGCTGGCCCACAGGCGGTCACCTGCTGCCCCCTGTCTGAGGTGACCACGGAGACCCAAAGGGGAGGAGCCGAGCTTCCCCACCTACTGTGAGTGCGTTTTCCATAGTGAGAAATAAACTCCCTTACCTGAGCCCCTGAAATTTAAATGTTGCTCACTAGATCAGTGAGCCAGTCCTGTCTGATAAAGATGTGAGAGAAGTTTGTGCCTTGGAGGAAAAGGTGTAACATTCGCTCTATGCCAAGCGCTGTACCGAGTGCATTATGCACATAATCACATTTAATTTTCACTAAAATCAGAGGTAGGTGCTCTTGTCATATGCATTTTACGGTTGAGGAAAATGGAGGTTAAGGGAACCGTTCAAGGCGGTGCTAGAACGTGGTGAACTTGGCCTCGATCCGCGAGCTTCTCTGGCTCTGATGCTTATTGTCTCTAACATTCAGACTGTGCTGCTGCCCAGAAATGGAGGGGGTTGTAGGAGAATGTGCTGTGTAGGGCTGAATCCTGTTTACTTAATTATTTATCCACTCATTCATAATTCATAACTTGCCTAGCTAGATCCATGAATGACGTAAGGTTTTGTTATTTAGAAAAATGTAAACACACTGACCCGAAGTTCCAATTAGGAAACTAATATATGGTTGCAAGCCCAGGGGAAAGTCTAGTTATTGCTAAAGTAAATAGAAGAGGCCCCTGAGCAGTAAAATTCCACGCTCTGAAGTCCCACAATCCTCTCAGATGCTCTCCCCTCTCATTCTTTGCACGGTGATAACAAATCCGGGCATCTGGTTTCAAGACTCAAAGCAGTATGTTCTCAGGTGAGTGAGGGGCCACTAGAAATTGGCATGCTCTCCATGGGAGGACCTTTAGGAGATGGACCAGACTCCAAGGAGCACCAAAGTACAAATGTGCCATTGCCCGCCTCTGACTGCAGGGCCGGGCCCCGTGTACTGCAGTAGCTCCCGAGGTGGTGGGTGTATAATCAGAACAGGGTAATAATTGATGTTCATAATGAAACTCGATCGAGCAGAAAACGTAAAAAACATCTGTAACTCCTCTAGTGAGAAAAATAGATACTTTATCAAATATCCCATCAGATAATATCAGTTTAAAACTAGCATTCAGCTAACACCACTAATTGCCTGAAAAATCCATGTTTATGACACTGTCCACTCCCCAAATTTGGAGAAAACAAGATATGAACAGGAAGAGGAGATATTTCCTTGCCAGCAACTTGGAGCAAATGTAACTATTGCTAAAATGTGAGGAGCTGTCCTTATTGTCTGAGGATTATTGTAAACATAAAATTCAGGGGAGGGTGGATGTATACAGAGCGAAACCCATAGCCTTGTGTTTTTAATGTCATCTATAAGCTTCCCAAAGCCAACAGTCCTGATAATGTCATCTATAAGCTTCCCAAAGCCAACAGTCCTGATTACTCCTTTTCCCAAAATACATGTGGACTCCAGCGCTTGGCAAGGTGTCCCGAGCAAGTATTGCTCAGGCTTCATTCTTAGGTAACTGGTGTATGTGGAACTGACAAAGCAGGTGGATGGCATGAATTCATGTATCCTCACACAGAGTAGGACGTGAACATCCTCTGTGTTCAAATCCCTGGGACACATGCACCGCGTATCAACCACCACATTGTCCCCTGCTTTGTGGTTACAGCCCAAATGGGGAAAGGAGAGAATGGCCTAGTGGGCTGGCTTGTGACAGAGAGAGCCTTGAAAAACTGAAATCCTTTAAAACACGATACTAACGATGTTTATTATGAAGACTGTCTCGGAGTCATAGTATCAGGGTCAAAGTGTAGTGTGCAGTCAAAGCACGGACAAGGGAATCCAGGCTGGCACGTTCCAGCCAGTGCCAGGCAAGTCACTGTGCCTCTTGATGCCTCAGTTTCCTCTTCTATGAGAAGAACTAATTTGATATGAAAGCCAGCTCTGAGAGGCTCGAAGTTCTCTGTTGCTCTCTGATGTCCTTCTCGTCTTGACAGGTCGAGAAGTGCTCCTCGCTTATTAATCCCGTAGAAAACTGTGAGTTCTCAAATAAATCCCGTATCCCTCTGCTGATTGATTTATGGTCTTGGGTTTCCACTCAGTTTCTCTCAATTGAATCATTCCACCTTGGAGTTTCAGAAACTTAAACACTCTTCAATCCTCTGTTTATTGAAAGAAGGAGCCCTGGGTTTGGGAATTTGGCCAAAGTCACGCCTAATGGTACAGTCAGGACCAGAACCCCAGTTTCCTGACCACCAATTCTCTATTCTCCAGTCTTCGGTGCTGCCTCTTTATATTTGAGACAATGTCTACATTAAAATGATAGGAAACACCAGAATCTGGAGCCAGCATGAGAAGCAGAGGGGGGCCGTGGGTTTATGATGAAGTAGAGGTTCTTTGAAAAAAAAAATTAATAAAACATTGTTTAAGAGGCTAAGTGCCTCCCGAGATAAGGATCCGGCCTCCTTAGCCAACACAGAACTCAATGAAAAAACCGAGTCTTATGTGTAAATGTATTTTTGTTGAAGTTTTTCCATTGAGATTGAGGGAGGGCAAACTGATTTAGATGAAATGAGAACTGACCTCAGCTGACCCAAAACTTTTGCCCAAGGCGCAAAACAAAGCCCCAATCAAACTCTAGTCTCGGTTCAGAGAAAGGGCAGCGAAGGGGAGGGGGATGAGGATGGTGACTGAGAAAGACAAACATTCGTATGATTCCCCTCTCCCCGACCAGAAGTCATGCTGCCAGCCAGATTGTCATAAGAAAGGCTGTTTGTACAGACGTCCCAGCCCAGCAGAAATAAAAGTAGGAGTCAACTTATCAGATTTTTGACTCGGTTCCCGAAGAAAGAACATTCGGTGGAGCTTCTGAATTTCTGGCTTCTTAGATCAACAGGTTTCTCAGATGTGGGGAAGATGGTGTCTTGAGTGAATAAAGCCTGTGCCCCTTTTCCAGGGAGGCAGGCTCTGCAAAAGTTATTTAGTGTTCAAGTGCACCAAAGATTCAAAGCAGGAGCCACGCAAAGCTGGGAACAGCCACTGGGTCGAACAATATGTAGACCAAGCCTCTGGGGCCCATTAGGATGGAGGCTGGAAAGGGACCAGCATCGATGAGACCACAGTGACAACACAAACTGGATCCCAGGAGCTGGGATTGATAGAAGCTCAGCAAATGTTAAGATGAATCCACTAGGGTGAATCCGTGAGAGGTTATGAAGAGTTGCTTTTGCATTTGAAATTTGTGCCGTGAAGCTCTTCAGCTCTGCCTAAACCCTCCCCTGGAGACAGCAGATGGGACAAAAGGTTGGGTTGCATGGACCGAGGTTTTAACTTAATGGGTCACATACCACATTTCGTGTGGAATTCAGGTCATCATTTCAAGGGCACAACTAGATGATGTGGGCCAAGCACATTTAGGGGGTGCAGTCATCAAACTTTGACTTTAGTTAATCCACTTAAAATACAGTTTGCATGACCCCAGGCTACATGGTGGACTGAAAACATGGCTCCGGGCAGCGTGAAGAGAAGCAGGAAGTAAGCTGTGTAGACATTCAGCCCTCGCTGCCCACTGTGATGGCTGGGGAGGAAAGGAAACACTGGAGGTGGAGGCTCTGGCTAGGGAGGGGAGGGAGTAGGGAGGGGAGGGAGTAGGGAGGGGAGGGGAGGGAGGGGAGGGAGGAGGGGAGAGAGGAGAGGGGAGGGAGGGGAGGAAGTAGGGAGGGAGGGAGTGGGGGGAGGAGGGAGGGAGGGAGTAGGGAGGGGAGGGAGGGGAGGGAGTAGGGAGGGAGGGAGTAGGGAGGGGAGGGGAGGGAGGAGGGAGGGAGGGAGGGAGGAGGAGTAGGGAGGGGGAGGGAGGGAGGGAGTAGGGAGGGGAGGGAGTGGGGGGGGGAGGGAGGGAGTAGGGAGGAGGAGGGAGTAGGGAGGGGAGGGGGAGGGAGGAGGGAGGAGGGAGGGAGGGGAGGGGAGGAGAAGTAGGGAGGGAGGGAGGAAGTAGGGAAGGGAGGAGGAGGGAGGGAGTAGGGAGGAGGGAGTAGGGGGAGGGAGGGAGGGAGTAGGGAGGGGAGGGAGTGAGGGAGGGAGGGAGTAGGGAGGGGAGGGAGTAGGGAGGGAGGGAGAGGGGAGGGAGGGGAGTAGGGAGGGGGGAAGTAGGGAGGGAGGGGAGGAGGGAGGAAGGGAGGGAGAGAGGAGTAGGGAGGGAGGGAGTAGGGAGGAGAAGGGAGGGAGGAGGGAAGTAGGGAGGGAGGGGGAGGAGGGGGAGGGAGGGAGGGAGGAAGTAGGGAGGGAGGGAGTAGGGAGGGAGGGGAGGGAGGGAGGGAGGAGGGGAGGGAGAGGAGGAGGAGGAGAAAGGGGAGGGGGAGGGTAAGGAGGAGGAAGTAGGGAGGAGGAGAAAGGAAGTAGGGGGAAAGGGAGGAAGGGGAGGAAGGGAGGAGGAAGGGGAAGGGAGGGGAAGTAGGGAGGGGAGGGGAGGGAGGGAGGGAAGTAGGGAGGAAAGGGAGTAGGGAGGGGAGGGGAAGGGAGGGGAGGGAGCAGGAAGGGAGGAGAGGGAGTAGGGAGGGGAGGGAGGGGAGGGAGTAGGGAGGGGAGGGAGTGGGGGAGGGAGGGGAGGGGAGGGAGGGGAGGGAGCAGGGAGGAGAGGGAGTAGGGCGGAGAGGGAGTAGGGAGGGGAGGGGAGGGGAGGGGGGGGAGCAGGGAGGGGAGGGAGTAAGGGGAGGGGAGGGGGAGGGAGGAGTAGGGAGGGGTGGGGAGGGGAGGGGAGGGAGTAGGGAGGGCAGGGGAGGGGAGGGGAGGGAGTAGGGAGGGGAGGGAGTAGGGAGGGGAGGCAGCAGGTCTGGGATAGCTGTCTTCCCCACAAGCTTTCATCCCCTTACTTGCACCAACAGCTGAGTTTGTTGTGTATAATAATGTCAATAGTGAATTTTACTGGGCACTTATGAGTACACTGCCTTAGAAAATCACAGAGAAAAAATAATTCCATTATGAATGTGTGTTGGGCACTGACTTTGTGCCAGGAATTGTGCCCTGCGGGTAGAAGGACGGCTGAGAAGCTTACTGTCTAGTGACAGGGCGATAGGAATGGTCGTGAGCTCGAACCCTGGCAGCAGCAGGGACGTGGGATCCGCACTCAGGGAGGTCTGAGTGTCATTCGCACTGTGGTTGTCACTGCTCCAGCTGCCTGGACCAAAGAGGATCTTGGAGCAGACAGTGTTTATGGGGCAACTGCTACATTCCGGGCACGTGACATAGGAGAAGGACTAACCTTTTCCGCGTCCCCTATATTCACACTCTCATGTAACTATTATGACAAACCTCAGACATATGAGGTTTTACTGAGTCCCAGAGAGTTCAGGTTATTCTCCTATAATAATATGACGATATTATTATTATTATTATTATTATTATTATTATTATTATTATCAGCAGCAGCCGCTGCACAACTACACTTCTAGGCAGAGCTAAGGTGCCACACCGGGTACGTGGTGGTTGAGACTGACACATGAGGTTGAGAAGAGTCCCCTAAAGGTTCTCGAGTCCCCTCTTAACAGAACCATGCAGACCACCAGTATCAATGGTAGCATACCCGGGCTGGGTTCAGAAGTGATGTTTAGAACCATCAACAAACAATAACCACAATTTTAATAATAGCCAATGTTAAATACCTTTTCAGAGCCAGTTAGCATTCCAGCCGAGGGGAGGGAACACTGAAGTGACTAACACGACTGTTAACTACAGAAGCGCAGAGCCCTGGGGGATAGACAGACAAAAAATGAAGTTTAACTCAGCGGACTATGGGAGCTGACTTCTGAGCAGCCTTATCTATAAAATGGGGATCAGAATTCTAATGTCCTCAGTGGGAGCTCTGATTTGCATGCATAGGGAATTAAATGAGAGAGGGCCCAAGGTTCCTCTGTCCCCAGCAAAGCACAGCAGTTCTCTGAGCCGCAGAAGGAAACATCTGGGGAATGGCGTGGAGGGTAGGGGCGCACATCTTACTTACCTCACGAGCCTGGGCATTCAAACCCTAGTTTATCGAGTCAGAGAGATGGAAGTAGAATGTGCGATGCTTCAGAGAGTCCTGCCAGAGGCAACAGGATGGCAGCTTTCACTTGCATGGCATCTGAAAAGGCGACTCCTGGCTTAAAAGTAGGGAGTGAACCCAACTAGAGAGGGGTAGGCAGACACTGTCCACTCAGAATGTGTCAGCAGGGACACAGGAAGAGATTGACACCTCGAATGGGGGGTCCTGTAGATGGCACCCTCCCTCAGTCTGTCATACATAGATACAGAAAAATGGTCAGAAGCCTTCCCACCGATTCTTCTGGTGGGAACAGAGGACTGTTGGGATGGCTCTGAAAGTCATCTCCAACGCCGTCAGGCAAATGTAACAGTCATGCAGCCACACGCCCCGATATTTTTCAAGACAACTTCGGTTTCAAATACTGCTCCTCATTTAGGACGTGTGTTAGATGTTCTCTGAAGTAAGGGTTAGAAAATGGGCCAGTCTTAATCTTGCCCTTGGTGAAAAGAAAGAGAGGAAGGTAGTCACGTTCCAAATGCTGGGACCTCCGTCAGATGAGTCTGGTGCAGACTTGATGAGAAGGGGTGCAGAAGAGTCACCCCAGGCAGACCCCGAAACTGTCTACTCCTCCAAGGATTTATGTGCCGAAGCCCTTAAGTGGAGCCCAGGTGAGCCCGGCTGGACTGTGCGGAGCAGGGAGGGGACCTTTGGCTCCTTAACCTAAGAACTCGTTAGAACAAGTCATGCCCACACAGCAAGCAACTATGTTGTGAGCTGCTTACAGAGAAGGGCAGGGGTTTCTAGGGGCTGAGAGTGGTCCCCGGCTGACGGCTGGCAAGCACACGTGGGCCCGGTTGTATAGTCCCATGGAACTGAGTCTGCCAGTGACCTGAATGAAGGTGGGTGGGAACCTCCCACAAGGGGACCGAAGCCTCCTCAGGCCCCTGGATTACAGGCTGGGAGGCCTGAGCAGGCGACCCAGCTAAGCTGTGCCCAAACTCCTCACCCATGGCGACTGTGATTGTAAACACATGTTGTTTCAGCTGCAGAGTTTGTGGCAATTTGTTACGCAGCAAGAGAAATCTCAGACAGGACCAACGTTGTCTAATTCTGCGTAGGGGCAGGTTTTTCTGCAAGCTACAAGCATGCCGAGTTACCACTTTCCATGAGAAAAACAGCTGTTAATTATCTGGGTACCCAGAGCATCAAAGTACTTAAGCTTTTTTAGCAATTAAACATTGACTTTTCTCTGAAAACTCAAAAATAGCGGAGCAGATTTTCTTTAGAACTTTCCAAAAATATTTTCTCCAGGGCTGAAGTTAGTCTGGGAAATGTTAATCTTGAAAGAAAAAGAAGCTCAAACAGCGTAAATAGCTCAAAGCAGGCCACGTGGCTCTGAACTCAGTGGGGGAGGGGGGACTCGCAGAAAATCGTGCATTCCTTAGAACAGAAGAAATGTTCAATCACTGGGGTTGCATGTGACATCGCAGAAGAGGCCTCATGCTTGGTGACAGTCTGGTCACTCCAAAGAGGACTGAACCATGACGGAAGGCCATCCTTTCATCCTTACTAAATGAAATTCCAAGATGCACTCACACACCAAGGAGGTACTTTGGAAGGGTGCACAGTCCTTCTTTACGGATTCAGATCCGATTATGATTAAATCAAAATCGAAAGAATATACTTTTTCAGACTCTTCAGAAAGTAAATCAGTTAACCATCCTGGGGTTGTGTTTCCTCGTCTCTAAAATGAGTGGCTGGCCAAGTGGCCAAGGTCCTTTTCAGTTCTATGGTTCTGTCACAGGATTCCTGCACCGTTTTATGGACCCAGTTCTTCAGTGTTGTTGCAGGAGGCTGAGTAGGGAAAGATCCAGTCCCTCGCAGGCATTCACAAATGCAAATTCTTTGTAGTAAAGTATTCCATCAAAGTTGGCAGCTGTTGCAGCTATTGTAAAACTTTCCTTTATCAGTCTGATTTTCCAAAACTTTCCATTACCTTTCCAGAGCATTATACTTGACTTCTCTGTAATTATAGAGCAATTAAAGGCAAAACCAATCCTCTAAAAAGGATTAACTGTAATAGGAAAATTCCTCAAAGAGTCTTAACCTTGACCTCTACCTACGTACTCTTCTCACGGTTACTCATAAGTTTCAACGCTGCACTGATTCCTGGGCCCTGCTAGATATTGCTGCCTGGGTGCCTCACCTGCTCTTCAAACTCATTTACCCCAAATTAAATCCATTAGTTTTCTCCCTTCATCAGCCCATCCCTTCCAGATGTCTCTATTTCTGTGTTGTGTCATTGTTTCAGTCACTCAATCTTAAAATATTGGAGTCATTGTTTATTCTTCCTTCTTCTTCATGTTTCTTATCTTCACAAAACCCTCCCTACTTTTCCTCTTACTTAAGATCAATAACATTTTAAGTTTGTAAGAATGTGTTGAAACTGTCCCATTCCAAGTCACTTGGAAAAGTGTTTCATGCCTTTTTCCCATGTTCACTGCTTCCACTCCATTCTATGCTGGGCTACTGCACAACCCACCTCCCTGCCTCCATGTCTCCTCTCAGCTCATCTTAACAAAATTTGCCTTTGTCTTCCTGGAACTCTTCACTGCACATGCTCGCCAATGCATTCAAACCACCAGTGTGCTGGCATTGCTCAGCCAGGGGAACCCCAGTTCTTTTAGGCTGTTTTCCCAGGTTCCTGCCAATCTGACTATGGCTTGGAGTTGCGCTGAAAGACCAGAGGTGCTGTCTTGACTCTCAGTCCAGGCCTGTCTTTGGTCTCTTTGAGCCTCAGCTCTCTCTGCTGTAAAGTCAGTGTAATTAATGATTCCCGGACCCTAACGAAGACATCATGGCCCAAACAAATGTGTGCAAAACCCATGCAGAACCATCTCACATAAAACACACATTAGGGGTTGATGATTTCACTCCAGCTATCTTCCTCTACTCTGTTTCACAGAATATAACTGTTCTGTTTATTTCGAAAGTACCTTATAAGCTTTCTTTCCCCTGCACATTTGCTTCCTTTGAATGGATTTATGTTTCTTTCCTTTTTCATTTCAGTTGGGCTTTTTCTTTAAAGTCCAAACTTTCACACACACACTCCCACCCCCCTCACCCCCACCCCGCCATGAAACTTTCCTCCAAATCCCTGATCTGTGATCACAGCCCTTACATTCTGTCACCCTTTGAATTTCTGACGTTCTGCACCATTCGCTTGGCACCTAGGCTTTAACCACCTGGATCCACTTACCTTTCTCTGTATGCCTTGGCTCCCCAATGAAAATATGAACTCTGAGAGCAGGGACCTCTTTGTCAGCCCAGTGTAGGCAGACATTCTATGAACATTGGTCACTTTAGTTGACAATGACAACAGCATCTCAGTTATGAAGCATAATAATTATTAGATACCTTGGAGACTCTCAGTATGTCGACACTCCTGATGAATTCTTAATTCGCATATTGGCAATTACACTTCACAGCTGTATTCACAATTATTCATCAGTTTTTGTCAAGATAGTCTCAGCAGGTGAGTGATGAAGATCATTCCTTTTCATTCTTTTTTCTATATTGAAAAAAGCAAAATACTTTTACGAGCTATATCAAGAATATGCAGTATAAGAATTGACAGGAGAAAGTAAAATGAATTATTTGTCTTGGCCCCCTGTGCCAGTGGCAATGCTTCTCTAGCAAATTTTTTTTTTCCTATAGGAAAGCAAATAGTGACTCATTTGATTTAATTGAACTGCTAGTAGTCCTTGAAGATTGGGAGTCTCTAGCCTTCTATAGTATTTGAACTGAAACTTTTTACTTTAATATCTGAAAAGAAGATAATTTTAGTGTGTCTCAGATGTCATATTTGTTTTTTGTTTATTGATTTTTTTTCTGATTAAAATAATGCAAATTAAACCCAAAGTAAGTAGAATGAATGAAATAATAAAGGACAGAAAATAATAAAAAATTGAAAAATAAATTAAAAAATAAAACCAATAAAACTGATAAACCTCTAGCCAAACTGACCAGGAAACAGAGAGATACAACTTGACAATATCAACAATGATATTGTTCCTAAAGGTATTAAAAGAATAAGAAGAAAATATAAACAGCTTTATGCCAATTAATTCAGTAACTCAGATAAAATGGGAAAAAAAAATTTCGAAAAAAGCAAACTACCCTAGCTCACTCAAGAAAAAAAGATAACATGAATAGCTTTTTACCTGTGAAGGAAATTGAATTAATAATTTAAAATCCTTCCCCAAAGAAAACTCCAGGCTCAGATGATGTCATGGCATAATTCTACCAAACATTTATTGAAGAAATAATGTCAATTTTATACAAACTGTTACAGAATATAAAAGAGAGAACACATTTCAATTTATTTTAAGAGGCCAATATTACCCTAAAACCAAAACCAGAAAAATGCACTATGAGGAAAAAAAGCTACAGATCAATAACCTTCATAACAAGAAAGAAAAAATTCTAACACTTTCAGCAAATCAAATTTCAAAACATTTAAAAAAGATCATACATCATGAAGAATGCAATTTTGTTCAGGAATGCAAGGTCACTTTAATAGCTGAAAAGTAATCAATATAATTTACTGTGTTAATATGTTAAAAAAGAGCCAAATAAATGATTTTCTCAATTGTTGCAGAAAAGGCATTTGATAAAATCTGACACCCATACATGATTTAAACTCCCAGAAAAGTAAGAATAGAACTTCCTCAATAAAAGGCAGATAGAACAGCCCTTACCTTGTACCATATACAAAAATTAATTTGAAATGGGTCATAGATCTAAATGTAAGAGCTAAAGCTATAACATTTCTAGAAGAAGATAAAGGACAAAATCTTGGTAATTTGGAGTTAGGCAAAGATTTGTGAAATAGTTCACAAAAAGCATGAACAATAAGAAAAAAATTGTTAAGTTGGGCTTCATCAAAATCTTAAAGTTTTTCTCTTCAAAAGACACTGTGAGGAATAGTCACAGACTGGGAAAAATATTTGCAAAACATATATCCAATAATAACTTTATATATCCGGAATATATAAAGAACACTTACAATTATTATAGTAAGAAAACCCAATAAATGGAAATGGTGAGATTTGAATGGGTTTTTCACCAAAGATGACATATAGGTTCCATATAAGTGCATGAGAAGATACTCAATATCATTCGTCATTAGGAAAACATGCATTGAAATCATATTGAGTTACCACTTAGAACCCACTAGAATGGCTAAAGTTAAAACAACAATGCTAAGTGTTGGTGAGGATGAGGAGTAACTGGAAACTCTCCTACATCACAAACGGTACAGCCATTTTCAAAAAGATTTGGGCAGTTCCTTATAAAGTTAACCCTTACCGAATAATTCCATTCTATATATTTACCCAAAAGAAAGAAAACGATGTCTGCATGAAGACTTGTACACAAATGTTCACAGCAACTCATTCATGATAGTAAGATACTTGAAACAACCAAAATGTCCAACACTGGTGAGTGGAAACGCAAATTGTAGTCTGTCTGTACAATGCACTTCTCCCTCAGCAGCACAAAGGAAAAAAGTACTGGCACATCCAACACTAAAGGAAAACAGCAAAAGCAGCAGTAACTAGTAGTTCAAGATTTGGTTCACATGACATGCTAGAAAAGACAAAACCACGGTGACAGAAAGCAGATGGCAGCTGTCAGAGTCGGACGAAAGGAACACACGGGCACAAGGAAACGTTTTAGGGTGATCAAAATCTTCTATTCCTTGCCTGTGATAGTGATTACACAGGCATACACATTTATTAAAACTCAAAAAAAAACCCAAATAAACCTTTTCAAATTGTACACCTAAATTAGTGAATTTTATTGCATGTAAGTTATATCTCTATAAAGCTTCTAACAGTCATGCATCCTGATTGCAGATAATTTTGCTGCATTTCTCTCCTTGTAGATATAGTTATGGATATGATTTTAAAAACTAAAAAATGCATATACATACTTTACTTTGTACTTTCTAACTTCATCTCAAATCATAAACGTTCCCCATGTTACCAAAAACCTTGGAAACATGTAATTCCTGTGTGATATTCCATTTATAAATATGCCACCTTTAATCAGTCCCTTGCTGGTGAAAATTGAGATTGTTTTGCATTTTTCTCTATACTAACTAGTATTCTGATATACTCTGCATATGTACTCTTGTATTTTTTTAAAGATTGTTTTCTTAGAATAGAATTTTTAAGGATGCGATTATTAGTCAAAGATCCATTTTAAGGATCTTAGAGCTTACTGCCCCGTTGTTTTCCAGGAAGACTGTACTGATGTAACTGACTAGTCGTATATGAAAGGACAGGGCTTACTGCCCTCCTGCCCGAACCGAATGCTGTTGTTCATTATGATTTGACATAGTTCCTTGCACCCTACACTTCCGCTTGGCACTGGGATGTAACCCTTCTCTCCAGTCCATGTTACTCGCCCGCCCGTGGGGAGGGTCCAGGCCATCCGTCCCCGAGGTTTGGGACGTTTCCAGAGCCTCTGGGTCCTGTGAGGGTTTCCTCTGAGCCTGACTGCCTCCGTTCTTTCGGTCTGGCTGGGTGTCTCTTCCTGTGTTTTGACTGCACCCTCTGAAGGCTCTGACATGGGACAGCATAGCCCGTCTGAGCCACCACCCAAGCGCCTCTTCTCCTGGGCTGTAGCTCAGACACATAGCGAGTTCATCCTCCATAGAGCACAGCTGTGATTTGGTCTTCATTTCTGTCTGCCTCCCCATCCCTGCCTCTCCTCATGCTTCTCCTCTCCTCTCCCCCAACCTCTTGCCCGGTTACCAGCCATGATCACATAACAGAGAGGTGAAATATAATTATACAGAGGAGATCTGAGCCCTGCCTTTCTGGGGCTGGGCTGGGTCCAGGTTCAGCCCGTTTTCCCCAGCCTCCTGCTCCCAGCTGGGCTGTGTCCCCTGCCTCCCCCTGCCAGGTGAAGCCCATCGGCGTCCTGGGTCAGTCCAGACCACTGCTGGCTCGGTCCCATCAGGCTCACTGGCTCCGGAGATGGGGTTGGGTAGGGCTGTCTTTTATTCCTGACTCAACTGTGAGATGGCTTGGCCACCATCTCCCCTGGGTTAGCGCCCCAGGGTTGCTCGATTCCCCTGCTTCCTTTGTGCTCTGTAGGCTCCCCTGCTCCCCACCTGGCTGCAATTGCCGGGTCACAAGGAGGCGCCCCCCACTAGGATGTGAGCTCCAGGAGGTCAGGGACCAGCCCTTCTGAATCTCCCTGGCACTTTGCCCGGTCCCTGGATTTCAGTACAAGTCTCCCTATTTCTATTGTTGTCTTCCTACTACCTTCTCTCCCACAGCAGCCATGGTGATCTTTGAGGAACCTCACCACTCTGCCTCTTTCATTTACTAATTTTTACAGCAGGTGGCCGGTGTCCCCCCATTCTGCAGTGGCTACCATGTATTGCTTTTTGTTTTGGCTGGTGGTTTTGTGGCTCTTCACCTCTTCTTATTTTTTTGTCTCTATCCTTATGAACTCACAGCCATTTAAAAGAGATTCCATGTGAGCCAGTCAGTTGCGGCTGCTATTGGTTTTGATGCTCGGCATGCCCCATTTTACACCATGGACGCTCCCTCAAACCAGCTCCTGGTGGGTCTTTATGGCGCAGTCCCACTTTTCTGTTGTTGTTGAGAGATTTGTTGCTTCCTGGCACCACAGTGTTTATCACCATTTTGCTTATTTCCAGCCTCAGACTTGAAATGAGCCCTGTCTCTGTGAAGCCCGGGGGCCTTGCAGGGTGTGGCGGTATGTAGAGACCACAGGGCAGCATTACGGGTATTCTGGTCACTGATTTGTCACTGGACTCTCGAGGGGGCAATATTAGGGAACATGTTTTTATCTTACTTGTGTCTCTATATTAAGAATAATCACAAAAGCCCTAGCTGATGAGGATAATATTTTTCTTTAGAGAGAATTGTAGTTATTAAGTGTAGAAAGATTAATAAAATTGGAACATCACCATTTCAAATCACTTATGAAATAGTTGATTCAGGACTGAGCTTCAACAGATGTTAAAGCCACGAGGAGATAGGATGATAGGGACCTTTGCAATGGAACCACTGAGCTGCCCATGTGAACCCAGTTGCAGCACGGTTCAGAATGAGACAACCAGACGTTGAGTATGCATGATATAATGCAACAAGAAACACACAGCACCACTTATGAAATATTCTTGCCAAAAAACGTTAACCCTGAATTTAACCACGATTTAGGCCTAACCTTTAGTTTGCAGGGCAGTAGGGAAACAAATATACACAAATAAGAATTTAATATAACTTATAGGACAACTAACCTAGTTGATTCAACATTTAAGAACCAGAAAAAAAGGGGAAGGAGGAACAGGGACTGTTGCAAATTTCAATAAGACTTGAAAGGCAATGATTGGGCCTCATTTGGATCCTGATTCAAATACATCAATTGTAAAAGTCTTTCTTGAGATAATTGAGGAAATCTTAAGGTATACTCAGAACTAGATTTTGTTAGTGATGTTTTGTTAATTTTGTTACATGAGTAAATAGCATTATGGTTATGTAAGAAAACATCTCTTTTAAAAGAAATATATATGGAAATATTTAAAGTAAGATGATGTGATAGGGATTTGCTTTAACATAATGCAGTGAAAGAAAGAAAAGAAAAGAAAGGAATGAAGGGAGAGAGGGAGGGAGAAAGGCAAGAAAAAATACTGGTAACTATTGAATCTAAAGGTGGGCTATCAGGAAGGATAATCATATTGTTCTCCCTAGCTTTGTGTATATTTAACATTTCCCATTTAAAACTCTTAAATGCATATTATAATAAATCACCCCTTTTAGTTTCCCCCCTTTTATCTATGGGTATGATGTGAGCGTGTCTGTTGGGAGGGGTGGGGCCAGAGAGGAAAGCATTCAGACGGGTATGAAAAAAGGAAGAGAAAACCATCTGTGGCCATAGTCCCCATCATAACCAGCATTGCTACTCAGTCAGCTGTCCTCCATGCTCCCCTCACAGACCCACCGATGATGGTTATTGTTTTGTGCCATCAGTACCACATCAGTCCAAACAGCTCATCCTTGCCATTTTAAGTGGCAGAACTTTCATTATGAGACAGACCATCCTGCCATAGGTTCAGTGACCACTTATATTTCTTCTCTTCTAAATTACTGGTTTTGAGGGTCTTGTCATCTATATTACAAACTGGTTTTTCTACAGTTGCGTGCAGTTGCATAGACATTTGTACAGACCATGTGGCTATGACCGTTCACAGGAAAAGACAGAGGAGCCACTGAAGCTTGGCCATTCTGAGGATTTTGTGTCCTGGGTCTCTGGGGACCCAGCCGGGCCTCCCCGGTTCTCAGGGCAACCATGTGGCACAGCTCCAGAGGCACCCTTCACCTGAAGGCCGTGTGCCCCTCTGCTCTGAAAGGGCAAACAGGGAACCAGTGAGAGAGCCCCAGTTTTCCTTGGTTACCAGACCTCTGTGGGAATTACAATATAAGAGAAGTCTGGCAAATGGGGGAAATTGAAAATATGGAATACGCTTTGATGGGAAAATAGAAAGATCATGTGACAAGCCATCGGCGAGGTTTAGATATTCCTTTAAAGATTTTGCTCCTCCTAGTCCAAGAACATTTCAAAAGGTAGTAAAAGCCCAAAGAAACTGTAACCAGATGCCACTCAAGTTCAGCAGAACATGGCCACAGCTTCGTGGCTGTGAGTCAGTCGTCAGGCGCCTCCTCTGTGCTGCCATTTGTTCTTTGTTCTCTGTTCTGCGATCGATTCTGGCCCCCATCTCCAGGATTTCATTCTTCAAACTCTCCAGTTTAAAAGAGTGTCCCCTCCCCACTCCTTTTTCTCCTGACTATCTGAAAGTCAAGATTCTAAGAAAGCGAAACACTTTCAGGAACTGTGACGATTTCATGTGGTAGGTAGGAGACAGACAAGTCTGGAGGAGTCAGTGGGTTAAGAGAAACACAAAAGGTCAGCAGCCATGTACTGGAAAGAAATTGGTACAGGCGCAGAGCAGGTTGGGAGAAGGCAGGGTGATTTGGTGAGAGCCAGACAGACAGAGGAAACTTATTGAGCGTCTGTCTATTCTGTGTCATATTCCTTGTGGACATGATTTCATTTCACCCTCGTAATCCTGGGAGATGGGCATTGATCCCTATTTCACAGTAGGGGAAAGGGCAGCTCAGAAAGGTTAAGTGCGTTGCTAAATGTCACACAGCTAGTGTACGTTCTTGGGGAGATTCAACACCAGCTGTGTCTGACCTTTAAGACCAGGACTTTTCTAAGGTCACACTAGCTCCTGAAGGAGAAGAGGAATATGGATAATGGAGAATAATGGATTCCGAGATGTCAACATTTGCGAGGTCATAATAAAAGTACACTTCTTTGACTATATACTATGTAAGAGCTTTATAGAATTCTATCTTTGACTCTTACCGTCGTCTCCTAAAAATAACGGTGACAGGACTATCCAGGCTGTACAACTGGCAAACTCAGGCAGGGTTTAAATCAAACTTTCTCAGGAATCCGGGAGATAGGGTTACCTAAATTCCATGGGAAGATGTCATTTCCAGAATAGCATGGTCCAGAAAAAAAGAGGAAAACCCTGAAGTCGGGTGTGTATTTATGAGCTGTGGCTCCCTTCTCCTCCTCTCTACCTCCCTTATCCTTGGCCTCTTACCTGATCCCACACTGGCTACCCCTTCCCAACCCCCACTGCGGGCTTCTTCTAACTTTCCCTGAGTAGCGCCATTTCCCAAAGCTCCATGCTGAGTCTTTCTCTGTTAACATGTTGCACATCCCCCTTTGGCGCTCACCCACGCCCATGACTTTCTAGGTACTGAACCTCCAAACCCAGACCCTCAACTGCTTCCTCCCCTGCACTTTCGAGCTGCCCACCCACCCTCTGTTGTACACCTCCACCTCAGCGCCCAGCCTAAGCGGTAATCCAGCTCTTCCAACCTGAGCCTCATGAAGCCCTCGCCCCGCTCAGGGAAGGGCATCATCGGCTCCTCCTTTGCCCAAGTTGGAGAGCTGGGCTCATTTTGGATTCCTCCCTCTTCCTTGTCTTACAAATTTAGCACTGACGTTATACCTGCTTAGCATATCCTGCTGTCATGCCGAAGATACTGGTCGACTCTTAAGTCGTCTCTCTGCATATAATCTTCCTTCTCTCCCACACACTGATCTATTTCTCATACCACCATCTTGAATTACAAATTGGATAATGTGGCTCTCTGTCTGTCCTCATAATCCTTCAGTGTAGCCACTAGAGGAGTTTGATCGTTATTTAGTTACTGAAGGATACTAAGATAAAATAAAAATAGAAGTAATTATGGCTAGAATTTAACATGAAAGAATAAGATTCAAGCTCTTTCAGCAGTACCCAAGGACCATTCTGAGCCCTCTGCTGACCTTTCCAACCACGTCTCAAGCCCCTTAGCCTTCCAGCCTTATTGAACTACTTGTAATTCCAGGAAGGTTCCACTTGCCACCACCCTTCCATGCAGGTGCTCAGGTGGTTCCTTCTACCTAAATGCCTTGTGATCACCTCTTCAGTCTTCAGGTCTCACTTTGTTCATCACCTTCCAAAAGCTGACCAGTTTTTCCCAAGGCTATGTGATCCCACAGTCTCCACACACATTTTTGTAATAGCACCCATCTTACTGTGCACCTTTCTTCTGTTCATTTTTCTGTCTCCAAACTAGATATTAAGTTCCTTAAGCACACAGGGTAGGCCTCACAGTTTATATCTCATTCATCTCTAAATCCCTAGCACTTAGCATAGGACCTGGTTCAAAAAAACTATCCTAAGAATTTAAAACAGGGAAGACAAATTAATTATTCATTGTTTAAATTATTTCTGTACTTGTTATTTATCCATTACAAACAATCCTAAACGGTAGTGGCTTCAAACAATTTATTGTTACCTCTCATGGTTCTGCGGGTTGACTGGGCTCACCGGGGTAGTCTTGCCCAGGGTGCCTATGTGGGTCCTACCAGATGGTAGATGCGACTGAGCTGAGAACTCAGATGGGCTTCACAGCCAGGAGAGCTGAGTCACAGCCAGCGGGTGGTTGGAAGTTCAGCTGAGACTGTCTCCTGGAGATTCTGTAGCTGGTCTTCCCATGTAGCGTGGACTTCTCACAGCATGGCAGGTGGGGCCAAAGAGCATCCCAAGAGGAGTGTTCCATGAGGCCTGGGTACAAGCTGCAAGACTCTTTGTGACCTTGGAAATTCTATGATTTCATTTCTACCTTATTCTATTGGTCAAGCCAGAAGCTAAGGCCAGCCCAAATTCAAGGGGGGAAGGGGAATTTGACTTCATTTCTTAATGAAGAAATGAATGGCACATAGGTGCAGAGAAGGAAGGAACAGATAATGGCCATCTGTAGAAACAACCTACCATAATTTGGAATTACAGGCAACTTTAAATAATGCATTAAAATGTGTTCCTATCTAAGACCATTAGTTTCCTTCATTTTGGCCGTTTTATTCTTGAGAAGTATTTCCACTTACAGGGTAAACAGGATTATGTGCAAAGATGGCTATTGATGACTACACAGCACTTCATCAATTCTATAAAAAGTTTGAACCTGAAGACTAAATTAGGATTAGGGAATGATTTGTGTTTCCATTATCATTTCATTCTTAAATGAGGACTGATAATGGAAACTATGTAATTCTCAATTTTTCTAGTCCTTTGACTTTGCGATTCTGTCATTTTGATCTTCTTTTAGAATGCTAACTCCTGTACAACACAACTCTTTCTCTCCTTTTTGAAATTTAAAGTTGCCTTCACTAGTGTTAAGAGGTAAATGAGTTGGACTACGACTCAACAAAATAACACCATGTTTTAACAGTGATAGAATTCAATAATGTTTATTTTTCATTTAAGAGTGAATTTTCTAGTAACTCTAAGCCTGCCCCTGGTATGGAACATGGCTATTGTTTACCTTTTAGAGACACAATTTAGAATGGGCAGTAAAAAAACCCATTATCTATTGTAGGAGAGCATAGTAATACCTGGATCTAGGGTTGGGTTAGGTTGGAAATAAGTGTGGTAATTAAACAGCATTCCTAAGTCCTCAAGATTACGTGAAGATAGAGCCCAAAGGGCACACAGGAGTGGGGAAAGGCTCTGCTGAGTAATATGCTGTGTAACTACCCTGCTTCTGCAGAGCCCCATGGAATCCGAGCGTCTGACGAAACCCTCAGCACGGCCTCCTCCCACACCCTTTGAAACCTGGGCTGCTGAGCAAGGAGGCGGCAGAGCCGTGGCTTCCAGCAGCAGCCGCAGAGGTGCAGGCTCTGGCCCGTGCCTCTGGCCGCCTGCCTTGGGGAGGTGGCCTGACTTCTCTGTGTGCCTGTCTTCACCTGGGAGCGTGAATATTAGGAGCACCTTCCTCTTGGGCCTGTTTTGAGGATATGATTATATATCTATATATATATATATATATATATAAATAATTTATATACAAATGTGTATTAATTTACATATTGACATATTTATTTATATATATATGCATATATAAACACACACACATACACACACAGCTGACCATTGACCAACATGGGTTTGAACTGCACGGGTCCACTTATAAGTGGCTTGTTTTCAATAAATATTGTAAATGTGTTTTCCATGTGATTTTCTTAATAACATTTTCTTTTCTCTAGCTTACTGTATTGTAAGCATACAGTGTATAATACATATCACATACAAAATATGTGTTAATCAACTATTTATATTATCAGTAAGGCTTCCAGCCCACAGTTAAGTTTTTAGAAAGTCAAAAGCTATATGCAGATTTTTGACTGTGGGGGGAGAGGGGGGGTCTGTGTCCCTAACTCCCATATTGTTCAAATGTCAAATATATATATATATATATATATATATATATATATATATATATATTTGTTCAAATGTCAAATATATATATACACACACACACACACACACACACACACACACACACAGAGTACTCAATAAATGTTGGATATTATTATTATTGCTAATATTTGTTGAGTGGATACTATGCACCAGTACAGTGCTAACTAAGCATTTTACATACATAAACTCAGTTATTCCTGTAACTATACTAAGATGTAAGTAGCATTGTTAGGCTCTTTTGAAAGATGAAGGCACTGGGGTCAGGGTGACTTGCCTTTGGTCACATAGTTAATAAGCAACAGAAGTGGCGTTGGAGCTCAGGCCTGCGTGGAGCGCTCACTGGACTCCACTGATTGCCCCGGGCTGGATGCTAGAAGCACTCACCGTCCGGTTCCCCCAGCCGGCCATTTCCCCGTATCATCAGAATGCACATACGGATGTGCATATACCCAGACGTGGAAATACTCAGCTATGCCTACCACCCGCTGTTCAGTCATTCGTTCAAACCTATTCTGCCCTGAGAGCCTGTGCTGAGGCAGACTCTGTGCAAGTTCATGGGATTCAGAAATGGTCGAGACCAGCCCCTGCCGCCGGGGGCACCTGATCCAAGGCAGGGGAACCGGAGTTCAGAAACAGTCACAGGCAGAAGCTTCGCGGGCGAAGACCTCAAGCCAGTGCCCAGCCCTGGCCCCACAGCCCGCAGCGGGGATGTTTCCCAGTTGATCTCCCTCAACGGACAGTGACC
Organism: Aselliscus stoliczkanus; assembly: GCA_033961575.1. Taxonomy (NCBI): domain Eukaryota; kingdom Metazoa; phylum Chordata; class Mammalia; order Chiroptera; family Hipposideridae; genus Aselliscus; species Aselliscus stoliczkanus. The sequence continues at coordinate 58,410,055 of CM066739.1, forward strand.
CCACACATCAAAATTAATCCTCCCCCACTGGCTGTCCCAATGGTACCTTCCTCAAGTCCCTGCAGTAGCTTTAGCTCTTCCCAAAGGGAGCCCGCCCTGCCCCACAGTATCCTCCATGTGTCACTATTATACCTTTGGGGTATTTCTTTGCTGAACAGGAAGTGCAGTTTTGTTCATGCCTGGGTCTTCTCTCAGGTTTAAATAGGGAAGCCTGGCCGTTTTCTCTTATTGACCGTGGGCGTGGGCGTAAGGCTCCTAGGCCTTATGTACTGGATAAGGATCCTAGGCCCTTGCAGACCCTACAAACACCCAGAAGAGATTAAAATATTAAAAATGAAAGTGGTGGCAGAGCGTCACTTACTTTTTCCTTCTGCAAATACTTGTCGAACATCTAAAACGAGCCAAGTGCTTGGCAGAGCAAACGAAGCATGATAGGGAATATGCAGTGGTGAACTGGTCTTTCTCTTTAGACTTATAGTCTGGTGATGGAGACAGACAGACAGATGAGTAAGTTACAAGGGCTATCAGTATCAATCACTCTAGAGCAGGATATAGTCACATGAAATAGTGGCGGGAAGAGAGACCGCTCAAGACATGGAAATAACATGTGCAAAGGCCCTGAGGTGTGAGCGTGCAAAGGCTAAAAGGAAAATAACTCTGTGTAACTAAAACCTGGGATGCAGCAAGAGATAAAACTGGGTGTGTAAGTGGGAGGTTTACCGTGCCCCAGGCCTATTATCCCATTTCCATAACCGAGAAGGTCTAATGGTAGATGTAAGATCTTCCCAGCTTGAGTGACACTGACCTTCACTCACGATCATAAACACCGACCCCAAGGGCCCTTACCTACCTGCCTATGTGAGGGGCAGCTGTTTTTCATTAATGAATCTGCAGAAACAATACCATCTGATTCAGTGTTTTCTTTGTAAGACTTCCTTTGCAAATAGATTTTTTTCAACAAGGTATACAGCTTCCATATTAAGAAATGGATTCTAGTTCCTTAAACAGAGAGACTCCTTCCCTGAGAGAAGACCAAGGTACCCAAAGGGAGGAATTAGGCCTTCCTCAGCCTGTGAGCAGTTCTGTCATATGCAGCCAGTGATGGCAGGGAGGAAATAGTGGAAGAGCTGTCAGTGAGATTTTAGGGCCGCGACTTCCTCCAGTACCATCTGGCCGCCAGGGATCAACAACATGGATCCAGGGAAAGGAGAGCTGGGCTTATACTGGCCTTCGCCGTTCACTCGTTGGACTCTTCACGGAATTAAGTAACTTCTTTACCTTTCAACTCTTTGCCCTTAGAAAATAATCATCATAATAATAACAATAATAATGATAATATTTTTTAGAGCATTTTGTGGATTAGAAAGTGTTTTCCTCAGCAGCCCCGGTTCGGGTCCCACATATGAGGGCCAGTAGCACTGCCCTAAAAAAAAAAAAAAAAAAAAAAAAAAGAAAGTGTTTTCCTATGCTTTATCCTACTCAGTCCTCATGGGAACCCAGGGAAGAGATAAGATTTCTTATTCCTTTTTCCAAGGGGAAAACTTCGGTTCAGAAGCAAGTAAGTGACTGACCACGAGCCTTGAGTTGGTCAATGAACCCTTATGAACCAAGGCATCTTTCTATTTGTTCTGTTGCCAAAGAAAGCTATGAGTACTGTTTGGCCTGGTGGTTCTTGCCAAAAAGTTCAGAATGAAAATTTAACCATCCCAGCTCTTCTTTTCCATTTGTTCCTCATACATATGTTATTTAACCAGCAATCTCAACTGCCTCTCAGCAGTAGACAGTGAACCTTTAGACAGAAGCTATTTGAATATTTCATGAACCCAGATTTAGCACCAAAAGCTCATTTTATGCAATTATTTCAAATTAACATATTAATCATCTTTAGCATTTATTTGAGTGTTTATTATTTACCAGGCACTGTGCTGAGTGCTTTTACATAGATTATCTTGTTTTGTCCTTAAAACAACCTTATGAGGCAGGTACTGACTACTTATTGCATTTTCTAGATAATGAAGATGGGACCTTCAGAAAGTTTAGAGTCTTGCCCAAGGTTTCATAGCTAATGAGGAGGCGGGGCCAGAATTCAAACCAAGACCCTTCAGTAGCCAATCAGTGCCTGTGCTCCGCCAGTCCAGTTCCCTCTTCACACACTCTGCCCGCCCCCCCTGGTGGCAGGGTTCCATGAGAAACAAAGGCAGCTTGTGCAGTCGATGCCATCAAAGTCAAGGTGATGTATGCAGTTGCTGACTTGGGCTTGTAGGTCTAGAACTTCACGTTTCCTCGGGGATGAGGCTTCAGTATCCTTCACAGAGATTTAAAGTTGCAATGGAATTGCTTCTAAGACACGTACTCTTCATACCCAGAGAGAGGCCCACCATTGAGTAGCCAGAGAGACTGCTACTGCACCAGTGAGGGAGGTGGCATGGCAAGCGCCCTCTCAGCCTACCAGCCTCGTGGGCAAGGGCCTAGATTTGTGAGGTGCATTTGTTCAGAAAAAAAAGAAAGCTAAGTGGCCCAGCTAGGGATCAAATACCCAAATCTGGCTCCATTCATATGCACCATTCATCAGTCCAGAGCAAACTCTCCCAAACTGCACTGACATCAAATTCATGTGCTAAAGAGAAAACAGTTGCCCAGCAACTCTTCTAAAGGAGCAGAAAATGCTGTTCATTTGCACATTCTATTGTGTAGTTTGCCAAATAGTGTATCGAATTGCCCCAGTGTTCAACGAAGGTCCCCACTCACTGCTGGCAGCACAGGAGGGAGCCCCGCGAGGAGCCTGCCCTGACACTCCTGATCTTGGGCCCTCTGCACCCCCACTGCTGGGGCACAGCCAGTAGCACTTGGGATCCTGGGGACTCTGAGAAGGAGAGAGAAAGGGCAAGCGTTTTTAAAGAAACTATTATCTGGTAGGGGAGCTTTTCAGCTCAATTAAATGTGGGTCCCAGTTTTAGATAATCTTCTTAAATGTGCCCTTTTCAAAAAAAATAAAAGCTAAAAAAATAACCCTTGAAAAAATAATCCCACCATCATTTACACAAATAGCTTTATTTCAATTTGGCCGTTGGTTTTCTCCACCAAAGGGCACAAAGCAGTTGCTCAGAGGGATAATTATGGGGATCAGAGGACCTGAGGACCCGAGCCGCCCTGAAGCCTTCCACCCCCAAATTCCTCCTCCTCTAGAATCTAAGCAACCTGCTCATAAGTACCAAATGCAGACAATGAACATGACAGGCCCAAGGTCACATTAGAGATAACTTCTGTAACTATGAACAACGTAATAAGGCAAAATATGGTTTCGTTATGTAATTTTCCAAAGATACCATAAGCCATTCATTGACTTGTTTAGAGAAATAAGAACAGATGCATCTATTGGAAAACAGGGAGAAGGCTCAGATAAGACTAAAAAAAAATTTTAAAAAGCACTGTTCTTGGTGCAAGTTTGAAACCCCAGCTGCTGACATGACCTGTAGAAGTTACTGCCCCTCTTTGAGACTTGCGTTTCCATCTGTCAAATCCCACCTGTAAAATGGGGTTGTTGTAAGGATGAGGTAAGGTAACATAAGGAGAGGCATGTAGTAGGGCTCCATTACCATCTTTTGGACCTGAATCTGAATATTTAGGTGGCCCAGTTACAGACATGAAGTCCAGGCAGCTGAGTCATAGAGTTAGAATGTCACCTGCAGAAAATAGCAACTCCTTAATTAGTTAAAACGTATGTCCCTATTATAAACATCACAAAGCATTTATTTGTTTAAAGAAGAGAAATAAGAAACATATTGCAATTGTTATAAGAGACAGATAAATACTCTGGCAGGTCCAAACTATAGAATATACAAAGAAAACCTAGAAGAATGCCAGAATGATTTCGCTAAATTATCACAGTAAACCAAAACATTTCGTGTAAATGTAGCAACAATTTCAAGATGGCTTCAAGGTACAAATACCATGAAACTGGGTATTTGGCCAATAGCATGTAGTCATGTTTTGCTTCCTGTGCTTGAAACAAAAATGTGGGATGTGAATCTCTGTACGATTGGTATTTTGTGTCTTCCTGCTTAAAGTAACAGACACTGTGTTACATCTTTCAGTGCCAATGACCGTCCTTATTTTATCTTTTGTGTAAATGTGGACCCTCTGGTGTCTCATTTGTTCCCGACTACTCGGTGCCACCCCCAGTTACTCAGGAAACCTGACAGTGGAGAAGAACTTGAACTTGAAGAGTTGGGCTGTCAGACTCATACACACAGCTATAAGTACTGGCTCTGATACCCGCTAGTTTGGACAAGTTACTTAACCAACGTAAGCCTTAGCCTTTCATCTGCAAAATAAGGATGATAATATCTCAGTTCATAACTGATAGTTCATAACAGATGGGAGAATGTCTGGAAAGCGGTGAGAACAATAAGTGTCAATCAATGTTAGCTGTCTCAGCATCCTCATCCTTGGCCCACACAGACCAGGAACGGTGCTTACACTAGCACCTGGTCCATATAACCCCGGTGGTTTGCTCTTCACACAGCTTCCAGTGTTTAAAATCTATCTCAAGCCCATGGGGGCACTGCAGCTTCCTGAGTCAGTAATATAGCACTGTTAAGACAGAAATGAGAAAAGATTATGTGCCTTGCTCTTCCCTCCCTCCTGACATCTGAAAGGTCCATAAAAGTCAGAGAATAACAAATACATGTTGACTGATAAACTCTCTTCTCTGAGTCCTTGAATCTCACCGTCACTGATTTCTGCAAATCCAGAAATTAAGAAGCCACAGGGGTGCTATGGAATTTTCACCCCACAGAGATTTCCTGGGTACCAGGGAAAAGCAGAGAGTAAGGGAATTAATTGGCCTCAGTTAATCCCCAGTCAGAAAATGCCATTAGCATCTTATCTAATGGCTGGGACTTAATCACAAGCTCTTATTAACCATTAATATGTATACTGGTGTTTGGAGCTCCTAAAGTTGATCTTTAATATGAAGAACTCAGGCTTGGTCAAGACTGTGGATAATAATGACATGCAGAAAAAAAGGCTCTAAAAACATATTCACTTTCTACAATACAGAAAAGCTTTAAAGGAGCTGAAATAACAGCTGGACTGAGCTGGTACCAGAGACTCTCTCTGTACCCCTCTCCTCCCACCAAAATCCTTACAGCCCCCAGACTACACTGAAAGCAGGGGGAGAAAGGAACCCTGGAGGGCTCTCAAGTCTTAGTTACCTGTTGATGGCGGGGAGAAGGTTGCCATGGCCTGTGGACTTTCTGGGCTGTTTGCTGTTCTCATTTGGATTTAGAAATCCACTTTGAGTCTCAAAAACCCCCTGTGGTAACCAGGGCAGGACCGAGAAGAGAGAAAGAGGGGAAGGCGGGAGGCTCAAAGGAGAGAAGAGGAGACCTTTGGGGGAGATGTCCTCCTGTGAATCCCAGGACCAGGCAGGAAAGTGACAGAGGAGGCCAGGACGTCGCCCCTTGTCTCAGGCCTACAAGGAGCTTTGATTAATTGTCTCTGCGTAGAAACTATTCTAGGAACTGGGAAAGCAAAGGCAAGTAAGGCCTGGTCTCCATCCTCAAGAAGGATGTATCATGTATCAAGAAGGATGTGACCATGATGTATCATGATGTGCGGGGGAAACCCATAACACGCAGACACACAGACACGCGAGTGCATACACACACACACACACACACACATACGCTCACTACTTTTACACAATGGGGTTATGCAGGCTGCGTAATAGCATGTGAGTACCTAATTCGTGTGCAGGCGTTACGTTTCAGTCTTGGCTCTTGGAGATTCGGGGTGAAAGTAACTCACAGGCTTGGGCAGCCTCTCCAGTTATGGGAACAAGCAAACTGTTGGGAGAGACGGAGGAAGGGGGGATGTGGGTGCCGATCTGTATGCGGTTTCAAGGTCACTGTGTATCTCCTTCTCCTCTCCCTCCTTCACCTGCCCCTGCTACTCCTCAGCGGCCTCGAGCCACTGCATCCCCAGCTCTGCAGGGCAAGGTGACATGCTGGGCACTCTGGGAACAGTGACGGAGAATACAGCTCTGTGGCGCTGGCTGGAGAGCGTTCCCTCGGATTTAGCAGATGTTCACGTGGTGAAAGGAGCACATTCTCACGGAATTAGTTCGGGGAGGGGGGAAACATCATGTTTTGTCAGTTCTAGTGAAATATTCTCAAGGACTCAAAAAGATATGACAAGTACTCTATCTTCCCACACACAGGAGTGGGAGTGTGTGGCAGTTCGGTGTCAAACACGTAGTAAGCACCTACTACAAGGCTTCAAGCACGGTTCTTTGTGCTTTCCACAGAAACCACCTGCATCGAACCACCTCTCCAACGCGAAATGATGATCGTGGCCATTTTATGGACGAGAAAGCTGAGGCACGTGAAAGGAAGGCTGTCCAGGTCTAAGTGGTGGAGCCAAGATTTAAACCTTGGCAGGCTGTTGCTAGAACGCCCAAACTTACCACTGTATTATAAACCGCCAGGCAGAAATGCACCCACGCAAGTCTCCTCGACACAGAAAATGGACCAAATTTTACCAAAGCCTCTCGAATGCAAATTATTGAAATGGGTAGAAGTGGTTTATTGTGTGTTCCAGGATTCTTACTGAAACTCACCCTCGTAAATGTGAAATGCTCCGAGTAGATGGGAAAGGTCAGAACCAGTGGCCGTGTGCGACGTGGGCACCGTTCCTACACACCCACGCCCCAGCCCTGAATGTCCAAACTACTGGGCTGGTGTCCACTTTGACCTTCCCTTCCTGCCAGCCTCCAAACTCCTCCTCCCGACCCTGCACGATGCAGCCTGCTCTGCCGACACGCACGCCCTGGTGTACTCAGTCACAGCACCAAGTACTCTTCTGGGCCATGTTTGCAGGCACAGGGTGAGTATTGGCTGCAGCACGGTGCCCGTGAGGTGGTAGGGAGCTGAGTGAGGGGGCATTCTCGAGTCAGCACCGCAGAATTCTGTTGCATGGCACTGTTCCCAGCATGCCCAGCGTGTCACCTTGCCCTGGAGAGCTGGGGATGCAGGAACAAAAGCTTTCAGTGTTGTTTCCAGGCCTGAGGAGACTGAAGTAATGTTGCTAGGGAACAAAACCGAACTTTCCTATTAATTTACGTTCAGCTTATGCGTCACACCTCTCCCAGCCAGAGTGAAACACAATACGGGAAGAAAACTGCAGTTCTTTTTTCTTATTTTCTTTATTTTCAATTACAGCTGACATTCAATATTATTTTATCTTAGTTTCAGGTGTACAGCACAGTGGTTAGACATTTATATAATTTATGAAGTGATCCCCAATAAGTCCAGTACACACCTGGCACCATGCATAGTGATTACAATATTATTGACAATATTTCCCATGCTGTCCTCTACATCCTGTTGACTATTTTGTAAATACCAATTTGTGCTTCCTAATCCCTTCCCCTTTTTCACCCAACCCCCAGCCCTCCTCCCCTCTGGCAACCATCAGTTTGTCCTCTGTACCTGTGAGTTTGTTTCTATTGTGTTTGTGCTATTTTTATTAAAACCTCTTAGAGCACATATTTCCCAGGTAGACATAATCCACAGAAGGATAGATTTGGACAGATCTCATCATGCGTGACTCACCTCCACCCAGGTGAGAAAAAACCATATAGAATAATGCACGGCCTGCTTTTCCCTCTAACCACAGGAGCACGTGACCGGAGAGTTGCTCTCGTCACTAGTCCTGTGGTCACACTGTGATCTCGAAGTCTCAGAAGATGCGTAGAAGCCAACAGAAGAGAGAGGGTAGATTGGAACCATGGTAAAGGAGGATGTCAGGATGGTGGGGTTGAGAGTGGGAAAGTGGAGAGAAGACAGCAAATTGTGGAACCGGAACTGGTAGGGGGTGAAAAGGAGAAAGCTGGCCATTGAGTGAAACTGTGAAATAAATAGAGGAAATTGGTTACTGGCTGAGTCAAACCAAAGCATGTGTCAGAAGATGGCCTGGAGAAAAGATATAGATGTCACTTGGTCGAGGGGTGTCTGCTCAAGCCTGGGTTCCCCTCTCTTTGTATGCTTCCATCTTTAGAGCAAAACCCAAGCAAGCTCTCTGCTGGGCGCTCAGATGTCAGTGTGTGCACACGTCTGGTGGCTTGTCAAATCCTAGTCTTCATTCATTATGAAGCCCACAGGCCTGTGAAGTAGCCCATTTCCCCCAAATCTCAGCTTGTACATCATTTCCCAGGGACGTCTACCCCAATCCAAGACTAGATTCAGTCCATGCTGTATACGCTCAAAGTTAGGCTGTCGTTTTCTCCAAATCACTCGTGGTGACACATTACATGATTCTTGTGTTTTTTTTCTGTTTTTCCTTTACTAAGCTGTAAACTCTGTGAGTATAAGAAGTGTGTTTGGTTCTGCTTAGCTTTGTCTTCCCTGTTCCTACACAGAGCCCAGCACATAGTAGGTGTCACCTTATATCATTCAATGAATGAATGAGTGAATGAATGAATGTGTCCTAAGCAGATGTGATCAGAAGGCAAACAAATCACTCCACAAGGAATAAAGGTAGCAAGGCTGCCAGGCCAGCGGGAACCCCCCAAATCACAGTCACATCCTAGGTGAACCCCATGCCCAGGGAAGCCCACATCCCCCAAGAGCCCAGCTCAGAAGGGGGACCACACAGAATCTGGACCCACGATGAGGTGTTATCGCAGCCTCATCTTCCTCATACCATGTCAGCACTTGACTTTTCTTGCATGACCATGGGAGGCTTTCAAAATGAGATTCTGAATAATAACTTCTGAGGGTTTTTTTTTTTTTTTGGTGTACTGACTTCAGCCAAGGATCACTTGTATTTCCTGAGACCGGAAAGATTTGGGCCTCATGAGTCAACAGCCTCTTGGATCAGGCACAGAAATTATCTCAACAGGACTTGGCATTTCCTATCAGCTTACAACTGCCAACCCTGCCAACATGGAGAGTGAGGATGCAGCGTCCTCACCCCCTAGAAGGTCCTATAAGTGCCCTTTCTGCTGAGAGCAGGTAGCCAGAGGCAGGCACAGGCACTGGACAGATTCTCCTTTGGCAGCTACAGGAGAATGAAGGATTGCATCCAGGTCCAGAGAGGCAGCAGAAGGCCGTGTGTTCCAGACCCATTACATAAGCTGTTGGAGTCACCTTATTTTACTCAAAAACTGTTTTATTCATTTGCGCTATTCCTTTTGTAATATTAAAGTAAGTGGGGCAAATGGGTCAAGAAACAAGGGCTCTAGAGGCTCCCACAGAATGGTCAAGAGTCAGTGTAAGGCCATCCTGATAACTGTGCCTTCATCGGTCTCGGGAAAAGGGCATGGAGGAAGGACTGACTGACAGACTCAGAAGCTACGTGGTCTCTCTGAAGTGAAGGATCTCCTTAGAAGAAGCAGAAAGAAGGCTATGAGGCAGAGGAACCCAGACTTCCATATGGGTTCCGCCACTGATCTGTGTGACCTTGACCTTGGGCTGTGTGACCTTTTTTGAGTTCTCAGTTTCCTTATTTTAGAACTGAGGATATCTGCCTTCCAGCTCCCTTTTGAGGTTGGAAGAAATATGCAGAGAGGTTCCAGACTGATGTCTGGCCCATAGGAAGTTCAATCGTTCGTTCCACTGGACAAGTCCTCCTGATTGCCCTCCTCATGTCTCCATTTTTCCTTATCTCTGTTACCATCCCAGACAAGCTGAACCTGCCTGTGTCATTTTCTGGGCGTTAAGCGCCTATGACAGTAAGGACTTGAATTGCACATTAGCTGTATTTCTGTGGTCTCTTAGAGGGGGAGAGCGCAAGAGCGAATGTGAGAAAGCCAAGGCGACCAAGCAAGTCCAGGGGCAGAGACAGAAACCATATTTGATTCTGCGCATTTGTCGGAGGCCCTGCCTTTTCCTCTAAGGCTCAGGGACAGACACGTGGTGACCCGGAGGTAATACGGCTGGAATGGCACTCAGATATCCGCGTTCCCCAGGGCCCTCTTCATGGTCATTGTCACTTCTCTTTCACTCGCTGCCCTGTTCCTCCGGATTCAGCCCTCCTCCATGACCCCAGCCGTTGGGCCTGCCCTAAACCTGCCTCCTCCATGACCGGCTTCATGAACTTTGGTCCCTGGCTTCTTGCACGCTTGTCCTCATCCTCTCTCTAGCCTGGAGTGATTCTCTGGCTCCATCTGACCCCAGGGCAGCCCCCTCTCAGCGGGGCATGTTTTGGCTTCCCGTCTCTCCCCTTTCCACCTCTCTTCAGAAGGGTCCCGAAACCCAGGGCTATCAGCGCAGCGCGCAGTTTCTGGCCTCTGGCTTCCTGACTAGCTCTTTCTTCCTTCCCATCTCCTCGAACAAGAAGACCCAGAAAATCTCTTGTTAGTGATGTCTGCACACCACAGGGTTAACTAACTCCATCGACCATGTTTTTTTTTTTATTTTTATTTTTTTTAGCTGAGCCATCCTGCCACCTGTTGGCAGCTCAACGGCAACTCAGCTCGGGCTGGCCTCGAACCGCTGTTGCTCAAAGCTCAGCTTGCACTCTTAAGCGAGCTTTTAACCAACTGAGCCATTCAGCCGGCCCTCCCATCGACCATGTTGACTAAATGTGAACCTTGAACCAGACACTGGGTGGGCTCTCCAGGTATTAAAACCTGGGCTCCTGCCAATCATGGGGATAATAATAGTGTAGAGTTGTGTTTATCTGGGAATAAAACACCAAGAGCATTCAACAACAAATGGGTCATTTTTACAAACGTCCATTTTCAAAGTTATGCCAATATAACTAGCAAATAAACTTACTAAAGTACAATGCATAGGAAACATAGAGTCTGCGAGGCCAAGCGTGACCCGTCAGTGATTCCAGAGACCGATGGGCTTGATGCAGAGAATGTCAGAGGCATCGGCGAGGCCCTCATAAAAATCTCACTGGCAGTTGGTGAATTGATAATTTTTTAATGTTTGTATACTTCAAGAATAGCAACTGTTCTAAAGCATTGCATTTCAAGTAGAATACATACGTACACATACGTACAACATATCGAGGCACAATCATGGTACTTTTTTAGAATTAAGTATTAAAAATTTTTAAATTATTAGGAATGAATCAAATTGTTAACACTTTAGGGAACGGTATTTTCTGTGATGCAAACAAACAAGGGTTATTGATGAACAACTAAAAAGCCATATTATTCAAGTTACTGAACTGGTAAATTAAGAAAAGCACATCAGCTTGCATGTTGGGGATCTGTAGGAAAACAGTGTTTGTAGAGTACCTGGCATCTGACGAGGACGGTTTCAAAGGGGAATGCTTAACCAGAATCACAGTGACCTCCACTGTTGCCTACCTTTGTTCCCTTAGTTAAAACGTTCATGCTAGATAATATATTACCCCACATTCTGTGCTTATTTTTTTTTAATTTCTAGGAAAGAGCATAGAGGCATTCTGTTTTTGTCTTGAGACTAGTCATAGCCCCTTGAGATTATGGTACAAAGGAGCAAACATATGTTGTCTTTTGTTTATTAGTGAAATAGAATTACATAATTAATTGGATTCTAAGGCACAAGGATCAAACATTGTGGGAGGAAACCTTCCAAATTTGAACTGTCTTCCGGGGCTGTCAGATGTTTAGAATTATGTGGTAGCATCTGGACATTTTCATAGCCAAACAATGATATCAAAGATGAATAGTGTTCAAAATGTGGGTTTAAACCTTAGAATCATGAGGCATCCAGTCACATCATACAGAGAAGGACAAAACAGAAAACAACCCACAGTACAGCTCCTCTGATCAAAAGAGAGGAGAACTGGCTTGGAGCTCCAGGTGCCTCTAATTTCACTCTCCCTGGTTGCCCCAGAGGCACCTGGATTGAACCAAGTCTGAAGAAGTAAAGGGGTTGGCTAAGTTGTTAACCAACCACACTTTACTAGTTGAAAAAGACCAACAGAAATAGAATACTTTCATGACTCACAGGGGTACTTATATGAAAATTACAATGTTCTGTCAGAGATATCACCTAGCTTCAAAATATGAGAAACCAGTACAATGTAGTGTCATAAAGAAGCATTTTGGGCTCTCTGAGGACTGGGCCAGGCCTTCCCTGCATGGCGCCATGCGTCCTGACCAGGCTACGGTTTGGTACCGACGGATGTCCGCTGTCTACGCATTGGGCACCTGGACCCTGTTGGGCTCTTTGTTTTTCTTCGGCCGGAAACAGAGCGAGCCAGCAGGTGGTGAAGTAGAGGAAAAGGATGCCACAATAAAGGAAATAACTGAGCCCCCAAAAGGGTTTTATGTGGAAACGATTGTCACATATAAAGAAGATTTTGTTCCAATTACTGACAAGATCCTCAAATATTTGAAATCATGGTCTGGTGGCTCTGGACCAGAATCATGATTGACTGCTGAATTCTGAAAACCAGGACTTTGGTTCAATGTATAAATTTGATGGATGCCTTGATTTCCATTTTCTGTTTGGGAAAAATCTATGCATTTAATTTAATTTTGCTGTAAAATATAATCACTAATAATATGCAATAAATAATTCCTTGAAAAAAAAAAAAAAAAAGAAGCATTTTGGATATTTATGAAAATGGACTTTTTCCTACAGTAAAAATTTCTCTTTCCTAGGAAGGGAGCTGGAAGAGCAATGGTGTATGATGATGTCTAGATAGAGTGACAATCCAGCTTTCTTCTAGATGTTTCGGTCATTCAGTCAACATTCCTAATATGGTTCTCCCATCCGTTATGAAACATATTAGCTGAAAAGAGCAAATATCTCTCCTTTCAACATCCATCTGTATTTGGCCCGCCATCTCCTAATTTACCTTTTCCTGCTCAGCCACTTTTTTTACAATCTTTCTGATTGTAAATCAGAAGTTACAAACTGAAGGGCTATCAGGCTGGGTTTAGACTTCAGCCGTATCATATTTGGCCTACAAAGAATTACATTTCTTTCCTCATATTGAAAATCCAGATATCCAGCCTTTGTCCATCCTTCCTTGAGACAAAATAGTAGAAATCTAAGCTTTGGACCCATGCTTTATCGTCTGGAGGTGAGGAGGCCGCCTCCTTTAAACGGGGCACAAGCTCTCCAGTCACCGCACTCTCAGCCAGCCCTCTTCATTCACTGACTTTCATGCACGGCCTTCCCCGTCACCTGAGTTTATACCCTCTCTCCAGGCCGGGTCTATCATTCTTCCACTTGAGAAATGAGATGCCGTTTCTATAAAGTCCTTTTCTGCTTATGTTAAACAGGATTACTCTCTGTTTGATCCAACCTGGAACCCTGACTAGTATGACATTAGTACCAGGAGTTACTGCAGCTCACAGAGCTTTAGGGAAACGAAGGAGACATGGGTCATGTGAAATATGGGGCTGCTTATGCAGCTATCTGGTGATGGAGGCAGTGAGAATAAAGCTCGCATTAAAAGATGGGGAATCTGGGGGCTCTTGGCACACACGGATGACATAGCTAATGAAATTGTGACCTATGATTTGCTGAGATTAGGTAATTAAATTTGTTAGATATAATAGTGGTATTGTGCTTATGTAAGAAAATATCATTTTCTCAAATATGCATATTTCTGTATTTAGGATGAGAAGCCATTTGCCTATAATGTACTTAGAGAAGGACCAAATTTGGTAATTTATAAATATTAAATACAAGTGATGTATATATGTGTTGTCTTCATACTATTTTCTCTAATTGTTTTGTATGACCAAAAATGTTTAAAATGAAGAGTCAAAACATTACTACTTGTAGTCACTTATGGAAACCATAAACCAGTTGGAAGAAGGGAAAAAACACATATTCACTGCTGTAGAACAGTAAAAGGGTCTCAGGAATTGAGGGAAATGTGATGGAATGAAAATTACAGTGTTAAAAAAAAAGGAAGAAAATTACAGTGTTATAACCCTAAATTATTGATTCAAAGCATGAAGTTAATCATAGAGACTACGTGAAATTTGCTTTAATCTCTTACAGCTACTTAGCTAACACAGATTTTAAGGAAAACCAACACTGTTAGAGCCTGCAATTCCTTTATCTGAGGGAATTAATTTACAAGTGGAAACCATTGCCCTTCATGCCCCATTCTTACTGCCGCTCACTGTATCCAGAGGTATAACTACAGCCAGTTACCCAGTAAGCCCCAAACCCGAGAAGAGAAGATCCACGAAAGGAGAGGTGCCCGTAGGTCAGGATCCGTATCTGCTGGCCAGGTTCTTCCAAGGAGCAAAACAGGAGGCTTGATGACAAAGAGTCTTGGGGAAGAGTTATATATGTGGACCCCTCGGAATGGTCCCAGAGTGTACGCATATTTGTGATTCATGCTATATAAATACTAAAAAAGAAAGAAAAAAAAAAGCTCCTTCGTGGAGGATGTTCTTCAAAACCAAATAGGTCAGATGACTCATCCTATGGATTTCAGTCAGTGTCCTGTACGGCCACCCTGCCATTTGTTCAATGGGCTTATAAATGCACTAGACATGATGCTGGTCTAAAAGTGAGGCCCAGTCTCTAAAACAGGGACTTTTAATGGAACTTAGCCCAGCTACGACCATGGCTGAATGCCCAGCTCACCAGTACTCAGTATAATGCACCCAGTGAGGACCAGCTGGCTTACTGGTTGCAAGGTGACTGCATTTCATGGAGGGGGAAACGATTTAAGCTCACTAGCATAGCATTATCATTTATTTGGATTTTTTTCCCTACCTACCACCCTCCTACCGGTACCAATGTGGACCTATTGACTATTAATGGAAAATTATGATAATCACACACAGACAGTACCACAGGGAAATAGAGATTAGACTGATCCCGACTGAGAAATTCCCCATCAGACCCACAGGTCAGCTGAATGGAATGGGAAGTTGAGAAGATAAATCACAAATAAATTACACTTCTTTCCTGCTGTCCGTGAAAATTGCCGACACCAATCATATAGCCTGGTGCTGATGTGGTCTTGCCAACAAAAAGGATCGTATCAGGATTTTCTCTCCAAAGTTTTTATTATAAAACAATGGGGATTTTATCAATGAAAACTGGCATTGGAAGAGTGACTAGACTTTTTCAAACAGTGTGTACTGCCCATTTTATGCCTGTGGGCAATGGAGCGGATGAGAATTGGTCCTTCTGGTCAGTGCATGGGACTCTCCAGTTGCGGTGGTGTCTGCGTTCTATGGACAATCAGAAGCCCAGCACTTAACAGTGAATAGAGTGCATGTAAAGCAGTCCATCTGTCCGTCTGTCCATCCGTCAAGTGGCACTCAAAAGCCACGAGTCTCCTGAGTGCTCTCGAAACCATCACTCTGATGGTTATTTCCATCTTTAAGGACAGTCACTTATGTAAAGAGATGTTCAAGTTGGGACAGTCACCTAAAGAAAATGTATACACACAGATTCCCACAAGGCAAGTTTATGTCATTTTAAGAAACAAAACACGGTGGACAAAAAAGGGGCCACACACTAAACCCGACAAGCTCAGGGGAGGCCAGCATGGTGGGCCCTACAAACTCAGAGACAGAAAGGAACCCCATAGGACAGTGTGAACATAAAAACCCCTAACCAGAAGCTGGTCATAGCGGGAAGTCACATCCTTGACCTGTACCTATCTTGGCAAAGGTCACTCTTTGCCTTAAGTGGGCCTGTCTGGTATTGTCTTTTGGCATCTCAGATAACAGACCCTTGGAATGTCAGAGTGGCCTCCTTTCCAGACCCCTCAGGGCACAGCCACCACCAGAGCAGGAGACCACAGAACCCCTCACTGTTATCTTGTTTCCTAAATACCATCTCTATGTGCCATAAATGTGAATTATTGTATTGACTATCCTGTACCCACCAATGTAAAGGAGACATGTGTCTCTCTGTTTTACTTTTTACCTAATCCTAGAGCTTTCTCCCTCTTGCTTTCTCCCTCCTTACATCTCCTTTGATTCTAATGTAGAAAATAAGCTACAAAACTGCTATACTCCAAAGCATTTTCTCAATCCATTGAGATTTTGCTTCCTGGCACTTGTCATCAGTTTGGCTCAGATAAACTCATAAAAAAATAAAAAATGAATCTCTACAGGCTTGGATATTTCTAAGGTGGATGGCGCTGAAGTGCTATTTGATATCTAATTGAAAAGTTTCTTATGTGAACAGTTCCACGCATGGGGACTATTTCAATAGTTTTTCCATTTGATATTCCTGGTCATGGCATTCAAAATGACCTTGATGCAAAGACATATAATATCACCAGCTAATGAGGGAAGGCAGTTCTGTGTACTCTGGGCAGAAGTGAGTCATAGGCATCATTCATAAGGTAATTATGCACCTGCTAGGGCATGTGTTCTGCTTCCAGTAAATATTGGCACGCCCTTTCTCACCACTGCAAGAGGAGGCTCTGTTGGAGTCTGTGTTCTATCGTAGTTTTCACAATAGTCTTGTTCTGGGACTACTTTGTTGACGAGAATCAAACAAATACAAGCCACATGCATATCTAGTCAAGCCTGAGCGGAAAGGGGATGCTACAATTAAATATAGTGCTGGTTACAGGAGCCAGGAATAAATCAGAAACCAGTTGCTTTAGGCACACGAGCCAGGGAGGAAAATGTACAAAATTTACCAACTAGAATGTGGGGTGGAAGAAGCATCTATTCTCACCACAGAGGCCAGACACAGAGAGATGGCAGGCTCTAACCAAGGCTCTAAAGTCAATCAAGCAATGGAAGTACAATTGTTTGCCGAGGGTGTAGCGTGGGGAAGAGTGTCATTGAAAACACCTGAGTTTTGTTCTCTAAAAATTCCGTTGACACTTGACCTGTTAAGTAAGTCCTCATCGTTTCCTCAATTTTCTGTGGTCACCACACCCCATATTCACTGTTCCTTTAGGAGCTGGTACCTCGTTCCCCCTCTTTCTGTCAGTCATGCTGAAGAACTTGCCTTATCCCTGTAGTCAAGGCTTCCAAATGAACTCCTTTGTCTCACCGTCTCCAGGGCACCTCCTCCAGCCCACTTCAGCTACCCACTCCCACAGCCACATCCTGGACCTTTACTCACTTGTCACTTAATTTCTGACATCTACGGTTCAGACACACTGCTGTCCAGATACAGTCTCCCATCCTCTGGTTCTCTCCTTCAGTCACCTCATCTGCTCTTACTGCTCACAAGCACACCTGTCCTTTTCCCCTTTCAAAGACCACTCCCATCATCACATCTTTCTCTATTCAATCTAAACCCCATATCCCAACACTTGAGTCAGTATCTTGCCATAACTTTTGCCCCCTTGCCTCAATATCTTTTCAATGTTCTCATATGACAATGGCCTAACATTGAATTGACCCATATCATCTTCTATTTAACCTTCTGTAGCCTAAATCAAATCATCCTCCCCACCTTCATCCCTCTTCTTTATTACCAGATGACCTTACTTTTTACTTAACAGAGAATACAAAAGCCATAAAGTGAAAATGCCCTCAACTTTTTGTCGTCCCCCCTTACCTGCATCAATCAATACCATTCTTGTTACCTCACTGCAGATGTCATCTTTTACTAGTTCTTTGAGTACTACTTCACCCATTCTCTGGGTCACATACCTTCCCATTTGAATGTATTTTTTCATGATTAAAATAATAATTTAATATATTTTAAAAGAGAGTAATTTATTTAATTATATCTGCAGTATCTTTCATTAATATATTCCCAGTCAACATGGCCCCCTTTTAAAAAAAATATCCCTTCTTTTGGCCAGTGTCTCCAAAGTACCACTTAATAAGTTTTTAGGCACCTATACCAAATAGTTTACCTTCACTCCCACCTACCACATGAGGTAGCTATTATTATTTCCTCGCTACAGATTAGGAAAGTGGACCTCAGACAGAGTTATGTAAATCCCTTAACATTCCACAGTAATGGTGGCAGCCTGGAAATTGGAGCCTTGGTCTGTCTCTAGGATGTCTGCCTCCTTTTTGCTGCTTTGCCTTGGTCACCCTTCCTCTGACCACCGATGCATCTCTTTCCTGTTCCTATCTCTCTGCATCTAAGAAAAGTGCAATGCAGCCAGTTGATAGCAATGGGAGGAACCACTTACTGACGCAAGGAGCTTGTTCCAGTACTGGGAACAGGCTCAGACTGACCTCACCCCGTCCTCTCCTTAAGGGTCCAAGATGAATGTTGCTTCAAATAAGATAGAAAATAAGATGAGCTCTGTGGCAGTGGAAGTCATAATTCAAAATATTTGCAATAAAATTAGTATAGCGATACAGAGTTTTTTTTTGGGCTAGCAATTTTTGGATAAGTGAACTTGGCCAGCTATGAGTATTAGTGAGTGAAGTCAGGATATTACTGTTAGTAGAGGGAGGGAGGTAGAAAAAAATATTAGTGAAAAGTTAAGGCTAATTCCCATTGAGTTGATTCAGGAGAGATAGGCTGATAAAGCTGGTTAATAGGCTGTGAGTTGGATTCATTCAGATCACCCTGTTTTGATAGTCACACTGGTGGTGCCAATGCAGAAGCTGGAATAATCATTTTTAGCACTGAAGGAGATTGAGGGTTCGAACATAGTCAGCACCATAGGTGTTGGATGCTGTAACGAGTAATGATAGCCCTAGTATAGCTTCGCAGGCTGAGAACACTAACCCAATGGGCATCATACCCCACCTGCCTTGGGGACATCCACTCGCACATCTCACAAAGCTCATTACGTGTGTCTGGAGCTGGAGTAACAGGGAGCAGGACCTCAATGTGGCCCAGAACCTCTCAGATTAGCTTCAGCTCTTACAGCAAATGGAACTCAACTGTCCCAAGAGCGATGTCAGGTCCTGAGCTGCACGCAGCAGCTGCATCACTCACCATCAGGGGTTCTAGTGACATCAGGACACCTGTCAGCCCTGCGAGTCTCTCACTGATGGCTTCTGGAGGATCCAGTAAGGGGAAGCACTGTGCTCTGAAGAGAGCTCAGACATTCAGCTTATCCTCAACCATCTTATAAAACAGTGGGACAGTTGCCTGTGCATAATAAACTGTAATTCAAGATAGAAAATAAGTTCCACATGAAAAGTACAGATAAAGTACAGTGTGTGTCCCAAGGAGAGAAAGGTTACTTTCAACCTATGGCGGGAGGGGGAGCTTTTGTGTTTTTGTAAAGAGGTACAATTTAAACTGGAGCACATAGGATTTGGAACCATGGGGATAGTTTTAAGAGACAGGTCATGGGATGGTACTCACAGAGACTACAAACTAGGAATGTGGGGTGTGTGTGTGTGTGTGTGTGTGTGTGTGTGTGTGTGTGAGAGAGAGAGAGAGAGAGAGAGAGAGAGAGAGAGAGAGAGAGAGATCTAAAGAGAAGCTTAAACATGGGCTACTTAGGGTAAAGAGGTGATAGTCTAAACTACCCAAAGCATTGGGAAACGTATGTCTAGGAGACCCAGAGGTTGGAAAGCTCTCTGATCTCTCTCGCTTCCAAGATGATTTCTGCCTCCACCTCTTTCTTTATTCCGCCCACACTGGGTCCAGCTCACAATGGCTCTTGAATGTCAGCCTAAGAAATGCAGATCTTGTCATTAGGGTATGGGAGATTGTGAAATGTTTTGTTTGTGTTTTTCCACCAGGAATGAGAAACTCATGCTGTTCTTCAGGAAGGCTAATCTGCTAGCATTCTTGAAAAGATTCGAGGACTAGGGAGTCAGAGAGGGAAGCTCAAAACCATAAATACTATTAAGGTTCCTTCTTTTCAAAATTGTGATGATTTCAACAAACTGTAATGCCAAAGAGTATTGAGAATCCATGTTAGCATGCTACCCTCTGTACAGTTTCACAGTTGGTATTTCAAAGATATTTTAATCTTATCATCTGCTTTTATATATCTCATAGCCTTATTACAAAGTAAGATGTAAAAGAACAAATAAAGCAATGAAGCTGAAAAGATATGTAAATAATAAAATACAGACTACAGCATTACAGAGGAAAAAACGATACTGCATCAAGGCTTTTAAGTCTCTAGACACTTGTTAAAACACAGATTACCAGGCTCATAAGAGCAAGGGTCTGCAAGCTTTTCTGTGAAAAGCCACATGTAAATAATTTAGGCTTTTGTGAGGATATGTGGTCTCTGTCACACTCAACTCTGCTGTTCTAACAAAAAAGCAGCCATAGGGCCGGCCGAGTGGCACATTGCTTAAGAGCTGGCTTGGGATGCCAGCGGCCCCGGTTCGGAGCCCACATATGAGGGCCAGTGACACTGCCCTCTACAGCTAACAACAGCTCCACCTGGAACTGGGCTGCGCGAGCCCCAGCGACGGTGTAGGCTGCAGCCCCTGCTGCAGTGGGCTGCCATAGGCTACAGTGGGTGGCCCGCAGCCAGCGTGAGCTGCCAATAGCCATGGTGAGCGACCATCCAGAGGCCGGCGACCGATCTGCCTCACCTGGGAAGAGCGCAATGATGATACCAACATGGGCCAGTGAAGCAACGTCCTCCACAACTAGACTGAAGAACAAAAAGACAGCAACTTGTCTGTTCCCCTTCCCTGGTTCCCCAACGCTGTTCCCGTCCTTCAATTCCCCAATAAAATCTTTAAAAAAAAGAGTCTTCCTAAGTGTAAAAAAAAAAAAAAAAAAAAAAAGCAGCCATAGAAATTACATAGCAAAATAGCCATAATTGTGTTCCAATAAAACTTTATTTATAAAAAGAGTCAGTGGGCATTCAATGGAAGCTAAAACTAGTGGCTAACACTTTGATGAAAAACAGGATATTTGCATAATCTCAAAGTACATGTAAGAACTTAATATGTGTGTATTAACTTCATAGCAGAGAAGCTTGGAAGATACAGCATTACCCAAGTGGTATAATTAATATCACCAGAAATTATGTGCTGCCTGAAGTAATGAGAAGAACACAGCATCATTTCTGGTATTTCTGCGAAAAATGCAAAACCTGAAAAAACACGAGACAAACCCAAATTCAGGGATATTCTACAGCATAACTGGTTTGGAGCCATCAGACATTATCAAGGTCACAAAAGAAAAGGGAACCCTGAAGAACTGCCTGGCCCAGAAAGAGCCATGGCCAGTGACGCGATGCATGGCCTTGCTAGGATTCCAGATCTTAAAAAGGACACTCTTGGGACAATTAGCAAAATTTGAATGGGTTTGTTGGATTCCATGGTATCAATCTGAATTTCCTGGTTTTCATGGCTGTACTGTGGTTATTCAGCAGAGTTCTTATTCTTAGAAAATACATACTGAAGCATTAAGATGTAATAGGACAGTGTATCTCTCACTTACTCTTGAATGGCTGAGGAAAGTAATATGTATAAATTCAGAGTCAGAGAATGAAAAATCAATGTGATAAAATATTAATAATTAGGACATCCAGGGGAAGAGAATACAAGAGTTCTTCACACAATTTTTGCCACTTTTCTATAAGCTTGAAATGATGAAAAATAAAAAGTTAAAAATGATTGGATATCATCTATCAACTAAAGGCAGGAAAAAAATGCCTAAATCTCTGGGAATACATAAAAGGAATTTGAAAGCAGTGAGAGGCTGGTGTAACCAGTTCAGACACTGGGCTGAACATCAATACATCAGAAACTTCCAGTTGGCTTTGAACAGAAGCTTCTTCACTTCCAATAACATGTGATTCAATTAAGGACAAAACAAAATTGAGATTAGTCAAACAAAATACTGAGGAAACGATGCGTACTTCCACGTGCCTCAAGACAATTCCATCAGTGTTAAAGGGACTACGCAGATCAAAATGACAAGCCTGGGTCATAAAACACAGCAAATCACTGTGATTGCCTTACCAGTGTCCTCATCTGCCACCAGATTTAAATTTAAACCAAAAACATTGTACCTAAGAATGGCAGGTCCAGGTAGTATGAGCCTCTAGATTTATGCAATTTGCAGACCTCTCTCTAGGAAAAAGAATACAAAATTATGAATAAATGGTGTTTATTTATTTTAAAAACTTCATTGGGGAACAATATGTTTTTTCTGGGAACAATATGTTTTTTCCAGGACCCATCAGCTCCAAGTAAAGTTGTTGTCCTTCAGTCTTAGTTGTGGAGGGTGCAGAAGCTCAGCTCCAAGTCTAGTCGCCATTTTCAATCTAGTTGCGGGAAGTGTAGCCCACCATCCCATGCAGGAGTCAAACCCGGCAATCTTGTTGTTAAGAGCACACACTCTAACCAACTGAGCCATCTGGCCACCCACCGGCAGCTCAGCTGCAGCTCAGCTCAAGTCCTTGTCTTCAATCTAGTTACAGAGGGCGCAGCTCACTGGCCCATGTGGGAATAGAACTGGCAACCCTGTTGCATAGAGCATGCACTCTAACCAACTGGGACATTTAGCCACCCCTATATTTATTAAGAAACAGAATAAATCATGACAAGTTACCAATGTTAAAAAGTCGACAAATACAGCAATCCAAAAACATAATGGAATATTTTTATTAATGAGATCCTTGGCATGACTTTTTCATACATTTCCCTGGATATTTGTGGCTGCATAGTCTTTGATCATCTTTTCAGATGACAAAGTTCTGAATATCAGAATCTATTAAAAAAAAGGAAGGGGCTAATGATAGAGAGAAGCCCTGAATGTTAAACTTCATTAGATACAAATAAATTCACCTCTGCCTGAAAAGAAAATGTTTCTCAGCTATTTATGGTGCATCCAGAGAACATGGAAGGGATGACCTCTGAGCCGATGAAGCCTTAGATAAAAGTGAGAAGTCCAGAGCTCCACCTAACCAACCAAGCATAGTGACCCTTGGAGCACTGTGTGGATACGTACGTGTGAACAGTTAAAGAATAAGCTTTTGAAGTATGATGGGACTTGGTTGTTATTTGTGCACCAGGAAGACAAGGGATTAAAAAATATACATTGCTAAACAAGTCAAAAAGAACTCCTATAATAAATATATATAAAAATTCAAAGCGATAAGAAAGCATTGTACCATGGTTTACTTGGCCACACCTTTGTGTGTGTGTGTGTGTGTGTGTGTGTGTGTGTGTGTGTGTGTGTCATCTATAAACTATTGGGGCATCTTGGATTCACTCACCTACAGGACACTAATTTTGTTCCCTTGCTAATTATGAGAAAATCTAGCTCAAAAGTCGAATTTAGGACAATTAAAACAAAGCAGTTACAACAAATGAACATGTATAGATTTAAAATCTGCTAGGTTGGGCCCAATTAGGACAGTTGAGGTCCTGTCTGAGGAGGAGGCCACAAAAGCAAGCAGGCGCAGAAAGAGCCAGAGAACGGACTTGAACCAAAGTCCTATGAAAGGTGCAAAGTCAGAAAGCTGATTCTAGAGCGGGATCAGCAAGGTCAAGAGCTAAGTCAGGCGGAACTTGGATGGCTGCCCAGAATGGGACAAGGGCTGCAGTGTTACCGCCGTTAAGTGCGTGTAATTTGCTCCTTCCTATCGTGGCCGCTCCTGAAAAAGTTCCAGGAACATGGCATGAAATTACCTACCGTATCAGGAGCAGTTGAAAGAATTGCACCTGCTTATTCTGAAAACAGGAAGCTAGAGAGTTGGAACCATCCTCGCATTAAAAGGCCGTGGCCACGCAGAAAAGAGAGTGAGTTTATCCCATATTGTTCCATGTGGCAAAACTGGGAGCAACACGCGGAATTGACAAGAAGATCACTTCTGAGTGCTGAAAGCACGAACTTGCTAGAATGAATTGCCTCAGCTCACCTGGGACCATGCCTGACTCATTCTAAATGATCAATAATATTGGTTAAATTAAGTAATAAAAATAAGAAAGAACTGTCCTGCCCTTATAGTTCAGTTGTGGAATGGAAGCTAATGACCCCCTATTCTGACCATAATTACATTTCATTGTCACAGCCACCCTACACAGTAGGTCATATAATTGATTCCATTTTACTGATGAGTCCACTGAGACACAGAGCGACTATACTACTTGCGCAAAGTCCTGCGATAGAGAAGGGGTCAGGCCGGGATTTGAACGTGGTGAACCTGGTTCTAAGTCTCTGTTTCAGCTACCACCTTATACTGCCTGACAGAGAGGAGCTGGAATTGAGCCCAGCACCATGTGGGATTTGAATGAAGGGCCCTTTCCCTACATGCCACGAGTCTCAGATCTCAGTCTTGTGTTGACTATTAGTTCAGTTTGGGTTGATGTCAGATCACCCACCTTAGCTTTGGCCAGTTTAATCTCTATGTTAGCAAGGCTGAACAGTCAGCCATATTGAGCTCGGTGCTTGTAAGGGACCACAGAATGCAAGATACGTCAAAACCACAAATCCTTCTTGACCATAAAAGTATTAATTATTTATGTATTTATGTATTTATGTAGAGGGTCTTCCTCTAATTTTCAACATTATCAGAAAGTAGATTTTGCTTGCTTTCTCTAGTTTGCAACAACTTGGAGAGTTCAGCAGCCCCAGCTCAGCCCCATCAGAAATGCTCACTCAGCCTCGGTCAGATGCCGAGCAACTTTCTGTTGGTTCCACTGCGGTTAAGTCCAAGTCATGAGCCTGGCAGGTGATTCAGTGCAGGAGCCGGTGATGCGTGCAGTGGAGCAGCCAGCTGAGTGCATGCTCCAACAAGAAAAACCCCTCCAAGGGGTCCAGTGTTGGTGGTTACACTGCGAGGGAAACGCACAAAAAGGCCGGTGTCCTGGGGAACAGGATACACATATTTCTTAGCCAGGAAACCATATTTCAGCCAAAGACATGAAAACACCTTCATTTGAGGTGTCCGAGGAGTCTCAGGAAGTAGAATGTAGTATTGGTTCCCAGGAAAAAGAATAAGGGTGGTAGCAATTACTGTACAGCTACCAGGCATTGTAGACGGTACCAGACCCTTTACCATTATTATCTCTAATTTAATACTCCCAAAGCCACAGGTCACTAAAGAGTAAGTGGCAGAACTCCAGTATGAACTCGGTTCTTCCTCATTCCAAATCCATGGTCTTCCTGCTCTATTAAGCTGCTTAATATATCGAGCACTATCTTGACAAGTTTACTTTTAATAAGGCATGCTGGTTTTCTTCACAGAGTCTAATGCTACATCAGATATCTGATGTGGTTGTCACATGAGGTTACACAGGCACATCAGTCTGCAGAAGTGTCAAAGAGGAAGCATTTCGTGGAACTGGCAGCGTTTGCTTGGTGGTGTCAGAGCTGCAAGTGTCCGTGAACTCTTCTGTGGGCACCCCATGGTTTTGATCTGGGAATGATGGAGATCGCACTTAGATGGCACCTACACCCACCTGGCAGATTGAGAGGGAGGCCTTATCTACATGATTTACAGGCTGAAGCCTGCATATGTACAGATGGATATATTTCTTATCATGTGATCAAAGAGACAAGAAAGTGCCACCCTAACTGAGAACCCAGGGAAGACACACCCATGAAGACAAAACTGTAGAAGACCAGCTTTAGGTGATGGAACTTCTGATGAAAGGAGGGTGAAGGATTTGGATACTAGACCATTGAGGGGAGACAGAAGTTACAGATGAACAGAAGAGATTCCACAGGTGCCTTCAAAGTCAGGGATTCCTAGTTCTAGTCTCTGTAGTCCTCAAAATAGAACAAAGGCCAATGATTTGATGCTAAAGAGATCCACATTTTAGCCCATGGAAGGAATAGCTTGCTAATAATCAGAATCAACTGAAGATAGAATGAGTTGTGTGGGGAGGTGGGAAGATCCTTGTTGATGGAGATATTGTCCGTCTCAGGAAAACCAAAAACCAACGCGCGCGCACACACACACACACACACACACACACACACACACACGTATCAGAATCACCATGGCCATGGGCCCCACAAAGGCAGCATGTCACTCACATGTGCTGTAATTCTCCCATTGCCTCTCAGCTCTCTCTGCAGGAAAAGAACTGTAACATTTGAACCATGTTCTGAAAGTTATCTTTCCTGACTTTGCTTTGCTTAGTAGATGCCTCCTTCCTGTTCACAGTAACTGCCCCAACTTGAATGACATCGTGCTTTCTATGCAGTTACGGATTTGGACAGGTGGCTCCCACACTCATCACTCCATGATCCTGGACCTTTGGCAGTGTGTCAGTGGCTCACCTTCGGACACAGGCCTTGAGGTTTGCTGGGCACTGGGACAGCAGTGGGAGAGTCAAATGCAGAGATCAAAAGCCAGAAGAGACATTGTGATGAAATATCCCTATTACCAATTATGTATCAATTTGTCTGAATCAATAACTCCTCCGTCCCTTCCTGTGCCCATTTGCAGGGTCCAGTGAACACCTTTCCTTTGCTTTTCAGATCCATTTTAAGTTAATTGCATTCATAGTCTCAGGCTAGCTCACCTGGTCTCCTTCGTCATTCCTGGCAATTTTTTGTTGCTTTACCACTTTTGTGGAATTTCAGAGCTGGAAGACATCCTAATAATCATTTGCACCAAATGCTTAATGTCATAGTTGGAAAACTAAAGCTTCTAAAGGGGATAGGATTTGGCCAAGCTCATAGAATTAGCTGAATTAGAACACTTCTTTCAATGCCATCAACCTGATTTCCCTGTCATAGGGAAGTTGTCCATCTTCAGCCATTTTGATGGCTGATAACAGCTGACCTCCCTGAAACCTGCCATTCTAACCATTCTTCCTGAGGCCCCAAGCAGCCAGCTCTGGCTAGTTTATCTCTGATAAGGCAATTGAAAAAAAACTATCTAGGCTTTTCTTCATCAGAGACAATCAGCCCTTTTGGTTTAGACATCATTGTATGGATGTCTAAATCCAATAAAAAACCTAGTTAATTTAGTTTTTGGTAATATACTAAGGTGTGTGTGTGTGTGTGTGTGTGTGTGTGTGTGTGTATCTGTGTTGAAGGAGAGAGGACTTTAAATAAAAGATTCATATGAACCAAACATGAAGTGAAATAAAGCAATATTAATTCTAAAAAGAAAGCATTTTTTTTTTGTCCTGTGCCATCACCTAAATTAAAGATTTGGAGTTTTATTTATTAAAAAAAATAGTATTGATTTGAACAAAACCTATTTATTTCCTAAATGTAAAACAGAACAACACTGGAATGAATATCAAAAATCTCGACCCAAATCTGTGCCATGCATTTGTGTCCTTCATTTTGTTTGAGTTCCCAATCAGCCCTAAATGACTACAGATGGTGCAGATATTGTCATCCTATAAACATCAATTCATCTAGAGACCAACCGGCCCACAGCCCATCTGGTGGAAGCAAAGAACATTTAGGGAGCGCCAACTATGTGTTAAGCTCTGTCATGTGCATCCTGTCATGTTGGTGCCCATGACAATACCGAGAGGCGGACACTGCTTTCCCCCCCACCCCCACCCCTTGTTTCTCATGGGCGAGGGAGCTGAGATCACACACCTTACAAACGGTGCAGCCAGAATTTGAATGCAGATCTGGTTCATCTCTTTTCTCTGCACCATACTGCCTGTTGGCAAAGAGACTCTCAAAGACCATCACTACCCCCACTGAACGTTCACTGAGTAGGAGTGCGCCAACCGCTATTAGAAAGGACCCTGGAATTGGAGAAGAAGGTCCCAGTTCAGCAGAGGAAGCAAGTCCCCTGGCTTGAAGGAGAGATCAGGTGGCTGCTCCAGCCAAGCAGCGAAACAGAGACTGGCCAGGGTACTGTTGTCAGTCCTCTCGAGGGGCCTGGGCAGGATGCCAACACCATCACACACGTTCTGACCTCTTGCACTTGGAAGTGGTGTGTTACTTCCAAGTCTTGGGGGAATCAGGAGACCTAGCATTTGGGTTTCCTGTCATTATTAACTGTTCATCTCTGTCGACCACAAATGTCCTCTCAATATCTGTTGAAGAGGACTGGATTATTCGGTGGATTAGTTAATGCAGGTAGATGAAAATTTAGATGTTAGGGGTGAGTGTGCGTTGATGAGTGTGTGTGCATGCACATGTGCTTGAGTGTGTGCCTGCCTGTGTCTATGAAAAAGAAAGGGAACAGAAGAATGAGACTAGGGAAGGGTTAAGGAGAAAGAGACGGTAACAAGGAAAACGTACTTAGCAGCTTTCATATCCTGAACTTGAGTCTCCCGTTCTTATCTAATCAATATTTTTCATGCTCAGAGAAAATGGGGTTGGTAGGTAGCTATTTTCATATTATAATTTCAAGTTAGTAGATAGCATCCATCTTTTTAAAATGGTGGCTGGACTGCTGAGAGGCATGTAACTTCACACCTGGATTTGGATGTTGTCAGAACTGGAGATCTTGTCTCCAGTTTCATGGGAACTGAGGATTTAAGAATTAGCAATGAGGAATCTGCTCTTCACATTGTGTTCAAAGCTTTCCAATAGAAGAATAAGGTTCATGGAGACAGTCTTCAGTGAAAAGGAGATTATCACTTGATCCTTCAGAGAATACGCTCAGAATGAAGTTTCACTGGTGCCAAAAGTTGAGATCTCAGAAAGACAAACACATTTATTTTTTCAAACCCATTGCCTGCAAAATCATTGTCCTCAAGCAGAGCTGCTCCCCTCCCCTTTGACTGTCATACTGAAGGATTGTGTGTCTATTTGGGTGACTTTTTTTTTTCTGTGTAATAATAGATGAGAAATAGTGGGTTAAGAGACTTAGAGCCAGTGATGATATTGGTGAGAACCTTGCAAGGATTTTACTGTTCATTGAGCTTCCTGAACAGGTTTTACCCTTCCCCAAAGGACTAGCCTTAACATAAATATATTCCAGAGCCTTCAGTCTATCCACCCTGTTCCCCTCTTATGGTGCCTTCACCTGTTGAGGGCCGTGTAGCCCAATATTGAGGGGCATGCAGGTTGACTTTAGTGGGCTTGGTGAATCTGAAAGTACTGTTGATTAGACATGTGTTCCTCAAATTTGTATTCCCTTGAAGCCTGTGTTTTTATTACAAAATGTATGTTTTGTTAAGGTTTGTGATAAGTCTTGAGAGTACAGTTAAGCCAAAATTAAATATCAAAAGTGAGATTCTCTTTAGTATTCACACCCAGGATTACAGATTATGTAGAAACTGAGTCTGGGTCATAAAGAGATTATTATAGATGGGATTATAGAAAAGGTCACAGTGTGCCCTAAGGAGAACAATTATAGGGACTAAAGGTCTTAAGAGAAAAATACATCAAGACCATGTGGAATTTAAACTTGTAATTGGATAATGGTCAAAAGTCCCTATAAAAAGGACACGTTATTGTAATAAAGTGTGACACTTTTCTCTTTAACTCCCCCGGTGTCTCCACTGTCTCCCTTCTTTATTTTCCTCCCCTGCACTCTATCTCTCCATTTTCTGTCTTTCACTGCAACAAACAGTTTCTGTCTTTCATTAACCGCCGATGCCGTGTCCACCTTCTTGAACCCTGGTCAGCGGGGGCTGGTCCCCCGCATTCACCCCCACACATTCACCTCCTTTCTTTTCTCTCGGGTTATTCTCTCTCACTTCCTTCATCTATCCAATCATTGTGTTGAATCAATAATTTTTGAAGGGAGCACCCTTTCAATCCCAGGCCCTGTACTGCCAAGGTGGGTAAATATGATCCCTGCCTTCTGGGAGTTCCTATCTTCATCCTTGACCTCTACGCTACCGCTTTTTTTTTTATTTTATTTTGTCTTTGCTTGTCTTTTCCTTTCCACCTTTTGTCTAAGTTCAGTGAACTCCTGATCTCTTCTTCAAACCCTTAAAACTGTTCTCAAATTCTCCATAAGCTTATGATAGGAACAGGCACCCATTGATTGTTGCTTCATGTACAGTGGTCCCCCCCGTCTCTGCAGTTTCACTTTCTGTGGTGTCAGTCACCAGCTGTCAACCATGGTCTGAAAATGTTAAATGGAAAATTCCAGAAATATATAATTCATAGGCTTTAAACTGTGAACCATTCTCCGCAGCAGGAGGAAACCTCGCGAGGCCTGCGCCCTCGGGCCCGGACGTGACCCCTCCCCCTGCCCGGCATCGCCCACGCTCCAGACGATGCTCCAGGGAGTCCCTCACGTGGCCTCTGGGTGACTGGCTCCCCTGCCCCGGGCCGCAGGGCCAGCGTCCCCGTCACCCTGGTTTCCCCTCAGGCCCGATTAAGAAGCCAGGGGACTCTTCCGTCCAAGATTCACAAACTGGTTAGAAGAGTAATCAAAGCCCAAGAGCTAAGAAACTAAAGAACTAGGGAGGAGACTTACCATTTTTATAGAAAAGAAAACAAAGTTTTTCAGTGGTGGGGGTTGGTGCTGCTCAGTTGGCCGGTAACAGTGTCACCTCCCGGCATCAGCAGAAGGGTGAGTGCGGACAGGAAGGCAAGTGGGGCGAGACTCTGCTCCCCTGATGTTGTTACGGCCTATTGTGACAGTTGTTCCGTTTTATGATTAGTTATCGTTGTTAATCTCTTATGGTGCCTAATCGATGTATTAAACTTTATCACATATTTATGTGGAAGAAAGAACATAGTGTGCACAGGCTTTGGTGCTACCCATGGTTCCAGGCACCCACTGGGGATCTTGGTCCGTATTCCCTGCAGATAAGGCGGGATGTGACTGTATTCCTTTCCTATTGCTGCTATAACAAATGACCACAAATGTCATGGCGTAAAGCAATACCAATGTATTATCTTACAATTCTGTATATCAGAAGTCTCCTGGCTAAACTCACGGTGTCAGAGGGGTTTGTTCTTTCTTAGAGGCTCTTGGGGTGCATCGCGCCCTTGGCTTTTCCAGCACCCAGAGGCTCACACTCCTCCTCTCGTGACCCCTTCCTCCATCTTCAAAGCCGGCAGCAGCCCAAGCTCTTCTCAATCGAATGAATCGCCCACACTCACTCTCCTGCCTTCCTGTTCCATCCCTTGGGAATGCTTGTGATTACATTGGGCACACCCAGATAATCGGGGATCATCTCTTCATTGTACGGTCATCTGGTTAGCAGCTTTAATTCCATCTGTAACCTTAATTGCCTTAAGCCATGTAACAGAACCTATTTACAGTTTCCAGGGATTAGGACATGGGTAGTTTGTAGGGGCCATTATTCTTCCGACCTACCCCAGGAGTGTTCTCATTTGACAGGTATCAGAGTATCATGTACCAGGATAAAACTGCCAGAATTTCTGATGGTGTCCAAACAAAAAGGCAGGATATGGGGGGCATGAAAGCTTCATCAGAAAGGGATATAAACTTTGGAATAAGCCAAGTCTGAGATTCAATCCCAATTTATGAGTTTTGTGGCCTTCAATTTTCATGAGTCTCCGTTTCCACACCCTTAATTTGAAGTTATTTGGTTCACAATGTATTCAAATGGTCAAATCGAGATAATCCAATCCTAGAAAGAGGGCTTGGTTCATAGACGCTCAGTGGATGTCAGCTTCCTTTCTCTATTTAATTTGCCAGTCCCCACATCACATAGGTAGACCCCCTTAGCTGGCAGCCACTTGCATGAGTACCTAATCAGTCAACCAAGCATCACGTATTGAGGACCTACTCTGTGCATGGCACTGTGAGGCTGCCTAGGGGTGGTATGCCCTGCCATGTCTTCTCCAAGGAGATGCCAGCCTGCTGAGGGAATCTGTATGTGAACACATGAGATGATAGAAGATACTGATTTGTCAAGTCTGAAGTCATAAAACTCACCCTACTTAGTTGCCCTGTGACTGGAACTCCATTCAGGAAGTAGAATCCTGCAGACTGGAGAGAAATGGGATGATTTCACAGAAGCTTATGGTCTTGAACATGGCTTTGCTAAAGAAGGGTGGGATTTAGTCTGCCTGGGAGGACAGGGGTGGAGATTAATTCTGGGCAAACCCTTAGGATTCTGCCCCCAGTGACCTTCAAAGATCTTGTTTTCTCTTGGCAAAGTGTTAACTCAAGACAGGGTGAGTCTGCCCCGAGAACAGCAGCAGTAACACTGCCACCTCCCACCTCCTCCCCTTGACAGTCAACCTCCTTGCCAGCCTTCCTCTCTCCTCCTCCCTACATCTCAACATGATACAGAACAGCCTTGCTTTTTTTTTCTGACATTATTTAGAAGCAGCCCCCTATAATTACAGTAATCTTATCTCCTTTGAATTCACCAAAATTACCCCTTGTCTTTGTTTCGGCGCCATTGCTATATGACAGGCATTATCTATCGGCAAGCTTTGTGCAATGGAGCAGCATTGTTTTTTTTAAAGTGACATCTGCTTAAATAGACTCATATTCCTATCTGGCTGAGTCATTTGGTGGGAACATGTCCACATGTCAATGTGAATGGCTGGGGGTGGAGGATGCAGGAAGAGGGAAGCATTCGGAAGGATATTTTTCAGTTTCTTAGATTAACAATATGATGATTTCACTTCCTGCAGAAGAGCAGAGAACATTAGTTGTAGTAGTGATGCCTCGTTGTGTCCTAATATCTGAGATGTAGCATGTTTCAGGACGGGTGAAGGGGGTCATGCTTCTTAAATCCATTTTGGGGTGATTCTCATCACATTTCCTTCTCCCCCACAACTTGGAGCTTCCTCAGTTCATCTGTCCTCCAACTGTGCTCTCCTCAAGTGAACTCTTTGAGACAGCTCTGAGATTCCATCCGTGCACCTTCCTGTGTGCAAAATCTGTGATCTCATGTGTCCAGGGTTCTCCCTCTCCTTTATCCACCTTCAGATGGTGCTGAGGAGTCGGGAGCAGAAGGTTCTCTGTTAGGGTGCCTGTACTCATTACTCAATTCATTCCCTGAGCATCTCCCAAGTGCCAGGCCTTGGGGACACAAGGATGGGTAAGTCCGAGCAGCTCTGTCCTCATGGTGCGTAGGGCCATGGTCCAGGGAAGTCCCAGGATACCATCAAGCTGACACCCAAAGCAGAGCATCAGGGGGGCTAGATAAGGCTTTCCAGAGGCAACACTGAGTAGGACACAAAATGTTCATCTCTCTTACAAGCTTCCAACATCTCTCAGTGGCTGCTTCATAATATCCTAGCTCCCCTGCCTGGGCCCCTGCATAACCCAAATCCCACTAAAAATATCCACCCCACCTCTCTTCCTACCATCTGATCCTACTGGGTTAGCCTATCCCCCTGTTCCCTGGACACCCCCGAATTCTTGACTCTGGGTCTTTGCTTATGTTTCCTGTCTAAAGCAAACCCTCCCCTACCACTTCCATCAGTAACAACTCCCAGACCCACATCACCTCAGGGACAGGCTGAGTTCCTAATTCTTTGTGAAATGTGCTCCACTGACACCAAACGTTTTATAGCTTCTCTGAACTCACATAGCACTTCAGCTAGACATACAACTTAGATACTGTATGTAAAAAATACTTAAAAACTTGGAAAGCACAGAGCAAATGTAAGGTTTTGCTGTTATCTTTAACTGGTAGGAGAACCTGGGATCCTTTACCAACACTAGCTGTATTTCTTTAGGCAAGTCCTCTAGCTGTTAAGTAGGAAAAGTCGTATCTACAGTGCAGGGCTGTTGTAAAGATGAACCAAAGATTGACATGGATATAAAATATCTGACTTGTGGGCAGATCTTGACGGAATGATGACAGTAGAGGGGTGTTGCTTTTTCTTAGAGAGGATTCATATATTTCCTTGTTCATTTACTATCCAGTAGACCAGGGTAGGTGTGTGTATTTGGAGTGGGAGGGGCAGAAAAGTGATCTTATGAAGGAAAGGTTGGCCAAGAAGGATAAAATGAAACATCCTTCAGGGCTCTGCAGCTTTCATCTCAAAAATCAGAGAAGAATTAGAATATTGTAGTGGGTTGCTGACTCCCCATTTTCTGTGTCACCATTCTTGGCAAGATGACAGGCGTTTGGCCCTGACATCCCCTTAGAGACTAAGGGGTCATTGTTCTCTAGTAGACAACATTTGTCAGAAATGAAGTTCTCTTACCGGCAGAGGGAAGCGGGGATGAAGGAAGCAGCTGCCTTTTCAGGGAGGTGGTGACTTTCCAATCTTCAGAATGGTTCTCCATTGTAGTGCTTGGACACTGAGCCATCAACATGGAATCATGGTGGCAGATGGGAGCCCGGGATTGGTGGAGCCCAGGGCTCTGAGTGACAGCTGCTTCTAACTCAGCATTTCTCAACTGCAACACTCTTGACATTTTGGGCCAGATCATTCTTAGTTGGGGTGCTATCTTCTGAACTAGAGCATGTTTAGCTGCAGCCTTGACCTCTTCCTACTAGATGCTATAGAACTCTCCCATCCTGCCCAGGTTTTGATGACCAAAAATGTCTCCAGATATGGTCAAATGCCCCTGGGTGGGGTGGAGTGAGGGATTCTGGGTAAAATTGCTCCAGTCAGTATTAAACTGTAGAGAATGAAAACAAAATACAAAGTGACAAATGGCGCCCCTTAGAATAGTGTTTCTAAAAATTTAAAATGGCAACAAAAGCACCCGGAGAACTTGTTAAAACACAGATGCCTAGACCCCAGACTCAGAGATTCTAATTCAGTCTGTGTGGGGTGGGGTCTGAGGTTTTGCATTTCTAACGAGCTCCCAAGTGATGCTGATGCTGCCAGTGCAGCGACTAGCAGCTACACTTCCAGGAGCAGTACTATTGAAACCGGAAGGATGGAGACACATCGATGAAAACTGTCCATTGTCTTCGACGTAACATAGATATGGGGCCTTTTAAAGTTACATCACCGAAATGTGTAAAAAGTAAACATTATCCACACTCCTGGAAAGATCGCTAAAGGACCAGGAAGACAACAGAAATCAAGTGGTGGCTTGAATAAGGGATCCAGGTGACTAGACGAAAGGGGAATTCTGGAGCCTACAGAGATCCTGGGAGTGCCAGGGGGAAAGGCTGCCAGCCTACGGTCGGCTTATCCACAGGTCCTGTTGGCCAGCTTAGCCAAGGACGCAGAGAGACACCCTTACAACTTGGCAAAGGCTGTGGTCCATTCGGAGAGCTGCCATGGGTGGAGGCAGGGTGAGATTTGGGAGACTCGGGGAGACTTTGGGTCCCTTTCCATGCTATCACAAATAAGCATACAATATAAGTTTAAAAAAAAAAAAGATGTTCTCACATTCAAACACAATGTCAATGCAACCTTTTCAGAC
Source organism: Aselliscus stoliczkanus (assembly GCA_033961575.1). Taxonomy (NCBI): domain Eukaryota; kingdom Metazoa; phylum Chordata; class Mammalia; order Chiroptera; family Hipposideridae; genus Aselliscus; species Aselliscus stoliczkanus. The sequence goes on from CM066739.1 coordinate 58,445,029, forward strand.
TAAATTACTCTCCCGAGTACTTCCTACCCAGAGGTACAGGCGCTGCCCTTGCCAAGGGGCATGGGTTCACTTCTGCCCCTCCTTCAGCAGTAACCTAACCTGCTCCTGTGAAGTGCGCATGAGATGTCGCTCAGGCAGCGGGGCAGAGTTAGTGATGTCACCGGCTTGGGGATGAATCATTGGCTGTCTACACGTAGACACCAAATTTAGACATCGATGGAGCATAACATACAATTTCCTCCCTCTTCCTCCTTATTCCTTCTTCTTGTTCCTCCTTTATTTCTCTTTCTCTGACATCTCCAACTCCCACCCAGCCCTAACCCGCGCCTCTGAGCAACCAGGGGGCTTTGTAGCCGTGTTTAACGCCATCCTAAGCGGCTCCTTGCTCCTTCCCTCAGCTGGCAGAACCCAAAGCTCTGTACAGTATTTCCCTGTCATAATCAAATGTCTGCTAGGCCTTCCTCTTAACTAACCTGATGGGCCCGTAAGGGTCAGGTCATCCGGGCCTCGGGGCCCTCCCATGCCATCTCTGGATCTGAGTGTCCCAGCCGGAGGACTCAGAAACTGCAGGCTTCCATGCCTGCAGTTTTGGGGGGCTGGTTGCTGGAAATCATCCCATCACTTCAGAGACTGAGTCTGCACAGCTCCAGACTGACATTCTTCTCCACCGCCCCAGAACGAGGCTTTGTAAATTGTTTATTTCAAGTGTCTTCGTGCCTTATCTCCACTTCCCTCAAAAACAAAATCCGTCATGGAAAATCTTGTCCCTTCCTTGGAATTGTGAGGCCAGGTTTCTGAAATTCTCTCTCTCTCTTTTTTTTTTTCTCCATACAATCTATCACCAAACATGGTGTCATGCTCCTGGGTCCAAAGCTCTGTCACAATCATGTCTTCTCTCCATTGGCACCATCACCAGTGGGAGTGACACTACTCCAGGAACATAAGGATGTCACATTAGGAGGAGATTCTGTCCTTTCCTGAAAGGGCATTCAAAATTGTGCCACATACAATAAGCAGGGGCTGACTGTCTATCAGCAAATACCATCTTCCTAAGACACATTAGATCACTTGCACACTCTTTTTTCCATTCTGTGTGGTTATGTAATTTGTTTGAAATACCTTAGGGTTCGTATGTTTCAGTTTGCTCTTGGTGTGAGGTTCTTTTCCTCTCCCTGTCCTTATTGACTTTGTTATATGCAGATTACACTTACATATAATATTTAAAAACATGCAGTCCAGGGCTGGCCGAGTGGTGCATTGGTTAGGAGTTGGCTTGGGACTCCAGCACTGAGCAGCAGGGCCCCGGTTCGGATCCCATATGCGGGCCAGTGATGCTGCGCCCTCTACAGCTAAGATGGTGAACAACAGCTCAACCTGGAGCTAGGCTGCCATGAGTCGCCAGTGACGGCATAGGCTGCAGTGGGGTGGCCCGCAGCTGGCATGAGCTTTCGTAAGCTGGCGTGAGCGCCCGTCCAATGGTCAGGGAGCGACAGCCTCACCCGGAAAGAGCGCAATGATGATACCAACATGGGCCGGTGAAACGACATCCTCCACAACTAGACTGAAGAACCAAAGGACAGCAACTTGTCTGCTCCCCTCCCCCGATTCCCCAAAGCTGTTCTCCTCCCCCAATTCCCCAATAAAATCTTGAAAAAAAAATGCAGTCCATAAACATGCTTGCAAAAAGCAAAAAATACACAGAAAGATATTCACAAACAATAATCCTTATACCACTCCCTCCCATGCATCTTCATTTCCCTTTCAACATCCATGCAGATAACAAGCTTCACTGTTTCTTCGTTTATTCTTCCTGTGTTTCTTTTTGTAAAGATAAACAAATATGTACTTCTTTTTTCCTCTTCTCTTTTACACAAAGGGTAATATATTATATTTATATGCTCTTTGGTACTTTGTTGTTTCTTACTTGGTAATCACTCAACATCAGTTCATAGAGACCTTTCTCATACTTTTTTTTATAGCTACATAGCATTCCATTATGGTGTACATACCATCGTTTACTCAACCAATCTCCTAAAGTTGGACATTTAGGTAGTTCCAGAATTTTGCAGTATAAATAGTGCTGCAATAAATAACCTTTTGCATATCTATTTCTGTGTTGTTAGAGGCATATCTTCAAGGTAGACTCTAGGGTTGAAGGATAAAGGCTGGTATTCAAGTTACCCCATCAAGTTTGGAACATTTTACGTTTTCACCAGCACTGTGTGAAAACGTCTGCTTCCCCAGCCCCCCTACTGTAACACACTGCCCAGCCTATGCATTTGTGCCAATCGTGATGGGTAGAAAATAGTATCTCATTTATACATATTGTATAACTTTTCTCAGAGTGAAAAAAAGCACACAGAAGAAATGGGAATACTACCCAAGTGAATTGGGCTTCACAAGCAAACTGTAGAAAGTCCTCAGCTCATAGAGGCTGATTATCAGCAACTCGGGCTGGGTGCGTGCTCTGGAGCAGACTTTATCCACAGACACTCTGAAACCCTGGCTGAGTCCTGTTTATAATGTACTCTGCTGACGGAGACCCAATCCACTTGCCTAAAACGGGGATTTTTTCACATGTTTGCATCCTCAAATTTTTAGTTATGTCTTTATTTAGTTCTTTAATAGCCTGTTTTAGCTTTATTACCTGATAAAAGTAGAACCATTGTCCATATGCCAGTCCCAGTTGATTTATCACTTAATTGGTTGCCTTAATATATTGGCCACTTGATTTCCCAGAATTCTTTGCACCGCTCTCCTCTCTGGAAGGACCATATTTTATGTAGATATTTAAGGGTCTGACTGTGTTGTGCATGTTTCTTGCCTGTATGTCTGGTTCTACAGTCAGCTTCTGAGGTCATTCTGTGACATATAAGAAGACCTCAGCCTGCCTTTCAAGGCTTCTCTCTCATTTTTCCCACACAGCTGATATTTTAGATCAGAGCTTTTCAATTACTTTTAGGGTAGAAAAATATTTCAAAAGAAATTCAATCTGTGTAAAAGAATTATACAAAGGATTATTCAGAAGATGGCCATTGGCTGCATGAAACATTTCAAATGAATATATTTTTTGAAAACTCTCTACCTGCATTTTTTCATATAAAGCTGAATGTGTAATATCAACCGATAAGAAGCATGGGGTTCTGATGATGAGCACAGCATTTTTAATTCAGGGCTTATGAATGACATTTGTCTTTTCCTATCAACCTTGGCATCAATTTTGTTTTTCACAGCATCTCTTGCAGTCATAGGCTGTACTTCAATTAAAGGAATCCAAAAGCCTAAAGGAGGAGAAACAGTATTTCAGTAGCAATCTCTAGCAGTATGTAACAATGGTAGGAACGTGTCATGAATATAAAAATCAAACAAGTCTAACAAAAAAGAGGCGATGAAAGTATCAATTATAACGTACAATCGCAATGCAATATGTTACCTATTAGCTTGTTCTGGAACCACTGGCTGCATTTCTCTGACAAGACCATGTGACAAGCATGGCTGTGCCCGAGTTTTATCTGGCCTGTCATTGAGCAGAGCACTCGGGGGATGACTCGATGGGCAAAAATAAACTGGCCTGAATTCCAAAACTTCCTGATGGCCTAGAGCTCTAAGCAGCATCCCTAACTGATAAACATTTGTAATAAGTTAAACCTTATGCACAAGGTGGGGAGAGAACAGATTTTTCATAGATCTGCCCCCAAAGAGCTATAATTGGTGGATTCTAATGGGCCCAATTTGTCATGCAACACAATTGGTTGAACATGGGCTTTTAAAATTAATAAAAAATGTAATAAATATATTTTTACTTGATGGATAGATAGATAAACTTTTATGCTATCTCACAGTGTTCCAGGCAAGGTGTTAAATGCTTTAAATATATTCTTTCCATTAAGCCTCCTAACAATCCTATGAGATAAATAATAATATTAGTCCCATTAGACTTAAGGAAGTTTAGTCCCTTGCCGGAAAGCATTCAGTTCCTACAGATGAAACTCAAGCCCATGAGTCTGACTCCAGCTGACCCTTCATTGCTGTTACCCAGCATTCCCAGTTCTCAATGTCATTCCTAGCTCCTTCCCTAATACTCTTGGTGATCCTACGGAATAGGGGAGTGGTGACAATTGTATGGGGACATTCTATATGAACAAGAATCAAAATCCTAATGTAATAATATATTAAGGGATGCACACTTTCTGCCAAAAAATAGTTCAAAATCATGTTTCTATATACAGACAACTCCTTGGATGTGTTTTAAATATTGGATTTACCAGAAAACAAGTCACATATAATTCTTTAAGCTTTAATACGTCGCATGTTTATGAAACAGTGAACTGGATTTCAGTATTAGCCCATCTTATCTCTGAGATACGAACCCAAATAGGATGGCTTTGGGGCAGCCTCCAAGATGGCCACCATCGCCCCTGCTTCCTGGTTTTTACACCATTGTGTAGCTTCCACACTGTCCCAGAGTTGGTCGGTGTAACCAGCAGACTGTGGCAGAAGTAATAGCATGTCTCTTCCGAGACTAGGTTATAATAGACATTGCCTCTTCTATCTTGGTGGCTTTCTTTCTCGAACTAGTCACTTTGGGAGACACCAGCTTCCATGTTGTACAAACCCATTGAATGGTCAATATGGTGAGCAACTGAGGCTCTCTGTGAAGCCAACAGCTAGTGAGGAACTGAGTCCCCCAGACAATAAGCATTATAAGACAGCCATCTTGGGGGTAGTTTCTCCAGTGGTTCAGTCCAGCCTTCAGACGATGCCCCCGCTGACAACTTGACTGCAGTGGCATGGGGAACCCCTGAACCGGGACCCCCCAGCTAAGCCCCTTGCAGATTGCTAAATTTTGGCGTTGTTTCACAGGAATAGATAGCTAGTTTGGACCTCTACAGCTTCTCCACACCCACTGGAGATGTACTTATTCACTCATTCAACAGGTATTTTTGAGTTGTCTGTTATGCCTGTGCCGATTCGAGTTGAGTTGTCAAGAACCTAAGGGATATCGCCATAAATGAGGTTAGTAAAGTTCCTGCTTTCATCAAGTTCACATTATAACGGGGAGCTGTTTATAGTTATTTGCATATTTGTCTTATCTTTCTGGCAAGATCAGAAAATGCTTGAGGAAAGGAACACTTATTTTATATTCCTATAGAATTTAATGTGGTAAATCTAGTTATTGTGTTGTATTATCCTGTAAGCTTTTGAAAATATCTGTGATTTGTATCCACAGAAGATTTCAAGATTCTTGAATACCGAAACTCATGTGTGTGTATGTGTGTGCGCACATGTATGCACCTGTATGTTATGAAATAGTGACAGGATTCCCAAACATATGTTCCCCAGGCTTGGCCCCTATTGCTACTTCCTTGGCTTACTTTCCACTACCTGCATGCTGAACCAATAGGATGCTGGTGAGAATTCTGTGCTGGAATATTCTTTTTTTTTTTAAATTAGTTTCAGGTGTACAACACAGTGCAATAGTTATACGTTTTACCCCTCAAAGTGACAACCCCCACCCCCAATTCGCCACCCCACTCCCCCCCATATCATATATATCTATTACTCTTCCTCTTACTCTCTTCCACAGTATAATCCACATCCCGTGACTATCTATATATATTCAATTACAGTAGGTATACAACCTCCGCTTTAGTTATACAGTGCAGTGATCAAACATCTACTCCATCCATGAAATGGTCTCCCTAACAAGACCTATGACCATCTGACATTCCACAGAATATTTACAACATTATTAATTATATTCCCCAAACTGTTTTTCCTATCCCAGTGGCAATATTGTAGTTGCCTATTTTTGCTGTCTAATCCCTTCCCCTTCTCCCTCATCCCCATCCCCCTCCCAATTAGCAACCCTGATTTTTCCTCTATATCTATGAGACAGTTTCTGTTTACTTTGCTCATTCATACAGTTTTTCAGATTTCACATATGAGTGAGATCATATGGTATTTGTCTTTCTCTGACTGACTTATTTCACTTAACATAATAGTCTCTAGGTCCATCCATACCATTGCAAATGGTACGATTTCATTCTTCTTTATAGCGGAGTAATACTCCATTGTATAAATATACCACAGTTTCTTAATCCAGTCATCTACTGATGGGCATTTTGGTTGTTTCCAAGTCTTAGCTATTGTAAATTGTGCTGCTATGAACATAGGGGTGCATAGCTTTTTTTGAATAAGTGTCTTGGTTTTTTCAGGATAAATACCTAGGAGTGGAATTGCTGGGTCAAACGGTAGCTCTATTTCCAGTTCTTTGAGATACCTCCATACTGACTTCCATAGTGGCTGCACCAATCTGCAATCCCACCAACAGTGCAGCAGGGTCCCCTTCTCCCCACAGCCCCGCCATGTGCTGGAATATTCTTAGGATCCCAGCTCTAAGTCCTCATTGTTCCGTAAGATAACATAGTCTCAGCCTTTACAGACTTTCTGCTTCCCCAGCCTGGTCCAGAGCTCAGCTAATCTTTGCTGAGAAGGGCAGAGCTCCTGCAATGTAAACTATATAGAGATAAGAGACAGAAATAAGTACTATTGGACATGTTATTTAACCTTATCTGTAAAGTTGGGATAACTTATGTCCATCAAGTTGTTTTAATGACTGAATAGGTTGTTACATATAAAATGCATAGAATAGTGCCTGGCAAATAAAAACTCAGAGCATTTGATGCAAATGCTACAATGTACCTAGTGCTTTACTGGGCACTTTAATACATCATCTCATTTAACTACTGTGAGCACTGTTACTTAGATTCTCAGAGGCAAACAACACTGAAACATGCTGAAGAAACGAGTGAATGAATGCATGCTTTGTCATCCCTTTGTTTCCCACACCTTGGATCAGATGAAGCATAAAGATGGGCTAAGGCTTATTGTTGCATCTTCTAGTGTAAGGTCTTGGAGGCTTTAACTGCGCTTTGTGTCATGGTCAACAGCCAACCAGTCGGGGGTCTTTGTTTCGATACCCGCGTCCTGCGTGTACAGCTTCCTCCCCTGGGCGCCATCCTGAACCCTGAAGCAGATACTCTGTGTGTAGCTTCACTGAACTGCGAGAGCTTCAGCTTTCAGACTGAACTAAAATCAAAAGCATGCACAAGGCTGGTAGGTGGGAGTGAGGCAGAGTGGGGAGGGGGATGTGGCAGGGAGAAGGAAGCACCCGGCCTCGCTCTGAGGGGACGCAGGGCTCCGCGAGAGCTCGTCAACGCAAAGCACTGAACAGGGCTGTTGCCAAACGCGGCTGCGTGCAAACGCCAAATAATAGGAATCCTTTAGCAGGAGCCCCAGGGACCCTTTTGGGAGCGAAGCATAAAGAATTCCAGGAAGCGCAGATTCAGAGCCTGTTTCCTAGGCAGCTGAAGCCGCCCACCTTCCCTCTGAACACACGGAGCCAAATTCAGTTCTCAAATGGGCCATTTGCCTTGCCTTCCAGCATCATGCTGAGAGTTCGGCTGGTGTCTTTGGCTTACGAGAAGGAAGGGTTTAATGCCACTCACAGTTTGGCCATTGGAACTCCTTTACTTCCTGAACCTACCCTGCCTGCCCACCACCCTGCCTCAGCTTTTGTCCACTCAGCTCAGGCTGAGTTGTCCCTTCAGGGACGGTGCAAATAGAACATGGCGGTTGGTCTTTCTTGTTGTTCTTTGAAGTTCTTGGGGAGGAATAACACAAGCCATCCATTGCTGGCTTCTGGGGCCCTGAGAGTAGCTTTTAAGGTCTAGCTTTAATTGGAATATGAGACGAGAAGACAGATCTTGGAGAGGAAATGAGAGTTTGCTCAAATAAATTATAGCACATCAATGGGACAAAACATTATATAGCCATGAAGAAGCATGTTGTATGAGAGTACTTAATTATATAGGGAAAAGTACAAAGATAAAGCATTAAATGAAAAAAAAAACCACCAAGCTTTCAAAAAAGCATTGTTTCAGTAAAGTACAAATGTGTGTGTGTGTGTGTGTATCTAGAAGGAAAAATACCAAAATGTTCATTGTGGCTACGTCTGGGTAATAGAATTATGGGTAGTTTTTGATTCCTTCTTTGTTTTTCTCTTCCTTCAAAGTTTCTGTGGTGAACACATGTTAAATTTTAATCATGAAAGAACTATTAATGTAGAATAAAATAGAAATAGCAAAAGAGGTATAATGAACAAGTTGGATGAGAGGAGTGCCAGGTTACCACCGTGGAATGTTCCCTGATCGCACAGACTCCTGTCATCCCTCTTCTCTCCACCTCCAGCACTTATGGTCTTACCTTCACCAGTTTACATTTCATTAGACATCCTCCTAGGTCTCTGGTGGTCTTTGGAGGGCATGCCCTGTTTCCCCAGGACTGTCTCATTTTTCTCCTCCTTACAACCGCCCACCCCAAACCACTAAGCATTGAACTATCTATACACACATCAGGTGAAAGGTTGAATGGTCCATCTAGCAGGGCCAAGGTCAGTGTGGCCACAGAAGGTACGTTAAGAGGGACTTGTGAAATGGCCCGACATAAGGATAGGTGGATAGGTAAGCAATTTTTGTTCGTTCCTCACTTTGTATTCCCTGGGAAAGAAGCAAGAGGCTATTCTGAACCACATTTTAATTTGAAAGAACTCTTTCTCTCTCTCTCTCTCTCTCTCTCTCTCTCTCTCTCACACACACACACACACACACACACACACACACGTTTCTCATTAGGATCCGTAGCACCTAGTATAGAACTTGGTAATGTTCAATAAATACTCCTTGAATGCACAAACCCCAACCCCACTCTCCACTGTAGAGTCACACAGACCCCAGCTCAGTCCAGAGCACACAGGGAGAGGGCAGGCCACAGCATTACACCCTTGGAAATAGTTCACCAGGCGTGGCTGTGGCCAGGGAAGAGAGGACAGATGTCCCCAGAAACTCACTGCAGGAGCTGCGAACTCCAGGAAGCCTGGCAGGGAGGCCCGCGGTGAGCAAGCAGCCAGCGTGGTCCTTTCCCTCTGGGACCTGAGTGCCTGCAGGGCGGGGGTTGTGAGAAGGGCTCAGGACAGCCCTGTATCCTGGGAGTCCACCAGCCAATGTGCTTTCTGGTTTGCTTTGGTTTGCTTAGACATTGAGAGTATAGTGTTTTATAAACACTTGACTTTAAATGCCTTCTTTCCCATGGCACAGGTGTGCCCAAGGTGACCCTGTCCCCCTGTTCCCCGGCTCCCTCCCAGCACCTTCACTGATTTACATGATCCCCAAGCATGTGGGCTTATAGCCTTTGCTTGTCAGGAAGCTGTGGGGAAAGGGACTCGGACACTGTGGAAGAGACGGTATTCATTCCAGCAGCACACGGCCATCCGGAGCCTGCTTCCTGGGGTCCTGGGGCTGCCCTACGGCCCTTGTACGCCTGTCATCGACCCTTCATGCAGGCCGACGCCCACACTGCTGGCTCGGGTCAGACCCCCTTCGCCCCCCTCACGAGCTGTTTCCTCCCCAGCTTCCATGTGGCCAAGGGCCTCAACCAGGCACTCACACCCCCTTCAGGACGGACACCCGGGCTCCTGGCGCTGGTCACCTACATTCTGCCCCTCCCCTCCGGCACTGGCTGATGGTTACAGGATCGTGTGAACTCCTCACGGAGTTCCCAGGCACGGCCAGGCTGGGACTTCACTGGAAACTCACTTGTGCGTGGCTTCTTCCCCGTCCCGTCACACCTGACTATGCTCACCCTACAGGTGCAGAAATTCAGTCCCAGAGTTTCTTGCCTCAGCGCACACAGTGGCAAGGGCCTGGATGTGCCTCACCTTCAGGGGGCTTCCAAAAGCCGTGTTAAAATGACAGGGAAAAAGGAAGTTGTGGAAAAGAAAACAAACCCTAAAGTCTTCCTTTTTATACATTTTTGTAAGTCATTGATCGTAGTGATGGCTTAGCCAGCTGTGTCAGCCCGCCTCTCCTTTCATGCGTCTTCCCTTCCCTTCCCCCCACCTAGAGAAAAATGGTGGACATAGGAAAGGTTTAGCTGAGGACTAAGATATTTTCCTTTTGTAAAGAGGCTGGCCTACATGCTGATAGAGGTCCCTGGTGGCAGATGTGTCATTGTACGCAGGACAAAAGCCTGCCATGCCACCATTTTGACGAATAAAGCCCTTTGCAGCTCAGCTAGCTGCTTTGGTATTATTTCAATATATCGCAGAATAGCTGAGTCATATGTATTCATACATTCAATAGGCGTTTACTGAGATCTACGCTAGGCTAAGCACTGCAGTAGGATTTAGGGATATTGTTATGGATAAGACAGGCTTTTGCACAGTTAGATCATGGAGAGCTCATTCCTTCAAGCAAAGGTGATGCGGACCAAGTTTTTGTTATTATTGTTTCGTGCGAACTGTAGGATCTGCAGCTTCTCTTGACCTCAAAAAAAAAGAAAATGCCACTGAGTCATGTGTACAAGATTTTGACTTTGAGTTGTTAAGTTATATTTTGCAAGTTTCTTCCCAGTCTGTGACTTTATTTGCTTTTGAGTTTGATGGCTGTCTAGCACATTCACGTTTATATTCAGACAGTACTGTTCTTCAAGAATCTCGAGGGGCTTTGCAGACAGCCATTCATTCATCCTTGCATTCTGAGAGAAAGAGGAAGAAAATTCTTCGGAGTCTGGCAAACGGAGAGAAGCAGGGTCAGGGAAGCTGGGCCGGCTCCCACCCGGCACGGACTTTCATTTCTATGAACCTCCCATCTCTGCCATCTCAGGCGCCTATGTCAGGGTTTCATCCCAGAGCTGTGGGAAGGAGAGAGGGGCTCTTGATGAATTTCTGATCGAGTAGGCACGGAGACAGGAAATGAGGTGGCTCCATTCTCGTTGGCCATTCCAGGCAAGGCCTTGGAGTCTCCCATCTGGTGACCCGTCCAAACCCTTGCGTCTGATTACTTCACAGCAAGGGCCATTATTTAGATCCTTGGGTAACGGCCTTCGGGAGTCTCCCTAACTTTCAGTCAGCCCTAAGCTCTCCATGAGACCGAATTTACCAAAGACCTCATTATTCCTTGTGTTGTACAGATTTAGGCAGGTTCCTATTTGGATCCTTAATACTAAATGGCCCAATCTTTCTTAAGTTACAAAAATATCCTACTCCCATCCTGCTTTTAATTGTGCCTTTTCATCAAGCACCAAGATAACGGGAAGAGACCATAGGAACGTGGATGCTTTGGCTCCAGTCATCTTCTGGACCGTGCGCGCGTGCGCGCGTGTGTGTTTGTGCTCCAAAAATAGAGGTTTCCTTTAGGGAAACCCAAAATTCAAAGAGGAAGATACACAAGGAGCAAATATTTCCTATAAATGCTGGATTGTGTTTTTTCCTTAAACACTTACTTTTGTGCTTTTCTGATTTTCTCTGACCTTGGCTCTCAGCCCCCAAGCAGCCGGAAGTCCAGGCTTCACCAACTGCCTCAGGGGCCACAGGAACAGCAGGGGCTCTTTCCTGGCCTGTGTCCACGCCCTTGAATGTCCTTTCAGCTCTCCGTGAATGCTCTTCGAGGCCACTCTTCCAGACCTTATGTAAATTACAGAACTGATGAGAAGAAAGATGACATGCAACCCACATGTAAGCTGGAGCCACACTGTCCATAAACTGTCAAATGCAATTGCCTCACAATCTCTACTGTTTGTGGTGAGCAACTTGTTCTCTCACCTTGTCTTCCTGAGGACTCTTATGTTTCTTGGAGACATTTTCTCCTAGTCAGCCTGGCTCTGAAGTTATGCTCTCACCAAGCTACTTCATTGTGTACATCACCCCACACGTGCCATTGCTTTTCTGTGCTAGCTCAGACTTCGTGAGGTAGCACCCCAGTAACCTCCAGAGAGCTACCAACCCAAGTCTGGGTGCTTGTCCAGGACTCACTGATGTTTTGGGACAATGGAAGGTTTCAATAAGGCAGCATTGCAAAAGAGTCAGAAAAGAAGCTACCAGCATTCTTAAAAGTCCTCAGGCTGAGCCTCTACGGCCATGCTTCCCAGCCTCTACCTCACCGTCTACAAACCATTCTCCCCTGACTGCATCCCCCACAGACCACCGATGCATCGTGCATAAATGTGGAGCTATCAGTGTCCTTATCTTCCTCCCGAATATGGTTGTTGCCTCCAAGAGGGGTGTCTACTGCTTGCCAGGCAGTAAAAGTGGCCACCACCAGTTACAGCTTCTAACAACTTTCATTTTATGCTGTTGCAGCGTATTTGAAAACTCTGTATTTTTAGCAAGAAGATATTCCTCAGTGAGTTCTTATTCTGGTAAAATCTGACATCCAACACATGCTTCCTCAGAAATTTTATCAGTTGCTATTCTACACATCTAACCCTCGTAGATAACTGACTTTCGAAAGAATGATTGCTAACCAGCATGCGATCCTGAAGCGCCTCGTCTTGGCTGGTGTATGGAGTGAGTCACAATACACGTTAAGGAGGGAAGGCGTGGGAGAGGGGCTCTCCTGAGAGTCCAACAGATTCAAAAGAGGGCGAACAGAAGTCCCTATGAGGTTTAAGCACATATAATAGAATGCGGTGGCTTTTACTATGTTATGGTTTTGAGATTGGGGGAAGACGGTTTAGCTACTTTCTACCCTGCTCAACGGTACTGACCAGAGCTTAGCGTAACTTTCCCAGGCGGCAGTGCAGTTCGTGAGAGGAATGGTCAGGTGCACCAATTTCAGGTCCAAAAGAGAAACCACTGGCAGGGGAAGAAAGAAAACGGATGCCAGAGGAAAGCAGCATTTACATCAGATGATGACTTGACTTGAGGCACGATCCGAGCACTCGTGAGAGAATCAGAGGCCCTGCTAGGACTACAGGGCTTAAGTTGATTGGCGGCACATTTCACAAGCAAGCAATGTTTTCTCGTGGTGTCATGGGAGGGACAAGCAAAGAATGATCCACTAAGAACCGGACACAGAGAGGAGGTTAACTGTGGGCTAAGGTCTCCAGATGGGATCCAGCACTACCCTGAGCTGGGGTCTGCTGCCAGCTTCGGTCCTGCATCCAATGGCTTCATGGGACTCAAATTGGAGGATGAACAGTGGAGAGTTACTGATGGTTTGCTGTGGCCCTTCATGCCACATGGGACCCGCTTCAAGGAGCTCAGTGTGATGGCCAGCTTATCCCTGTACCTTCTGTCAAGTGTCAGAAGGAACCACAGCTATGTCCTCAGCATGACAGCCCACAATGCCCAACACCACACCTCTCCCTGCAGCCACAGGCTTGCCCAGAGGCCCCCACAAGCCATGTGACACGGACCTCTGCCTTCAGGCATGACACAGAGACAAGGACCAAAATACCTGCCACCACAGCTTCTGTCAGAGCCCAGCTCAGCCTTGTCCCACCGCCTTCCTCCACTCGTGTTCTCCAACCCCTGGCCTGCTCTTCTCTGGGCGCAGGGCCAACCCCAGCCATTGCAACTCATGACTCCTTTGTGTTCTGCATGAGTCAAATGACTTCCATTCAGCACAGTCGGCTCCCTTTCATCTGCTTCTTATTTTTTATGGTTGCATTTTGTTTCTGTCACCCCATTTGGATTTTTAAGGCTTCTCATTGTGCATGTCTCTAAGCTGAGAATGACCTCTGAGTCTGAAACATATATTGCCAGCTATGGAAAGGTTCTGAAAGTGACTTCAGGAGAGCGACCCAGAATGCTGAAAGAGGAGCCCCGGGCAGGGCAGACATTGCCCTCTCTGGGTTTCCCCCGATGTTCATCGGGTCTGTCCCTATAAAGCCGGGACAGAGGGATGACCTTCCTGAAAGCGTTTCTTGCTTGGCTCGGTTCTTACCTGGCACGTGCAGCTCTCAGAGTGTTTGTGCGTCTACAGTAGACACTGCGGGGAGGGGAAGGAGAGTGGAGCCGCACTCCCCTCCCGCTCAGCTCTCGTGCTCACACCTGGCACCTACTCTAGACTGTTTGCATGCCTCCCCCACCTTTGCAAGTGGATGCCCTCAGGTACCACCACAGACTGCAGCCAATATATCCAACCAGAGCTGGCGAATTCTCACCTCAACGATCTCAGCGAGTTTCAGGAATCCACACAGCACTGTGCCAATCTCGCCCCTCGGCCTGGGGTCCCTGGCTTTGAGACACATCCGTTCACTCAGAGCTTCCCCAGTCCCTGCCAGTGACTGTGGACCCCAAATGTCACCATTGACCACTCCTCCCTTCATTCACTCCAGGAAGTCGCATTCATCCCAGCTCACCTCAGTTAAGAAAGACCAACAAGTGATCCACTCTCCTTTACCCGAGCTGAGATTTTGAGGAAGGCACTTTGTCACTGCCATGGCAGTGTCATCAAATGGGCTCAGAGCAGAATTTCAGGGCTCAGCATGTCTTTCCCTCCTGGTGCTATTGAGAATGGGTCTTGCCAGCTCAGAAGGCTCAACAGTGTGACCAGGAATCGTACCTGCAACTGCCACCTTCTTAGTACCAAGGGCCTGCCCTGAGTACTATATTGAAGAAGCTACATTGACAAACTGGAAGTCAAAGGAGAAAGACTAGAAAGAGAAGTGACCTGGAGACTAACATGAGGAACTATTGTCTGATCTAGCTCAGAATGGCCTAATTTGGGAAAAGATAATATTAAAAGGAACATGACAGAAGCTTTCAAATACTTAAGGATGGCCAAATGGAGGGGAATCAGACTGATTTTTAGATAATTCCCAATTTGGGGAGAGAAGGGGGAGAGAGAAAAAACCAATAGGTGAACGTTCCAGGGAGGCAATTTTCAGCTCACCGTAAAAGAACCCCTTGCTAACAATTCGAGTGGTTCAAAGTAGATCACACTGTGTTATGAATTAGTATCCCACCAGATGTTCAAATAAACAATCAGATGTACTCTACAGAGGATTGCTACATTGAGTAGGACAACGGAGCAGATGACATCTGCAGTCCCCACTGATTCTCATGTGATCATCACGTCAAGGAGCAGAGGAGAAAGTGGAAGGCCAAGTTCAGAACAGTGGCACATTTATTCAACCTCCACAGGTGCTGTGGTTATTGAGACAGGCCCTGTGCCTCTACCAAGAAGAAGGAGAAGATTTCTGGATTCATTCATTCATGCTTCCATTCATGCAACAATAAATGGAATTGGATACAAGAAACAGCAAAGGAGACATTAATTAATTCCACCTGAGTGGGTTGGCAAGGACTTCCAAGTTGAGATGACACCGTAGCAGGGTATTTTAGAGGGATAGGCCTTCACCAAAGAAGCTGTTCTAGAGAGAAGGTTCCCCATACAAAGCACCAAGAGAGGCTGGAAAGGTCTTGTTTTCTGTACAGATATGTCCTCCAGCATGTACAGAAAATACCAGCATGACAAATACACACCCACTGCTGGCAAGTTGGGTCAAGCACAAAATGACCCATACTGCGAAAATGTGGAGTGGGGCATGAAGAAGTGTGACTCTGTCAACAATAGCAGGAGGTTTTGTCCCCTATAACTCCTGGTACAATTGATCACAATTAAGTGCTTGGCTCCTGGTCCTGCCTTCTGGTCTAGATTGATCTCTGAAGGAAACATAGCTGCCAGTAAACTTTCTTGAGTATTGTTCCCTGAAGGCCAAACCTCTTATGGGCAGTTCGTGACTTTTTCTGTCCCTGTTTCTCCCATGATCCTTCAAATTCTTTTTTTCCCCAGACAGACTCTTTAAAACCCCACTGCAGCCCCCTGCCTGAGCCCCCAGAGTTCAAAGACATGGTGCCCCCAAAACTAGATGTAAATTTCTTAGAACTTTGGTGATGCCAGGTGTCTAAGAAATGCCCTGCAGTGGCTTTTACTCTTTGGAGAGATTAGCAAGTCGATCTGTTACCCTTCAGGAGGGCTTGGTGATGAGGGAGAGGCACGGGCTGGCTGTTTTCTCCTTGGGGGAGCAGGAGACCCAGAACAACAAATTAAGAAATCCTGGAACTGCGTTGCTTAAGGGCCTGGCACACAGCCAGCCGGAAAAACTGCCGCTTCCCGCTTCTGTTCATGGGCTCCAAGGCCCCGGCCATCCTGGAAATTTTCTGCTCTTGTGGAAAATCTCCAGGCATGCAGGATTACAGGAGTCCTATTCATGCGGACTGAAGGACACAGTGACTATCTGAAAATAAAGGGTTTGGTAATGAAGTGACGAATGCCAATTAGATCCCCAGGGAATCATCTAGCATCCATAAGAGGGAAAAAATGAACTGCTCTTCACACGATATGGGATCCCTAAAAGGCTTTGCGTGGAACCCAGCACATAGCAAGTGCTCAAAAATACTAGTCCTCTTGGAAACCGAATTTGGTGTGGAAGTAGGCATGCGCGGAGCTTCTGGGATTCCATAGTGTTCCTTTGCTTCACTTAGGTTCTGGTTAGACAGGTGTGTTCAGGTTGTAAGAAGACCATTAAGTTGTATACATATGATCTCCCCATGTTTCCCTCTGTAGGTTTTCCTTGAATGAAAAGTCACTAAAAGTTTTCTGTTTTAAAAATGTTGCTTGTTACAAGTGAGCAATCTGTTCATTCACCTAGGACCATCTCTACTTGAGTTAATTAAAGCACTTATCTGAGAGTTTAAAATTTTAATATCTTTTCAAATATTCAGGAACTTGAAATTTTCTTCCAATATTTTCCACAGGCTTCCTTAGCAGTAAGTGTAGGAAGAAAGGCAAGACAAAGGGACCCTGTTATATACTAGTACCCTATGTTTTTTCTTTGTAACACATCATAATTTAAAATATAGAATTGTTTGTGAAATTTGTGTGATTATTTGCCAGCATCTGTCTCTCCTGCTGAATCGTATGTCATGAGAGCCAGGAGCACTTTCCAAACTTTCATCATTCTGTTCCCAGCATCTAGCAAGGTGTCTAGTGCGTAGTAGATGCTCAATAAACATTTGTTGAATGAATGAGTGGATGAGTGATGGATGAATGATTGGATGAATGACTTTGAAATCTGGCATGAGTTTTAGTTGGGTAAAAAATGAGAGGATACTTTGAACAAACCCTGGATAAGACATAAAACTGTGTCCCTACTAGATAAAGAATAAATGAGGATACAATGGAATATTAGTTGGTAATACAATTGCGGGGGATTCTTACAAGGAGGCTCTCAAGTTCTTTATTGTGTAAATTGTTGAAACCAAATGTCAGATTGCATTGTCCTCATTTTCACCATATACAGTTTTTCATCTTGGTAACACTTGCTACAACTGGTTTCCCTCATTTGAAACGTATTAGTGAATCTTCACATTTATGCGTAAAAACCTTTATGAAAATGTTGCAAAGGACCTAAGGGAAGATTACATGAAATATAGAGGTCAAAATCTGACTTTCTAAAAACAACAAAAGAAAGAGAAATAGCCCATGCCAAGGTACCTGGTACGCACGGAACGAAAGAGGAGAAAGACATTATGTCAAAAGATGTAGGAGCTCAGGAAGAAGACGTTTCAACAAGAGCTGAGAGAAAAATGATGGCTTTAGCTGCCGGGATGTAGGCATGAGCGGAGCGGGCCAAAAGGGTCCGTGTAGAAGACACGTCCAGGTGCAGATCTGGCCAAATACAGAGAGGCGGCCATAGGATCTCCTCGGTACAACCAGGCTTCTTCATCCAGTTCAGACATCCCAGTGGCGTCCTCACCCACACGAAATGCCCGCTGTCCTCATGCTGCTGGCTGCCTGCCCTGACCTCCCGAGACTCGTAGTCCAGTTAACCCCTCCTGCTAGGTAACGGCTCACTTATCCTGGCTTTTCTCTCCCCTCCTTTCAGCCCTCTGGCCGAGCAGCACAGTCCTATGACTGTGCCATGAGCCAAGCCCCGTTTTCCTCTTAACACTTTTTTCATAATGTTCTTTTTTATAAAAATATAACTTTATTGAGATATAATTCACATACTATGCAATTCACCCATTTACATGGCACAATTCAATAGTTTTTAGTATATTCAGGGAGGTGGACAGTCGTGACCACAATTAACTTCAGAAGATTTTCATCATCTCAGAAAGAAACCCTGTACCCACGAGCAGTCATCCCCATTTCTCCCCAACCCCCAGGGCGAGGCAACTGCTAATCTACTTTCTGTCTCTCTAGCTTTGCCTATTATGGGCATGTCCCATAAATGGAATCATACAATATGTGCCTTTTTTTTTTATTCCTGGCTTCTTAGCATGATGTTTTTAAGAGTCATCTAGGGCCGGCCGAGTGGCACGGTGGTTAAGCGCTGGCTTGGGAAAGCCAGTGGCCCCAGTTCGGGTCCCACATATGAGGGCCAGTGACACTGCCTTCAAAATAATAATAATAAAAATAAAATAAATTAAAAAAAAAAAAAGCCATCTATGTTGCAGCACATATCAGTACTTTATACTTTATTCCCATTCCCATTTCTTACCAAATAATATTCCATTGTGCGAACATACCATGTTTATTTATCTGTTCATCCGTTGATGGACATTCCATCTCTTTCCACTTTTTGGCTATGATGAACAAAGTTGCTGGGAACATTTGCATAGTGTTCTTTCATAGGAAGTTAGAGCTGGAAGGACGTGGAGCAGTCATCTGGTCTGACCTCCCTTCAACCAGGGGCCACATGGCACAGTAAGAGGAGGATGTAGGAAGGATGCGATGGCATGAGACCGAACCCACTGCCGGCACCAGTCCTGTTAAAAGTCTTCCGATGATCACTTAAGTGAAGTCAGGCATGTGCCATTATAGTTTGGTTCTAAATGGCTTCTTCGTGTCTCACCTTCTATTTGTGTCCTCCGTTGAACCTCACCAAAGCTGATGGTTTTCTTCTGGCATTGTTCATATCTCTAGAAACAGGCTCCTTCCACGGGCCTCCCTGGATTCCAATGTTCTCACTCAAGTCCAGCATCTAACAAAAATAGCTTTCTACCCTTCACTGCGAGAGCTGCTGGTACTGCTCCTTATGTGAACCTAATGTTCTTCACTGTGTTTCTTTGCTTTTTGTGCAGTTATGCATTGCATTACCCTGCAGAAACGAGAAACTTCTTTTCTCCATCTCCTGAAGAAATTCAAGATTTCACAGTTGTCAGTTGTGCTTTAGTTACTGTGTTAATCTGTGCCTGCCCAAGTTCCCTCATTTTACACTAATCTGTTGGGTCGTGTTAGTCTAAGATCCCTTCTTACCTTTTCAGATAAAAAAAAAAAATAGAAGAAAACAAAAACCCAACTGATTCTTACACTTAAACTTCATTTGAGGCCCCTTACCCATGGATGGTTACTGACTCCCTAATTCTCTACGTCAGTGGTCTTCGACTGCAGTGTGCATTCACACACAGTCCAGGAAGTACATATTAGCATGTGGTTTCTAGATCCTCAACTTCTGTCGCACGTCTTTCCTGGCTGACATGGATGAGAACACAGCTGCTCATGCTGTTTTCTTGACCGCTAACCATCCTTGTCCACCTCAAAAGAAAAACTCAACTCCTGCCCATTCTAAACTTACTTCAGCGCCTCGCCCCAGAGTGCTAAGAAAAAACCTCCAGGGCACCAAACAGTGTGAGGGTGTTCAACATTGTGTGTGTGATAAGAAAGTGAGTGTCTGTAATGACCCCAGGAAAAGAATCTTCACAAACCAGGTGGTTCCCAATTCCTTATTTTCTACAAAATTGAACATGTTAGTTAATAGATCATTAAGAATCAATTTTAGTATGAGTAGTAACTATTGATTGCTACTGAAATAACCCCTTTCTGTTCCATCTACTTATTTATATAAATAAAGTTTCTCAGTATTTATATCTATAAAAAATAGGAACAGTAGCTTATGTTAGCAATAAGTAATGCTCATCCAAGAATATGTAAGCAAATTAAAAAAATAAAATAACCTCTTCTGTTTCATCAAGATAGGCATTTGCAATTAAATTTTATTCTGTTGAATAGTTATTAAAATGTGTAATACATTTGTTTTTTGATTTAGCATTATTGTATTAAGTAATACTATAGCAAATGATAATTCAATTTAAAATAGATTGTTAACACCTAGAACCTAATGCTAGTGCATAAGACAAAAGTTTTAAATATCTTTTAAAAGAGAAAATTATGACAGAATAATCAAAATATTTGGATCCATAAACTTATTTTATATTTGGATAAAATTCTGTGGGGGTTGTTAAAAATGAACATTTCATTTCAAGGAGAGAAGATCAAGGTAATTTCTGACCAAAAAAGAACTATTGTTGCAATTTTTGAATATTTAATCACTGTAATATTTAAAACCCAATGGATATAGTGAAAAGAATGATATAATAATTGTGTATTTGCTGAGATTTTCCTTCATTAAAAACATGTTAGTTTCACTGCATTGAGGATAGTTATAATAGCTACGTTAATATCCTCATCTGTTAGTTCCAACATCTGTTTAATCTCCGGGTCTCACCTGATTCCCGTTCTTTTCTCTTGAGAACATTCTGCATTCCCTTGGTTCTTCGTGTGAAGGTAACTTTGAATTCTATGTTGGGCATTACGTACACCATTCAGTGGGGAATCTGGGCTCTGTTCTTTTTCTGCGAAGAGTGTCATTTCCTTGGTTTTAGCAGGTAGTCGCCATGGCTGGGCTGAACACACAGTTTCCTGCATGCCCCGCCCCCGTCTCTTTTCAGCTCTCCTTTGTCTTTAGCCGGCTGCTTTGAGTGGGCTAGGCCCGTGTGCGGTTCAGGAGCCAGTCAGAGATGGGGGAGTGTTGCATGTGGGGACCCCTCTCTGGCTCTTCCCCTTCCAGAATTTCTCTACCCTCTTTGGTATTTCCAGTTTCCAGACTTCACTTTTCTTATTCTTGAAGGACTGCAGCTTTTGTCATAGGTGCTGCTGCTGTGTGCTGACCATATCAGCCATAGGCCCAAAACCGCAAAGCATTTCTAACAAGCGTCAAGGTGATGCTATAATATTAATACTGTAGGGATGTTCTGAGAAGATAACCTCTAAGCTGAGATGCAGGAGAGGATAGCGTTAAAAGCACAGGCTTTAGAATCGGAGCAGACCTGGGTTTGACTCTCAGTTTGGCCGTGGGATTTTACACAGGCTGCTAGCCATTGCTAAGCCTGTTGCCTCACCTGTATAATTGGAAAATTGATAAGACTTAACCTCACTGGGTAATTGTGACAAAATATGCCAAAAGCAAAGTAGCCGTTAGTATTCCCCTCTGCTCACTGCAGGGAGCCATAATGTTAGTCCCCGGGGCTATCATTCCCTTCTGGCCATCCTCACCCTAGGAACCCAGCCCCTTTCCTTCCCAGGATCCGAGCACCTGTTTCCAGAGTAGAAGTGGAACTCCTGTCCACTGCCATAATCCATACAAACCACGTGTGCCGGGGAACTGCGGTGGACACCCTCCACCCCCCGCCCCGCCCCGGGAACCCTGCATGTAAACCTCGCCTCCATTAAACAAGCTTTCTGGTGAAAAATGACTTCCCCTGTGCTAATAAAAACTATATTAAAACAATCACCTGTCTACTCCGGAAAGCCGATGTTGACCACTAACAGCGGAATCACTGTAACCAAATAGAGGCTTTCTAAAAATAAGAACCAAGTGCTATTGAGGATTCCACACACAGGCCGAGTTTTCCTTTGAAGGGAAGACGCCGGTGAACTCATTCTCCTTTTGGCGTCGCTGGCCATCCCAGGCAGCCCTGGAAGCCTCGAAGCATCTCTGCTGACAGGAGAGGAAAGCCTTGACAAATGGGACTGTTTGATCATATCCTTCCAATGCATTTGCCCACTGACGCTCCGTGCCAGTCTTTCCGAGCAGAAGTGAATTTACGATGGACTCCGCACGCTGGCGTCTCCTCAGCAGAGCGGGGGCGGTCCCCTGTGGACCCCAAACGGCCATTTGATGGGCATTCTGGAATTCATTATAAGAGAATTTGGATGGGCAGGGCCTCAAGGGACAAAGAAAACAAAAATAGAAAGCAGAGGCTGGCTCGGAAAGAAGGTCACCACCGCAGGCCAGCTCTTGTCCCCACAGCTCCTTGGTGAAGCACGCGCATTGGAATTCCCCTCTTCCCTGGAACTGTCCCCATTCCAGCGGGTTCTGGCACCTGAGGAACACGGTGACCAAGACAGTTCTCTGCGGAGATGGAGAAGGTTCTGGGAGCCAGTGGCCCGTGGGCAGCCACAGAGGGGGCATCTCTTTACAGCAGATGCCATTAATAGTTTGAGTCTCATACTGAGCTGAGCCCTTCTGTATATTACCTGTCAGGGGCTGAACTGTGCCCCCAAATTCATATGTTGAAGGGCTAACCTCCTGTATCTCCGAATGTGACTGTATTTGGAGGCGGGCCTTTAAAGAGGTGATTAAGGTAAAATGAGGTCATGGGGGAGGGGGTCCCTCATCCACTCTGACTGGCGTCCTTATAAAAAGAGGAATTAGGAAATTAGGGCCCAGACACACACACAGACCACCTGCAAAGGGGCCTCAGCAGAAACCACCCACCCTGCTGACACCTTGCTCTCAGACCTCTAGCCTCCAAACCTGTACAAAACTTCATTTCTGTTGTTTGAGCCACCCCATCTGTGGTATTTTGTTGTGGGTGCTCTGGCAAACTAGCACACCCCCCTCCTTGTTGTTTTATTTTTATATCTCTGTAAACATGGTGTAAAGTCCATTTTCAAGGTGATGAATCAGAAGCTCAGAAAAGGAAAGTAACTTTACAGAGGTCACAGAGCCAGGAGGGGGCAGAGCCCAAGCATGTCTGATTCTAAATTCTCTTGTTATGGTCCCTCTGGCCACACTGTTCTAACCCCAAAACTTTCTTTGTGGCCTCCCCCAAGACACCAGGCTTGGAAATTCCCATGAGGACAAAAGCTCTAGTGGGGAACATCACCCAGGAAGCCGCGTGGGGATTTCAAAGGCCCCAGGCTGAGGGGACCGACCGTTGGGTCAGATGAGGCAAAAGTAATAGCTGCAAAGATGGTGAACACCAGCTCCACTTGGAGCTGGGCTGTGAGTCCCTGGTCGGCAGAGCTGCAGCCCCTGCTGCAGTGGGCTGCCATGGGCTACAGTGAGTGGCCGGCAGCCGGTGTGAGCTGCCAAGAGCCGCGGTGAGCGACCATCCAGAGGCTGGTGACCAATCTGCCTCACCCGGGAAGAGCGCAATAATGATACCAACATGGGCCAGTGAAGCATCGTCCTCCACAACTAGACTGAAGAACAAAAAGACAGCAACTTGTCTGTTCCCCTTCCCTGGTTCCCTAACACTGTTCCTCTCCCGAATTCCCCAATAAAATCTTTGAAAAAAAAAAGTAATACCTGCAGTATTTAGAGACAAGCAGCAAGGAGACCAGCTTTCCCCTTTGAGCCACAGCTGTTACACCTAAGGAAATTCTCACACTTGTTTCAGCAAAGGGGAATCCACCACATTTCCTGGGTTCAGAGGACATACAAACTGACAATGGATTTTTAGCTGGACCGTCTCCCTAGGAACTCTTTGTGTATCTATATGCTGCCCAGCCAACATTGTCATGGTGGGTAGAAATGCTTAGTTTGCACACTGCATGATTCACATGTGCCAAAAATTGTAACTTCACGTTTCCTTCTGAAGCTCAACTTCTGTTTTATGCACCAGGTCTGCCTGTTGGCAGAAAACTTGATCTAGCCCTGTGAGGTAAAAACGGTAGTCACTTCAAATTTAAACACAAGTCATTTCCATACCGCCGGCCCCCATCTTCCTCACCCTCTAGATGGCAGCTGCCCATGCTACTGTCATTACATCGTGGACACCTGCTGGGCATTTGCTGGAAAGTCAGAGACTCCAGTTCTCAGCCCTGGGCCCCAGGGGTCTCTCTGTTTCCCCTCATCCAGGTCCCAAGGTGTACAGGCCATCACTTCACTCAGTCTGAGCCCTCTCGGCCTCCCACCCTACCCCCATGCCCAGAGGGTACTTGGGCCCTTCCCTCAGGCTGAAAGAGACTGAAGGCTGCATCAGGCCCCGGACTGTGACCCTGTGCAGCGCGCTCTCCCCCTCTCCCCCTCCCTGTCTCCCTCTCCCCCTCCCTCTCCCTCTCTCCCTCTCCCCCTCCCTCTCCCTCTCTCCCTCTCCCCCTCCCTCTCCCCCCCTCCCTCCCTCCCTCGCCCCTCCCGCTCTCCCTCTCCCTCTCTCCCTCTCCCCTCCCTCTCTCCCTCTCCCTCTCTCCCTCTCCCCCTCCCTCTCCCCCTCTCCCCGTCCCTCTCCCCCTCCCTCTCTCCCTCTCCCCCTCTCCCCTTCCCTCTCCCCCTCCCTCGCTCCCTCTCCCCCTCCCTCTCCCTCTCTCCCTCTCCCTCTCTCCCTCTCCCCCTCCCTCTCTCCCTCTCCCTCTCTCCCTCTCCCCCTCCCTCTCCCCCTCTCCTCTCTCCCTCTCCCCCTCCCTCTCTCCCTCTCCCCTCTCCACTTCCCTCTCCCCTCCCTCTCTCCCTCTCCCCCTCTCCCCTGCCCTCTCCCCTCCCTCTCCCCCTCTCCCCTCTATCTCTCTCTCTTTCCCCTCCCTCTCCCTCTTGCTCTTCCTGTCTCACCTCCCTCTCCCCCTCTCTCCCTCTCCCCCTCTCCCCTGCCCTCTCCCCCTCCCTCTCCCCCTCTCCCCTCTATCTCTCTCTCTTTCCCCTCCCTCTCCCTCTTGCTCTTCCTGTCTCACCTTCCTCTCCCCCTCTCGCCCGCTCCCCTTCTCTCCCTCTAACTCCCCTCACCCCCACCCTCTCCCCCGCCCTCCTCCCTGCCCACTTCCCCTCCCCCTCCCTCCTTTGACCCCACCCCCAGAAGCACCTGGCTGCCTCCCAGAGCAGCAAGTGGTCTTGGCTCCCAGACACCCCCCTCCTTGTGCCCCCTCCACCCAGAGTGAGGAGCCCAACTCAGAGCCCTGGTCCAGGGACATGGAGCTTGCCTCTGGGGCCGCTGCTCCCCACCTCACCCCTCTCTCCTTAACTAGTCCCTAGGGCCAGGGCCTCTGGCAGTTCGGCTCCTCTCAACAACCTGTTGTTTTGAAGCAGAGTATTAGAAATGATTTGACTCTTGCAAATCAAAGTCTTGGTTCTTAAAAAAAGACCAGTGTTTTCTGCTTTGTGGTTTAAGAACTTCTAAGCCCCTGAGTTCTCACCTTAAAAATGGACCTAATTGTACCCCTTCTCAGGGGAAATAGTAAGAAGGAAGTGCGTCTGTTTTGGAAGGGCCAAGCCCCGGGCCCCTGGCTGTCTGTGTCCTGTGAAGTCCTGGCCCTAGACACTCATGCTGCCGAGTGGAGGGCCTGTCCAGACGGCCTTAGGCTGCAGCGCCTCGCCTGACAGCTGCACACTCCCCAGAAGTATGCACGCCCAGCCCGTTCCCTCCCTGCATTCAGCTTTCCTTCAAATGGCCCCAGTGCAGTGAGGCCCCCTGACTCCTCTGTCAGCATGAGCCCCAGCCCCACCCAGCACCCTCTTCCTCTCGTGCTGCTCTCTCTTGCCTGCTCTTATCACTACGTGATGTTCACGACACCCCTGTTTTTTCTTACATATTGCCTCCCACACACACACACACACACACTCACACACACTCACACATACACCTAGAATGCAAACTCCAGGAGAACATGGACTTTGACTCCAGGTCATGCATCCCTGAGTACAGGAGGCCAGTGCTCCCACGGGCCTCGCTTGCCCACCAGGTTCCAGCACTGCCTTTCCTCTTCCATTTTCTCCCCGCTGGGCTTTGGAGGACATGTGGCTTCATCTCCCTAGAATGTTCTCCCCAACCCCCGTTACCTGGCCAACTTTTGCTGGCTTTCAGGACTCACCACAAATGTCAGCCGTCCCTGACCCCTGCCTCCCGTCCTGGTCTGCGTGGGTCCCCGTCTTCCCGCGATCCCATGTACTGTATTTGTCACCACCCTGCACTGTGGGTAATCTGCCTCCCCCACCTGTGAGTGAGACCATTGGAAACAAAAGCTGTCTTGTTTCCTCTGTCCCTTCTGTCCCTCACCCAGACTAGACACCGAGACAGAGTGAAGTGTGTGCCTGCGCCTTCCCCATTCAGTCCACAAGCAGCGGGGCAGACGCTGTACTTGGTGCAGAAGGCAGCAGATAGGACCTCTGTCCTCCCGGGGACTGTGGGGAGACGGCCGAGAAACACGTGGGTGCATAATTGTGGATTGGCATTAGGGACCTGAAGGAAATAATCAAGTTGCTTTGATCAGCATCTGCAGAGGTATCCTGCTTGAGGAAGAATGGTCCGGGAGGCCCAGGAGAATGAATGAATGAATGAATGGAGTGAATGAATGAGTGAATGAATAAATGAATGAGATTACAAACACAACAAAGCTGAGACCAGAATGCCCCTCAGTCACTAGAAGCCCCTCTATTTTAGGGGAGTCTCTGTTGCCTCAGAATCCATAGGGCAGTAGGGGTGTATAGTGAGCCTAGTGTTATAGGTAGGGGACAGGGCAGATGCATTTACCCAGGGGTCCCCTTTCCAGTTGCTTATTTTGGGAGTTGGTGAGAAGGGGAGCGTTGAGATTGTGGACAATCCTGTCAGAATAAAATGCAGTCATTCCCGAGACACGTCTGTTGAAACCTGAAGGCTGGCCTTGGGGTCACCATGAAAAGACTGTGGAGCTCACACTCACACAGCTATAAACGGTTAGTGACACCCTAGGAGAAGGGCAATGACAGGGCATGTGCTGGGGAAAGGGCAGTGAAGGAGGGGCTCGCTACACTGCAGGGGTGGCGAGGGAGACGGAAGGTGACACTGCAGGGGTGGGGAGGGAGATTGAAGGTGACACTGCAGGGGTGGGGAGAGAGATTGAAGGCGACACTGCAGGGGTGGGGAGGAAGATTGAAGGCGACACTGCAGGGGTGGGGAGGGAGATTGAAGGCTACACTGCAGGGGTGGCGAGGGAGACGGAAGGTGACACTGCAGGGGTGGGGAGGGAGATTGAAGGTGACACTGCAGGGGTGGGGAGGGAGATTGAAGGCGACACTGCAGGGGTGGGGAGGGAGATTGAAGGCTACACTGCAGGGGTGGGGAGGGAGATTGAAGGTGACACTGCAGGGGTGGGGCGGGAGATTGAAGGCTACACTGCAGGGGTGGGGAGGGAGACTGAAGGTGACACTGCAGGGGTGGGGAGGGAGACTGAAGGTGACACTGCAGGGGTGGGGAGGGAGACTGAAGGTGACACTGCAGGGGTGGGGAGGGAGATTGAAGGTGACACTGCAGGGGTGGGGAGGGAGATTGAAGGCTACACTGCAGGGGTGGGGAGGGAGATTGACGGCGACACTGCAGGGGCGGGGAGGGAGACTGAAGGCGACACTGCAGGGGTGGGGAGGGAGATTGAAGGCGACACTGCAGGGGTGGGGAGGGAGATTGAAGGTGACACTGCAGGGGTGGGGAGGGAGATTGAAGGCGACACTGCAGGGGTGGGGAGGGAGATTGAAGGCGACACTGCAGGGGTGGGGAGGGAGATTGACGGGGACACTGCAGGGGTGGGGAGGGAGATTGAAGGTGACACTGCAGGGGTGGGGAGGGAGATTGAAGGTGACACTGCAGGGGTGGGGAGGGAGATTGAAGGCTACACTGCAGGGGTGGGCAGGGCGAGTGACGGGGCCACTGCAGGGGTGGGGAGGGAGACTGACGGCGACCCTGCAGGGGTGGGGAGGGAGATTGAAGGTGACACTGCAGGGGTGGGGAGGGAGATTGAAGGTGACACTGCAGGGGTGGGGAGGGAGATTGAAGGCAACACTGCAGGGGTGGGGAGGGAGATTGAAGGCGACACTGCAGGGGTGGGGAGGGAG
This sequence comes from Aselliscus stoliczkanus, assembly GCA_033961575.1. Lineage (NCBI taxonomy): Eukaryota > Metazoa > Chordata > Mammalia > Chiroptera > Hipposideridae > Aselliscus > Aselliscus stoliczkanus. Next base: position 58,472,743 of record CM066739.1, read on the forward strand.
ATTGAAGGTGACACTGCAGGGGTGGGGAGGGAGATTGAAGGCGACACTGCAGGGGTGGGGAGGGTGATTGTAGGCTAGAGTGCAGGGGTGGGGAGGGAGATTGAAGGCGACACTGCAGGGGTGGGGAGGGAGACTGAAGGTGACACTGCAGGGGTGGGGAGGGAGATTGAAGGCGACACTGCAGGGGTGGGGAGGGAGACGGAAGGCGACACTGCAGGGGTGGGGAGGGAGACTGAAGGTGACACTGCAGGGGTGGGGAGGGAGACGGAAGGCGACACTGCAGGGGTGGGGAGGGAGACGGAAGGCTAACAGAAGCGGAGGGAGTGGGGACGGCTCAGGCAGAGAAGAAAGCTGGGAAAAGGCCAGGAGAGTCCAGGAGTGCCCGTGGCGCGGCGTGGTGGTGGAGGAGGGTGGAAAATGGGTGGCCGAAGGTGTTGAGGCCGAACTGGGCCTGTGGGGCTCAGCTTGTGGTTCTAGAAGGCAGCTCGCAGAGGATGGAGACACATTCAAATTCAGATACGGCTTCCGGAGGGCTTGCCCAGTGGATCCCTGCCCAGGAGGGCGCAGGCAGGATGGCAGGGTCTCTAGCGTTAGGAAGGCAGATCCTTGGGGATCCAAAGGCAGGAAGGCAGGGCATGGAGCTGGAATCTGGCTCGCCCAGACCGACAAGCGGGGAGAGCCCCCCGAGTTCCCGCCCAGAGGCATTATTAGGGGGCGATGTCCTGGGTGAGTCTCTTCTGCTCCTCCCAGGTGCTGCCCTGTCCCATGGTGTTCATGGAACGGGCCACACCTTTTGACAGCAGGTGCAGGGGACAGCCAAATGGAGCCCTTTTGTCCGCAATGCCACTTCCCGGCCTTGGAAGAGCCCAGCCCACACCCCGGGGGTGGCACCTGTGCTCCCCAGGACAGGGAGGAATTGCTTCCTGTTGTCCTTCCAGGTGTTCTGACACAAAGACATCTTGTGAGAGGTCCCCAAATGCCAGGCCTACCGCCTCCCTGAATGAGAATCAGTGCAGGCGTATGGCAGATACAAGGCTGTTTCCTAACAGTCAGCGAGAGCCAGCACACACTGGCATGTGCTGTGTGCTAGGGTGTAAGTGCGTATACATGCGTGCGTAAGTGTAAGTGCTTGTGTACCGGCTTATCAGATTCTATCGCGCCAACCAGGCCACCTTGAGGCTCAGTTTTGTGGGCGCAGTGCGTTGGCCTCTCAGCTGGAAGCCTGCCTTCTGTGCCTCTGTGCACAAGGGTCCTTCTGGGGACAGCCTCCATTCCCAAATGCTCGGTTCCCCATCGATGAGACCCGTTCACTGCTTTCTTTAAAAGTCTGACAAATGAGGACACACATTGCTCCTGGCAGGTAGAGTGAGCACGGGAACCAGGCTGGTGAGGCGTCTGTCCGCCAGTGCACACCTGGCTCTCAGTGGCTTGTGGACCCGCCCCCACACAGATCAGCTGGAGGATGGGCAGGTGCGCACAGGGCTCTCCGCCCTACCCCACCCGCCTGGCCTCGGGCCCCTGGATCTACTTCCTTATGGTGTTTCTTGTGTCATAAAGCTGCACCCCTCCCTCCGCCACCCCGAGGGGCTCTCCCTGCCCTCCCAGCCCAGCCTCAGAGGCATTCTCTGACCTCCCCAGGTGTGTCCTGAACAGCCCTCTCTGATCAGAACGCTGCTCCCTGAGTCTGGAGCTTAATGCCCTTGTCATTTTGCCTCTGGTGCTCTGGCCATGTTCCTGCACCACTTGGGCATGGACTGGGCAGGACAGGAAGTAGAACAGGTCAGAAGCAAGGAAGAGAGGAAATAAAACAGAGGAAGAAGGAAGAGGAGACAAAAGTAAGAGCATAGCAGAGCCGCAAAGGGAAGGGAAGAGGAAGAGGAAGAGGGACGCTGCTTTGGCAGTGGAAAGACAAGGAGGATCATGGGATAGAAAAGAACTTGCTGTGTGGGGCAGGGGCAGGGGGAGTGAGCTGGGGGCTCAGCACAGCATTAGGCCCAGAAGGGTGGGGCTGCGGACCAAAAGGAAGAGGTGAGGTGAAAACGGCAGCTGCCAGGAAGAGACAGTTGTGGAAATCTGTGCTGGTCCTGGGCTGGTGGTTCTCAAATTTAGTGTGAATCCAATCACACGGGAATACAGATTGCTAGTCCCCATTCCACAGTTCTGAGTCTTTCGGTGTGGGCAGGGTCCTGGAAGCCTGCTTTTGTTTTTGTTTCCAAACAAACAGCTCAGGAGCTTCTGAGGAAGGTGCTCGGAAATGCACTGTTAGGAGGGCACCGGGCACATCGAACTCTGAGGCATACAAGGAACTCAACTGCATTGTATCATGAATGCAGAAGCTGAGCTCCAGCGAGGGGCTGATCTGCCCTCTTGGTACCCACGGAAAGCTAGGGGGCCGGCAGATGCCTCCTGAATGACAGGATTCCCGTCAGGGCTGGAAGGTTGATAGACCGTCTCCAAGGACCCTTTCATCTGGAAGAATCCTTCTCTTCTCCTGAAATTGGATGCCCATCTTGGTCTGGCTAGCTAGATTCTGCATTCAAAGACCCAAAGCTGGCCCCAGACTCCTTCCTCCTCTAGCCATATGTGGTAGACAGCAGAAGGGCTTTGCCCGTTTAAAGACAGATTTTAAGAACCGATTTTGTGCTTTACAACCTACTTTAAAGTTGATGCCAATTATCTAAACTCGATGTGCAATATTTTACTCACACCTATTTACTTGAGTATCTCTAAATTCCTTGCAAGGAGGCTTGTGTTTTGAAGTCCATATAAAGTATCGAAGTCGAGGTCAAGGTGGCGGCAGGTGTGGTTTCTTCTAAGGCCTCTTTCCTTGGCTGGCGGATGGCCACTTCTTGCTGTGTCCTCACATGGCCTTTCTTATTGCAAAGGAATGGGGTGTGTGTGTGTGTGCGCGCGCACGTGTGTGTGTGTGTGTATGTACATCTATATCATAGAATATTACTCAGCCGTGTGTGTGTGTGTGTGTGTACATCTATATCATAGAATATTACTCAGCCATAAAAAAGAATGAAATCTTGCTACTTGGAACAACACTGATAGACCTTGAGGGTATTACGCTAAGTGAAAAAATAAGTCAGACAAATACCAATGATCTCACTTATATGTGGAATTGAAACAAACCCAATGTGTGGGTTTAAAACAAAACCAATATGTGGAAAATAAACAAAACCAAGCTGATAGATACAGAGAACAGATTGGTGGTTGTCAGAGGCAGGGACGGGGGTGAGCAAAATGGGTGAAGGCGCTCAGTTGTACAGCTAGAAAGTGGTCATGGGGAAGCAATGCACAGCATGGTGGCTGTAATTAACAATATTGTATATTTGAAAGTTGCTAATAGAATAGACCATAAAAGTCTCCATCACAAGAAAAAAAATGGGTAACTGTTCTGGTCTAGACAATATAAATAAGTTTTCATTAAAATGTCAAGGTGATAAGAGAATGTTTTTTTTAAAAGCTTGGGAACTATTTTAGATTTTTGAAAAGACAGCTAATCGGATGGATAATTCTTGATTCTATTCTGGATTGAAAAAAAACATAATAAAAGTTTTTAAAAATATTATGGGGACCTTTGAGTTTGGTCTGCATGATAGAGAACAGTATGTTATTGTTATGTAGGATGACGCCCTTGTTCTCAGAAGACACGTACTAAGATATTAAGGAGAATAATAATTGGGTTCTCTGTGAAAAGAACTCTCATGACAGGTCACTGGAAAATACTTGTGTGAATGTGCATGCATGTGGAATGAAAGGGGTAATGCAAATTCACCAAAATGTTAACAATTGATAAATCTAGATGTAAGGTGAAGGGTAAATGGGGATTCACTGTGCTATGCTTGCAGCTGTTCTGTAGGTTTGAACTTAAAAAAAAATTAAAAGTTGGGGAAAGTATTAACAAGTACAAAGAATAAGTGGCATGTACCATGCTCATTATGTGTATCGACACACCACGTGTGTGTTGGGGTGTCCCTTTCTGCAACGAAGGCCAAGATCTTACTGCCCCCTTCAGACAAGGCACAGTGAGATGAGATGACCTCCCCAAGGTCACAAAGAATTAAGTAAGTAAAGTGAAATAAAGTGTCCAGTAAGCAGGAACCAGAAAGCCAAAAATTCAGACACCCATCACCAAATTTCCAGAACTTTCCTACTCCCATGAAAAGATCTCCTTCCCCTTGACTGAACAGGAAAATTCAAATACAGGATTCTGCTCCTTTTTATATCAGTAAGTAACCTGTTGTGTAGATTAAAAGATGAGTCCAGGAAGAGAATGTACGAAACCATGAAGGTAGGGGTGCTAAGGTAGTGGGATTCAAGTTGGTATTCTCTGACATTGTTTGCCTTTGGCTCTTTTGATGTCTGGCCAGGGGGAGAGCAAGACAAGGGATTAACAGCGCTATGAATAACCACCATCAGCCAGCCACCAGTTAGGGACTCGCTGGAGATGGCACTTGTCAGACTTCAGGGTCTCTGGGCTGCACGTTTTCCTTCCCTTCATTCATCCCCCATTCAAACCCCAGCAATCCTGCAGCTCAGGGCCCCTGGTCAACTCAGGGCCCTTGGACCCAATCTCGTGCCTGTGGCAAGTCTCACTGGGGCTTAAAAGCATGGGGAACAGTAGACCGGGAGGTGGCCCAGCCAGTCCTCCGTGGAGTCAAAGGAGTGCTCTGCCGCTGAAGTGAAAAAAGCCCTCTGCTGTTGCAGGGCCTTGAGGGGGCCGGACTGGGGGAGACAAGAATATTTCTTGCTCCCTCCCTCAGGTGAACCAAAGGCAGTTCGCACCTGGGCTTTCTGGACTCCGGGCCCGGTTTGAGCGTTTCTGTCTGCTGGTTGGTCAGAGGCGATGGCTTTCAGGCCATGCTTTTGCAGCCCCTGGCATATGTGAGCTTTCATAATGTGTGTCATGCATTAAATAGCTTTAGAAAATCTGTTCCATTTTCTGGTTTGCCTAAAATGGCTTGTTCTAGAAGAGATAGCAGAGCCTGGTATCTGCTGAGTTTTTGTAACTCCGAAGTCTTGTCAGAAACAAGTTGTGGAGTGTAGCGGGCTGCCTGGGATATTCCCCAGAGACCCCCATCCAAGGCGAAGTACATGGCAGGGAGGACAAGGTACAGTAGGAAGGAGAATGACAGAGAAATCTCTATCTGGTGAGAAGAACTCATGGGGTTTTGTGCAGCCAACATAGAGATGTACAATGTGGAGACCGTAGCTCCTGTTCCTGCCTCGGGGAGAAAAGTGAGGCACAAGAATGACGAAAGAGTGGCCTGGCCTGCTTCCCTCTCCCAGCCCCACCCCTGCAGTCTTTCCTCTGGTGGCACAAGAGCTAGAGGCCTGCCGGAACTACCGACGTGATGGCGCTCGGGCCTATGATCAGTAGACTGGGTATCGGTGTAAGGTTAGCTAGTGTCACTTCATGGAGTCAGGGTAAGAGGAAAAAGAAATCAAAGCCTGTTAGTTTGATCATTACATTTTAATTCTAAAAATAATTTTATTTTCATCTGCTACAGTGAGCTAGGGAAGTATGGAGACACAGAAATAAGTACCACACGGTCCCGTCTCTCTCTGTAGAGAGGAGATGAAGTTGCTTAGAACCAGGGCCGTAAACCAATAGAAAACGGGAGACGGACAATCCAGGAAAAAGAGAGGGTAATTGGTAAGCAGCACCCCAGTGCGTGTGAGAGGAGACAGGGTCCATACCAGGGGCTGGACATGGCACATCTCTTCTACAGAGACAGAAGGGACAGAGGAGAGGGACAATTGTGCAGCAGCGTGGTGGGCATACGGCGAGGTCGCCACCATTATACCCCTGAGTTTGCAATAGAGCCACTTGGAGCCATGCTGAATTTTCCACCAGTATCATCTCAGAAGCTTCTCAAACAGAGGGCTTACATTAAGGAAGAAAGAACGAGAAATAATTTAAAATCATTAGATTAAGGATTTGTAGGGAAAGTACTTAATCGTAGTTAGGAGTTACTGCTTTAAGTAAATCATCCTCTCCAGGCATATTCTTCTTAAGGCTGGTGATCAATTCCTTTGAAGTTAACATTTTTAATAAAACAATTCCACTGGCTTTTAAAAAATATACCTCGTTGTTTATGTAACAGTATAAAGCAATGAGTCAGGGAACTTATTTCCAAAATATAAACGTAGATACAAAACCTAGAGGATGAATTAAGGCAATACAAACATCAGGTCAAATGCTTGCTGTCACGGGATTTACTAGTTTAACCGGAATTCAATACATTGGATCTTGTAGGCCTAGGTTGTGCATTGACCTAAAATCCAGCACTACAGGAGTCCTGCAAATGTTATGGGACATCTAAGCTAGAGCTGGCTTTGCCTGGAATGTCACAATGTCTTTGACCAGCTGGTCACAAATATGATAGCCCTTTTGGCCACTTGCTGCCACCAGAATTAAGTATTAGAAAATGTCTCTCCTGTGCTTCAGGCTGTGGAGGAAAAGCAAAGAACCTGGGGTCTGGGAGGCAGCACCCCCTCCCCTGATCGGCTCCCCACTGAGAAGGCGATCGCTCACGCCAGCTAATGTGCATCTTCTTTCTCACTGCTTTGACTCTTCCGGCCCCAGACGTGACCACTCCATGGTTCAGTAACTTATGGTCCTTTCCACATATCCTAAGCAGTCTTTGCTCCTTTAAATTTGCTATTATTTTAACTCAACTTGAACCTTAGGCAGTGTGGACCTGGGGTTCATGGGGGGTGTCGTGCTGAGCACTGGACATAGGGTGAGGTCAGAGGGTGCAGAGTACCTGCCTGGGGCCCCGTTTGGGTGGTCGCTCTGGGACACTGCTCAGTTCACAGAGTGAAGCAGAAGCACAGGACAGCACGTCTGAGCTGGAGTGACAGGGAGAGAGCCCACGTGCGCCCCTCTCCTCTGAGCTAAGCTCTGGGAGGACTGGGAAGGGAGAGCGCCCAGCCTCCGTCAGTTGAGAGCCGGCCTCCATTGCTCTCCATTGGCTTTCTTCCCTCAGTAATTCACAGCAACTGCATTTGCCTGATTATAAAAGCAATAGGTTCTTGTTTAAACATGTCAGGCAATTCAGAAAGATATTTTTACAACAAAAACTTCTTCCAGTCCCACCACATGGAGTTAATAGTCTACGTATGATAGTAGCCTGTGTATGTACTTTATTAATGCACAAAACGGGGCCCCTTTGCAAAGCCAAGGCTGCACCCCGCAAACCTGCCTCTGTTTGTCCTAATAGCATGACAAAGGTTTACACCTGCTTTCTGACACTCAGCTTCAATGATCATTCATAAAACGACACTAAGATCACAATCATCTGTCACCCCTACCTTCGTACAAGTTAAGCATTTTTCTTTAAAACAAATTTACCGATATCCTTTGGGCTATAGGGGATGTTTTCTATTTTGAAATAAAGGTGCACGATTCTTACCGCGGTTGCCTCACCACTGATGTCGACATAGAAGTTAGAAAAAGTGAAGCCAAACAGTGAATCTGTGTACTTACTTTACCATACTATTTTAAACAGTCACCTGAAAGCACACAAGCCTACGGCCGTTAAAAACACACTGGTAAAGGCCTGGTGTAAAACATTGGCTGCTGGAGACGCATCCGGGCTATGTCTCCAGGTGTAAGGCTTTCTATACCACCGCACAGACATCAGATCAGTCTTGGGAGAGATGAAGTAAATTGTGATTTTTTTTTTCTCCCACTTCGTGAAGCAATCATGCTTATTATTTTTCTCTGCTGTCCCCTTTAGTCACGGTGTTTTTGTTGACCCACAGCAGGTGGCACTTATAAACGTGATGTCACGCCCAGAGGAGGAATGAAAAAGCCTGTGGAGGAAGCAGACCAGCCTTGGCGAGATGGCAGCACGTCCGTCAGCCGGAGAGAAACAAGAGGTAGGCAACCCGTCCTACAGCCCGCGGCTCCCCAGAGGCGGAATGCTTCCTCATTCAGACTGGGAGCTTTCAATCCCCATCCACACCTGACGAGCTTGTAAGTTTAAGTCGGTGTGAAACAAGGATAATGACAGCCAGGTATGGTGATGAGCATTAAACGAGCCAATGAGTCAAAGCCTTGCTGCGGAAGCCAGACGTGGTGAGTCAGCAGACGCTGGCTACGCTGAGGAGCTCATCTCCCTCTCCTTGTTTTCACTGAGTGTCATATGTGCCCAGGGGTACGGGGACCACAGAAAAGAGTCCCTGACTGACTTTTATTGAGCATTGCCAAATATTGGGCCAGATTCTTTGTATTATTGAATCCTGACAATAAGTCATCACAGAGCTGGGCAAAGGTGGCCAGGACTACGGGGACAGGCTGCTTGTTATAGTCTCGCGTGGACAGAACTCCTGTGTGAAGACTTGCGGGGCACAGCAGACAGGGAGAAGCCAGAGGAAGGCCCTTGGATGGGAGTGTGCCTGCCGTGGTGGAGGGATGGCAGGGTGGCCGGGGAGCGAAAGCCAGAGGGGCGCAACCCAAAGAGGGAATGGGTCAGACGGACGTGGCCCGTTGGACGTGTTAGGAATATTGGCTTTTGCTCTCACTGACAACTGTGGCCAGATTTTGAACAGGAATATCCGTTCACTGTGCTGGGGCCCCCAAGGGAGATGGAGGTTTGCAAGCGTCTCCTTGTGAGAACCTTGAAGCCCAGGGATCAAGTGCAGTGTCAAGTGCAAATGTCCAGACTCCACAGGGTGACCTCGCCAACGGGCAAAGCTGACCAAGGGGCTTTCCTGCTTACGGGCCTCAGTGCTTCCTACGGCCCACAGGCTCCGTCCATATTCCTTTAGTAGGAAACACAGTGTCTCATAGTTGAGCCCTGGCCAGTGTCTGCTGCTCGTCTCCCTCCATTCAATCCTGGGCACACTGTTCCCTCTGCCTGAAATGCCCTCTCTAAATTCTGAACTCCTCCTCATCTCTGCGGCCCAGGCCTGGTAAGTGCCCCCTCCATCCCTCCCTGGGTCTCTTCTAAGGCAGAGCTCCCCTCATCCTCCCCTGCAGTCTCAGAGCCCGCCAGGTATAGCTCCATAGCCCCATGCACAGAAACATAACAGCCCACAGGCCTGAGAGGCAGGGTCTGGGGTGGGGCGACCACAGCTTTAGAACTAGACTCACCGGGGTGAAAAGCCAACAACTCGCTGCCATATGTACGTCTAAGTGTGTGACTTCGTTTCTCTAAGCTCAGTTTCTTTTCTTTTTTTAAAAAAATTATTTTATTGTGAAATAAGCATTTTTTTAAAATTAGTTTCAGGTATATCTAAGCTCAGTTTCTGACAAAGGTCATAGTGCCTTTTTTATGGGATTGGTGTCAAGATTAAACGAGGCAACCTAAGTAATCCCCCAATATGGGAGCAGCACACACTAGGTCCCGAAAATGTGCTGTTCCCCTCCAGACCTTCAGCTTTTCCAGGACAGAAAACGAAGTTTTGTTTTAACTGTCCCCAGCATCTCTGTGTGGCCCGTGGCACATACATGGGGTACACACTCACCTGAGCAGGCCGTGTCCTCTGAGAAGCAGCCGTGTGCGTGCTCACTGTAGGAGGGTGACAGGACCCTGACGGGGACCGTGGTGTGTGAATCCCCCGGGGCTCGTGTCACACCAGTGGCTTCCCTCAGCAGCAGCCGGAGCTTGTACGTGTGTCTCCAGGGAACGTCCATCGGTCCCCCCATGAACATGCTTCTCACCGCCCTTCGTGCCACCTCTCACTTCCGTCTCACTCGCCTCCTGCCCCTCAGCCTGTTCTCTCTTCCTCCACCACTGTCTCCGCACGCCATCTGTCTCCTGGCCTGCCCTCCGCTCCGGGTTTGCGAGCCGTCCACAGGCCTCACCAGAGCAGCCTGGCCTCCTCCCAGCAGCCCTGCCTCTCTGAAGCTTCTGTGAGCCCAAAACCGTCCCCAAGGAGAAGTGTGCCGCAGAGCCTGCCGGTAAATTCACCTTACCTGTTACCCACAGGAGGCCACGAGTGCACCAAGCCGGTGGTGATCTTTTACACACAATGTGAGCGTGTTTCATCCCGAGGTATTAAGAAGCGTGTAGGGCAGATACAGAAAAAGCCCCCAGTATCAGCTGAGGCAGTGGGTGGGGCGTGACTCCAGAGTCACCTGGACACACGTTTGGGTACCCGCTCTGCATCTTCCTGGCGGCATCGTACTTGCGTCGCTCAAGCTTTCTAGGTCTTCTTTATTTGTAAGACAAAGCTAACAACACCTGTCATGCAGTTATTATAATATTGGGTTGTCGGAAAAGTCATGACGTAGTTTTTCTGTGTTTTTCGTTGCAAAAATGTGTCATGACTTTTCCGACAACCCAATAGTTGGTAATGTGTGTTTGTTATCTGTCAATGTGTGACGAATCAGCCCAAATTTAGTGTTTTAACAGCAATAGTTGTTTTGTGGGTCAGGAGTCTGAGAGCGGCTCAGCCAGCTCCTCGGGCTCGGGGTTTCTCTTGAGTCAGTTGGTGGCTTCCTCAGTCACATGTCTGCTGCCTGGGCTGGGGGGACAAACGGCGGGGCATCTCGCTCCACCCCTGGGGCCTCCCGCAGGGCCCTTCCCTGGCACGGCCCCTTGGCGGTCCCCTGTACTAGCCTGTTCCCGAAGTCTCACAGTGTTGCTTGCTCCCACTGCCTTCTTTCTATTCCTTAGCAGTGAGTCCCTACTGCCAGCCCATAATCAAGGAGAGAGGCACGAGGCTCCTCCTTTTGAAGGAGTGTCAAAACTTTGTGCAGGAACTTCGAAAGCTCTGCTGTGTGTTAAGTGCCTGGTCTTCAATAAGGAGTGACAATTTTTCTCTTTTAATTAATCTGATGACTTAAAAATAAAACAGAAGAATGTCTCTGCCCCCTACCATTCTCGTTACTCCCCACAAACATATCCATCCTGTGAGGAGGTAAGGAACTCATCAGTTTAGGCAAGAGATAAAAAGAATGAAAAGTAGAAGCAAAATGTAAATAGCTGACATTTATTGGTCACTCGCTCTGTGTCAAGCCCATGGCAACTGCATTTTCCATCTTAACCCTCAGAAAGTTCTATCACTCACCTTTTTTACGGAGGACAACTCTAACGTCTGCTGATGTTCAGTGAATGGTCCAGGGTTAGAGCCCAGCAAAGGCACAGCAGGAGCGGAACCCACCTGGGTGGCCCAGGCTGTGTGCTCAGCCCCTGTGCCTGCTGCCCAGACCATCTCACTGCATGGTCAGCCGAGAACCTTTGAATGAAGTTTTCCTTCCGTTGATTACTGTAATCGAGAGATAGGGTACCTGAGGGAGAAGATGAAAACAGAACCCAGGAATTCAAGAGGCCCTTGAACTCAGAAAGAGAAAGGCCAGGTCATTGCTGATGGAGCGAGAGCAGAGAGTTGGGGCCCCACGCAGACAGCCAGGAGGCAGGGGTCTGGCACGGAGGGCTGCACAGTCTTAATGCGACCACCTGCCACCACCGCTGGGCCAGCTCGGCTGTCTCAGGTTGGAAAGTTCATCACTGCCCCCCAAACCTCCCCTCCCAGGAACAATTCAGGGGCTTTCCACAACTTTCCTCCAGGGTGTGGAAAGCACCCCTGAAAATTCACACGAAGAGATAATGAAACAGGGACTGAGGACAATCTTGTCATCAGGTGCAGTCCTGGCCGGGCTGTGGGTGGGGTGCCAAGGGCACAGACCCAGTACTGTCCTGGGCCCTGGACGCAGGCCAGCAGCGTTCACACGCATGGAGATGAGCTGTGTGCTCCCAGGTGTCCTGAGAACTGGAGCGGCGCCTGGGGCAGTGGGCCACACCCAGCACCTCCTTCCCCCACCTTCTGAAACCTGCCCCTGGGTTTCCGTCTCCATCGGTTCCTCTCCGCTCCTGTCGTCTAAGCTCTTTTCAGAGTCCGGATGCTCTCAGAGCGCTTTCCTCTTTCCTTCTGTCGTGTGGCCTTGCAGAGTATTCCTAATTCACACTCTTCTAAGCCAGTCCTTCAGAAACCCTTACGAAGCAGGTACTATGCCCCAGGCACTGAGTGGACACTGGGACCCCACAGGGAGCAGGATAGCGGAGTCCCTGGCTTCCCTGAGCAGCTGTCCTGGGGACTTCCGTGAAAGGAGCCTCTCCAGGTGGGGGAGAGACAGGAAGAAGCCACCCAAGGTCCTGTCAGTAATTTGTCCTCACACCTGACTGAAACCTCAGCCTGGGAGTGAGACTGTCCCTGTGTTGAGCAACAGCCTGGGGCAAGTCACTTGGGCTCTCAGCTCTGATGACTTGTTCCCCTGTGCAACCTGGGAGTTCACCTACACAGGCTCAGCCAAGGCAGGAATGTGGTCGGTGCTGGGCCTCTGTCACCGCCACCTGCCTGCAAATTTCCAGCCGCAGGATACAGGGGAAGAGAAAGTTGCTCCATCACCCAAGGTGTTTCCTCTTGCTCTGACCCCTTTCATGTTTGCAATAGCCGTCCCATGGGCCTTTGCGTGTTTTGTCCACACACCGTCCTGAAAGCAGGTGCTCGGCCTGCTGGGATCACATGGGGCACGTGGCTAGGGGGTCAGTGCACAATTGCTTTACGCTGAAAGTGTGCAGGGTAGGGGGAGTTAAAAGACTTAACTAGAAAGTATGTAAAGTATCAGATATACATGAAGAAAAATACCAGGAAATCAAATGAAAATTACTCATGAATTTTAAAGTGGAAGACACAGGAGGTGAAATAAACTGACTCAGCTCCTTGGCTGGGAGCTTCAGGCTCTGCACCCCAGTCCTCCAGGGGGTTCCTTTCCCTCTCCTCCATTCTGCTCTGTGCACCTGCTTAAGAGCTCTGGTAAGAGACCTCCCCTCCAAGGGTGCCTTTGCTTTGTGATACCTCCTCTCAAGTGCTCTCCCAGCAGGAAGGGAATGTGGGTGCCTAAGATGAGCCTTGTTTGGCTGTTCACAGGCTTCTGTGATGGCAAACCTAGCCAGGGACCAATTCTTCTCCCCTGCAATAACAGCCTCCAATGCAGTGACGTCCCAAGGTAACTTAAATGAGCAGCTCGGAAACGTCATCAACGACCCAGGTTCTTTCCATCTCCTCCCTCTGCCATCCTCAGCTTGTAGGTGCTTGTTCCCTGGGTATCTGGATAGCTGCTTCCCTTCCAAGCATTGCACGCTCACACAGTCACATGGGGAGGCAGGAAAGAGGGCGCCGTCCTACCATGCATCCCTTTTAAAGAACCAGGAAGCTCTCCCAGTAGCCCCGCTGCAGGTTTCCCCTCCCGTCACACTGGATGGAATTACAGCACAGAATCACAGGCCGAAGGGTGGGATTGCTGTGACTGTAGTGTCTGATGCAGGCTCTCCTACCTCCTGGGGCTAGAAAGGGAAGGACCTGTCTCCCCCTGAAGAGTATGGGACCCAACACTTGTACCATATCAGGGTTCAGTCAGCAAAGTGGAGTCCAGCTAATGGGTACCAGAGGGAGGCAACTGACAGAGTGAGTGATGTGGCACCTCCATTTCCCTCATCTGCCATCACAGATAAACCTTGTGGCAAGAGTGGAATGAAAGAGCTTCATTACCTTTTGTTTTTAATCACGTCATTCAGGCAATATTTCATCAGGCAAGGCCATCAGACTGCTTTCCAAACTTGAAAATCGGTTTCATAACTTGGAAGGAACGAAGCCAAGGTCGGCTGAATTCTGACCTTTCCCACCGAGCAGGTTATGGATGTGTGTCCCTACTGGTGTGTATGATACACACTGTACCTCAGCGTCGTGGGAAGGGCAGTCAGAAGCGCAGTGTGTGAACACTGGTCTCACTGGCCATCCACTCTGCTAGGATGTCATGCCTCGCATCACACAGATAAGCAAAGGGAAGAGCAGACGGGAAGGGTTCACCCGAGGTCAGCTGATGCAGTGGCTGAGGTGAGATGGGACCTGCTATGTCAGCCACCAGTTTGCACAAAGCCCCTTAGCTCCAGCTAGGGCCCACCTGACCAAAGGGCCTTCTCACAGTTCAATGAATACCTGCAAATAATGAGAGTCCCACAGACACTGTAGCCCACAAGAGGGGGCAATGGGGACAAGGAAATGAGAGGTGGCCTTCCCGAAATGGAGCCATCCCTCAAAACATACAGAAAGCGGGGGTGTTTAGTCTTGGAGTTCAACAAACCTGGGGCCAGCTGATCTTCTGCAGCTTATATAGCTAAGTTCCAGGGTACGAGAAGAAGTAAAAAGGGCATTTAGTGATCCAGTTAAAAATAGATGTGATGCTTCCATGCCAGATGAATGTGGGTTTAAACAATATTAAGAGAAAAGGCCTTTGTTCCTGGTTCGCCTTCTCCATTGATCCAGACGAGGTTCCTGAATGTCTGAACTTCCTTCAAGCATATTAAGATGCACCTTTACCACCTGTTAAAAATAATTGATACACAGCTCAATAAACGTTGATTTGTGTTGCACTTGACTTGTTGAAAGAAACGTTTTTAGACATTTTACTTAAATATTAATTTCCTTTCTTCAATACTGTAGTTTTCTTTCGATGTTTTGAGTTTCCATTTTCCCCATATCTCACATATTTTAATGGACCCTTGAAAAAGGCGAAAGCCTAGGGCCTATGCCTACGGGATCACGTAGGTAAAGTGAGACACTGTGGATCTGTAGACCCTGTAACACCACATAGAGGGAGCCCTGGTAGCTGAGTTGGGGGAAACAACCATTTCACCCCTCAGCCATCTAGCTAACAGGACTAGCTAACATCTGCATATTACAGGTACCTTACCCGGCTCTTTCATGTACAGATGGTCCCTGACTTACAATCGGTCAACTTAATGATGTTTTGACTTTATTATGGTACGAAAGCTATAACCTTCAGTAGTAATGGTACTCAAATTTTGATCTTGTCCCGGGGCTGGCGATATGTGGTAGGATACCCGCTGGTGATACTGGGCAGCGAGCTGAGCTGCAGCTCTCAGCCAGGCACGTGGTCACAGCTGATACTCTCTAGCGTACCAGGCTTCCGGTGTTTCTCGGCCATTGTGGTCTGTGTGTCTGTATCCCAGCATGGCTACAAAACACCCATCCGTGACGCCTGCGTCTGGTGGGAAGAGGAGGAAGGCAATCATTCTTAACTTGAAACTCAAGATAATTGCCCAGCCGTAGGCTAATGTAAGTGTTCTGAGCCTGTTGAAAGTAGGCAGGGCTAAACTATGACGTTTAGTAGGTTAGGTGTTGTAAATGCATTTCTGACTTACATTTTCAACTTACGATGGGTTTACCAGGACTAATCCCACTGTAAGTCATGGAGTGTCTGTGTTTCATTTTATTGGATTCTCTGCAACAGCCTAATATAGACACAAAATCCATTTAATTGATAAGGAAGCTTTGATTCAAAGAGGTGAACTTGCTTAGAATCTCACAAGTAGTAAGTGAAAGAACCCAGACTCGAAGGTCTCACCAGTCCAGAAACTGTGCACCTTGGGTCACGAGTTCAACTCCTTGTTGATAACCATCTGCTGAGTTTTCTATTTCTTGACCGGTTGACTGCACTTCTGGAAGCAAGGGGCCCTAGCTTGTCCTGGTGGAGTGCCATTTTGTCTAATAAAATAGGGCCCATCAGAAAGACCCCAACCATCCCATTAGAGGCACTGAGGGATCAGCCATAGCTTTAGTCAGAGAAAAGTCCAGTGGTATGTTCTAGGACATGGCGTCCCACAAATTCTTCCCCGGTGTCAGCCAAGCACAACCCATTTGCTTATATTTCTCTTTGGTCTGATTTTCACTTGAGTGAGCACTGAAATGTTGGCATTGTAAGTAATGGAGGAATCTGGAAGTAAGATCTGAGCCACCCTAACGTGGGAAGTCTAAGTGGGAAAGATGTTACACTGCTGGGGACAGCCAGCACGTCTGCTAAGCAATTAAGGGAGGACCCTCATGTACACCAAAAAGGCGCCCTGTTCTGGATCGTGTTTTCAACATGCTGCCAGGTGAGTAATTGGAAATACAGCAGCTATGACCCAAGGCCTGAACCCCAGCAGGAGAAAGTAGTGTGCGGGTGCAGATCTCAGAGCACTCAAGGTCAGCAGCCTGCCTTGAGTGACGGCTGTGCAGATGCCTAAGGATTTTTGTGGTCATCACCCAGCATGTGCCTGTGGAATGAAGGCCTGAATCACAGGTGAGTAATACAGGGGCCTTCTCCCAGGTCACCAGCCCTACTTCTGGATTCCAATGTTACCAGCTGACACCGGGGAAAAATGTGGGGGACAGCCGCGTCGTGGGACACACCACTGGGCTTTCCTTTAACTGAAGGTAAGGCCAAACCCTCAGTGGCCTCTAACAGGACAGCTGGAATCTTTCTGATGGGCCCTATTTTATTGGAGAAAATGGTCCACCAGGACGAGTGAGGGCCCCTTGCTATAAGAAGTGGGATCAGTGAATTGGAGTAAGGTGACATTGGCTGGAGTTCATCAGGTCTAGCTTGTTAATATGAATAGATCACCTGTCCTTCTCAAGGTTACAGGCCCAGACTCTAAATTCTAACATGCTAGCCTACCACCTCAGGGGCACAGGAGCCCAAGCACCCACGTTTTCTCTACACAAGCTTTGTGCAATCTCATTGTTCTTCCTAATTCATGGCTGGTATCAGAAAGGGACAGTATGACATTGGGGATGGGCCACCTCTATGAGAAAACTGACAGCCAGGGTTCCCAGTGTTTGCTCAAGTATAATGCAATGATGAAAGCATAGGGAGGGTGGGACAGGCCAGCCCAGGTAGCTGCTCTGTTCCAAGCATCTGGGAGAATCCTGGGGGCAGGAATGACAGCACTGAGCAGAATCTCAGTATTCTGGTCACCTGTTTGTGGACCAGACCTCACTCATGATGCATAAACAACCCTCCAAAATCTTAACCATGGATCCATCTGAATTCTGCGTGTGATAGGTCCATGAGGAACCCAAAATGGAGGTTGCACACACTTGGCTGAATGGTATAGGGTTTTTCCAATGTACGCTTTCTGCCAGGCCCACAGTAATATCTTTTAAAGTCTTGTGGACAGGGACTATAGATATATTTTTGCAGGCATCACAGCACCTTTCACAGTGCTGAGCGTGGAGTAAATGCTCAATACATATAAATGTCTTTGGACCCTGTCTCACTCTGGCTGTACACTAGAGGAAGGTCAGGGGGAGATGGGTCATACCTGAAGACTACACAGTTACTCCAATCAGAACTTCCTTTGAAAATGTTTCTTTTTCAAGTTCTCCCTTGAGAGCCATTTCATTATATTAACAGCGCTAACCCTGGAATTGTAAATCCCATGCTTGCACCGCGTCATCTGTAGCAGGCACAGTTCTTTGGGAGGAAAGCAGATACTTCCTCCCTCACTGTTTTCCACTCAGGCGTTCTTTCCTTCACTCGGGAAAGGTGTCCCGTAGTTCCTGAGAAGAGAAGGAGCTGTCATCATTAACTTCCTGTGACTTCTCACTGCACTTGGAATAAAATCCCCGATTCTCCACACAGCCCCTGCCGCCTTCTCCCATCTCATTTCCTGAGTCTCCCCTCCCCTTCACTAGTCCACAGGACCTATCCTCATTAATAACCCACAAGCCTCTTCTTACGTCAGTGTCCCCAAGGAAAGAGTTCTGCCTGCCTGGAAAGATGACCCAGGGTTGGTTCTTCAAGCCACTCATCTTGCTTCAAACGTGACCTTCATCCATGACCATAAAGATAGAGTAGGTTTGCCCCCCACCCTTCATCTCTTTCATATTCTCTGTATTTATCCTTTGCAGCACTTATTTGAGTTTATAATTAAATGCTTTGTTGCCTTCTCAGTATCCCTCAGTAGACTGAAAGCCCGAGGGCACAGACCGTGTCACTCTTGTTCCTGTGACAGAGCTGAACACGAAGGAGAGCCTCATATACACTTGTTGAGTGAATGAATGAATGAATGAATGAATGCTTTAAAAAATTATCCTTTGACTCCTGACTCTCTTTCCTGTTTTCCCATCTCAGCTCCCTCCTAGAGCCGGAGGCGCATTGTCTTCCACTTGGAAGACTCTAGAAACATATAGATATACAGATAAGTGATGGCAGGGGAGGGAAGTAACTGGTTCCTTTCAGAAGAGTAAGTTAGGAACCGTGCCAGGAATGCAGGCAGATGTACAGAGTGCGCGATGGGAATCCGGTGAATTCAAGAGCCCGCTTCCCAGGGCAGCACGACGTCCTCATCATTCTAAAGACACTACTCATTTGGGAGCTGCATAGCTTGGTAGGTGACAGGCTGTCACCTCCATCAGATGTAGGTCAGGTGCGACTGAAAGGGAACACTGCTGGCTTCTCTACCACAGAATGCCCCTGTGCTCCAAATGTATGGGGGTTCCCCACACCAAGCAAGTCTCCCAATAGCAGCTGGGGTCCGACACTTGAACTCAATTCAGTTGTCACTTTCCACGGGAGTCTAAATTCCAGACTTCCTAGAACCAAAGGCCCTCAGTAGACCTCAGCTCAGCTCATGTGGACAGAAAACAGCTGCTACTCTACCGTTTTTCTGGCCCCTGAGTTCTCTATTTCCAGTGGTGCCAGGCACCCCTGTCTGCCCGTGACATCACCAGGGTGCTGCAGTTTTCAGCGGCGCTGCAGAAACGTGTAGGCAACTTAGCCTGCTTGTCTCACAGCAGGCCAGGTGCTCTTTGCTACCATATCTGCTCTGCCTGAAGATCCTAGTTTCTGCACATCTGGGCCCTGTTAACAAGATGAATAAGTAGTTAGATCTTTAGTCAGCTCTTACCTATCATACCAGCTCTGTGATCTTGGGAAAGTCACCTGGCCTCTGGATGCCTCAGTCTCCTCACCTATAAAATGGGGATGATATTAACATCCATCTCATAGAGTTAGTTAATAAATGAGCTATTATATGGAAAGCACATGGAAGTGTTTAATAATTAATGCCTAGTAGGTATTAGTGGACATTACTGTATCGTCATACTTTCACAGTTAGCTCCTGGAAGGGAGGAAATGGAACTCACTCATTCCTATGTCCAGGGCCTGACTTGCCACGTGGAAGTGCTCCACAAATACTTGTTAAACTGAATGAATTCCTCCCATCTCCCCGCCCTTCCTCCCCCACCCCCCTCCCCCAACACTCATTGTTTGTGCCATTCAATGCTGCTTCTCTCCTGGTTGGTTGCTCCGCCTTCCAGTGTGCAAATCATATAGCTCCAGCTGAGCTGCGTTTCCTGGGAGTACCCGATAGCTTGTCCCCGCCTTGTATGCCTATACCAGCTGGCTCATAGTAGGTGCTTGCTGCGTCTTCACAGACATCACATCTTCATCCCGATAACAAGGACGTCATGTGGATGTGTGTACGAGCAGCGGCGTGCATGCACTGATACTCCAGTAATGCCATACTAGCAGTGGAGGAGATGTCCAAGCCATCAGAACGCTGAGACTGGGGCGGCCAGGCAAGAGGGGGCTGGGGTGGTTCCCTAAAGGCTGGACTGCATGCTAGACTGTGTGCTACTTGTGGGCAAACACCGTGTTTCCTTTCTCTCAAGCATCGCACACAATGCCTGGCATGTACTGGGTGCCCGCTGAGTACCAGTTAAATTGATGAATGTGTTCATGTTTGAAATCCCAGCCTAGGCTTGCCCCCCTTGTGCCCCAATGCCCAGTGCATGTTTATCAGCGTGCCGCTGCCCCTGGATCCGGAGCTCCTGCCCCCCACCCCCGCTACCACCTACAACAGTACCACCTCCCACTGTCTGTCCCTGCTAGATCTCACCTCAGTCTCAACCTGGCAAGAGGAGGGGCACGCTTCCAGATGGTGATCATGCGAACATAGCCACAAGCAGTCAATACACACTTGGCTGGCATCTCTTCTTGGGGTGCAGAAAGGCAGCGGCAGTGAGTTCTGCGTCCTCCAGTCAGAGACGAGAAAACCCTCCTTTGCTTCTACCTGAATTTCTCCCCATTTTCGACCAGCTCCGCCGTAGGAAATGGCTTCCCCACCAGTACCAGGCCCTTGGAGAGTCTGAGCAGAGAGACTCATTAGGAGACAGAGCAGACCAGCCGGAAGCGCCAGTCAGATGCGGCTGCCTCCTTCGTCGGCGCGCATGGAAGAGGAAGCAGCGCTATCTGGGCTTCCCCAACCACAGACTTCTTCCCACACGCATGCTGTGCAAGGTGCTCTGGACAGCCAAGGAGAGATTTGAATCTACAGTGGCTGAAACAATAAGGAGGTGTATTATGTCCCCTCCCACGAGGGAGGACGGTTTCAGAGGTGAATGCATTCACAGAGAGACGTGGGTCTAGCTCAGCTATTCTGCAGCCTTGCCCCTCGGTCCCAAGATCTATTGATCTCAGCTGCTGTCAACAATCTTCAGAGACAGGAAAAGGGACTGCCCATCTTGTGTCCCTCCATCACACTTTCTCCATGTCTCACTGGCCACAGTTGGCACTGCCTGCCCTGTGTAAACAATCCCCAGGCAAGGCTCGGCCAATGGAGATTCATCCTTGGGGCTGGATGGAGCCTAAGTTCCTAAGAAGGACAGAGCCCATCAGAGGAGGGCCACCCAAATCAGGGTTTTGATAGCCAGGTAGAAAGGAAGAAACAGCTCCATGGGAGGCAGTCAACAGTGTCTGCAAGAGAGAAGGTTGGCCCCACTGACCTCTCTAAGGAAGGAATGAGTAAAATTATCCCAATTTCATACCGAGGGAAATCAAACCATTCTAAGAATCCTGATCACTCAGAGCTGCAATCTGGTTGAAGAGATAAACCCTTCGAAACGCATTTACTCAGAATGGCTCCACCATCATTATCCGTGTGGGCTGAAACTGCAGCAAGGCCCTGCCGAAATCTTCCAGTGCATAAAATATTAAAGTAGGCTCACCAGCGCAAAGCAAACAAAACCTCCTCCTGCTGCCAAGTCACGTGGTTTGATGCCGTGCACATCCTGGTTCCAGATAAATGTCAAGACTCAAACGGCGCTATCTGGCCTGAGCTTCCTCTCAGTCTCTGTTACAATACTTATTTTCATGGATAAAAAATACAACTCACAACTTCGCTGGAGATCCTGCTAGGGGTTTTTATAAAGGCTCTGTTGGAAAAATTGAACATCTTCTAATTCCTTGTGGAAAAAAAAAATACTTTTACAAGAACTTGGTCAGGAAACTTCTGGGTTCTGAAGACATGACTGTATATTTTCCTCTCTAGGATTTATATTCAGCATAAAATGTGGTGGTCAATTTGCTGCTTCACAGGTCACTCGCTGTTCACACATTTAACTGTAGGTTGCCCATCTCTCTTTGATTCACGCTTCCTGGGACCTCAGGCAAGGCCATGGGTGCTGAAAGCGCATGTCTCCATCTTGGTATTCTCAGAAGGGCCAAAAGGGAGCCAAAGACTCCGCCTCTGGAAGCCTCTCCCTCCTCCCTCCCCAGGGAGTGTGTCCTCTCTCTCTACCGCAGGCCACCCCCGGCTGCTGAGCCCTCCACCCATGAGAGGCTCAAAGCAACACTCAGATTCCCGGCGGTGAGCAGCCAGCACTGTCCGCATTAGGAAATCTCGGACTCTTTCTCCAGAGAAGGCTGGGGTGTGTTCTGGCTCCAGCCACAGAAGTAAGTTTCTTCTGAAAGAGTCTGGAAAAAAAAGTGAGTCATGGGGCTAAAGAGTTAAGTTATACAGAGCTCCACGCCCCGGAGAAAACAGCCAGGAGTTTTCAAGGCGTGGTCTCCTCTGCTGCGCCTTGTCCGAGACATGGAGGCTCCTACCTGTCAGCAGGACTTGGCTGGATGCGGAGGAAGGAGATAAGTACTCTTTCAAGAGGACTCAGTTTCTGTTGTCCCTGCCAGGCAGGATTATATGTCCTCAGGCCGGTGTCCTTCTCCTGTGGCCCATGGTATCAGCTGTGCGGATGAGAAGTGGAAATACCGGTCCACAGTTAGAACCTGGGATTCAGATGAGAGAAGAGAGGCAGTATCACACGGGCTTTAAAAATTCAGTAGACGACCAGGATTAAAGTTCCTGCCCCACCACTTACTGACCACAAGGCTTGAGTGCACTGATATCTCTAAGGCACCGTCCACTTATCTCTGAAATGGGGACAATTGTAACTACCTCATCAAACTGTAGGGTGCAATGCAACGTGATAAGACAGTAAAGCTAGAATATGGGATGTACACGGAGGTGGGTTGCAGCAGCAAAGCAGCAATCGTGTGGGAGGTTGTTAATAAAATAGATGACCAAGCAGAAGGATACAGCCTATGGAAGACAAGGGGCTCAGCAGTGTGTGTCTAGGAGGTAGAGAGGAAGAAGTAGAGATGTGGGCAAGGAAGCTGGGGGCAGGTCCCAGACGCCCCCTGGGGTGGAGGAATGTTGGGTGGAGGCACCAGCAGACCAGACCGGGAGAACGCTGGGAGGGGAAGGTTGTAAGGAAACAAATCAGGATACTGGACTTCCCCTCCCTGAGGAAAGTGAGTAATGCTTCTCCCACTGGAAGCTGTCAGGTGACTTCATCTCGGAAGCAATCTTCCCCAGACCTTATTACATTTGGAATCACAACCACCAAGTCACCTCCGACACACCCAAGGCAGCAGCCTAGGCATAGAGCTCTGCTGCAGGGGAAGAGCGTGCTTTTGTGAAAAGGAGATTGGAAAATAGGAACCCCTCTGAGTTAGGTCAACGACCGGGCCTGGAGTCATAGAGCCCTTCCAGCAAGGAAGACCTTCCAGAAAGACGCCTGCTGGCCAGCCCAGCATCAGTGGTTTGCTTGGTGCTTGTCAGTCTGAAGAGCTGGACTTCCCCAGGCGGTTTCACTCTTACCTGAGGGAGAAGCGTGCTGGAAAAGTCAAGAGAAAGGTGAAGGGTACTTTTCCTCTGTTAACAAAATATTCACACAGGCCCTAGTGTCCATAAAAGTTAGCAGGCCTTCCGTACAGAGATGGTTATTCAAGAAAAGGTTATACTGAACTCGTTTATTAGGGGGAAATATTCAAACTTAAATCTCACTATGAGTCTGTATAAAAACACTTTCTAGATGGGTTAAGGATTTCATATTTATAAAAAGAGAAAAAGGAGAAGCAGAAGCAGTAGCATGCACGAGCTAGAAGAAAACGGAAATGTGCAATTAACTTACCTTGGGGGAGAGTGGTGGTGTTAACATATGGCCCCAAGCGCTGGTGTATCCCCCCATGAAGGCCACGTGAGTCTGCGCAGGCTTGAGGCTGTTTGTCTGACAGAGCAGTTGATGTCCAAGGCCACGTCACAAAGGACCTGACGGCTGCACTGTTTGCTGGAACACCCACCCCAAAACCACCGGGCTGGACGGGCCACATGGAAGCACTCGGGACGATCCCTGCCGAGCCCAGCCTTCCAGACATCCCCACAAGTTGCCAGACATGTAAGTGACGCCATCTTGGACTCTCCCAATCAGCCAGCTGATTGATGCTGAATGACATCTGTCAACACCAAGTGGGGCAGAAAAATCACTAGCTGAGTCTGCCCAGTCCCCTGACCTACAAAAGTGATAAGATATAATATGATTATTGTTTTATGCCATTAAATGTTGTGGTCATTTGTTATGCAACAATAGATAAATGGGACGGGGACCTTCTAAGCACAAAGGTTTGGCAGGAATGAAAAGAATAGCAGATTTGAAATTGTAAACCACTCTATGTCAATTATCATCATATACAAATTAAGAGGCAGTGACGAACTAGAAAATATCCTTGTAACGCATCTCACAGACAAACCATTAAGAAGAAAATTACAATAGTAAAAAATGCACAAACAACGAAAAGCAATTAACAAGGAGAACGTTAAAAATAAAAAAACAGATGTTGAACACTATTAGTAATAAAATAAATGCAGATTAGATGACAATAAGATACCCATTTTCTCTTCAAATTTCCAAAGAGTTTTCAAATGACAACGCTGATTGCCTACAGGAATGTAAATCAGTAGTTTTTTCTGGAGAACAGATATAAATAAAAAGTCTTAAGTATTCTTTGCTCAACTATTCTGGCTTCTAGGAATTAATAGGACAGATGTGTGGACAAGCAGTGTCATCACAACACTATTTATAATAGAAATTATAAATAATAAAACATTGGAGACTTGTCACTACATTCCGACTATTAATAATTGAATACAATGAAGTTATCAAAATCATGGTTTCCAAATTATTCAATGACCAGGGAATACATTTATCATAGAATTAAAGTGTGTGTGGGGGAAGTAGTTAAAAGCATACAAAAAGAATAGCCACAATTTTGTTTATATAGATGGAATAATGTACAGATAAAAAGACTGGATGGATACGCAGCAAAATACAAATGGTGGTCTCTAGATAAAAGGTTTAGGGAAATTGCTTTCTTTCTCCTTATCTGAGTGTTTCTAATATTCCAACATAAAACCACATTCATTTTATAACCAGAAAAAAAGTCTTCTTTTAAGTTAGTAATTTTTTAAAAATTCCAAAGCTGTACCTCTAGCTAGTTGAACATGGGGACTTTCAAGTACTAAGAGATTGTCTCAGAAAGCCAGGGGATGTCCCTGCTGTGGTCTGTTTCAGAGGTGCCTGACTTCTAGGCCAGGCCCCATGGCTCCCCAAGACCCAAGGTTATGTCTCTATCATCCCTCACAAACTTTGCAGCTTAAAATAACAAAATTTATCTTCTTACACTTGTGGAGGTCAGAAGTCCAAAATGGGTCTCTCTGGGCTAAAACCAATGTATGTCATGGCTGTTACTCTACGGAGGCCCCAGTGAAGAATCTGTTTCCTTGCCTTTTCTTGCTTCTCGAGGCTGCCCTCATTCCTTGGCTTGTGGATCCCTTCCATCTTCAAAGTCAGCAATGTCTGGTCCAGTCTTTCTCACGTTGCATCACTCTGTCATGGACTACCCTGCCTCTCTCTTCCACCTACAAGGAACTTTGTGGTTATAGGGAGGCCACTGAGAGAATCTGGACTAATCTCCCCATCTCAAGATCCATAATAACATCTGTAGTGTCGGTTTTGCCATGTAAAATAATACATTCACAAGTTTTGGGGATTTGAATGTGGAAATCTTGGCGGGGGCGCGGGAGGTGAGCATTGTTTTGCCTACCACCATCTGCTCCCAAAGATTCATACCTGTCCCACATACAAAATATAATACATTCCCCACATCCTAAGCTCCTCAGAAGTCTCAGTCCAGTATAAAATCAACTCCAAGTCCACATTCTCTTCAACTCAAAAGCCCCAAATCTCATCATCTAAGTCATTTAAATAGGTATGGGGAAACTCTAGTTATGACCCATCCAGCCTGGGGCAAAATTCCCCTCTGGCTGTGGACCTGTAAAACTGGAACACAGGCCGTCTGTTCCCAAAATGATGGGGCAGGCATAGGATAGCAGTCACAGACATTCCCATTCAAAAGGGAAATGGGAGGAAGAAAAAACCCTCAGTCCCAAGCGATTTTGAAATACAGCCGGGCAAACTTGACCAGAGTTCCGGGTCTGTGTGACCCAAGGCTCCGCCTGCCGGGTTAACCTTTCTTTCTCCTGGAGGTAGCACTTGTTTGCAGTAGAATAGTTTTATCTGCTTGTTTTCTCTTTGTAGAATTTTGGGTTCCAACAGCTCTACCACTCTTAAGGAAACTGAATTAGTAATTAAAAAAAAAAATTCTCCAAGCCCAAATGGTATCACTGGACAATTATAGCAAATATTTAAAAAAGAATTAATATCTAGTCACACAATCTCTTCCAGAAAAATAGAAGAGGGAACATGTCCCAGTCCATTTTCTGAAGCTAATGTGACTCAGACAGTACAAAATACAGTACCAAAAAGAAAAAAAAAATGCAAAAAACTACAGACAAATATCAAATACCCTTCATAAATATAAATGGAAAAATCCTTAACAGTTTTTTTAGCAAATAGAATTCAGCAATATATGAAAATAATTACAAACTATGACCAAGTGGGGTTTATTCCAGGGATGCAATTCTGGTGGGCCATTATTTGAAAATCAGTGTAATCCATCATAGTAATAGGCTAACAAGAAAAGTTCATATGATCCTATCAATTGATGCAAAAAAAGTATTTGGTAAAGTTCAACACTTATCTATGATAAAAACTCTCAGAAACATTGTAGTAGAGAAGAACGTCCTCAGCTTGATAAAGAATCTATAAAAACTTACAACGTGTTATACCTGATGGTGAAAGCCTGAATGCTTTTCCCTAAGGTCAGGATCAAGGCAGGAGGATAGCTTTCACCACACTTATTCACTGTACTATGCATCATTCCAGCCAGGGCAATACGACAAAAAAAGGAAATAAAAAGCACATAGATCAGAAATGAAGAACGAAAACTATCCCTTTTAGCAAGTGACATGATTGCCACAGAAGTTCCCACGAAGTTTACCAAAACAAAAAAAACACACAAGACTGCGAGAATTCTTGAGTTCAGCGAGGTCTCAGGATTCAAGACAAATATACAAAAATCAATTGCATTTCTATACACTAGCAACGAACATGTGGGCACCAAAATTAAAAAGACAGTATCACTTACATTTGCTCAAAAAAGACGAAATACCTAAGTATAAATTGAACAGAACATGCCTGGGACTTGTATGCTGAAAACCACTCGATGTTAATGAAAGATGTTGAAGTCCTAAATAAATGGAGGCAAAAGGGTAAACACATAGATTAGAGGTCCATTATAGAGAATCCAAAAAGAGATCCACAGATATATGCCCAACATATTTTTGATAAAGGTGCAAAAACAATCCAATGCAGAAACGATAGTCTTTTCATCAACTGGTACTGGAGTAATTGGGCAAAAATTATCTCAACGTGGACCCCAGACTTAAATGTAAAACTATAAAGCTATTAAAAAATCATATAAAATCTTTAGGATCTAGGACTTGGCAAAGAGTTCTTAAATATCATAACAAAAGTATGACCCATAACAGGAACATGATAAATTGACTTCATCGAATTTTAAAAAATTGCTTTGTTATAGACCCTTTTAAGAGAATGAAAAGACAAGCCAGAGTGGGAGAAAATATTTTCAGACCACATCTGATCAAAACTAGTATCTAGAATAAAAAACCCAGCTAAAAATAATCCAGTTAGAAAATGGACAAAAGACGTAAACAGATTTTTCACCAAAGAGGATATAAAAATGACACGCACATGCAAAGATGGTTGACATCATTAGCCATTAGGGAAATGCAATTTAAAACCACAAGGAGACATCACTACAAACCTATCAGAATGACTAAAGTAAGAAGTAGTGACAACACTGCATGTTGGTGAGGATGTAGAGAAACTGGGTTCTGGGTCACACATATGAGGTCTGCCTATTAAGTTTGCGAACTTGTTGAAATGATGCTGCTAACCTTTTTTGATATCAGAGGGATTATTCATTATGAATTTGTACCAACTGGACAAACAGTTAAAACCGAGTTTACTATTTGGCAAGTGCTGAAAAGGCTGTGTGAAAAAATTAGATGACCTGAACTTTTCACCAACAATTCATGGCTCTTGCATCACCACAATGCACCAGCTCACACGGCACTGTCTGTGAGGGAGTTTTTAGCCAGTAAACAAATAACTGTATTGGAATACACTTCCTACTCGCTTGATCTGGTCCCCAGTGACTTCTTTCTTTACCCGAAGATAAAGGAAATATTAAAAGGAAGACATTTTGATGCCATTCAAGATATCAAGGTAATATGATGACAGCTCTGATAGCCGTTCCAGAAAAAGTGTTCCAAAATTGTTTTGAAGGGTGGACTAGGCGCCGGCTTCGGTGCAGAGCTTCCCAAGGGGAGGACTTTGAAGGTGACCACAGTGATATTCAGCAATGAAATATGTAGCACGTTTTCTAGAATGAGTTTGTGACCTGAATTGTCAGACCTTGTACTTTGCTAGTGGAAATGTCAAATGCTGAAGCCACTCTTTTGGCAGTTCCCTAAAAAATCGTAACATGCAGCTGCCCTCTGACCCAGCAATTGCACTCTGGGCATTTAGCCCAGAAAAATGAAGACTCATGTTCACACACAAAAAACTGTACAAAAGTGTTTCAAGTAGTTGTACTCACATAATAATCCCCAAACTAGAAACAGCCCAGATGTCCTTCAGTAGATGAATTGCCGAACCATGTTTCATAGACTATGACTCAGGAGTAAAAAGGAATCAACTATTGATACATGAGATGATCGGGATAAATCCCCAAATAATCACGCTGAATGAAAAAAGGCCAATCCCAAACTACTGTATGATTCCATTTATATAACATTCTAGAAAAGTCAAATTTATAGACATGGAGAACAGATTAGTGGTTGCCAAGGGTTAAGGAGGTGGGGGGGATGGGAGGGGAGTGGGTATGGCTATAAAAGGGGCACCTTGTGGTGATGGAATGTTCAGTGTCTGTCCTGGTTAGAATGGTGCAAGATGTTACCAGTGGGGAGAGCTGGGTAAGGGATACAAGCGACACCCGTGTATTATTTTTTAGCATTGCACATGGATCTACAAATATTTGTTTAATTAAAATGTTTTCATGTAATTTCACATAAAAAATCTAAATATTCATCTTTGGAACAATCACACGGTCCGACCCACATATGGCTGAAATGGGCTGGGGTGGGGCAGCTGTTGCCGTCCAACCTTGGACGTGCACTTGCCGGGTCATCTCAGTTCTCACCACTCCCTGTTGTCTCCCTGTCACCCCGGCTCTGGATTTTCTGCTGTTTGTTATCCAGCTTACCCTGCTAATTGTCATACATCCAGTGAGAGTCCCCTGCCCGGACCTGGCAGGCGTTTGGCTCTTCCACTTTTGTTGACTCAGATCCCTGGCAGCAGTCAAGCAGGGAGGCAGTGGAACTCAACCACATTAAGCCGTTAGCTCATGGCAGCATCATATCTTCATAACCTCATGTCTGAAAAATGTGTACCTGAGATGTGATAGTGTACGAAGTCAGACCTGAGGTAAAATCATGGTTTTCCCATGTGACCTTGAGCAAATGACCTGAATTTTCTGTTTCACTTATAAACTGGGAACAATCATACATGATGACTCCATCTGATGAAAACACCTACCACCACAGCATAGGGGCTCATTGGCGTGTTTTCCCCATAACGACAGGATGCCTCTCTTTTTCTTATTGCTTTCTGGTTCCTCCTCAACAGCCAGCAGCTGAGGCCAGAAGGAGGTACAGACAT
The DNA here is from genome assembly GCA_033961575.1 of Aselliscus stoliczkanus. Lineage (NCBI taxonomy): Eukaryota > Metazoa > Chordata > Mammalia > Chiroptera > Hipposideridae > Aselliscus > Aselliscus stoliczkanus. The sequence goes on from CM066739.1 coordinate 58,501,876, forward strand.
ATATTTGCCATTAACGGGGAGCTCGTGGGCTCCTTGACTCAGCATCTTTCCAGCACCCTCTCACCATCCTCACAGTGATCCTGCGAAACAGGCACTTACTCTCTGCCCACACTTGGAACTGAAGGGTCTGAGGCACAGGGCTGTTTGGCTGTTTCAGCTCCAGCCAATAAATCTGACTCCAGAAACTGTGCATTTAACTAGTTTTTCCGCCATCTCTGTTTCAGGCGTGGCAGCGTTTAGTGGAGGTTTTCTTTCCGGACCCTCTCCAGGGAGTAGGCTGCACCTTTTTAGCATGGGTGTTACAAAGGAAAGGCTGACCGTGGTAAGTTCCTGGTCAGCCTCGGCCGATGGCCTTGGGGACACTTTGAGAAGCCCTGTCTCTCCTATGACTCAGGCACCTGCAGGTTGCACTGTGTTTGGAGGTTTTCAGAGGCCTTAAGCCAAGCACGGAGTGTTACAACCGAGGGTATTTTCCTGTAGTGGCTCCATTGACATCTCTTTCACAATCCAGTCGTCTTATATTGGCACTCACTTATGTTGGCAACGAGAAAGGGACAAAAAACACACAAAACAGGCTGAGTGAAATAGCAGCCCTCCCCTGAGGATCGGTTGCTGGCTGAGCTGCCCAGGGCTTGTCACTCACCGGAGATGAGGAGACTCAAGAACAACAGGACGTTTGCTGGCCTTTGATGGAGTCCAGGAGCGTCCCAGGATGTGAAGCCAGAGAACCGTCCCAGGCTTAGTCCTCAGGGGTTAAGACGCCCCAGGAAGACAAAGCCAGACTCCACTCCGGGCTCCCCCACTTCTTAGCTGCATCAAGGTTCTCAACCTCTCTTGCTAAGTAAGCCTCTTTTCTCACTTTGTCAAATGGAGATAATAATCCTAGCAATGCCTTCCTAACAGGGTTCTCGAAGGAAATACAATAACTGAAGTGATCGAGGAAATGAGCTTACCGCGGTGCCTCCCGGGCAGAGTGCGCTCATCAATATTAGTGTTATATTCATGGTGGGATTTGTGATCGGCCAGAAAACAGTAACAGCCATTGGTATTATTCTAAGTGGTGGGATTTGTAAACTGCCTGGGGAAAAGGTGGTGGGAGTGGAGGAAGTGGGGTGGTTTAGCCATTATGAGCCCAAAAGGCCAGAGGGGGAAAAAAGTGATCGGACTTCAAAGAGTATTCCGTGGAGGGGGAGCGCTTCCCACAAGAAGTTGTATCTTTTAGAGAGTCTCTGCATTTGATATTTAAAAATTAAACCCTGTTTTTCTACTAGATTGTAATTCCAGAAATGTTCCCTGTTCGATTTTGATAAATTGAACTGCTTTCATGAAATCATGTCCTGCCTTCACCTCTTTCTAGCTGTGTGACTTTGAGTAACGTTCGTTACCTCTGTAAATATCAGCTTTCTCATCTATCAAATTAAGTTCGAGAATCATCTGAGTTAATGGACATGGAAGTGCTTTGTAAAAGGGTGGCCCCCATAGAAACACAGAGTTTTAATGGTTCCAGGGCTACGCTTAGCTGGACTCCTTACTTCAGACATGATAAAGTGAAGTATAGAAAATAATCACTTAATGGTACTACTAAGTCTGAATTTTGTATAACATGACTTTAAAGGAAGGCAAAACATTGGAGAAAACTGTGCTAATAAGGTACAAGCATTTAATGTGAAGAAAACTATTTAAAAATTTGATTAATATCTTAGGAAGGTGATAAAATTCTCCCCGTGTCACGGAAAGGAAGGACAATGGTTGGAGAACAGCAAGGATTTTCTGAAAGGTCAGCACAGAATCAGTCTCTTTGACTCCGGTCTCTCTATTCCCCAGAGGGCTTGGAAAATGTTATCCAATTCTTCCTACTGACACTGGTTTTCGTCTTATTGTTCTGCTCGAGAATTCCCAGGGGGCCTAAGATACATCAGAAGCTCCAGTTCCGTGACCCCGCTCAGCGGTTTCCCTTTATAATGTGGCCCCGCTCCCTTCTCTGGTCTGGCGCCTGCCGCTTCCCATAATCCTCTACTCCTCCGGCTTCCTTGTCTCCTGGGCTGTGCGTGCTCCTCGCCTACACCAAGCATTGGTGCCCTCACCTCCATGTATGTGCTCTACTCTCACCTATTTGAATCCTACCTACTCCTGATTCTCTTCCTCTTATCGCCCATCTGTATTTTCTTGGTTTACTGCGATACCGTTTATTTAAATCCTAGGTGATCCTGGGGCTCAGCTTCCATGCTTTCTTCCCCGGAGGTCCTAGCTGGCTTTGATGATCCCTTCTATGATTGCTAACTGATTACCTTCGCGTTCCTGTGGGTGGACCTCCTCCCAGCCAGGCTGTTCTGATGGAGGGCCCAGCCTTTCTTTCTTGTGCATTGAGTTGGGTTTGTCCTGTGACTCAGCAAAAAGGCTTTAGGACAACTTACAAGAAAACACACACACACACACACACACACACACACACACACACGGCCAAGTGGAAATAGTAATAGGCAGAAGAGGTGGCCAGTGAAGATAAATAGGCAGTGTAGGTTTTGACTCAGCCCAAGTAGTATCAGGGTCCTACTACCACCTTTGACCAAAACCCTACCAAGAAAAGAGCAAGGAAAAAAAACAAACACAGGTAAAAAGCAGAGAAGTTGTAACAGAAAAGACCCCAGATCCTGAATCCTTCCTTCCTTCATTTATTCCATCATTCAAGAAAACATTTTAAGCATCTATTATGTACCATGTACTGGTTATATAACTAGTTCTATAAGCTGAGTAGTCCTCTTCATCTATTTAGCCTCCTGTGTTAGATTAAAAAAAAAGGGGGTGGGGAGAGATGGTTAATCTTGTGTGCCTTCCCTATTGAATGTAAAATGAATTTGAAAGGAAACATTATTTACAGATAATTCAGCACTGAAAGCCAGACTGGTCCATGTGTTTGAAGTTAAAGCTAATTTACAAATTAAACACTGATCCTAAAAAGATTTCCAGTGTTCTCTGACTTTATATTTCACAAGTCCTAGGTTTTCATGGAAATTTCCATTTATAAGAAGAATTAAGTAAATCTAATGACCAATGAACCTATAAAAACTTAGTCAATCTCACTGGTAGTCAAGTAATCAAAAACATGATGTGATTTTTAAACATAAGATAAAGCCACAATGAAATCCCACTGCATACCCAATAAAACGTCTAAAATTTAAAAGATTTAAAGTACCACATATTGGAAAGTATTTAGAATAAGCAGGACTTTGATAGGCGTGTAAATTGGTAAAGCATTTTGGAAAACAGGTTAGCAGCTTCGTAAGAAGTTAAAATGGCTATCTACTCTATGACTTAGCAATTCCACTCCTAATTATTTATCCAAGAAAGAGGAAAGTATTTGTCAACAGAAAGCTTTGTGTAAGAATGTTCGTAGCAGCTTTACTCACAGTGGCCCAAAGTGGGAACAATCCAGATGTCCATCAACAGAAGAAGGAACAAACAAGTTGTGATATAGTCATGCAATGGAAAAATAGTGAGCCACAAAAAGTAATAAACTACTTGTATATGAAACACCAGATAAGTGTCAAAAATATTATAGAATGGAAGTCTGTAGTGTATGATTCCATTTATATGAAATTCTAGAACCTACAGAGACGCAGATCAGATCAGTGTTTGCTTTTGACAGCAGGTGAGGGCATTTGAGTGGGAAGGAGCCCAGGGAAACTCAGAAATGACTGAAAGGGTCTGTGTCTTGATATGCAAAATTGATTGACAGGAGGTACACTAAAAATCTGGCCTTTTCACTGTATTCATTTATATAGTAAACAAACAAATATTAAGAGATAGTGCCCAGGGAAATTTGAGGGAATAGAAATGCTATAAAACTGGATTGTGATGGTGGTTGTACAACTGTAAAAATCTATTAAAAATAATTGAACTGTTCACTTTCAATGAGTACATTTTACAATACGTCAATTATATCTCAACAAACTTTTAGGTAAGAAGATAACACATTCAGTATTGTACTGGAAGTACGAGCGAATGCAGTAAGAAAACAAAAGGAAATAACAGGTATCCAGATTGGAAAGGAAGAAATAAAACTGTCTTTGTTTGTAGATGGTATGGTCATCCATGTAGAAAATCCAAAAGAATCAACAACAAAAGAAACTCCTGGAAATAATAAGCAATTATAACAAGGTCGTAGGGTGCAAGGTTAATATACAAAATCAATCATGTTCCTATGTACCAGCAATGAAAAAGTGGAATTTGAAATTTAAAACACACTACCATTTATATTCTCATCCTCCCCTGCAAATGAAATACTTAGGTATAAATCTAATAAAATAAATACAAGATCTATATGAGGAGAGCTACAAAACTTGGGTGAAAGAAATCAATGAGGAATGAAATATTTGGAGAGACAGTCCACGTTCATGGATAGGAAGTTTCACTGTTGCTAAGATGTCAGTTCTTCCGAACTTCATCGGTACATTTAGTGTAACGCCAATCAAAATCCCAGCAAGTTATTTTGTGGATGTTGACAAATTGATTCTCATGTTTCTATGGAGGCAAAAGACCCAGAAAAGTGAACACAATATTGAAAGAGAAGAATATATTTGGAGGACAGATGCTACCTGACTTCAAGACCTACTCTAAAGCTACAGTCATCAAGGCAGTGTGGTATTTAGGAAAGACTAAACAAATAGATCCATGGAACAGAATAGAGAGCCCAGAAATAGGCCCATATAGCCCATATAGATCTTTGACAAAAGAGCAAAGCCAACACAATGGAGCAAAGATGGTCTTTTTAACAGGTGGTGCTGGAACAATTGGATATCCACTTACCAAAAAAAAAAAAAGAGAGAGAATCTAGACACAGACCTTGCATGGTTAACCAAAATTAATTCAAAATGAATCATGGACCTAAATGTAAAACACAAAACTATAAAACTCGTAGAAGATAACATAGGAGATGACCTGGATGACCTTGGGTATGGTGGTGATTTTTAGATACAGTACCAAAGGCACTAGCCATAAAAGAAATAATTGATAAGCTGGACTTCCTTAAAATCAAAATCTTCTGCTCTGCGAAAGACAACGTCAAGAAAATGAGAGGACAAGCCACAGAGGGAGAAAATATTTGCAAAAGACACATCTGACAAAGGACTACTACTCAAAATATACAAACAATCCTGAAAATGAAACAATAGGAAAACAAACAACCTGAATTAAAAAAAAAAAATGGGACGAAGACATTAATAGACACCTCACCGAAGACGATGTAGAGATGACAAATCAGGACATGAAAAGATGCTCCATGTCATATGTCAACAGGGAAACTGCTTTAAAAAATAATGTCTTAAAAAAAAAGATAATGCATATGGCTACTGAAATAACTGAAACGTGTATGCATAAACAGTCAGCTTGAGTCTGCCTCGAACAGGCTTTGATCAGGAAACAGAGCAACCCCCGTGTCCGTGAGGAAAACCTAGAAAGCAGGCGCATCTGGGTGAGCACTCCTTCCTGGAAACACCCGAAATAAATACACCCGGAGTGCCACTTTCTCCAGAGGCTGGACAGGGGTCACCTTGGCCTGGCGCTGTCCCCGCTGTCCCCATCTGCAGAGAGTGGCCCTGAAGCTGGGAGAGGGCAAATTGCCCAAAGCCGTGTCAAAGTTCAGTAGTGTGGCTGTGACCAGAGTTCCTGTGTCCCCAAAGTGCCAGAGGCGCCAGTCAGGAAAGCAGACAGAACCTTGTAACAAGGACTCCTGGACTGGGAGTCAGGAAACTTGGGGTTCAGCGTTAGCATGGTCACTTAATGAGCCATGTGACCTTGAGCCCACACCTACCCTTTCGGGGAGCAGGGAGCTCTGTCTTTTTGCCTCTAACATGAGGAGGTTCTAGAAAAATTTACGGGATCCTCCAGGTCAAAGAACCTCTGGTTACTGAGTAGGTCATAAACCCCCCTTTCTTGTCCCTTCTGGTTTAGTCCTTACAGGCGTTCTTGCCCCTCTGTCTTCCCTCTGACCACGGTTCCCTTGAGCACACCTGTCCTGTGATCCCCAAGCTGTGCAAAGTCAGGATGTCCCTTGGGCAGGCCAAGCAGGTACTGAAACGTTCCCCTCTGTTGCGGCCTTTTTTTTTTTCCTGTCTATCTGGGTTAACCAGGCACCCACATATCTGTATACAGAACACCGCTGAACCCATTTTATAGAGTCAATAGAAGCTGACCTTTCCTTAAGCAGACACCAAATATCTGTGGTTGTGCGAAGCCGGGGAAGTGACTTCCTCAAACAGCCTGTCTCCCGCGGGAAGGGCTGGTCCCCAGGGGGGGGAAGGGGTTTCTGCCAGGTTCAACTGCACCAGGTCGCAACCCAAGTGAGAGGAGAAGCAGAGAGCTGGGTTGTTACCACTTTTCAACTTCAGTTAACTTCATTGGCATGACAAGGTAGACCCGTTGCCAAAGTCAACACACTAGCTGTGTGTGCCTAAGGCAGGCTCTGGAGCTCATGGAGGTTTCAGTGCCGGGCGCCCTGTCCTCTGAGTGTTTCCTAATGTCCTTCTTGTCTCTCGCTGTCACATGCGATTATGACCTTGCTATTGAAAGTCAGAGGATTAAGTGTTGGGCCCTCAAACCAAGCTTACGGTAAGGGTCTTCTCTCCTGAAACCCTTCTCTCTTGAAAAATCTCATGAACTTGAATTTTATTTAACATAGAGTGGACATAACTAAAAAAATAAAAATAAATATTTTCAGATAGGACCTTGTTAAGTTCACTTCCTAGGCAGGTTATTTATGTAAAAGATGTCACTAAGAGAACAACCTAAAATGTCCTTATAAAAAAAATCTTGCTATAAAGTTTACATTTCCAGTAAATACCTAATTAAGCTAGGATCTTTGCTCTTTTCTGGGATGAGGTTTGATTTTGTGATCTTAGGGACATGTATATGCCCCATATTATTATTATCAGGAGCCCAGCCCACTCTGCCAGGCCGAAAAGCATATATAGGCAATAGATAAAGTCAGATCATGAGCAAATTGTAACTTTGGCTAGCAAGTATATAACAATGGCTAAGCTTAATGTTTAAACAAATATTTGCTCTAAAGGAGGTGAAAGGTGGGAGTGTCACCCATGCTTCAGATACAACACAGGTATGGCATAAGCCTGCCATATGGAGCATGTGACTTATAGACAAAGCATCACACTCACCTGGTGGCGGCATACACTAATTATAGAGTTATTATAATATTTTCTTTGAGCTTCTTGTATTAGATGACTGACTGCATGCGCTTATACCTTTTAAAATCTAGAATATTTTAAGCTGTAAGGAGCCTGCTAAAGCAGCCAGTATAATTCCTCTCATTTTATAAAAACTGAGGTCCAGATATTTTTGTGTTCATGTTTTGCTGGAGGTCAGCATTTACCAACTAAGGCGATACTAGAATTCACGACTCCTGCCTCTCAGAAGAGTTAACGTCCCACTATACCAGGTCCCACTGCACACTTGGATTCTGTACTTTGCCCTTGCCATATTCATATAAAAGTTAAAACTAAAGTCTATGAGAGGCCAATGTCCACCAACAATAAACCAACCTGTAAGTCTTACCGAATTTCCACTTCTCATAATTCATTTGGTCATTCCAACAGTTCTTCTAAGGAAAAGGGTTTGTTGGTTGGTTGGTTAAAGATACCCTAAAATTTAATTCAAAACCAAGGAATAAGCAAAGCCTTTATTCTGGGGGTTTAATGAGCTTTCCCAAAGAAGGTCATGGTTACTACTTACATGACCACAACATCAGTTATGTGAGAGAGGAAAGGGGGAAAAAAAAAATATATATATATATAGATAGATAGATAGATAGATAGATAGATAGATAGATAGATAGATATAGATAGATATATATAGATATAGATATATAGATACACACACACACATATATGTAAATATATACTATATTATATATAAATATGTACTATATATTTCCCTTGTTCCCTTCTAAACATTTGAGTATTTCTTCAAAAGTTATATTTTCCAAAGTGACTGCATGGCTGGTAAGCGTAAACGGGGTGCAGACATGTCAGAGAGCAACTGATACAGACAGCCCAGTTCTAGACTCCACTCCCACCCTCCGTCAAAAGCCTTGGGAAGTGAACAGACTCTTAAGTATTTCTTAAGTAGTTCTGTACATTTGGAAATCCTAAGTATTGAAGATTTCTTAGAGTCAGAATCTGAAGTATTTCTGTGCATTCCAGGAGTTTTGCTAGTTTTAAAGGTATCCAGGTGACGGGGCTGGGATGAAATCAAGGGCTAGGGTTAATCAATTACAATCTCATCTCCAGAGCATTGGGAGAAGAATAGCACGTCATGCTTTCATTGTGGAAATTAAAATATTCTCCCAAGATAGTCTATTTGTAAAACATTTTCCAAATCGAATTCCAGTTGTGGAATATTTTGGGAAGTAAACAGCAGGGGGCTGAGAGCCTGGTCTGTGCCAGCTCTGCTGACTCCAGCAGCCAGGGGTGGAAAACCAGGGCTGGAGGGAACAAAGCAGAGCTGGCAGGGCCACGCCCCACGAGGAAGGGCAGGTGGTCACCAGGCAGCTGGCCTCTCGCGGCCGGGCCCCCCACCTGCCCCCCGGACTCCAGGGCATAGAGTTGCTACATTGAAAGGTACCTATTGGAGACTGAGATGTTGGGAGAGAAGGAGAGAGACACATCGGGTATGGAGGCCCTGTGCACGCGTCTCCCTTTAAGCCAGGACGCCTGAAGGAAATATAGTGGGAGCACGACTGTGGGCCAACCAGAGCCGTCCTGACGTCCACATGGAGCCAGCCTGGCCCCACCATTAATCCCGTGTTGCTACAAGGTGGTACAACACGCATGGCCAGGTCTCGGGGTTCTGTGGAACAGGAATCGTTTCCCAGAAGCACAGAGCAGGGCACTCGGTGACAACGACGACACAAGACCCAAATGAGCACTGTGATCATGTGTGACTAGGAAAACACGTGACCATTGTCCTGCCCCCGCAAAATGACTCAGCACCTCCAGTGACACCTTTAGCCTCACCCGCATCAGCCTCTCCAGCCTCAGAATTTCCTCTGCTTCCGGGCGGTGGATAGCATCCACATGGGGGCAAAGCCCCACTTTTTTAAACCCTACCCCTGAGCACCTAAAATGAGCAAGCCCAGCTCATTTCCTCAGTCCTTTCTAGAACGTTCTCACTGAAACACCCCAGGCTGCACCTACTCTCTCACTGCAGCCAGCAACAAATCCAGGGTGTTCAGCCACAAGTGTGCCTCTGTGGATCTTCAGCTGGGGGGCCAAGTGACAACAGTGTCTGTCCTGGGCTTACAGCTCTGAAGGAAACAGCGCGTCCTGCAGATCGGGATGCTCCCGGTCTGATGGAGAAGACAGAGGAGCCCCGGGCAGAATGACCTCAGGGGCCATGACAAGTCATAAAATTCAACAGAAGGTCACATCAAATAGCCCTAAGAGTGGTATGATGCCAAGCATATGGCAGAATGGAAACCCCCACCAACGGCAAATGGATGGATTATTCGCAAGAAGAAAATGTTTACAAATCTTAGAAGTCCATCAAGGTTAAGTTAGAGTTACTTGTAAATGTATGTACAGATCTCATGATGCCCAGGAAACGCAAGGTAGAGTCCAGTGAGTGCTGAGGATGGAAGCCGCAGACCCCCTTGAGTGGATGAAGAATTAGGTGCAGTGGAGAGGGACCCAGACCGGAGTCTTGTGTGAGCGCCTCCAACTTCACACACATTCACCAAGGCTCCTTCCGGCCCTCGCGGTCCCCAGTGAGCCCATGCTCTGGCCGGTGCTCTGCTCCATAGTCACTGGGGTGGCAGACGTTTTCCTTTCCACGGGGGCTGTGTGTCTTAGTGCCAGGAAGACTGAGAAGTAAGGACAGAAAGACACGAGAGAGCCGCACCGTAGTGAGCATTTCGTGTTAAGAAAATTTTGTATGTGTTTGCTGTTTTGTGTATTTTTAATTTTAAGAGAATTGGACCAATTAGAGGGATAGCCCTGAAATGCCGATTTAAAATTCAATTAAGTAATTGATGTGGAGCTTTATGGTTTTAAGTTGAATTTTTACTAAGTTTGTTGGAATACATAAGAGAATTTTAGGACCCTGTATTTATAAATTAAAGGGCTTTAAGTGTTGAAGTGCTCCGGAGAGCTGTTAGTTAATTCGAATATATGTCTGTATGTGTATTGTATATATGTATGCATATATAAAATTTATAATCACCACTTAAAATGCTTGGTGGTGATTAACTAACTTGATTCATAGGTCCTGCAGAAGTGATTGCTAAGCTCTGCCAGATGAAAACCTAAAATAGTTCCATCTGTAAGCCGAACTAAACTAAGTGGTTCTTCTAATTTTGACTTTAGTATGTAGAATATTAATTTTTAATCCGAAAAGTAAACCTTTGAATAATGGCCTGTACATACTATAAAAGACACCTCCAATGACATCTAGAATCTCATAGAACATACGCAAATGCTATAGTGTGATAAGGGCCTAAACAGGGAAAGAAAGATAGAATACTGTGTGGAAACAGGAAGGAGGTACCATGTTTGGGAGTGTGGAAGGGGAACCCTTCAACGAGGAATAGGTAAACTGAGGAAAGGAGTATGTACCAGGCACATAACTAGGGCCCAGGCAGACGGCAGCAAACAGAAGGGGGTTCCTTCCTCCTGGAGGCTGGGGTCAGGAGGGCAGAGGGACTCAGTCTCTTAGGAGAGGCAGGAGGAAAGTCAGGGTGTGGCCGCACCCCCTGGGCAGGCAGAGGAGGACCCCGCTCAGACCCCAGAGGGGAGCATGCAGGGACACACGTGAAGTGTCTAATGTGGCGCTGGGAACCATAAGGCTCTCTGCAAACCGTCTCTTTCTTCTTCAGAGAGTCCTTTACTTTAGTTATTTTTGCTCTGAGGGTCAGAGACCTATTGGTAAGTCAAACCTTTACACTTTCCTGGGGCTCGCCCACCTGAACTACCAAACTGCGGACCCTTTAACCCAAGGGTCCCGGAAGGCACGTGAGAAGCTTGAGCTTGAGGTCCTGGGCTGCAGGGACGGCCATGTTTGTTCATCAAGACCCCTGAGCCCCTGGAGGAGGATGGTCCGGCTCTCAGGGTTGCCATGGGGACGGCCAGCTGGGGCAGCTGAACGCCATGCAGGTAATGACTCTTTCTAAAAGAAAAACTAGATCCCATTTTCCAAAGGCCAAATGGGAAGTGAGGTGATGAGGGGGTGGGGAACAGGAGGTCCGTGGGGGTAAGCCGTGGGGACCAAGGTTGGCAAACTCTGAGTAAAAGAGGAAAGGGGACAGAAACGACTCCAGGGTCAGGGAGCTTAAGAGCCACTCCAACCCGCTCAGAATTGAGGCCCCCACCTGGTGATGCTGGATTTGCTGAGATGAATGAAGTATTTTTTACAGGGAATGGTACATCTGGGACTCACGAAACTCATTTCCAGTTTCACAGGCTGCTGCCTTCTAATAACTCTGAGCCACATCACGTGTCTAAGGGAGCAGACACATGTCATGGGGGAACTATCCAGAAGCATTCCCTCTAAAGGCCCCAGAGACACCATGAGATGGGCCCACTTAACAAACCGTTTCCATCAGCGAGTGTAGACGCTCTGTGTGCGTGTGCAGTCCTCTCATCCGAGGTTCACAGGACACCAGAGCCACTCACTTCTGGGAATACCCCCTGGGATTGTCTGGGGGCCATCTGGCTGTAAGGACGTGGGACATCGTCCCCAAATCTCCATGGAAGAATTGTCCCTATGTTTCATGTCAACAGTAGTGGAGCCAAACTGCCTTTGACATCCCTGGAGTTATCTGAACACCGCGGTGACACTGGACAGAGCTAGATGACTGGGAGACGGCAGCTCAGCCCTGACATCTGCCCAAGGCCAACAGCTAGGGTTCCAGGAGTTCCAGGAGCCAGTCTACCATCTGTCACTGGCTTACCATGCCACCTTGGGTCACTGACTTCCTCACTCTGTGCCATCTGCGAAGTGTGCATAATAGCACACCATGTCCTTTGCTCCCTCCACCCTCCTCCCCTGCCTGTGCTTACTCTCCCTCTCCTCTCCCTTGTTTCTTCCCTCCTTCTCCTCCTCCTTCTTCTTTACACCCCCCTCTCTTCCTTTCTCTCTCTCTCTCTCTCTCTCTCTCTCTCTCTCTCTCTCTCTCTCTCTCTCCCTCTCTCTCTCTCTCTCTCCTTCTCTCTCTCTCATACAAGATAATGTGTCCATAAAGTGCTTTGAGCTCCTCAGAGATAGAGGGTCTATAAATATAAACTGTTATCACTGTTACCATGGAAACACTCCCAGAGAATGTGCTTCATTCCTGCATTTGCCGAGCATAATTGGGGCCTTCTCTGCCTGCTGATTTCTGGAGGCTGTTAAACAATCAGTGATTTCTCAGAGCCCTGCCAGGTAGGGGGTGGGGACCAAGGCAGGATCCCTGTGCTATCAGCTCCTCTTCGCATCAATTTTCACAAATTGTGCTTCTGTTTGCTAAGGTAGGACAAGCTTTGCCAGAGTCAGGGATTAGTCCAAGGGTACAAGTCATCACAGGCGCAGGTGTGCCAGCCACCCCAGAGCCCTCATCTATAACTAGGTTCAGGCAAGGGAGAATTCCGGTAAGCTTCAGAAATAATATTCCACCTACATTTGCTCTGACCCCGGACTCCTCAGCTTCAGGACTAGGGCTGGTAAAATGTTGGGGGAAAGAGGGTTTAGAGTCTGTGCCTTTCTGCTGGTCGGCAGCCTTCTGGGAAGCCAGGGCCATGGTTTCTTCATGGGAGTCTCTGCAGAGCCTTGTACAGGGCCTGGCACATAGCAGAGGCTGGTTTGGGGGAAAGTGACTAAGTGGCGGCCATTTTCTAGGACAGCCAAGAGTGGTGCTGAGTAAGGCATGTGCCACCCTGTGTCGGCTAGGACTCACAATTCCAGACACAGCAGTTCTTGGCACCGCTTCTCTGCTTCCCCCCACCCCGTGCCCCCCACCAGTGTTTGTTTCTAGTTGCCTGGGTGGTCCTGGGGGTGTAGCTCAATAACGGAAAGCCTGGCAGAGTCTAGAATGAGGTGTCCTGGTTGTGAGCCAGGCACTGTGACAGGTCCTGTGTAAAGCTAAGGGTCTGGCGATGCTGGGCAAAGGCATTGGCGCCTTCAGTTGATGCTAAGATCTCAGGGCAAGTGTCCCAGGCCTCACGGGAGCAAAGGTAGGGAAATGGCAGTGGGCCTTGGAGTCACAAGTCCGAGTTCCACACATGAGCCCTGCCACTGGCCAACTTCCCTGAGTCTCAGGACTCCCGCCCATGAAATCAGAGGAATAGCACCTACCAGGGTCTGAGGAGGTAGTTAAGTGAACCGAGTATGCAAACCCATAGCTGGTGGCTCACACCAGTCAATGATTGACACATGTTTGTTCCATCCCAGTAGTTTGGCAATCTGCATGAAGAAACCACATATTTGAAGTAAGGCACTTGCTATTATAGTTTATTCTCAAGGCCCGGCAGATGTCTCTGACCTGACCAAGATGGATGCATGTGATGACCCTGCCTTTGAGAAGGGGGTGGGGGCCAGAGGGGAAAGACAAAACACTCAGGCACATACGGGGAGACAGGCAGGGCCTGATACGTAATCCGCAGGGTCCAGGGCAAAAGGGGAATACAGGGCCACCTGTTAGGAAATGAAGAATTTCAAGAGGGAGGGCAGGGGTGAGCTTGCCATTGTGGTTCCCAGCCTTACAGGAGAGCTCAGACTGATGACATAAGTAGCGTGGGACACAGAGTTACCCAAATGCTGTGTGTGTAGTCACTGTAGGTCCCATAGGACGAAGAGGGTGCTAGGATGTTGTCTGCAAAATACTTCAACACACTGAATTCACCTTCTGAGCTGTGTGTATAAAGGGTACTTCAGGAGGGAAGAGCTCATTAAAAAGCCACTAACCTCTTACAGGAGTGACTAATGATTGCATAAAATGTGTTCAGAGGTCCAGGTTGTCCCCGCAATCCTTGTTCACAGGGATGCAGGGGTGTGGGCCAATTACAAAGCATATAAAGGACATTCACTATTTATGCAATTGCTACTTACTAGTCCCCTACTGTATACAAGTCAGGGCATTAGGCCGTGTCAGGGAGACAGAAAAAGAGATTATCTTCAGCCAAAAAAATGAGGCTAGACCAGACAATATCTGAAGTCCCTCCCAGTCCTAACATTTTAGGGTTCCTTACAAAGATCCAGGGCTTACCTTTGGGAAGCTTCAGCCTAGTGCTCTGTACAGGATGCCTTTAAATGCAGTGTTTCAAATCTGTCATTTATATTCATATCTATGTATTCCTGCCTGCTACTGTCATTCCGCTAGATTTGTCCTGAGCCCCTCAAACACTGGGAGCTCGCTCTCTCTCTCTCTCTCTCTCTCTCTCTCTCTCTCTCTCTCTCTCATTTGGTTTGGTAATAAAACAAAGTCACAGAGAAGACAGTGGGTTCTCTCCTGAAGTCAAATAACAGGTTGTTATAGACACAGTCCCTCTAGATAAATTGTGAATTCATTCTCCGTGGTCCCTACCCTGTCCACTCTCCGTCCCCTAGTAAGGAACACAGACTCTCTTTCTTGTTGCCAAGATGTGACCTTCGCATAAAGGTGTCAGAGGCAAGTTTGAGCACAGGCTTTAAAAACCAGACAAAACTTGTTCCGGTTTGACTCCATCACGTGTTAGTGATTAGCGATCTGGGCAAATTACTCAAACTTTTGAGACCTCAGTTCTCTTATAAGTTGAGATATTAACTTCTCTGCAGGTTATCTGAGGACTCAGAGACCGAGCAGGGCCTGGCGTCACGAAGGGTCATCTCACGGCGAGGCCACGCCTCAGCACTCCTCCTTCCTTCTTTCGGGGCAGTCTGCTTGCTCCCGGCCTCGAACACCAGGGTCAGACTGTAAAAGGAGACCGATCGGGAGAGGGAAGACCCCAGAGTTTTACCTGTTCTTCTAGGAAATGCAAGCCCTGAACTGATCTGAGCTGTTGGTGGATAAGAACATCAGCCTTTCTGATGGGTTAAAATGAAAGGAAGAAAACAAATGTTATTTCTCTCACCCGACAATTCCCCTGAAATGAGGACAGAGAGATGCAGCTACAGGGTCCCAGAAAGACCCTGCTGGGGTGTTACTAGCCAGGTGACAAAACCCCCTAGTAAACCAAGACTAATGCCCAAACGGGCCTAAAATTCCCCCATTTCTAGAGATTCACATTTAGTGATGAGGCACTGGGCCCCAAGGGGTCCCAGTCACTTGTAAACAGCAGACACAGAGCTTTGAGGGGACAGGCGTGGCGTGTGAGAATTCTGATGGCTGGCGTCCCATGGGCAAAATGTGGAATGTGACAGAACTGTCAAAGCCAAGTTCCCGCACTTCATGGTTTTGCCTGGTGCAGGGCTCCCGGTGGAGGCACCCGAGTGTAGGGGACAGCTCAACTCAGAGTTGTCGCCGTGTGGGGGAAGGTGTCGTCTCGTTCACCTCATGGCCATCCTGGGAGGCAGAACTGCCCGGCCCTTCTCAACGTTGGTGTTCAGTGTTTGCTCTGCGCTCGTCACTTGTCACATTATGTTTATTTCAGCCCTTACTAAGATCCCCAGGATTTAAGGCACACGGTTCTAATCTGAAGCATCTGGTAACACAGACTAGTTTCCCATTCGAACTAATTCAAGAAAATGGGGTTTTACTCTAAAGATATGGAAGCCACATAGGAATTGAGAAATGGGTGAGGCTCTATGAAAAGAGGGGTTGCTACCTGCCCCCCAGGCTTCACATTAGCGCCTCTTCTCCTTAGTAATGGAAACTTCTGGACTCTCAGTGGGCATGTGGCTGCCAGACACACACGACAGTTCCCAGCCTGGGAATCATGGGGTACATGGAAGTGAGATGGATCAATTTGGCATTGTCTTCTTAATGTCAAAGCCACTTGTGCAGGACTTTCTCCTTGTAGTGAGATGGTATGGACTCAGCCTTAGTCATGCAAAGGACAGCACACAGAAGACATCAGAGTGGCAGGATGGAAGAACCAGAGTCCTTAGATAACTTGGTAACTTCGTGCCACAGAGCCACATGGTCAGCCGGGCCGTTCACCTCCAGGCTGTTATAGGGAAAGAAGCAGCTACTCTTTTCTTCTAGCCACTTTGTTTCTGGGTCCCTGTGACAGTGGCTTGGCTTGCATCTTCACTAACTCAAGAGCTGAGGGCCAGCGCCTAGATGGGGCATCCCCTGAGTCAGTGCCACCCTGGCCCACTCGTCCATAGCTGGGCGGCAGGGGCACTGTCCTAATCAGCTCAGGCTGCTGTAATAAAATACCATAGATGGGGCGGCTTCAACAACAGACATTTATTTTCTCACAGTTCTAGAGGCTGGAGTCCAAGGTCAGGGTGCCGGCATGATTGGGTCATGGTGAGGACTCTCATCCTGGTCTTCAGCCTGGTTGTATCTCCCCATAGCTGGTGTCTTCTTCCAATAGGGCCACTAATCCCAGCAGAGAGCTTTGCTCTCTTGCCCTCATCCAACCCTAATTACCTCTCCAAGGCCCCAGCTCCTGACACTGGGGATTAGGGCTCCAATGTAGGACTTTGAGGGCTCCAATGTAGGACTCTGTGTCCGGCACTGAGAGCCAGCAGTGACCAAGCAGAAAAGAATACCAGCCCCTCCGGAGCTAAAATTTGAGTGAGAAGAGCTATCATTCATTGAATTTCTATTCTGTTCTAAGCCCTGTACATTAAGTCTCTCAAAGTCCCACAGAGACGCTAAAATCTAGGTGTCATTATTCCCTTTTCAAGATGAGGAAGTCGCATCCTAAGTCGCTCAGCATCAGATGGCAGTGAAATACATTTGGCTAACACTACAAAGAGACTTTCAGCAGAAATACCCTACATTTTGTCGGCAAAGGGTTTCTTTGTCACTACTGTGACCTGGAAAGATCCCTTAATATTTGGGGACCTTCAAGTGTAAGCTCCCAAGGGCTGGGATGGAAGGATTGTGGACTCCGAGGAAGGGACAGCTGTCCTAACTCTTGACCACACCCCGCTGTCCTGATATTCTAGCTGGGAAACTTACTGCTTTTTGGGGGTTCCGAGGTTTATTTTGAACACCAGCAGGTCCCCAATTACTACTGGAGATCCTTCCTCCCTTCAATCATTCATTCAGTAGCCATTTCCTGAAGCCACTCTGTGCCGGGCACCGTGCTAGCAACGGGAGAATGGGAGGCAAGCTTTGTCCCTGTTCTCACGGAGCTTAATTGACAACCAAATGTGAACAGCAGTAAAATCCACTGTCGCTTACCATGCTGAAACTGGCAGGGCAGCTGGCCTGCTGGACCCAGGGGGAAGCATACCCCTGGGCCACCACAGCCGTACTAAGATTAGGCCACAGCTGTGTAAAGCCCACAAGCCCCAGAGAGGCTGGCGGAGGCTGAACCCACTGCGGCCACAGCATAGAGAAAGCTGGTGGGCAGAATATCCCCAGCACGAGCCCTGGCCAGCAGGGCAGGGCCCCAGGTTGTGCCTGGGACACTCCGTGCGTCTGTTTCCCGCACACCCTGAGCCTTCTCCAGCTCGGCTCTCCTGCTCCTTGCACAGCCACCTCTTCTGCCCCCAGTGGCCTGGACTCTTCTAATGGTTTACTTTCCTCGTGGCTTGTCCTTTTTTACTGCAAAAGAAAGTGATTTGATGCTCTCACTGGAGTCAACTGACAGATAACAGTCCCCCTTCCAGGATTTGTGTTTTTGTTAAGATTTTATTGGGGAATTGGGGGAGGGGAACAGCGTTGGGGAATCGGGGAAGGGGAACAGACAAGTTGCTGTCTTTTTGTTCTTCAGTCTAGTTGTGGAGGACGTAGCTTCACTGGCCCATGTTGGTATCGTCATTGCGCTCTTCCTCGGTGAGGCGGTTGCTCGCCGGCCTCTGGACGGATGCTCATGGCTGCTCTTGGCAGCTCACACCGGCTGCCGGCCACTCACTGTAGCCTATGGCAGCCCACTGCAGCAGGGGCTGCAGCTATGCCATCCCTGGAGACTCATAGTAGCCCAGCTCCAGGTGAAGCTGTTGTTCACCATCTTAGCTGTAGAGGGCAGTGTTACTGGCCCTCATATGTGGGATCTGAACTGGGGCCCCGCTGTTCAGAGCTGGCGTCTCAAGCCAGCTTCTAACCAACGCGCCACTCTGCCGGCCCAAAGGACATTTTTATTAGGATGAAAAGTTCTCATTTTACCAGCAAGTTTGGTTGATTGCTTGTGTGGAACTTACAACACCTACTTCTGAAGGTCAATGATGTACATGAGTGTGAGGCTCGCAAGCAAACTCCAAAAAGATATTTTATCCACTTGCAATTAAACTACAGCTTTGGGAGAGCCACAGAGCCAAACAATAAGTGTGTGTGGGGGGTAGGGTGGTCAGAGACACCCCTCCTCCACCTTTGGTAGAGGAGGGGACACCTCCCCTGTGTTGTGATGGGGAGAATTAACACCTCCTTGTAGGAACATGTTCCCTTCACATCCAGAGGCAGGTGGAAGCTAAGGAAATGGGACTCACGGGAGGCCTCAGAGATTCCCCTCAGCCTGCTGCCTGCTTGCCTTCAGTCGAATTCAGTTGAATTCCATTGAAAACCTGGGCTGTAGGGACTAGAAAGACCACACTCTGAGCATGTCCAGTTCCCTGGAGCCCAGGTGGCACCGGGTCACCAGGAACGCGAGCTCTGCCGTGGAGAAGCCAGCAGAGGCGGACCTGGTTTCTGTGCGGGAGGAACGCGGGGTCTTTTCCTGCCCACTGCTGAGAAGCGGGGAGTGCTGGGAAGGAAGCCAGTGCTCGCTCTCTGATGAACTCTGACCTCTCACTCTGGTTCCTCTTAGACTCTCCACCTGTCAGTTGTACCTTTTCTCTATTGAAAAGGAAACCGTGCCTTTGTCCCAGCCTGAGGCATTCCCGTGGTCTGCCCTGACTGAGCACAGCCCACGTTTTCATGCCTGTGCCCACGTGTCCCCTGCATCTGTCGCGCCATTTCCCCCTCTTCCTCTCAGGCCGCCCTTCCTTGCCCAGGTGTCGCTGTCTGCAGGAGCCCCCCATGTCTCAGGCAGGGCACATCCCTGCTCATCCTTGGCGAATATCAGGCTGCCCCTCCACATGGAGAGTAGTTGCTCAACCACATCCACTCTTGGTCACCAGCAAAGCCGCCCAGTGTGCAGTAAGGTGCGTGGGTACTTGGGGGACAGACGGATGGACAGACGCTCCTCCTCCTGCGCTCCTGCTCTAGAGACCCTGTTCAGGGCCCACTGCCGTCCTCTCAGCTCCTGCTGTTGCTCTTGTTTGGGATGTCCATCGTGGGCCACAATCATTTACCACCTTACACCGCCGTTCACTCACCGCGGTGCATCTTTCCTCATCAGCTGCGAAAAGGCCCAAACCAGAGCCCCTATGTCTTTCGTGGCACCCCTCGGTTTCTAAGGTGATACTGTACATGCAGGAGGTGGTTGGTGAATGATGGATGGATGAGAAAAGTGGATCCAAGACAGGCTCCTTTCGGCTGTGACCCAGGGAAGACTTACCTGATCTTGGGGAGCTCTTAACGTCAGGACGAGGACACTTGATGTGATCGCATCCACTGGCGCCATGAGCTAAGCTTGTGCTTTCGATGGGTGCACATCGTCCTTCGGAGGACAGACCAAGCCAGGCTGCCTGGGTCTGCCAGCCTTAGGAATTCAATCTGTGCTTCACTCATAAAATGAAGCTATGAAGAACAGGACCATATTAGGCTTCTCCAGAGGAACAGAACCAACGGGATATGGACATCCTGTGGGAGCCACCTCATGCCGGGGTGCAGGCACATCAGGCAGCTGGAGACCAGGGGAACCAGGGCTGTGATGCAGCCCCAGTCCGAAGGCCTGAGCATCAGGGGGCCGAGTCAGAAAGGCGCAGGAGCAGTGACGTCGGAGGGCAGGAGTCGGATGTCTCAGCTGGACAGACAGGTGTGGCTGTCCCTTTGCCCTTCTGTCCTATTCAGGCCCCCAGTGGGTGGGAGGGGTGGGGCAGGGGTGCCTTCTATACTCAATGCGCCCTTTCAGATGCGACCTCTTCCAGGAACACACACACACACACACACACACACACACACACACACACATCAGAACGTCTCACCAGCCACCTGGGCATCACTCAACCCAGTCAACTGGACACATAAAATGAACCATCACAAGGACCTACCTCATCATGCTGTGAAGAAGGTGATATGAAGGAGCACAGAAAAAACGTCAATCCATGTTAGGTCCCGGGCGTGGTATCTGACTTAGAGTGTTTGATAAATGCACTTACCACTCACCATTGTCACTTCTGATATGACGGAAGAAGGTGTCCTTGGAGCAAGAGCTCTGGGGGAAGTCAGGGTGCAGTGACCCTGGTCTCCTCAACCTCCGCTCACGTATGTGGGCAGCATGTCCTTGGTGGTGTCACCGTGGGGCAGGGCACACCCATGACTGTTAGAAGCAGGAAGCCGAGTGCCCTGGGCGGGTAGTCGGCCAGGTGACTGGACACAAGGCCCCCCAGTACTCAGGATGCATCTCATAAATTCCAGCAAAGGGGTCCTGCCCTCCAATGGGGCTCTTGGCCTCAGTGCCACATAGATGATAGGTATGAGACTGACCGCTACCGTTTATTAACGCCAAGAATATGCCATTGACTAGGATGCAGATGCCGCCAACAGCCGGTCCACTAAAGGGTCTGCTCCTCGAGAGCATCAACTGCTCATCACTCCATATAGAGGCCGAGGGGAAATTCAGTGTAATCTAGTTTATGCAATTTTTTTTTTTGCACGTTCCTGCCTCCCAGTGCCTCCCCAAAGTAAAATAAATGCAAAACAGTCTTTTTTCAGTTCTTCCATTTGGTTTGATTCCTCAAAACTGGCCATGTTAAAATGCATCATTTCTAGAAGATTGTAGAAAAGCAAAGTACACCAGAAAGAAGAGAAGCTGGCCGATGTTATAGGTGCAAAAGGTCTTTTGTTGTGCGTATTGTCTGCCTGCCTCTTGTGCCAGCCAACAGCCAGGAAGCCATTGTAACCGTGTGACTCAGATACATCGTATCACAGATACAGCGGAGAGACGGACACAGGATGGGCAACGCTGAGGTTTCCCAACAACCGATGACCTGTGCAAGTGGGCAATGCCACCCTGATTCTTCCAACTGGATCGAGACTCACAGTGAAGTACGCCTTTGCCAGTTCATAATGGGCACTGTGACTGCAAGACAGTGAGACGTGCAGGCCCATGGAAACCTCGGCCAGCTGACCAGCATGGAGGCTGAGCTGGGCTCCCGGGCAGCCGAGGGAGTCAGGGCGGTGAGAAGGGAGCAGGAGGAGACTGCTGTGTCATGTCAGAGGGCGACACCAGAGTAAGGAGCTGCAGACCGGGCCCAGCAGAGTCCCCGGAAGGCCAGCATTTGCAGCACTTTGTCCCAGAGCCGAGGGACTGGTGCCCCCCTACCCTGATTGCTTCATGAGTATCCATTTTCCTTGAACTAGACTTTGGAGGGGGGAGAGGAGGATGTCAGTTTGGGGAGGGGGCTGTTATTGTTTTGCAAGAGCTTTTTCTAAAACGTGTATCTGGCTTCCGTGTTAAAGAGGCCTGGGCCCCAGAAAACCATGACGGCGTAGCGTTGGGAGGATAGTAACTGATAAAAATCATAGTCCAGATCGCCCACAAAAATGAGCTTCCCTGGATTCTGCCCTCCCTGGAACCAGGGCTCTTGCTTTTAAAAAGGACATTAATAAACGGGAAATCCTGCAGATGAAGGGAGACAAGTGCCATGGCGGTGAGGGGGTATGTGTGTCAGAAACCATCTCCTATCAGGGCTGAAGAAACTGAGGATTTTTTTTACTTTGAAAGATCAAAATTAGGGCAACAGGAGAGATGCTTTCGATGTCTGCAGAGCTGACCCACTGAAGATGCATGAGACGTGTGTCCTCCCCAGGGGAGAACCAGGAGTTCCTAGGAGCCAGGATTTCACTCAGTTTCTCAACACTGGAACATTCCTGCAAGGCAGGGAGTGCACAGCCCCAGGAGCTAGCCACCTCGAGGCCAGCTGGCCTGGTTCCAGGAGATGGGCCTTTGATTAGAAGCCCTCTGACATTATCCTCAGCTTGTCCGCAGTGAGTTTTCCCTGCAGTCACTACCCATTAATCCCTCCAGGCTCTGGGCTAAGCCTGCAGGAGGAAGTGGAAAATTAAGCAGACCACGAAATTGACATTCCTCGAATCTCTAGAAGATTTAAGTGTCCAGCAGGAAAGGGATCATAAAATGGCCCAGATTCTCATCTAACTCTGTCCCTCAGGCCACAAGAACACGCCTCTCTGACAGTAATGACACAGTGGGGACTCCCCTCGCTGAGCTTAGCCCCTCAGAGGGGTGTCTGCCTGTTACCTATCAAGCAGATGGAAAATTCTGGGAAGGAACTGGATTTTCTAAAGCCTAGAGGATGCGCTGTTTGGTACCAGACATTTTTTCCAAGGAAAAAGCAAATTCAACCTCTTAGCCTACACTGGGGAAGTACCACGGGGCAGGTGAGCTGGTCCAGAAAGCTCCAACAATAGTTGGGCAGCAGGCTCGGTCCTCCTGCCCCACCTCCATTCCCACCTCCCACCACCTCGTGAATACGTGCGAAGGCCATGCACCTCTGTGGTCGAACAAACTAAACAAAAACCACTCTCTGTGCGCCCTCTTCTCTGTCCTGCGGTCACCTCCACCATGCGCACACCTCATAACAGAGTGGCGAAGCATGGGATGGGGGAGAGAAATCCCGGCCCATCTCACCAGTTTCCCGACTTACAAGTTAGGACACAGCTAAACAGAAAGCAAGTTCCAGAAGTCAGGGCCTAGCGACCCAGGTGATGAGCAGGTGACCTGTCACGGCCACTGAGGGCAGGAATAGTCCAGCTTATCAAAGAATAGTCATTCCCCCCCATTAAAAAAAATTTCATACTATGCCCTCACCCAGCACAAGAATTCAATTCAGACCCAGTGAAACAAGAAAGTGCCAGAACGACTTTAAATGAAGGTAATGAAGGGACATTTCTTCTTATTCCCCTTCAGGGCTCTGGCCTCCAGAGAAAGATTTGTTTTCCTGTCAGACTCGCGGACCATCGTGCAGCCCAGGCAGACGCGCTGTGGAGTCCTCAGGCGTCCATGATGGATGGCGAGGGTGCGCGGCCCAGGCCGTGATCGGCGTTGCCCAGGCATCTGCCCACGTCCTGCCGCTGTGACCGGTCTGGCAGCATTTCCCAGAGCTCAATCGTAGCCCCTGCCCTCCACTGCAGAACTGTGCATCTGGCTGCTTTCCACTGCAAACAGAGTCTGCCATCGAGTCCTTTTCCTCAGCCCTGCACACAGTCCCTGCTGCCAAGATGAGTCACCATGCAACGCACACCCTCACCGGCTCCATTCTGCACTTAAAATACCCCTGGGTGGCTGGACAGAACCCTGCTGTGTGTGACCTGTGACCACAGGGTTGGTGGCTCAGCCCTCCCCAGCCCTCTGCAGAGCAGACCACATTGTGTTTGGCCGAGAGGGTCAGAGAGCCAATAGTTTTTGTAAATTTTTTTTTTTGAGGGGGGTCTATTTTTTCAGATCTGGATCCCTTGTGCAGCCTGCCAGGTGGCACCCCCTCTTTTGCAGGCAGGTGAACCTCAATTTTTAAAAAGATTTCATTGTGGGGAGGGGAACAGCCTTGGGGTATCAGGGAAGGGGAACAGACAAGTTGCTGTCCTTTTGTTCTTCAGTCTAGTTGTGGAGGATGTTGCTTCACTGGCCCATGTTGGTATTGTGATCATCGTGCTCTTCCCGGGTGAGGCAGTCAGTCGCCAGTCATTGGACGGCAGCTCACAGCGGTCACGGCAGCTCACACTGGCCACTCACGCTGGCTGACAGCCACTCACTGTAGCTTATGGCAGCCCACTGCAACGGGCTGCAGCCTATGCCGTTGCCAGCAACTCATGGGAGCCCAGGTCCAGGTTGACTGTTGTTCACCATCTTAGCTGTAGAGTGCGCAGCATCACTGGCCCTCATGTGGGATCCAAACCCGGGTCCTGCTGCTCAGGGCTGGCGTCCCAAGCCAACTCTTAACCAAAGCACCACTCGGCCGGCTCTGAACCTCCATTTTAGTGTCTCTGTTTCCTGGGTTAGAAACTGTCCTCCTCACTTGGACAGAGGTTCCCTAACATCCTTCCACTCTGCTTTCTGCCATTCCTGCTCTCTGCTCCCCCTCTGTCCACCCTCCACACAGCACCGGTCGGGCAGAATCAATCACCCTAAGCCAGACCCATTCCCCTCCCCCAGCCTACATAGAAAAACTGCTCTCTTGGCCTTGAGCCTCTCGATTCCTTCCTTCTTTCTACAGCAGCACTAGATCCCCGTGGGCACCTTCCCCACCCTACACCCAGCCACACACCCCACCTGCTGAGGCAGCCCTCCCTCCTGAGAACCACGCACTTTCTGCTTTCAACCTGCTGAAACAGCGCCCTTCACAGAAGGAGCCTCAGAATGAAGCCCAGCCCAGCTCAGCCCAGAGGAGAGTGGTGTGTTCAAGTTATTCATTACTAGAGTTAGAGGAGGTCACAGAGCAGGAAGCACATTGGAAAGCGAGGGGAA
Organism: Aselliscus stoliczkanus; assembly: GCA_033961575.1. NCBI lineage: Eukaryota > Metazoa > Chordata > Mammalia > Chiroptera > Hipposideridae > Aselliscus > Aselliscus stoliczkanus. The sequence goes on from CM066739.1 coordinate 58,526,538, forward strand.
AGGTGGCACAGAGGGCGGGGAATTAGTCAGGGTGACCTTCGAAGGGAACTCCAAGTCCTGGCAAGGGGTGGGTATCAGAGTGGGGAGGTGGCAAAGTCATGGCAACAGCCCGAAGGTCAGACAATCAAATGGAAACAGCTAATTATAATTAAGCTAACTCCTTAATAGCTCTCCCTATGCACCAGGTACTGTGCTTAGCACGTTCCCACATCTCCCACTTAATTCTTGCAACAATGTAGCACTCCACTTTTACAACTAAGGGACCAGCCCTAAAGAGAACAAGTGGCTTGCCCAAGGTCACACATCTAGCAAGTACTGAAGCTGGGGGTGTGACTGTAGGTCCGTCTCGCTCTTCTCCAGGTCGCTCTTTTTTTTAGTGAGTGATGCGGTTAGATGGGTGAAACAATTCTGGATAGTCTAGAGTGGCTGTGAAGCTGGGGTGCGCATGGGGTTCCCACAGGGATGGGATCTTGTCCTCCAGTGGCAATGCCAGGTTCAGGTGGAAATAGGGCAGTTCCTGGGAAGCCTAGGGGAGGCTCGTTTAGAGTGAGATGCTGCATTGGCTGTGAAGGCATGACCCTCAGGACTTGTCAGAACCCACGAAGAGTTTACATGCAGGGGAGGGAGAGTGAGCAAAGCTGGGGAGCTCTCCCCAGAGGAAGGAGTATCCCCTAGAGGAAGACAGTGGGTCAAGGACAAGAGAGAAACCCAATCCTGGGCAGACCCAGGATCAGCCTGCTTGACATTTGCTACAGCCCTAGAGCGCTAGAGAGCTAGGGAAAGACAACTCTTTCTTAAGACAGAATAGGGGTTCTAATAAAAAATCTGTCACTGTGAGCCTTCTCTGCATACTTATTTTACCACAGGCTTCTACTGGAAGAGAGAGAGAGAAAGAGAGAGAGAGAGAGAGAGAGAGAGAGAGAGAGGAAAATCAAGGGGTGGGGGAGATGGGAAGGGTGGAATAGGGCAGGATGCTCAAGGGAAAGCAACACAGCCCCCCTCACCCCCTCATACCTTCCTTTCCACCCTTTCCCCCCACTCATCCTTTTCTGCTGATTCGGCCCACAGGCTTTCCTCCCTCTGACACATGGTTGGCACCCATAAACACATGCCCTGGAAAGTGACCTGCCCTGCTGGAAACGTCTCCATGAGGTAACTTCTGATGGGAGGGGACCAGGGGCATCCTATCTGCAGTTGTATCACCAACCTGAGGCTTTTCCAGAGTAAACCGTGCAGGTGCAAAGCGGGGTGGCCTTGCTCTCTCAGCCCTGTCAGAGCCCTGTCTGCAGCAGCCCCTTTGGGGTGTGTGTGTGTGGGGAGGGAGGGGGATGGAGGTGGCCGCTTCTCCTGAATGTCAGGTATTTTCAGGATTGCTGTCTTGGAGGTGGGCTTCAAGAAGGGTTCCTGGGAAAGAGCTCCTTCTGTTCAGTTCAAGCTTCTCCTTAGACCTGCAAGGCTGACCTTGGAGACAGAAAGGTGGCCTGGATAAGGGTCCATATGTTGGGTGATTCCTAGAAACGGGGCCGGGAAATGTCCTTTTCCAGGGTGGCCTATGTCACCCCTTGGGGATGGGGCTGCTCTGCAGTGGCCGCCTTTTTCTGCTGTGTCACTGCCCTGGGAGGGATGCGTGGAGATGCTCAGGAGCTCAGCGAGGCGGGCAGCGGAGCTGCAGCGCAGGGGTCTGGCCTTTCAGCCAGCGGCACGGCGGGGAGGCGGGGGCGGGCGCTGGACGCCCCGAGTGAGCGGCGCCGCCCCAGCCCCGTGTGTCCCGGGGAGCTGACAGCAGAACAAAGGCGCCGGGGCCGGGGCGAGGCCTGGGGGGCTGGCGGGCGGGCGGGAGCCGCCCGGCAGGGCGCCTGGTTTCCAGGGAAGGCTGGCGGGGGGCTGCAGTGTCCCGCACCTTCGCAGCCAGGCGCCGGGGCCGCGGGCGGGAAGGCCGGGCCGGGCCGCCGCAGAGGCGGGGAGCGCCGGGGGTGGCAGGTGCTGGCGCAGGGGCGGGGCGGGCAGAGTCCCCGGGGCGTCCCCGAGTGACCTTCCCCGGCGCGCTCGGGCCGCGGAGGGGGGCCGGGGGCACGGGGCGCTGCGCCGCGGTCCCGGCTCTGCGGGGCGCCCCGCTGCGGGCGCGGGGCGTCGGCCCCCAGCGCGCCCCGCGCCCCCGCGCGCCAGCCCGCCCCTCCCGCCGCCGCGCCTTTGTGCCGGCCCCGCGCCCACCCCCTCGGGCGCGAGGCCCCGCCCCCAGGCCGGCGATTGGCCGGCGGGGCCGCTAGTGGGCGGAGCCCCGCGCCGCCGCGGCGCGGTATATAGTAAAGGTAGCGCGTGCTCCCTCCGCCAGTGGCTCGGGCTCGCGTGGTGCGCGCGCGTCCGTGTGTCCGTCCTGCCTGTGCCCGGCTCTGCGGAGGCCCCAGGGCGCCTGCGTGCCCCGCGGCGGCGGGAGTGACAGCCGCGCGTCCCCCGGCAGGCAGAGCGCGTGGCGCGCCCCCCCTCGGCGCGGGGCTCGCAGCCGCCCGCCCGCCCGCCGCCCGCCCGCCCGCCGCCCGCCGCCCGGCCCCCGCGCCGCGCGCCCGGCCCTCGGAGCGCCGCCGCCGCCGCCGCCGCCGCCGCCTCGGGGCCGCCGCTGAGCCGCCGGCATGGCCCGCGGCAAAGCCAAGGAGGAGGGCAGCTGGAAGAAGTTCATCTGGAACTCGGAGAAGAAGGAGTTCCTGGGCCGGACCGGCGGCAGCTGGTGTGAGTACCGGGCGCGGGTGGCGGCGCCCCGTCTCCGTGGGTTCCGAGCCCGGCCGGCTTCAGCGGGTCGCGGGCCGTCGGAGGGTCCCCCGCGGCATAAAGGGCACCAAGGCAGGAGGGGCCGGGCCCCTGGCCAGATTCGGGGCGCCCTGATGCTGCTGCACGGACGCGCTCCCCCCCTTGGAAATGCGGAGCCTCACCTGCGTCCTCCCTCGCTACCCCCGCGGAGGGACCTTTTTCCCTCTAAAGGTCATTGTGAAGGGCGGCGTCGTAGGCAGGTCTGTGAGTCGTGATGCGGGGACTGGGCGGGACCCCCTCCTGCACCCCTGCCCCCTCCCCCTCCCCTAGGAGCGCCGCCACCGCCGTCCACACCTGCACCGCCGCGGCCGCTCGGGAGCCCCGCACAGGGGCCGATGCGGGCCTCCGATGGGCAGCCTCTGTGGGCATCAGCAGAATGAGTCAGGGAAATAGCGCTTGGCTGACATTTTGAAAGGAAGGAAGCCGGAATAGATGACTTTTGTAAAGAAAAGAAAAAACATGTAACCAGTATTGTGGGCCTCTATTGAAAAGTAAAGGGTTAATAATGCATCACCCTTCAAGGTTAGTCAAGGTGAAACCGCCTTCCAAGGTGCTGCGGGGAAGCATAGGTATCCCTGAGCCACGTTCCGTGCAGGGCTCTAACGCGATGGCTCTTAGCTTATGCTTCATGCTGTATTTGCGGGGAGCTGTGCTCTTTGGTGGGATCCCTGCCATGGTTTCTCACGCGTAAGGATAGCTCCGTGTTTCCTTAAGGTGGACGGGAAAACCTGAGGAACTCAGGGCTTGTGTAGGGCGAGCTGCACAGGCTCCCTGCCAGGCCTTCGCCTAGCAACTCCCGGTAACTTGAGTGAGGCCTGGGGGTTGGGGGGGTGCACTGCCGAATGGCCCCCCCTTCTCCCAGATGCGCTGGAGCTCCCGGCTCTGGTGGTCTGACCCCAGCCTCGTCATAGGCCCCAGGCTGCACTGACTCCAGGCATATTGCGAAATTTGCCCTCTAGTGTTTCCCCCTCATAAAATATATTTCTTTTCCTCATTCCAATTCCAGAATAATATTTGCTTTAGAGGGTAAGGCAGTATAGAACTACGTGTTCTTTAAACCTACATTTAATGGGGCAGCACCTCCATGGTAGGGGGGAACGGGGAGAGAGAGAGAGGATTTTTGTATCTTGGTTCCACATCCGACGATGGGGTTTATGAATGCAGACAGACACCAGGACCTGTGAGCCTGCCTCATCTTTCCTGCCATTTTCCAAGGGGCAGGCTCTGGGCTAAAAAATCCAGTTTTTGTCTTGCACTAATATGTCCACTCCTTTCTCGCATGTGAGAAAGGACAGGTCCTGTGGTAGGGAGAGAAGGTGGCAGCGGTCTCTGATGGAGAAAATGCTACCTTTCCAGCCCTGGGCCCAGCATGCATGCCCTTGGGACTAGGGCAGGTTGCCCTTGGCTCAGTTTTGCTTTTAGGTAGATTTTCACCAAGATGGACGCAGGAGCCTTGCCTGGCACCTGCTGGAGAAATCACGGCATGCAAATCACCTGTGCTTTCTGCCTCTATTACTAACTTCACAGGTATTGGGAGGTGTTATGTTGACCACTGGGCCCAGATGCCTTTTTTTCCTTCTGCCTGTGACCCTTTGGAAGGGTCATCTCCCCCCCCCCCACCATTGGAAAACCTTTATATTACTTGTATTTTTTAAAAAGAAGAAAACCTGCTCAAAGGAAAAAAAATGCCTCTAACGCTTACCCTTTGTGCCACCCTGGCTGGCTGGCACAGTTTGTCCGGCCTTTCTTTTTGAGCAGCCCCTGGGGTCCTGCCTGTCGGTGAGCCCACAGCACAGGCCCCACCAGACATGCCTGATCCCCTCTAATCAAGTGACCTCACCTCAGTAACACCTGAAAGCAGAAAGGAGAAATGACTCGCTTCTCTTAGGGTTTAGCGTCGGGCAGAACGGAAAAGCCGTAGCGTCTTACATGTAATCAGTGTGCCTGGCAAATGGCCTGTTTCCCCATCGCTGTGTTTGTGTTGTACATTGTGGCCTCCATTATGTTTTATGTTGTGAGCGGTAGGTATCCGGAGTCCAGGGAAAGCGCATAAAAATGCTCTGGTTGTTGGAAGAGCCAAAGGTGGTTAATCTCAGGGCACCGAGGCGAGGTGGGGGCATCCACACAAAAGGTTACAAAGTTCTCTCTCTCTCGGATCCTGTTCCACCGACTCCTGCACCTCTTAGGAGCTTTCACTGGAAAATTTTTCCAGATCTCTTGACGTCACAGCCTTGCCACTTGCCGCTGCCTGGAAACCTAAGGAACAAATGCAGCAGTGCTTAACCCTTGTCCTGCCGGGAGGCAGGACCTGAGCTGGGCAGCTGTGGTCCCGGGTCGCACAAGCTTTGTCTTTTTCCTTGTTTTTTTTTTTTTTCTTTCTGCTAGAGGAGAAGGATTATAATTAGTATTTTGGTGTGGTTTCTGTGTGTGTTGCTTGTTTTAACAACTCGATAGCATGATTTCCCTGAATTAGTTTTTTGCTGATAGGAAAATTGGGCTTTTAAATGTATGGAGACCTGGTGCCCGCAGAGGTGTACCCACCCTCTCCCTACTGCCCTCCCACGATCCCCCTACGTGTCTTTTCAGTAACACTTTCATTCTGTGGCTTTTCCCCAAGGACCCCACCATCTAATGCATGAGATCTGGCCATTTTCAGAAGTAACCCAGGCCCCCTTCATGCAGTCATGTTTCAGACTCAGTAATCGCACAGTTCACTTCTCCCCACTTTGCATTCACATCGAGTTGTTTGGCTGGCACAGGGCTGCCCGGCGATGCCTAGTACAGCCTGTTACTATGCGGCTAATCGGGGAGATGATCCTTGCAAACCAGTAAACTGATAGCCTCGTTCCAGGCTCTGGGCTGCTTCGGATTTTGGTGTGTTTTTTTTTCCGCTTTTTTCTGTTTTTGCTTTGCAGCAATCTCAGCCTCCACTCTGGGGGGCTGGGGGAGGAAATGCAGCTCATTAGGCCCATCCATCGTTATTCTGGGGTCCAGGCAGAAGATGAAATAAACCTGTGCTTGCGGTTTTTACTATAGCTGGTTTCCCTTTTTTTCTGGTTTGGTGCCCCTGAAGGGGAAGACAGCTTAGTCAGTGGCACCGATCAGAGGGACGGTGACAGTGACAAGCAGGAGAGCCTCCCTGGCTGCTCTGGCACAGCTTTTATGCCTTTGAAGATGTAGCAGAGCCTGGGCTGTAGGATGGAAATGGCAAGGATAAACCAGCAAAGGAAACAGAGGTCTCTGAGGGACTGTCATCCTCTCTGAGATGCACTGCACAAGCACAGAAACACAGCCCTAGATTTCACTGGGGATCTTCACCGAAAGTTTAAGTTAGGGGATGGAATTACTTCCTGTAAAGAATCTTGGTTCTACCTGAACATTCCTGCCTGCCCCCCCGAAAGCACCCCCCAACAGGCACACCCACTGTGGTGGGGGGCTGCCCTTCTCCCAGCCTCACCGCTTGGTCTAGGGGTGAGGGTCGCTGTTTGGATCAATGCGGGAAGAGGCAGCTCTGAAGACCAGGGCGCAGGGAAGCTGGGCGGAAGTCCGTTCATCTCTGGGAAGAGAAGACTTGTGTCCGAAGCATGCCACTGCATCACAGCCTTCTGTTTCTGTCTGTCCCCCTTGCAGTTAAGATCCTTCTGTTCTACGTGATATTTTACGGCTGCCTGGCTGGCATCTTCATCGGAACCATCCAGGTGATGCTGCTCACCATCAATGAATTCAGGCCCACCTATCAGGACCGCGTGGCCCCCCCAGGTAAAAGGAGCCTGCCTGTGTCCAGTTCTCCCACAGGTGAAATGGGTGTCACTGTTTGGGTTCAGACAGATTCTTCTGAAAGGGGTCGGAAGGTAGTTGTGAACCAAGTCTGTTTCCAAGAGGTCACAAGGAATGGGTCCCTGTTGAGCCAGGGCTCTGGTCCGCACTGCAGGCCGAGCCCCAGAACTGCAGCTGTGGTGCTGCCCCAGCTCTGCCGTGAGGGTCAAGCGCCCTGGTCCCCGACCCAGCCTGCCACTCACCAGCCACGTGTTTCCAATGGTGGCTGCCATCCCCTCATCCCTAATGGCCAAGGGCTTGGTTGGCGGCATCACTCTAGGACCCTTCCAGCTCTCTCGCACATTTTTCACTTTCTTCAGGGGACTGTGACTCAGATGAATCCTTAAAAACATCGCTTTGGCTCCTGCTTTTAAAGGTTAACTGATTTTTAGGGGGAGGAGCCAGGACTCCAGGGGTCCATTCTCCAGCCTGCTACTGACTTGCAGTTAGACCTTGACCAAAAGCGCTCTCTCTTTTCAATTCTCAATATTTATGCCTGTTAGTGTAATTAGAGTCTCATTGACTGGTTTCCTGAACTCACTTTCCAGTTTAACCGTCTCCTATAGCTCTGACAGCCTGGGTTAATAAAGGTTATAGAAAACGCAGAATGCCGCAGCGGCCCTGTTGTCATCTGGGTGCTGTCGCTGTGGAGTGACCTGCAGCTGTGCATGTCCACACCTGTCACTGAACCCCGGGAAGGGCCAGCGCCGTCACGCCTGAGAGTGGCAGGAGGACAGACAGCAGAGCAACAACAAATGCGATTCTGCCGTCTGGCTCTTAAAGTCACTGTCGGGGGGCCCGAGGGGAGAGGAAATGTTGCATAACTTCCGGGTTCTGTCCTTACAAATGACCTTGAGGCGGCCTGGGTGGCGGGGAGCGGTGTTGGGCAATGACGTGTCCCCTCTACTTTCCCTGGGCAATGATCTAGTAACAGCTGTATTTAGGTGACAATCTTGAGGCCGTCGTTATGACACCGAGCAGCCTTGGTCATCTGTGGCTGCCCATCGCAGACTTGTCATGTCCACTTCATGGGGTGTGGGGAAGACTCGCAGAAGCAGATTTTCAGAATGCGGAGGTGGCAAACATTGTCATTTAGCCCCAAGCCACATCGTCCTCTACTGTAAGGAAAACCCTAAATATTTCCCCATAATTTTAGATTTAGGGGACTTTGAACATGGAAAAAGAAGAAAACATGTAAGTATATAAAGTGACTGCAACCTGCTTAATAACAACCCACAGTTTTCAGCAACTATTTCCCCAAAAGAGTTGGGTCTATGGAAGCATCGAGAGGACAATTCTGGCGCTCACAGCAACACGTAGGATCTTAAGGAAACGTGCTGTACCCTGGGTTTGGGGACAGTAAAGCACGGCATGTCTTTTCATGTCCTCTTCCATTAGACTTTTTGTGGTAGCATTAGTAATCATAATTTAAATTTGTATAGACCTTTTTTTTTTTGCCACTTAAAAGCTATTTTTTAATCATGATGCTGTTTTATAATTCTTATACTTGAGGCTACAGGTTACCACAAAGACAAACATTTTTTAAAAATTTCCCAGATTAAAGAAAATGGTCCTTGACTATATACGCTTCGGGGAATCGGCCTTTGATAAAAAGAAAAACTTCTTGCGTGTTCTTTGCAGAAAGGGGAATTTCACTTTCAAAGGAGATAGCCAGCACATGGGTCCTTGTAAGTAGGGACTTGCAGATGACCTTGGCTGGGAAACCTGGCGGAGGGGCTCAGCCCTTCCAGCACTCTCCCGCCACCTCCCTCCCCTTCCATCCAGCCCCGTCCTAAAAGACACATTCTCAGGGCCTATATTTAGTGTCCTCCCAGCAGCTGGGCTGGCCTGACAGATGGTCGCTTGTCCGGAGGAATGCTGGTGGCTCATCTTGGAAATACGCGTTCCCCTCCCTTGGTCTGAGTCACAGAAAAAGGGCTTCCTCAGCCCTCCAGCCTCCCCATCCTGTCGCCTGGGCTCTCTGTCTTTGCCATTTCTGGGTGTCCTTTTCCTCATCCCCTCATCGTGCCAGGGGAGTCGAGGCCAGGCCCCCTCTACCGGCACCTTCCCAAGGGACATGACATCCGTTTGCAAACTACACTGGCCTTGGAGTCGGGCAGCTACGGACTGTCCCTGAGCTCTCTGAGGGACAGTGAAGGGGTCCCACTTCTTCACATGTTTCAGAGAAAATCTTAAGAATTTGTATCTGGGACAGGCAATAACTCTTCCTTCAGGCCGCCGCCTGAACAAATGTGGAGAAAGCCCTGGCAGCTTTTTGGCTTCAACTTCATATCTGTAAGCTGTATGGGAAAACTGTATATTTAAGTCAAATGAGCCTAGTGAGTGCAAAAGACTTTTTGGCTTCAACTTCATATCTGTAAGTCTCTATTTTTATGGCAGGTAAAGAGGGAAAACTGTATATTTAAGTCAAATGAGCCTAGTGAGTGCAAAAGACTTGGCACATCGTTTAAAAATTTAAAGACGTACTAATGCTATTATTAACTGTGTTGGAGGCCTGGTCTCCCCAGCCCAGCACACGGAGCACCTTGTAATTAGATCTCTTCTCCTAACACGTGTGAAGGTCGCCGAGTGGAACAGCTGTGCAGCACATTGGGTCTGCCTGCTTCTGACACTGGACAGGATGACAGGCCAGGCGTGAAAGCCTCTGAGAAAAGACTGAACTGCAAAATGCAAGTGCAGTTTCAGAAAGAAATGGGTAACCGGGATAATTTCTTGGCCTGCGCAGGGGTGGCCACTCGTGCTTTTGCGGCTCCTTCTGCTGTGGGGTTCAGACAGGGGTCTGCTTGCCCAGCCGGGGGTGCGGGCTGCCTAACTGCAGGAGCCTCAGCTGACATAGTAGGTTGTGCTCATTGCCAATTTCCCGTTGCCTCGCCTGAGTCTGAAAGCAGCCCTGAGCTCCTGAGCCACGGCAGCGGGTTCCCCCTGAGGTGGACCTGAGGGGACGCGGGCACTGCAGCTGGCCACTCCCCCCCCCCACCTGCTTTGCCTCACTAAGCCCGCGTTTTCTCACCTGTAACTGACGATAACACGCTGTGAGGCTCAAAGGAGATGACCCATACCTGTGAGGTGAGCAGGACTTGGCCTGGCACAGCTACTGGCCTTGAGGCCGGGGTAGCCCTTCACAGCCCTCTGTGTCCGCCGGAAGCCAAGGTCCGAATTTCCAGGCTGCGCGCTTTGGGTGATGCAGCAGAGATGCTTTGTACACTTACATTCCCATGAAGTTACTAGAACTTTAGCTTTCTAGGACACGTGTTTGGGAGAGGTTGGATTAGGAAACACATTTTAAAGTTTTTTTAAGTAAATTTAAGTGACATAGTATTTGTTCTGTAACCTTTAAAATGCCCATACTCAGTTGGGTTAGCCCCTGCCAAGCCGTTCTGCCAGGCAGACCCTCTTAGGAGAGAGTCCTCATGGAGGGGAGTCAGCAGCACCTCTTCTCCCTGAGTGACTGCCGTGGGGTCTGGCGAGGCGGGGGGCTCCCCGCGGCCCGCCCAGTGCTGTGATGGAAAGTCTCCCCTTCCCTCTGTGCGGCCCCTCCCCGCCCGAGCTCATGCAGCCACCGAGTGTCAGGCGCTGGGACGTGCCGGCTGCTGTGCTTCCGGCTAAGCAGGTACACACTCCTGTTCCTCCCCCTAAGGTTGTGGCTGTTTCTGTGTTGCTTCGAGGTACGGATGGCTCAGTGCTGGAGGGATTCCTTTTAAAAGGGTCCTATTCTGGGTGCCATGGTAACGAGCTTGGAGGTGGGACAGGAGGGTGGCTGAAGCCAGCAGGCCACATGGGCACCCCCAGCGGCCTCGATTTCATCTTGATTGTCAGAGGGCAACATCTTGTCTTAAAATCCAGTAGGCTCCAACGCATTATAATTCAGACTGCAGTGTAAGTAAAATCCTTGATATCCATCTCAGCATTCCCTGTTATTTTTTTCCAAACTGCATCACACTCGTAGGACTTCCTTCTACGTAAATTTCAAAGGGGGAATTGGAAATGTTTGGCTTCCTTATACTTTGGAGGGATTGGTTTTACAAGGTGCCAATACGGTGTTTTCCTGCTGTTTCTGACTAGACTGCACTGATTTGCAATCTGGGAGCTGCCGCGAGCCTACGGGCCTCTCCCGTCCGCCCTGGCCCTACCCCTGCAGCCTCCTCCCAGGCCTGGGGACCCTGGCCCTGGGCAGGCAGTTTTTCCAGGTGGCAAAAGGTTCAGGCTGGCAGACCCCAGTGCCTGTTCCTGTGTCCCCAGCGCCAGTGGCTTCAGCAAGCCACCTACCCATGTAGCCATGTCTTCATTTCTAAAGACAAGGATATGACCAGTAAATCAGCTCTGGGCACAGAAAGCCTAGTGATTGTTTAAAATGTCGGAGCCACAGAAAAATGGCTGTTACTCTGGGGGTGCCTTTCGGATGCGTGAGCAGAGAACCCTGATAAATAGGATCAGGTGACAGATCCCACGGGGGTGGGGATAAAAATGCCGAATCTGTGACTCCGCATTTGGACCTCCAGGCCTTCCTGCTGTGCTCCCCGAGGGAAGGGCTCCCTGGCGGGAGATGGCAGTGGAAAGAACCCTGGCCTCAGGGCCTCCATTGCCATTGAGGTGAACTGTGACGGGGTCCGGCAGCCCGTCTGGTGAGTCGCACTTCTGTCCTGACCAGACGTGGGGCCCCTCTGACACAGGCAAGGGGGAAGCAGGGAGGCCAAGGGGACAGGGAAGTAGCATCCAGTCTTCCAACCAGAAGAGACACGCATGAATAGAAACTATCAAAAGTAGTGTCTCATTTCAGGTGGGTCATTCAGCAAATGTGACGTTTTGTCTCTAGGCGAGTCACATACTGTATGTGCTGGTCCCTCAGTGTGTCCTGGAACAGACAAGCATAGTTCATGTAAAATATTAACATTGGCCTCTTTTTTATATTTTCCCATTAGAAAAGTGGTCCCTTTTATTGGGAATAAGGCCAATCAGGAGCTATGCAAAATAACAAAGAGGTGCCCCGGTGAGGTGACACGCGCTTTTGAAGATAGATCCTCCGAATGAAATAATTCTCTCTCTGCTCACCGGAAGATGAATATACAACTGCCGGAAACAGCCTGATGAGAGAGGGTCTTTCTGGCCTTCAACCAGAGCGTGTGGGCGTAGCTTAGGCCTGAGAGGCTTTCGTCGGCCGAGGGTGGTTGAGCTCCGCATGGCTTGTAGAGAAAGTCCAGCAACTAATCCTTCAGGGACTCCTCCAAGGGAGGGTGCAGCCAGGGGCCTGCCTGGAGATGGGGTGCTGACTCTCGACTGATCCCAGGTCTCTGTCAAAAGGTGAGGCAAAGGCTACTGGTTTCCACAAGCATAGAGGTGCCTTTTTTTCTTGGCCCTCCCTCTATTTTGTTAGGAAAATTGCTACTGATCCTGCACAGGCAAAATAAAAATTAAAACAGAACTTGTAAGTACCCCAATGGCATTTGAAGGGAGGGAGGGTGTACGTGTGTACACACCTAGATGTGTACATATATATGTATGGATCTGTATATAAACTCATACCCCGTTTTTTTTTTGTTTGTTTTTTGTTTTTACTGGAAATGATTTTTCAACTCAGCATGTGCAGGAGAGCCATGACATGCATACATTGTGTGTGTGGCTGCATTTCTAACTGTTTCTTTGCCTCCTGTGCCCCTGGTGTGCTGGGTATCGTCCTGGAGGTTTCTGTGGAAAATGGGGCTTATTTGGAGTACAGTTGACCCTTGAACAACCTGGGGGTTATGGACGCTGACCCCCCCCCCATGCAGTCAAAAATCCCTAACTTTTGACTCCCCCAAAAGTTTACTAATAGCCAGCCTACTGTAACTGGAAGCCTTACTGATCACATAAACAGTCGATTAACACGTATTTTCTATGCTGTATTATATACTGCATTGTTACTCTAAGATAAAGAAAAAAATCTTAAGAAAACAATAAGGAACAGATAACAAGTACTTATATTTTATGCATTCGTAACATACCTTGGTTGATTTTTGGATATTTCTACGCCATGCAGTTCATTTTGTGCATTTTTTCAAATTGTTACAAATCTCCCCACAAATTTTGAAAAAAATCCACATACAAGTATTGTTCAAGGGCCAACCGTAGTTGGTTCAGTGATTCATCAGATGTATTCAGTGACAGGCACAGGCATCAGTGCTTTGGGATTCGTTTGAGTGACTTCCAAGGTTAAAATGGCTGCGTTCTAGTTTCAACACTTCGAGCTCACAAGTAGACTGAGAAATTATAAACTTGCTACATGAAAAACCTAACTGGAAACAAAATACTTCTTTCTTAACAAAAAGCCTCTTTCTTTTCTCCTTTCCCTTCCGCTTACTTGTGGGTTCCCCCTCCTGCCATGGACACCCACTAAAGCCAAAGATTTTTTTCTCCTTGTTTCTCAAGAGATGGGGACCAAGGAAAGGCAAGTGTAACTAAAAAGCAAATGAGAAATCAGGGGTTTCCATATCTTACATAAAGTTGACATAGGCATTAAAAACTATTAAGATTTCCATATCCAAATTATTTCAATCCTTTCAGGGCACTTTATGAAATAATAATATGTAATTTAAGGCAAACTGTCATATAAGGGCAAAGTTGGATAGAACTCGGCGTGGTTAATGTCAGCTCAAGTTCAGGAGATTGGAGAGGCAAAAGGTTAGATGTATTTCCTGGAATATAATTTGAAACCACAAGCCAGTGACTGGTGTGCTGCTGTCTCCGGCCTCTGGGAATTACGAGTGCAGACAAGACTCATCCTTGCCCAGTGATACCTGGGCACCGTGAGGGTGGGCAGTGCAGAGCCGGACAGGCTGCCGTGTCCCTCATAGTAGGGCCACACGGAGAGCCCCAGTCACAAGGCGGGACTCCTGTCGCCCCTCGGGAGGGCCACCGTGGAGGAGTCTGTGTGTGGGCTCAAAACAGGAACGGAGTTGCCGACCCTGTTCCATTCCTTCTCTTTCTCGTCTTCCGGTTAGTCTGATAATGTCAAGTCAATAATTGAAAAGATTTGCACATCGGGTCAAGGGTCCTTCATCTGCCTCCTGTAAGTATTTAATTGCTTTAGAGAAATTACTTGTGAGACGAGGAATTAGTTTCCTGAGGGCTTGGAGAAGATGTCATCAGAGAACTCTCCTAATTAAGCTGCTCAGAGCACACAGGCCCAGGGATTGATGGATCTGTGCTGGCTTCCAGGAAGAGAACGCTCGGAGAGGGGGCAGAGGTCGAGGGTGACATTGAGAGGCCTTCCAGAAGCATGAGGAAGGTGAGCAGAGCTGCGGAGGTGGCGGCCACCCGGACCTGGTGTCCGCGCGTGTGCTCCGTAGGGGAGCGTTTAGAGAGTGGGCTGATTGCATGACCGAAACTCAAACCATTTATGCTGCTTTTCTGGAAACGTTCAGATCAGAAGTTGGCTTTCTTAAAAGGATGGCCACTGAGGCTTATGGTAGTCACCCCCTCAGAGACTCCAGAAGCTCCTTGAACCTACAGGAGAGAGTGGACATGGCTCAGCGTCCTGGGGTTGGCCTCTCGTTCCTGGCCTGCCTCCTTCACTGAGGTTCTCTCTGGAAAGGACCAGGCAGAGACTGGCCCGACGTCTAACCCAGCTGCACGGGTCACAGGATTCCAAGACCCAGTGCTCAGTTGTCCATTTCCTCTCTTGCATTCTTGGTTTCGCCAGTTTCTGATGCTTCTCTGTACAGGACAGAGGCATGATACTTCGAGCGTCTTCCATCTGCATTTCTCTCACGTGATATTGGACAGACTTGGCTGGGCTTAGGTCGTGAGCCACGCTGCCTGAGGGATTTGGGGCCTCAGGTGGAATCAGTGTGACTCTGTTACTTGGTTTTCATTAATCCCTCTTTGCCCTGTCTAAAGAGGCACAAGACCAATCGTGTCTTTTTGGGGCCATCAGTAATAATAATTGTCTACTGTTTGCATACCTCAGCTGTTAGAGATTTACCGACAGCGGCACTTGCTAATAAAAAGGCTGGTGTAAACCTTCGGCTAAGCACGAACTGAGTCCTGACCACAGCTGGCAGGCTTCTGCAGGATGCGTCACCATCAACATGCTTTTGTGAGCAAGAGGCCCAGAGCTCATGCTTTGGGGGGTCTCACCGGTGTCACCTGGTCTCTGGCAGCCCTGGCCTTGGCATTGTGGGGAACTGGAAAGCACCCTGCTGATGTCCCTCTGGTCCCCCACCCTCCCCCTTCCGGAAGGTTCGGTGAGCCCCGCCCTGGGTTTCTGACAGTTGCCCCCCACCCCTGCCTTGTTTCCCAAGCTTGCAGACACTGCTGAACTCCATCCCCACAGATCTTCTCTGTTTCTGCCTGCAGCCCCACCCCCACCACACAAAATAGGTTTCGGCAAACTTCCTGCCTGGCACGTTCAAAGGTATCTGCCTGAGTCCTCTGGACACGTGCACTGGCTGGCCCAGGGAACCCTCGTGGGACTGTCCTTCGAGGCTCCATTCTCTCCCGACTCCAGGATTGTTCTAGGAACACAGCCCATCCCAAGCTGCGCTGCCCCGTGGCTCTGGGCCTGCCTCCGCCTTTCCCGGGCTCCAGGCCGGTCACCTGACTTCAACGTCTTATGACAACTCAAGCAGTTCCGCCCCTCCCTGGCAGGCCGCCTCAAGCATGCAATCCTAATGGAAGCTTCTGTTGTTTTACTTTATTTTTGCAGGTATCTATCATTTTTGTTATAATGCCTCTTTGAACCAGAAATGATCACGGCACCAATTTTTGTAATTTAATGTAGAAAAAGTTGGTTCAGGGTATATTGAAATTTTACATGGTTTGGGAATATTTAAAGAATAAGTTTTAATGGTAGTACCTTTTGTTTATTTTTAACCGAGGATTTTTTGATGAGCAAATTCTGCTAACTTCCCCTTTGACTCCTTCCCATCACTGTTGATGGCTATTTGCCCCCGAATTCCTGAGGTTCTGCCTCATCCTTTCTGAGCTGGTTCTTAATGTCCCTCTTAGTTTGTCTCGGGCAGCCCCCCTGCCTGACTCTGGCCCCTTCTCCATCCGCTCCATTCCTCGGAAGAAGGGGCCTGTCCTGCCCCCTAAGCCAGGCCCCTCATTATTTCACCACTTGGGAAGCTGAAAGCCATCCTCAACTGCTGGAAAAAATAACAGCCAGTTGGCCCGGCCTCACTGGTTCCTGTTCTTGAGCCCCACAAATGGGGCTGCCGAATGGTTCCTGCGCTGTGGTTGTCCCCCCCTCTGTAAGTATGTCATTGTCTTCATATCTCTGGGTGCCCTGAAGGGCTGTGACAATGAGCCGCCATCTGTGCTCAGGTCTGGGAGTGGGGATGAGAATGAGGCTGCCAGATGAGCCGATAAAAACACAAGGTGTCCAATTACATTGGAACTTCAGATAAACCACAAATTTTTTAATACAGGGGTATCCCATGTAGTATTTAGTCCCATGTCATACATGTCCCGTGTAATATGTAGGGCATGCTTAAACAAATCCTTCGTGGTTTACCTGAAATTCACATTTGACGGGCATCTTGTGCTTACTCAGAATCAGTTCCATTGTGACTGACTCTCCACCCAGTGCTCCTGGACAGGGCTCCGTCCTGCTGCTCCAACAGCTACCTGGGGAGGCTTCTGGGAATTCAAGCATCTAAAAAGCTGGTTAAAGAGTGGAAACCCAAGGTACGCTGAGTCTGAATTTTACCCTAGCCGGCGCAGGACTTGCTCAGAATAACCATTTACTTTGGGGATGGCAAGCAGGTACTTGACACGCCCCCCGAATCCTCCCGTGTGGGTTAAACGATCCAGAGACAGGTCTCTGCGGAGTGGCCTGGAGTCCCACAGAGTTTGGAGTGGGTTCAGGGACCAAAGGCCGTGCGCCGCAGGTGAGCCGGCGGTGCCCGTCTGCGGAGGCGCCGGAGGGACCCTGGAAGGACAGGCTCTGGCGTGCGGGAGGGGGGCCCGCGTCCTCTGTGACCCGGGCTCGGCACTCAGCCTTTCTGTGCAGAAAGCGCTTTCTGGCATAAAACGGGGACGACGCCTATCGGAAATGTTGCTGGGAAAATGAAATGATACGTGACGTTCAGACACAGTCGTGGGGACTTAATCTAAATGTCAGAGAGGCGATTTCACGAGAGCCCCGCGCACCGAACCCATTCTTTGTAGCTGAGGGGACGAGCGGCGCTTCTGTCCACCACGGAGCCCGCTCTGGAGTGGCCTGGCTGGCTGCCCGCCCAGCCACGAGCCCCGATTCTCTCCGTCTGCTTCTAGGGTTGACACAGGTCCCGCAGATCCAGAAGACGGAAATTTCCTTTTACCCCAGCAACCCCAAGAGCTACGAGGCGTATGTGCTGAACATAATTAGGTTCCTGGAGAAGTACAAGGACGCCGTCCAGAAAGACGACATGTTCTTTGAAGACTGTGGCAGTAAGTAGACTCCT
This sequence comes from Aselliscus stoliczkanus, assembly GCA_033961575.1. Taxonomy (NCBI): domain Eukaryota; kingdom Metazoa; phylum Chordata; class Mammalia; order Chiroptera; family Hipposideridae; genus Aselliscus; species Aselliscus stoliczkanus. The sequence continues at coordinate 58,543,598 of CM066739.1, forward strand.
TGGGAGGTCTGCGGCTGGCTAATGCTTATTTCCCGCTTTCTGTCTGTTCTGTCATCTTTGAACGATACTCCCGACATAACTCAAGATTGAACCAGGGGGATTCATGGCGGCCTGTGTTAAGAGAGCCCGCTTTGGGACGGGTAGTTCACTAGGCCCCGGGCAGCGGTGCATGTGGATAAGGACATGACTGACGTGGCGAAGAGCCGTCAGGAAGCCGTCGGCAGGGATGTGTTAACAGTGCCCATGCGCTGGCTGCCTGGGCTGAGCCTCCAGCACGCTGTACCTCCCGCAGCAAGGTGCCTCTCTGGGTTGGCAGCGGTCCTTCCGATCTCACGCAAGCTTTTCCCAAGCCCAGACCTTTACGTGGCAGACTGGTGCTTAGTCATAACATGGGGCAAATTGCCATTTTAAGTCATTTTGAAAAGATTTACTAATTTAAAAGAAACCTTTCCCCTAAGTTTTCCTTACTAGAATATAAAGGAGGCTTTCATCTTACTTTGCAGTAATTAACTAAAAGGTCCACACGATAGAGAATTAGGCTGAAATCACTTCACAGAAGAATTAAGGCACTTTACCATTTGAAGGGAAAATAGTTAATTTGTGAACTTGCAAATTATATAAATTAGGATAATTTGCATCAATTTCCTGCAGGCTGCTTTGTATTAACTTTGAATTCTATGTTTCTTCTGTTTCTCTGGGTTTGTTATGAGGAATAATCAGAAATGCTACAATAAAATTTCTCAGTTGAACCGATGCTTATGAGAATGCACAGCTTTAAAAGGCAAAAACTCAAATCCAAAGCAATTAAAAAACAACAACAAAAAAAATCGTGAGTGGTGGTTCAAAAGGAAAAAACCCAATTCTTTCCCTCTTTATGGTTTAACCTGCTAATTAGGGGCACAGCTCCAGGAAACTGACCGAAAAGCTCCCAGATCTGAAAATTATTGATAATCCTTTTCATTTGTGTTCTAATTATAAAGCCCCCGGTGGGGCTGAGCTGACGTTGATCTGTGTAAGTGATGCCTGTCGGGAAGAGCGATCCAGGTTCCTCTCAGTCTCCCGAACCGCTGCGTCATCCATTATTTAAGGAAGAGAAAATGGCCAGAGACCAAATGTCATGCGCAAATTAATTACCCGCGCTATGAAGCTTAGGTGTGGCGTTCTGTGCCTGTGCTTGCTTTTGGTAAAACACCTTTTTAACGTCAGTGAAGAGGCAGAGCCGGCTGGCTGGAAGCCCTTGCTGAATTCAGACAATGCCTCACGTGCAGAACAGCACTGTCTCAGAAGGGGAAGTCATGACAGGGAGGGAAGCCCTTCCTCAGGGGTGAGGAATCCGGAGCGTTAGCACAGTATAAACACGGGCTTCGCATTTTCAGGTGTGCCCAGTGATTTCAAAGAACGAGGACCCTATGAGGGTGGCCCGGGCCAGCGAAAAGTCTGCAGGTTCAAGCTTGAGTGGCTGGGGAACTGCTCTGGAATAAACGACGAGACCTACGGCTACAAAGAGGGCAAACCATGCGTCATCATAAAGCTCAACCGAGTTCTGGGCTTCAAACCTAAGGCAAGTAATATTTTCAACCACAGAATTTATTTATTTTTGGCTTCTTTAAGGCCTTTACTAAAATATAGCTGACATACAATATTGTGTTAGTTTCCAGTGTACGCCATAGTTACTCAACATTTAATATATACACCTCGACCTTGGCATTTAGATGAGCCACGCACATTTTGGAGGAAGCCCTTACTAGGCGTGAGGAGAGACTACGTATAAGGAGTTTTAAAGTATATCAGTGATAACTCTGAAGTCCAGTCCGTAGAGCGACATTAAAGACCTCTGGCTCCACCTTGGGATCCTTGTAGTTTGTCACTAATTTTCATTTTCTAGCGTTAGTGACCTTCTGAGCAGCAGAGCCAAACTCTGAAGTGAGCCTGTGATCTTGCTTCAGTGCTTCTGCTCAGTAACCAGAGAACAGGTTTTCTAAAGTAAAACCAGGAAAAGATACTTAAAAATGTAGAAGCTCCCTGCACGGATGGTCATGCTGTGGTTTGGGTACGCCTGGAGCCAGACTGTTTCAAAAAATGATGTGGTTACCTGAAAAAAACAAAAACAAAACATTTTTTTTTTTCCTGAATGAAGATTTCATTGCCAAATCAGAAGTTGAATGCTGTCTAGGTTGAACTTCGATGACTGTAACTCTTAGCTCATGGCATTGGTGCCACTTAGAATGGGTGGACATGGCTTGAGATCACGAGATGATAGCCATTTGCCCTCGCTCCCTATTTGTTGGTAAGATAAGAGGGATTCTTTAAAAGAAGGAAACGTTTATCAGGGGTGTCTCTGCTTTCAGGCAATGGGGCATTTCATTGTCTCCCTGAGCTCCTGAGTAAATATTGCTGTCCTTTCCCTCAGCATGGATTCTTCCAGCAGGTTTCCTTAAACCGCCCAACCCCTAATCAGCATTGCCGACAAGTGTAGTTTTTGTTTTGATAGGAATAGACTGCAGCACACTGAGTTAGAAGAGCAAAACTCACTTTATTCTGGAATTGGACTCTTGTTCATTAATCTTCTATTATAGTCTATTAATTTGTTTCCACAATGCTTGTTACCCATGAGTAATATTTTCAAAAGACAATCTGTGTACAGATGCAACGCCGTATTAGCTTAAGGAGAGCATCATCGGTCCTTGACCGCCACCTGAGGCAAGAATCGGTGAGGGGGACATGGATAGTGGTGGCCTGGCTGGCTGGGTCCAACAGAAATGAATGTGCCTCTAAACAGCATGTTACCCCTTTCTGACTCGTTTATTATGGACGAAAACTAAGCCCATTATGTCACACTTGGGGTTTGCGATCCTACTGCTAGGGAGCTCCCCACCGGGGAGGCGCTGATGGGTGCGGCGTGGCCGAGGGAAGGCCACCGTCCCGGTCCCTCACTGCCCGTCATTCCTCTGCACCCCACAGAGGCAGCCTGTCGGGTCTCTTCCCGCTTCTAGGGAGACAGATTCTCTGTCAGGTGATGAGTTCGGTACTCTTTCTTTTCAGTCCTCCTGTATTTTTCCTCTCTGTTTGGTCTCCAGTTGCCTTACTTTCTGATTCATCACCGCACCCCACATCCCCCACTTTTTTTGTTGGGATTATTTTTTGTCAGGGATCCCAGTACCCCAACCTCTTACCTAATGTGCCTATTTCCTCATCCTCTGAGGATAGATTCTGGCAACTTCTTTATCAATAACCCTTCTTTTCAGATTTTTAAAGCTGCATCCATTGCTGGCAGCAGGTTCCAAGAGATCAGATCTAGATCATTATTTGGTATTCCAAAACAGAGCATGGTAGCACAGAGAGGAGTTCCCAGGTGCTCTGGGGATTGTGCCTTTGGTCTGATTCGGGTGGACCGTCGGTGGGCAGTGGGTGACATGTCCCGTCAGGACTCGCGTGCCGTGCCGCTGTGAGCCCATGGCCATCTTGTGCCCTTTCAGGATGTCCCTTATAGTCCTGCTGGGTGGATTGGAGCCTGGGGTGTGGGAAGCACGGCTCTGGGACTTTCACTCCACGGCTGTTCTCAGGGTACTCGGACTCCCTTCAAGGGCGTGACCCCTTCCTTTAGGGCAGTGCCACCATTATCTGTTTCCATATGGGACTTGCCTGACAGAATTGGAAAGGCTCCTTAAATGGCAGTGACTACACTGGAAATAGGGGGTAAAAAGGAAAGCCTGCTTGAAGAAGGCATGCCAAAGGGGAAGGGAGGATGGCGTACGGTTCATGGCTCGGGAGGCAAGCCCAAGTTTTACAAGAACAGCAATGCCAACCAACTTTTCCATCCAATTATTATCATCTTAGCAAATGAGGGGTGTTACTTCTGGGTTAGCCCTTATTTCCCAGTGTAAAGCTTACACTGGGATCCCGTTAGAAGCTCCATTCTGTCCTGGGCCACCTCACAGCTTAATTGTAGGGGCCACAAAACCTGGGCACTGATTTTTACTTGGGCAGAATGCCAACATGCCCTTGCCTAGACTGGTCATTCTGCCCTCCGCAATGGTGTTGTTTCAGTGGATTTATCGCTACCAGTGTGCACTTGTTGGGGCTACAGACGAGTTTTAGTTTTCAGAAATTAAAAAAAAAAAAGTTGACATACATACTGACCAACGTGGATTTTATTTTTAGCCTCCCAAGAACGAGTCCGTGGAAAATCTCGCCATGACGAAGTACAACCCCTACATCCTGCCTGTTCAGTGTACCGGCAAGGTGAGGCGCCCAGCGGGGCCAAGGGTCGAGGCTGGGCAGTAGAAGGGGGTTTTAATGTGGGGACCAAGTGTTGCTTCCAGGAATTAGTCTCAGGCAAGTGAATTGTAGGTCCACTGAGGCAAGCTTCTTAAAAGAACAGAAAGAGGTGATAGGAAACCCCATGTCAGTTTCTCCACTGAAATAACCTGAATTCAGTATGTTGGGGGGTTGCTTTCCAGAACACAGAGGGGCGAACCAGCCCCAAAAGTGCTTCTCTGGCCCAGATGGCGCATTAACAATTTGAGGCCAACCTTTTTATTTTAATTGACAGTTTCACATTTAAAAAAAATTGTGTTTGGTTTTTCGTTAAAAAATGATGCACGTGTTCCCTTGAGCTCTAAAAATCGGGCCCTGATGGCTTCCTGAGAGATGGCAGAATGAGGGAACGGGGTCCGTCCCCAAACAACCCCACATTGTGCTGCCACCAAGAAAGGAAATGGACACAAGAACGTGACAGGCCAACAGTGACACTTTTGGAGATAATCTCTCTAGAAATCCATCTGCGTTTCAGTGATGGCCCTGTTTCTAGGAGGGTGTGTTGGCTCCGAGAAATTCTTGCTTGACCTTGGCCTCGGTTTCCAGTGGTACACTGAGAACAACCTCCTTCTACAACCGTGTCAGATACCGTACCGGTGTCCTCCCGAGCCCGACGTCCACCTGCCTCCGGGTGGGAGGGTGATGGCGTCCCTCTAGCAATAGTGCACAGGCTGCTGGGGGGGGGGGGGCTGAGTCCGGTTTGCACGTGGGCCATTCAACGCTTGTTTCTCTGGTTTTCAGCGAGACGAAGACAAGGACAAAATTGGAAATGTGGAGTACTTCGGAATGGGCGGCTACGCGGGTTTTCCCCTGCAGTATTACCCCTACTACGGCAAGCTCCTGCAGCCCAACTACCTGCAGCCTCTGCTGGCCGTGCAGTTCACCAACCTCACCATGGACACGGAGGTCCGCATCGAGTGCAAGGCGTACGGGGAGAACATTGGGTACAGTGAGAAAGACCGCTTTCAGGGACGCTTTGATGTGAAAATCGAAGTTAGGAGCTGATCACAAGCACAGACCTTTCCCACTAGCCATTTAAAAAGTTAAAAAAAAAGATACAAAACCTACTAGTCTTGAACAAACTGTCATACGTATGGGACCTACACTTAATCTATACGCTTTACACTAGCTTTCTGCATTTAATAGGTTAGAATGTAAATTTAAAGTGTAGCAATAGCAACAAAATATTTATTCTACTGTAAATGACAAAAGAAAAATAACAAATTGAGCCTTGGGACGTGCCCATTTTTACTGTAAATTATGATTCCATGACTGACTTGTAGTGAGCAGTGTTTCTGCCCCGAGTATTGCTGTGTATTTTATCGGGTGTGCTGTACTCTAGGTGCACACTTCGGTCATTTTTTCAAGCCATGTTTTATCGTATCTGTTTTCTACTTTATGTGAGCAAGGTTTGCTGTCCAAGGTGTAAATATGCAACGGGAATAAAACTGGCATGGTACTTTGTTTTTTTTTTGTTGTTGTTGTTGTTGGGGGGTGGGGGCTGGCTCTTTCAAAGATAATGACCCATCAATGAGTATTTTTAACACACTCCATAGTCTTTTTCCTGTGGTGTTAGGTCTTTTTTTTACCCCCTGGGGCTGGTGGGGGGTGGGGTGGGCTGTCACAGGGGAACTGCCCTTTCAATTTTAAGTGACACTACAGAGAAAGCCTGAAGTGAGGGGTAGTGTCGTGTTTTGTCGCGAATGCTGTCTTGCCATCTTCTTACCTTGCCCTCCAGTGGCTCTGAAGCTGTGTAGGAGACCTGCTCTCCCACCGCTCTGCCCAGTGATCAGGCTAGTTGATTTGCTTTGTACATTTTCTTTGACTTTCCTTTTTTCCTTTCCTCTGGAGGCATCACTTGCTGGTGCTGTGTCTTCATGAATGTTTTAACCATTTTCATGGTGGAAGAATTTTATATTTATGCAGTTGTACAATTTTATTTTTTTCTGCAAGAAAAAAAGTGTAATGTATGAAATAAACCAAAGTCACTTGTTTGAAAAATAAATCTTTATTTTGGACTTTATAAAAAGCAAACGCAGTCCCCCATAGACTGGTGTTCCATGCTGTCTGCAGTGCAAATCCATGTCCTAACATATGTAACAATTGCCAGGATTCAGTGCTCTTGTCAACCTTGTATTCAGTCAGGTGAAAACAATGGACAATAAAAGAATGAACATTCCTCACGTGCACGAGTCGCTGTTGTCTAAATGCCCCAGCCCGGGCCTGCTTTACTTCCTCTGCTGCTAGTTATCCAAGATCTTGAAGAAATACTGAACCTGAAAGACAAACACGATTGAGTTCATTACCCATGGAGGTTCAGCCTCTGCACCTCCCAGAGGCCAAGAGCTGGGTCAGGACTCTGGACGCCAAGCACACCCCTTTCCAAAGAGACGGGAGGCCAGTGGGGGGCAGACACGCCACCGCTGACATTGTAAAATTCAGAAACACTGTGCAGTGCCGCTTAGTGTAGAAAACGTGAAATATTGGTTCCTGCTCGTGCTGCACTAGATATGTCTGTTCAAAAAAAAAAAAATGAGATTAGCTTTGAGGTTCCATAAATTAAGAAGGTTCATACCTTGTTTTTTGGTTCATGGTTTGGCCTATGTCCTTGTGCAGCCATATTTAAAAATTAGCCGCAGTGAGAAAGAAGACAAAAAGCTTTTGAAAAGCATTTTCCAGGTAACTGAGCTGAAGATTTAGTATCACTTAACCACATGGGAACTGCCCGAACGAAAACCATGGCATCATATTACTGAAAATGGAGACCTGTGCAGCCCGTGCAGCCGCAGCCCAAGCAGATCCGTCCTGCCTCAGGCCGGTCCTGAGAAATCTCTGGTGTGCGCTGAAACACCTCGGCAGGATGGAGCTGCTGGTCATGGCAGGCGTATTGTTAAAAGGTCCTCCCTATAGTGCATGGAGAGACAGACCAGGAATAACAGTAACGGCTTCACTTGCCACCTCCCTGCCCCACGTTTTGCATCCTGCTGATCTTGTTTATCCTTTAAAAATAGTACTTGAGACTTGGTTATCTCTAGAGCAGTAAATCGTATGACGGCCAATTCATACCAGAGGAACAATGATTCCATTTAACAAAACAGCAAAGGGAACTGTGGCTGGAAGGGTTGTAGGAGCGCTGCTTGACATCTGAGGAAAAACAGAACACCTATATAAACGAACAACATGGCTACCTAGGGCTGCCTGGCTACAAAAAGCAACACGTGGAAATGGAGGTGCCATCCCTGTAACAGGATGGTCTGTCTAGCTGAAACAACTCATTTTGTAGGGCGTACGTGAGTCTTACATGGAGAGTGTTTATGAACAAGAAGGGAATGGCTTCGGGTCTGGGGAAAGCAGCACTGACTGAAAGCGGAGGGTGGCTGGCATTTCTGAGGCTGTTCTCAGGTCACAACCTTGGACAGACGCACTTGACCCACTGTACCTTCTGTTCTGGGCCCTTACGGATGTGCACTCTGCCAGTCCCCTCCGTCCTGGTTCTGTCCAAACCTTGCTACCCTATAAGCTCTTCAGGCTGTGCCAACCTGCTCCCCACCCCTGCTCCGTAGGGCTTTCAGATGGGGGCGTGGAGTTAGTGTTCTTTGAATTAATTGATACTTGTTGACTGCCTACTCTGTGCCAGGCACTCTTCTAACAGCCAGGACAGAGACACAGGTGAACAAAACACGCAGATTTATCTTCTTCACACTAAGTACTTGCATGTTTTTGGAACTCTTGTCTCCATCCTCCCCGCACCAGCCACACAAACAACATGAGCCCCTAAAAGACAACAAAGCCACAATATCAGAGACTGGGTGCCTGAGTTATCACAGGGAGGGAAAACTGCCTTCTAACTTTAGCTTCAGCCTTAGTAAGAAATCTTAGTAAGAAATAACCTTTTATTTATTGTTAAGCCACTGAACTCTTGGGGTTTATTTGATAATGCAGCAAATACTTTTTATTTTTTTAACCAAAGAAGTGTATGTAACCTGAAAGCTATAAGACACTAAAAAAATAAACTGAAGATACAAATAAATGGAGATACACCTTGCTCATAGATTGGAAGGATTAATATTGCTAAAATGTCCTCACTACCTAAAGCACTATACAGACTCAATGCAATCTCTATTGAAATACTAATGGAATCATTCTCAGAATCAGAACAACTAATTCTAAAATTAGTATAGAACCACAAACACCCTCACTATCCAAAATAATCCTGAGAAAGTAAAAAGTGGAAGGTATCATGCTCCCTGATATCAAACTATATCACAAAGCTATAATAATCAAAAACAGTATTGTACTGGCATTAAAAAAGTTGTATAGATCAATGGAATAGAGAGCCCAGAAACAAATATTCACCTATATGGTCCATTAATCTATGACAAAGGGAGCAAGGATATACAATGGGGTGAAGACAGTCTGTACAATAAGTGGTGTTGGAAAAACTGGACAGACACGTGCAAAAAAAATGAAATTGGACCACTTTCTTACACCATATACAAAAATAAAATGGGTTAAAGCCTTAAGTATTAGACGTGAAACCATAAAACTCCTAGCAGAAAACATAGGCAGTAAACTCTGATATCACTCGTAGCAACATCTTTCTGATATATCTCCAAGAGCAAGGGAAACAAAAGATAAAATAAACAAATGGGACTACATGAAACTAAAAAATTTTGCACAGCGAAGGAAACCATCAACAAAACAAAAAGACAACCTAATGAGTGGGAGAAGATATTTGCAAATGCTACATCTGATAACGGGTTAATATCCAAAATGTATAAAGAACTGATGCAACGTAATGCCAAAAAAAAAATCAATCCAATTAAAAAATGGGCAGATGACCTGAAGAGACATTTCTCCAAAGAGGACACACAGATGGGGCAACAGACATATGAAAAGATGCTCAACATCACTAATTATCAGGGAAATGCAAATTAAAACCACAATGAGATACCAACTCACACCTGTCAGAATGGCATCATCAATAAATCAATAAGCAACAAGTGCTGGCGAGGATGTAGGGAAAAGGGAACCCTCGTGCACTGTTGGTGGGAATGTAAATTGGTGCAGTTACTATGGAAAATAGTATGGAAGTTCCTCAAAAAAATTTAAAATAGAGCTGCCATAAAATTGAGCAATTCCTCTTCTGGGTATTTATCCAAAGAAAACGAAAACAGTCATTTGAAAAGATACATGCATCCCCGTGTTCACTGCAGCATTATTAGTAATAGCCAAGATATGAAGCAACCTAGGTGTCCATCAAGAGACAAATGGATAGACGACGTGATACACACACACACACACACACGGGAATATTGTTCAGCAATGAAAAAGAATGAAATCTTAACCACTTGTCACAACTTGAGTGGACCCAGAGGGTATATATGCTATGTGAAATAAGTCAGAGAAAGAGAAATACCACATGATCTCACTTACATGTGGAATCTATAAAAACAAATGAATAGAATAGCAATAGACCCATAGAAACAGAGAATAAGCTGATGTCAAACAGGAGGAGGGCTGGGGGATGGGAAATGAATGCATGAATGAATGAATGAGGTATTCCTGCCTTTTATGCATTTATCAGTTCTCTCTCTTACCAGTTTGCTACGTCCCTGAGTAGACGACACGTTTCTTGGGTGTAGGGACAGTGTCCGCTCCCTTCATGGGACTCCTATCGCATCGCACAAGGGGTTTCCACACAAGCCCCTTCAATCACATACATACTTAATTCCTTACACAAAATATAAAGGGAACGAGTTTTTCAAAGGCTGTATTTTTCAAAGGTGGGCTGAGTACCACTTGGGAACAAAACCATTAGTAAGGGTTACATTAGAAAAAGGGGAGACGGGCCGTGGGCCCAGAACCTTTGGCAAGAAATACTGTCCGGCTAGAATTCAATAACTTGTTTTCATTGTATTTATTGTCTCCAATTAAGGACAAGGAATGCTAATTTTCCGCTTGTGGCAGTAAGATAAATTTATTGATAATAATGAATGTACTTAAAGAAAAATGGTAAATAAAATTTCAGTTGGTACTCAGATGTGGTAAAAATCATGAGTGGTAAATGGCTGACTAGAATTGAAGCCTCTCTGCTCAAAATACAGCTTTTAAAGAAACCAAGGTTTTCAGATCTGTGCCTGTTTGGCCCATCTCTCACTGGAACTCCATGTTAGAACAATGGCACGCCCTGTCTGCTCAGGCTGCACTTCTTACCGGAGGAAACTGCTCCAACTCCAAATTAAAAACGTTATCAGTGATCAGAGACAAAAAGCCAGTTATCAGAATCTTGCACAGTCCAATGATAGTGCAAACTCCTGGCTTCTTAAAGGATTAGTAACACTTCAATTTCAGTGCACATTTGGCCCGTGGAGGAGAACTAAGCGAGGTTACTTTGAAAACCCAGGACTAAGGATCTTACGAATACAGAGGGAAACTGCTAGGAGCCTTGAGGAACAGTTTTAATCGAGTGGAGTGATCTTGGTTTCAAGTTCAGCAGAGAAAATGTGCCTCTCTTCTCTTCTTCAAGAGGGGGCTAGTGTTAGCCAGACATGCTACTGCCATCCTCTAGGCTCCACTCTGGGAAAGAGGACCAGGAAATGGAGAGGTGAGCCTGTTGGTCTCTCATTAGCACCCATATCCTACCCACCGTGGAACAGAGAGGGTTGGGCAGAGGCAGATATCTTGGCTTGTGTTTTAATTCTGTATTTTTCTCTCAGAGATGGTCAGCCTCAGCCTGAGAGATTAAATATCTCGTTAAGGTAATGACTCCAGAATACAGCTATTTTGTTTAGCCACAAATGAATCCCACACCCTAGGAAAAGGCCCACATCGTAATCAAACTGGGCACACTAGCCCCAGCTCGCTTCACCACCACCTCGGCAAAGCTGGGCTTTCCTCAAAGGAGGACTCCTACAACCAGCTTTCCTGCCTGTAGCGCTGGCCCTACGCGGGCCAGGTGGGGGGCGGCACGTGGGTGACGGGAAGCTGCCTGGCCATCCAGCCCCAGTGCCCGACACAGGTAGCACGGATCGGTCCGGTGTAAGCGCTTCAGCTAAAGGAAGGAGGGGCTCTCAGAGGAAACGCTCCGGCCTCGCTAGAAGGGAGCTGGACGGTGGTCCTCGCCTTCTCCCACAGCCCTGGAGCCCAGAGCGTCCCTAGGCTGCAGATGGCACCCCTCACGCCCACGGGCTCCAGAAACAGTTGACTCCTTCAGATGTCTGTCTGCTCCATAGGTACAGAGGCCATATTTGAAACGTTTTAAGACAAAGCAAAAATTTCACATTGAAATGGCTGCACCTTTCTGTCATTCTGTAAAACCAATGTCCTCAGAGTTCCTTTCAAAGACCCCCTTGGTTCCTCTGACTGCCACCCACAGTGAGAACAACCCTCTCTTTAAAGCTGGAAGGTGATTAGTCCTTGACCCAGAACTGAGTGGCACTGATCTTTCTCTTTGACGGAAATACACACCTCTTTTCTAATATAACTAAAGACACAGGGGTCCTTTCTAGAAATTTCTTCTAAAATTGTGCTTTGTGACCCATCATCATCTGGCCTGTTCTGCCTTGAAGGTGGTTTTAGTTGTAGCTAGTTTCTGCCCAGACACTCAAAAATATCTAAAACTATGAATAGATGTTTGTCGCTTCTTTTCTTTTTTCCTCCTCAGCCCTCATGATTAAACAAGTACTCAGAGTTACTATATCTCAGTATGAGTCATGGCGATTTTCCAATATTTACATTTTAAATTTCACTTTTAAAAGATGGAGCTCTTGCTACATATTAAGTGCTTTAACAGATTGTCATGTGTGACCTTTACAACTTTACAAAATAGGTATTATTAGTTTCAGTTGATGAAACAGGTTTTTATGAAAGTTAATATCCCACCCCGGGGACTCTGCCTTGGGATGGGGCATGGGCTTGCCATTTCCTGGCTAGATGACCTGGAGTAAGCCATTTCTCTGTCTCTCAGATTGCATATCTATAATAATACCTATTCCATAGGTTTGTTTTGAAAATTAAACGAGTTAGAATATGAAAAGCATTTAAAACAGTGTCCAGCATATGGTAAATACTACATAGTAAGTATTAGCGTTGGTTCTCCAATATTCTCACAAGGCTTTGGCCCACCCTGCTGAAGGTCGGTGGGACCACGGGTGTCTGACCGGCGCCATCTTTTCTGGGCGCCCAGCGGCAGAGCCCTCTCTGCCCCTCAGAGGACAGCCTCCAAGGCTTAGCCGATCACGACGCACAAAAGCAGACAAGGACCTTTGCAGATAAAGACGAGAAAGAGACATGAGGACCAAACGCAACATGGGATTTCTGACTGGATCCTGGGTCAGAAGCATTTTTCTCTTTTGCTCCGAAAAACGCTTGTGGGCGACTCTGGTGAGCCAGCATCTGTCCACAGACAGCGGTACTGTTTTAATTTCCTGATTTCTAGTCATTGTTCTGTGGTGACAGGAAAGACTTTCTGGGTTTTGAAAGAGATACTGTGAAGCATTATACAGTAATATACACGTAAATAATTCTCTCTTATCTCTCAATACTTCAGGTGTTCACTGGGGTTGCAAACTGCTGCCCTATCTAGAGAGTTAGTAAAAGTGCCCAGAAATCAGGGCTGGAACCAAGCCCGTCTGATACTGTCGTAAGTGATCTGAAGGGAAGGATGGAATCTCCCAGCGAACTGGGCTTCTGCTGGTGTCCGTGGGCCACCGGAGGCCCCCGCCCCCTGCACCAGAACGAACGTACCAAGGAGAGAGGTAAGGCCTCACGGTGAAGAGGGGAAGGCGGGCAAAAAAGGAGGCGGTGGACATCAACAAGGTCACCTTGGGAATTCACAAGACAGAAATCAAAGCAGGCTCGTGAATGAGTCCTGTCAACAATAAATGGTGACTCAGGAAAGGCACTGAGTCCACTGCTGTCTGGGCGGCCACCACTGCTGACTGGCCTCAGGGAAATCGAACCCAAGGAATTACAGTATCCTCGCATACATCACCGCAGGGGATTTGTTTCTTGGGAAATTCTTGTTGCTATAGTTCATACACATTTCAGTTTGAAAAGCTCTAAGATGAAAGTAATCCAATTAGAAACATTAACTAAAATTATTTAGAAGACAGATATATTAGAAAAGAAAAGCTCTTAGATCATCAGATCAAAGCTGACAGAATGTATAATCAGAATTTACTAGATAATGAGAGGAACAGTTGGGCTACACTTTTTCACTTAAATCTGGAAAGAGATGGAGAGAGCAAATGTTGACGTAATTTAAGAAAAAATGACTTCCTTACATCCAAAGATATAAAGTCAAAACGGCTAGAGTCCTATGCTGATAGTGTCTCTTGAAGGATATCCCTTCAAGATTTGAAGGGATATCCTTAATCTTTGATGACAATGTTATAAGAGGCAAGTGCCATATTTTTCTACAAAACATCCCGCCCTGTTACTGGCATAAAGTTATCCCGAGCTAAATGTATTTGAGTGAAATCTCAAGCTTCTTATTATGTAATTAGAGTTTGTTGCACAGTCCCTGGGTAAGGGAGCATGGTCCTGAGCTGAGGTGGCCAGCGCTCCTGGGAGACAGCTGCGGGAGAGAGGAGCCCCGCCCGAGCTGAGAGGAGGTCCTGTGCCCCGCCCCGCGGGGCTGTCGCCGCCCTAGGCAGTCTCGGAAGTGCACGCAGCTTCCCTGCCTGTGAACAGCGCCCAGCCAAAGCCCCCGCTGGCCCCGCCACTCCCTGTGTCACATCAAATCTAAGCCCTGGCTTTCCTAAAGCACGGCAGCACGGCCCATTAAAACCGCACGCTTTGGCCCCCGCCCCTTTCCTGGTGCTCAGAAGCACAGAAAGGACTTCCCCACTTGAACTGTCCCTTCTTTTGCACCTGTAACTCCTCCAGGGCACAAGAAGTCCCTCTGCCTTCCCTGCGTCGCAGAGCGCTTCACGGACAGCAGACGGCCGATGTGGGGTGATTACTGTCAGCGCATGCGTTTCCGTTTCTCTTCTTTCCCCACCGTCTCACCCACTCTCTCCCCATGCTGGCTCTAGATGAAGACCCTTCTCACACAACCTCCAACCCTGCCTGCGGCCAGTCGCGCTGCTATAGCAGGAACACCCCCGTTCATCACTCGCACGGAAAGGGTGCTGTCCCGAGGCCGGCCGAGACCAACTGAGGGCAGGAAAGCCCTGGAGAGGATTTTAAGAGAGTAAGAAACGGCTACGTTCCTATTAAAAAAGACAAGTAAATAAGGTTTCCAGAAAGAAGCAAGTATGCCAGAGACAAATGCGTTTTTTCCCATGAATTAATCTTATTTTCAAACAAGAATGTCAGCGGCCCATAAATACTCCAAAAGTTCTTTGAGTGTCTGAAATAGCATAAAACAATAAATTATTTAAAGCCTTATCGGTTTAAAGATTTCATTTGGGGGAGGTTGGTTCTTAATTTGTAGCCTTATTTTGAATGGCTTGCCTCAGCGTTGGCCCCGTCAAAGGTCTAGGTAATTCAGTTTAATTCATGTTTCGTATTCTCTTAAACTACTTAGAAGAGAACTGCAATGTCAGAGACCAGAACAGAACCCGCCCAGTTAAACTACAGGTGGGTGACACTGCTATCGACATACTTCCCTGGTGCCACTTTCAAGATGAATGCTGACGGTTCAAGAAGTGTCCTAATAGAGGGAGACAGTCCTTCTCTATGGAGTCTGTCTTGGGGGACTTTACAGGAGGAGCAAGATGGTGGGGATTCCAGATAACAAACAGTAACGGCAGCAAAACAACGCTATTTAAAATGATGTGGTAGAGACTGCCAGTGCCTAACCCACCCTCATGCTCCCTTTCTCCTGCCTAAACAGAAGTTTGGTTTTGCTGGGGCAGCAAAGAGCACAGCTGCCAACACACGTGGGGTGAGGGACGGACTGTGACCAATTCCTGACCCACGTCCTCTCAGCAGACGTTGTTGGGGGAGGGCTTAGAGGGAAGCTCCCTGGAAGCGGGCACGCTCAGCCAGTCACCTCCTTTTGCCCTTGGCCCTTATGCTGTTCTGCCCAGAACGAGCACATGATGCCGGAGACGGAGCAGCCACCGTGGAACTAAGGGCATCACAGGGGGAGGTCAGGTTATCGCCGAGATCTCCGGTCGGAATTCTTGGGCTGCGGAGCCAAGGCCTGTGACGGCCGACCTCCTCACTTCTTGTTTCACAATAAGAAAACCTCATTTGGTCTATTTTTGGCATTTCTATTCCTAGGAGCCAAATTCTTAACGGATATAAATAACTGTACTAACCATGACAGTAACAGTGACAACCAGAGCACTGCTCTAAATGCCCTGCATTCATGCTCTCATTCGACACACAGTCCTCAGTGATCCATGATTATTAACTCTATGATAACGGAGGAAAGTAGGGCTCAGGTCCCACACTTTGGAGTGGGTCCCGGCCACCACATTCTAACGGTGTGTGTGGGGGTTTCCACCACCCGTGGAAGGAAGGAAAACTGCACGGAGCTCGGTGGGGGTTCTGGGGTGCCGCGTGCTGTTCTCCCCCACGCCCCTCCTCTGTGCTAAACCTTCATCTCCCATTTGGGCACATCCGGTAAAGATCCCTGAAGCATCTTTGTCCAGGGCTCTGTGGAAGGACACTTGGGTTGTTTCTGTGTCTTGGCGATTGGGCTATTCTGAATAATGCTGCAATGAACATGGGGAGTACACATATCGTTACAGATAAGTGTTGTTAAATTTTCGCGTAGATACCCCAGAAGAGGGATTGCTGGGTCATATGGTGGCACTATTCTAACTTTTTACAGGAACCTCCATACTGGTTTCCATAATGGCTGCACCAATTTACATTCCCATCAGAAGTACAAGGATAAAGAAGATGTGTGTGTGTGTGTGTGTGTGTGTGTATACATATATAATATATGGTGGAATACTACTCAGCTATATAAAAAGATGAAATATGGTCATTTTCGATAACATGGATGGATCTTGAGAGCATGATGCTAAGTGAAATAAGTCAGATGGAAAAGGAAAAGAAGTGTATGATTTCAGTCATACGTGGGGTATAAAAAAAAGCAACAAACAAAAGAACAAACTCGTCGATATAGACAACAGAATGGTGGTTACCGGAGAGGGAGGGGTGGGGAGGGATGAACAGGGCAAACAGGGTCAAATACAAGGTGACGGAAGGGACTGGACTCCGTGTTACAAAGATGCACATCTGAAACTTATATGATGTTATTAGCCAGTGTCACCCCAATACATTTAGTTAAAAACAAAGATTCCTAAAACATGCGGGATTAATGTTTAAAGAGTGAGGTCAGATCAAAAGCTCCAGAGAGAGAGCCTTCCCTGAGAGCGCCCAGAACCTCCTGTCCTGCCTCGTCCACTGCCTTCCACGTCCTCAGCCAGAGCACGCCAGCCAGGCCTCGTCCTCAGGCTGTAAGGCTGGAATGAGAGCCCCTTCATCCATGCACTCAGCCCTCGCGCTTTCAGATGAAATCACTGCCAAGGGAGCCGATGAGCGCCAGCGTCAGTGGTGTTTCCTCTTCCCACCACTCCCCTAACACAGGTGGAAATACCTACCTGCAGCAGGATACACTTGGGATGGGACCAAAAACAGGGCGAAGAACAGACCGCTCACAGCTGCCTGTTGTATCTCCTAAGGGGAGTTTTCAGAGGCTCCGGCCAAGCATGAAATGGCCTTTCCAATCACGACTGCTCTTTATATCAACCATACCATGACAGCAAATGTGAAGGAGATTTTGGGGTGCTGGCTATTATGGTTAGGTCAACTGAAGATTCATGGAACAGTTTGGAAACTCAGAATCACAGAAATTCAGAGATCTGAGAGGATGTTATGCAATCCCATCGATTACATTGCTTTCTCTTTCTTATGTACTTTCCATTTCCTATGATGAGTAACAGGCAGCAGAACATGCTGATGCTTATTAACATTTCCAGTTCAGAGATCCACCTGGGGCACATAAAGCGAGAGAGGCTTATGCCACACTCAGAGGGAGGAGGCTCCAGTTTTCTGAGTATTCTACTTTCCATCTTCCTCTAATCCATTCTCTATACAGTCACCAGAGTTCCTTACGTCACTTCTTAGCAAACAGGACACCATCCACGCCGCCTGGACCTAGTCTGCTCTTCCACGTTCTACCATAGCCACTCCTAGCAGTTCCACCATGACCACGTGTCTGCTGCTAGCCACTCTAATTTCAAATCATTACCTAATATTCCCCCTTCTGTTGCTTTTCGGGTCTCTAGACATGTAAGTCCTTCTGCCCATATGTTCTTCCTCCCACCCTCACCTCTGCCCCTTGTGACCTCAGCATCTCTACTTGAAGCCACCAACCAACCAACAGAAAACAAAAGAAATTCTGTGGTGCTTTAAAAACTGATAAATGGCCAGACTAATCATTTGGGACAGAGGTGACCAGGCTTTTTCAGTGAAGGGATAGGGTAATAAATATTTGGGGCACTGTGGGCCATACATCTCTGTTGCAACTACCCAATCTACTGATGTAGCTACAGAACAGCCATAGACATTATGCGAACGAACAGGTTGTTCTAACAGAACTTCATTTACAAGAGCAGGGAGTGGGCCAGACCTGGCTAGTGGGCTGTACTTTGCCGACCCCTCACCTAGATCATGCTATATCCAAACAGCACACATCTCTCTAGCGGGCAACATATGACATTTCCCATGAGGGTATTAATGAATAACAAAATCACACTGATCATACACAAGAGAAGATATTTTGTCACAAGTCGTTTCTGCCATGTAGGATGTCTTCATACTTCTTGCCAAAAAAAATCCAATTAAAAATAGTTTTAAAACGCATGAAAGCTAATTGATCAGACTTGAGTAAGTGATATAATGTACATTTACATATATAACATTTCTTGGTACTTAAAAAATGCTAATTATACTAAATGAACCCAAATGGAATACGAATTCCCTTCCTTCCTTCCAATTCACCTTGTTATTGATGAATTGTGCAAGGCATTTTGTTTTATTTTGATGTGGCTTCCTTCCTCCCTCCCTCTCTCACTGCCTCCCTCCTTCCTTCTCTTCCTTCCTTCTTTCAAGAGAATTGTGTGACTTAGAGAAAGACCAAAAACTCACTCCAACTTCAGTCACTACATAAAACCACATCAGTTATAGCTTAGAGAGAGTAAGGACAGAGTCTTGTCCTAGTGAAACTCAGGCGTTATTACGTTTCTTGATTGATACTCAAGCCTTTGCGATTCTCGTCATAGCAGTGATCTAAGGAAATATACGGCACTTGTATAAGCTCTTTTGACTTCTATTACTTGAATATTATTTTCTGAGAAACATTCCTTGGTTTTGGAAAAAGCACTCAAGTGCTTTAACACATTTTTTGCGGGAAACGAGTAAACGCGTCATATAGCTTTTTATGCCCACTTACAAAGTGTTATAATTATTTCTCCATTTCTGCATTGATAAATCCCTCAATATTTAATATGCAGCTAATGCCTTTTCCCCATCTCTCTTCTCTAGCAAACTCTGTGCAGGATGGCCTTTATGGGTCCCGTCATCCACTGTTTATGGCCCTCGGTAGTCCCCTCTACATGGAATAGGGTTGGCCTGGGACTCCCTTTAACCAAGAGGATGCGATGGAAGGGACCTGTGCTAGTCCTTGGCCTGAGCCTTAAGGCCTGGCAGCTTCTGCTCGCCAGTCCTGAGCTGCCACATGACAGGTCTCCCTGCGGGAGAGACCACACTGTGGACAAGGACAGCTCTGAGGCCACATGCAGAGAGAGGGAAGTGTAACTGTCCCAGCTGAGGCCTCTTGTCATTTTCTTCAACCAAAATATCAGGCATGACAACGAATCACATTGGGCATTCCAGCCTAGGTGAACTCCTAGGTGAGTTCAGCCAAGCCAGCATCAAATGGAACAAATCAGCCACCCAGCTGAGCCCAGGGAGCCACAGAGAGGTGAGAGTTAAAAATGATTATTTTTTTTAAACCACTAAGTCTTGAGGTAGTTTACTATGCAGCAATAGATAATCAAAACACTTGGAAATGATTAAAAAGAATGAGTTCTTTTCTGGGAATCAATGCAGTGGATATTTGAAGCATACAGAGTTCCACCTGGAGTTAGTGAAAAGAGAAACAACTTTTTTTTGTCTGAAGAAAAGCTTACTGACCCAGCTTTGACTTGGCAAGAGGAACACAAAGTGGAAAACTAGATCTGCAGAATGGGGGTGATGTGGGGGTTACCTGTAATTTGGTTTCTACGGAGGGAAACACAGGTGCTGTGGAAAACCCACTGGCTCTGGAGTCAGACGCAAGCTGGGTCTGAGCCCCGGCATCTCTGCTCACACGCTATGGCATCTTGGGCAAATCACTGACTATCTCCAAACCCCGGCATCTCTGCTCACACGCTATGGCATCTTGGGCAAATCAATGACTATCTCCAAACCCCGGCATCTCTGCTCACACGCTATGGCATCTTGGGCAAATCACTGACTATCTCCAAACCCCGGCATCTCTGCTCACACGCTATGGCATCTTGGGCAAATCACTGACTATCTCCAAAGCTCAGCCTCCTCAGCATCCGAGTGAGAATACTGGCGGTTCTCAAGGATTCAATCAGATAAATGAATGTAAAGTGCTGAACACCGGGTTTGGAACATAGTAGGTACTCAATAAATCTCATTTCGATGCACTTCAGAGATGCCAGGGGCAGAACTCGGCTGAGTTGAAGGCACAGGCCTTGGGGCGCGCCTCCAATGTTAGACAACCTCCTCCGGCTGCAGCTTCTCTGATCACCACGGGAGAAACAGCAGTTCCCCAGGGCCTTCCAAGGAGGCCACCAGGGTGTGAAGAACTGAGTCCTGCCACTGACCATCTCAGGCTACTCTTATGGGCTGAGTTGTGTCCCCCCCAAATTCATATGTATCCTGAATGCCT
Organism: Aselliscus stoliczkanus; assembly: GCA_033961575.1. NCBI lineage: Eukaryota > Metazoa > Chordata > Mammalia > Chiroptera > Hipposideridae > Aselliscus > Aselliscus stoliczkanus. The sequence goes on from CM066739.1 coordinate 58,563,846, forward strand.
CAGAATATTACTGTATCTGGACAAAGTGCTTTAAAAGGGTGATTAAGTTAAAAATGGGGTTTTTAGGGTGGATCCTAGTCTAGTATGACTGGTAGCCTTTCAGAAAGGGGAGATTAGGAATCAGGCACACACAAAGGGAGACCATGTGAGGACACAGGGAGAAGACGGCCGTCTGCATGCCAAGGAGAGGGGCCTCTGAAGAAGCCAGCCCTGCTGAAACCTGGGTCTCTAGCTTCCAGCCCCCAGAGCTCTGAGTAATTAAAGGTCCATTGTTTATGCCACCCAGTCTGTGGTACTTGGTTATGGCAGCCCTAGCAAACTAATAAAGCTACTCTGAAAGAAAAAAATTAAGGTAAATGAGACAAGCTAATAAATCGTAGGCTGTGAAGGAAGCAGAAAGGAAATACTGTACTGATCACTTAGTACAAGGAGAGAGGTGGAAGAAAAGAGAGGAAGGAGGCTGGCCTTGGCACTTGGGGCCCTGGGGCTGTGATGGCCATTTGGGGTCTTCTTAAGTCCAAGCCTGTGCTTGGTAGGTAAATGGGTCAGCTAAGGAGATATAACATCAAAACGAAATATCACTGCTATGCCAAATGCAGAAAGAGATAAAAACCCTGGCACCTGGGACCCTCTTTCTTTTGGAAAGTTTTAAAACATCTCCCAGTACAAGCAAAAAGGGAAAATGCTTTGCTATTTTAAGAGTCGTCTTCCATTCTTGTAAATGACATCTGTAATGTCAACAATCAATGAGAGCTATTCGGAATTTAGCACTTTTAGTTCCTGTGAGAATGCCAGTTCCACTGAGTAAAGAAGATAGTAGAGTGACATTTAACACAAAGCACAAATATTGCATCGGAGTGGGTTAGGGATGAAAATGTCAGTTGTCTGTAAAGTTAAATACCACCTTCTTGAATCATTTGTCATGGAAAATTTCCCAACCTCCTCCAACAAGAGTGTTAGATCTTGGTAACAGGAATTCATAAATGGCCTGATTTCACGGCGAGTCAGAATGACTAAAATACTCTGGATAAATGCTCCCCTTATTCATGCTGTTGGTCAAAGCCACCATTTACTTGATCATCCATGCTGGTAACCCCTTCGCACCCTCTCCACTTGTCTTCTGTGTTGTTGACACATACAAGACACCGAGTAGGATTAGTGGGATACTGAATGGGGACCCCAAGTCTTAAAAGTCAATAAAAAAGATTAACTAGGCAGCCACTGTGATTGTATTAAACAACAGAGCTTATTCCTATGAACACATGATCTGGGCCTCAAATTAGTAAGACCTTACTGAATCTCTGACTCTGGAAATGATAAAATAATGTCTTTTTGTGAACAGGGGACATCATACCAAAACTTTAAATTATGGGTGATTGTGAGAATGGAGATTTTTAAGGAAAATAACCAAGCCATAAAAATCTACCATTTCAATGTAAACTTGTCTTACTTCCTTTGAAAATGGAAGTCCTTTAGATTATGTAGAAACTTTACCTCTGGTTTAAAATTTATGCGGAATATGAACCAAAGGTTTAATCTCCACTGAAGCAGAGATTAAATCAGAACTGTTTCCATTTAGCAGTGATGGCTGTTCCAGCCACAAAATATTGGGGGAAGAGCTACTGATCCATGATGTTTTATAACTTTAACTAATCCAGTGCTTCTCTATTTGTGAGTTTAGTTAGGGTTGGAGGGAATTTTGAGTCCTTCCATGACACTGTAAAACTCTACCATGTTTCTAATTTGGAAATTAACACTCAAAATAAGAAGTCAAAAATATTGATCTTTACTTGCACAGGGATTCCCTATTGGTTTTGTCTAGATTCACTGATTTAAATGTGAAGCCATATTTTTAAGTTGAGGCGACCTAAATCGAATCTTTGAATATATTAGGAAAAAATTGCCCCAGAGGCCAACATGACAGTTACTGGATGGCTAAAATAGCATGTACTTGAATGAAGAAAAATAATATGCATTCATCTCAGTGGAATGTAAATTAGTCATAAAACCTCTAGCTGTAAAATGCTCATCACTTGATTTACTATGAGTCCCAAAGAACTAGGGACAATCCCTACATGTCACTTTGAATAGAAAAAAATCTTTTTTGCTTCATTTCCTTTAGCTTATAAATCTATGATTTATATTTTTCTTTTAAAAATTGTATCCTTATTTGGATAACACTGGAAGACATGGGCTAAAAATGAACATTTCTTAACCTTAGGTTTCATTTAAAATATTGTTGACCAGAAATTATAATGGCAGTCTAATGCCCAGGGATATTTTGGGGTATGTCTATTATGTAATGAAACTAATTTCTATAAGCTATTAACTGATTCTCATTATTGTGCCATTAAACATCAAACAGGGTCTTAGTATGAGACATTACAGGAACTTATCACTCGGATGTGGTATGTAGAGAAATTTAACTTAGAAAGGACATCTTTGTTGTCATTGAATTCCTAATCCACAGACCATGCTTCATTAGTCTAGAGACAGTTATTGGAATGAAGGTGGATCTGCTGAAAGCAGCCAGTTTCCAGGGGGCCTGATGGATCTCAGCAAAATGCCATGCAAACCCATCTGGGAAAACATTCACTTTTCCTGTTAAAAGCAGATTCGTGATTTTAACTGTACTTCCCACAGTTGTTGGCAACCAGATAGCACTTATTCTGATAAATGAGATATTGGATGAGAAATGTTGTTTCCACAAAGGTTCCAAATTTTTCATCATCTTTTGCTATCTTGAGAGGCCAGTTTTGTACTTATCATGCCACTAGACAGAGAAAACTATCTACTTAAAAAGACTTGGAAGCAAATTTTATAAATCTGCATTGAGGTACTCTTCTTATATGAAATAAATGATTTTATTTGTGAAAGTCTAAACTCCAACCCTCCACATGAAAGCTTCTCTATCTTCTGTCACTTACTTATTTACTTACTTACTTACTTAAGCTTCGCTTCCACATCTGTTCCCTACTACACGGATCCTTTGCCTCCACCCAACAAATGTATTCACGGCTCTTTGGACACATCCATGTTTTTCCATGTCTGTATTCAGAATACTCCCTTTGTAGACTGCTCACCTTTCCTTACCTTCTCTTAATGCCTAGTGAAGTCTCCCCACCATACAAGACCTCCTCTAAATGCTGTGGGCTCTAACTGCTTCTCTTTCCTGATCTCCATGTGTATTTATATAGGAATATATTTTAAAAATTAAGAGCATGATATAACTAGCATCATAAAATATGCACTGGTCTCTTAAGGCTTCGGATCCCTAGTAAATATAAGGTGTTCAATATGCATTTGTTTGTAATAAAGCAAGGAATTTCGGAATGTGAATACTTGCATGTGAGTTTGCAGAGGAGACTTAAACAGAGAAAAATGTTAATCTAAGCTTCTACCTTAGAAAACTAGAAAAAGATGAGCAAGTTAAATTCATATTAAACAGAAGAAAAGAAATAATAAAAACTATAGCAGAAATCAGTAAAATGTAAAACAGGAAATCAATAGAGAAAATCAATTAGACCAAAAGCTGGTTCTTAGAAAAGATCAATGAAATCGATAAGCCTCTAGCCGCCTAACTAAGAAAAGAGAGGGAACAAAAATTGCTAATATCAGAAATGAAAGAGGGGACATCACTATACATCCCGTGGAAATTAAAAGGATAATAAAGGAATATTATGAAAGACTCTATACCCACAAATCTGATAACCTGGAAGAAATAAATGGATCAGTTCCATGAAAGACACAATCAGCCAAAACTCACACACAAGAACAAACAATCTGAATAGGCCTGTATTTATTAACACAATTGAACCAATAATTAACAAGCTTCCAAAACAGAAAGTACTAGGCTCAAATGAGTGAATTCTGCCAAAATTTGAGATTTACACCAATTCTCTATAACCTCTTTCAGAAGATAGAAGCCTCGTTCTATGAGGCCAGCATTACTCCATTCCCCAAACCAGACACGCATCACAAGAAAAGAAAACCACATAACAAAGTCTCTATGGAAATAGATGTAAACATTCTTGCAAAATATTAGCAAATAAGATCACACTTGAATGCTGCAAGGCACATCCCATCACTAAACAGTGAACTGAATTCAGTTCTATCATTTTAATTCAGTTAGCGTGACAATACAGAAAAACCTACTTCATCACTTACTACCATCTTGATGAGGAAAAATAAGGGATCTTAAAAATAATGGGTTCACAACATATAGATTTATACTTCATTGCATCCTTAGTGTATCTCCTAACAACAAAAGGAAATCAACCTCTTAAAGTTAATAAAAGTTTACATAGAAAATTATGTGTTGCCATTAAATAATACCTATACTCCTGGCTACTAATAAACCAACAGCAGCAAAACAATAACAATCATTTATTGGGCATTTCCCATACGCCACACCTGGGCTACATCCTTGTGGCAGGTGCTTAGATTGGGTCTCTCAATTTCCATTCCATGTTCTTTCTATTAGGCAGCTGAAAGTCTATAAACGACATTTCCCAAACTCCCTTGCAGCTAAGTCTCCTGTTATGAATTAGGCTCCTCAATTAGATGCATTCATGTGAAATGTGGAGGAGAGGGGCGAGACTGTGAGACTGTGCATGCCGGCAAGCAAGTCACAGAGAGGTGTCTGCAGTGGCTGGACTCAGCCTGCCAGTGTCTTGTCATCAGCTTCATGGCTGTGAGAGGCAGGTGTGTCAGCAGTTGTGGCCGGCTACCTGACCTCTGGATCACCATGACATAGTGTGGTGTGAAATCATTGGCCTATGGCATCCCCACCCTTCCATTGATTTCCCCTGTATTAAACCCCTTTCCTGTTGAAACACCCTAGAGTGGTTTCTGTTTTCTGTAATGAACTCGGATGATTTAGTCCTTTAGATGGTCTCACTGAATGTCTACTGTGAAGTGTCATTATTTCTATTCTGCAAGAGGGGAAAATGCATCTGAGAAAGGTAATTCTTCCCAAGTCACAAAGGTGGTGGGTGGAGAAGGTGGGGATTTGAACTCAGGTCACCTGACTCCAGAGCCTGTGCTCTGCCCCATGCGGTAGATTCTAGTTAAAGCGAAGGGAGGCCCATCGGCACAGTAAGATGCAAATCCAACTTTAAGCTTTTCATTTACCTTTGAACTCAAGTTCAAGTCACAGTAAAAGCTCAGCTAATTTCAATTTCTCTTACTCCTTATCGCTTCTGCATGCTTATAGACTTTGGACCAACTTAGCAATAGGAATGCTGGTCTTGCGATATTTTCAGCTTAGTCAGAATAAAACAAGAAGTCTTGTTTTCCCTGAGAACTCACTGCTCAGAAATATTCAAGCTTCCAGCTTCAAGTTTTAGTGAAAAGATGTTTGATATTTTAGAGGAATACATGTTTACCAGTCATTGAATAAGAATAAAATGTACTGTCCACAACTAAAGGAAAGAAAAAGCAGCAGCTGCAATCCTGATAATTATAATAATAACCAATGATCTGATTTCCCAGGATATAAAGACAGCATGTGTGTTGGAAAACCCCAGCATTACTGGTTAGGAGACTCATGTTCTATTGACCGAGCCATGCAATCGGAGGCAACCCACTCTCCTTTGGGAAAATTAAGGGGTTAGATATGAATCTGATTTTCTCAAAACCCAGAATCCTGTACTGTTAGTGCAGAAAAAGAGGGTCAGGGCAGGACTTCTCAGTCTTGGTCACAGCAGGGCACACAAAGAAAACGCTAACTCTCGTGTGGCATGCAGAGGCCACACCAGGAGGCGGTTCCTGTGGGAGAATCTGCCCCAGGTTTCCGAGCGCCCATTTCTCAGCTCATCTGTGGGGAAGGCAGAGCTTCGTGAACCCCAAGTTCAGCCTCACGAGGTTCCACATGGAGAAGCTACAGCAAATGTGTAACAACCCACACGTTCAAGTGTATGGCATCTATGGGTTTTTAGTGGTCCTACTGACATATTATTTGATAATTCTTCCCCAACACACCACTGCTTTTTAGTCTGTTTCCTACACAGCAGCCAAGGATATCTCTTACATAACACAGACCTGGTTATGACTCACCTGGTTATGCCCTGTTCCCCTCACCAACAGCCTCTCACTGTTCTTCTGGTAGATTCAAGTTCGTTATCATGTGAAAAGGACCCACCAGTTCCTGCCTGGCCCACCCTCTACCTCCCCATCTCGCTCTTCTCCTCATTGCACTTTCTGTCCCTTTTTTCCGTTCTTAAGACACACCAAGCACTTTCCTGCATCAAGTTGGGGGGTCTCTTGTACCTCGCTTACCCAGTCGACAATTTCTTCAGGTCTCAGTTCAAATGTCATTTTCTCCATAACCTTCCCTAATCCGTCTTCTACGTCGGGTTCCTCTCTTACATCTCACCCTATCTTTGACTATACAGCATGGATGACTGTTTGAACGTGCTCATTTTGTGTTTATCCGATTAATGTCTGCTTTCCTCATTAAACTGTGACAGGGACAGTCTCTCTTGGTCACTGTCACTGTCTCCGCAGTGCCTACCCAGGCGTCACAGGCCAATAACTGTTACCAAGATCTGACACTCTTGTTGGAGGAGGCTGGACATTTTCCCATGATGCCCGGACAAATGGTTCAAGAAGAGGGTTCAATTAAATATTTGTTCAATGAATGAATTTATGGTTTTATTTTGGCTATATTGAGTAAATGCTCACTTAATGTCGTTGATAGGTTCAGTGACTTTAAGCAATGCTACCTATAATGAAACCAATCTTACCACAGGCTGACTAATATAAGCAAGAGTTAGGATCCTACGGCATCTTACCACCATTGTAATGAAACAACTTTGAATGAAACGATGTTATTTGGGGATCTGCTGTATACAGGGGTTTTCCTGGCAACTATAACCTTTGAACTGACATAATTCTGTATACCAAATGTCTTATGATATGAAATATGGATATGGTAAGGCCTCATTCTAATTAATAAACAGTGTGGTCATTCACTTAAAATCTTTCAGTGCAAATGCTCTGAACCATTTTTAGGCTGTATAGAACGCTCTGAGATCTAACAAAAAGCTTTGGATGCTTTTCCCAAGAAAATGAATATATTCACAGCATTTTGCAAACACCTCAGGCAGTAAGTCCATGGACTAACCCTATGAATAAATTCCGAGTTCCTAAATATGGTGTAAAACAATCATTTGACTTGATCCTTAGCTACCTTTCCAAGCTCACCTGCCATTCTCCGATATTATTTTAAACTCTAATATGGCAAATTCTCTGTGGCTTCCCAGCATACAAACCATTTCCTTTGTCGGGAAGCCATTGCCATCTTTTTTTTTTTTTTTTTAACTTATCCTCCAATACTCAGAGCACAGCCCGTATCTTCCAGGGGCCTCCCCTGACGCCCGTGCTGGGAAGTGGGTACCTCGTAGGAGCTCCCACGACACCATTTACCTCCTAGCATTTACCTCCTGATGCCAAAATTATCTATTTAGACTGCAGTCTTCCCCAGAGAACGTGAAATCCTTTGCATGTAGGGACCATGCCTCAATCCCCCAGTGTTGGGACAGCGAATGGCACAAATGGGCCTTCACCAAATGCATGTTAACCTGAAGCGCAGAAGGACCAAAATTAACAATGGTAGAAGAACTAGGAGAATCCATAATGATATCCCTCAAATAAGAAGACAAGCTGGGATACCAGCAAATAAACTGAATGTCTGCAATGCAGAATCATCAACAAAGGCTATTACCACAGTCGGCGTGTAGCAAAGTTATTTCACCCTAAAAAACCACTTCTAGCCTAAGGTATCGATGTCAGTATGGGTGTGTACTACAGAAAATCAACATGCGGCCCATGGAACAATGAGTTCCTTATTACAACCTTATTAAGGTGACACTCAGAAAATGTACCATGATGATACCCTATGGAAAGGTTCGATGCCACGCCGTAGGCCACTGCTGCACAGCATTTTACAATTCTCGTCGCCATGACTAGTGAGCAGTGGATTTTAGTTCTTAGATGGCGATGGTAGAGTAACCACAAAGTTAACGAGTAACAAGCCAAGAGGAGAGCTTTGCACAGAAAGTTACAAGCACTGATATTCCAGGCAAAGACATTATTGGTGCCATTTTAAACCTGCCATTGTTACCTATTTACCTAGCAGATGAAGCTATTTGTGATTCCACAGTTGGTGCCAAAGGGGACCGACCAGCAGTTATCACTGGAAAGGTTACCTTTCATTACACAACAGATTATAAGCATAAAGCATATGGACTTTTAACACGTGACTGGGAAGGGTCCAATGGGAAGGCCAGCTAAGCTCAGGCCTTTCTGTTTGACTGACTTGGGGACTGTCCTCTCTTTGGCCAGTTATTTGCTGTTACAGGTGAGTTATAACAGCACAGGGTGGGGCGGGGTGAGGGTGGGGTGGGCTGGGGCACAGACGCACTCCAGGAGCCCCCGTGGAGGGACCGTGTGTAACCGCCTGGCCCCAGGAGCTCCCGTGGAGGGACCGTGTGTAACCGCCTCGCCCCAGGAGCCCCCGTGGAGGGACCGTGTGTAACCGCCTGGCCCCAGGAGCTCCCGTGGAGGGACCGTGTGTAACCGCCTCGCCCCAGGAGCTCCCGTGGAGGGACCGTGTGTAACCGCCTCGCCCCAGGAGCCCCCGTGGAGGGACCGTGTGTAACCGCCTCGCCCCAGCTGAGCCGCTATGCTGTTTCCTCCCCAGCCTCACTCCAGCCCCCGTGGCCGCTCCAACCGCTGTGGTCACGGGCGAGCCCACAGACAGGGTAGACCACGTGCCAGGGGCAGTAAAGAAAGGCTGAAAACCACCAACCAAGACTGTGCTCACAACAAAGATGGAAGCCGACATATATGTGGATCTGAATTGAAAAACAAAAAGAAATTGAATTATGTAGGAAAAAAAACCAGACTTTTAAAAACCCTTAGAAACAAAAACGGAATCCAGCACAGCTGTGGGCACACAGTGCATGACCTAAGTGACATGAGCTAAAATGTGGTGAAATATGAGAGTATGGTCGAGACTGGGAGAAACGGGAAGCGGGGAGATACAGTATTTAATATTACTGGGAGGAAAACACCCAATGCTGAACATTTGTCGCAAATAATAAACGAAGCTGTGGTTTTTCAAAGAATCAGCTGTAATTTCCCCAGGCAGACTTCCTAGCCTGTGTCAGTACTCTGAGATAGAAATGTGGGTACTGCATTGATTTGGGGACACCAACACGAGCATTCTGTATGAAGTACATAAAAACGAATGTGCATATCAATAATTACATATGACCTCACCGAGAGCATAGCCAAAGCCCTGCTGATAAGGTAGCGACCTGCTCACTGAGAGATTTTTGAGGAAAAATTTTATGTCTCTCATCTACAACTGCGGGGGCCAAGTTCAGGAATACAAATAGAAGTTAAAAGCAAACAAAGCTAAGTAAATATCTAACCACACTAATTGTTGTTGAGGGAGGCCAAGATTTCTGGCTCCATGCTCTGTAGTGTTTGCCCCAAGCTTAATTTTTCTGCTCTCACTCACCACCCTGTCGCGAACTTGGGAGAAAGAATACTCGTCAGATTTCAGGCTATCCCAGAAAGGCTACGGTCAGGTTGGAAAGTGTAAATCCACTCTCCATTCTGCGACGTTCCAGCTGCATCATTTTGGGAGCACGTCTGTGCTTCACTCACTCACGTGTAAACGGGTCATGATATGGGCTTCATCGAGAGGCACACACTTTCAAGCACATTCAATGCCTGACAAGTAGTAAGTACCCCTTAAAGCTAATTAATATTGCCTCTCTATACACACATAAAAATACAAGATTAATAAGCACATGAGGGAATTCATACAGATCAATTTCACAGCACAGCTAACTTTTTAAACCCAGTCACAAACATGTGTCAAGCTCCTAACGACAGGAAGTAAACATGTGTCCAATATAAGGTTAAAAACTCGTTCGGACAGTGGTTTGCATTGCATTTAGCCTTGCATCGAGGAAAGGATGTGTGGACTTTGCTGCGCCTGAGATCCCTGCAAGGTGTCCCGCTGCTACCTTTATGGCTGAAGGTGTGTTCGGGTTAAAGAACAGGAAATAGCTACTGCTGTCACCATTATCTCATGGAAAACTGCTTACACAAAATTAGGTGCAAGTGGAGGTATGAGGACTACGTCCTTTCAAGTGTCTTTAAAAGCTTCACGTAGCCTGCAAAACTTTCTCAGCACATTTGCTCTGAAAACAGTGGGCCTGGTATTTTTCCATCTGTTAGACCCGCTTCTGTTTTCTCTGTTAAAACAGAAACATCCATAACTATCTAAAGGGCAAGGAAAAGTCGTGGGTTTAGCAACTTTTACTCTGAAACCAAAGCAGGAGTAGCAGCAGCATTTCATGAATGAAAGATGGTGAGTTTGATTAGGTCAGCGAAGGAAAGCTCCTTTCTATGTCCTCTGGAAGGACTTTTAATTAGTCACCTGGGAGTTACTTATTAACTTAGAGCGTGGTTAGTCACTGGCTTAAAAACGAAGCAGTGTGCAGACCAAAGACAAGAGTTCAGGGTCAAACTGCAGATGGCAAAGGGCAACCTTCCTCCTCAGAGTCGGGGAAATGAAGGGACCCGGCCACCTTGGTAGGTGGTAAATGAATGCACTATCAGATGTGCTAGATGAAGTCACAAATCTCCCAGGTTCAAAAGGGCACTTTGTCCCTTACTTGAGATCAGGATCAAAGCCAGGCACCCCCACCTGTGCTGGGAACTCCTTAGAAACCCAGATTAGACCTATGGAATCTGAAACTGGAGGGGGACCCAGCCCTCTGGGGGTTCTGCTGCTGCTAAGGTTTGAGGATCATGTCTGGGGAATAGGTAGGGAAGATGAGAAAATGCTGAGACAAAAGTGCCAGGCGAGTCTTAAATGCCCCGTAAGGTCAGTTTTAGTCCCGTGATTCTTCATCTATTTATTTTATATGGACTTGCCATTGTTGTTAATTAACCAATTTTTCCACAAGGAATTTAGATTGGTTTCCCAGAGTCTCCAGTGAATGCTTTTATGTGTCTTTATAAAATGGGATAAATCATATTAAACGAAGGCCTTAAGTTGTTAGGCTGGTTGCTTTGCAGGCTGAGCAGAATCGCAATGTAAAGAAAGCTGGGGCTGTGCTTGAGAAGCTGAAAGACATCTGGGCCTGTGAATTCCCTGGGTGGGAAGGGGTTTCGGCCATGAGTGCACAGATCTTACAGTCTCCGTGTCGACAGAAATTAATCAGGTATTGTGACGATTTGGGATAAATTATTCCAGCATTGTGTTAATAGAGATCCATTACTGTCCTGAATTTAAAAAATTTAAACCCCTATCTATGCAAAATAATTAGAAGTGCATTTATTACTGAGCTAGTGTGAGGACTATCTGGGGTGCAAATCTGGGGTACAAATAGTCTAGCAAGGACATGAGCTCGCCTATGATGGGATACCGAAGGGACATGAAATTGCTTCTTACAGATTCCTTTACCTGGGAAAATAACTGATTCTGATGAAATATTAACCGGACCATAAAGAATTACAATTTGATAGCACGCTGCTTCCTATATTTTCAGCACATTATCAAGGTTAACGTAGAGACTTCTGAAATGTTATGCTTGAGGAGGAAGAAAAACCTGTGTGGACCATCAGCTTCCCTCCACACACCTATTGCTGGCTTCACCTGCTACACATACAGCAAGGAGAGAAGGTGTGCTGATGGCAGGTAAGTGGAGGGACCAGGGGGCCGTGACGCCAGAAAGTGGGGCTCGCCCCCCCCCCAGGGTGTGACGTTTCAGTCACGTGAAAAGACAAAGCGGAGGTGGGGGTGCATGACTCCCACCCCTCCTCCGTGATTTCCTCACAGACACTGACTAAAAGCCTGCAGTGTGCCAGGCAGGAGCCAGAATTCCCCAAGAGGTCTAGGCCCTCGGGCACTCATGCAGCCCCGCAGCGGGGCAAGGCGGCCGGGCCCCTGTGCACCTGGGCCCCACGTGTCCAGCTGCGACAGGCCTGGGCCTCTGCCAGTGCCTCACCTGGGAGTGCATCACACACACACACACACACACACACACACACACACACACACACACACACAGCCCAAGTCCCAGGGGACTCCCTGGGAGGGCGCCGTGGCAGCCTCAAGAAACCCAGCTCATCAACCAGGGCATGGCTGGCTCTTCCCTGAGAGGCTAAAGCCCCCTCCCCCGCCCCCATGAGAGGTGGGGACTCCCTCGGAAGTGTAATAACGCTTCCCAGGCACAGAATCCACTGGGAGAGGCTGTCTAGCTGCCTTCAGTCTTCAGAGCTTGTTGCTGTTTCTAATTTTCCAGTTCCCCTGGAAGAAGGGTAGAGCCATGAGACTAAATTCTAGCAAACAAATCAGCAGCAGGAGTGGCTGAGTGGGGTTTCCAGCTTCTGGAAAAGCCTCTTAAGGTGCTGCTTGAGGGGCAGTCTCCACCTTTAGACACCTGCCCGTCCTCTTGTTCATGCCGACACAGTGATGACTACAGCTCCATCCATCGCCCTGGGACCACGAGGCCAACAACACACGCTGCGAGTGGTGGAGAAGAGCAAGATGGCGCCGGGCTTCTTGATGCTGCTGTGAAGCTGCCCTACCAGGCCCAGGGTCCTGCCTCAGACCTCTAATTATGGGCCAGAAAAAGAAAAGGCCTGTTTTTTAAGACATTATTTGGAGAGTCTCTATTACTAGTGCCCAGAAAAGCAATGATTATCGCGTAACACCCGCATCCACCAAGGTGGGGGCCATTCCGGTCACCCATGTGCTCCCGTCCTGTGGGCTCCCTCCCTCCTCCAAGCGCTCGCTGTCCTCTTGTTCCCTCCGGGACCGCAGGACCAAAGTCGGCTCCCTGGACCCTTGAAGCTCGTCACTAGGCCTCTCAGCCTTAAAGGGACCTGGACAGCCACAAGGCATCGCTGCCCGGGGGCCATCCTGCGAAGCATCTCTGCCCAGCTGGCCACATCCTCTCTCCTCATGGCTGTCACTTCTCAGGTAACCTCTCCTTTGCTGAAAACGTCTGACTTTGGATCACCATTTTCCTCTCTACTCTGCCTCCTGGCCACGATCCTAGGTGACTTCAATGTCACTGCAAAGTAAAGCCTGTACATCTCTGGTGACTGGCGCGCACCCTCCGCTCCACACTGACAACCAAGGCCACATACCCTGAACCTGAAAGCCCACCGCTGACATTTTACATAGAAATTCGTCTATTCTGGCCATGGCTTCCTCTGTTATTCCAGGGCTCTCTGTCTGTCTGAGAGGCTAGGAAGGCCTTGGGTCCTTTGTACTTTCTTCCTTTATTCCAGCACCTATTGCCATCGCATCTTTCCTTATTCATAACTTCACTCTGGCTAATATCCTCCATGACCCTTCTTCAATGTACCTACCTGTAAAAACCTTGCCTGTGCATCAATCCAACAGTTCACCAGAAAAACAAAATTATGATACATGTCGTCTCCCAAATCAACTGAATCGTAAACATTGCCCATAAATCTACACTCTGTGATCAGCTCTTTCTCTGTGGCACTTCAAACCTTTTTCACTATCCTCTATTGGAAACTCCTGGTGCCAGGTGTTTTGAAATTCAGAATAGGGATATGGCACACACACATTATACGTTACATATGCTCCACGGGGTTCTGGGAAGTTCCCCAGAACCGAATACATTAACATTTCTGCAGCAGTGTGAACAGTGACCCTAGGGGGCGTTATATAAAAATAAGGCAGTCATATATAAGCTTGGGTTAGGCTTTGCCATCAAACTTATGACAGAAACTTCGGTTTTCAGAAACTGTGGTATCACAGATGAAGACAGTAGTCTCTGTTCCGCCCTCTTTACTTGGGGATACGAACTCGTCTCACTGCCATAGTACCCTTCCCATCCGATTAGCCTTTAGGGCTCTTGGCTCTGCCCTCCTGAGTGACTTTTGAAGCTCCCTGCTCTGGCTATGCACCCTGCTATGTCCATTCGTGCTGCCAGGACCATGGCTGAGATGACTTTCTAGGACCCTCTCTTCCTCCAAACTGCCCCACCCTCGATCTGCTCTCCACACTGCGGCCAGGACGGTCTCTGTAACACGGGTATGGTTGGTGCTTCTCTGTGTAAAGCGTTTAGGTGCCTTCCTGTTGCCATCTGGATAAAGTTCAGATGTCTTAATATGTCTCTACAAGGCCCTTGCTGACTTTCCCAGCCTTATCTCTTGCCATTTTCCACCTCAAGGTCAAAGCCCAGGCCTTACTAAGCTATTTTTAGATCTCTAAGAGAAGGCTATTTGCTCTCATCTTCGAACAAGTTGTTCCCTCTTTGACAGTGGACTAGTGACGATCACAACTCTTCCTTCAAGATAGAAATGAAAATGAAAAATAAATGATGAGTGTCTGTGTGCAGAGGCCCACATGAAGCCGAGCCAAAGAAACCCAGGTCTCTACACCTACATTTACTTCTGGTTAACTAAATTAACTTGATTTACTTCTGGTTACTAGATTAACCAATTTTTGTACCAGAACAAGAATCAATGCAGAAATAACTATATACCCAAATTAAGATTTGCTTTGATCAACTATAAATACAATGAAATATTTTATGTATTTCTTAAATTTTTATATTATCATCACAAAGGTGATATAACCAAGTGACAGATTATTTGGGAAAGAAAAACAGAGGAGAGATCCATATTTTCATCATTCTAAATAATGACAACTATGATTATCACCTCCTAGGAGGGTGAGTTCCATGAAGGCAGAGCTCCACACATCCTGCTTACTGCCGTGTTTTTAATTCTGTAAAAATGTAAATATCTGAACAAATGACTGATGTGTCATTTTGGTGTAGAGAATTCAAAACTCAAACCTACTTGAACTTTCTACTATCTACCTACTTAGCAACTGAGAGAATTTCAATTTCAGTCCATGGAGAGCGTTGTTTGTTCCTGCTGGAGATGATCAGAGAGAGGCGGTCTTGGGAACAGGCCACAGAAGTCATGTGAAAGGCAGGACAGTCGATATTTTTTTCCAGTGAAGCTTTGGGAAAGATAAAGCAAGGAGAAAGTAAACCCGACCCTCAGAAGCACCATCGATGACATGGGTGAGAGGACTGACTCAGGCAGAGCAAAGCGGGGGCACACCAAATGTGGGATCATACAACCAAACGGTGTCACACGTTTCACGGACCATGGGGGCCAAGGAATTGACTTCTAGCACACGCGACATATGCCATGCGGCAAAATAACTGTGTTGGTGGTATCTTGTCAGAACTGGAGGTGGAAGCCACCTAGACGAGTTTCTGATGAGCAAAGGAATAAGTGGGTCAGTGAAATCAGAATCTCTGCTTGGTATCTGCAAAGGCGTCACGGTCACGGATGTCTGAGAAAATCTGAGGATCTGTTCTAGGTTGAAAGACTCTAAGGAGAGAACTCAATGCAAAGCACAGGGCTGACCTGGAACCCTTCGCTATTAAAGCACATTACTGAGACAACTGAAGCAATCCAGATGGGGTTAAAGATTAAGTGATGGTTGCGATACATCTGTGTGAATTTTCTAATGCGGGGACTCGTAATGTACTTATGCAAGAAAATGCTCCTTTATGTTAAAAAGACACGCTAAAGTATTCAGAGATATGGGGCATTGTGTTGGCAACTTAATCCCAATGTTCATGAAAAAAAGTTTCCGTAAGGTACTTTTTTTTTTTATAGGGAATTTTCCCGTAAGTCTGAAATAATTTCAAAAGACAAAAATTATAGTTGTTAAGGGTGGGTTTGGGCATCAGCATTTTAAAAGTGGCCTAAGTGATTCTAATGTACAACCAAGGCCAGAAAACACTGCTAGGTAGGTCTTTATCCTCATGAAAGAAAAAAGGATTACACACTTGCACTGAGTGCATAAACCATAACTTATTTAACCAAACTCTGCCCACTTTTCCTTCAGAAATGATTTGTTGAAGAGTTTTTATGTTCCAGGCAAGACAGGAACTCTTCCCTATGAGTACTCAGTCTCAACAGGAAATAGATAAAATAGATATAAGCAAACAGACAATGTATTGTAATAACATAAATACAATTGCTATTGGCTACGCTGCTGGAGTAGAGGGAAGATGCTATGAACACACACATATGGACTCCAATGCAAACTATGGGTGCCACGGAAGCTTTCTCAGAGGAGGGAACGTTAGACAGACCTTTAGACACGCGCACTGCTTCCAATTTTAATTACCACAAAAACTCCTGCCATGAACACCTGTGCAGGTAGCCTTCCATTTTTCAGTACTGTCGCCACCCTCATCCTTTGGTTAGATTCTAAGAAGTGGAATTCTGGGACAAACTGGATGGAATAACCCCATAGCTTTTAACACCTGCTGTCCCTCAGCTATCACCAGCAATACAAGGGTGTCCATTATCCGGTAGTCTTACAGGAAGTGGGCATCGATAGCTTAAAATTTCTTTGCTGTTAGTAGAAAACAAGTATTTCTTTACTATTTAGGCTCAACATTTTTCCATTAACCCTTTCTTTAAAGCACAAATTTAAGATCAATAACATCCTAGAATGTCTCGTGCTATAGATGCTGTCATCTGTTCCCATAAACCACACCAGTGGCTGTGTCACCATTACAGGCATCCAAAAAAATCAGACCTCTCTATTCCTGCTAAGATCCTTGACCTCTAAAACTAATTACGAGCTCAATGAGGACAGAGGAAATGTCCTGTTTGATTTTGAAATCCTATCACCATGCCAGCAAGTAACTGTGTAATGGTTTTCATAAGAATAAGTAGACAAAATAATGGACGGCAACGAAATGTAAATTAAAACCATACTTCCTGAGCTCTACACATCTGACACAAACTCAGCTCAGTAAACATCACACGGGGGAGAGATTCAAGAGAAGGAACTTGTTTTCCCTTCTCCCTTCTTGCTGCACCAATACGGAGCCCAGAGTCCTCGTGAGCCTGTGACAGTTCTGGTTTGTACCTCTGGTCCTAACATCTTGTCTGATTGGAGTTGCCTTTCAAACAGGTCCTGGGTTGGACTAGAAGATTTATGGTCACCCTACAGCTAAAGAATGTCCCCTGACTGAATGAATGGCAGATCTAAGTACAAAGTGCTTCCCTGATCAGACAGTTTGCCTTCGTGTCACTCTGAACTTCATTTTGAAGACCTGGGAGCAGATAACTCTTTTGGCCTCTAAGTCTTTTTATAATACTCGAACTTTTAAAGCCAAGTAATCTACAAATAGTTAATCCTTAATTAAGAGAACATTCAGAGGTTATATCAGCATTCTTTATTCCATGCTATGGATAAGAGAAGTGAGGCATGGAAAGAAAAAGTGACTTGCCCAAGGTCACACTGAGTTTGAGTCATCAGCCACAGGGGAGGAGGCTGTTAGAGCATCAACTTGTGGTTTCTGATTAAGTCTCTAAATCACACAGTCATTAATTTTCAATTAAATCTCCTGTGCAGTTAGCTTAGAAAGATTTTCATCCTTTAGTAAATAGGTTCATAAACTGCAGGCAGTAATAATCGATTTCAAACTGTAGGAGTAAAATCACAGCATACCTCAGATAAAATTTTTTAATGGGCGTAAATTTCATGATTAATAATATTTTAGTTTCACTGGACAGCTCTCTGCATTCAAACCTAGACTGTAGGGCCAGCCGAGTGGCGCGGTGGTTAAGCGCTGGCTTGGGAGGCCAGTGGCCCCGGTTGGGTCCCACATGTGGGGGCCAGTGACACTGCCCTTTAAAAAAAACAACAAAAAACCTAGACTGTAGGTTCTAAGCTACAGATGCAAATGTAAAATGAACATTTAATCCTTTGGGTAATTAAAAAGCGAAATTGGTTACATTTTCACATTTCACAAGTACGTCAATATTTCATACAGGGCTGCACAGTTTAGATAAGGTTTTAGCAGGTTAACATCTTCAATTATGGGAGAAAATCTTAATGGAGCCAATATAGTCATTCTCTATAGCAACAAAACAAAATTGATGAGAATAAATTTAATAGGCCATACACAAGAACCAAATTAAAAAAAAAAAAACAAGACTGTACTCCTTGCATAAAAGGGAGAGGCGTAACATATAGGCAGCTGGAGAGACTCACTATTAGAGACAAGTCACTCCCACATTGATTTATAAACATACTGTAATGTTAGTCAAGGTTTCATTTGCATCCTGTGGAGGCGGGGTAACAAATTTGACAAATTCACGTAAAGTTCACGTAGAGGAATAAATTTAAGAGAATAGCCAAGAAAACTTTCTTAAAATTACAAATAAACTGCAATAGTAAAAATAACATTTGCTGGCACAGGCCCATGAAATAAAACTGAAAGTTCGGAAAAGGCACAGGTGTATATAAGCATCCAATAACTGAGAAATAACGAAAGAAAGAAAGGATTTAATAAACAAAGTTGGGGCAGCTGAATAGATTTATATGTCAATGTAAGCTTCAAATGGATGGAACATTTCAATGCAAGAAAATGAAAACAAAATGGGGAAGGCTTTTCTACATATGATATCAAAGATAGAAATAAAAAAGGCTGATAGATTTGATATAAAACAAACAATACTAAAATAAATATGCATTATGGACATCAATCATTTGTCATTTATACTATAATCTCATAAATGATCATTTGTCTTTTCATTTTATTAGTTCCTTTTGACACACAAAAATTTTAAAACTAAATTAAAATAAAATTTAATCCTTTCTTTAAAGTTTCTTTGCTTTGGTCTAGAAATGATTTTCTTAACCCCAAACCAGACCAATCTTCACTTATATTTTCTTATAATTTTTTCATTCTTATTTTATGTCACTTAAATAGATGAAAGTTCAAAACATGGCTCTGTCCTATGTCAACTGTTTGATTTAAGGATGTTACTTAACCTCTCTGAGTCTCAATTTCATTTTCCTGAATAAACAGATATAATAATACCCACCTATTAGAGCTGCTATGGAGATTATAAGAAATAATTTATACAAAGCATTTATCACGGTACAATCTGATATATGAAAAGAGTCAATAAATGGTAGCTATTACTTTTAATGCTATCACATTACATATTGGACTTCTTAATTTCATTGGTATATTTTCATGACCAGCAACTTCTAGCAATATGATGTTTTTACCTGATTTTAAAACAAATTTCACATTATTTAATGAATACTATAGTTGTTTTTTTTTTACTTTGTAATTATTTTTAAGCCATAATCTATGCCAATCAGAAAAATATCTTACTTCTTTGAAGACCATCCAGTTATATACAGCATCCTTATCAGATGGCCAAGTGACAGAGTGATCCAAGAATATTAAAAGGTTTCTTACACCCCAGGCCTGCTAAGCTCCTTTTCGAGCTTGAAATACCAACAAGACGCTTACACCTTACCTCCAACAGGCCGTCCTCTGGCAGATCGGTACAGTGAACGGCGTTCTGGATCTTAGTTTTGCCAAAGATTGCTCTGAGGGTTCCAGGACGCAAGTGCCGGGCGATTTCCTATGAAATACACATTTGCAGGCAGGTTAACGTCAGTCATACAGTGTTAACCAGGAAAACACCAGCTCTGTGGAACCCCCAAATTATTTGTTTATGAAATACACGCATACACGGATGGTACTGATCCTGCCTGGGAATAGCCTGAACGTATGGAAACGGAGGAAAATGTTGGGTCACTTGTAAGGCTTTTCTGTGGCCCAACATAAAGTCCACTGTAATCTACGTTAGAGGGCAATAATAATGACATCTCTTTTTATCAACAGATTATAGGAATCATATAAAATCTGGGCCCCATTCATTTCTATGAAAGACTTGTATTTCATAAAGACAGCAGAGGTCCTAACGACTTGATTTAAAATGAACTAGTTTGATGGCAATGATTTTAAAAGTTTTTTGTTTGTTTTTGTTTTTTTAATTTTACAGTTGTATCAGCTTAGTACTAGCTCACATTTAGGGGGGAAAAGGGTTACAAATAACTCATAAAATTGTGGGTAAAGGAAACAAGAAGTTAAAAAATTAATGATATTGGATTAAAAAATTAATTGGTCTTTCTTTTGCTGTAGGTTAAACGTTTTCAAAAATCCCATTTTTCTTTTTTTTTTGAGGGCAGTGTCACTGGCCCTCATAAGTGGGACCCGAACCGGGGCCGCTGGCTTCCCAAGCCAGCGCTTAACCGCTGCGCCACTCGGCCAGCCCAAAAAATCCCATTTTAATTTTGAGATATATCATACATACAAAAGGGTACTATATATCAACCCAATTTCCACCCAGAAGCAGCCACTGATCTAAATTTCACTTAAAGAGTCCCTTGTTTTGTTTAGTGTTAAAAACTGTTTTAACATGTTAATGTGTATGCTGTAATTCATTTGTTTTTATTACTATACAGACTCCAATGTGTGATAGAGCAGACTTTATCCATTTTCCTGTTGACGAACATTCAAACATTCTACTCATTTCTCCTCTCCCTCTCTCGTTCTCTCTCCGTTTCACACACACATAATCACAAACAATTCCGCTACCAGTGTCCTTGCAGGTGGTGTGGTGCACACATATGAGCGATTCTCTGGAATCTCAGGGCACACGCACATTCGGTTTTACTAAGTGCTGCCAAACCACGCTCTTTAGTGGCTGCAGCAACCTGCTCTCAGCATCAGTACACAAGAGTTCCCACTCTCCCCAAGAAGGCCAACATTTGATACTGGCTGACTTTTTAATTTTGCCATTCTGGTGGGTGTGAAATGGTATCTCGTGTTCTTAGTTCAAATTTCCCTGATTACTAAAGAAGTTGAGTGTTTTGTCATATATATATATTTATATTTATATTTATATTTATATTTATATATATATATATCTGCATCTGTAAAATGCCTATTCTTGTCTTTTCTTGATTTTTCTACTGGGTTGTTCTTTTTCTTTTTGATTGTTATTCTTACTATATTCTAAATTCTACTTTTCTTCAGTTATACGTGACACAAATATTGTCTCCCAGTATGTAACTTATCTTTGACATTTCTTTACTATGTTTTGTGATGAAAATACTCCTTTTTTCTAGAATTAAGTTTATCAATCTTTTCATTTATGATTTGCACTGTTCTTGCTTTTTAAGGAATCATTCCCTACTCCAAGACCATAACAGTGCTCTTCTCTATTGCCCCCTAAAATCTTTAAAGTTTTACCTTTCACATTAAGTTCTTTATCTACCTAGAATTATTGACTTGTGATTATAATGTGAGGTATAGATCCCCTTTCATTTTTCCCACATGTATGTTTCATTGTCCTAGCACCATGTATTGAATAGTTTCCCACTTTCCCCACCAATCTCTAATGATAGCTCTGTTATATGTGAGGTTTCCATGTATGTGTATGGTTCTGTTTTAGTTTGCCATTCAGTTCCACTGGGCTTTTTGTCTAGTCTTCCACCTATACTATATTGTCTCATTATGACTTTATGATAGGTCTTTACCTGGTAGGGCAAGTTTCCCAGACTTTAGTTTTGAACACAGTAAGTTTGGTTGCCTATTAGATATCCAAGTAAAGATGTCAAATACATGGTTGATTTAAGTCTTAGAGTACAGAGGAGCCCTCTGCACTGCATACAACATTTTGGGAGTCAATAGCCTGTATTTGGTATATATGGTGTTTAAAGTGGTCAGTTGGACGAGATCATGAAGGTAATAATAATAAACGAAGGAGAAAAAGCCCATATCATTAAAAAGTCCAGAAAAATGAGTAGAGATAAGCAAAGGAGACTGAGGAGGAATGGCCAGCAAGGTTAGAAGAAACCTAGAGGAGTCCTTCCGAGGAAGAAGCTGTCAAGGACGGACAGTGACCAACAGTGTCCAATGTGGCTGATACATCATGGAGGGTAAAAACTGGGAACCACACACTAAATTTATCAATACGGAGTCACGGATGTCAGTTTCAGAGGAGTGGCGAGGAGAAAGAGACTGATTCTCTCATGAGAACAGGGGAGTCGAACTGGAAATGCCACGACAGGCTTTTGAGGAACTCAGCGGCAGAGGGCACAGAAAAATGGGGAAGTAGCTGGAGAGGAAAGTGTGATCAAAAGAGGTTTTTTTCCCCCAGAGCGAGAGGATGTTGTTTTCAAGTGGAAAAATAACAGCCCACTCATATGTGCAAAGGGGAAAGCAGCTGAAGCAGGAAGGAGGAAATTGCCGCCCCGAGCAGAGCAGCTGGCCTCAGCTAGAGCGCTGAGACAGCACCTGGGCCCAGCTGCAGGCAGGTAGGTACGTGTTGTGGTGGGAACTTATGCAAGTCCTCTATTTTAAATTTTTATCGAGATGTAATTTACATACCATAACATATACGGGGTTTAAGTGTACTGCCCCGTGAATTTTGTCACATGTCTACACTCATCTAATCATCACCCTAAACAAGAGATAGTACATTTCTAAAATTCCCTCTAGTTCTCTTTTGATTGATTCTATTTTCTAGTGAAAAAAGGCGGCAAGATTATCATCAGCTGAGAGAAGGATGGGGCAGATGTTCAGGGGTTCTCAGGAGAGAAGAGAAAAGAAACACTTTAGGAGAGTAGGAAAGTGACTGGATGGGGAGGTGTGACAGGGCTGCTGAGCAGCAACGAAGGGGCCTTTTGAGGTCAGTGATCACGAACGCGAAGAGGGTGGGGAGCCCCTCAAGTCATCTGTGTTCTTTCCTGCCAGGTTTCCTGGTATATTATGTTTAGGTAACTGGTAATGGTAAAGATATAGAACATTAAGTATTTTCTTCAAAGCTGTTGTTAAAATTTAGGTTTTCATTTTGGATCTTTTTTTTTTTTTTGGAAATTTGTTGATGCATTGATTTTATTTTTGATTACTATAAAATATCACATACACCTATAAAAGTCAAAAATACTGAAATACTAAATGTGAAAGCCCAGGAGACTCCCCCAAGATCATTTCCTCTCCACTTCCCGGCAGAGTTTCCCTAATTGTCCCTCATCCATTCATGCCCCTTCTTCTTGTATTCTACAGAGAAAACTATCCTACTATGCATGGGTCCCGCCCTTGATGAAGCTGAAATGAGTATCAGGTACATATAAGCACAGAGTACCAACATGCAATTTTCATTTAATAAGATTTATTGTTTTATGTTATTGCAGTATGTACAAGTGAGGGGTTTGAAGCAGTCTTTCAAACTCTCCCAAATTTCTGGCATATTCACCCTCCACTACAGCCTGCTCAGCCCCAACCAGTCAAATGCTTGGTTATTGTTCAGCTCATTGTTAAGTATTAAAAATTCCACTCAGGTAACCCTGCAGTGGGAGAATGAATTCTGGCTTAAAGAATGACCTCTAAATCTAAGGTGTGGAAAAAATGTACCAAGTATAATGGTGATTAGCAAAATACTGAAAACAAAAAAGAGAAAATTCATGTAATTATCCTATTGTTGTGTGTAGTATAAAGAATATTACTTGTTGGTTAAATAATAGGTCTATCAGACTGATAAAATACATCTTGACAAAAAACAAAAAAAAACAAATTGCTTCCATAGAAAACCATTCTGTTTCAGTTCTTCCTGATACAGAGGAGAGATGCAAGAATAAAAATGACCTTCCACTTAAGAAATGAGTTAAATTAGGAAGAGATTTGTGAAACGTACTGGTTATAGAACTTTTTAAGAAAGACAACTTTGTGATTGATTATAGAAAATAATCATAAAATTAGTGGCATGTGGTAGATAATCATACTTGCTCATTAGTTTAATTTTGGAAAAATTCTAAGTGAAAGAAAAAAAGTCTTCCCTAAACTCTAGGATAGCCATGTCAGCAGTAATATAGATAAGCGGATAAATATTAAGAGAGGAACTGGCAAAGTTTCAGTCTTGGCAACCCTAAAACAGCTGTGAAACAAAACAGAAAATCGTATTATGATCATTGCCCTCATTTCACAGGCAACAAGGGTAATAGAAGTTAATATGAAAGGCCAATGAGGCAAACACCACAATTAAAATAGCAAATATTCATGTTTCTGGCCATTACCGCTACTCTTCGCAACGAGTACTGTATGTAATATTAAAACGTCTGTGCTAAGTCCTCTCCGTGATACGTCAACAGCTTACCAAAGCTGACCTTCAAACAACTTCCCCATTTGCATACAACTTTGAATTAAATAATGCAGTTACAATTTTATATTCCTGGGAGATAAGCAATATCAGACTAATTGGCAATTAAAACAAGATAATGAAATAATGGAAGGAATTGGAAGTAGGAAAGGAAAAGGGAGAAGAGGTCCAAAGGCCACTTTCTGTAAGTCGAAGGATCCTTCTAGAACCTATTCAGAAAACTGCAAAATTAACAGCAAACTGCAAAATTACCCTCAGCTATTTATGGATGAGTCTCACTGATCATCCGAGAATTCCCAGTACACACACTTGTGTTATTGGCTCTGGAGACCACAGGAATTGTTCTTATGAGGAATCATTAAAACATCTGACTTCTCACTAAGTAGAAATGAGCTGTAATGTAAATTTACAGAATGTGTAGAGGGTCATAATTAAATGCGATTTTAGGTGAAACATGTAGACAGTTCCATCCTGTCCGTCCCACTAGGTTTCAATGGACTGCATCCCATAGTAATCACTGCCTCTTTTTGAGCTGTTGCTACTTTGGCCCACAGTGGGCACTGGCTGAAATAAAGTCTTGTTTCAGACAGGTGTTGCTTTAAAATGCAAAATGATGAGCCCCTGTTTTTCCTCTATGTAAATCTTTGGGCAAATCTCTTTGCTCACTTTTATGCAAATTACTTTACACTGCAGCATCAACCACAAGGACTCACTTAGGTGAGTAAAGTCTGAGAAAATAAACATTAGCACAGAGGAAAGTGACATTACGTTTTAGTAAATATTTTCCTACTTCTTTTCTGTCTTTTCCAAACACTATGTCACATAGAAGAGATTTAACCATTGAAGTACAGTCATCTTACCACTGGGGAACTCAAGAGACATTCTCGCTCTTTCACTCCTCCTCCTCCCCCTCTTCCCCTCCCTCCTGTCTCCGGATCTCCCTCGTTCCCTCTCTCCTCCTCTTCCTCTCGCCTCTCTCCGGACGCCAGGCTCCTCCGCACCCCCTCCCCTGGGAGCCCGCAGCGTGTGAGTTGACAGAGGGGCTTCAGACTTGGTGAGGGGATGTCTCCTCGCTCCGGTCCTTGGGCTGATTCCTCTTTGTACTGAGACTGTCTGTCCATGCTACTAGAGCCGGGCAGGGATGGCTGGCAATGTCAGGGTTCCATGAGGTCCGAGACCCCGGCCCAGAGCGCGAAGGCTCAGGAGAAAATAGGCGTCGAGCTGGTCTCCGCGCTCCTGGGTCCCGGGCACAGCCGGTGGGGGAGACCGGCAGTGGTGACGCGCCGGGGTGGGGGTGGACGTTAGGGTTCTGGGAACGCGCTGGCAGACCCGTCGCCCGGGTTCAGAAAGTCCCCGGGGGAGGGTATTTCCCCTGGCCCGCCCTGGGGCGGAGATGTGGGGGAGCCGGAGCCCAAGCACAGCTGGAAGGGGAGCCCGGATTTCGGGGGCCCGCGCCAAGGCGCGAGAGACTGCAGCCACGGAGCTCTCTTTCCCCTCTGACCCCCGTTTCCCCTGCTCCCCTAGACCTCTGCACTCGCCGTCCCTCCTTACCTCCCCGACACCCACTGTGGTCACGTTGCCCCCTCTCCGGCTGGCTACCCTGACCTCCCTTCCCACTTTCACTGCGCCCGGGGGAGCCGTCTCGCTTGAA
This sequence comes from Aselliscus stoliczkanus, assembly GCA_033961575.1. Classification (NCBI taxonomy): domain Eukaryota; kingdom Metazoa; phylum Chordata; class Mammalia; order Chiroptera; family Hipposideridae; genus Aselliscus; species Aselliscus stoliczkanus. The sequence continues at coordinate 58,589,584 of CM066739.1, forward strand.
CCTGCCCCGCCTCACCCCCTCACCCGCAGCCTCTCTTTTCTCTCTTCTCCCGCACACCAACTTCTTGTTCCTCCCTTCTCTCTTCTGACATCCTTGGGACTGTCTCTGACACCCATTAACCCTGTACTGCCAAATCTGACTCCTGCCTCTTGGCCCCAATCTCCACTCTTCCTTTGCTTCACCCCCTCCCCCAATCATCTTGGCCCATAGCTTTCTCTTGGTTTTCCCCTTTCCTCTCTCTTGCCTCTTCAGCTCCCCTGCCCTTCTCTGTGTCCTGTCTCTCCCCCTTCACTTCCTCCCTCCCACCCCTAGTCTCATCCCCTGAGCCTGTCTGGAGTCTCTCCTTCCTGTTCTCTGCCCCCAGTGCCCCCCACCCTCACCTCCAGGCGACCATGGTCACCATCCCGGACTGGAAGCTACAGCTACTAGCCCGGCGCCGGCAGGAGGAGGCAGCGGTTCGGGGCAGGGAGAAGGCAGAGCAGGAACGTCTATCCCAGATGCCAGCCTGGAAGCGGGGGCTCCTGGAGCGCCGCCGGGCCAAGCTTGGTCTGTCTCCTGGGGAGCCAAGCCCTGCCTCTGGGACTGCAGAGGCTGGACCTCCGGACCCAGACAAATCTGCTGTCCTGCTGGAGGCCATCGGGCCAGTGCAGCAGAGCCGATTCATTCGGCAGGAGCGGCAGCAGCGGAGTGAAGAGCTTGCAGAGAGAAGGCCTGGGCCCTTGGAGGCCCGGGAGTGGAGACCCAGCTCTGGGAACATGGGGGATACAAGCCCCAAGGGAAGAGTGTCAAGGGAAGAGCGGCTCAGTCCCAGGGAAGCCAGAGAGAGGAGGCTGGGGATAGGGGGATGTTGAGGGCCGTGTAGCCCAATATTGAGGGGCACGCAGTGTTGAGGACTGTGTAGCCCAATATTGAGGGGCATGCAGGCTGGCTTTAGTGGGCTTGGTGAATCATAAACTTGTCTATCTGCTCCTATTGTTTCCTCACTGCACCTGGAGGATGCTTACTATTTACTAAGGAATGTGGTGAGGATGGCCGGATCCTTGGGACACAAAAGAAAGATGGCTATCTGGGTTAATGGAAGAAAACGGCTTAAGAAACTAACCAAGGTTTCACTGACCTTTAGACTATTGGTAAACAGTTAATGATCTACTTTTCACTGAGGTAATGCATATTTTTCCTACACGTACCCTTGCACGTACCCCCTACCTAAAAATTGTATATAAAGCCTGTGAGAAATAAACCGGAGAGCTCTCTCTCCATTTTCTGTCTTTACTGTTAACCCGTTTCTGTCTTTATTTCATCGCCTAAGCCGTGTCCACCTTCTTGAACCCTGCTCAGCGGAGGCTGGTCCCCCGCAGGGGGAACCCAAGAGCAGAGCCCCAGGCTTTCAGAGGCTCAGGACTGGAGGCAGAGCCCAGGAGAGGCTGGAGACAGGATCTCCATGCTGTCAGAGGCACGGAAATGGAGGCTGAGCCCAGGAGAAACGCCAGAGCGGAATCTGGGACTGGCAGAGCCTCGAGAACAAAGCCCCAGGAGAAAAGAGGTGGTGGAAAATAGACTAAGCCCAGCAAAGTCTGACAACCAGAAGTTGGGCGTGACAGAGGCCCATAAATGGAGGCCTGACTCCGAAGAATCTCAGGAACAAAGTTCGATACAACCAGAGACATCAGAATGGAGGCTGAGCTCAGGAGAAGAAAGAAAAGACTGCTCAGAGGAATGTGGGAGAAAAGAGAGGCCAGTTCCAAGGATGGCCCCAGAAGAGAGTACAGGACTGCCAGAGACCCTGACAAGGGACACCCCAGACAGCAGCTCTGGAGGAGTGCAGGCCACAGAGCAGAGGCCCAGCCCCTTGGAGGATGGTGACAGGGGCTTGAGGCTGGCAGAAGGGTGGAAATGGACCATGCACTCTGGGAAGGTTCGAGAATCGACACCCAGGGACACAGAAACTCAAACTCAGAAGTCAGACCCGCCAGAGTCTGTTGAGAAGCATCTGCAGCCTCTTGGTGCAAAGGCTGAAGAAGGGGAGGCAGAAAAGGAGGAGGTGGGGACTCCGGGCAGGTCTCTGAGCACCCTACAAAACCTCAACTCTGTGCCCTCCCTCCTTCCACCAGAGGACGCTGGGAGTGGAGACTCTAGACAGCAGGAAGAGGAAGCAGTAGAACTCCAGCCCCCACGCACAGCCCCTCTGTCTCCCCCACCCCGAGCCCCACCTGCACCCCAGTCCCCTGGGGACCCCCTCATGAGCCGCCTGTTTTATGGGGTGAAGGCAGGGCCAGGGGTGGGGGCCCCCCGCCGCAGTGGACACACCTTCACAGTCAACCCCAGGCGGTCCATGCCCCCTGCAGCCCCTGCCACGCCTGCCTCGGCAGCCACAGCTGATGCTGCAGTCCCTGGGGCTGGAAAGAAGCGGTACCCGACTGCTGAGGAGATCTTGGTTCTGGGTGGCTACCTCCGCCTCAGCTGCAGCTGCCTTGTGAAAGGGTCCCCTGAAAGGCACCACAAACAGCTCAAGATCTCCTTCAGCGAGACAGCCCTAGAGACTACGTATCAGTACCCCTCCGAGAGCTCGGTGCTGGAGGAGCTGGGCCCCGAGCCTGAGACCCCCAGTGTCGCCAGTCCCTCAGTGGCCCAACCTGACGACGAAGAGGATGAGGAAGAGCTGCTACTGCAGCGCGAACTCCAGGGCGGGCTGCGCACCAAAGCCCTCATCGTGGATGAGTCGTGCCGGAGGTGACCCCCTTCCAATACAGGCATATACCTCCCTCCTTCCAAGAACTGAAGATCCTGGATCCCAGATGGTTCAGAACAGATAACCCTGAAAACGAGCCTGGCAGGGAAACACAACCAACGTCTTCCAACTCACTTTCCTCATCCTGTTTCTGGGGGCAGAGCCAACTGCCCAAATCTACCCTCACCCAAGGTCCCCGGTGTGAACATATCAGGCATGCGCCAGCATCCTAGGTGATCCCACAGTGAGCTCCAAGTCCCAGGGAGGAGCACAGAGCCTCCTGAGGTGGAGATGGAGTCCCTCTCCCACTTTCTTGGGCCATGTGCACTCTCCCTACAGCCTTCCTTGACTCCCCCCCACCCCAAGGCTCTCAAGATTTACGCACTCCTGTCTCCGGGAGGCCTGGCCCCCCATTCCTCTTACAGGCTCCTCTCCCTGCTGCTCCGTAAGCCACTGCCACTTGGTTTACAGCTCCTAGTCCCCCTTCTCCCAAAAGTCCCAGGTTTACAAGCCAAGTTTACTATTTGCCTGCCAAGTCCATGTGGCATCCTCTCCCCTGTCCCTTGCAGTTGCCTCATTGGGAGTGTGGCTTCCTCCATTTTGCTCAGTATTACTGTGCCTCAAGAGGGAAGGCTGGGAATATTAACTCTGTATTTAACCTGGCTATTTAATTTTGTTCTTCCTAGTGGTTCACAAATGAATTGAATTGCAAGGGTGCGGGATGACTAATAAGGCCCTCCAACTCTCCCCCATTTATCCTTCCTTATCAATTTCCTATTTTTGTTAAGACAAAAACAACTTTCCATAATAAAATGTAGCCTTAAAGACTCAAAAAAAAAAAAGAGACATTCTCAATTCCCCCCCCCACTAAAAAATGCTCTGCACAGTCCACCCCATCCTGACAAAATAAAGAACTGCTCTGCCATCTTCCTCCACTCTCCTAAAGAAATGGACAGACAGCTCAGTGCTCAGAAACTCCCCCAAAGAAATAAAATAATGGAATAGCTGGGATCCATTATTTGCACCTCTAACACCCAATTCATTGCCAAGTCCTGTCAGTACGAGTACTGAACTACGGCCCTATCAGCCTACTTTCTGTCTCCACTTTGCCGCCATTCTCTTGCACAGAAACCATCGTATTCTCTTGGTTTCTTAGATTTCACTCTTACTGATCTATCTAGCCCCCTACATTCTACTGCTCCTGATACATATATCCTTCACAAAGCAGTCCATAAAGAGTGAGCTTTATGAAACCTAAATTGAATCATACCACTTGTATAACTAAGACCCTCTGATGCTTTCCTTCTTAAGAGAAAATCCAAAACTCTTAACATGATCTGCCAAGTCCTACACGAGCTGATTCCTGCTTCCCCTCCAGCCTCCCCGGAACTGATCTGGTCACATCAACCTCTTTGTTTCTCAAAGCCACCAAGCTGTTTCCTGCCTCAAACATGAAAACACACATCCCTGCTCCCACTTAGTACCTTCTTGACATCCAGCTTCAACCTTCACCACGCCCTTGAAAGTGCTCCCTCAAAAGTTACCCATAACCAACTGGTCCTCTCGCTGAAACCTCTTCTATAGCAGCCAAGTTAGAAAAGGAAGCATCAGAAACAGCAGTGGTCTAAGAAACTCATCTTAGTACAGGTACACTTCAACTTATGAAATAGGACAGAGTTTCCTAAGAGTTAAGTTTACTTCTCCTATAGTAGCAACATACATCTCAGCAGCCAGTGGAGAGACCCTGGCGTCTTTAAGGCAAAGTTCAGCACCCTAGGCTGAAAGAAATGAGACAATGCTCAGGAAGTGGCTATTGGTGTCTGGCCTAAATGAAGGCACTCAACAGTAGATACAGTCATCGCCTTTGTAATACAAATAAACTCAAAATTATACTTAGCAATAAGGAGCTTCCATAGGACTTTCACTTTTAAAAGCATGTGCTATTTCATCTGATCCTCACAACCCCCTACTGTGCTGACAATGCAGGTGGTTTTCACCTTTTCTAGAAACAGAACCAGGTTCCATGAACAGGCTTAGGCCTCCTACCCAGCTCTGAAGAAAGGCTGTGTCCAGAGATCCAACCACTTTGGGCAAACTCTCTGCAAAAGGGTAACTTCCTAAGCCGGCCCAGGCCCTGTACACTTGCCTTTGAAGTCACTGCACATCTAAGATTCCAGACAGAGGTCAGGGTTTCCGAAACCATTTAAATCGGCTCCCAGAATTACCAATGGCAGCATGGTCTAGTAGAAATGTAATGTGAGCCACAAGGAAAAGTAAGAAGAAAAATGCAAAATTTTAATAATATAACTTATTTAATGTAATATATACAGAATATTATAATATCAATGGGCAGTTAATATAAAAATTGTTAGTGAGCTATTTTATTCTTATGTCATACTAAATCTTCAAAGTCCTGGGTGTTTATTACATGTACAAAATGTCTCAATTTGAACCAGTCCCATTTCAAGTGCTCCAAGGGCTACATGTGCCTACTGGCCACCGTACTGGACAATAGAGACCGAGAGACTAGCAGCTGTCTTCTTTGTCCCCCGGGGAAAACTTCTCAGCAACATGCTACTTAAAAGCTGAGCCAAGACTCTGCTGCAATGTTAAACCTCTCTGACACTAAAGGAGATCTTGGTCTATACAGAACAACAGCACCGAGGTCAACCTAACAATGCTTCTCAAACTTCCAGCCTAGGCTACAGTCCCTCCCACCCATCCACCCATCCATCCATCTATCCATCCATCCACCCACCCATCATGCCCGTTGCCCACTCATTCTCCTTAGCTGGCATTGCAAATGTTCACCATTATCCTCAAGCCTCTATCCTTAGCTACATCTTTTCTCATGTTTTCTGCTTCACAGTAAAAAATGAGATTATCAAGAGTTATCTCCTTCTTGCAATGGATCTATCTATAGAACAACTTGGGGAGAATTGAGATTTTTTCTGACCTTGAGTCTCCTATCTATAAATAAATCTTTCCACTTTTGTTTAGGTCCGTTTCAATGATTTTTGATAAAGTTTTATTTTAAAAAAGAGTCATGCCTTAAAATTTCTATACCCACAGTTATATATATATATATCTTCTCCTTCCATTCAGTGTCTAAGGAAGAAGTGTTTCTTCTCCTTTACTAGCTAACCAACCCTCCCATCTCTTGGCCACTCTAGGTCAGGATATTTGCTCCACTATAATTCCTTTCTCCTGGATTTTCAAACTTTCCCTTTTCTATAGCTTCTTCCCTGCATCCTATAAAAATGCTCATGTCTTTCCCATCATTAAAGAGTAAACAACTTTAATTACTGTCCCATCTCTTCCCTTTCTTTTTAGAAGTCTTAACCATCTCCATTTCCATCTATTCTTTAAGCTTTGGCCCCACAGCTGTGCTGGAACCGCCCTGACAGAGGACACCGAGAATCTAACTGGCTGCAGATTCCCTCCACTCGTGACTTCAGCACTCAGCACTGGGGGCCCTTCGCTAGTCCAGTCTCCCTTTACTCACAGGACCACAGAGTCCTCCTCCTGACGCTCCCCCTCAGGCTCCTTTGTCTACACCTGCGCCCTGCGCAGGGGTCCCGCCGTGTCTCTCCTGACCTCCTGGCTCTCCCTGGGCAATCTTATCCACTATGACGCATGTCCCTTCTGATGGCCCCTCAATCCCTCAGTGCAGTCCAGTCCTCTGCTGAGTTTCCAACTAAGATATACACGTGCCTGGTCCACAGGAGTCTCACACTCAACTTGTCCCAAACTGGTCTCATCTTCCCCCAAACTGCTCCTTCTCCTCACTTCCCTCTCTCCAGGAACACCACCGCCATTCAACCAAGCTCCCTCGCTCACACAGCAGATTGGTAATCAAGTCACATGGATTCTATTTCTCCATTGGGGCATCCTTTTCCTACTTTCCGAGTCTACCCCTGTTGTCACAGCTCACCCTCTCATCTCGTTCAGACCACAATGGTCTCCTCTTAGGAGACCATTTAAAACTTATTCCATTGGTTCACACATCTGTCGCACTCTTGTAATCTATAAATTCCATATGGACAAGGACTACGGGCGTTGTGGATCCAACACACAGAGAATGTCCATGAAAGATACACTGAGTAACAGCGATGGCGATTTTGTGCAAGGGAATAACTGTGTGAAATCACTACCATGCCTACATGTGCACACTTCATCAGCCTGGCTGATGATGGGGCCAAGAAATCAGGCCGCTTGCTTTCCAACAGTTCCGGTCCCCTTGGCTATGTTACACTTCCGATGGGCCTATTTTAAGGAATCCTGAAGCAAATCCTTTTAAAATGCTAGTAATCACCATTGAATGTGTCTGTTTTGTGAGGTGGTGGTTTGCTGGGTCAGGTTCTATCACACTATGGTGCAGCTGTCTGGGAGTGGAATCGAAAACTCGAAGCACTAATCCCACAGCTCTGGAAGCGGCTTGCTGTGTGACCTTCATTGAGGATGACATTACTGTTTCATCACAGATAGAAGCCAGCATGTGGAGAAGATGAAGTGAGGTGGGAGCAATCCACCGGCAAAGCATTAGGTTTCTAAGTGCGTGCTCAGAAACGACTCTTCCGGCTGGGTATTAAGACACACCTACATTCCCTACGGAACTACGGAGCCTCTGGTGAATATCCGTAGGCTAGAAAAGACCAATCCACTCTCAACATTGGTGGTTACATGAGAGTAAATAGCTTTCGTCCTTTTTTTTTTTTTTTAACATCTCTATTACCTATTTTTAAAATATATACTCCTTTATTCCTCTATAATGCAGTAACTCCCATTCTTACATGATCATTAATTATAGAGGAGAAAATAAACTCTGTGTACCATAGTTGCAGTGACAAGCATATTTTCTTGGCTATATATATTTTTAAAAGCACTCATTTGTGTAGAGGATATACTGAATTATTCTCATAATGAGAACACTGAATAAATCAGAACACCCGACTGCCTGGATGGTTCACATTAAAGCTGTTGCCTTCAGAAATATCTTATTTTCCTTCCCTAGGTCTTTATTGTAAAAAGATTTTTTCTCATCTTTCATTTTTACATTAGCTTTTTTTAAAAAAGAAAAACTTTTCTTTAGGAGTTATATTCCAAAAATGTAACTCTATCCTGCCCCCAAAATTCATTTTCTCTCCCTAATAGAATTGTATACTATGACTTTCATCTTGAAACACAATTTACATCGTTAAGAAAATGTTCAATTCCCCGGCTGTCCTCATCTAGGCTGTCTGAGCTACGCTTTTCCCCGCCAAAGCCACACTCAGAATGCGGCACAGAGTTCATTTTCTCTTGTACTGTTGGAATGAAGCAATTTTTTTTTTTTAACAGAGATAACTTTGAACTTCAACTAATCCGTGTAGTTGAGTATTTTAGGAAATCACAGAAAACGTATTTTCAAACCTGGCATCCAATGGTTAATCAGAATGAATGCTGGCCACCCCAAAACCCCCCGGTCTTCTGCTAGGACCTCCAACACACATCCCAAGGCAAGTGATCTTCTCCTACTGCCCCCCACCGCCCCAGGCTCCCATTTTCCTCACCCACTTTCATATATTGATCATTATACTGAATGTTTCTATAAACTGCCTTAAGTTTTTACTGGAAAACGAGAATTCAAATAAATAAATAGATTAATGGTAATGTTGTAAACTTTTAAAAAGTATATGCAGTTAACTTATAATACAACTGTGTATATATATATATATATATATATATATACATTTTAACTAGTATAGCTATGTGTAACTATAAAACAAGCCCCTTGGTTGCAGCCATTCTTAAACGATGAATGTTTAAAAAAATCAAAAAATTGCCAAATATTCATGTGCTAAATATCTCACTTTGTAAAACGTTTATTTACTTTGACAAAATTATTTCAACTATAAAATATGACCATTTGGTTTATTTATTTAAGAAGCTATATCAAAAGGAGTCCTGTGTTTACATAAGTGCTGTGAAACATGGGCTCCTATAATTCAGCCACTTTCAAAATATAATCATTATATATTTGATTCTACTGTGAAAACACGATAAAAATCTAGTTTTTAAGTGTAAGAAATTAACAGACTGCCAAGATATAGTCCAAGTACTCCAGAGAATAACAGAACCAGTCAACAGCTTTCCTTTCCATATTTTCCCTTTGGTTGTCTCGACTCAGAGTATAGCGTCTATACCAAACAAAATTCTCTGTATAGGGGAAAAAAGACTTAAAAGATGTCACTCGCTGTAATGCCTACTCTTTACTATTTCCTCAAGTTAGTGTTCCAAATATCATGTAATTCTTTTGTGTATTAATGCATCTCAGGAACCAACATAAGATTTGCTGTTAAAGACGATATTTTACAAAGACGATATTTTACAAAGGAAACCATGTAATCACTGCAGTCAAAGTCTCTTAAACCCAGCATTACAGTTTTAGGAAGAATAAGACAGATTACAAATGAATGAACATCATTTATCTTGGACCCAGCAGTTTCATCTGCAGGAAGTCACTCTAAGGTAATAATTTTAAAAACTTGTGCAAACATTTATGTACAGATCTGGTCTCTGTGATGTCTTTGATCATAATTTTTTTTTTATCAGCAGTAGAGTACTGGTTAACTAACCCATATACTATGCAGCTCTTACTAACCAAGTCTATTTGATAACATTAGAAAAGACCATAACACATTTTTTAACTAAATAAGGGTGTTACAAAATAGAATATATTTTATGATCTTAATTTCATTTTTATGATACGCATAAAGATACATTTTGGTCTGAGGACAAAATGTTAGCTGTGTTTCCTTCTGGCAAGTAGAAGCACTTTTGTTTTGTTGGGTATTGGTTCTCTTCCATAATTTTCTGTTATTTTTATTTGTTTGCTTTTGTGGGGAGTGGGCTAGGGGTAAGAAACACAAACTATTTCAGTAATTAGAAAGAAAACAAGAGGTCCATTAAAAATGTTTTATTTCAGTGTTCAAGAACAGAGGTGTCTTCACAGTTTTAGTCTGCCTGACCTCACTTGGGAGGAACTGAGCTGAAACTGAGCTGACGCAGACTTGGGGCCTGGGGAGAAAGGCGTTATAAACAAGGGCCTGGCAGACTCACACCAAATGACGCTTGGCACTTAATCTCACTGAAAGGGAGCAACTGTTTCTACCGAAACAACCAGAAGCATCAGTCCTATTTGGATATTTAAATATTGGCGATCAAAGTTTGAAGTATGCATAGTCTCCGTTGAAGCGCGCGTAGCGCATTCTCTGTGGGGAAGGTCTGAGTGTACTGGGGAAAAAAGAAGGAGTTTCTTGGTTGCCGTGAAGCCTGGGGACTCAGGTTCATTGCTTTTTGATAATTCTCAGATTCTTTGCTTGTTGATAATTCTTAATGGCCCACTCCTGAGTTCCATCAAAAGGAAAGATGTTATGGGGCTTACAGTAAATATATGCATAGTTCTTGGCCCTCAAATGTGACACCCAGAGAATCTGAGTTTACTGGGACCTCAAAGGTAGATGTCCCAAAGAATGGCAAAAGTTAAAAAAGACTGGATAACTCAGATGATTGCAAATGTGTTAGAAAGGCTTTTGTTTCTAAGCCTAAATCTAGTGAAGCCAAAAGTAGAAGTTATACACATATCTCATCTAGTGTAGTAACTATTAAAATGAATAAGCTAAAGTCCATTCCTACTGATCAGACTTGAAACTAATAATAATAATAATAATAATAAAAGAAAACAAAAAACATCCCATACTTTCCATTATTCACAGAAACTGACTTAAATCTGTGTTCATGTCTTAGTGCTGTTTTTCTATTGCAGACAAATGGGACATTTAATCAAATTTAAATCTTTTGTTCTTTTTTGAAACAAGTATCATCAAGAGACACTTACTGAAAGTCTGTGGAAGACTGAAGCGTGGCCTGTAGACCAGCTGCAATGACATGGCTCGAGAATGTCCTAAGTGCAGAATTTCAGGCCCCGCCCTGCACCGACGGAAATACAATCCTCAAATTCAAGATTCCAGGCGTTTCCTGTGTGCGTGGAAGTACTGGCAGCCTATGCCAACTGCCCAGTAGAGGTGCAGACAATCAATGATTCAGGCGTTTAAAGTGGGCAACATCACTCCAGGTTGGGGCAGTTAGTGGTGCCTTAAAGGAAAGTCCTTGGAAAAGAAGAAAAAATGGAGTGTGGCATACTGAACCCCGCTCTGCCTAAATTCACTCTCTAACCGTTTTGTAATCGGACATACCTAGAGCTCGGAGGACCGAGCAGGGTCGAGAGAGAAACTAGTGGGAACAGCTTTGCCATAGAAGCTTGAACACAGCACACTGATGAGGAGGCAAAGCTTCAGAAGATACTGGGGGGAGGGGTCTTGAGAAAGCCTGTGGGTTGATTCTGAAATGTACAACCCTCAGTGAGTGAGGGCGGGCTGTCTGACTCACATACACGTGTTTTCCTTTTCACACTGAATCCGTTCAATTTAGATCTTACGTAAAATGTAGGAAAACCTCTTTTTGAAGCACCGTAACAGAAGATGCTAACTAAGACCAGAGGGCAAGCAAAGCCAAAACTCAAAATACGATGAAGAGAGTCAGGAAAAGTGCCAAATCCAAGGAATTCTATTGGAAAGAACAGATTTTTTTTTTAATGATATGAATAGTCAATCCCTAAATTTTCCAGTATGAATAGTCAACTCCTAAATTATAAAAAATATTATTATAACTCACACAATTGCTAAATTATTTTTCTTATTTTTTTAATATAATATTTTCCTTATATTTTGAGTGCTTTCAAAAAGGCCACGCCTGTGCTTACTACTACAGAGAAACAATTACTATTGTTCAATCTTGTGTCACCAACAAAAACCAAACACACAGGCGAAGGGGTGCCACTTGTCTGCCTGGCTACCTTGAAGGGCCCCCGAAGTCCTTTCCTCTGGCTCTGCAAGTGGTAGGACTGTCTCACTGGGCTATAAATAAAGTGTCTTATTAATGGCGTCCTGAGAACACTGTGGCTCAGTGCTATTCCTGCCAGCTGTAACTGATCCGGGGCTCAAACCTGGCACTGGCCGTGGCGGCTTCCGCCTATTGACAGACTGGTAAGGTGGCAGGCTCTTTCATGTCCAAAAATGGTCATTTCCCAGGGTCTCAAGGAGCTTTAAAAATATGTGCCTTCCACCTCCACACAAAGCCCACTGTCTTTAAGGAATGCCACCAGGGGCTGACATTTGAAACTGACAAGCAGTACCTGTGAGTGGGGAGATAAGGCTGCAGCCGCGGGGGGCTTTCAAATGCCAGCAGCTCCGGCTGGTGGCGGAGCCCCGTCCAGGGCAGAAGCTCTGGCCCCTCCTTTTGGTTGTCATGGGGGCGGCTCCGATTGGAATATGACTATTATTTTCTAAGACAGAACAAGTGATCTTCTATGAGTAAAAAGAAATGCAAAGGTAAAGTATTAGCCTAAGAGATCTTAAAAGGAAACTGTATCATTGGGTAGAAAACAGTTAATACAGCCAAAGAAAGGTAATAGAATCACTAAGGAAGAATTTTTTTTCTTTTTTAAATAAAAAGGAAAATACATGGGAGGGAAACAAGGGACTAAAAGGGAAAACTTTTTTGTGAGAATCATTCAGTTAAAAGTGCTGGAAAGTGCGGTAAAGGGCTCTGGTAAAAGGAATGAGGGGATGACAACCAGCTAAATGTCAAAATTACACACACATGCACACACACAAAGGAGGGAGAAGGAGGGAGGGAGGGAAGGGAGGAGGGAGGGAGGGAAAGAGGGAGGGAGGGAGGGAGGAAGGAAGGAAGGAAGGAAGGAAGGAAAAAAGAAAGGAAGGAAGGGAGGGAGGGAGGGAGGGAGGAAGGAAGGACCCCTTATGGAAGAAAGAAGGTAGCTATCAAAGTTTCTCAATCCCTGTGGGGACCAAGGTGGCACCTATGAGATAAAGGACCAGGGAAAAGAAGCTGGGGGTGGGGGTGGGGGCAGAACAGGGTACACAGCAAGTACTTAGCCATAACAGGAGATGCTAAGGCTAGAGGACAAGCACAGCCGAAAACCTGGCAGGGAAAACAAAATTCAAAATACCAGGAGGAGAGTCAGGCAAAGTGCCAAATCCAAAAGGATGCAAGTATCTTCAAGCAAGTTAGAATTCCATCAGTGACAGTTTCATGAGAGGTTATTGAAATGAACTGGAATGGCTAATCTTTGGAGATTGGTGTCTAGAATGACACGGAAGAGGAAAACCTAGAGAGACAGGAAGCAGGTCCATGGGCGCCTGGCAGCGGGGGTGGGGGGGCAACAGCAGACAATACGGGGTTTGTGTTTGGGGTGATGTTCTAAATGTTCTCACATAGATGGGTAATGGTTGCTAGTATGTATGAATACACTAAAAACCACTGAATCGTACGTGTTAAGTGGGTGAATTGTATTGATATGTGAATTCTATCTCAATAGGGCTGTTACAAAAATCAAGTATGTATATAACTTACTCAGTTTTAACAAACTCGACACAAAAATTTTCTTCTTATTCTCCCCCTGCTTTTAATAACCTCTCTGAAAGACTTACTGTTTGTCAATCTAGGTAATTATAAAACAAAAAGATGTGCTTTCATTGACTTTGTTTTGATTATATAAAATACGACACATAATACCACTTAAAAATAGTTAAAGCTAAATACTTACAGCTAAATGTGTATTATTTATGATCTTTATTTCTCGAAAATAATGCCACTACATCCTTTACACCTTAGTTGGTATCATACTGTATGGTGCCGAATATCCATAAGAAGTGACAATCATAAAAATCCCTATTATACGCATCACAATAATAATGCTAGTTAATATATACTAAATGTTCACTATGTATTGGGGAGTTTATACACAAATAACCTCATTTATTCCTTATAATAATAATCCCGTGAGGTAGGTATCATTATTATCCCAATTTCACAGATGAAGAAATTAAGGTTCTGAAAGCCTCCCTACATGGACCAAGAATAAAGCTGCTAGTGGTGTAGGTGGGATTCAAACTCATGTAACAGAACCCAAGGTCTTCGCCACCTTGGATCATACACTGTGTACACACATAAAAATCATGCACCACATTTCCCAGAGTTTCAAATTCTAAAACTGTAAATTACACCCCCAAGGCATATGAAGTTTGTAAAAGGAAAAGGTATAATTCACCAAGAATTTAGCAAAACATCTGATTTTTACAGTTGGCAGAAAGAGCATAAATCATATAGCTCAATGACAACTTCAGGGAAGTGATAAAACAGGATTTGGAGACTCACTGAGTTCTTACAAAATGAAATCTCAATAATGATGACTCTCCCACAGTAACTCCTACTTTAGTCACCTTTCATTTCAGTCAACAAATACATACTAAATGTCAAGCATGTGCCAAGCTCTGTGCTAGGTTACAGACTCAAGAAAGTTAAATTGCAGTCTGATGCGGGGAGCTAAGCAATACGTGTAAACCAATAATTACAATACAACGTGATAAACACCACTGAATAGACATGGCAGGGGGCTACGGTCTGTTGGAAAAGTCAGGGAAGGCGTCACCAAGAAAAGCATTCAAGTAAGAGAGAAATTATTCTTTTCCAGGAAGTGGGTAAGGAAATTTAGCATGGAGTAGTCAGAAATTGCAAGTCATTTAGCATTGCTGGGAGCAGAGCCTGCGAGTGGGAGATTGTATTAATATGTCTTTTTATTCGGATACTCTGACATCTGGGGCCTTACTGACCCTGGGGAGACCAACCGACCCAGAGCTCACACCCCGTCACCTCCCCTCTCAGGCATGTATACTCCGGGCCACGAATCCCCTGCCCTCATCATCCCAGGACCAGACAACTCAGAACGTCCCCGACTCCCCGGAACCCAGTGACATTTAAACCAGCCAATCCTAGGCCTGCTTACCCATCTCACAGGTCCTTCCCGCACAGAGCACATTAGGATCCTGCCCTGTCCCCTGCCCCCACTCCACCCGCTTTCCCAGGTGGCCCCGCGTGGCCTGGCATGCCCCTTCTGCAGAGTGATAGCTGCCTTGTCAGTGGCGAGCGGCTCCTTATCGCAGTGAAACCCACATGAAAACAGAGATGCAGTGCGTGCTGCTACCCAGGTAGAAAAGGCGAGGTCACGGGCCTGGTCTGTTCCTCTTAGGAGTTTTGATTACTCAGTAAACACTGGGAGCAAAAGGCCAGCTTTGAGTGGGGCCATGACGTGCTCAGGTCTACACTACAAACGGAACTCCGGCTGCAGTGGAGGGGGCAGCTCTGAGGTCAGGAGCCGGCCAAGGAGGTTACCGCAGGCAGGGTCAGGAGGTGCCGAAAAGCTCCACGGGGGTTGTGTTTGTTCTGCTCCGACTGCTTCATCTAGTCCCCACACAGCGCAGTTCAAATGTCAGGCACACGCTCCCGTGGCCTCCGTCTCACTCGGGGGAGGCCCAAGTCACTGCAGGGCGCACAATGGTCTTCCTTCTGGTCACTCACCTCCTGACCTCACGTCCTGCTGCTCTGCCCTGGGCCACTGTGCCCCCCCCGGCTCCTCCCAGCACCCCAGGCGGCCCCAGCTTTGGCACCTCCTTCCGGGGGTACACAGTGCTACCTTTCAGCACAGCCTTCCCTGTCCATTCTCTTTAAAAACTGCAAACCCCTCCACTTCCTGGAAAACCCCACTTTCCTTCTCTGCTTTATTTTCCCTGCGGCACTTACTATCATGAGGCGAACTATACGGTTTATTTATCTATTCTGTTCATGGTCTGTTTCCCTCCGCTAGCAGGTTATCTCCAGGAGGGCACGGTTTATCGCGTTTTTTGTTCACTGCTATATATCTCCACAATCTAGAACAGTACTTAGTGCATAGTGCCCCCCCCCCATTTTTGAACAAATGAATGAGTGAATGAATGAATTCATCCAGATACCTATGTAGAAGTTGGGGCAGGTGGTAGAACAGTACGAGTGGGCTTCAAGTCTTACAGATTCTCAGGGGCCTGTGGCAGGGAGGGTGTGGGATTCGAGCTGGGAAAGGACTGAAATGGAAGGGGCTGCCCCTGTCTTCCAACTCCAGGGGTCCTCATTCCACCCCGCACCGCCCCTCTAGGACAAGGCTCTTAGTTTCATCCTGGGCTTAGGCCCTCTCTTGGCAGTCTGATGAAGTCTAAGAACCCCTCGGAACACTGTTTTTAAATGCATGAAACACGTAGGAGTACAAGGGAAACAAATTATTCTGAAATACAATGATCAAAATACATTTTAAAGTTGTGATATAATAATAGACTGTGCATCTTTATTAAGATGTAGCAGCTGATCTAATACGTTACTTTTAAAGTAACAATGGCTATAAATGATATTTTAAGATATTTACAACTGTAATGTGATAAGAAAATCTGCGTTCTATCGGTGGCAGAGTCAAAGTGTGGCTACTGTAGTGGTGTGTTGCTTATATTCAGAGCAATTCTAATCTTCAGTCAGAATTTAGAGAAAATAAGTACATGAAATGTTTTCTCATACAAATTCACAGACTTCTAAATTCTATTCCCCAAAACTTTAGGGGTCTGTAGACACTAGGACAAGACTTCTCAGCAGAAATCTACATACACAGTTACATTTAAGTGAAAGTAATAGTGAAATTGTCTCACTGAAGAGAAGGCACCTTTCTATTCTAAACCTTTCTGTAGCTTTGACACTAGAGAAACTGCCATCAAAGATTCAATCAGTATTTCATTTGCATTTTGTGTAAGATTAAATGTGACACCTCAGTTAAGTGTCACAATTCCTAGCAGTAAATTATGGTAATTAATAAGAAAGAAGGTTTAAAGGCCAAAACTGAGAACAATCCCAAATAGTTTCCAAATGCAACCTTTAACAGCTTGGGTCACATTTATAGGAGATAATAAAGTAGTAAAATGATATCCATAGTTACAGGTTTAGGAAAAAAATATTATTAGTTGGATTTCAATGCTGTGAGGTTTGAAAGAGTGGTTTTTCATAGACCATCTGTTATTAGGATCCTAATCAACTAATTCCACCCACTTCTTAATCCCCAAAGCAGAACGAACAAGAAAGCAACATCTGCGGGTTACAGGAGGGTGACATACAGCATTTTTGTTTTTACAAAACCTGAGTTAAAAAAGCACCTTCGAAATTGAAATTAACATTGAAGGAGCTGAATAAGAGCCCACTATTGCCAGACGGCTTTCTTTAAGAACACACAAAACAGACACACTCAAGAACTTTCCCATCAAAGACCGAGTGTTCCCGGTTTCCTGAAAGCTGATAGGTGCCTAAGTAACATAGTTTAAACTCAGGATTGAATGTTGTTGTTTTTCTTCTTATTTCTCCCTCCTACTTTTGAGAGTAAAAGCTCTCTATGTGTACCTAAAATTTAAATCAATAGCTCCAGAAGAACAGTTCAACAATGAATACAGTTAACGAGGCTTTGGTGTCTTAATCACTGCATCTTATTGCTTCTAAAATATAACATCCCTTCTTTCACAAATTTGATTATCTATAGTAGATAAACCACCTGGCTGCTCAGACCCACATCCAAATCACCAAGGTCTGCAAACTATCCTTCCAAAATATATTTCAAAACCTTCCACTATCACGTGACGAGTGTCCAGTGACAGGTGTCAACCAGGGTTTCATCACCCCAATCAGAATTACGTCATTCTGTTCCAACCACTTTTCCATACAGCAGACACAATGATCTTTTAATGTACACCCATCAATCCCCCGCTGAAACTTTCCCACAGAACTCCCCGTTGCATTTGTACAACATACGCTAGTTAATGTGGCCTCACACAATCTCTTCCAGGCAACCCTCTTCTTTGCGCTCGCAGCTACAGCCAAGCTGGACTTCTTTGAACTCCTATAATACACCAGCTTCTCCCCAGATTTGGGGCTGCTACACAGGGTTGTTCTCCACCCGTCAGATTTGAGGATACCTCTCAGGAACTCCTCCACTGGAGCTAAGCCAAAGCTCGTTACATGCCCTGGCACAATGGTCACTCTGTGTCAGCACTGACCATAGCTGACACACACACATTCATGTCATCATTTAATGACCCTATCACTCCCTGGACTATCAATTCCACAGGGACAGAGCCAATGCCTACCATTCCATGCTCAATAACCACAGCCACAGCACATTCAACACTTTCAGTAGCATGAAACAAAGTTATCACCAATCCAACAAAAATGGAGGTATAAGGGCAAACATCTCTCAAAGTGACATTTTTTTCTTAGTATACCTAAGTCTATCCATAGTGGATCTCTGGAAGTTTGATTTACAAAGGAGATGTTTCTGTATTCTCTGTGACACTAGAAAATAAATATAAACTATGTATAATTATAGAACTCTATTGACAATGCATGTATGTATCTTCCCTCTAGAAATATATGGCCCAACCCGAGAGTGTTCCAATGTTTGGTTGCTGAGTGGGCGGCAGTAAGCATGAAGGGGACAAAACACTTGTAATTCCATATCAGAAGCCTTGTTCCCCTGGGGATGGGTACACTGGTACTCATCTGAAGAAAAGTATGTTTTTATTTTCTAGTACATATTTTGCACTTTTTTGAGCTAATTGTATGAAACCCTTTATAATCATCTACTGTTCAAGAAAAATTATTTTATTTAGCTAGGATATTTTATTAGATGGGCATTGCTAGTTATTATTTTTTTATATTTCTTTTTCTTTTAAAGTCATTTCAGTTTGTTATTTAAAAATGTAGAAAATACACTGAAACCTCATTATTCATGGATTCCATATTTGCAAATTCACTTACTCAAATTTACATGTAACCCTAAAATAAATTAAAAAACTGAATTATGAAGCATTATTCAAGGAGTTATTTCTAAAGATAGGCTACAGCTTACCCCAAAAGAGGACAGCATTGACCGGTGCCCTGGGATATCGAGATAAAGAACCTTAGTGCTTATTGCCCATAACAATGATAATCTCATTGCTAATCAATTTTTGGAAGTAGAATGGGAATGGGTAAGTTAAGTGGGAGAGCCACGTTATAGTTATACATAGGACAGTCAGGGCAAGTTTTATTGACAAGCTGCCATCTGAGTAGAGACTTGAAAAAGGCAACAGAATTATCCACACAGCTGTGTGGGGGAAGAACATTCTAGATAGAATGGACACCAGTGTAAGGGCATTAGGCTAGGGACATTCCAACTCGGCGGTCACATGCTTGACCTAGAGACTTCTCTCATAGCATGTCGATCATATCACAGGAGGAACAAGTTAGACATTTGCCACAGACGATACGTTTTTTTGTTTGTTTAAAGATCAGTATAAAATAACTAAAAACAGCAAAGACTCAAAATTCAGTGTGACTGATACTGGTCAGGATTACCGGCAGACAGGGGGCCAACCAGATTCACCAAATTTCAGAATCCTGGCCGTGGGCCCTCTTATGCAACCACATTCATAAAAAAACCACATGAGAAGATTCAATACCGTCAAGTTTATTGCCACCACCTGTCCCTAGAATATCACATCTGTTTAAATGTAGGAAAACTGATCTTCTTACAAAGGGACTGGGCTGATAAATGGTATGAGGAAAAATCACTTATATTAATTGAGGGAGCCTGTTAGCATGTGTAATATTTGTGTTCCCAAGAAGGAATTTTATTCTGTGAGTCTTTTCATTTACTTAGGTGAATCAGCAAAAAAGAATAGAGGATCAATTAAAAGATCAACTTACAATATAAAATAATATTGAATGTCAGCAGTTATTGAAAATTATTTTTAAGAAGTAGCTTACAAAACCTTCAGGCTGCTGAAGGGTCAACTACAGAGATGGGCATGAAAATGATAGACAAGACATGAAATGGGGTTAAAAGCTGTAAACAAAAAAGTTAAATTATGAAATAATAAAAAAACAAAGTAAGCTGAAAACAATATCTAATTAAATCAGCTAACAATAATTACATAATTTATCAAACCATAGGATCTGGCAAAAAAAACCCTAGAGGGCTAGAAAAGTAAAGTAGGTAATAGCTTAAATTTCTTGGGTTCCTAGACTTACAGGAACAAAGCAATTTCTCTAGACCCGTGAGCCTAGAACTTCCTTCAATGACAGAAACGTCCTATAGTCTGCGCTATCCAATATGGTAGCCTTTAGCCACACGTGGGTGGTTATTAAGCACTTGAAATGTGCTCATGTGACTGAGGAATTAAATTTCTAATTTTATTTAATCATTTCACTTTATTTAATTAATTTAAAGTTAGTGGCCACTGTATTGGATAACACACCTGTAGACGTAATTCCCACAGCTCAAGTACAAGACACCTAACTGTCGTCAGGACTAAGAGGCCCCGCCCTGTACTGCGGCCATTTGCTAACTCTGGCCGCTGGGTAGTGTTCACAGAACTCTCACTTGCAAGCGAGAAGCCTGACAGCACCACAGACATGGGGCTGAAAGGACTTTGCTTCATTCAGCCCCCGACTTGGCTAAAAGAGTGAAAAATTTTCCACATGTAGTCTACATGATACAAGATGGACCCCAAATAACCTTTTAACAGAAGAAAACTGTTGAAATGACTGGACCTTGACATTCTCACTTTCTGCCCTTCACCACAAGCTCAACCGAAAGAGCGGTCCTATCCTTTTCTGGGTCAAAGCCTGTGTGTTCTCAGCGCCACACGGTGACTCTCTTAGCCCACCATACATTCTAAATATCTAGTTTATTGTTGCCCCCCACACACACACACAAAGAAAACTGCTTGAGAGCAGATACCATATTATTCCTGTGTGTATCCCCCATGTACATCACAAAGCATCTTAAATAATCACTAATATTTGTGTGTGAATGAATTAAATACACTATGTCTTCTCAAAATCTTTCCTGCATTCCTCAGCACATTCACAGCCTGCCTTCTGTCCTCACTCTTCCACTGAAATTATTCTTGCCATTTTCATCAGGACTTCCAAATATGCTAAATTGGATACTTTTCAAACTCTATTCTCTCAACTCCAAAGTCCCAGAATGGAATTCAACATTTTCCTCTCAAATTCGTTTCTCTTGTATTCTCGAATTCAGTTAATGGCACTAGTTACTACTTTCCAAGTTGCATAAGATTTAAAAAAAAAAAAAAAAAAAGCTGAAAGTCCTTATACCACACTCAGTTGGCCACGAAGCATGGATTCTATATTCTTCCTTAGCATCTTTTCAGCCTAGCCTCTCTTCTCTAGCTATACTGCCACTACCTTAGCCAGCCCTTCATTGCTGCTTATCCACATTTTTACAGGACCTTCTCTTGGCTTCTAATTAAGCTGCCCTATAATGGGTCATCCATGCTACCATAATATTCACTTTCTAAATCTCAAAGGTGAGCACATAATTTCCCTGCTGAAAACTCGCCAACTGCCCCCACTCCCAACCCCCAGCCTTTGGAATGAAATCGCAGGTCTTTAGTGTAACTTATGAGGCTTTTCTCCTCTGGCCCTCGGGTGTTCCTCACTGCGGGATCCAGTGAAGCTGGAAGTCTGGGTAAGATGTACTGGTGGTGCGCTGGCCCAAGGGTCTAGGAATCTCAGTCCTACTCAAGACCGTGGCTAATTCTCCCTAAAGTATCTGAGAGAAACATGCGCAAAGGAATTAAAACTCAGCAATATATTTTATTGTTTGTTTTGACCACAAATTCCAGGGTAGCACTCCAGTAAACTTCAGCTAGACTGTGAGGCGAGACTCTATACTCCTGAGCAAGGCCTGCTGGAATGTTCTAGATCTGCACTGTCCAGTATGGCAGCCACCAGACACATGTGGCTATTAAGCACTTGATATGTGGTTAGTTCAAGTGGAGATGTGCCCTAAGCATATGATGAATGCCAGATTTCAAAGACTTAATAAAAAAGAACAAGAGTGAATACTATCCCATTAATAATTTTCTTATTCCAAAAATGCATTTAAGCCACATAATACCTTTCTGAAAATGTATTTTTTATTTTTAATTTGCTAAAATCAGTGAAATGCTTATAAAATCAGTTGATTACTCTCAGAAAAAATGTTTATTATAAACTAGCAACAGAAATTGTTGTCTGGCTCATTTTAATCTGTGAACGTGGCCAGGCAGAGAGCCTTCTCTCATTGCTGTGAAGCACCGACAGAGAAGGAATATAGATTCACCTTCCACTTGTCTCATCAACAGGGTGAGATGAAATCGGAACAGTGAAGAGAATTCTGCTGCACTCTATTTCCGTCCCTTACCAGGAAGGATTCCTCCATATCCCTTCTCTAGGGTTGCACCAGTTTGAACTTTCATCCACTCATCCGCTCGAGCTAAAGAGAAGAAAAGATGAGCAATGTGACAGACACCATCGGGCTGCTTCTCAGCGCGGCCACCGTCCTGCCTCACCGCACCGCCATCTTGGCCTGGACTGCAGCCTCCACCTGTGTCTCCCTTGGAGACTATCCTTACACAACAGTCAGAAGTATCCTTCTGAAAGTCTAATCATGTCACTACTCAAACTCTTCAAAAACAAAATGGTCTCACACAGAGCAAAACCTCAAGTCATTCCAAGGGTCTCCAGGATCTGCCCCAACCCTCATGTCTCGGCCCTTCTCTCTGCCTGGCTCGTTCCTCTGATTCCTGGGTTACCTCCAGCAAGCTCCCTGCCCAGGGCTCAACATGGGCCGTTCTCTTTGCCGACAACGCTCTTCACCCAAAAAGAGACTCTGAAGAGCAGCAAGAAAAAAAAAAGGAACCCCGATAAAGCTATCAGTGGTTTCTCAGTGGAAACCGGATAGGCCAGGAGAGTGGGGTGACATTTTCAAAGTGCTTAAAGAAAAAACCTGCCAATCAAGAACACACAACCTGGCAAAGCTGCCCAGAAATGAAAGAGATCAAGACTTTCCCAGACAAACAAAAGCTGAGAGTTCACCAACACTAAACCTGCCTTACAACAAATGCTTAAAGGAGTTCTTTCAGCTGAAATGAAGGATGCTAATTAAAGATTAGGACAATATGAAACATTATGAAAATATACAATACACTGGTAAAGGTGAGTATATAGTCAGGCTCAGAATACTCTAACATTGTAATAAAGTGGTGTATTAACCATTTATGGCATGGCCATTATGTATTTGGCATTCTCCCAAGTGCTAATTATATTTACATGTATTGTAACCCAGGATCTCTCTTCAGATAGGGAAATGACTACTCAGTGAAGGAATGAATTTCTACATTATTATAATACAATACATGTACAGATTGGTACCTCTGGCAGTTTCAAGTGAGATTGTTAATTATCCATTCTCCCTCCTAGAGGAGATCACATGTCCCTCAAATATAAGAACTGTATTTGTTTGATCATTAATACAAACTTAGGATCACCTAGCATAGTGGCTGGCATACAGTAAGAATTCAATATTTATTTGCTAGAGGGGTGGGAGAAAAGGGAAAGAAAGAGAGGGGAAGAAGAATAAAATGAACCAAATAAAACCTGAGACCAAACTGAAAGAGCCATTTTATTTCCCTAAAACACAGTTTGACCATAACTACCAATGGTATTTCCTCTGATTTGAAAATTTCCATCCAAGGCATATGGTCCTGCTTGAAATCTGGAACCTACCCTTAGACACAGTTTATAATTCGGGACCCTGCGACCTGAGAGAAGAATCCATCCCAAATCAGTCCCAACTCATTTAAAAGTCCATTCATTTCCAGGTTTTATGACAAAAGTATCTTTCTACTATAAAAGTAATATGCATGTCTTAAAGAAAATTTGTAAAATACAAGTAGAACTTACCATTATCATTATCCTACCACCCAAAGACAATGATTGTTAATATTTTATATGTTAAATTAGTACCAAATTTTAAAATGCCTGAGGTACAACTTTCCACAATGTAATGCTATCGGGGGCTCATAAATAACCTAAAATGAAAAAGAAAAAAATAGAGTAAAGGAATTCCGACTCAGCTTCATGAGGCAACATTTAGGACCTTGAAAGAGTCTCCAAACAGAGCTCTTATGAGATTATGGGCTCACTAGGGAAAGACATTTTGTCCCAGCCATCTTTATCATGGCCGCCATGGAACACGCAGTGAACCTTGTACATATCAGTCATTCTGCAAGTGTTGAATAAATATCTAGAAAGAAAGGGAATAAGCCAAATTTTATTGTCAGGACTCCCCTTTGTATGTTACTCACCTGCTCACCCCCAATTCTTCCCAATGGCTTCATCTCCTGTCATTCACTGCCCTGTACTTTCACTATATGATAAAGCGCTTCCTGCAGTCCCAAAGTGATGCCCTTTTTATGATCCATAACTTTAAGCTATAATTTCCCCACCTTCTTCACGTAAGATACGTTCTACCCATGCCTCACAATTCAGCTCAGATGTCATATTCTTCAGGAGGTCTCCTCTGACCCCATCACCCATCCCCGGGCTGAGCTCGGTGCTATAATTCTGGGTTTCCATAGCACTCAGTGCAAATTGCCACAGACCACGGATATTAGCCACTTACATATTTTGTCCACTCAGAGGCTGTAGCTCTCTGAGGTGTCTATCCTCATATTCACATATACTAGCACAGGTTCCATAAATATTTATTGAATGAAAGAATGAACAAAATTATCTCATTCCTTTTTGTTTTCTTTTTAGTTTTTATCTCTTCCATTTACCCCTGTTTGTTTAGTCAGCCGATCACCCACAATTGTAATTCTCTTAAAAAAATTAAATGAACAAAAACCCCTCTTGGACATCAAATAGAAATCAGACCTAAAAATTGCTAACACCAAGATTTGTTTATTCACCTAGTCAAAAAGTATCCCTTCCTAATTTCTTATGAGTAATGGTCAATAAACACTCATCATCACCACTTTCTCCAAATACCCTCTGCAGCAGTGTCACATTTTAATAATCACTCTGTCACAACCACATATCATACTTATTTCTCTTCTTCTTTCTCCCTGAAAAGATATAAAGCATGTCCTGCCAACTCTTTCTCTACTGATGTCAGCAGGACTGCACATTTCTGCTTCTAGAACCCCTGCCTTTAATCTCCTCCAACTTACTTTACTCTTGTTACATCAAAGGAATAGCTCGGTATACCCAAAATTAAGCGAAATGCAAGGTATTCTTATTTCTTAATACACGGGATTCTAATTTTATAAAATCCACAGTTTTTAGCTTGGCTTTTCGGGCTGCCCATCCCACACTCATCACTACCAGCATTCTCCACCTTGTCTCCTCTATCTAAGAAAATGCATTTCCTCGTGCTCCCAGGTATGCTTTTCCCATTAAAGCCAAACAAATACAGTTGCTGTATATTTGTAGTAAATTTGCAGATTCCTTCATTGTTGTGCGTGCTTTACGGTTTTTCCCCTTCTCTTAGTGCCTTGATTCTTCTTTAAATTCCTGTTTATATCTCTTCCTCTAACAAAGTTTTCTCCATTACTTCCAGGTCTTATTAATTGCTCTTTCACTAAACAACCCTTCAACATTTTTATTTTACCTGAACTAACGATATTTTAGTCCTTATCTGTATGTTTCTCTATAAGTGTTCTTAAAAGACTTTCATGCGTTGCTCTCTTCAATCACTGAGAATGGGGGTGTACTGTTCTCCCCGACAGGGCTTAACGTAGCAGCACTCTCATATAAGTTCATTTCTAAATAGGTGCTGCTAACTTATTGTCTTACATCTAAGGGCATTCAATAAATGCTGTCTGAATTAAATTGAATTGAATTGGCTGCTTGTCTTCAATAAACTATTTACAATTGATAGTGAAATAAGGGAAAGAGAGGAAATGTATAGTTAGTGTTTAAAATCAGTAATATTAATACTTCCCATGATCCTGCTTGGCGTATAACATTTGCATGGAGATTTCTAATGCGTATAATCTACTTCTGCTTTTCAACCTCTTTCTGCCCCCATCACCACCAAATGTCCATATGAAGAAAACCCAGAGCATGTTGAAAGGTACAGTAGAGAATATTAAGTTTCGCATTCATCCCACTGCTCATATTTATCTGTGGATCTGGTATGAGGCCACCTGTCAATATTGTTCATGCTGAGAGCTTAATTATGGCCTCCCCATGGCAAAGGATGATTAGTACCTTAGAGACTTTCTATCACAGGCCTTGATACATTTACTTACCTAGACAATTTAGCAAGAAGAAACAATAAAAGGAAATGCCACGGTAAATGTTTCTGCCCATTCTGCATTGTCACTAGATTAATCAAAAGTTCACTTTTTCTCAGAGTATTATGTAAAAGCTATGTAAAATGTTATTTTGAATAAAAATATTTGTCTATTATATTCACATTTGTATTATTCCTTTTAAAGAGCAAACTAACCAACCAGTTAAGACAGTTAATACATAGAATGAACTTGATTAATATTTTAAGCAAGAACTCACAGGATCAGCAGGTCCACAGAATTCTCGAAATGTCTTTGTAGGGTCATTTTGTTGAATCTCCATTGCTACGCAAGGGCCAGAATACATTTCTGTCACCATCTCCTATAATATGCAATAGATTATAATATTAAAAATTCACATAATTTCTTAATCTTTTACTCCTTCTCTTTTAATTGCACCACTGTGCCACTAACCTCAAAATGTTAGTTACCTTGGACTTCTTCCCCGCCTGTACCCCACATGCCAAGCAGTTCCCAAGTTTTGTCCATTTTTCCTACAAAAATATGTGTGTTCCCTCATCTCTATTCCTACCACTACCACCTTTTAAATGTACTGCTTCACCATGTGACACTTTCATTATTTAAAATGATCTTCTAGCACATCTTCCTATCCAAGGACTCTCTTCTCTTGAACACAGTGCTGCCAAACAAACATTTCTAAAGGTATAAATTTCAAACTGTCAAAACGAACATTTCTAAAGATATAAATTGCGAGGTGTTTCTCCCAAAGACACTTGCAAAAACCATGATTTCCACAAATGAGAAATAATAGGGACCAGGTTTCTCTCACATTAAACATCTAGAAAGTAGGCAAACTGTACAAAACAACAGATTTCATACTGGATGACAGGCGGCACAGGGCTACGATCCCTGAGAGAAGGGGGACCAAGGAAACCAGCCCTCGCTTGCCCCTATCTTACGGCCTGGAGGCAGTTCCCAGACAGTGGGACAGGCCGAAGAAACACAACAGAGCCGACGTTCCCACTGAGGAGACGAGCCAAAGACGAGTTCATGGCGGCCAGTGCAGCTAGACTTTGCAGGACGGAACCCCGGAGCAGATGGAGAGCTACAGGAGAGGCGGCTACGGGGATCTGCAGGGAAGCTCACTTGAATCTTTGGCTAAGAGTCTGCGTATACATAGAGGACACTTCCCAAGGCTGAGCAAAGCACTACCAGAAAGCAGTAGATGAAACAAGGGCACAGGCTGAGAAGCGATTACGCTTCTACCAGCTGGAATGGAAAGCCCTCAAAGGAGACACAGGCCATCAGGTCGAGTTCTCAGGAGGGCACTGCGCCCGAGTGGTTGGCCTAAATTAGCCTTAGATATGGATGCTCTGTACCCATCCTACAAAACTTAACAGCAAGTCTCAAAGGGTCAAACTGATCCCACGCAACTTAGCTGAGTGCCAGAACCAAGTCACGTTCCCAGGAATACCACAATGCCAGGTAACACTGAATTTCCCAACGTCCAGCATCCAGTGAAAATCATCAGGCATGCAAAGATGTGGGAAAAAATGAATAATGCCCGGAAGAAAACTCAATAAACCTATCCAGACCCAGCAATGATAGAAATGATGCAGGTTACATAAGAAGGTTAAAACAGCTATGCTAAACATGGCCATCCATGATGCAGAGAACATAAAAATATTACAGATAACCTAAATGGAACTTCCAGAGATGAGAACTACATCTGAATTAAAAAATACACCAGATGGGGTAGAATAGGATAAGATACTGCAGGAGAGAAATGAGTCTGAAGACATGAAATAGAAACTATTGAAAAGCAAGCATGGAGATAAAGATGAAGAAAAATGAAAGAAAGAAAAGACCTGCAGAACGATGTCAAGCTGTCTGATATGTGTAGCTGGGGTTCCAGAAGAAGAGAAGAAACGGTGAACAGAAAAATATTTCAAGAATTAATTGTTAAAAAGATTTCAAATTTGATGAAACCCATAAGCCTAGAGATCCAACAAAATCCAAGGAGAATAAATGTAAACAAAAGTACAGTAGGGCACATCATAATAAAATTGCCTAAAAACAAAATACAACCAAAAGCAACCCAGTGAAAAATACTAAAAACGGTAACAACAAAAACCCCTTAAATACAAACATAAATAATAATAACAGTAGAGCAAAAATAAGGCTGCAAACAAAAAACCTGTCAATCTAGAATTCTATACTCAAGTGAGATCATTTTCAAAAAGGAAGGAAAAATAAAGACTTTTTCAGATAAACAAAATCTGAGCGAATTCACCACCAGCAGCCCAATACCATAATAAATGGTAAAGGAAGTTCTTCAGACAGAAGGAAAATAATACCAGACAGAAAGATGGATCTACACAAAATAATGGTAAACATGTGGGTAAACATAAAATACTGTTTTCTTTTTTAGTTGCTGTGAAAGATAATTATTTACAGCAAAAGTGTTAAAAATGTATTGCAGGGTTTATAACATCTATAGAAGTAAAATATATGACAAAGGCACATAGGCTAGGAGTGGGCAAATGGAAGTACATTCTTAGCTTTATATGTGAAGTGGTAGAATGAAAAAAACGATCAAAGATAAGTGCCTCTCAACAAAAACTCATAGACACAGACAATAAGCTTAGTGGTTACCAGAGGGTAAACGGGGGCGGGAGATAGAAGAGGGTAAAGGGGATCAAATACACAGTGACAGAAGGAGAACCGACTCTGGGTGGTGAACACACAATGTGATATATAGATGATGTATTACAGAATTGTACTCTTGAAACTTATGTAATTTTACTAACCATTGTTACCCGAATAAATTTTAATTTAAAAAACAGTGCAGTATTGAGTGAAAAAAAAAAAAAAAAAAGAAAAGTGCCTCTCATGGTATCTAGAACACTCAATGAATGTTTTTGTTTTCCTCCCCCTTGCAAGGGGAAAAGTACTTCAGGTAGAAGTAAAAATAAAGACTTTGAGGCACAAGTACTGTTGGGGACATGAAGGTCAGCAAAGGAGCTGAGTGACACCACAGGAAAGCAGTAAGAGATGAGGTCAGACCGCTGAGGGCCACGTGAGCCGCTTTAATGCCTTTGGAGAGTTTATGATACACATTGCCAAAGTAAAAGAAAGAACAATGTTTAAATATTAATCTGAACTCAGTCATCATACCAAATAGAAATGTCACAAAAGAGGACATCATAAATGATATGATACATAGAACCCTACTCATAGAGTTCCTAACTGTATCCACCTGAAGTCACTTTGCTATCTCGCAAAGGTCGTATGTAATTGATTTTTATGGCTAAGTAGGTTGAGTCTCATTTTCTGTGTCATATTGACATGCTGCCTACACATAAATATCAAGAGCCTACTTCTCAATAGGGGCAAAAGAAAGCATGGAAGGTGCAATCCAAAAAGAGGGGAGTGAATGTTTGCCTGTCTTTCACTTGTCTCTGTCATTCTCCTTCAGTGTCAAAAACAAATACTGTCAGAAATACAAACACAAAGGGGGGCTCTAAGTGGAAAGAAAAAAAGAACTCCATGCTGAAAAAGGACTCCATCAAAAGCACGTGTTCATTCAAAAATGGAATTAACAGAATTCTCAAGTCACCTAGGTTTGGAATTAAGTAAGTAACTGCCCAAACCGAACAGAGCCTGTTTGTTTTCTTCAGCTGCTGCACTGAGGTGGTCGCGATGGGATCAGCTGACTTAATGCATCTCCTCGCCAGAACATAATAAACTCTGTGAATGCAGGGAGGGGGGCCTTTTTGTTGCTGTTCATCTCTGCACTTCTGGTATCTAACACATGGTCTGGCACATAGTAGGTACTCAATATATGTAGTATGTAAGTGGATCATGATAATCCAATTAGACAGGAATTACCACCTTTTTATGACTGCAAATGTAAGTGTAAATGATCAACACAGAATCTACCACAAAGAATTATGTCAGATATAGAATACTAATAATAGTAGTAGTAGTAATAACAAAATAGCTAATGTTTATTTAGTACTCTCAATATGCGAGACTGCTTTATATGATTTATTTCATTTAATTATCACAACAGTCTCATAAAGTAACAGCATTATTTCCATTTTATAGATGGGTAAACTAAGTCTTAAAGAATGGAAATATACCACATATCAGTGAAATCACGTGGTTCTCGACTTTTTCTGTCTGACTTATTTCGCCTAGCATTATAATCTCAAGATCCATCCAGGTTGTTGCAAATGGCACTATTTCATCTTTTCTGATGGCAGAATGGTATTTCATTGTGCATGTATATACCACAACTTCTTTATCAATATGATCTCACTGATATGTGGGACATAAAACTGAAAACAACGGAGGAACAAGACAAACAAATGAAGAGACAAAAACTCATAGACACAGACAATAGTTTAGTGTTTACCAGAGGGTAAGAGGGGAGGAGGGTGGTAGATGAGGGTAAAAGGAATCAAATATATGGTGATGGAAGGAGAACTGACTCTGGGTGGTGAGCACACAACATGATGTATAGATGATGTATTACAGAATTGTACACTGGAAACCTATGCAACTTTGCTAACAATTGTCACCCCAATAAACTTTAATTAAAAAAAAAAAAAAGAATGGGAATAACTTGTCTACGGTCACACACTGGTGGGATTTGACCTAGCAACAGATTCCACAAGAAAAACAAAAAGGGAACTGAGTTCAGGAAGCTTGCTCACTGCAGTGAATTTTGAGAGAGAGGGCAAGTCTACAGTTTGAAACAAGTAGCGTGGGAATACCCAGAGCTAGAGTCGGACAGAAAACAGCATCCGAACAGCAGTGTTGGTGATGGCGCTATCTCACACTGCCTATCCTATATTTAAGAGGATCCTTCCACACCCTCACACCACAATACCTTTAAATTTAGAATAATAAAATGGCCTTAAATATCTTATCACTTATTTTATAATAAGTGGGTAAAGAAATCGTTGTACCAAAAGTCAGGTAAGAATCAGACAACTTGTTTTTTTTGTCCCTTTAGGCTATGTTGCGTCTTAGGGTTATTTTTACAGGGGCCTACTTTATAAAATTAAAATTAAGAGACATCTAAAGGTATGCAGCATTTAATAATTCACCTCTTCCTTGAACTTAAACTTGAGTCCTGAATATTAACTTTACCTCCACAATCCCACGGTCAAAAAATCCCAAGAGTAAATGCATCTTATATAAAAAGAAATCACATGGTATTTTAATAGTATGGTATTTTAAAGTACAATATAAAAGATGTTAAAAGTCAGAGGCGAGGTTTTTGGATTTTTTTTTTTTTTTTACAAAAAATGTTGTTTTCCAAAGGTAAATAAGGTCCAGCTCAGACACATATATAAAATACTAATACCCTCAACTACTGTTACCAGATTCAATAGGACATGACATCGGATGAGAACGTAACTGAGAAGCAAGGCGGATGGCGGATGGATATGTCTCCATGATTCTCTTTATCTGACACGCGGCACAACTATAATGCAATGTGAATTAATGAAGGTAGTTGCTTTAGGAATATGTTTTTTTAAAGTCAATATGAACAAATAAAACAAAGGGAATGTATAAAAGAAAGATTTAAGAAAGGGAGAACAGTTGCCACTGGTTGAATAAATGATAACACGTTTTAAAATGTCTTCTATTTAAGAGGAATCATCTAACTCCAAAAGGAAGAAGCCACTAAGATTAAAGTCTTGAACTATAAATAAACAAAGGAAGAGCCCTCTGGTTCCCCTAAAGGAGTGTGGGACACGACCAGTGTGCCAAATGCAACAGGACACCTCCTAATCAGTCCTTACGATGCAGGGCTAAATCTTCAACCAGTGCATTTTCCCTCTTTTAAAGGTAGGTTGACAGGAAAGGGGGTAGGGAAGACCTAGTCTCCTGGTCAGGAGTAGTGAAGAGAAAAGCCAAAACTCTACAAAACAACATGGCTGATGAGAAAGTCCACTGGCACAAATGGATCTGAGATCATTTGGTAACGAGGGGAAGGAAACCAACTTTGATTAAATACCTACTATGTGTTGTTTCAAGGAACAAGGCCTGCCTTACTTGAATATAGTCATTTGTTTTCAAGGACACATTTCATTGCCCTCTGAACAACTAACTCCCTTCAGGTCTTATTATTTCTTCAGGCTTAGTCACATGTGCAGATGACTCGTTCTGCATTTGTGTCATTAAAGCAGATGTAAGTATTGCTGTGGAGTTATACTATAACGTTAAGAATATTTGCTTTTCAGTTTCTAAAGCATTTGGGACAGTCTTCCATCCTGAGAATATTATAAACTTCAGAGATAATTTCAAAATGTGTCAATGTCCCAGCAAGTTTTTTTTTTTCATCCCTGTATATTTTTATTTCATAAATGAAACAATATCATATTTTTAGAACTGATGCAGTGGCTCTCAGCGATGAGTACCTTAGTCACTGGGTATGGTCAGCTGGCCAATGGCAGAATCATGAATACTTTAAGGAATACTTTTATGATTAAAGAACATACAAGATTTGAGATACACAAATTGTTCTCAGTACCAATGCTTTACATTTCCTTTAGTACTTACGTTATATTCGGACACAACTCCTTTATAAACTTCATAAAACTCTTCAACATTAACTCGATCCATGTTGAACTGTATTTGAAATAACAACAAAAAAAAACCAAAACATAAGCGAACCAAAGAAAATGAGCTACACTTGGCACTCAACATTTATGAGCTCTTGGATATATTTTCTTTCAAATGTAAACCTTGCATAAATTACTCTTTGAAGAAGATTAAAGATCAGCTCATCAACAATGAAAATATATAACAATTACTGATTGCATTGTGCTAGGCCTTCATTTGATCTTCACAGCGCCAAGTTACAAAGAAGGCTATGACTCACAGGGGTCATGTAACTTGACAAGCCTGCATTCCACTTCAGTCTAAGCTCACTGATCATGCTCTTAACCACCACACTGTACCTCTCTCTGAATAAAACCTCATTCTTAACACAAAAACCCTTATATACATGTAATGTTGTTTAATGATAGATTAGTGGCACAAGCAAGAAATATTACCAAAGAAAAGCACTTCAGATTTTGTACAGAGGGCTGAAAATATACCCCTTTTCTTCCAAGCATTCAGAAAAATCCTTAATAAAGGGATTTTTAGTCGGAATAAAAATCTGGCTCATCAAAAAGCACTTCTACAAGTCACCTGGCGTTTCTACTGCTCTTCAAAAAGAATTGTAAGACTGTACTTACAAGATAAGCCTACAAAGACTCATTCATGTCCAAGATGGATTCAAACTTAGTTGGAAATAACAGTTCATTAAGTTCAAGTGTCTCAAAAGTAAGACCTTGAATTTTTTAAAAATAGTCTCAGAATTCACAACACACACACACACACACACACACACACACACACACACACACACACACACACGGCTTCTTTATGGTTGCCAGGACTGAAGATCTCTAGGAAATTCCCGCCTACTAAATCATTCAAACTCGGAGGGGTTCTTTTCACAGGAAACATAATTATTACAGGGAGGGAATTTTCCTTTGAGTTCAGTTTTTTATCCTACCTTCACACAACCTGTATTACTAATACAACAAAGTATTAACAGAAGGTGTAATTTATTAAGTACTTGGTAACTTGCACTGGAAATTCTACATCTTGCAATGGAAATTTTCCAGTGGGTAAGGTTATTTCATTTAATCCACAGAATAATATCCATGGAGGCAAACAATAATGTCTTCATTGCTTAGGTGAGAAAACTGAAGAGAACAGCGCCTGAAACTTGGCCAAGGTCAAATGTCTAGAAAGCAGCTGACCCATGATTCAGAAACAGATCTTTCTAACTCCAAAAATCAAGGACCATGATCACACACTATGCCTCCCCCATATGTTCAATTAATCCTTTCTCTATTTTTCTTGTTTGCACTGAGCACCTACTATGGCTGTTCACTGAGCTAGGGTGTAGGTTGATCTTGCTAGAGTTAGATCAATATTTAAAGCTAAAATTTCCACTATGATGACTTTTTAAACAGGTTTAGTTCCTACCATCCTGTGAACATATCACCAAGCTGCTATTGTACGAAGGTTTGGTCTAACATTTTCTTTATAGTCCTAGGTAAGACTCTTCAAATATCAACTTTCTCATCAGTTTCCAAGTTTTGTCTGATGACTTTGCAAATGAGTTGATATTTCTGACCGTTTCTTGGCTTGTAGGCATTCCCACCAGGCAGAGACACAAAACAGGGAAAAACCCAATCAGTGCCCTGATCCCTGATTTTAGGTGAATTAGTCCATATTTACTTTGCAACTGAAGTTCCAAGAATTGCATATATCTACCTTATCAGCTTAAATTAGATGTACAGTTTGAATATTAAGCCTCTCAGTGAAAGATTATGTGGGTAAAACAATTTCAAAAACATGTTTTGGTTATAAGGTAATCAAGTGCAGTAACTATATAGTTTTTATTTTCAATGCATTGAGTGCACAGAAAAACTTCAACATAAAACATCATAAAGCTTATGTACAAAATAATTCAATAGGTTCTGACTCATTTCAAGCTACATACCATCTGCATGGCTGAGATTTCAAAGCCTGCATCTCGGATAGCCATCAGAATTTTTCCCAGCAGTCCTGAAAATACAGAACAAATGGGTGAAAAATGCAAATATCTAAGTCATTTTAGTTTCTTAGAAATGCAAGTTTTCTATATCAAATTATTTCACTGATACTCTATATGAAGAAATGACGTATTTCAGCAAAGGAAACCAAAGCCCTTGTACTGAGCATTACACAGCCATTTGATTGACTTAGAAAATGCTTCAGGAATATCAACAGTAGCCCTGAAGATAAAAACTTTTAAACTATTCTTTGGTTTTAAAGCCCCTGAAGTCTAGTGAAGTAGAGAACATGAAATTCAAACAATTAAAACTAATATTAACAAAAACAAAAATGTAATTCCAAAGTATAATTGAAACTAATGTTACAAAAACATAAAATTTCCAAAGTATAATTAAAATTAACATTACGAAAAAATGCAATTCCAGAGAAGGAGAAATATCAAATTACAACTGAGGAGGTGGACTGAAGCTTCAAAGGAAAACGAGACCATCAGCTGGTCCTTACAGGCTGTAGAGAGACAGGGTTGTATAGGGAGGGAGGTGTAAGAGGAGAGAAGGCACAAATCTGGGGAAATGTGAGCATGGTCACACAGCAGTAGGAAGTAAAAAAAAAAAAAAAAAAAAAAGGAAAAGAGATTTAACCCAAATTGATGAAGGCCTTGGATGTCAACATGAGGAATTTGGTCTCAGTCCCACAGATCAGCTATGTGTACAATGGGGTCTGTGGACACTGATTTTTCTGTAAAAGCCTTCTAAGTTTGTTTTTATCAAGTCAACTAAAATATTCCCCCACCCCTCTTTTTCTCACATACACACCCCCCAATTCTGGGTCAGCTGGTTTTTCTGTAAAAACCTTCTAAGTTTGTTTTTATCAAGTCAACTAAAATATTCCCCCACCCCTCTTTTTCTCACATACACACACCCCAATCTGGGTCAGCTGGATGCTCACCTCGTAACCCCCATTCACCAAGCACTATCGGTGCCTGAGTGTGCATTTTGATTTACTGTTACTACAGCCAACTAGTGCTATTCTGGTTGCAGCAGGCTGAGGAATGGAAAAACAAAGATGAGAGATCTGGGCCGGCCGAGTGGCGCAGTGGTTAAGCGCTGGCTTGGGAAGCCAGTGGCCCCGCATATGAGGGCCAGGTGACACTGCCCTCAAAAAAAAAAAAAAGATGAGAGATCTATTTCTCAAATGACACATTCATACCAAGCGAAGACCAAATGACATCACAGCATGCAGCAGAAACAAAGGTCTCAGAAGTTTGATGAGTATAACAGGCCAAAGTCAAACTCCGAACAGTCTGTAGCATATCCATGTTGAACTTGATGTGTAGTTTTGATAAACATCCTTTGTCCCATGAATGTTGCTAACTTACATTTTATCCATTGTATAGTTTCATTTGTAATGAATTTAGAAATTGTTTTAGGTAAACGGTTGTATGTACAAAAGTTTATATTTTGTTTTATAATGGGACATATTTAAGTTGCATTATAATTAATGTGGTTTGTGTCAACGCTGGGAATCTGTGAGAACATTTTGCCTCCAAAAGGAAACACTGCCAAAGAAAATGAAGAGTAGCTGAAAAGGTTGAGCAAGACCACACAGGACCAAAGTGGTGTTTTAGGAAGATGACTAATGGAATCATGACGAGCATGCGGGTATGAGGAAAGGAATAAAGGACAGAAAGAATAACAAAGGCCCCTGGAATCACCCAGCTTGCTGACTGGACTCGGATGGCAGCAGAAGAGGAAAGAGGAAGGAAGGAACAGAAAACATTTCTAAACAAGAAGCAACAGGGCTAAACTTGACACAGAGTGTGACGATGAAGGAGTAAAGGGTTTGAGTCTGAGTGACTGACAGGAAGAATGAGGCACCTTTCAGAAGAAAAGTAATGAAACCAAATTAAGAAAAAAAGACACTGAATTATTTTGGACCTAGAAACAGATGAGCATTTGAGGAAAGAGCATATCCAATGGCTGAGAAAAGTCAGCGATGAATGAGGGAATGAACTCCCTCCACAAAACTGGGAGTTTGGGGTATGGCTGCGGTCTAACAGATAGACAGAGAAACATCATGAGGGATGCAGAGGTCAGAGCCGAAATGATGAGAATAGATGATTACTGTTTGACAAACAAAAGGGCGAAAACAAAAAGGAGCTGGGAGGAATGAGTTTTCAGAAAATAATCTAAAGTTTGGGGAATTGAAGAATGAAAATGAATACGTAAAAGGAAATGTGCCAAAGAATAAAGAGGAAACTAATGCAGCAGTCTCACAATATCATGGAGGGGGACGTTCTTAGACTACAAGGGACCGTGAAGAACTAAAGGAGTTAAGGACCCTCGGAACTGAGATAACATAAAATTCCGAACCTCTACCACTGGCCTTCTTTTTTAACCCTGGTGGTTAAAATCCACTGATCTATCTTGTAATTGAATGAATATTTTACTCCTGGCATGATTTTGTAACATCACACATTGATCATTTAGAAAATATTATAATAGTTCACTGATTTAGGCAGGTCTTCCAAAACCTGACTCATTCCATTACCCCACATCAAAACGCACATTTGTTAGTATCACCCCCAACTTCATCAGCATAGTCTTTAAGGATTGGGACAATATCATGCTCGAGGTGGTGAATACGTTTTCCAAGATCCTGATTCTAGTTTTCATTTTGTAACTTTATCTTTACTTGGATCTTTATCTTCAGCAACAAGTACAGTCAGTTGTCACTTCTTCGAAAAGGACAGGCAGGCTTGCTTAATTTTGAAGAAAACACTTGCCATTTTCCAAGTCTGAATAGCCATAGTTTGTCTGCCAGTCCTTCTTTCAAGGAGACATAGTATTCCCAGAAAAACGCTGTAGTTGAGTTCATAACTCAAATAATTGTGCAAGTGCTTTTCCTAAAGACAATGTACTTCAGTATGGAGAAGTTTCGTATGTATATTTCCTTAGCTTAACACAGAGTCTTATCAAGACCTGCGCTTGTGGATCAAAAACTAATAAAATTAATATTTTTTACTGCTTCATCAAGGACATTCTTAAGTAAAAGTGGCTGCTTTCACCCCACCATGCATGATAATTACAAATACTCTAACTACTAGCACAGTTTGGGGCCACTGCCCTGGTTTGTGCTAAGGCACCGGCAGTTTTATCCACTGTTGCTTTTTCACCATTAGTGCAAATGTCAACACGCTTAAAAAGGTGAACAAACTCTTAGCATTATTATGAATATAGATTTGATCTCACAGATACCTAAATATTATGTATTATGTAATATTATATATTATGTATTATGTAATATTATGTATTATAATAAAATGCTTTACACAATTACATAACAATCCTGATCTAAATATGAAAGTAGCATTATGCACTATGCATTACCAATACCAAGAGAAATCCACAATCTATATCTATTATAAACCTATAATCACATTAAACTAGCCCTGTGGAGTGCACCATTTGACAGAATAATGCTATCCACACATAAACCATTAAAAAATGTCACAGTCCAAGTAACATCGCCATTCTGCCAAGAACAGTCAGATATGAGTCAGGGATATTGCTTTTTTTATATTCAGATGGTTATGTGTGGAGGCAGCATAGAGACGCATTTATGAAACCTGCTTTGTGTTTAACAGTTTGAAAAGACAAACTATCAATGACCTTATGTGCTTTACTTTGGTCTGGCTAGAAAATGTTCAGGCGGCTGAACGAATGACAACTATGTAAATGAAGGAGCAAAGAATTGAAAAGTAAAATTGCATGCCATGCAGCGAACAAGTTTGAAAGGGTCACACAAAGCAGATGGCTTGTTTTGCTGGGCTGCTGTTTGCATAGCCAATTTGTTTTCCATGGTTTGTTTATAACTCCATGAATGATTTGAAAGTCAAATCACCTCTCCATCTCCACTCCCTATGTGTATCATATCCTTATACCTTTCACTTGGATTGTTCAAAAGCCTCTTTAGAAGTGGCTACCCTCTATCCAATCATCAATATCAGACATCTAATTGCTTTTGTCTTTCTGAGAACTCTTGCTTCTCCTGGGGTTAGGAGACCCCCCAACCCCCATCCTATTTTAGGAAAACTGAGCCCACTAGCCATCTGATTAGAAAGAGAGCTGCCATCATCCTCCTATGTGACCCTATAACCATGGCCTCAGAGACTGGTCAAGAGGTGGGCAGCCACCTGAACAGGGGCAACCTGGGCACTCTGCCTCCTAGGCCAGAGCATGCACCTTGGAAGGGGCCCATCATTGGCACAGCCTTCCTGGGATTTTTTTTATTAACCAGAACCAAAGGCAAGTGCACTCTTTCCACCACGTTCGTAAGTATATGAGGCCTGCACTGCTGACAACTCCAGACGTCTCCCAGGTGCTGGGAGAAGCTTATCTAAGAGCAGGAGGCTGACAGTCAGGAGGGGCAAATGGGAAAGCCAGAGAGGACAGGGACACCAGCCTCTGCTCTCCTGCCAGTGGTGGGGGTAAATGAGACCGAATTAGGGGACTCAGGCTGGGTTTTTATCAGCGGCACTAACAGTGTCCTCATCAAGCCACATGATTTATACAGAAGGTGATATATGGCAGCCTGAGAAAGAACGGTTGCAGTAGGAAGGGTAGACGAAAAAGAAATAGTACATTTTGGAAGCTGAGGTATTCTAACGTGTGCAGATTCTGATAAAAGAATGACAGACAGCAAGAACTATCCTGGGAAAATCCTATATATCGCCACATGATCGAAAGTGAGCTTAGAAGAAGATCGCCCCGCCCTTCTGTCCAGAAAGTTTATAACATGAATTCCAGTGCTTGAAGTTATTCTAAGGATAAATAAGATATTCGAAAGGCTTTATACAGGAAAATGTTGACTTCAGAATAAAACTTTTAAATTCTAAATAATAAGACAAGAAAAAGTCAGATAAAAGGGATTACATTCATACAACTATGATTCAGATTTTGAAATTACGTTTTCAAAAGTTATGTAATTGCACAGACAAAAATTCAAAATACAATGTTAGGTTTAAAACAGTGAATATAAACTTACGTATACATATGTATTGCCAAAGCAATTCAATGGAGGAGAGCCTTTTCAACAAACCCAGGGATGCAGCCACACAAGGAAAGGGCGGAACCGCGTTTCTGACACGGCCGTCACCTTTCAGAGCTGAGTCTAGACTGTGGGAGGGAAATGCAGGGTTGGGGGAACAGCTGGTCTGCCTCTCAGGTGCACTGCAAGTACTGGTCACTTTATTCCATGTACCCTCACAACAGCTCTCCGAGGGAAGAATTATTATAACCTCCTTCTGTAGATGGTTCCCACCTATACTCAAAGGATAAACAGCATGCCCTAGGAGCTGGGAAGTGACAGAACTGAATTTTAAACCCAGTTCTGTTTGCCTCCGGAACCTGAGATTCTATCACAACAAATTAGTCAGAATATTTAATTGGCGGTATGTATCATTCAATTAAATAACTCGTGTATATTGAAGGAGTTCAGAACATGCCACCCCAAAATATGATGCTCTGGTATATGACTATTTTGAGTTAAAGGCACTTGAAAAACAGCAAATATGAGAAAAATATCCTGACCTTCCTTCTTTTTCTTAAAAGCAAGAGATAAAATTCCCACATGAAAGATGTCCTCCCGAAACCAGTAGGAAAGCAACATTCTTATCATCACGGAGAGAAGCTGAGACTGAGAGAGTTCTAAACAAATAAACTTTGTTAAAACAATTCTTATCTTCCTTTGGTCTCCCCACATAGTTTAGTCACTTTTCCACAATTGGCACAATTGCCTCTTTGTTCAACTTAATTAATATAAAAGCAAGTAGGTTTTCTCCATTTCTTTGAGTCTTCATTCCTTATGAAGGCTCCTGTGTCATGTAAAACTTCTATTAGATAAATTCACATTTTTTTCTCCTGTTGATCTGTCTTACATCAATTTAATTCTCAGGTATAGGCAGAAGAACTCTAAGTTTGCCTCCCTTTACAATATGCAAAATAAACATTATTTATATGTGTGCGACTTATCTTTTTTGATCTGCTGAATATACACTATAAAATCAATAACAGAGAAGAATATAGACAGTCCAGCTGGTAAATTTTGAATTGTTCAGAAGATCACCCAATTAATGACTATTCAGAGTTTAAGGTTTCCCTCTTACCATTTTGATGCTTATCAAATTTAAAGGAAAAAAAGAGAAAACAATCATTTTTATCATTTGTTAGCAATTCTAGACAACTGTTTTACAAAGAGAGAATCATTTAGAGAAAAGTTAAGTTGTTAACAAAGTAGATGGACAATATTCCTCAAAATTATGACAAAACTGTTTTTCATAATTAATAATCTAGTAGTTTCAGTTTCACCATGTCTCTACATCAAAAAAATATTTCCTATGGAAATAACTATTCTAATGTTAAGATCTTCCCTGGTCTTAATATTTTCCCTTGATATCATAATGTCTATACAGTAACCTGTACACCTGCTGAGAGCACCCTCACATCCGAGGAACCCACCTTTACACTGTGGAATAACTTGAAAAACCCCTTTACCAGGAAGGTTAAACTTACTCCGTACAGCAGTCAGGTATAAACAGATGACAACAAAACCCTACTCACAGAAATCAGAGCCCGTGAAATGAACACTCTGGTGAGCAGAACAACTTACAGCACGAAGCTTTAAAGAAGCAGCTAGGCTGTTACACAAGAAATTCACCATGACCTGGCAGCTACCCTCCATAACACAGACACTAAATAGGGGTGGAGAGAAATGAAACTGAAGGATGGAAAAATGTCACCAAAGAAATCTTCCATTTTATTTGAGTAGGAAACTGTAAAAGAAAAGTTTTAATCCTGATTTGGCCAAGCGTGCATGCACTAACAAAACTGATACATAAAAAGATGTTTAGTTTTAATAATCAATTTAAATTAATATCCACATTGGAGAAATTTGATTTCTTTTAAAATTAAAATCTAGTGAAATGAAATTAAGAGGTATTTTGACTAAAAAAATAAGGCTAGGATGTCTTTAAAACGTAATTAGTCTCAGGCCAAATCAAAGCTAGAGATTATAAGAGTTCAGATTAATTTTCAACGCCAAAATACAAAAGAAATCACAAGCATTACTAAATTCAACAGCAGGAATTCAATACTAATCCTAGCAAACATTCATAACAAATAACGTGAGGCATAAAAACCAGGTGGAAAAGCTTTCTGTTTCCTAGACAGCAATGTTACTAGGCAGTACCACTTCACTGATAATCATCCAGTCATTTCTAATCAGGTGAAAAGGTAACCAAACATCAGTTTGGTTGCAAATGTCTCTGGTTTTCTTCCTTCTAATAAGCAAAACTATTGTAGAATCGCATTAAATCAATTGCAGACAAGAGTTTGATTCAGCAGCATTGTTAAACTGAAAACTGGTAAGGCACTTAGGTCTTAAAGGATCTCAAGTTCAGCCATTAGCTGATCATCAAATCTATTCTAGCAGGGAGCGGACTTGTAAAAGATCGACCTAATTCATCCAATAGCATTTCTGATTCTCCATTCACACCACACACCCAGGTCTAAAATATACAACTTTTTCCTTACCAATATCCTAACAACCAAAAATTCTGTAATCTGTAATTCAGTAAAATCCGTAACTTCCTTACAAGGCAATTAAAAGAAACCAATATAGCTTTAGACATGTGCCCACAACATGGTCACTCAGTATATTAAAATTCATCATAATATAATTGAGTGAGTAGAAA
Organism: Aselliscus stoliczkanus; assembly: GCA_033961575.1. Taxonomy (NCBI): domain Eukaryota; kingdom Metazoa; phylum Chordata; class Mammalia; order Chiroptera; family Hipposideridae; genus Aselliscus; species Aselliscus stoliczkanus. The sequence continues at coordinate 58,631,813 of CM066739.1, forward strand.
ATAGTAAAGGCAGGATATCCACACCAATGCATGGCAACTGAGACCCACAGGATCTAGGCTCTCCAGGAAAACGGAGTCTAGACGCTCCTTTTTGCTGGGAAAGCAAGGATGGGCCTCACACAGCCAAAGAAGCCAAGAACAGCTAGTGTGGTTGAATAAGATCACAATGTTAAAATGAAAACTGTCCCCGAAAAACAAACACAAAGGAGGGTACTGGGTGGACAACCAGAAAGTGGAAATGTTGTATTATTAGGCAAATAGGGCATCAGAAGTCCAAAGTCAATGCCAGGTGACTACAGAAGACAAGTCAATCACACAATCAAAAGCAAGGCTAAGAAGTCTCTACACCACAGGATCCCGCCAGCCTCTGGGTGGGGCAAGACCCCTCCTAATCTTAGAAGAGGCCAGTCCCTCTTGTGGAGGATGGAGTGAGCACAAATCGCATCAGAAGCCGACTTCGTGTTTCTAGAATTTCATGAATATAATTACACAACTGCTGTGCATGTTATAACTCATCCATGGAAATCTGTTAGTGTCATAGGCAAATGAAAAAGACTGAAAAAGTAATTCAAAACCATGGAATCCTTAATTCCAACACGAACAAAACAAAGAAATCTTAGCCTTTCTGTTGTCTCCTTTTTTAGAGACATATAAAGAAAAAGGTTCTCAAAGCTAGTGTTTTGCACAGTTTGTTAGTTTTTTTTAAATAGGTACAATGATTTTGGTTTATTCCAGCTATCCAAAGTCACAGTTAAGGAGATCCACATATTTAGGGACCTTATTTCAAGAACGTTGTTTCTTCTATTCGTTTTAAGTGGCTCTACCTGATTTCCTGGCAAGACCTACGCTGTCATTCAAACAGGCTTAAACACAGACCTGGTGCCACAACATGGGCCCTAAACTCTGTCATTCTCACTCCTTGTCTGTTGGGAGCACATACTATACTGTACGCACTGGGAGGGGCCTCCAGTTTTGTTCTATTTCCCAGCACAGTCTTTGCGTGGGGGCAGCTTTGCTGTCTAGTGGTTCCCAAAGTGCGGTCCCTGCGTAAGCAGCGCAGCATGGCCTGACTCACATGCTCCGAGGTGGGCCGGGAATCTCTGTGTTAACACGCCCTGTGGGTGATTAGGGCGCACACAGACGCCGGGGCGCGAGTCTGAGAGCCGGCCCTGTGAGGGTGACAGGGCCCCCCAATAACCACACTCCCGGCCGTGAAAAAGGCTTCTGTGACCCCAAAAGCCTGCCATTCTAATTTCCAGTCACAGTCGTCTTCTTTTTTTTTTTTTTTTTTAAGATTTTATTGGGGAATTGGGGGAGGGAACAGCGTTGGGGAACCAGGGAAGGGGAACAGACAAGTTGCTGTCTTTTTGTTCTTCAGTCTAGTTGCAGAGGATGTTGCTTCACTGGCCCATGTTGCTATCGTCATTGAGCTCTTCCCGGGTGGGGCAGATCAGTCGCCGGCCTCTGAATGGTCGCTTACTGCAGCTATTGGCCACTCACACTGGCTGCCGGCCACTCACGGTAGCCTATGGCAGCCCACTGCAGCAGGGGCTGCAGCTATGCCATCCCTGGGGACTCACAGCAGCCCAGCTCCAAGTGGAGCTGTTGTTCACCATCTTAGCTGTAGAGGGCAGTGTCACTGGCCCTCATATGTGGGATCCGAACCGGGACCGCTGGCATCCCCAAACCAGCTCTTAACCAATGCGCCACTTGGCTGGCCCCAGTCACAGTTTTCTTAACCCCACTACTCCAAACCTACATCACCTTCAAAAGGACATCACAAAGGGTTAAATTCTTACTTTTTTTTTTGTCTTAATGTCCTCTACCTTCTATCACTTAATTTTTAAGACCATTCTTCATCAGAAAACACACAAAATGGAACTAAAAGAGTGTGTGGTGAGAGTAAGTCTCCCTCCCACCCCAGAACCTCAGTCCTCCTTCACAGAGGCCATCGCTGTCACTGATTTTTATATATTTTTTTCCTAGAAATCTTCAACATATATGCAAATAGACAGAGACGGCCTTTTGGGTTTTAATGATATGACAGCATAGTATACCATCTATTCTATGCCTTCTCTGATTTCTACATATTTACTATAAAATATATAACATACATGCTCAATATAACAAATAATTTTAAAGTGAACATCTGTGGTAACTATTCCCCAGGTCAAAAAAAAATAACCAACAGAAGAATGCCAGCACCCAGAAGCCCTCTGCATGGGTCTCCCCAACCCTCAGTCTTTCCCCCACTCAGGGACTTCCTGACTTTGAAATAACCTTTTCCAGTACATCCTTCTTCTTTACTACCTACATACGCATTCTTGAAAAACGTGGCTCACTTTTTCCTATGTCTAAGCTTGGTAATGAGCTGAGTCACATGGCATATGCCTTTATGTCTTATTTTTCTCAGCTTCATGAAGGGGAAATTCATCCGTGTTATTGCGTTTGGCTCTGTCTGCAGAGAAGGGAGAACATGCCACGTGGCAGACAGTCAGAATCTCTGAATGGTAGGAGTAAGAGATTTTTGCACTAAACATTTTTCTGTATTTCTAAATTTTCTGTAACAAGCATTACTTCTATTAATACAAGAAAAATCCCAACAGAAGCTACCAAGACAAATTCCTGGCTGAAACTTAGCCTTACCCACCTCTGTATCTCTTCAGTGTCTATTACTAAAAAGGAGCATTCTGGTAGTTTCAATGCCTAATAAAACACAGCTCCCAAAGAAAACATTCAAATTTATTTCATTATGTATCAATGTAAGATGCTTTTCTTAGGGTGATGACTTTTCCTAAAGAACTCAAATTGGTTTTATATATATTACCTAGTTTATCCTCATGCCATACTTGTGAAGAATTTGAGGCAAGAGTTGTAAATTACATTAATTAAAAGTGACCAGAGTAAATGAAAACTATTTAATACAAAGCCAAATACTACAACTCATATTGGAAATTTCATCTGTTGACTCAGTCTAATGCTTGAATGAGATCTGGCATGAAGTTTGTCTGCCCTCAAACCCAGGATACTGTAAAGAAGAAGAAAAAACAGCGTAGACACTATATGGCAGAAACCTGTACCCAAAATGTCAAGATTGATTTTAAGCCCACCAGCGACATCTAAGCGCTCTCCAACGTGCTGAGACTGAAACCCTTATGGGATCCTAAAGAGGCACTGCCGAACATCCCTTTGGTAATGCATCTAGTCTATAATAACCACCGTGAACACAGCTCTGGAGACAAACTGGGAGGAATGACCCACTCCCACTCTGCACCCACACAAACCACAGTATGACAACACAGAGATGGCAGTGGGTGGCTGTAAGCTGGTGATAGGTGACAAATGAACTAACAACCGAAACTAGCGAGAGCTTGGAGCCACAGGCCCTCTAGCGTAGGAAAGATGCGTGACTGTAGCAGAGCAGAGCACCACTTATTAATCCACTCAAAGAGCCAGCCTGTCCGTTCATTAAGTGTCAGCTCCTCCCATATTTTAACAAGTCCTTTGGAAACCCAAGCTTTTTAGAGACTTTTTGGTAAGGTATCATCTTTTCCTTAGACGAGTGCCCTGTTTCTTCCACATAAGCATCGATGATAATTATATTGTCAGAATTTCAGCACTTCCCATCTGCCGTGCAACCTGAATCATCTTTCAAAGTCTTACAACATGAGATCACGCTACCTTAGCTTTTCATTTTTAAAACATTTCCTGATAAAGTAACATCAGGTGCCCTGAACCCCTAGACCCCAGTTCCACAGGGATCAGGGTTGGAGCAGGGGCATAGCCCAGGAAGAGGCGCCTGTCTCAGCCCGGCCGCTGTGCAGTGACACAGGTATTTCTGCAGGGGAGGGGCTCGCGGGAGATGCAGACACCAGCAGATGGGGTTCCTCCAAGGCCAGACATGGGAACACACTGTCTGTGCTACGCACTTTTTGCTATATGTTTTCCACAAGCCTAGACTGTGCCTAGCTCTGCTCAGCATTAGTTACCATGTGTTCTAAAATTACACTGTCCTCTAACAGACACGTGCATGAGAAACAGGCCCGGGGAGTGGGACCTGGCCCTTAACATTCTACATAAACACCTGCATCGGTCCTGCTCTCTGCAGATGCCTCTGTGCATTCCTGGAACCTAACAAGTCAACAGACCAACATCTCAAAGGCATATCTGTTGAGTGGTTTCACTACCACCATTCTCTGGATCGTGACTGCTGAACCCTAAAGTATAAAAAGGTAAAAAAAAAAAAAAAAAAAAAAGAAGATGGAAAAGGGAAGTTTCCGATTTATTTTCAAATGAAACAATCCTCCTTCCAATAAACATGAGCCCCAAGTCCTGTACTCACAGGCTGTCCCACGAATCTCACTCACGTCTGAGTGATAGAAGTACACGTGCTGCAGATATGTAAGAAAATACGATTTGAAGGTTTCATTATATAAATTTCTGTTTCAAATGTTTACCAAAACAGAAACTTAAAAGTAAATAGTTTTCAAAATACAAAAAAACTGAATAAGTATGATAGACATTTAAACAATTAAGCCTGGATGTGATATTTGTTAAGTTTGTAGCGTTTATACTTCTCAAGTTATGAAAGCTTAAATCTGACTCTCCAGACACCTATCTTAGAAGTCACACAAGTGACCCCAGGTGGATCACAGAAGGATCGCCAGGGGAGCTCAGGTAAATCCACAGAATTCTGAGAAACAACAAATAGTTTTTAAGGAACTACATTTTTTTTGCTTTTTTTTTGGGGGGGTGGGGTGGGGAGGGGGTGGTTGTTATAAAGCAATGGATAACGAAATACTGCCAATTCAGGGTTTTAAAAAAAATGGATCGTGTGATGTAATACCTACAACTACTATTATCCTTTTCTTGAACACTTACTATGCAGACTGTCTTAAGTGCATCACACACACTAACTTATTTACGAAGCAGGTTCTGTCACCTTCGTTTTGCAGATGAAATAAATGAGGCTTTGGAGAAGCCAAGAAACCTTCCCAAGGTCACACAATTAGCAAGTGTCAAGCTACAGAAGTATAAGTCATCCCAAACGTTACATCCTACAATCATTCTTGCCAGGTACAGCAGGCTTTTCACTGAGTTCATCCTCGTTCCTTAGATTCCTTTTTCCTCAAATCCAGACAGGTGAGTATAGACCTTTTGCTTGTACCACACATCACTAGGCTCTGGAGAGAGCCTATGTCCCTGGGGGACACTTCACACACAGTTGCTAGGTGCTACTGCCTTGGCTGCCTAGCAACAGATGTTTCTTCATTCCAGTCAGGTATGAAGAGCAAGCTCTGACTTCCAAAGATAGAAGACAGTGACTTTTCATTGCTTTGTTATTGATAGAGACTTTCTAATCAGAAAGGCACACAATGAAGCCTGGAAAAAATCTCATCAATCCTTCTTCCACACAGTAACGCGTCTAAACAATCAAAACTGTGTGCTCATCCTGTGTAACTATCTCCAAGGAGACACCAGGCAGGACCAAGTTTATACGTGAAAAAGGACTTCTTGACCAAGCGCCTGAGACACTCTAACAAAGCACCGGATCTGTACACCTAGAAAGTGTGCATTTGATGCTGTGTAAGTTATACATCAATAAACGTGGTTAAAAAATAAAAGTTAAAAAAAAAAGAATTAGCATTCTGACACTGATAACTTAAAAGGTGGAAGAAGATTTCAGTTGAAAGCATTCTAAAGTCTTTGCTTTCAGAAAAATCTGGAGAGCGTGAACAAGTTTAAATTTTATTAATGAAATGCAGCTAGGTACACATGCTAAAATGTAGGCAGAACCAATCAAACACTGTACGGCCGAGGTCATTAAACTCTTTCTATAAAGGGTCAGGTAGTTCATATTTTAGGCTTTGCAGTGCATACCGTGTCTGTCACAACTACTCAATCCTGCTACTGTAGCACAAAAGCAGCCATAGAAAATACATAAGTGAGTAGCATGGCTATATTCCAATAAAACTTTATTTACAAAACCAAGCAGCTGGTGTGATCTGGCCCAAGGGCCACAGTTTGCTGACCCCTGGTCTAAGGCTCTCATACCAGCTGAAAAGCAAAGGAGAAAGAGGGACGGGTAATAAAGAAGACTTTACACAACAGAAGGTGGGATAGAGGAGGTAGCAGGGGAAAGAATAAAAAAATTTTAGCAAGATAAAGAAATGAATCCAAGTAGATCGGTAATCACAATGAATGGCAATAAGTCAAATTCAACTATTCTAAGACAGGACTATTAGATTGGATTGAAAAAAATAAAAATTTTAGAAAATAGGATGAATCAAAATTCAACTATGGTGACTGTAAGATACATATTAGAAGCAAAAGGCTAAGAAACAAACTGGAAAAAAGATATGCTACCCTTTCAGGTAAACGACAAGAAACAACAGGAATAAAGGAAGATTTTACATAATGAGTAAAAAGGTGATAATCACGGGTAACAGTGAAACCTCAGAATCTAGGAAGCAAAAAGAGTCCAAATTAAAAGGAGAAATTTACAAATTCATAATACTAGTTAATTTTAACATGGAAGAATTTAACAAAGCTTTTTTCAGAAGCCCATAAACTAAGCAGACAAAATTTTTAAACAACAGTACGAAGACTACAGATTAGAACAAGAGGTTTAAATCAATAGTTATTTATATATAAAGAGAGAACAATGCAACAAATATCCTTCTTTTCAGGCACACATTGGAAACAAAGCTTTTTAAGGAACCATGCATCAAGTAACCAAGGCCATCAACACATTTCAAAGAAACAGTTGTCATAGAGATCACATTCTCTGACAATGTTCAGACACTAAGGAGACTCCTAAGTAACACACAGGCTAAAAAAAAGAAGAAAAAGAAAAATTACAGTGAGGAATACCAAATATTTAGAAAAGTATGACAATGAAACAAATACGGTCCCTGCTGTCAGAGTTTGTAATCTGGTGGAGGAAACAGCCAGTGATCATTGGTCAGAAATTAATATGGAATACAGATGAGAGATTGTAGCTATGCATATTAATTACACACTATGCAGTAGTAAACCGGGCTGAGTGCTATGCAGGAAAAGCAGACAGTGCCAAGAGAACATGTCACTTGGGAACCTGGCATCTTCTGAGGGTATTAAGTTAGGGTTCCCTGCAGAAAGAGCAGCAACTTCTCTAAGTCCTATCTGAAACTGTAAGTATTTTTCACCCAGTTAAGATGTTCCAAGGTATTCAAGTCACCCTTCCTACCACTAATTATATAACCTCCTACCAGGAATGGCCTTCCACAAGTAAGCAGCTGGCCCCGGTATTCATGGAATGGTGCAAATAACCCCACTGTGGAACCATTCAGGGTGTTACCTGGCCCTTCTCACTCTGAGATTCCTCACCTGTAAGATTGGGTTAATAAATGAGGCTGGGGATTTACAGGGTCTGCGTGGTGACCCACGTGACAGGATGCAGCCGCACTGTGTCCAATCCCAAACCAGCTGAGGGCTGTGGGACTTTGGACAACGGTGTCAGCATCTCACTGCCTAGGTTCCCTCCTCCGGGACACAGGTTTCAAATAATACCAACCCTCAAAGCTTTGAGAAGTAAATAATTCATGTAAAGTACTCAGCACTCCATAAATACGACCTGCAGCTAGTAATAAAACCACTCCCATTGTTCCATGCTTTAGTCCTTTCTAACAGTCTCATTTACAAGATGTGAGACCTTCCCCTCTGCCCTCAGTCAGGTCCGTATCCCAAGGACTCCCATTTTCCTCTGAAGGTTATTAGATGTTGGAACACACTAGCAAACAAAATGTCACTATTTCTAAATGAAATTCTCTTAATAGCTTCACACACACATACTTGTTCTGGACCATTAAGTGTAATTGTACCCAGATATTGGACTTCTTTTGTGGGGATGAACAGAACTGTTGAGATTCCTCATAAATCAATAAATCACTAATGTTCGTTGAAGTTCCCGTAATTTACAAATTCACTGTGTGATTTCACTGCCTATAAAATGTATTTCCAAATTGCATGCAAAGCTCTGTGCACTCAAAGTCAGGCCCTTATATGTATTCGATGGACTTGTGCATCAGTTATAAATTCCCTTCCTGTTTACTATTTCAGATAGAACACAAAACCAGCACACAACTCCAAACCTGGGACAATCTAAGCCCAAGAGTTCTATTGAAACTGAGTTAGATTTACTAGTTTAAATCAACCTCGTTACACCAGAAAAGTTCATGCCTCTTCCACAGTAACCCAGAAACTGAATTACTTGAAGGAAATCTACAATGAAAGAGCTGGGAAACAACCAATGAATCAGCCTCAATTCGAGGCGGGGGGTGAGGAGCAATAAGGTGGACCGTGTTCCCGAGGGCTCTTCACCTGCCTGGCATCCAATTACCAGTCTGGGTGGAAACTAAAACCGAAAAGGTTCTAGTAAGAACCCAATTTTTGAAAGTGAGGAACTTGATAAAATATAATCTTGCTGATACCAATCCTATTTCAATGAGCACATCAGAGACAATTCTGGCATTAAATTTACAAACTGGCCAATATTCTACTAAATAATTTGCTTCTTAAATAAATGACATACAAACAGCCCTGAAACCATCTCTATGTGTCTTTTAAAAAATAAAATAAAAAATTACTTTGAAAGAACCTCCATGAAAACAGAATTAATTTTTACAGCCAAGACACAACACTAAGATACAGAATACAATTTTCTTTTTTAAGAACTTCCTACAAAACTTCACAGAATAACAGAACACCTGGGTTTAAAGGCTCAGAGGAAATTCTGAACCCATCTTGACTCATTTTACTGAAGAAGAAACTAAACTTCAGAAAGGATGGTGTAAAACTGTTTAATGCATAAACGTGTCATAAGAAAAAAATTACCAACAAAACTGCAGGGTTGTAACCCTTCAATGGGCTACTTTGGGGCCATCACAAGTGCAAAAGCAGCTTTCCCAGATCTGGGTACCACATCCTGCCCTGTGCCAACTGCTGTGGGCAGTCAGCACAGGTGGGTGATGGCTGCTCAGTCAACTCGATACAAGCAATAGTCCTCCTCCGTGGACTCAAATGAGACCCAGGCTTTATCTAAGGAAAATAAAGTGCTTTGCTCCTTAAACAAGGATATGGAGCTTGCTTGCTTGCTTGCCTGTTTTCTTTCTTTCTTTCTTTCTTTCTTTCTTTCTTTCTTTCTTTCTTTCTTTCTTTCTTCCTTCCTTCCTTCCTTCCTTCCTTCCTTCCTTCTTTGGATGTTGGATTTTGTTAGCATTTTAAACTATTGCTTTATTACTAAGGAGTCATTCAACTTTGCTTAAAAATTAAGATAATGACATGGGTAGTGGTGGTGATAGTAGCAGCAGCAGCAGTAGTATTAATAGTACTAACTAATCACAGTAGTAATCTTAGTAGTAATAATTTCCTAACACTTCCATAGCACTTAAACAAGCACTGGGCACTGTGCTTCGGACATTACTCCTTATGTTTAATCAATCATTTAGTCATTTAACCATTATACTGAATGCATTTAATCCTCCCAGTTACTGCACGAACAAAGTATGCTATTATTCTCATTTCACAGATGAGGAAACAAGGTACAAAGAGGGTAAGTAATTTATCCAACATCCCATGGCTAGTAAGCAGCGGAGTCAGAACACAAACCCATGCAGCCTGATTTCAGAGTAAAAATAACTCATTTTTCCACGGAGTTAAACTACCTACATAGAAATACTACTGAGCACATCAAAATAACACATTGCATAATCTTGAAATTAAAAAAAGAACAAAGCACATAAGAACATTCACCTTGTTTTTTCTTCCCTTTTGAAATCTGAGTGTCCCAAATGACAAAATATGTTTCGACTTATATACATATATACATATATATTATATATATATTTTATATATATATATATAAAACAAGACAGCAAATCCAAGTAGAACTTAATATGATTTTTCCCACCACATATCTCACAAACTAAGCACTGTCTTTTTTCTACTTCACTTACAAGTGAGAAGAGATCCACTGAATCCATATAGAGTAGCTACAGGACTAGGAACTAAGGCCGCCTACATCCACGTGACTTTTTTTGTGCTAACAAATTCTTACCCACAAAGATAAAACTGTAAGCTGGTGAATCACTTCACTTACGCTTCAGGGAATTTCCCCAAAGTCCATTTGCCCCAACAATAGACTACTCAGACAATGCCCTCCTCACAATATTCCCTCAACTTGGCAAACCACTCACATATCAAACAGCTGTGTACTTAAAAGACTCAGTTAAGATTCTTGCCTCACTGTTTCCACTAACCCTAAAGTATTATATCATGAACTTGTCCCAGTTTCAACCAGATCACTGCATTGATAGACCCACCTTCAATCTCTCAAGGTCCACCCAAAACTCTACAATATATGCCCAGGACCTTTGCCTTGTAAAGTCTTCTGAGACTCCATCAAGGTGTGCTCTTTAATAACAATATTCTGGGTTTTGTTTCATCAACAGGCTATTCTAGCCTTTGGGAGAGTCGGCAGTCAACCGAAGGAAAAGACCCTATTTCTTTTCAGCTGCTCTCTTATCAACTCTTTTTTTAATCTCTTCTTCTCTCATACCCACACTAGACTACAGGTGAAATTAAATATACCAGGAAATGGGAATATTATAGAAAAAGATAAACATGAACCCGCAAATGAAAGGGTGCCAAGTGAATCTAATAATAAATTCAATATGAGACTTCAAACTATATTTCATTGTAACCTCCGTTTAACTCTAAGCTGACATGGTTAATTTACACATTTCAAATTGTTCTTAAAGCATCCCAAAATTTGAGGTTTTGAAATAAAAGAAGAAAAAAGCCTCGAAATGTCAAACTTTAAAGTAGTCTGCCATCTGATTAAATTTTACAAAAATTTCTTTTACTTTAATTAACTCTGTTACGTATCAAAGATGAATACATGAAATGTAGTTAATCTTTAATAACTGACAAAAAATGATTTCAACCTTTGTAAATAGTCATTTTGACATCATGTTTCATTTCTATAATCATTTTTAGTAGATTTTTTATATTTATCTATGCAATTATTAAGATATATAACCAGTATTTATTCTAATTCTATTTTATCTTTTTTTTATGCATTACATTTTTCCTTAGGGAAAAATTAAGTCACATAAAGATCAAACTGAATATATCAAGATGCCAAAGATAAACTTTTTATAAGATTGAGGTCTTTAAACAAGAACTAGTCTCATCACATTAGAGTGTGGGTGTGTGCATGTGTGCGTGTGTGTGTGCGTGCATGCATGTGTGTGTGTGTGTGCATGCCCAGGTAAGGAAAATGAGTATGACATAAAATCCCGGTTTTTCTTCATAGACTGTCAACAGCAGCTATTTCACATGTTACTCTTACTTCCTCTGGGAGTGTTACCAACCGCACAATGCTTCTGCTGTCATTACTATGGAGCAACGTGTGTAAAGGAAAGAATATGGAGGCTATGAGACCAGGGTTTGCATCCTGGCTTCCCTCCTCTAAATTGGGGGTTCCTTTCCTATAGGCCCAGCTGGTTGATCTGGAAAAGAATGAGCTCTCCACCTACTTGACATAACTGCTGAGAAGACGAGGTAATGGGTAGGTCTTTGGTCCGCTCCCTGGCACACAGTATAAATTCTCCATCAATGTTTGTTACCCATCATGCATGTTGCTTCCCTGTAATTATGGTCCTAAGGACCTATAAGATATTAAAGTATTTCCTAAATAATTAAAGAAGTATTAATTTTGCAACAAGATTTTTAAGGCTCATATCCTTTCAACCAATAATTCTACTACTAGAAAACTTGCCAGAAAAAATGATTCGAGATAGTGTCAAATACTTACATCAAGATACTCTTCAAAGCTTTATTTTTTAACATCAAAAAACTGGAAACAATCTAAGTGCCTAAATATCATGCTATATCTATATGGTTGCATATTGTACAACTATTAAAATATTCATGAATTAAGAGCATCTAAAAATGCTCTCAAAATAAAATTAAAACCACAGCCTACAGACCTACATTTCAACCATATTAACTATTACATTTATGAGTGTCAGTTACACACACACACACACACATACACACACAGAATAAAGGGATTTGGAGGAAATATCACTACCTCAGGATGATGGGAAAACAGGTAACATATTTTTAATGTTTTTTTGGGGTTGTTGTTATTTTTACTAAATACCTGAATTACTTTAATACTTAGAAAAAAAATTTTTAATCCATTCAATTATGTGAATTACTTAGTATATTCAAATTTTTAAGGATGATTTAAAAAATTTTACCCCATCTCATTTTCTAAAGGATTTGGGGTAACTGACAAAAATATATACAACATACTAAAATAAATAGATGAAGAAAAATAAATACAAAAACCTTGCAAACTTTCAGTATACATCCATATATACACATCTATGCAGCTATCATAAATATATATATATAGTAGTCAAAAAACTTTGTTTCAGAAACAGAACTGAAAGAAGTTTCTCCAGCTTTCTCAGAAAGGACGTACTGCAGATATGGTAAACATTGGTTGAAACTGTACATTAGGAATGCCACCTCAATGAATTAAGTGAATCATGGTTATACGGTCAGAGGGAAGAGACGCAGATGAAAAGTCAAGGACTCGAGACCTTAACAGGACGGGCATGACCACGGTCAGCAGCCCAAGGACCGCCTTTTAAAAATGCACAGACACAAAGATAAAGATAAATACAGGGTTACATTTTCCCCCTCACTTTTTGCCCCCTTTATTCATGTGCTTTCAAAGAAAAAAAATAAAGGAAATGTTCAAATTAAACTTCAATTTCTACACAGAAAATACATCGAGAAAATAGACACTGACAAAAGATGCTTCTACGAACAAAATGTACTGGATATGTGGGATTCAGCATGGCACCTGCCTTCACTGACGGCATGAGGCTTCACAATGCAGCAGGTACAGCTGGTGAATTTAGCAGTGTTTGCGGGTCCACAAACTCCACTCGAGGGAAAAAAGAACTCCATTTCCTAAAAACACAGGGAAATGATATTGGCATCAATAATCTTTTATCTTGAATTCCTAGAATATTTATGTGAGAGGGGAAGAACTATTCATTTACTTTTCAAGTTTCATAACAAATCTTTGCTGTACATTTTCTAAAACTGTTTTAACCTTTTAAAACTAATGAACTGAATCCTGTTTAAAGTCTTATAATCAAAAGAACACATAAAAAAAGTATTAACGAAAGCAATGAAAACATGTATCGTTCTGTCCCATGATTAGAACTGACAATGTCTTAAAATATTTTGAATATTGGAAGTAATCAATAGAAGGTTCTTATTTTCCCCAAAGCATTAGGTCATGAGACACAGGTCCAGTTTTAAACTTTGTATTAAAACATTTAAAAAATACAGAACTTTCTCTCTACAGACTCTCCCAATATCAAACAAGCAATCTGTTCTTAGGAAATAACCCAAAATATTAAGAAATGAATATGAAGTCACATGATCAATGCACGCTTATTTACAAATACGCAAAAAAAAAAAAAAAAAAAAAAAAAGCTAACGAGGTGTCCAAAAGTAAGGGAATGCTTAAATAAATCATGTGATATCCACACAAGAGAATATTCTGCAACCACTAAAATGCACTTGTTTGACAGTAACCTAGTAACACATAAAATGTTATGATATAATATTAAACGGAAAAAAGAATCAAATTAAATTAAAGCCATGTCAAATGGTGTTTCCTATGTAAATTATATAAATAATCCAGGGGATGATCTGGAAAGCCGTACGCCATAAACAGGGAACCTGTAAACACTGCGGGCAAGGCTACTGGTGACAAATGCTCTTTTCTCTAGTTTCCAAGAACTTGGGAGGAATCCTTGTTTATCTTTCATTCTCACACTCTATATTCAGTCTGGAAAGAAATCTTGATTATTTGACCTTCACCCATTAGGGTGTATTTTAAAGTATATATTATCCTCCAGACTGCTACCTTGGTCCAAGCCACTCTCTCTCTGGATTATCACCACAGCCTCTTACTGGGCTCCCCGTGGCTACTCCTGCCCTCCACCGCCTCTTCTAAATGCTGCAGGCAGTGATCTTTTTCAACCACGAGTCAAGCACATTGTCGTCTGTGCAAAGCAATGCAGCGACTCTCCACTTCCTCAGAGAAAAGGCTAACTGTCTGGTACCACCTTGGTGTCCAAGACCATCTGATCACTTCTGTGACCTCATCAGCCCCTGCTTCCCCCACCCCCATCCAACCACACTGCCCTGTCAGCTATTAATTGAATAGGCCAGGCAGACATATGTTATCCTGGGAATAGCAAGATGGTCAGTATACCTGGGACACAGGAAGGGAAAGATGGATGGGAGCTAAAGTTGGAGGGGGGGGGGCAATCAGGTGGAGCTTTGGAAGCTATTCTACAAGAGACAAAAATTCACCACAGGGTTTTCAATAGCTGAGTTGTTGATCCAATTTGTTTTAAAAGATCACTCTGGCATTGTTAATTTTCCTTGCACAAGGTAAAATTTTCATAAATTAGTGTAGAGGAAAGAACAATTAGGAGACTACTGCAGCAGTCCTGACAAAATATAACAGTGATTAGACCACAGTAATCAGATTCAAGGTGTAATTTGAAAGGAGAGCTGAAAGGATTTATTGATAGAATTGTAAGAAAAAGAAAAAAAATCAATTATTATAAAACTGTCTAATATTATTTCATTATAAACATGACCAGACTAAAAACCATCTGAAATTAGCTGAGAAACTTCTCATGATGCCAAGAAGAAACTTGCACTTTGTTAATTCAACATTAGTGTAAACCTAGTGTAATACCTTATTTATATGGATTTAAGACAAAGAATAACTATAAGGAAACTTCTTCATAAACACTAGCTATATGTAGGAAAGGAATATGAAGCTTGAAAATGGAGTGTTAGGTCTGAGTTAAAGAAAGAATATATCAAATGATGACCTCTTTTTGAATAGTCACTGTCCACAAACTGGTATTCACACATAAATTCAAACACTAATGTGCCTCAGTAATTTCAGTCTTTGGAATAAGAAATGAGATGACAAGTATTTTAATTTTAAGGAGAAAACTTATCTTGGCCATGGCCAGGTTACCAGTTCACAAAGGAGACAGACATATCCTGGTGACCCTGTTGATTCCTAGGCTAAAGGTCAAAGGTCTTCTCTACTCCTAGATCAGCTGTATAAATCCATCCAAGGCAGCAGCGACAGAAATGCTTTGACATCAAACATTTCACAGAACCAAAACAGAATGGAAATATGCTGAAAACACCTTACTCTGGCAGCACAGGCGAAAGAATCAGGGCCATGGGCTGCATTTCGTAGGCCGTCTGTTCCAAAGAGGGCTCTAATACTTTCAGGAGCTTCTGTGCGCGCCATCCCCGAGTTTGCAGGTCCAAGAAGTCTCTTCCATTCGCATATGGCATCATCTCTTAAAATCTCCATGGCAATGATAGGACCGCTTGTAATCAACTGGATCAGCTCACTATGAAACAGGTACAACACTGATTTGCTTCATTTCTCTGTCAACCTAGGCGTCTCTCTTAACAATAAGGATATATTACAATTTGAGTATTTCAACACACTCGTGGATATTACGATCTCAGAACTATTGGATACAGTGAATTTGACATGGGCAAGATAAAATTTTCATAAATCAAGTGCCCTGCAATGGCCCAAGTCACTACAAGTCACTAGTGTTGTCAAATCAATTACTGTTAGCAGAACAATCGCTGTTTTGTTGAATTAAGACTATTTCATTAACTTAAAATGCATACATTTAATCTATGCTTTTCCTGTTGCTCTAAAAGGTACAGAGGAATCTTTCATGTGGTTTATCATTACAATTAAATAAAATTTCATAATAGAGAAAGTGATAAGAGTGATGTCTTTACATATTTTTTATAAGAATTTTTGTGTAAAAACTATTAGAATTCAAAGAATGACAATGAGCTGTCAATCACTAAGCATGAAGTTGGTCTAGTGATAAAAGGATAGAAAAAAACAATTCTTAAGGAAACACTTCTCTGTAATTGCAAGATACTGCTGTGGTTCTTCTGACAAATTATTTTCATGTAACAAAATTTTTAATTGTAAAATTCTAACTCTTAAGAGTTTATAAGTTTTCCAGGATATCCTCCATTATAGACCACTAGCCCCAAATTCAGCACCTACTTTAAAAAGGGCCTTGACTGATGGTCTACATGAAAATCGGCTGCTTCTTTCCTAGAAAATAATTAAAATGACAATAGTTACAAATTATTTAAAATTATTATTTTAGCTTCCATTAATAAAATAAAAATGAAATCCTCTATTTATTTGACCTGTATGTGAATAGATCGATGATTTTTTCACCAAATATTCTGCTCAAATACCCCCCTCCTTTCAAATTTTTGCTTATGCCCTTTCTATCAGCAACTACAGAAAAAAGAATTCTAAAGGGTAAAGGAAAGAATTCATGAAAATGAAAGGAATATATTGTACTGCCGCCTAAAATGAGGTAAAACTGAATGCCGGAAAAACTCCTGTGGGGTGTAGCAGTAGAGGTTGAAGAGTTAGCAGCAAGACTACTAAAATGATCAATGCTACTTTTCAACACAACTAAACTAAAAGAGAAAAAACAACCAATCATAATCTTTTATATCAATGAAAAGGAAAATCTTCATAAACTACTAAAACTGTCTCATTGTTTTTTTTCTAAGATATCTCTGGCCCATAGTCATCTCCAGCAAAATTTACAACTGAAACCAAGATGGAGGTTCACGCACTTTCCCATCATTCTTATTGAATTCCTCCTTAAAAAGTTTAGATGGAAAGAGATGTTAGCAAGTGCATCACCACCTAGAGAAGCTTTTTATTGTTTGTTTTGTTAGGTCTTGCTGTGCTCTCATCAAGAAATGCACCCTTCTCACCCAAAGATGTATCCATTTATTCTTTCACGAAATATTTACTCAGTGCCTCCCCTGACTAAAGCATTGATCCAAGAACCACAAATACAAAGTCAGACGAAACTCAGCTGCTGCCTTTAAGACACGGTGGTGATGGAGGAACTGATGCTTGAGCAAATATTCGTAAGTTTAGAAAAGATTTAAGTATTGGGACATGCTCCCCCATGGGTCCCTGGCACTCCTAGCGTGTCTTACTGGGTGTGCCAAGAATGGAAGGCCCTGACGGCTCTTTATCCCAGGCATTCATATTCCAGGCAACTTCCAGGGATGAGGTCATGTCTGACCTCAGTACAAGGAGCAGGCCTGTTGACTGCTTGTTAATGAAACCATGGGTAACCCAAGTTCAATGCTCCAGTCTTTCTAGAAAATGTGTAAACTGGGAGATCTTACTTACATAAGGTAAGTAAATTAAACGTATGTGATTGCTGGGGTTGAATTGAGGGTGTTTTGTTAAGGTTTCTAGAGATCAGACTTACCATAGCTGCACCGTGTATCTATCTACTGCTATCCACGGTCCCTGCACTCAAGACACAAAAAAAGGCAACTGTCCCATACAACAGATATTCAGGATTGGCAATGAGAAGACACTGATTCAACAACAAACAAACAAAAAACTGGCGGGCTCACACAGGAAGACCGCTGGAGCCAGATCTACCTGACAGCTACAGCAATGCTCCTACCTGTAGGGGGTCTTACTTTCACTAAATAACGTAGAAAACAGCTGCTCAGACAGAATGGATTGTTTTTCAGAGTAGTAAACAGGTGTATTTACTAATTATGTTTACCAGGAGTAGCTAAATATAAACATTCTCAAATGCATCACTTTGGGAAATCTCAACAATAGCACTCCCTTGTCAAATAGAAATAAACACTCATACCCATCTATCATTTTACACAGGGTTATACTTGACTATGAGGAAGAGATTACAATTAACACGCATTGGTGTTATAAAAGCAGATGGGAGAGGGCTGGCCAAGTGGTTCAGTGGGTTAAGAGTTCGCTCAAGAGTGCGAGCTGAACTCTGAGCAACAGCAGTTCGATGCCTAGCCCGAGCTGAGCTGCTGCTGAGCTGCCAACAGGTAGCAGGATGGCTCAGCTAAAAAAAATAAAAAATCAGGGCTGGCCGCATTGGTTAAGAGCTGGTTTTGGGAAGCCAGCGGCCCATGTTCAGATCCCACATATGAGGGCCAGTGACACTGCCCTCTACAGCTAACAACAGCTCCACCTGGAGCTCGGCTGTGTGAGCCCCAGAAACAGGGGCTGCAGTGGGCTGCCATAGGCTACAGTGAACAGTGAGCGGCCGGCAGCCAGCTTGAGCTGCCAATACCCGCAGTGAGCGACCATCCAGAGGCCGGCGACTGAGCTGCCTCATCCAGGAAGAGCGCAATGACGATACCAACATGGGCCAGTGAAGCAACGTCCTACACAAACCAGACTGAAGAACAAAAGGACAGCAACCTGTCTCTTCCCTTTCCCCGGTTCCCCAACGCTGTTCCCCTTCCCCAATTCCCCAATAAAATCTTTTAAAAGAATAAAAATAAATAAAAAAATAATAATAAAAGAAAAGCAGATGGGTTGCTGAAGATAACAAACAGGTAATGAGGCATGTCCGATCTGACCACTCCTTGCTTCCAGCTCAATCATTATTCATGCATCTGATTACCTGTCATCTTAGTTTCTCATGCTAAATAAGATTACTGTTCTAGTCTTTACCATTCAGTGGGAGATTTTTAAATTTTAAACAATGACATGAAAGATAAAAGGTGGTGTTTAAAGAAAGGAAACCAGACATTGCATAACTGAAAATTATCAACAAATTACCTTGAAAGCATCATCATTTTAAGTTTGGTTATATTAAATCCAGCTTTGTTTATAATTTCAATTATTTCTCCAGCTTTTGATATTGCATCGGGTTTAATCAGGGCTAACGTTCTGTGAAGGAATAAAGAGTAAGTTTGAAAATAAAAATAGCTCCACAGTTTTCACTTTTAATTCTCAAGCAATGTTACTTTCCTTAACAATCATCCTAGGTCATCAAACATCAAAATGATATATAAAGAGAAGTATATTAAAGGTCTCTTAAAAACTTCTACAACTAAGATAACTATTTTTCCCCCAAAAAATCAAAATTAGGTACCCAATCTAAAAATAATAACAGTAATAAAAACTTAGGGGGAAAAAAATGTTAAAATTGCCATTTTTATATGCCCAAATTAGAAAACACAGGTGCTTAAAATTTCAATTTCTTAGATACGTCTTATAAAAGAGGACAAATCTCTAAAAAGTTGCATTAAATATATTATGAGCTTGATTTTTAGTCTCTTGACGTCCACATATGAATGCTATACAGTCCAGCATCAGTTTGGAAATAAATATAAATTCTATTAATATTTTCATGTCATTCATATTCATAGCACGAGTGATACACCAAGAACCAAGAGTCTTCTTACCTGACAGACACAGTTAGAGAGCAAATGCCACACTAACTTTTTTTTTTTTTTTGTCCGGGGGCGCTGGCTTCCAAGGCCAGCGCTTAACCACCGCGCTACTCGGCCGGACCCCCACACTAACTTTTTAAATCACTCTTTCCTCTACAGATTCATCAGAACAATGCACTCTCCCTCTGTGAAGCCACAGAATTAATAAGTGCTTGGAGATGGAGAACACCTGAGTGCCCTTATTTTATTAATGAGGAATTAGGCCCAGAGTGGTAACAAAAGTGCCTGAGATCTCACAGCTTGTCTTTGGTGCCTTCAGAACAAAACACCCAGCTGCCAACACCCTCAGGTCTGCACTCCTTCCACACCACAAATAATGTCACCGTTAATATTATTAAAGGAGCATAATCACAAAATCCCCCAGGGTTGTATTTCCAAATACAAGATAAAAATCAGTTTAGTTGGAGTAATTTGGTTTACACACAAAATTATGATAAAGAATTGCTATCACTTTTCCTTCTCTGTTTTTAATTGTTCTGACACATTGGCTTTAATTCAAGAAATCCATAAAAGGAGAATGGTTGGCCTTTTCATAGCTGCCTATTTTCAGCAATGAGACAAACTTAGCTGAGTATTTCATAATTCAAATATCCTCATTTACAGTAGGATATAACTTATGGCTGGCTTTTCAAACTTAAAAAACAAAAGTTGTTTATCTTAGTCTGTTTATTACAAGCTGTATCAGACTACCTTTTTTCTTTATGTGGAAGCAAATGAGTCACTTATAGTATTTTTGTATCGTATGGCTTCTTTGAAAACACAATTAAAACTGGTCATTTTTTAGCTCACATTATTTAAATATAAGCCAAACAAGCCCATCAATTGTTTATGCTAAATTTTAGAAGAACTTCCATGAACCATTGCTCGTAAAGAAAATATAGAACACACTAGCAGTCATCAACTTCTGTGAACAAGCAGCAACGTGAAAAATATAAAACTGACAGAATTTAGTTCAAACAGTTTCAATGTTCTCTACAGAAGACAAAGGTTGAGCACTATGACTAATTACTCTAAAAACATTCCTCTGTCATGTCTTCACTGTTTAATTGTTCAGGAGGTAATAATTAAAATGTATTTTGGAGGGAAAAATAAGAGAGGCATCAGGAATCCTATGTGTTATTTAAAAGAGAAGATAGCATACAAAGAAGCCGGAGTGGTACAGAAATACATTAATGGTGCGGCTGTTATCTGCTGCTGCACCCCCCTACAAAACAACTTCTCAGGATTCTGTAGGTGGGCTGGGCAGTGGATTCACCTGGGATCATTCACACAAGCTGCACTGGGCTCGGGGTCTGCTGGGGGCATGGTCTTTCCTGTGGTCTTTCATTCTTAAGGAGGCTCATGCATAGCCACCCAGCGTCCATGGGACAGGGCCTTATCAAGCATCCTCTTGAGGCATGTGTGCTGCTGTCCCTTTGGCCAAATCACATGGTGAAGTCCAGAGTCAATGTGAGAGGGACCAGGCAAGGACATGGACACCAGGTGTGACTTGTTGGAGGATGTCGCAGTGGCAATCTACCTCTCACCTGCATTGAGGCATGCTTTGTAGGATGCAGCAGGAGATGCCCTCAAAAGAAAACCAACAAAATATGAAAATCATTCTTTAACATTAAAACTTCTTAGCAGTGGAGAGTAAAAAGTTTGGCCAGCTTTCACAAAACTCAAACCAGATACACATTTCTGGAAAAGGACAATTTTCACAGAGCCATGCAAAAACTATGTTTTTCACATACCTTCAGGCTCTGAATAAAAACTGCAGCAAATATGGATGTGATGGAGATGACTGGTCAGTACACTGTATAATCGACGTCCTAGGTCGTACAAGGCTATGGACTCTTGGAATGCCTCCAGGAACACATTTGTAAACTTTAACTCATGTTAATTTATGTAAATATTTCAAAAGGTAGTCCTATTTTCCCTAAGCATATAAAAACCCATTCTACAACCTCAGCCTTAGGCCAATTTATGTTTCCTTTGCAAGCGTGAAGTGGGTGCTTGCCCGCGGATGAAGGAAAGAAGTCTCTCGTGAGGCACCTGTGGTTTGGAGGAAACTTCTGAGCCCGAGCTTTCCACTGGCAACAATGGCACAGTTACTCAGAGCAGTCCTTCCACTGGAAACTAAAAACGGTGGTACGATATTTTAAAAATACTGTTTGAAAACAAAGATAAATTGACTAGATGCTAAGCAATTATTGGTACAAAAGTGAAAAAAAGTGAGGACCCAGAAAAATGAGAATGAAAGTTGCAATGGCCTGAGAGCACTGCCTGTCTGGCAAATGTGAACTTGAAACTGTACTACGCCACTGGGTTTGGGGAACAGAACCCCACAGAGGACGCTGCGTGTAATAATTTGGGACCAACGGCTACGCCCCACGGTGAGCGAAAAGAACCAAGCCTCGGATGGTCCAGCAGCACAAGTTTTCGCCGCCTAGGCGGTCTGGGAACCTCCAGCTGTGATTTTAACACATTTTTTGCAGGAAACGAGTAAACTCGTCATACAAAGTGTTATGCCCGCTTACAAAGTGTTAACAGTCCTCCAGATTGCTGCCAATGCCCCCAGAAACAGTCCAGAGCCAACAGTTTGTCCCCTAGGAGGGGATTAACTTCATCCTGTGCGTCAAATAATCGACATAATAATACACTACACATATCCACACATATACACTCATGACAATCATCACCAAAGATAACCACATGTGCACACATGCAAAAGGGAGAAAAGAGCAATATGAGGCAGAAGCAGAAGAAACAGCACAGAACAGGCCTGGGCATCATCAGCACTGGACTGTAAGATGAGCATCGTTGGATGGTTACAGGACTAACAGACAAGCTACAACATTTCATCAGGAAACAGAAAACTATAAGCTATAAATAATAAACGCAGAGATTTGAAAAAGAATCTTCTAGAAGATCTAGTGATAAAAATAGAATAACGAAAGAAACAACTAGACAAATGGTTTGACAGAAGACAGGATGCACCTGAAGAAAAGAATTTTGAACAGATTGAGACTGAAGAACAGAGAAACAAACCATGTCAGATAAGAGGGCCGTTTCAAGGGGGTAAGTGAAATAAAGACACTTCCAGATGAGATCAGACTGGAAGAGTTCTCTACCAGTGGACATATTCTGAAGAAAATTCTTTAAAAAAATCTAATTTAAGCAAAACCAAAATAATCCCAGTCAGCAACGTAAAAGGCTAAAAGTGCTCAAATCTAAGTGAATACTGATAATATAAAACAATAATAATGAATCATTAGGTTCACAAAAATAACAGGAAAAAATACACAGTAAAACTGGCACATAATTCAGCAAGGCAGAAAATTGAGCTACACTGTTTTAAGGTTCTATTTTCAGAAAGGAAATTAATGATACTGGTTTACTCCAGGCTTTGATAAATTAAATATCCATGCTGTAGTTCCAAGGGTAAGTACTAAAAATATAGAAAAAGAGTGTACGCCTTTCAAACAATAGAGAAAAAATGAATTGAAATATCCTCAACCAATCCAAAATAAATCAGAAAAAGAACAAAAATAATAGAAATAAAACAGGAGGAAAAGCACAGGATCAGATGGCAGAGTTAACCACAAACATACATTAATAGTCATTACAGTGAAAGTAAATGCTGTACAGCGAAAGATGAAGACTATAAAATTGGATTACTGGATTTCTAAAATATACGTATCATTGAAGAACAAAAAATACCACTGGATTTAAAAAACAGATAACTATGTTATTTACAAAGGCATATTTAGAATAGGATACTGAAAATTTGAAAGTAAAAAGTATGGAAAAAAAGGTATACCATGCAAACATTACCTATCAAACAAAGCAGACTTTAAGGCAAAATTCATTACTAGAGATAAGGATGATCACTTCATAATAACAAAAGGTTCAATTTACCAAGAAAATAACAATTTTAAAACCTACACAACATTAACATAACTACAAGGAAAAATAGACAAATGACAAGTGGGAAATTTTTAACAAACCTTGGTAATTGATAGAACAAGTGGACAAAAAAATGAGTGAATATGTGAAAGCTGTGAACAACACAATTCACAAACTTGACCTAATAGACACATATCCAAACCTTAACTAACCAAAAAAAACAAAAAAGCAGGAAAGAAGTAAAATAGTAGCAATATGTACAAAAATACCAATAATACCACATATGTAAATGTGTATGTACTAATCTTACCCATGAAAATCTAGAGATTTTCAGATTTAATTTTTTTTAAAAATTACACACCTAAAACGTAACATATCATGGCTGACAGAACTGGCAAAAAGAAAAATATCAATCAAACGCACTCTAGGGAAAGATGGCTAAGGCTGGAGTGCAAAAGGAAATTCAGTTCTGCTCTGTTAACTACCCAAGAGCCCTGTGATAGAGAATTCCAGAGTGGGGAGGCAGAACTGGACCTCGTTTCACAGAGGAAGGCATCGTAATTTCTCCCAGGGAACTTCATAATGGGAAGGCATTTTTCATGGCGTTACTTGGGGTGCAGCTATGCTGTTGTGAGAGCTACCACATGGACGATGAGATTAGATTAAATAAAGGTGAGAAAGGGATTAGCAGGTGGGTTTCTAGCAAGGCCTTGGTGACTGAACTAAGTAAGGCTCTCCTCCGACGCACTGCAGTGAATGCACTAGCCGGGGGGGAGGGGCAGGAGGCCCGCCTGCCTCCAGCCATAACAACTATTTTCAGTGATGTAAGCTCATCCGTCCATTCACTCAACACATTTTGTGGCGCATTTCCTGTGAGCAATTTACCGTTTGAGGCATCACTATAGCGCTCTTTTGGGGCACAGTTGTTAACAAGGCCGGCAAGTTTCTGTGTCACAATTTTTTATGTGTTGTTTTTGTTTTTACAACACTCATACTCTTTCTTCAGTTGATCAATCAATATTTATCAGACATACATCATGTCTGACTAAGGTCAAGAACAGACAGCACGCTGCATTACAGTCTAGACAAAAGCAGTTCCGTCAACTAGACCAAAGGTCATCATTTGGAAACAGGGAGGAAATGAAAAAGAGGGAAGAGAAGATACATTTTACACTGCTTTCCTTAATTCATCCAGCTGACACCGAGGAGGTGCTGGTGATGTGCCACGTGCCACAGGAGGCATGAAAATGAATCACGACAGCAAGAGGCCGACCGTTCCCCAGGTCCCCTCCAGTCCCCTACGGTTAAATCCTCCTGTCATTGATTCAGACTAACTCTGGGCCCTGCCTCAACTCCGTACGTTGCCTAACGTCTCTAAGCCTCAACTTGTTCATCTGCAAAGTAGAGATGGTAATAACAGAGCCTTTTCTCTTAGGCTATTGTGGGCCTTACATAAATGACACATACACGTCATTTAGACACCATGCCTGATACATTAATGGCTGACAGTCATTGAGTGCCTGTCACTGCTACCATTACTCTACATCCGCTCATCTTACACTTTCCTTCCTTCCTCTTCACACCTACTGCTAACAGCCTAATTCAGGCTCTTTCACTGATTAAATTTTAAAGATTTGTAAGCACCAAGCACTAGTCAAGCGGAACAATGGGCTCTTCCCAGCACATGACATAAACTTCCTACTTTTGTACCTTTGTTCACACTCAAGGCCGGGACCTCCATGCCCCCTACTTGTTCTAACTGGGTGGAAATTCAATCCATCTTTCACGATCCCGCTCAAATCTCTTCCCAAAGCCTTCCCTGCTCTTCCCCAAGAAATCATAATACTTTCTTTCGAGTTTCCACTGAGCTTATGGTAGTCACTACTTTTCTTCCCCACATGCCACGTTTACCCTGTACACCAAGACTCTTATTCAAATACTCCCGCTTTCCAGTTAGACGCACGATACGGAGAATGCCGAGGATGTATAAAAAGTGTACTTTTTCTCCCAGAATATAATCACTCCCTAGGATTATGGGCATCACCTGATGACCCGAGTGAAGAGCAAATCACAGAACACGGTCCACAAAATTCTAGAAGTGTCCTAACACTGAACTGGGTCACTGAAAAATATCTATAGTGTAAACAAAACACAAGACAGAAACAAGAAATTAGAATTTGGTACCAAGGCATCCACAATGTTTCCGGAATGGAAACAAGATTACGTAACTGTTTCCTTACTTTTCTTTCCTGCTGCCCAGCTGACGGGCTGTATACTGATCCCCATAGTCGAGGAGCAGCAGCTGTCGGGAAAAGACGGTCACTTTGTTGCCTATAAATAAGTCTTCCAAGTGAACGTCTTCATATTTGGTCCGCTTTAAAAAGGTGCGACGGTTCTTCACATCATGCTGGAACCCAAAACCACACAACAAAACAAATAATTATCAGCAGGGAATGTTAACCTTATAAACAAGAAATACATGCTTCTTTTTTTTTTTTTTGAGGGCAGTGTCACTGGCCCTCACATGTGGGACCCGAACCGGGGCCGCTGGCGTCCCAAGTCAGCGCTTAACCAATGCGCCACTCGGCCGGCCAGAGAAATACATGCTTCTTCATTCTGCTTTATTAACACAGATGACAATCGGTTTCATTTTCGCTACAAAATCATAATTTCTTTTATATTGTAACTTCTGCATACTCTAGTCTAGTCCAGTAATAAACTAAAAACTTCTTATTACAAACTTAACACTCTAAAAAACCCTGAATAGAAAAATTTATTGCCAAATCATTTCAGGATATGAGTACTTCTGAAAGGCCAGAGAAATTCCAAATTTCTGTTTTCTTGCCTATGCAAAACCCCAATACCAAACAGGTCCACAGGTAAAGGGGTTGCCAGTGAAAGGACACAACGAAATAAGAAGGACTTCTCAATTCCATCATCTTCAATTTGGTTTTTTGTAGGGATAACAGCTTTCGATAATGATGACATATTTATGACCATTTACTGACCACTTGCTTCATCTATAACTACTTACTGACTATTGTTAATCCAAGGCATGAATAATCCCACTTTGGTTTTCTAACCAAATAATATGAATTCCTATTTTGATGTTTAAAATGAAAGGCACAAAGCTATCTTCTCCTATCGGAATTATAATACCAAAAAAGGAATTCCCATTTTATATATATATATATATATATATATATATTTTTTTTTTTAACACAACTACATAAACGGCAGTCTTATTCCTGTCCCTCTCCCACCTTCACTCCCTTGCCAACTTTCAAGCAAAGAAAGGCTCGTTTACCATTTCAACAGATCCATCCCCTGGGTAATATAAAAGCTCATAACGTCGAAAAAGTGAAGCGCTTGGATCGTACCACTCTGTAATGAAAACGAATCTTTCACCATGATTCTGCAAGAAAAAGAAGAATTTTAACATTAACGTGCAAAATGTGAACACTCTTGTATAAATCCTACAAATTGAAAGCAGGAGTTACCAAATATCTGTGAAAAACCGATCTGTCCCTACTTATTTATTCTATGGAATGATCTGTTTTTCTACAATCTATAAGCTATCAACACACCCTCAGAAATATTTCCTTTTCATTTCTTATTAAATATCCATAGATATCATACACATGGCTTACCAGCTGCTTAATACTTCACAGCCATCCAGCCATCCTGAGTAAACAGACAATTCTTTAGAACATAGCTCCAAATCTGACTACTGTAATAATTCAGTACTTCCTAAAGCAAGTTTACATATAAACAATCAATAAACTGCAACGGAAAACAAAAAAATTCTGAACAGCTAGCTCACAATTATATAAAGCTTTAACTTCCCTAAATTTAAGAATCTAGCAGTATTGGCATATGGTTGTCATTCAAATGATGGTAAACATCCTCTGTCTCCTTAGCAATTTCACATGCTAGTATCTTTTTATAGACATCACGAGAGAATGTTTAAGTCTAGGTCCCCTGAGAAGCAGGCAGATGCCAACATAGGATCAAACACGCAAGAAACTGATTTCTGTGAGGGGAAGTCCTCGGACGGGGCGGGTCCGGGGGAACGTGACGGACTTCGGCACAAGTCTGACCCTGAGTGAAGGACAGGGAGCCCTGGCTCGGTGGGGTCCCCGGAGGAGCGCGCGGCCCAAGGCAGGCTCAGCCAGGCCTTCAGAGAGCTCTCCAGCCAGCGCCTCCCAGCTCCCGAGTCCCGGGCATGGGCTCCTCTCAGGGCCTGGCTGGGAGCCGCCCTGCGGCCAGGGCAGGGGTGCATTTCACACCCAGGGCGCGCCCTGCTCACTCAAGCTCCCTCCCGTTGGAGGGCTGTGGCTCCACAGAGGGTGAAATGAAAAACGTAAGCCAGAGACTGGCCCTCTTTCCTTGACTATTAAGCAGGATTTCTTTCCCATCATGTGTGTTATTAAAACTATCTCAACCCCCAAAGGTTTTTATTACAATAAGCAAATGAGGACATAAGGAAGAAAGGAATCTAGGAGTTTGTTGCTAATTCTGGATTTAGCATCTGATTCTCTGATTAGGGTGTATGGATGGATGGGTTGCTTTCACATGTTAATAATTCACTTAAAAATGCCAATAGAAATTGTATGTCCAGTTATGTTAATTATTATACTCATAAACTATAATGTAGGTAGCTTTTAACACACTATTTTATTTTTTTCACAATCACCAAAAAAAGGACATATTTAAACAATGCTTATTAGTGAAGACAAAAATAAAGGTAAAAACCATGACATCAGTAAGAGCCTTCTTTTGTACTTTTTTTTCATACTGATTCTTATAAATACAGCTTTTCTAAGCTTAGGTTTCACTGTGCATTCTAGTATTATACTCCCCTTTCAATGTAAATTTAAATATATTTAAATTTTACCTCATTAAACTTTTTACTATTTATATTAAAATATTTATTTGCTCAAAGACGTTACTGAATTATTGCCTTCACTAAAATAAACAACATTCCAAATGGAAGAAATGATTGATGGCATGTCAAACTGAAGGTAAAGGGCAGAATAGTGAGGCAAATGGAAAGCCAATGAATCCTGGTGCTTCCACTGCTCCAGGGAGCCTAACCACAAAACCTGCCAATTACACTAATTCTGAGACAGGTAGAGCATTTTGCACAACACACTATCCAAAAACACTTTTAATACAAAGAAAATAAACGGAGAACTACTATTTCTGGCTGACAAACTAGCTTATAGCAAACCAATGGTATCTTCCAAGAACAACCAAAAAAGTGGATTATGAAAAAAAACAAAAAACTCAAAAGAGGGTCAGCCTGAGAGCAACAGAGTTGGGAGACAGTGAGAAAGCCCACCTGTCTACAAGGGACATCTGAACACAAAGACAGCGACCACGAGAAATCAGAGGCGATAACTATGAGAAGAGCAGGAATCATTCTAGAGCTGTCCAAGGGATCTGACGAGGTCACGAAACCCTTTTCATACGTTTCTGGCAGTTGCATGGAAGATGTGTTATAAGGGATCCTGGGAAAGGAGTTGCTCAGAGCCAATGCAGGATTCCTAGAGAATGGAAGCCAGTGCGTGGACCAGAAAAGCCCACAGAGGAAAAATGTAGTGCAGTAGTACCAGGATACTGCCGGCTGGGTTCACAGACACGGCAGATGTCCGCTTGGAGATGTCGATTTCACCTCCACTATCCTGCAGGGTAGTTTTGCTGGTTATAGAACTCAGAATTCTTCAGGAATGCATTTGGAAGGACCACACTTGGGATTCGGCCGCCCCAGAACAGTAACCAAGGCGAGGACTGTCCCAGGTCACTTGAAAGAAGACATGGCAGAGGGCACTACTTCTTACCCCCGAGTATTCCTGGAAGTTCAACATCAGATGTCTTCTCTGTTTTTCATAATATAACAAGGCCCATGAAGTGTGTGGACAGTGTGGGTTCCTTTCACATGCAACGACCTTCAGCAGACTCTGAACAGACTGAATTGAGGAGGGGATAGAAATAAAGCACCCTTCGAGCCTCAGCCCTCAGTCCTGGTGGGAGGAAGAGGCCTACAGAGGTCAAAATATGGATCCTAACCCGCAGGCGCTTTACAATCGTCCTAAATTCACAAATCAAAAAGTAACACACACGAAACAACAGCAAAAGTACAATGCAAACATAATTCCGCGACAGGCTGTGTGACACGGAACTATGAACATTAGGAGTAATTCACACTGTCATCGTTACAGGAGCAGAGCTGGGAGCAAGCATGGCTTACTTACTGCAGACATGGGAGGATGGAGTTTGCAAGAGGACATAGAAAGTTTGAGAAGTGATACGTTTCCATTTAAAAAAAATGAAAACAGTGGATCATTGAGCCGGTGAACATTCTGAGTAGAGGAATAAGATCACAAGGCTAATGTATAAGTCATATTCATCTTAATAGCAATCCAAGTGTCCATTCATGGAAGGATGGATAAAAAAAAGTGGACTATATACATACAATGGAATATTATTCAGCCTTAAAAAGGAAGGAAATTCTGACATATGCCACATAATGGATGAAACTTGAGGGCATACTGCTAAGTAAAATAAGCTAGTCACCATAAAACAAACACTCATAATTCCACTTAGATGAGGTCCCTAGAGTTGTCAAAATCAGAGAGACAGAAAGTAGAATGGCGGTTGCCAGGGGCTGGGGTTAGAAAGAAATGGGGAGTTTTTTTAAATCAGTTCTAGAGTTTGCATTACAAGATGAAAAAGCACTGAGTACGGATGGGGGTAAAATATCATATAGGTATTTAAATACCACTAAACTGTACACTTAAAATGGTTAAGATGGTAAATTTTATGTTATGTGTATTTTACCACAATTTAAAAAACAAAAAAGGATGGGGGAAAAAACAAACCCCAGATGATCAGATACCCCACTCATGCACTCACTTCTTCATTCCAAAAATATTTACCAACTGCTTATCTGGTGCCAAGCTCTGTGGAACATTCTGTGATTCCAAGAAACAGTCCCTGACTTTCAGGGGCTCAGTAATGTAAAACCCAAATATGTAAAGTCAGTGTTGCAAGAACAGTGGTGATGAGCGACGAGCCAGCCCTTTCTCTTAGGTACCTGTTATGTGCGAAGACATTATTTTATCCAAACACTATGAAAGAGATGGCATTATCATCTCCATTTTAAAGACGCTGAAAGTAAGGCTCAGGTAAGTTAAGACACCTGCCCAAGATGACACATTTATCAACAGGTGAGCCCAGGCAGCTTGGCTCCAGGCCTCACGCTCTTAACCACCACGAGGGGTGAAAGGGGCTTTCAGGGAGGCAGCGCCAAGCAGCCTACCGGTGCTGCTCTACCGGGTCTCCAGAAGCAGAAACTACACCCTGTCAATTTAATTGCCTGGTAACACAAATCAGATCTTAGAAAGCAACACGACAACAGTAAAAATCGGGCCGTTCTCGTGAAACTTGTAATTCTGTCCGTGCGTTAAACAAGGTGTGTTGCACGGTATGATGCTATATTTCAGGGGAAATGACTTAACCATA
Organism: Aselliscus stoliczkanus; assembly: GCA_033961575.1. Classification (NCBI taxonomy): domain Eukaryota; kingdom Metazoa; phylum Chordata; class Mammalia; order Chiroptera; family Hipposideridae; genus Aselliscus; species Aselliscus stoliczkanus. The sequence continues at coordinate 58,662,719 of CM066739.1, forward strand.
GGCAGCACAGCATGTTTGTTCTTACCAAAGTGCTCCTTCGCCTATGTCACATCGAAACGGACTTGGGTATTACATCATGGGGAACAGTCTGGAACTCATTAGAAATCTGATTTTCAGAATTTGCATGATTAAGAGTCAGAAACTGGTCTGAATCTATTTTAAGACAATTATCTGCACCTGTGTGACTTCTTAGGCATTCTGAGTAAACCAGAGAGAGGATAATGCTGGGGCTCCTAGAGTTTAATCTAAGTGTCACCCGGAATGACATTATCACAGGGCCCTGCAGTTTATGAGAACCCACCACCTCCAGCTGGCTGCCTCCAGTGGCGGCTAGTGAACCGTGGCTTCCCGAGAACAAACTTCACGGTGCCTTGAACATTCTGAGAACACGAACACGGTGGTTCATGGTTCGTTAAAGGTTTATCACCTGACACCCTGGGCAAACAGGGCAATTCCTGCTGCTTTCCTTAGATGCCAAGGTGATAAGCAGCATAGATAGGAAAAGACAACCACCAAAAGGTTTACCACTACCACAGGCTTCACTTTAAGCAGTAACTGGCTTTGTACTAAACCTCAACCAAATGGCCTTCGTCTCGGGCTCCTCTCAAGGATCAAGTGTTTCCCTGACATTGGATGGAATCAAACATTAACTTTGCCCTGGCCAGAACCAGTTTTGAGCCTGTCCAGGTGGTTCTCAGAGGGCTGGTGCTCCCTCATGAACCCACCTGAAGGCAAACAGAAGGGGAACTCAAAGGAAAGGGACTTAAGGGGAGTTCTAGTTTACGTGTCTCGCTGATAAAGTCACATAAACGTATTATATTCAGAGAAAAAGTTAGGTGAATTGTTAAGTTCAGTTAATTATCCCATTTCACTTAAATTCTGTAAAAGCTAAGTAAAACTGTTTGCCATCACTCTTATCTTTTAATAAAAGAATTACTGTTTAAGGCCAAATATCTTCTCCATTTGTGAAAATAAGATGTGCAACGTGAGGAGTCCACATAGTTCCAAGATTGTATTTCCTTTAAAAAAAAAAGTCATTTAGATGGTATCTCAGAAGTAGAAAGCATCATTGTTTGTCTTTAACAGAAAAAAAAAACACCTCAATGCTGCAGTAAACGGAATGCAAACTCATGTGTTGCCTCACCTGGGATACTTTCCACTTCATTCCTGCTAACTTCTGTGAAGAGTGAGAAATGCCATGAAAGAACCATTTCCACAGGGTAAGTGTAAATCAGGAAATTGATCAAAATGGAATTGTTTTAAAAGGCACATGCCCAGTTTCAGGGAAGAAAGGGCTTTTTAAAGCTTTCTTGGCCTTCTGCAGATCACAACTGTACACTTAAATCCACACGTTGCCATGTAAAAAAACAACGCCACACGCTGTCTACCAGGGAAAACCTTCTCTCTGGAAAGCCAGGTTGAACTTTGCTTTAGATATTTTAAGGAAAATGCAATTATTGTGAAGTCTTCCTCGACCAACTCTAGCCAACTGATATTTCTGTACTTGGAATTTGATTTTCACAGCATTTCAAAGATCAAAGGAATGTTAATGATAAGGAAACAGAAGGTCAAGTAAGTTAAATGACTTGGCAAGAGTTTTGTGACTTGTTAAGTAGCAGCACTCAACAAAGACCCTTGTTTCCCAACGGCCAGAGAGATGTCCCCACAGCAGGACGCTAGGCTGTCAGGCCTGCCAAGTTTGTGCACATCGACTTCACTAACTAAATGAGGCACTTCTAGGGGATCAAAACTGCATCATGTATTTCTCTTGAAACTCTAAAGTGACGTTGCTAGTTCTGAGACCTTAGGAAAAAATCCAATAAATATTACCAAAATAAAGATCGAAAGGAGTAAATAAACACGGTCAGCACTAGATCTTCATAAAATAGCAAAAATCCATTCTTCAAGACAAAAATAAATAAATAAAAAATAACCCCAAACCCAACACGCATTTGTCTCTAGGTCTGTTTATTTCTATTTCCATAAAAATTCTGAAAGAGGAGGATATCTTGTTCACTTTTTTGGGGTAAGTATGGCTTCTCTGACTAGCACCCTAAAATATATATATACTTGATAAAGCATTAAGAAACTCCAGGACAAGCGTTATCCACCAGGGACCACTTATCAACAATTCACTGAACCAGAATGCTCCAAAAAGATAAATGGTTCTGAACTGAAAAAGAAAGACTGGGTCTAATTATAGTGGCAAGACAATACTTAAGGCAATTATACACTATGCATTTCATATTCAACTAGAAAACTGTTATTGGACTAGAAATCATCTGATAACATGGGAAAGTATAATAAAAATGGTATCTTTAATTTTTTTCCACCTAAATAGCTGCTGTCAAGGTCACAAGTATACCAGACCAACCCGTTATGCCTTCATCACACAGCGTCTGGCCACTCAGCCAGGAAGTGGGTGTGCTGGCCATACCCATCCGTCCCTGCAGACCTCCACTCTGCTCCTCACCCTGCCTGACCTTGATCAGAGGGTTCTCTTGCCCTTGGACTTGCATATGGATCCAGCCAGTAAGAAGCAGTGGCTGAAGATGAAAGGAAGAGTGAAGTCAAGGGATTTTTTCTCCGAACTTCCTCGCTGCCAGGTCGCATTGGTCAGTGGCTCCCATCTACAAAGACGGCGGCCCCCAGTCAGTCTGCCCCTCCACTATGCTCTCTGGTAGCTCTCTCCCTGTGCTGGACAGGCCTGCGGGTAGAAATGGCTCCCTGCTGTTGCCAGCCCCTTCTGTCCTGCTGAACCGACCATTGTTAATCTCTTAACTCTGCCCACCGCTTCGTAACTCCTCTCTTTAGTAAACTTTTCAGCGATCCCAACTGAGTGTATCATAGCCATGTCCTGCTAGGACCCAGGACGCCACTTTGGAGTAGAGGTACTTGCTGCCTCACACTGCCTGCAGGGATAATTTTCACTGGGGGGTTTCGGGGTGGAGGGGAGAGGGAACCTTTGGTCACTCGTGCTTTTGTTGTCATACCTAAGAAGGCTAATCTGAGGTCACAGCGATTTACTTCTGCATTTTCTTCTAAGAGTTTTGTAGTTTTAGCACTTACATTTAGGTCTATAATCCACTTTAAGTTTTCATTTTAGGGTCTAAATTTATACTTTTGCATGTGGATAGCCAACTGTCCCAGGACCATTTGTTGAAAAGACTACTGCTTCCTCACTGAATGGCACTGGCATATTTGTTGACAATCAACTCACTGTATAAGGTTTAATATTTCTGGATCCTCAATTCTGTTCCATTGACCTGGGTGTCTAGCCCTGTCCCCTACTACACTGTCTTCATTACTGGATCTTTATTTGCACTTCCCAAGTATTTGTTCTTTTGAAGCTGTTGTGAATTGAACTGATTTCTTAATTTCCTTTCCAGATTGTTCATTGTAGTATACAGAAATACAATTGATTTTTCTATATTGATCTTATATTCTTCAACCACACTGAACATATTATAACAGTTTTGGGTTTGTTTTGTAGATTCCTTAGAATTGTTTACATATGGGGTCATATCATCTGTGAATAAAGAGTTTTACTTGTTCTTATCCAATCTCTTTTTTTCTTGCCTGGCAGCAATGGCTAGAGCCTCCATTACGATGCTGTATAAAACAGGTGAGCAAAGGAATGAGTGTGAGTATTTCTGAGTATCAGTCCTCACCAAAAATACTGTGTGCACGGTCAAGGGATGCAGATTCAAGTGGCTCCAAGCATGAACGTACCTCTGTAAAAGAGGTGAGAGCCGGATGACGTCAGCAAGTGTTAGAAGTCTGACCATCAGACAGTCTACCTGAAGAGCTCCGAAGAATCAGCTTTCCTACCTTCTAGAATGCTTTTGCCTATATGATCCCACGTGACTCAGGGGTTATTTTAAGTTAGTAGTTTACTGTCTTGGGGTTTCTTTAAATAAAGTAAAGGATATTTTGGTGGAATGACAGGTTCTAAAAAATCATTTTCACTGTGATCCCAAAGGAGGGATTTTTTCATTATGTGGGCTTAGGTTCTCTAATTTATGAAAGGGAAAAGCGTGTGTCTTTGACTTTATGAGAAATTATCTGTAGACTGTGCACTCTGTGCTTTCTAGGTGGGCGGCATTTATGTTCCTCATCAGCATGATTAAAATAAGCAACCAGGGCCGGCCGAGTGGCGCGGTGGTTAAGCGCTGGCTTCGGAGGCCAGCGGCCCTGGTTTGGGTCCCACATATGATGGTCAGTGACACTGCCCTCAAAAAAAAAATTAATAAATAAATAAAATTAATAAGTAACTAATAGATTCCATAAGGGACCTGTTTCTGGAAAGGATATATCCAACGGTGGAGGATCGCCACCTAGTGTTCATTGTGTTTCAGCATATCCATGCCTCAGCCATTTTGCAAACACCCCTCAATTTCTGCCCTGTAATGATATATGAAATATAACAATTTTACAGAAGCCCTAATTGAATGTCGAAATATAAATTGTGATGTCTGTTTGTCTTTTTGGGTTTTTTTTGAGAGCAGTGTCAATGGCCCTCATATGTGGGACCCAAACCAGGGCTACTGACTTCCCAAGCCAGCGCTTAACCACCGCGCCACTCAGCGGTCCCTAAATTGTGATTGTTTTGAAGACAATTTGTATCACTTATATGCTCTAGAAATTCAGTTTTCAAAGCAGAAGTAAACGGTTTTCACTTCTCTCTACAGCCACAAAAATGTGGAAGAAATTTACTCCTCAAAAATTTTTACAAATTTGAACATCTCGGCCCCAATTGCAGTCAACTAGAAAGCGCATGGGTTTCCAGGATACACAGGTTCAAATCTGGTCCTGTCACCTACTAGCAACATAACCTTGGGTGTTTTTGTATTTTTAAGTCTGAGACTGGTCCCTCTATGAAAAGATCTTAATATACAGTAGGCCCTTGATAAATGATGTTAACTATTAAGAGAAGTAGGTTTCTTATTCTGATTTAGAAGTTAATAAGCTTCGTTTGGTTTAATATATCCAGTCAGTAGGGCTCCAAGAAATATTTTCATGAAACGGCAGCACATGCCAGGTCAACAATTTCACTTCTCTCTAATCCTTTGCATCAAAAAGGGTCTGATCTGAATCCTGTTTTGATCCTTCTCCCAGCAGCAAAAAGCCCCAAGTAAGTTTAAAGCTCTTTTATAGTCTCTGAAGAAATTATCAGGTTCCAACAGCTATTCTTATGGAAAATGAATGAGACTCAAGTTTGAGTTCTCATCCCCTGCTTTCTAACATCTCATAAATTACACAGAAAGGTTTTAAACAATTAAAAACAATAATTTTAAAAATCATGTTAAACTATTTCAAGAATATCTTAAAACGGGTTTAATCAATCTCTCTCTCTCTCTCTCTCTCTCTCTCTTTCTCTCCCCCCCACCCCCACTTGGATTAATTTCATTAACTTACCCTTACAAATTCTCCACAATTAAGTCTCTTTTGTGCGTAATCCTGTCTTTAAAATTACAGGAGGCAGTGGATTAGCTCAATTGGTTAGAGCACAGTGCTCATAACACTAATGTTGCAGGTTCGATCCCTGCATGGGCCACTGAATTGCGCCCTCCACAACTAGATTGAAACTACTACTTGACGTAGAGCTGATGGGTCCTGGAAAAACACACTGTTCACCAATTAAAAAAAAATTTACTTAATATTACAGATCCACTGTTTCTATAAGTAAGAATTTCGCTGTGACACACAGGAACGATCTCCTGACAAATTCGGATAGTCTTTTAAGCAGGCCCTTCCTGGGGGCCTCCACAGGCAGCTGGGGAGCAAAGGGGCACAGGACCCCCGGCCTTCCGAGAGCCCAGGGCGCTCAGCACGTGGCGGAGTCCTCGCCAGGGCCTCCAGAAGGCAGGGCGTCTGTCTGGGAAAGCGGGTGGGCCCTGTTCTCCGCCAGCCCTGCCTTCCGGGGAGACCAGGGCGGAGGGGAGCCTGGAGACGGCCGGAGGGGCAGGCAGGGCACAGGCGTCCCTCCTTCTCTCTCCCCCTCGGCCTTGCGGGTTTCTCTCTTTTCCCTCCTGGATTTTGGATGTCTGTCCCCTCTCTCGGTCCTGGAATCCTTGCCCTCCCTCTCTCTCTCCTCACTTCGGATAGCTTTCTTTCCTAGAGAAATAGGAGGATATTGAAGAAAACAGCGGAATTGAGATGGGTTCTTCCTGAGACGGCATATGCCCCAGCCTGGGCCACCCTACGACAGCGTCACTTCATTCAGGTCTCCACGCCAATGTCACCGAGCCGGAGAGACGTCCACTACCATCCAATGAAATCCGCCCTCTTCCACTTTCACTCTCTTCTCCCCTGACCTCTTTCATTTTTACTTAACACTTACCAATTTCTAACATTACATTATAGGCTTATACGTTTAGTGTGTGACTCCCACCCCCAGAAACGTTAGCTCTGTATGAGGACTTGGTCATTTGTCATTATATCTGAGTGTCTAGAACAGCGCCCTGCATGTAACAGGGACTTAAAAATAATTTCTGAATGAACAAATGAATCTAGAGTTCTCTCTCAGAATACAAGAGTCTATTGTTTTAGACTTGGAATTCTAGTTTTTTTCTGGTGGTGACAGCCCTTGGTCAGAAACAGTCTTCCAAACCTGGGCCCCACCAAGTGACCAGGAGAATTCAGTGAAAGCTGACTTCCTGTCTTTCCAACTACCTTTTCACAGCATCGCTCTTCTGCCTGAAGGTCTGTGCCTCTGCCTCTACATATACTGATCTCCTTTCTCCATGCATGCAGGAAATACCTACCTCTAAAGGGCACTGTGAATCAGTTAAGAACTTAAACTCATTAAAAAACGGAAAACATTATGTACATATCAGCCACTATCATTATTAAAATTGCAGCTGTGAGATGATGCTTTTGTTGTTAAAATGAAAAAAGAAGGTGAAAAAGGGTGGAAGGAACAAGGTGCTACTTAGATAGGGTGGAAAAGGAGGTCCTTTCTGATGAGGTGTCATTTAACAAAGGAAGAAGTGAGGGAGCATCTCAGGCAAATGGAAAAGGGTGGCTGAAGTGCACATAAATCAGGGGGAGGGGGGAGGGAGGAGGAGATGTAAACGTTTAAATATATATATATATATATATATATATATATATATACCTCAAAGGGTTAAACCAAAAAGAATTCGCTTAAAAATTCTACTAATAAGAACACTTCCTGTACTTCCAAACCAGAAATGTGTCTTGGGCCCACTCGCAACCCACCAAAAGGGACATCTGGGTTAATAAGCAAAACCATTTAAAAGAAGGCAGGAGGGCTGGCTGAGTGGCACATTGGTTAAGAGCTGGTTGGGATGCCAGCAGCCCCGGTTCGGATCCCACATATGAGGGCCAGTGACACTGCCCTCTACAGCTAACAACATCTCCATCTGGAGCTGAGCTGCGCGAGCCCCGGTGATGGTGGAGGCTGCAGCCCCTGCTGCAGTGGGCTGCCATAGGCTACAGTGAGTGGCCGGCAGCCAGCGTGAGCGGCCAATAGCCGCGGTGAGCGACCATCCAGAGGCCGGAGACCGATCTGCCTCACCCGGGAAGAGCGCAATGATGATACCAACATGGGCCAGTGAAGCAACGTCCTCCACAACTAGACTGAAGAACAAAAAGACAGCAACTTGTCTGTTCTCCTTCCCCGGTTCCCGGTTCCCCAATAAAATCTTTAAAAAAAAAAAAAAAAAAGAAGGCAGAGGAAAAAAAGCATTTGTTAAGCGCCTAACTGTCCAGGGCCCAAGGTGGTACCTTGAACAATGAAACACAGTAATACAGTTTCCTACCCTGTTGGGATTTATATATATTCACAAGTTAAAGGAAACCTGAGACTTAATGAAAAATAACACAGAAAAGACTGTGAAGTTCACTAATCTTGTTTTTATTTAACATTCCTACCAAGTGATTAGTCTCTCCTTTCTATTCTGACATTCCACGTTCCGTAGGTCTCTATCACCTGTCAATACAGCAGCAGTAGTAGCAATAATAGCCTCTAAGATTCTATAAATGTATTACAATGTATAAAGCATTAGGCTAAGCACTTTCTCCCACTTAATCATAACAATATCGCTGTGAGGGAGCTAGGATTATGTGCATTTTACAAATGAGGACACCGAATGTCTCTGAGTTAGTATACACTGTGTCATGTTTCTCTCTCCCCCTAAGACTGTGAGCTCCGTAAGAGAGACATCGCATCTTTTCCTGTTTCTATCTCAGGGACACGGCGAGTAGCAAGAACCCACCAGGAGGGTGGATGAGTTCCAGAGGCTCCGCCACGTCTATGGTAATGCTGGGCACTTCAGTGTGGGTTCTAAAAATATTCCAGAGATGCATGCCTCGACATCGGTGTGTACTGGGAGACAAGATAAAACCTTAAGGCCATTATTCGTTTTTAATGGAAATGCTGGGGGGGAAAGTGATGATGGTATTATAAGAGCCATTCTCCCTTTGGATATAAAATTTTAACTTGTTTAATTATGAAAACTACTCAGATACCTAAGATATACAAATATTCACCTTTCAGAGATTTGGACACACACATAAAATTCGATACACTTTTTTTTAAAAATTAGTTTCAGGTGTGCAATAGTTACACTTTTTCAATACACTTCTTAAAGAGCAAGAGGATTTAGCATAAACGGTAGACCTGTACTGCCAGTAGATCTTCCTGGTTCCCAAAGCCGTCTCTCTGAGCCTGTGTAGCAAGAAACAAATAAGCCAGAAGGGGTTCACTGTACATTAAATTTCTGAACAGTAACATTTCAAGACTACCAGTAATAAAAGTAAATGTACCCTGCTAATCCATTTAAGCTGAGTAAAATCCATGGGTCTCAGCTCTAATACTCGCTAAACACATATCAGACATTCTTGGCTGTCCCCTCCCCCAAAAGCATATGAGAGCTATTGAAACTGGTTGCAAGAGCTATCCCTGCCATCTCCCCTCCTTCTCTCCCTTTTCCCTGACCTTTATTGTTTCACTAGAAAAAGGAACTGTAATTGAAACTGAGAAAGAAGGAACTTAATATACAAAAGCAAATTTTCAAATATCCACAAAATTGGACAATAACCCCACTAACATCAAATATCTGTTTCTGAAACTCGTTTTAGATTTTAACGTTCCTCCATTTCTCCCCAGCTATCTTCTCATTCGGCAGCACTCTGGTCAGTATGAAATAATGTATTTCATATGCACAGCACATCACAGTTTATAAATTTCTTTCATGTGCATTATCACATAGGATCCTCACAATGATGCTTTAAGGTCTTCTGAACAGAAATTGTCATCCTGATTTTAAGAATGAGAAAACAACTGCCCAGAAGGATTACACATCGCACAGTAAACAAGTGCGGAAGCCGAGAATGCAACAGGACTGAACATTTAGGGTTTCTGGCTTCCCAGCAGTTCCTTTGTGGTACAACAGGCTGCTTCTTCAAAGCAGGTAGGTGAGAGTGGACTCGAAAATCTGTCTGAACAATCGCTTAGGAAAGGTGACCTCGGTCTTCTTCAGCAGACATAGGCAATACATTCTGAATTTTAACAGTGTATAAAAGATGTGAAATAATAATTACGGAGAAATACTTTAGATAAGTTTTAACAGTGCTTTTCATCTACAGAACACACGGTAGATTTAATTTATAATCTTTCTCAATGTACTGGGTGAAGTTTTTAGTAAAAGTCCAAATCCATTGTTTGATGCATGCGTGAAACACAGAGAAACTGCAGGCTAGAACCCAGGAGAAATAGGCACAATGGCACACTGCTGGCAGCCTGCAAACTGGAAAGACTTTTCTGGAGGAAATCTGGCAACGCATATCAAAAAGCCCTAAAGCTGCACACGGCCTCTCATCCAGTTATTCCATTTCTAATGTATTCTGAGGAAATAATTACGATGTTGTAAAATGTGTCTGCAAAAATATGTTCATTATGGTGTTAAAAGACCAAATTAATAAATGGATTGGTTAAATCAGAGCAAAAGAAAGAATAAAATGTAGGACTTAAAACTGATCCGTAAAAACATGTGTTAAGTGAAAAAAACAGATTTGTAAATAATATACACAACAGAATCACATTTTAAAAGATATATACATCTTTTTGTATATATACACACATATATATGTGTGTGTGCGTATATATCTATATATATATGCACATGTGACTGGGATATTATATGAAAATATTAATAGTGATTGTATATAGTCAGTGATATTACAGATTATTTTTTCACTTCTAAATTTTATTTTATTTTATTTTTTTTTTTTTAATTTTATTTTATTTTTAATTAGTTTCAGGTGTACAACACAGTGCAATAGTTATACATTTTACCCCTCAAAGTGACAACCCCCCCCACCCCCAATAGTTTCAGGTGTACAACACAGTGCAATAGTTATACATTTTACCCCCCAAAGTGACAAACCCCCCACCCCCAATACACCCCCCACACCCCCATATCATACATATCTATTACTCTTCCTCTGACTCTCTTCCACAGTATAATCCACATCCCGTGACTATCTATATATATTCAATTACAGTAGGTATACCACCTCCACTTTAGTAATACAGTGCAGTGATCAAACCTCTACTCCATCCATGAAATGGTCTCCTAACAAGACCTATGATCATCTGACATTCCACAGAATATTTACAACATTATTAATTATATTCCCCAAACTGTTTTTCCTATCCCAGTAGCAATATTGTAGTTGCCTATTTTTGCTGTCTAATCCCTTCCCCTTCTCCCTCATCCCCATTCCTCTCCAAATTAGCAACCCTGATTTTTCCTCTATATCTATGAGACAGTTTCTGTTTACTTTGCTCATTCATACAGTTTTTCATATTCCACATATAAGTGAGACCATATGGTATTTGTCCTTCTCTGACTGACTTACTTCACTCAACATTATAGTCTCTAGGTCCATCCATATCATTGCAAATGGCACGATTTCATTCTTCTTTATAGCGGAGTAATACTCCATTGTATAAATATACCACAGTTTCTTAATCCAGTCATCTACTGACGGGCATTTTGGTTGTTTCCAAGTCTTAGCTATTGTAAATTGTGCTGCTATGAACATCGGGTTGCATAACTTTTTTTGAATAAGTGTCTTTGTTTTTTCAGGATAAATACCTAGGAGTGGAATTGCTGTGTCAAAAGGTAGCTCTATTTCAAGTTCTTTGAGATACCTCCATACTGACTTCCATAGTGGCTGCACCAATCTGCAGTCCCACCAACAGTGCAGCAGGGTCCCCTTTTCCCCACAGCCCCGCCAGCACTTGTTGTTTGTTGATTTGTTGATGATAGCCATTCTGACTGGAGTGAGGTGGTATCTCATGGTGGTTTTTATTTGCATTTCCCTAATGACCAGTGAGGTTGAACTTTTTTCATATGCCTGTTGGCCATCTGTATGTCCTCTTTAGAGAAATGTCTCTTCATATCTTCTGCCCATTTTTTAATTGGGTTGTTTGTTTTTTGGTGTTGAGTTTCATGAGTGTTTTATAAATTTTGGATATTAACCCCTTATCAGATATATCGTTGGCAAATATATTCTCCCATTCAGTAGGCTTCCTTTTTGTTTTATTAATGGTTTCCTTTGTTGTGAAAAAACTTTTAAGTCTGATATAATCCCATATGTTCATTTTTTTCTTTTAATTCACTTGACCGTAGGGATGTATCAGTAAAAATCTTGTTCCGGGTAATGTCTGCAAATGTACTCCCTATATTTTCATTTAGGATTTTTATGGTTTCAGGTCTTACATTTAAGTCTTTAATCCATTTTGAATTTGTTCTTGTATAAGGCGTAAGGAGATGATCCAGTTTCATTTTTTTGCATGTGTCAGTCCAATTTTCCCAGCACCATTTATTGAATAGACTATCTTTACTCCAGTGTAAATTCTTGCTTCCCTTGTCATAGATTAACTGTCCGTAAATGCTTGGATTTATTTCTGGGCTCTCTGTTCTGTTCCACTGATCGATGTGCCTGTTTTTATGCCAATACCAAACTGTCTTGATTACTGTGGCCTTGTAGTAGGTTTTGATGTCTGGTAGCGTGATCCCCCAACTTTGTTTTTTATTCCCTCAGAATTGCCGAGGCTATTCTGGGTCTTTTATGATTCCATATAAACTTTAGGATTATATTTTTCTATTTCTGTGAAAAATGCCCTTGGTAGTTTGATAGGAATTGCATTGAATCTATATATTGCTTTAGGCAGTATGGACATTTTAACTATATTAATTCTTCCTATCCATGAGCATGGTAGGTGTTTCCCATTTATTTGTATCTTCTATGATTTCTTTCTTCAATGTCTTATAATTTTCTTAGTACAGATCATTCACTACATTGGTTAAATTTATTCCTAGGTATTTTATAGTTCTTGGACGCAATTGTAAATGGGACAGTTTTTCATAATTTCGCTTTCCATTAGTTTATTATTGGTATATGCAAATGCCACTGATTTCTGAACATTGATTTTATATCCTGCTACTTTACTGAATTCGTCTATCAGTTCCAATAGTTTTTTGATGGAGTCTTTGGGGTTCTCTATATACAGTATCATGTCATCTGCATATAGTGACAATTTTACTTCTTCCTTGCCAATTTGGATGCCTTTTATTTCTTTTTGTTGTCTGATTGCTGTGGCTAGAACTTCCAGCACTATGTTGAATAAAAGAGGAGAAAGTGGACAGCCTTGTCTTGTTCCTGATCTTAAGGGGAATGGTTTTAGCTTTTCCTCATTGAGTATGATGTTAGCTGTAGGTTTATCATATATGGCTTTTATTATGTTGAGATATGATCCCTGTATTCCCACTTTGCTAAGGGTTTTTAACATAAATGGCTGTTGGATTTTGTCAAATGCTTTTTCTGCATCTATTGAAATGACCATGTGATCTTTATCCTTCATTTTGTTGATGTGGTGTATCACATTAATTGATTTACGGATGTTGAACCAGCCTTTATGCGCACTAGGGATGAATCCCACTTGATCATGATGTATGATCTTCTTAATATATTGCTGAATTCTGTTTGCTAATATTTTATTGAGAATTTTTGCATCTATATTCATCAGGGAGATTGGCCTGTAGTTTTCCTTTTTTTTGATGTCTTTATCTGGTATTGGAATCAGGGTGATAGAGTCTTAATAAAAAGAGTTTGGGAGCCTTCACACATTCTGGATTTTTTTGAATAGTTTTAGAAGAATAGGTGATAGGTCTTTTTTGAATGTTTGATAAAATTCTCTTGTGAAGCCGTCTGGTCCAGTTATTTTGTTTTTTGGGATCTTTTCAATTACTGATTCAATTTCCTTGGTAGTAATCAGGGTATTTAGATTTTCTGTTTCTTCTGGCGTTAGCTTTGGAAGGTTGTATGCTTCTAGAAAATTATCCATTTCATCCAGATTGTCAAATTTGTTGGCATATAGTTGCTCATAGTAATTTCTTAGAATTTTTTGTATTTCTGTGATGTCTGTAGTCATTTCCCCTCTTTCATTCCTGATTTTGCTAATTTGAGTCCTCTCTTTTTTTTTTTTTGATGAGCCTGGCTAGAGGTTTGTCAATTTTGTTTATCTTCTCAAGAAACCAGCTCTTGGTTTCATTGATCTTTTGAATTGTTTTTCTGTTCTCTATATTGTTTATTTCTGCTCTGGTCTTTATTATCTCCTTTCTTGTACGTCCCTTGGGCCTCTTTTGCTGTTCTTTTTCCAGTTCCCTTAGGTGTAAGGATAACCTGTTGACTTGAGATTTTTCTTCCTTCTTTAGGTAGGCCTGCACTGCTATAAACTTCCTCTTAGGACTGCTTTCGCAGCATCCCAGAGATTTTGGGTCGTGGTGTTTTCATTTTCGCTTGTCTCGAGGTATCTTTTGATTTCCTCCTTGATCTCATTTGTGACCCACTCACTATTTAATAGCATATTGTTTAGCCTCCATTTATTTGTCAGCTTCCCGGATTTCTTCTTATAATTGATTTCTAGTTTCATAGCATTGTGGTCAGAGAATACAGTTGAAATGATTTCAATCTTCTTAAATTTATTGAGACTTGTTTTGTGGCCTAACATGTGGTCTATCTTAGAAAATGTTCCATGTGCACTTGAAAAGAACGTATATTCTGTAGCTTTGGGATGAAATGCTCTGAAAATGTCTGTTAAATCCAGCTGGTCTAATGTGTCATTTAAGGTCGCTGTTTCCACATTGATTTTCTGTCTGGAGGATCTGTCCATTAGTGACAGCGGGGTGTTGAAGTCCCCTACTATGATAGTGTTACTGTTGATCTCTGTCTTTATGTCTGACAATATCTGTTTTATATATTTAGGGGCTCCTATGTTAGGTGCATAGATGTTTACTAGAGTTATGTCCTCTTGTTGATCGATCCCTTCATTACTATGAAGTGTCCTTCTTTGTCCTTTGTTATATTCTTCAATTTAAAGTCCATTTTATCTGATATAAGTATCGCTACTCCAGCTTTTTTCTCAGTACCATTTGCATGAAATATTTTACTCCATCCCTTTTACTTTCAGCCTGTATGAGTCTTTGGATCTGAGGTGAGTCTCTTTGTATACAGCATATACTGGGGTCTTGCTTTCTTATCCATTCAGCCACCCTATGTCTTTTTTATTGGAGCATTTAATCCATTTACATTTAATGTGATTATTGATAGGTGTGTATTTATTGCCATTTTCTTATTTGTGTTCGTAGTCTTTCATAGGTTGTTTTTCTCTTCTACTTAAAGAAGCCCTTTAGCATTTCCTGCAAAGCTGGCTTGGTGGTAATGAATTTCTTAACTTATTTTTTCTGCAAAGCTCCTTATCTCGCCTTTCGATTTTAAATGATAACCTTGCTGGATACAGCAATCTTGGTTGTAGGCCTTTATTTTTCATCACTTTGAAAACCTCCTGCCACTCTCTTCTGGCCTGCAAAGTTTCTGTAGAAAAGTCAGCTGATAATCTTATGGGGGTACCCTTGTAAGTAACTTGCTGCCTTTCCCTTGCTGCTTTAAGGATTCTGTCTTTGTCCTTAACCCTTGCCATTTTCACTATAATGTGTCTTGGAGTGGGCCTGTTTGGAATCATCCTGTTTGGAACTCTCTGCACTTCCTGGGCTTGTATTTCAATGTCCTTTGCCAGGTTAGGGAAGTTTTCAGACATTATTACTTCAAATATATTCTCAATCCCTTGCTCCCTCTCTTCTCCTTCTGGTACTCCAATGACCCTTAGGTTATTAAGTGCCTCAGATGTTGTCCCCCAGCTCTCTTAAACTATTTTCCATGTTTTTCATTCTTTTTTCTTTTTGTTGTACCGCATGGGTGATCTCTGCTATTTTGTCTTCTAAGTCACTGATTCGATTTTCTGCTTCATCCAGTCTGCTAGTGATTCCATCAAGTTTGTTATTTAATTCAGTAATTGTGTTCTTAAGTTCTAGCTGGTTGCTTTTCATGATTTCTCTATCCTTCTTTATATTTTCATTAATTTCCTTGAACATTCTAATAATCAGTGTTCTGAACTCTTGTCTCCGATAGGTTGGTTACCTCTATTTCCTCTATTTCCACTGATTCAGGAAGTTTCTTCTGTTCTTTTTATTTGTGTTATGTTTCTTTGTCTCCCCATTCTGGCTTACTCTTTGTGTTTGCTTCAATATAACAGATAGATCCCCCAGATTTCTCAGTCTTTTCTGGGTAAACTTATATGGTGTGTGTCCTTTATATTTGAATTACTCAGTCTCCCTATTCTCTTGTGCTTGTATCTGAGGTGTTCCTTGTGTCGTAAGGCCCTCACTTGTTGAAGTTTTAGTTTTGATTACTTTTGGTTTGTCAGTAGGTGGGATTGACTCCCAGATTGATTAGCTGTGAGGATCAGCAGCTTCTGCAGTTTATGAGCTGCTGTGAGAGGATTGACCCCTCTGATGAAACTTGGACCCTATGGGTCTTAGTACCTGTAGTAACTTCTTTATGTGTGACTCTTGTATGTCAAACCCAGAAATGCTCTGGTTTTATCTAAAGTTGGCCTCCGGGTATGATGATTCTTGTGTCTGTTTGTTTGGACCCACTGCTGCAGAGTGATTTTAGAGCATAACAGATCAACAAGAACAACCTCCGCAGCCACCAAAGGAAACCAAATGCTCGCACAATTAAAAACAACCAACCATCAAACTACAGTCAACTTGTACAGAAATATCAATCATACTAATGAAGAAACCAAACAGAAACAAAACAAAAACCACATACTCAATAATAACAGAAGAGGAAACAAAATAAAATACAATATCCTAAAATAAAAAATAGAATAAACATGAGAAACCGATTAGCTATACCTAAAAAATAAAAATAAACTAAAATAATAATAAAAAAAGTAAGAAAAATTTAAAACATAAAATTTGCAGAAAAAAGGAAAAGAGGAAAAGTATAGCAGTGAGAAGAATGAATAAAATAAGAGAGAAAGTGAGGGTGGGGAAAAAAGAAAAAGAAAAGAAAGAAAAAGAAAAAGAAAAAAGGAAAAAAAAAAAATATATATATATATTTGTCTACACACCCATATATATGGACATATATTCACCTATATACACCTATATATATATGCCTATATTAAAAACTACAATATGATTATAATGAAATAGAAATAAAAACCAAAAACAACCAAGATAAGCAGCCAATAAAGGGAAAACAAAACAGAATAAAACCAAACAAACCAAAAATACCCGTGCTGGTCTAGGCTAAAGTCCACCAAGCTCTCTTCAGATTGTCTGCTGTACAAAAATTCCTGTGCGTCTTGTGGGAACAGTAGGCCACCTGATGCCTAGCGTGATCCTGGCACTGCAGGTTTGCTGTACTTGAGTGTGGTTGTGACGTGTGATTGGTGGTTTTTACAAAGTCACTGCCTTTTTGCTTTTGCCTGTCCCAAGGCAGGCTGCACCCCCAAAGGCTCAATGAGTGTCTCTGGGCACCCTTTTGGTTGACAGCCGTGGAGAATTAAAGAATTCCTCACTACCAAAAGTCTGCTGCTAAGAATCTGTTAATTAGTGCCTCAGCAGATGAACCTGCCCTGCCTCCCAAGCCTTGCCGAAAGGTGGGGGCGGGGTGGGTAGTCTCACTCTGCTGCCTTTACTGGGTGGAAATTCTCAACCCCCTGCAGGTAAGGATATCTTCCTAGTCTGCCCCTATTGCTCCCTTCAGGAGTCAGTTTAAGACTGTCTTGGCGGTGGACAAAGTTTGTGGGAGTGGGTGAGTTATTGGGTTGTTTTTTTTTTTGCTTTCTGTTCAAGAGTAGAAAAAGGGAAAAAAATAAAAAACATAAAAATAAACAAAGCCACAGTTCCAACACTGTTTCAAGCTAAGGCCTTTGCCTCTTATGCTCCAGCGGAGTTCCTGCTGCTCTCCCAAAGGGTCTGCCGGATTTAGGGAATTGCGCGCACCCTACCGTGTGGCTAAGATCCCCGCTCCGCGTCTCTCGGGGACCTGCGTCTCCACCCGGCGCACTGCTTGTCCGAGCGAGTCCTCTTTTTCCCCTGCTCCCGGTTCCAGGCTTCTGCCCGGAGCCGGCGCGCGCCCGCGCGCGGAGTTCCTGCTGCTCTCCCAAAGGGTCTGCCGGGATTTAGGGGACTGCGCGCACCGTGCTGCGTGGCTCCGATCCCCACTCCGTCTCTCCGGGACCTGTGACTCCGGCCGGCGCGCTGCGTCTCCGCGGGCGAGTCCTGTGTTTCCCCTGCTCTCGGGTTTATGGCCTCTGCCTTGGTGCCGGAGCGCGGCCGCGCCGTGCTCCTTCTGCGCTCCTGGAGGGACTGCCGCCGGGTTCAGGGACTGCGCGCACCTTTCCACGCGGCTCCGATCCCCGCTCCGTCTCTCCGGGGACCTGCGTCTCCGCCCAGCGCGCGCTGCTCCTCCGCGGCGAGTCCTCAGTCTTTCCCCTGCTCCCGGGTTTCAGGCTTCTGCGCTCCGCGGGACCCGGTGGGCACAGAGACTGATCCCTGAACCGGGAGGGTGCAGGGACTGATCTTGCCCTGTCGCTGCGGGGCTCTGCACCCTGCTTCCTGGGGAACGCGGGTGCGGCTCGCACCTCTGCACAGTCGTCTCCTCTCTCTCCTCCCGCACTTGCCTGGCCTGAGCTTCTGCCTCAGACTGCAAACCAACGCGCTCTTGCTGAACTCCAGGTGGGCCGCGGGCCGCAGGGAGCGAGCCGGGGCAACACTCACCGTGACTCAGCAGCCGGGGTGCGGGCTGCACCTCACGCGTCTCACCGCCTTCTTCCCCTACTCGCCCGGCCTGCCCACCTTCCAGCAATCCTTGTGTGGAACTCTTAGTCGCTCTGTGTGATGAGTAGATGTCTCTTTGAAGCGTATTAGAAGTTCAAATTGTGGATATTTCCAGGGGAGATTTCATGGAGCCCTCCTCACAGCCGCCATCTTGCCCCTCCCCCTCTCACTTCTAAATTTTAAAATCTCCAAAAATGACTATACTTCTACAAGAGAAGTTAAATCTTTGATATATATAAATATATATATGCTATAGTGTTTTATATATAGTATATATTACATAGTATTATATAACATATAATTATATATTAGATATAATATATAAAATATATATAACATTTTTTTTTTGGCTTGTATCAGAACTATGGAAAACAGGATGAAATTTAAATATATATATACATATATATGTGTGTGTGTATATATATATATATATATATATATATATAAAAATCACAGAACCCTAGAGTCATGATGCATGCACATGGAAATACGTTTCCAAAAACGGAAGCATATGAAGAAGGCACAGCACATAAGACGGGTCAGGAGAGAGAACAGTAGCCACCTAAATAGACAAAAGGCTTGGTATCAGAAAAAAAACTTGAACTGAGCAGTACATTTTCACAGCTACAGTTTTTCACATCTAATTAACAGAAAGGTCTTAAAATATCAACAGCTTCTGAAAGTGAAGTCGTTCAGACCGTTTTGGCATGAAACTGAAGAGAAGGCCATGGAGCCGTTCCTGGAGAACAAGATACTCAGTCTTACACCACAGCACCTGGTAGTCAGAGCGGAACACAGCACATCCACGTGGAAACCATGCCGCATGCCTTTCGGAGTGTGCACCTCTGCTGGCCACCCCTGCGAGAAGGTATTATGGAAAACAAGATCCAGCGAAGGGCAATTAAATTGTGAAAGGGCAACTATAAGGGGGAGAAATTAAGAGTCCCTGATCTTCCAAGATAAAGAGCAGGACAGAAAAGTATCTTCCCAAGTTTACAGGGTCATTAATGTCACTGGCAGAATGAAAATAGGCACTGAACGACCAAACTAATATGGCTGTAAGTGTAAATAAGGCAGATCCAAGGAAAGTGAGGT
This sequence comes from Aselliscus stoliczkanus, assembly GCA_033961575.1. Taxonomy (NCBI): domain Eukaryota; kingdom Metazoa; phylum Chordata; class Mammalia; order Chiroptera; family Hipposideridae; genus Aselliscus; species Aselliscus stoliczkanus. The sequence continues at coordinate 58,682,047 of CM066739.1, forward strand.
ATTTTGATGGAACAGGAAAAATATGAGATGCGTTATCCCGCTGCATTTAGAAGGAACTCCCAAACCCCTTCCAGTCCCATCAGCCCCCTTGGCTGCTGCCTGCCTCTCAGATCTCGTCTCTTATCCTGTCTCTTTCTCTAGGCCCCAGCCACACTGGCTTCCTCCAGCTCTGCTAACAAGCCTCTGCCTGTCAAGCTTTTCTCCTCCGTCTCTACCTGGCCAGCTCCTGCTTGAGAGCTCAGCTATCAAGTCACCTCCTGATGGGGACCTTCCCTGATTGTCCTACATAAGATGACCTGGGGCTGGTGGCAGCCACTATCACATTACTTAGTTTAATTTTCCTCGTACTGCTTGGCACCACATGAGGTGACCTCATTCATTTGTTTGTTTACATATATTGTATGTCTGACCAACTAAGAAAAAAAGGAATTAAAACGTTAGCGCACCTAGCAGGCTTTCCCTGACCACCCCAGGCTAGGTCAGATCATTCTCTTTGCTTGTACATTTCTACCTCCCCTTGTAATTTTTCTTTGGTAACCCAAATTATACTTGCACTTTTTTATCAAATATTTGTTTTCCTCAGGTTCCACGCGGTAGGAGCCACTGTGCACTATTTTTTGAATCAACATAGAACCAGTGCCTGACATACAGAAAACACTCAACAAATACTTGTTTGAATAAATGAATAATGGATGAATAAGAAAGAAAGGATGGGTGATGAAGTTGGACCTCAATCTTACCCTCTCACAAAAATTAACTGAAAATAGATTAAAGACTGAAGCCACATATTCCTGAAACTGTAAAACTCCGAGAAGAAAACACAGGAAAAGCTCCTTAATATCATCTGTCTTGATTTTTTACATAAGTTGTAAACTACAAATATCCTGTAACTCACTTTACTAAAAAGGTCTTCTCTGTATAAGTCAGAACATAAGAACTACAACCACCTCTTTAGATGCTACCTAGTATCTGCAGCACGGCCACACAGCTTACTTGGTCACCTCCCTGTTGATAGACATTTGGTCCATTCTCATCTTCTCCCCTTCCAAACATTGTGTTTGGGTCACAGGCTTGAGTCTTCTCCAACCTGGTTCGGCCTGGTCCTAGGTTCTTACCACTGGTGAACAGTAAGATTTATTCTTTATACACTATTTTCAGGGTACAGAAATAGCAAACGTGTCCTTAGGAGTATTTGAAAACAAATTTATAGTAAATTTTTTTTTTCGAAACCCTGAATCCCACTAAGATGATTTCCTTTTGTTTTGTTGGGTTTTCGAGACATAATTGATATACATCATATTAGTTTCAAGCACACAACATAATGATTCAATATTTATACATATTGCAAAACGATCGCCACAGTAAGTCTAGTTAACATCCATCACCACACATAGTTCAAAAAATTTTTTCTTGTAATGAGAGCTGTTAAGATCTACTCAGTGACTTTCAAATATGCAATAAGTGTTATTACCTATAATTACCATGCCATCCCTTGCATCTCATTTGTTTTACAACTATTTTATACCTTTTGACCGCCTTCACCCATTTTACACACTCCCTCGCAGCCTCTGGCAAACATCAATCTATTTTAAGACAGTAGCTCTTAAATGTTCTTACCACAAGAAAGAAACAGTAATTATGTGACACCATGGAGGTCTTAGCTAATGCCACAGTGGTAATCATTTTTTAACACATAAGTGTGTCAAAGCAACACTTTGTTATGTCAATGTTATATGTCAATTCTATTTCAAAAGCTGGGGTAAAATTAAAAAAAGGATGAGGGATAAACAGGCAGAAAAGAACAGAAAAAAGATAAAGGGCCATATTGGAGGAAAATTAGAGCACTAACCAGTTGCTAGTTAATAGTTTTGCAAATACTATGGTTGCTGCAAAAAAAAAAAAAAGAAAAAGATAGAGTGCATTTGTAATAAAATATATGTAAACTTATTCATTCATTCATTCAGCTTTGTAATTTATATAGCTTTGTCATTCAGCTATATATTTTCTGACTCAGTTACAGCCAATGAAATCCTGCCTGAGGCTTTAAAAGAGCAGTACCTCCAAATTCAAGTAATAAAAGGAATTCTGGATGGATAAGAAACATGCATCAAAGACAAAAACAGGAAACCTATTTAGAAGAAACTCTATGGGCCGGCCAAGTGGCGCATTGGTTAAGCGCTGGTTTTGGGATGCCAGCGGCCCCGGTTTGGATCCCACATGAGGGCCAGTGACACTGCCCTCTACAGCTAACAACAGCTCCACCTGGAGCTGGGCTGTGCGAGCCCCGGTGATGGTGTGGGCTGCAGCCCCTGCTGCAGTGGGCTGCCATAGGCTACAGTGAGTGGCCCACAGCCAGCGTGAGCAGCTGGCAGCCAGCGTGAGCTGCCAATAGCCGCGGTGAGCGACATTCAGAGGCCAGCGACCGATCTGCCTCTTCCGGGAAGAGCGCAATGAGGATACCAACAGTGAAGCAACATCCTCCGCAACTAGACTGAAGAACAAAAAGACAGCAACTTGTCTGTTCCCTTCCCCGATTCCCCAATGCTGTTCCCCTCCGCCAATTCCCCAATAAAATCTTTTTAAAAAAAAGAAACTCTATAAAAGTCGGCAACTGAAAAAACATCTCATGGGATAAAATCCTATATTTAGCAATCATGAAACTCTCTTTGAAGGCTCTTTTAAAACAACAATAACTTTGAGACATTTGTTTAGTCTAAGTCTTGTGGGAAATGGTTGATAATCTTTAAAGACCTTCGTTAGACCAGTTCACCTTGGTTCACAGTATTCAAATCAATGTTGTTTTAGAAGACAGATAACATTCATATCTCTTTACAAGTCAAAAGAGTCTTGGAATTATCTCCTCTAGTCTCTTTACGCATAAAAGTAAATAAATTGATGACTAGTATATTCTTTATCTTGAACACCATGTATGTATGGGAGACACTAAATCACAGTTGCGCATCTCTGCTTCAGGTAAAGGTGGTTTTGGAATTTGTAGGCAGAGCCTAAACCTGGTGCTGAAAGCGCCAACAGTAACAAACCAGGTGCAGCAGAAAGCTGACCAGGTAATTTAACTGCAGCGGTCAGGGCGCCAGCAGCACAAGCGCCTCCATCCTCAGCTGCTCCAGTGAGAGCAGCAGCCTTTGATGAGGCACACCTGCCACGGGCTGGACTGAATACAGAGAGAACAGCATCTCGCTCTCTTCTTCCAAAGGCCTATCCTTTCTCATAAAGGATTGACAGCAACTGACATTGAAAAGAGATCTGGATGCAGAAGGAACTTGAAAACTCTCCTCTAGTCAGTCAGTCTTAGCTTTTCATTAATTGCAGAGCTTTTCCGGTCACACTGTAAGACTGTCCCTCGGTCAAGGGCGAAATAAGAAATCTGCATGCCTTGAGAATTCAACTACTTTGCCTTTGAAAGTATGTATTGTTCAAAGTACACTACACGTTGAACTGTGTTGGTCATGATACACAGTAAGAAATACATTTTAGACGCAGCACACACAGCAACGCACATACAACTTAGAACAAGTTTCAGGAAAGTTACTCTTACTACATGCAATGAACATGGAATCTATTTCATGTTGTCTTCTGTTTTAATGCTGGCTACATAGCACAAATTGGTTTCATGACAGAGTAATGGGTCACAGTCTACAATACGAGAAACATTGCTGTCATACACACATGCGGTCTGGCCTCTGCTGCCTTTCTAACCACATCTCACACTATTCTCCACCATACTTTCCCCACTACTCCACCATCTCATTTCTATTATATAGGGATGGATGGATGGATGGATGGATGGATGGATGGATGGATGGATGGATGGATTGGTTGCATTAAACCATAGGTCAATTCCTGACCAAGCTCTTTGCTGTCTTAGGGCCATCAACCTTGTTAATGCTGCCTGGAAACTTTCCTTAGATCTTTGCACTTCATTCAGGCCTCAAGACAAAAGTAACTAATACATTGTTTTGTACACCTGCAACTAATAATAGTTTTTAAAAAGTCACTTTCTCAGAGGGGCCTTCAGTGATCACCCAATTTGAAGGAGGGAGACACACACACACCCCTACCTCCAGCCAAGGAGGGGGTGGGGGTGGGGTTCACTGCTGTTTGGGTTGTTGAAAAGTCTGAATGACAAAATGTAAGGTAGGCACACAGAAAACCCAATATTCTGTAAATGTCACTTCCTGCCTCCCTATGCCATTGTACAGGTCACTGAAGTCTAGCTGGTGCTGAAATTCTATTCCATTTGCTTCCCGATGGCTTTTCTGACTCTGGAAAGTGAGGGTGCCATCCTCCAATACCCTTCCTCCCCTCCCCCCAGGTACTCTGTACCCTCTCAGAGCACTTACCACTTTCTTTCTCTGTTTCTTTCTTTTCAATTCATTCAGCAAATATCTGAATGCCTAATATGGTCTAGGCAATTACAGTGAACAGAATAAGGGTCCATTCCTCTAACAGTTCGGTTCAGTTGGGGTGACATATCTATACACAAATAATTTCAACTGAGGAGATCTTAAACTAAAACAGGATCTACTGAACAACTGGATATGGGAGACACAGGAGAAGAAGGAATTCGGGGATAACTCTGGTGTCTTGTTTAGGTTATAATAACATGGCTCCATCAGTTAACTTGGTGAAACAAGAGAAGCCAGGCAAAAAAACCCAGCAAGTTCAGTTTTGGTCATATCGAGTTTGAGGGGCCTTTGTGGTAGCCAGGCAGAGATGTCCCGGAAGCAACTCGGTTAGGCCTTAGTAGGTCTGAGATGGAAACTGAAATTTAGGAATGAAAGCTTAGGCATTAGAAGAACTCATGTGTGGATGCAACCACCAAAGGAACATGTGTCGACTAAGTGAAATTAATTAAGGAGTGAGCCGCAGAGAATGGTATTTAAAAAGCAGGCAAAGCCAGTGAACAAAAGAGGACACAAATGACCATGGACTTCAGTTGTTACAGAGCCTAAATAACAAATTTTGACAATGATTGCATTTGGTGCTTAAAAGGCCATTAGAAACTTTAACAAGAGCAATTTCACTGAAGCCTCTAGAGAGGAAGTCAAACATCACCGTATTGAAGGTGAAAGACAAGGGTGGAAAGTGGAGCAGGTGAAAGTACTATGCACTCAAGCAGTCTACTGAGGGATAGATGGGAGGAGTGGGCAAGAAGTGGATACACACAGGATGAAGGGGTGTGTGCTTTTATTTCATTTTCTTAAGATGTATGATTTGAACCCCGAGGCGAAGGAAGTGGAGAGGAAAAGGCTAAACTCACAGGAAAGACAGAAGACAACCAGAAGCAAATATCTTGTAATGAATGGGAGGGAACGAGATCCAGGAAAAAGACAGGTGCGTTCCCCTTCAACACCTCTTTCTCTCAACTAGAAACACAAGGTTGAATGGTGGATAAAAAATATCCATCACTGTGTGGGTTTGGGGGCCTGAGTTTGAAGACACTGACTGTTAGCCTGTCATCCGCTGAGAATGGGGGAAAGAGGAGGGGGTTTGTAAAGTGAAGCTTTGAAAAGGGCTGTGCGGGGAGCGGGGGCTCAGCTGGAGCCACAGAAAGCATTAGTGGGTCGTAACCGAGAAAGAAGGGGCGGTGCGTGGGGCTGTCTGGCTCAATGGAGGCCTACCTGCACCCATCTGGCAACAGTCAGCTTTCGGATTAGGGATCCTCCAATCCGTAACTCGCAACGTTTTAACAGATTTGGTAAGAACCCTGGTGTTCTCAAAACGGGCTGTGGATTCAAAATCACCTACGGGCTTTTCAGAAAATGCAAATACCGAGCCCTCTTCCTACTCACTCAGAAGTTTTGGGGGTGACGCTCAAGCAAGTGACTGTTTCAGAGGCTCTCCCTGTCGGACAGCGGACCCAGACGGAGGGTGGCGCACCGGCCCGGAGGGGCTGAGGCAGCCCGCAGCGGTCCTGCGTGGCCCGCGGGCGGGGTGCGGGCCGCCGGGCTCAGGAGTGAAGCGGGGAGCGGGAGTGCGCGCCTTGCGGAGTGTGCTGGACACCGTGTCCCCCGACTCCGACTCGGGGTCTTGCCCCTGAACGTGCTGTCCCACTGCGCGAGGCTCGGCGGTCCCCACGCGGAATCAGGGGCCTGCGAGGCAGGGCCCCAGGGACGCAGGAGCCCGCGGGGCGCGGGCGGAAGGCACGGGGGCGCCCTGAGAGCCCCTGCGCCCCGGGCAGGGCCGGGGCCCCCGGAGCCACGCTCCGACCTCGCCGGGCACTCACCATCGTCTCGAGTTCGGCACCAGGAATCAGGCGACGCCTCGCGGAGAGCACAGCCGCACGCGCGCCCGGTTCCTCTGGCAACGGAGCCCTTCCCACTGGGGACGCGGCGCGCCGGGGAGACCGAAGCCCCGCCCCTCACGCCGTGGCCCGGGGCGACGCGACGCTGCCAACCTCTTCCGGAGTCGTCACTTCCGTCTGGCTGACCGACGACCCGGAGGTTGAAGCGTGTCTGCGGCGGGGATCCGACTAGTGCCTGGTGACTTTTCAAATAGCTGTCTCCGCGGCGTCCGCTCGCCGTGTGGCCGGTGGCGCTGAGGCGACGCGCAGCCCGAGCGTGTTTCCCTTCCCCTTTGGAAGCGGGCCCCGGAAACGAAACCGCGGGCCGCCCATCGGAAGTGAGTGTTCCCGAGCCGCGGGCCAGGCCCGGGCGCGTGCGCTCCGAGGGCCGGGGGCTGTGCGGGGACGCCCGGGGAGGGGGCCTCGGCGGAGAGCCCGCCCGCGGTTCCGGGGCGGCTGGTTCAGACCGCGGCGGGGCCTGGGGCGCGGCTCCCCGGGAGCGCGGAAGGGGCCGCTGCGCGCCCGCCGCCTGGTACCGCCCCTCCCCCCCGCCCCCTCCTCTCCCCCGCCCCCTCCTCTCCCCCCCCCCCTCCTCTCCCCCCCGCCCCTCCCCTCCCCTCCCCCCGCTCCCTCCCCTCGCCCCCTCCCCGCTCCCTCCCCCCGCCCCTCCTCCCCCGCCCCTCCCCTCCCCGCTGCCCCTCCCCGCCGCCCCTCTCCCTCGCCCTCCCCGCCGTCCCCTGCCCGCCGCGCTCGCCCGCAGACCCTTTGCTTGCCGTGCTCCTCCCCGCGCTGCCCCCGGCCCGATGGCTCCTTCCGAGGGGCCGGGGAGGCCGAGGAAGAGGGTTTGGGGAGCCAGGCGTCCGGTTACTGCGAGTCCTCGGAGCGGTGGCTTTTGTGATGAGGCCAGTGGCCGTGCGGCGCTCGGGCCGCCTTCCCTCCCGTGCCCTCCAGGGGCCCCAGCCTGTGCGGGAGGGCCGCGCACACACGTCCGAGCGCAGGTGCTGCCGTCTCGGGTCCCCACCACTGCTCCTGGGGCTTGCTAAACGCCTGAACAGTGTCACTCCTGTCTCCTGAGAAAGCGACGCACTCCAGTGACCCTCAGGCTCCCGCTGCCCTGCCGATGATACCGAAGCCCCTGCAGTGGCTTCAGCGCTGTTTCTGAATTAAAATCAGGGCACACATCCCCTCATGCAGAGCGCACGGCTGAGGACAGAGAAACAAATTTCAAAGGAAGCCGCCCCTAATTTTTTTTGAGACATTTGGTAGCCGTGACAATATCACCGGTTAAAAAGGGATATGAAGGATACCCCTTTTCTGATTGCACGTTCCTGAATGCAGAAGCGAGTAGGATACCGTATGCAAATTATACGGGTTTAGTGAATATGTTTATAGGGTACTGTTTTAATTTCATTTTTTTTTTTTTTTAGGTTTTTCAGTAGAGGTCTTGGGGAGCATTTTCACTGCTTAAAAATGACTACTCTTGAGAATTTAGAAAGTAAAGGTAAGTTGCCTTCTTTTGATGATAGTTTTTAAAACATGACATTTATGACAGTAGGATGAAGGAATGTTTCCAGGGTTAGAGCCCTGGAAAGTTGTCTCTGTTTCAGATCTCTTCATGTTTGTTTTGTAATGCAGTGCTTACATTTCAGTCTTCAGATATGTGCAGTTGAGTAATAGTAACGTCCTTCAGTGGTACTTATTAGATGACTAGTGCTGTTGGACATTCAGTGTAAAAACAAGGTTTTACAGCTTTGTTGTCTATCCACTGGGAGATTAAACAAGGTGGACCAACAACAGCTGGTGTAAAAGACTTCTTTCCTGTTGCATTGGTGCTAAGCGCTGCTGTAACAGCGTCACACACTGGTGGCTTTACCAAAAGAAATGTGTATCCTCTCACAGTGCTGGAGGCTGGAAGTCCAAGATCAAGGTGTTGGCAGGACCATGCTCCCTCTGAGGGCACTAGGGGAGGATCTGTTCCAAGCCTGTCTCCTAGTTTCTGGTGGTTTGCTGGCAAATGTTGGGATTCCTTGCCTTGATCACCCTGATGTCTGCTTTGTGTCCTCATGGCATTCTCCCTGTGTGTGTCTGTGCTGATTTCTCCTTGTTATAAAGACATCAATCATACTGGATTGGAACACACACACACACACACACACTCTCACACTCTCACAGTCTAGTATGATCTCATCTTCACTAGTTACATCTGCAATGACCTTGAGGTCACATTCTCAGGAATGGAGGGTCAAGACTTCCACTTACAAAGATTTGCGGGGAATACAATTCAACTCATAACACTTTCTAACTACAACAGTTATTTTTTTGTCCTGCCTCACATGTCTTCTCTTAGCATTTCATAGTGTTGATCACTCCCACCTTTTGAAATACTTTTGTTCCCTGACTTCCATGACACCATTCTCATTTTCAGCCTTCTCTGTAGACTGTTGCTGTCCAATGCACTAACGACATGTGTCTATTTGAGTTTAATGTTCTTAAAATTAAAAATTCAGCTTCTCAGTCCTGCTAGCACACTTCAGGTGCTCCATGGCCACATGTGCCTGGTGGCTACTGTATGCAGATGTACCATTTCCAGCATTGCAGAAAGTTCTGTTGGACATTCCTTCTCTGGCGATAGTGTCTCTGTTTCTTCTTCATCCTCCTCCTCTTCTGGGGTATCTTTTAAATATTGTTATTCAGCCCTCTTTCGCTTCTACTCTCAGAGTTTCGGTAGTTGTGTGTTGGAATGACTTCCAAATCTCTCTCTCTCTCTCTTCCCTTGGATTCGGACCCTTAAGCCTGCTGCCTACTGACCGTCTTCACTTAGACATAGGTTGGTCTCAGTGTGTCCCAAAATGCACTCCTCCTAATTCAGGCTATTCTGGGATGGAGTAAGTTCTTGAGGTTGGGGCTGTCAGTGAGAGATGGGAAACTGTTTTCTAGAAGCCAGCTTTGCAGCAGCTGACCTCCAACAGCAAACTCTTTCAAGGGGGGTTAGCTTTGTTTAGGAAGCAAGGAAGAGAAGATCATGCCAATAAATATTTAAGTGAATTTAATTCAACTATGTGACTTTTATAGCATTAGAATAAGCAAACCACAGACTAATGAAAGTAATAAACTGGGGGTTAATGGGAAATACGAGCGATTAAATGGTAACTATTGTGAAAGCAGTTAGCATGGTGCTTGGCAAAAACCAAATATAATATTATCATTAGTGATTAAAAGTTAATTATTGCAAGGCCTCTGTGAAATTTAATTCTTTTTATTTTATTGCTTGTTTGTAATGAGTATTAGAATTATAACACACTTTCATATACATTATTTCATTTGATCTTCATTTTCCAGTAAGGTAGATTATTCAGCTATTTGTCCTATTCCTACTTAATATAATGTTAACTGTTGTTAGTGAACGAAAGGTACTTGTATTACATGGTTGACATTTGTCAGTTGTCTGCACTTCCTGTAACTGCCTGAGAGGAGAAGCAAGGTTGGTTTATAACAACGGAACTTACTCTCAGCAGACGTTGGAGCAATACTGTCGTTATGTATGACCTTGCTGCTAGGGCTGGTTTTCAGAGGGAAACATGCAATAAATAGGAACAATTAGAAAATTAGAATTTTAATCCAGGACTTTTCTTAGAAGCAATATTAAAATTAAAGGTATTAGTCAGGCAGTTTAGGGAAAGTAGACCAAATAGGAAAGTCTGAGGCATTTAAATATTTTTAATTCCATAAAATAGCCTAACCTGAATACTAGTTCTGTGGGATAATAGGTATTAGGTGAAGAAGGATTCCATGGGCAGATGAATTTGGGAAATGCTGGGTGAAAGGAGAGCTTATAATCTACAGGACCCCTCAGAGCCCTTAATATGCATGTGCCCTGTGAAGCTTCAAAGATACACAGTCCGCTGCTTTGCCCATGCTCGTTTCACCAAGGGACTCCTGATTCGTGGAGCCTGCGACAGAAAGAATGTTTGCAGTCCACGTCAATAAGTGTGGGCCTCACTCTTAGGTCCAAACTCCATAGCATACCTTTCTAATTTCATAATAACTAGCTAAACTTAGTTCAGTGATATTGGTGACATGTAAAAGAATATTCATTTAAAATTACGTTACAATCCCTAATTTGTTTGTTTTATAGCTTAATCTGCACATGTTCTGAAAAGTTTATTTCAAACTAACTATAACAGTTATTAATTAATGATTTAGTGTAGAGGGAAAAAGTTGAAGCAGTTTTTAAACGAGTTAGTTATTGGGTGTTAAAATGAAATCCTCTGGGAACGTGTTAACATTGACGAACCTCAGTGAGTAATTGCTCTTTTCTGTGCCAAGCACCATTTCATTAAGCTGACTTAATGAAAGAGACTGGGAGGCATTCCCTGCCCTGAGGAGCTTCCAACAGTCTAGTCTGCCAGATAAACTATTTGAAAATACTCTGGCATTTGTATTAGTCTGACTTGCCCCAGGTCCCACAGTGTGTGGCAGGAGGGACTTCAGCTATTTGGAGTCTGGCTCTTTCTATGCGCCACCCTGCTGACTTAAGAGTATCTGTCTCCATAGGTTTACAGCACAAATGTTTCATGACCGAGTGTAACATCATATTCTTTTTGCCTCAGTCATCTAGAGCAGGAACTGGCACAGGACAGCCCCCAGGCCTCCTGGGCACACTTGCGATCACTTTTATAATAGAGAACACCAACTGAATCCCACTTAAGCCACGTGTTAGTCCAAATAAAAAAGAATTCTGTTCTTCTCACTGTTTGACCTGCATTACAAGAATTTGGTTGGTTGGCTCCACTCGAAGAGTGGAGAGGCGCAGGGATTGGTGTCTTGCTTTACTTAAGCATTAGTCATGATCATGGCACTGGTACCATCCATCATTGTCTGCCCACTCATGAATGTGCCCTGGATTGTGCCTGCTGCATATGTAACAGAGGTTTCTGTGTGAGTCACGAGAGGTAAGCTGCTGGGTGAGAAAATGGACAGCCCCGATTCCCACGCGCCTCCTTGCCGGTACATTAGCTAGAAGCATGGTTGTTACACAGAGGGAGCTGCCATGTGATAGATAGTACAGCTTCGGTGCCCATAAATGCTTGAGTAAGTAAAACAGTTTCAAGGTACGGGTAGATTCAGCTGGAACCAAATTAGTTGAATCTTTTGACTGGAATTTTGTGACATATTTTGTTTGAAAAGAGATTTCTGTTAAATACCCATTAATATTTCAATCTGTAGTTAATTCATGATTCTATGTTACTTCTTAACTGTCAGAATGTCTTAGCGATAAAATTAAATTTGCAGTAGACAGAGTTAGACAAACTTAAAACCAGATTTTAAGAACATGGGTACAGGCCTTTATTTTTAAAACAGTATATTTAAAACAATATAGAAATTCTCCTCCATGCTCTGTGCCACAGCATGAGCTAAGATACCAAACCCTGTATTTCACCTTGAAGAACTACTGTGTTCATCTTTTTGAAAATAGAGTCAGCCCTAAGGCCCCAGGGATGTTTTAGTTAACACTGAATATATAAATGACAAAATTCTTTTTCTAACCTAAAATGTTTTTTTAAAGTAGACCATATTAATTATACCCCTATGTCTTTCTACTTCCTGTCTAACATAACTTAGGATTCTATACATTACTATATATGTAGGAAAAATTCCCCCCAAGATGTATTAAATAAAAAAATAGTCCTAAACTCCAGCAATATAACTTTGTATGACTTTAGCGTAAAAGAATAAAAGCCACAATTATATTTTATGGCATTAATTAAGCTTTCTTTCTCCCCTTAAGATCTAAAGTTTATTAGGGATTTTTTAAAAGAATAATAATAAAAGCAATGGGTGCTAACATTTAATGAGTGCTCACTGTGCCAGACACCATTCTAAACGCTTTCTTATATACTTTGAAATATTGTATTAAATCGTAGGTCCTAAGCATGCAAAAACATAAAACTAAACAGGGACATAAGTAATGGATCCACTGTACATTGGTAGAGTTATTTTGTGAGGCAGTTTGACAGTACAGATCTTCACATTAATTCTCCTTCCTGGGAATTGATTCAAAAGAAATAATTCAGAGTTGAGGAAAATCTACAGGCATAAAAGTATTCACTAAAGCGTTAATTATAGTAAAAAGCTGGAAAGAGTCTGAATACCCAACAACAGAATCATAATTAAAAGTAGATAATGCTATATTAACTTGAAGGAATATTGTAGTCATTAAAATGAATAATATGAAGACTGAAGCAAAATAGAAAAATATATTCAGCTTAAGCTTATAAAGTTAATTATGATTATAAGTGTATAAAAATACTGAAGAAATTTGAAGTAAAGAAAAGTTATTTTAGAGTGATGAGAATATAGGTAATTTTTTCTTAATATCTTTTAATAATGTAATGTTTTTAAAAAATAGTCTATTATTAAACCTGAAGTCATGTTACTGTCTGAAGATAATCTGTTCTACTCTGAAGTTTTATATCTATATAACCAAGTTTGGAAGAAGAAGAAAAACAAGTTTATTAAAATAGAAAAACCTAATAAATAAACCTAAGGGAAGTATGCTATCAGGTATTTCCTTTGCTAGAAAACAACTTGACAGGTAATTTTTTCATAGTTATTTTCTTAACATTACCCTGAGCAAGCTTACCATTTCCTGTGGTTCTTTGGTGGTGAATTCCATTTCTAAGGCCAGGATCCAGGAAGCAAGGTGACAACAGTCTTTGCTTGAATTTGAAATATTTGTATATTATGTAATCCCTCTTTTAATCTGGCTTTGTACTTCAGAAATCCTTAAGAATGGGCTAATTTTAGTAAAACCTTATTGTTCTTACCAAATTGATTGTTCTCCTAACTGTGCACAGGTTACAGCAAAACATGATTAATATTTAATTAGTATTAATTAATAATTAGTATTTAATTGATAAAGACGTAGTGCTGATAGCTAATAGTAATTAAGACTAAGGACATACTTTGGCTTTTAAAAAATGTATATAACATAATTATATATACATGCCGGGGGTGCCAAAAAAATGTACCCAAGTGGACACTTTGGTCAACGGTGCTCAAGCAGTAGTGTGCCAGGCGCCTGGTCATATCGTGTTCTGTTCTTTCTTAGCACTGCCCTGCTGCTCAGTGGTTACCATCTCCATTTTGTGGATTAGGAAACCGATTCACAGAGGGGTAAATTGTTTCCTTAGGGCCATACTAGCAAGTAGAAGTCAGAGCCAAAATACCCTGCTTCCAAATCTTGCCTCTTCTACCAAGAGAGGAACCACTTAAGGGAAGCCGGAAGCTGTGGGACCTTGTTCATCTTTCTGTGACACATGATTGTTTTGAAAAGTACTTTTCCCTCTGAACTTTTCCCACTCTTTTTAGCGCCCGTAATTCTGAACGTGGGGTAAAGCATGTCTTGGCATTTTCCCAGCGTTTCTTTTCAGTGAATAGTTTGTCGTTTTCCCTTTTTCAGCCACCCTCACTTCCGCCCCAGTCCGGGGAGCAGGAGATGGAATGGAAACTGAGGCGCCCCCAAAGTCTGAAGTCTCCTCTGGAGGCCACCCCGTAAAGCGCCACGTGCTTCCCAGCCCACGAAAGAAAGCCATTCCGTCAGAAAGCCCAGGGGTTCTGCAGCTGGGGAAGGTTCTCGCTGAGAAAGCAGTGGAAGTCGAAGCTGTGAGGATATTAGTTCCCAAAGCTGCTATAACCCACGTGGTCTCAAACAAAACTGCAAAGGTTAAGTCCCTAGGACATCAGAAAGGAGAGCTCCTCGGTCAGTCAGAGGGAGTTGATGAGCCCAGGAAGGAACGAGCAGGCGTGAAGAATGTACTGGAAAAGCTCAAGAACTCTGAAAGGAGGTTACTGCAGGACAAAGAAGGTCTGTCCAACCAGCTCCGAGTACAGACAGAGGTGAGAACCGCCTCAGTGGCTCTCAGGAGGGAGGACTGCTCTTTACACCTGGCCCTTCTCAGCCTGCAAGCTGGAAAACTACATTTCCTCTTGGGAAAGGAGTTGGCATCACTGTAGCTTGTCATCTGAAGTGCTTCCTCTTAAATTTCACGTTTTCTCTCAGCGCCTCTGGTGGAACTAGTAGACGAGTATGTTGGGACTTGTCCTCTAAACCAGGTTGAAGATGCAAGCTTGAGGGCTTTGGACAAGACCAGCGGTCAGTTGTAAAGGAGGTTACAGTAATAAACTTCCGGACCAAGGCTTGACCAAGTCAGGCTTTGAGATGGACTCGTTAGCAGCCCCTGTTTAAGGATCCTTAAATTCCAAGTATTTCTGCCTATGTATGCCCAATACTTGGAATAAAGCGAATGGTGGGATAGGTACTGGTATCAGCACTGTAAATGGATAACAGCGTATGGTGCTCGGTCGTGTTTCCTTACTCTACATCTTAGTAACCGCTGCCTTCCCCTCTGCTTCGTTTCCCTATTAGACTCGACTTTTTGCTAGACGGTAGTCTTTGGGACACTGTGTTTAGTGGTTCTTACCCAAATATATTTTAATACAGTTTTAAATAACTAATTTCTAAATATAAAACTAGTACCTATTTATTTGTAAATACGTCCTAAAATACAGAAAACAATGAAAATAATACCACCTTGAATCATACCATCCAGGTATAACTGCATAATTATATATATAAAGAGACAGAGTGAGTTTATTTTTGTCTTATAACCCACTTTTTTTAGTTATTAATTTTTTTTATGTCAGGATAATTCTATTACATCATCATTATTAATAGTAACAGTTTTCTTCAATGGCTGCACCATATACCAAAACCTACTATTGGACATTTATTTTTTAATTTTTTGCGTTTTTATTAACAGTGTAAAAACTGCTTTTAGATATCCTGAATAGCTTCCTTTGCTTCAATTCTTAAAAGTTGGAGTCCTAGGGCACAAAGAAATGAATTTGTAAATGTTGAATAAGATTTTTAAAAACACATAAAACATTTCTTTCAGACTATTTTTTAACAAAACTTAATTGGTTTTGTTTTCTAATTTTTTTCCTTTATGATAGTATTTGTATTCTTATTATAAGAGGCTCAGTTTATAACCAGATGAGCTACAAATATAAAGATTGATAAATTTGGTTAATATATGTACATTATGAAACTTACATATTTAATATCACTCTTTGATGTACACTTTAAGTCATGGAAGTCCAAATCACAAGCAAGTTTCTCTTGTGTTCATTTTGTTAGAGTCACTGAACTTCACATAAGCTTGTTACATTGGTCATGTGCCTTCTAGGTCAATCGTGAGTTAAAAAAGTTGCTGGTGGCTTCTGTTGGGGATGACCTTCAGTATCACTTTGAACGTCTAGCCCGTGAGAAAAATCAGCTTATTCTAGAAAACGAAGCCCTAGGTCGAAACACAGCGCAACTTGCCGAGCAGTTGGAGCGCATGTCCATACAGTGTGACGTGTGGCGAAGTAAATTCCTCGCGAGCAGGTATTTCCTATTTTCAGTAGTATTTCATTGCTGTCAGATTTTTGACCCATAACACAAAGTAGATTGCAGTGTGAAAAATGCTGACTCAGGTTGTTAATGTACTTCCTATGTTATTCAAGATGCGAACTCTCCCTCCTGTGATGGTCACACAATCTCCCTCAGTGGAGAAGTGATAGCATAAGGACCCGCCCTCATTCCACAATTCTAGGTTAGGACTCTTATCTGAGATGTCACTCCTACTACAATATTTAATACCGAAACAAAACTGTAAATTCAGACCCCTAGGAAATATTAAACTCACAAAAATCCAAATTATTTTCCCCATCTCTGTAGAACTCCAATATCATTGCCACTCCGTAAGATAATATTATTTGTCCTTCGTGCTCTGTCCTCAGAGTGTTTAACTATATAATAGCGCTTCCCAACCCTTTTCTCTCCGTGCACAAATAGAAAATGATAGCATTTGTGCGGCATACTGGGGGAGGCTTCTGTCCAGCCGGTGGCAGCCCCGGGCTCTAGTCCAGGCCCACAGACACACTGGCAGTCGGGAACGTTGCTGTACGTTATGATTCTTCGTCTGTTTATCCCTCCTTCTCCCACGTCGAGTTACTGGGGAACAGGGTCTGGTTGCCACCCCGCTGTGTGTGTCCCAGGCTTAGCCAAGTGCTTCACACATAATATGCTTAGTGACCGTTGATTTAAATTCAGTCATCTGGAGATTTCTCACAAAACACCACAGATTTCCAGGCAGTACTTTAAGAATCACTGATTGTGGTGAATAAATTTTCAGGAAAGTGTTTCTTCATGTCTTAATATCTGTGATACTTCCTAGTAACTAACTACTCTCTTTAAAATCCTTTTTTTTTTTTTTTTTTGAGGGCAGTGTCACTGGCGCTCATATGTGGGACCGAACTGGGGCCGCTGGCTTCCCAGGCCAGCGCTTAACCACCGCGCCACTCGGCCGGCCCCGTTAAATTTGTTTTCTGATTGTGCTAGTACAGGTTGCTTTTTGGAGAAATGAGCTTACTGTTTATTGTCTTAGAATGAACATTAATTAAGTTAATTCTCAGAATTAAGTCATGCATGTGTTATACAGATTATTGCAATATGTAACTTTTTTAACATCCTGATCAAAACTGATAGTAACATTCTAAGGACAATAAAAATTATACTTAATTGATATTTAGTTGATTTAATCATTCAATGTCAAAATTGGTTTCATATTAAGGAATTCAGTGGTGGCTATGGTTTGAGATTTTTAATTTTAGTTTTACGATTTTCAGCTAAATAAACATACTTAAAATTTTGCTTCCATTCCATCAATAGGGAACTGGTTAAATAAATTTTGGTACATCCAATTGGAAGAAAATTTGAAGCTGTTTTTTGTTTTTTTCTAAAGGGAATGAGATAGCTTTATATGTACTAATATGAAAAACTCACCAAGATAAACTTTTAGGTGAAAAAAGCAAAATATAAAAAAAGTTTGTATTAAATAACCCCTTTTTTTGTTAAAATTGATATATTTATTTATAACACATACTGTTATTTTTAATATACAAAATTATTTTTTCTGGAAAAATGTGTATAAATCTTGGTTACCTACAAAAGAAGGGTGGGGCTGGACAGGAGGAAAGACTTAGTTTCCCTGTTAGAGAAGCCTTTCTATAATATTTTTCTTATAGCAAAGAGGTAATTGGGTAGTAGGAAAATATCACATTTTTGTTTTCCTCTAAAATTTTCTGTATTTAAAACATTAGTGTTATTTTTTTTTTTTAATTTAATAAATCTGGAGTAAGATTGAGGTAAATTCCAAAAGTCACTATGTAAGGAAAGTGAAAGAACCATTTCCTTTTTCATTTTGTAAAACGGACATTTTAATGGAATCCCTTTAATGAGTTCTCAGCTCGCAAACATTTTAAATGCTTTTTAGTGAAGATTGAAAAATGGAAGTCATTTGACTATGTGAAATCTTCCTTGTAAGCTTTTGAAGGTAACAGTCGCACAGGTAGTAAGTATATCCTCTTTTTTGTACTGTCTGATTCTCAGAGGGTTTACATGTAAGATTTGCATCACTTCCAGGGTCATGGCGGATGAGCTGACCAGCTCCAGGGCGGCTCTGCAGCGTCAGCACCGTGATGCCCAGAGCGCAATTCAGGATCTCCTGAGCGAACGCAAGCAGTTCCGTCAGGATATGAGAGCCACCCAGAAGTATGGCACCTGTTTACATCTTGAACTCTTCCACTTTCTCCTGCAATTTTTGTTATGATGATAGCTCTTCAGTGTATCTACAGTTAATAACTTACTGAGCATATACTTTAAGTAGCATTTCAAAATAAATGCCCAGGAGAGGGAGGAAGAGTAAAAAATTAGAAGATATGCTTCAGACCTTCTTCACTGGGGAGAGAATTAGTTATATCTATAATAGAAGAACTCGATTTAAAAGTCGTTTTTGGTTATATTTGTAGCACTTTTGTAGAATTTTTGGTTGAAGTCAAAAAGTGTACCTGTCTTTCCTTTGGAAGGAGCTCTTTTTGAGGACCATGCTACAGTAGTAGAGCATATTTTCAAGTCCATATGCCCCAGAACTATCAAAATTGATGCTCTTCCTTAAAAATGCTTTGTACTTTTATATAATTGTTTCATTGCAAATCAAGTCAGTGAAGGCCAAAGAGGAAATCATAGGGGAAATTGGACGAATGAAAACACAATATAACAAAAAATCAGATTTTGTGGGAGGCAACTAACATGGTATTTAGAGGGAAATTTATAACTTCCAGTGCTTAATTTAGAAAAGAAGAAGTAAGATCTCATCAGTAATCTAAGCTTCCTCCTTAAGAAACACAAAGAGCAAATTAAGCAAAAGAGAAAAAGCAATAAGGACGAGAGCTGAAATAAATGAAATAGAAAGCCCAATGCTGGTCCTTTGAAAAGATAAACTTAGGAGACCTCAGTATAATCAAGGGAAAAACAAAAAGATACACATGACCAGTATCAGAAATGAGAAGGAGGGGGGTACACTACAGATTCTGTAGACAAAACAGATAACGAGGGGATGTTATGAACAACTGTATGCCAATAAATTCAACAACTTAAATGAAATGGACACATTCCTTAAAAGACACACCACCAAAGGCTACTCACAAACAGATAACCTGAATAGGTATAATGTATTAACACAATTGTATTTGTAGTTAAAACCTTCCAGTAAAGGAAACTCCAGGCCTAGATGGGTTTACTGGTGAATACCAGCAAACATCTAAGGAAGAAATAAAACTAAATTTACACAAACTCTTCTGGAACATAGAGAAGTAGGGAACAATTTCCAACTCATTGTATGACGTGAGCATTATCTTGATACCAAAACCAGACAGAGACATTGCAAGAAAACTATAGACCAATATCTCTCATGAACATAGATGCAAAAATCCTTAACAGAGTTTTAGTGAATCAGATCCAACAATACACCATCAGGCACTGCATGAAGACACCTTGGTCAGTGGCGGACGGACCTGTGGCTGTCCCCTAAGACTAACGGAGCTGAAACACTCCTATCACCTAGGGAGGTGATAGCCAAATGCATTACTCACTGTGTGGTGATGCTGGTGCAAACAAACTTACTGTGCCGCCAGTCGCATAAAAGCACAGCACATACAATTACATGCAGTCCATATACTTGATCATACAGGGCTGTATTGCTGGTTTATGTGTTTATGACACTGCACTTTTTATCATTTTTTAGAGTGTACTCTTTCCACTTCTAAGAAGTTTGCTGTAAGACAGTGTGCCGTGTTATGTGGGAAGCAGCCTCACACATCTCGTGTCTCCTGATGGCATCATTTTCTCTGTGTTTGATCTAATCTCGCGTTGTTTTGTACAGTAACCTGCTGTACAGGCTGGGAGCCCAGGAGCAGTCGGCTGCACCCTCGCCTAGGTGTGCAGAGGGCTGTTCCACCTAGGTTTGTGTCAGTGTGCTCTGTGATGTTTGCACAACGACGAAATCACCTAAGGACACATTTCTCAGAGGGCACCCTCATCGTTAAATGCATGTGACTGTATAAAAAGGTTTATACTTCACGTCCCAGTAGGCTTTAGCCCAGGAATTTTAGGTTGCTATATCATTCAAAACTGAATTGATCTAACTCGCCAAAAAAATACCATATGGATACCTCAATAGATGCACAAATCAAATCAGTAATTCTATACCACTAAATAAGTAGTATACTTATAGTATATTTATATTGTAGTATACTAGTATATTTTACCAATACTAAAATATGAGAACAAAAAACAGATCTGTTTGTTGAGTGACTTCCAGATAGTAATCTAATAAATTGCTAAGTGCATTTTGTAGTCTAACTTATTGAACTCTGAGAGAAAGATATGGGAGAAAGATAATTTCAGAAATGCATTTCTCACTCAGGTCGCAGTCCTGATTTGTCTCTTTTATCCTCTCGCTGATGTTCAGTGTTCGCGTGTGTTCTCTGCAGGTTATTGGAGGAGCTCGTGGTCTCCCTGCAGTGGGGGAGAGAGCAAACCTACTACCCCAGCACCCAGCCTCACAGCACAGCAGAACTAGCAGTGACAAATCACAAGCTGGCAAAAGCAGTAAATTCCCATCTTCTGGGAAACGTTGGCACTAATGGCCAAAAAAAGACCCCATCAACAGTTGAATTCTGCAGCACCCCAGCAGAAAAAATGGCCGAAACGGTAAACTATTTCTTTGTGTGGACCTTCTGACGTCAGGCAGGGTGGCGTGTGCTGACGAGAGCTGGGCACGGGGAGCCCGGAGGGAGGGCTCTAAACCTGGTTCCCGTGCTGAGGAGAAAATGGCTTCCTCCTCTGGGCTTTACTCTTCTGAACGTTATTTCTCTGTTCTTAGGGAGAAAAATGTAATGTTTTGAAAGGGCCTAGTTTTTAGCTACTGAATCATTGGTAATCCTTTTCTTGAGCTCATTTTGATATGAAAACTATGTAGAATTTTTAATGTAGTAACCGTGGGTAGATCATAGATTACTTCTGATCTAAGAAATGATCTGTTAATTCCCACACTTAGATGGCACTGTGCCATCTACAGCAGAATCTCATAGGGTAGATGTGGTACCTACAGCCCTGGGTGAATTCAGGGTTCACATAGGTTACGTGTCAAATACTACGGGGCTCCTAGTTCTGTGACGCGACCACGTTCGCCTCCATTCCACTTCAGTTCCAATCCCTGTGATCCCAGCTTAGGCCTTGGTAGTCACTGGAGCTCACTGTTCCGCTTTTAAAATCTTCAACTCAGCACCTCGCCATGATCTGTGGTCTCAACTCCTTTTCTTTCCAGCTCTGATTCTGTGTTCTGATTACCCCCGTCCTTGGTCACATCGTCATTTTTATTCCCTTGGCCCCTGCATATTTTTCTTCAGCTCACCGCCTGGCTTCTCTTCCTGCCACAGCTTGCCTAGATGCCACTCTTTGGTGCCTTTGTTCCTTGTCCTTCTCTCGGGTCCTGACAGTTCAACTGCTCGCCTTCTCTGGTTTCTATGCTCATTAGACCACCAACTGACAGAGAAAATTCCCTAAGTCTTTTGGGGCCCCCTGTGATACTTGGACGCCTACCTGGATGGCCACCAGCCTTATGTACATTCCTCTCGCTGGAACAGATGTCCCTCCTCCTCTCCAAAGCTCAGCTCCCCTTTAGGCTCAGCAGGCCTCCCCCAACACTTACCCTCCTCTCTCCTGGCTCTTTGTTTTGGCTTAAGAACATGCGTAAGTGTCCCATCTAAAAAGAAAAATCATCCCTCTACCCGAAGTTCTCTGCAGATGGCCTCGTACCTCCCCTTCACAACCAGGAATTTTGGACGAGCTAACCATACTTGTTTCTACTCACCTCCATCCATTCCTCAACTGCTGCCATCACTTATCCCAACAGACTCTCGGCTCCATTGTTCTCACGAAGGACTCCTATTGAGGTCATGAATGTTTACATCCTCCATTGTAGTACATTTGACTATAGCAGGCACTCCTTCCTTGAAACTCCCCTGACTTCTGTGACATTACTCCTTCTTGGCTCTCATGCTACGTCTCTGAATTCCTCTTCATAACCTTTTTCCTCCTTTAGGTCTTACGGTCCACAGGAATCTGTTCCCCATGCTCTTCAGACTTCCTTAGTTTCGGAAACACCACGCTTTCCCAGCCCTTTGCCACTTCTGTGACCATGCTTTCTCGGTATTGGGGTAAGTGGCACCCCTTTCCACTGCCCACCTTTGAGCCTTTCCTCATAGAACAGACTCTATTTTCTCTTGGGAGTACCCTATTCCTATAGCTTTATTCATGTGACTTTAACTGAGTTTTTAGTTAACTGACTTTCTGAGTTCAAAAGACATGTAGCTGGATAGCCCATGTTTGTCCCCACAGACAGCTAAAAATAGAACTATTCCTTTTCTCCTTGGCTTTGCATTTGTAGTCTCCCCACTACCAAAAAAAAAAAAAGGAGGAAAGGAACCTGCCTGTTCTCCTGTACTCCCTATCTTAGTGAGCTATGCCTACTGCGTAGGGATGTTTTCAGGATTCAGTAGAATAATGCAGATAAAGCCACAGCAGCTTCCAGTATAATTTCTCGTGGTAGCTATCATTTTTGGTATTTCCTCCATCCTCCTAATCCTGTTGGTTTTACACATCCTACCAGTTCCTTCTAATTTATCCCCTCTCTCAAGTTCAAACACTGACCTCCAGCCACAACTGCTGCCAGTGGCTGCCTCACCAACATCCCTCTTGCTTTTCACCTGCCTCTAGGCCCTCTTGTACTGCCAGAGAGTTATTTCAGAAATGCCAGCCCCTCAAAAACTACCAGTCCATTTATCTTGTACTGCTGTTCACACAGGTCCCAGTCCCGTTACTGAACCTGAATTTTTTCATATTGTATGGGATTTTCATAACCTTCACTCCATCTTCCCTACTCAAGTATCATTTCCCTGATGTCCCACAACAAACACGCTCAGCTCGCATTCCGGCAGCAGACCACTGGTTATTTCCCAGACATGTCCCTGTGGCTCACGCCTCTGCCTCGACTGCCTTTCCCGCACCTCGATACCTTTAAGAATTGGCCCTTCCTGAATCTCACTGGCAATCCCAGATGTTCCTTCCTCCTGGCCTTCATTGCATTTTGTACATACACTTATTACAGCTCTTCAACATGTTAAATTGTAATTATCTGATTCTCCATCCCCCAAACTATAGGTTTTTTAGGGGTGGGGACTATGTCTTATGTTTCTTCAAGGTCTGGTTTCATCCTTTGCACATAGTAGGTACTGAGCTCTTTACTAAATCACTCAGTACCTAAAGCTAAACTCATCTTTATCCTTTCTGTTCTTTCTGGGGAAATGGTGTCACTGCCGGCAGCGTCTGTTATAACTGACCACTGCTTCTGTCTTTCCCTTGGCTGTGGAACCACTGCTTTTCACAGTTCCTTTCCAATTGTGGTGCCTGCCTCCTTTGCACCGTAACCCATCCTCATCACATGGTGATGGTTGGGAGAATGTGAACATGAGAAACAGGAACTCTGAGCCAGTCACCATGTTATCCTCGCCCTTACTTGGAGAATTTTTTCAACCCAAGAGTTCCTCCTGTTGTGAGTCTCAGAAAAGGAAACAGATGAGGGAAGTCAGAGCAGAAGAATTAGGAGAGCATGGTGTCCACGACACCCAAGAAACGAGAACACGGTAGTTCCTGTGTATACTGCCCATAGATTAGAAAAAGAGAAATGAGAAGCCACTGACGTGACACGTGATCGAAGACTTTGAAATAGGATTCAGTAGAAGAACGAAGGCAGAATCCTGCTTCCAAAGAGTTGAATGGAAGACTGAAGATAGTGAGTACTTTTTGGTTACAGATAAAAATTGACATCACTTAAGTTTGAGTTGATATAATCTGATTTTCTTCTAGTTTTCATGCTTTTTCATGAGTATCATAAGAGAACATTAATTTCTAAAAAAAAAAATAGGTAAACTAGATAATGTAATAACTAGACATCATTGTTAAATTTAGAGCTTTTTGAAAAAAGAGATACCTTCTCTAATCAAATTCATCATTCAGATGTTACTTTCTATGGCAGTTACATATTAATGAAATGGAATTTTATAGGTAGTTATCCATCACGAAAACCAAGGGCATTTACTGCATACATCTGAAGTTCTTCTTTTCCTTAGGTTCTACGCATTTCGGACCCGGTCACCTGTACTGAAAGCTCACCTGATGATCCATTTGCTGAGCCTCTACCAACCACCTTACTTGCTACAAAGAAAAATATTGGCCGATTCCATCCCTACACTAGATACGAGAACATCACTTTGAATTGCTGCACTCACTGCCAGGGAGAACTCATTGTCCTTTAGCAGCCAGACGTCAGAGGCAGGCCGCAGGCACTTGCTGGTTACCTGGGACTCATTATCATTTGGGAGCCAGGGGTCTTACACTGCTGGAAGTAATCTCACTTTCTGTTTAAGTACTCTGTATCTCCAAAGATGTCTCATGTACAACTTTCTGAATAAATATCTCAGGGTAAGGAAAGAAGGAAACTGTGCAGATATAGTTAAAGAAGAGAATGCTTTTCAGGCATCACATGATGCTTTACCTAAAGGACTCTGAAAGAAAACAGTTGTATATCTTTCAGGCTCTCGGTTACTGTTTATCTTGCTGTATATTTTATATGAGCAGATTAATGTAATAATGTAATCGAAATCAAGGATTGGCCATGGGTCCTATGCAGCCACAGCCACTCATTTACTATTGTCCACAGTGGGTTTTTCTCAGTCTAACAGCAGAGCTGAGTAGACGAAATGGCTGCAAAGCCTAAAAGATTTACTGCATTGCCCTTTACGGAGAAAGTTTTCTGATCCCTACTCCAGAGTAATAATAGCTGGTGAGGGCTGGGGAGGGAGCATCCTTTCTTTTTTCAGGCTACAAAGCAAAGGAGGCTATGGAAATACTATAGGTGAAGGGACTAATCTTTTAAAAGTAAATGCTTTATGTTAGGAAAATTACAAATGTTACAGTCGTATTGACAAGTAAAATATGTGCCCATGTTGGTTTTGTGCAGGGGATTCCATATTTTGCATGGATGTAACTTGCCATATATAGAAAAAACATTCTAAATATTGAGCTCATTTTGGCAAATGCAACACAACAGGAATATCCAATTTGATATTTATAAAATATGATGGAGAAAATAGGATCTTTCTAGAACATTATATGAATTCAAACATGCAATTCCATCAATTAATTTATAATGTAATACCTATTATTATTTATTTTTGATGGACAGTCACAAAACACTCTTTACAAGCCTTTAAAAATATCCAGAGGTTTATACCAAATACACTGATGAGTTGCAGAAGTGCCTGCCTTTCAATAGAGAAATCTTCAAAAAAAACAAATCTGATCAAAGAATATATTTTAATGTTAACTTAATAATTTTTTTGGTCTGATTCATCTGAGTGCTATTTATCATATTAAGTGACAATAAATTGATCTATCTTCTTTATTTTCAATATTGATTTTTCTCCCCCCAGAATGTCTTCATCTACCTTATACTATTCACAATTGATTCTTTAGCCTTTCCTTTTTACTTAGTATAAAACTTAGAAGAAAACATAGAGGAAATGCTTCATGACACTGGATTTAGCAGTGATACCAAAAGCACAGGCAACGAAAACAAACAAAAACTAGATAAATTGAACTTCATCCACATTAAAAACTTTTGTACATCAAAGAACAATGTCAACAGAATAAAAAGGCAGCCCACAGAATGGGAGAAAATATTTGCAAATCATATATCTAATAAGGATCTAGTGTCCAGAATAAAGAAAGAACTACATACAACTCAACCAAAAAACCACCCAATTTAAAGATGGGCAAAGGACATGACATGAATAGACATTTCTCCAAATACGATATACAAATGGCCAATAAACACATCAAAAGATGTGCAACACCACTAGTCATTAGCAAAATGCAAATTGAGCACTGTACCACCTATTAGGATTGCTATTACCAAAAAAACCAAAATACCAAAGGCAAAGACGTGGAAAAATTAGAACCATTATGTATTGCTGGTGGGAATGTAAAATGGTACAGCCACTACTGAAGACAGAATGGCAGTTCCTCAAAAAATTAAGCGTAGTTACCATATGATTCAGGAACTCCACTTGTAGGTAGACAAAAGAATTGAAAGCAAGGACTCAGGTGTACACCAGTGTTCACAGCAGCGTTTTTCTCAATAGCCAAAAGGTAGAAATAACACAGGTGTCTTTTGTCGGATGAATGGATAAGCAAAACGTATATGTATGCAATGGAATATTCAGCATTAAAAAGGGATGAAAATCTGACATGCTACAGCATAAATGAACCTTTTAAAACATTACACTAAGTGAAATAAGTCAGAAACGAAAGAACAAATAGTGTATGATTCCACCTAAATGAAGTGCCTGAAATAAATCATAGAGACAGACAGAAAGAAGAGTGGTTACCAGGGCTTAGGGGAAGGTAGAATAGGAAGGTTGGTTTCATAGGTGCAGGGTTTCGGTTTGAAATGACGAAAACTTATGGAGATGCAAAGTGGTGATGGTTGTACAGCAATAGAAATTACCGAATGCAATTGAATTGTATATTTTAAAAATGGTCAAATTTTATTTTATATATATTTTACCAAAAAACCCTAACAAAAATTATACACTTTTGTAACCTCAAATAGTATAAGTTAGTCTTCATACTTCATACTTTTAGCCACACACTTCTGCAATGGTTGATTTAAGAGTGTAATTAATAATAATAAAGATAATTAACAGACCTAAAGAGAAAAAAAGAAAAAGATCTCAAATCAACAACCTAATATCACACCTTAAGGAAGTAGTAAAAGAAGAGCAAACTAAACCCAACGCTAATGGAAGGAAGGAAATTGAAATTAGATCAGAAATAAACAGAATAGAAAAACAATACAGTATCAAGGAATCAAAAGTTGGTTCTTCGAAAAGATCCACTCAATTGACAAACCTGTAGGCAGACTGAAAAAAGAAAAAGAAGATGCAAATAACTAAAATCAGAAATGAAAGTGGGGACATTACCAACTTCATATAAATAAAAAAGGA
Organism: Aselliscus stoliczkanus; assembly: GCA_033961575.1. Taxonomy (NCBI): domain Eukaryota; kingdom Metazoa; phylum Chordata; class Mammalia; order Chiroptera; family Hipposideridae; genus Aselliscus; species Aselliscus stoliczkanus. Next base: position 58,708,922 of record CM066739.1, read on the forward strand.
ACAATTGCTCACCAACAAATTAAATAACCTAGATGAAATGGATAAATTCCTAGACATACAAGAATTACCAAAACTGACTCAAAAAAGAAACAAAATCAGAACAGTCAGACCTATAAAAAGTAGAGATTATTAAATCAGTACTCAGAAACCCCCAACACCAAGAGTGAATCCTAATGTCAACTATGGACATTAGATAATAAAGATGTGTCAAAGTAGGCTCATGGACTAATATGTACCACTTGGGTGAGGGATGCAGGTATTCGAGGAGGTTTGGGGAGGCAGGGAATGGAGGGTATATGGGAACTCTGTACTGTCTGCTCAGTTTTTCTGTGAACCTAAAACTACTCTAAAAAAGAAAGTCTAAAAAAGAAGAACCTCCCCCACAAAAGTCCAGGACCAGAAAGTTTCACTGGTGAAATCTACCAATTCGTTACAAAAGAATTTATACCAATCCTTCTCAGTCTCTTCCAAAAACTAAAATAAAATAAAATAGGAGGGGACAGGGAACACTTCCTAAGATATTCTATGAGGTGAGTACCGTATTGCTCTGATACCAAAGCCACACAGTGCTACAAGCAAAGAGTACTATGGACCATCATCTCATGAATATAGATGAAGAAAATCCTCAACAAAGTACTAGCAAACTGAATGCAACAGCATAGTAAAGGGATTATACACCATGACCCAGTGGTAATCATCTCAGGAATGCAAGGGTGGTTCAACATCAGAAAATCGGCCAATGTAATAAGCACATTAATAGAACAAAGGAGAAAAACCACATGATCATTCCACTCGATGCAGAAAGAGCACTTGATAAAATCCAATACACTTTCATCAAAACACTCAGAAAACAGGAATAGTAGAATAAGTAGAATAGAGACATAAGAATAAAACTTCCTCTGCTTCATAAAGTGCATTTATGGAAAACCCACAGCTGACATCATACTCGATGGTGACAGACTGAAAACTCTCCTAAGAACAAGACAAGGATGCCCACTTTCATCCCTACTATTCCACATTATACTGGAAGTTTTAGCCAGAGCAATCAGTCAAGGAAAAGAAATAGAAGGCATTCTGTTTGGAAAGGAAGAAGCAAAACTATCTCTGTTCACAGATATTATCCTATGTACAGAAAATTTCAAAGGATCTACTAAAAAAATCAAACGCTAATACCTTCAGCAAAGTTGCAGGGTACAACAATGCACAAAAAGCATTTGTTTGTGTTTTGAGTACACAACCCAAAAGGAAATTAAGAAAACATGTCTAGGGCCGGCCGAGTGGCGCAGTGGTTGGGAGCTGGCTTGGGACGCCAGTGGTCCTGGTTAGGATCCCACATGTGAGGGCCAGTGACACTACCCTCTTAAAAAAAAAAAAAAGAAAACATGTTGATTTGCAATAGAATCCAAAAGAATAAAATATGAATAAATTTAACCAAGGAGGTGAAAGACTCATACACTGAAAACTACGAAACATTGCTGCACTAAATGAAGACACCCGGTGTTTATGTATCCAGACGGCATCCAGACAGCGATACTACTGGAGGCAATCTACAGAGTCACGGCAATCCCTGTCAAAATCCCAAACTTTTAAAATAAAATGTTGCGGAGTGTTTAAATGTCAAATTGGTTCTTATCCTTAAGGATAAGTTTAAACAACACAAAACCTAGACAGTGCAATGTTAAATGGCCTGGTGTCTGATCAAAGTGCTGTAAGAAGCTGGGACAAGATTGAAGAGTTACCTGTGTTTTCGAATATAGGTCAAGTGATTAAGATACAAATACCCAGTTGATCATAACCTTGTCTCTTGAAGCTTTGATGCGACTCCCATGGTGATTCCCCACTCTCCATCCCAGTTGTACAGCTACCTTTGGCCTCTGCCCTTCGAATGCCTGCACATATCATGGGTACCCTTCCTCCACACATCCGATCCCTATATAGTCTTAAATATTCCACAAATGTCTACCAAGGTGTGTGGCTTTATAACTAAGAGAAAGGCTTTTGCAATCACACACATCACCCTGTGAGCAAACAGCTCACCTCTGGTTTCCTCATCTGCAAAACAAGACTGGCAGGGTTGTTAAAAGCAATATATCAAATTATTCACGTAAAGCATTTACAACAATGCCAGGCACACTGTAAACTCTCAATAAGAGAGGCCTAATTTACATACCTGAAACAGTATTATGTACGATTGTTACCTTTAAAAAAAAAAAAAAGAAAAACCCGTGGAAGTTGGCCTATCCTATTCTTAGCTTGCCACAGCTATTTAAATTCAAAGCTGATAGAAATAGGACGTAGTATAAAGGCCTTGCGCCAGGCTTGTTTCAGAGGTCACTCCTCCTGCCTTATGAGATGTTCTACTGGAACTTTTTAAAATGATGATAGGTACTAAGAATAGAAATATGTCCCTTTCTTAGGTTTTTTTCTAAGGTACTAAGAATAGAAATATGTCCCTTTCTTAGGTTTTTTTCCATGTAGAAATGTTAAAACAATTTAGAAGTAAAGGAATGTAGAGGTCATTTGTTATTCAATTTGTTGCCTGGACTAAGAGATGGTATAACACAGTCCAAAACTGCAAGAGAAGAAATTTATTTTGTTCTAGTGTTAAAAGAAAAAAAAAAAGATAAATTCACTGTCAACATCACCAAAAGATATGTACCGTTTCTATAATTTAGAGTATCACCAAAGCACACAGACCATAAAAAAATGATATCCAAAATTCTGAGGATAGCAGCTTCAAAATGAAGTATTTAATAGATACCTTCAGTTGTAATCATCAGTGAAACGAAAAGGTCTGGCTTCTGACGAGTTATAGAGCTGGTTCTGGAACTGTTTAGAGCGCTTTGCTTCTCGTCGGAGCTGTCGGGCTCTTTCTTTGACAGTTTCTTGCTCCAACAGTTTTTCTATCTGTTTCCTTCTTAGCCATCTGTAGAAAGAGACATCAGAACTGGTGACATCAACATAAAGACACTCTTCATGGTATAAAATTATTACTCCAGAAAATGAAAGGAAATGGAATTTCTTTACATTGAAATGCTGTAGTCACAACCCAAATTATTGAAGTATTCACTGAAAAACTTCAGGCTTATACCTTAGGCTCATGTAATAAAGTATAGTTACATTTCGTATCGGATGTTTGAAATTAATTTTGTCTTATGAAATTGACAACATAATTTTTTTTAGTAACAAACACAATATTATCTATGTGGTATAGGTCCTATACTTTTTTTAAAAATATGGTTTTCTAAGCAAATAAGTATTTGATAGATTCCAAATTACTTATTTTTTTGCAACTAGCTATATTCTAAAACTTAACCAGGTTAGGATGCTGGCATGCATAAATGTCGCCTTGCTTTCCTTGGCAGGGAAAGTATAGAGCTCTTGCTTACAGAGTATAAAATAGTTCTTCTTTAAAATGGAAAAATAAGTCTAACCATAAAAAAATTTTAAAAAAGGTGAAGGAAGAGTCCACATTCTAACAAATTTAAGAAAATAATTGTTTACACATATATCTAGTATGTCAGTGCGTATGTGTGTGTGTGTCTATATGTGTGTGTGTGTGTGTATATATATACACACACACACACACACACACACACACACACAAATACAGACGGTGCCAAAAAATGTATACACATTTTAAGAGATATATCTATATAGCAGTAGTTTACTGTCATCAGAAGTGTCTGGACGCTGATGGGAACCACTTTGAGTACCTCTTGTGATTGCAGAAGTCAAACGTGATTATATATTGAGTATTACAATTTTAATACAGTTTTTTCCTTTCTTAAAACGTGTATACATTTTTTTGGTACCCTCTGTACATAGAAAATTATATATATATGTAATTACATATATGTAATTTTTTCAGAAATATACTTAAACAACTAAATAATTGTATTAGAATAAAAGAGACAAGAAAGCATAACCCAATGTTATGTGGTTCTGAATCGGACACCAGTTTGAGCAAATTAACTGTAGTCATTTGGGGAGTCAACTGGAAAAAACAAACGGCTATGGGCTGGATATAGACGATGTCATTGATGAAATAAGCAGATTGCAGCACAGTTTATAAGTATGATCTCAATTTCTACTTTTAAATTATAAGTACACAGACATATCTAGAGGATATGGTCCTGACAGCAGTGATTTCGGGGCCATGAAAATGATTTTTCACCCTCCAGCTCCACAATGCACAATTACTGCTTTCATAATAAAGGGTTATATAAGGAAAGGAAGGAGAGAGGGAGGAAGGAGGGAGGGAGGGAGGAAGGAAGGGAGGAAGGTGAAGCAACCAAAAAACAAAAGAAATATAGCAAAAAAGAAAAGTCAAACATAGGACTCAATATTCACTCCAAACCCCACAAGGCTTGGGGGCAAAATTATGAATGAAGCCAGAATTAGGATACAAGGTCTTACCCAGGTAACTGAAAAGAGATCAGGATTGCCTTAAATTACCAAAATATGTGCCCAGATCTCCTTTCATTTGGTCTAGGAGTCTACACATCTTCCTCAGCCTGGCTGCCTTTCTTTACAGAGGACTATGTAGGAGAGGCTATATAGCCACTCTTTGGTTCATTTCTCTAAGAAATGATCAAATGAACCAACAGACAAAGACATAAATAAATGAGAAGCTATTACAGGCTATCCATGCTGGTGCCATGAGAAACAATTTTCATATTGAAAACTATCATGAAGAAAAACTGGTATCGATATTCTGCAAAGTATGGAGCTAACAAATTTTCATCCATATTTTTTCAAGTGTGGATTTAAAACTGAACAGGTATGTAATGGTAGAGAGCACATATTTGGGGGCTTTTTCAAGCTTTATTGATTACATAACTGTTGCCTAGCAACTACCAACCTGCTTGCGTTACACACACACACACACACACACACACACACACACACACACACACACACACACTTGCCCCATGTCAAAAATGACAGATAAGGAAGTGTCCCAGGAAACCGGGACCCAGTGGAAATGATGTCCGTAAAACTTCCCTAAGGGAGCGTCCAGGAATGCTGGGGCCTGATGGAAAGATATCAGGCTGTCTCCCGTATCGGATGGTTTTACTATCCTTGGCGCCAACCCTGGTGTTGAGCGTGTGCAGGAAGGCACGGGGCGTGCTGGAATGCGAAGGGGCGCGGCGGGGAGATGGTCGGTGCGCACTGGCTCACAGCTGGGAGCAACAAATCTTTCCTCCTTTGAAGTTTCTCAGTAAGAGCTTGCATCGCCAGATGCGGGCCGGCAGTCCCTCTTAGAGACTGCCGCTCCCTTGGCCCCTGTTATATCATAATTCTGGTGCACTGCGTTTATTTCAACCCTTGCTGCCCTTCCCGAGTTTCACTGCTCTTGGTCGTGCAGGACGCGCCCCATAACTTCCTGAAAGGACCTGGAGGAAGGGTTAGGGGGGGCGCCCAGCCTCTGACTTACTGTTTAACTTCCTGAAAGGACCTGGAGGAGGGTTAGGGGGCGCCCATGGAGGAGGGTTAGGGGGGCGCCCAGCCTCTGACTTACTGTTTAACTTCCTGAAAGGACCTGGAGGAGGGTTAGGGGGCGCCCATGGAGGAGGGTTAGGGGGGCGCCCAGCCTCTGACTTACTGTTTAGATGCCCTTTCACCCCAGCCTCTGACTTACTGTTTAAATGCCCTTTCACGGCCTTCTGTGCCCTTAAGGAAGAATAAGAACTCCTCTTGTTTTCGAAGTTCTTCTGTCTTTTTTTCTTTCAGCTGCTCTTCATGCTTCTTTTTAAGCCACAATCGAAAAGCTTGGCGTGGATCTCTGCCTTCCTCCTAATTACAAAAACAAGGCTTGCTTAATTGAAATAAGTCCAAATGGCCTTTTGAGGCTCGCCTACAGGACCCTGCAAGAAGACGTCCCACTCACCCATTTTTCATAGCAGTGCCAACCTCATTACCTGCACCGCTGTCGTACAAGCCAACATGTGGCTGCTTAAATAACACTCAGCACCTCAGCCACATTAACTCTACCTCACGCACGTAAGAGCCGTTCGCTGGCCAATGGTTACTTTACTGAACGGCGAAGATACAGAACATTTCCATTATTGCAGAAGGTTGTGTTGGGCAGCCTTGTTCTAGACACGAGGACAAAAAGAGGTGATTGACTGACTGATTCATTGATATCTCAATTTCAAAGAAAAGTGTGGTAAGGAGAGAAAGTGGTAATGGGAAGGTGAGGACAAAGGATGGTATTTAAATAGAACTTGAGGGAGCAAGTTATGAGGCATCCGGAGAAAGAATATTTCAAGCACTGGTAGCAGTAAGTGCAAAGGATCTGAGAAGGGACTGTGTTTCGCATTTTCAATAAATAGCAAAGAAGCCAAAATGAAATAGCTGAGGGGCCGGAGAGTGTAAGATGAAGTCAGGGCTCAGAACAGGTTCACTCTTGTAAGCTATGGTAGGGACATAGGACTTGAATTTGAGCTGAGAGGCCACGGAGGTGTCTAAGCACAGCAGACACCATGTATTCCACACTTTAGAAGGTGGCTCACAATGGCTGCTATGTGGGAAATAGAATGGACTGGAGGCGGCAAGGCGGAAGAAGGGAGACCAGTTATTATCAGGCTTTTGCAACCGTTCAGGTAACAGGTAACAAACAGTGGCTTGGGTTAGGGTGCTGGGAATCTGGATATAGTACTTTGAAGATAGAACTGACAAAATTTGCTCATAGGTTGATGCAGGGTTTTATAATATGCTTTAAATGATTGTTTTTATTTTTTTTTCAGGATTTCTTTTTATAGTTTTATAAATCCAACCATATAAAATCAAACATTTCTGTATTTAAAAAAAAGAAACAAAAAACAAAAGGAGAAAAGTAACGCAGCAGATCTCTCAAAAAAGGAGTTTTCATAACACATAGAGTCCACACATATCAAAAAGAAAGAACCAATATTCTGAATAGAAATGTTGATGAAGGATTTTTCTTTGAAAATTCAAATAGCTCATAGATGTTCAATCTTTCTGAAAAAAACACTACAATCAAACAATACTTCCTATCTATCAGAATGCTAAAGCACACCTGAAAACACACTTCTTACTGCAGGTATGGGTGTGTGTGTGTGTGTGTGTGTGTGTGTGTGTGTTATCTTTGTCCTATTTGAATATCAAAGTTATACTACCTTGAAAAAATTAGTAGTTTTCTACTTTTGGTGCTATAAAAGTTTGAATAAAATAGGAATCATTTGATCTTCATGAGTTTTCTTAGAACAACTGTAATGCCACCTGCATGTCGCATCTTTTCGCAGGTCCAGAAAAAGTTCCTGGACCACTTTTTCTACTCCCCCCGCAGGTTCTTAGTCTGGTATTCAGACCCCATTCTGTAAATAAACTCGGCTTTTGTATCTGTAGGATTCTTACTCTACTATTCATGTCTTCCATTTGCTTTGCTCGCTGAACTCTCCTCATTTCTAGGACCTGCTGTCTTTTCTTTTGCAGCCATGCCTTAAAAGTCACGTCATTCTCCTTTTTCTTTTCTTTCTTCTTTTCTATTTTCCGTTGTTCTTCCTGGAGGAAAGAATGTCAAAAGACATTAATGGAAGATTTAAAAATCGAGTTAGAGTAGAGAGATATATTTTGAGATGTGAAATTAGAATTCTCTGCCCCTGAAAATTGGGCTTCCTTAAAAAAGCAAAACAAAACAAAACAACAGGGCCTCTAATTTGCTTAGGAAAAACAAGGAAAATTTTTCAAATAAATTAAACTGCTAAGATGAAGTCTACAATTCCACATATGTATGACACATCCACACTGTTTAAGAATTCCTTGGGTGTCTCCTTCACTTCCTAGGTTACTTTTGGTATGAAACTCGCACATTCAGGTTACTCTAAGCAGTCACTTAACTTCTCTGCATCTCACCTTTAAAATGAAAGGATATGACAAAGTCATCACTGAGACCTACTCTAGCTCTAAGGCGGGTCATTCATTATTGTGCTTTGCAAACCTGACAAGAAAGGGCCAAGGTAATCATGGTGTTTGTCCCATCAGTACACATTCTTAACACTTAACTGCCTTGTCTAACAATAGAAAAGCAAAACAGGCAAGCAATTATATTCAATGCTTTGAAGAGCTGTATTAATCTCTACTGCACTTGTGAACCATGAAAATGGCGTCTACTTTCTATCCAAGGCCCACTTGGGCTTCTCACCTCTCTCTTTAGCTTTTCCCTCTTGTGTTCGAGCCGTTTTTGCAGTTCCTTCTGTTGAGGGGAAAGGCAGTATGTTGAGGTCACTGGACACAAACTCACAGACTGTGGCCTGTGACTTGACTTCCCACTCGCCTTACTCGGGTCAGGGTTGGCAGCAGAGCTCGGACCCGTCTTGGGGTTGGGTGGTGGCAGAGGGAGGAAAGCCTGGGTCTCTTCTGCTGGGGAGCCATGAACCCCCGCTGTCGGCTCTTCTTCCCTGACACTACTGACAGACAAATTGGGAAACCCAGGCTGAGGTTCCTTTTCTGCGCCATCACCATTACAAATGGGGGGCAGGAAGCCCTGACTTTCAATGTCCTGTAAATTCAGAAGCTCAAACTTTCCGTCTCTCTCAACCAGAATCTTCCCGTCCTTGTTTTCTTCACAGCTTCCATCAGCAAATGACAGGAGCACCTTTTCTTGTCCAAATTTACTGGAAATACATAACTGTGACAGTTTCCCGGACACGTTACTCTCACTTTCAAAATAATTTTTGTAGTTATCAGCGTCTTCCAGCGGAGGGATTTCCAGGTCAACTAATTTGTCCTTGAACTTCAGCTTTCGCTCCCTCTTGTCATTCACGGGTTCTTGATTCTGGAGAAGCTGGTTGGCCTGTATAATTTTCTCCATAATGTACCTCCTTACTTCCTCATCCTCGTCCTCGTCCAGGTCTTTCTGGTTTTCCAGGCTGCTGGCTTCCTGGGAAGAGCTTTCACTATCTGAATCTGATACGGGATCCGAAGGCTGGCTGCTCGGCACAGAAATGAAGTCATCTCTTCTTGGGGAAACCTCGCCCTTCAGAGATGTGTCAGGATCAGAGAGCTGTCCGGCGTGCCCTGGCTCTGTTCCATTCACGTTTAATTCCTGGTTAATAGTCTCTTCATCCCCACAAGCCATCTAAAAAACAAAAAGATATAAGCTTCTCCTTTCAGTAAAAATTGAGTTGCTTTGTCCATTTATATGTAGAAAATCCAGAATGGCTTTTCATATTTTATATATTTTATGAACGTAATATATTTTATGAATGGGAAAATGTACGTGTTTTTTGCTCATGTTTCATTCGTAATATCCTAACTCATATTTACGACCACCCCAGTGCAAACAGATGTGGCAACAGCACATCAGGAAAAATTTAACTCTAAATTTGAATTTGATGTTACTATATTGTATAATGATATTTAAATTTTTTAATGCGAATGTACAAAAAGATAACTATAAATAACACAATATTATTTTAATATTTCTCCCTTTGTAAATTTTCCTCCCTTTACATTTTCAGAAGAATATTTTAAAAAATATTTTCTCCTTGAAACATTTGTATTCTTCAAAAAAGTATCTTTTTCCCCAAGACAGGTAAAGGTCACCATCTTTAGTCAAGTGTTTATCATTTTGAGGCTCATATAATCTCTTCAGATTATTAGTGCTGCTATTTTCTGCAGGACCTAAATCCAAATTCCAGATCAATTTTCACCTTCAGCTCCTATTTCTAGAAGAAAATAAAAAGTAAATGACCCTTTTCTTTTTTCTCTATATTCATTTCCCTGACGAATTGATTCACTCTTAAGGTTTTAAATATTAGCTGGAAAGCCATGTTTTTTGTTTTTCATTTATATTAAAAGTATAACCCCATGATTTTACCCAAGTTCATATACAGTAGAAATGAACTGTATTCATTGTCACTTTTGATGCAGTTATGTTATTTATTTATATTACATACATTATAAATTTTAAATGATAACTTTAGCTTTAGTAAGTGCTAATTAATCCTTGTTCTCTCACTAATTACCCCTATGTCTTAGGATACAACGTTTAAACTCTCTATGCTTCAGTTTTCTCCTCTGTAAGATGGGTATACTGGTGCTTGCTCCATGTACATCAAAGACATTTTCTGAGGCTTAGACGAGACAATGTATGGGAAACTCATCAAGAATTACAAAACTCTATGTTAATATCATTATTACTGTATGACTGCTGTTATATATACCTCTATTATGCTGACACCACTTTTTTCTTTTTCGTTAATTAACCACTCCAGGTCCTTTTCAAAGTCATCTTCATATTCTTCACTTTCTTTTGAATCAGAATCTTTATTTTCATCCATTTTCTGCGTGTCAAAGAATAATGCTATAAGATGAAGAGATGAGATCTATGTTATGTCCACTTTAGGGGCAGTCTGGAGTACGAAGATTCTGTTGAAGGCAAGCTAATTAACACATAGACATACAAAGCATGGAATGTTCAGGATAAACACATACCTGCATGGCCTAAAAGAGACCTGCAAAGGCCAGTTGCCTAGGTGCACCACTCCTAACCACCATCCTCCCTCCCCCCAATTCCTGACACCCAAATTTACAAGAAGACTAAAAGAGGCGAATAAGAAGCCTATCCGAGGCATAGAGAATCATTGTCCACACTCCCTGCACACCATTAAAACGTCTTGTGCAGGTCAGAGCACATGGCTTAGCTTCTCGTCTCCCACGTTTACATTGTCTTATGTTCAAGAACAATTATATCAATTCCCATCCTCAGCTTCTCAATCCTTCTAGGAATGCAGATGGCATAACTATAATTTGTGATCTGAGAGCTTTTTAAGGAAGCAATCGCTGACTCTCCTTTATGGTAAAAGTCAAGCTGTTGTCAACTCTAAATAAAACATGTTTTCATTAAAAAAATAACAAACTCTGATACCTAATACTAGAAGACAGTGAAAATAAATAGGGATGTCAGATAAAAGTTCATAAATGTTTCTGAAAATGGTATATAAATTTTCAGTCATTTTTAAGAGAACTAAACTAAAGTTACCTATAAATTGAGGTCGGTTCCTAGCCCTGCTCAATTTTTTGTGCATACTATTTCAAACAAAAGCAGCACATAAATCTTTACCTATAATATGTCTTATATGTGTGTGAGCCTACTGTGTGTGTGTGTGTGTCTGTGTAATTACAATTTTGGCAAACATTTGTTGAACACCTACAATATTCCTACAAAGATTATAAAATACACCTACATCCTTAAAGGCTTGCAATCTGGTACAGAAGACAAACATGAACAAATGCAGATAAATGTAATAAAGGTATATAGAAAAGACTGTGAAAGGAAGAAGCAAAGACCAATGAACTCAGTCTAAAAATTGGAAATATCAAGGAAAGCTGTGATGTGTTCTGAACACTAAGAATCCAACGGCTAGTCCAAAGAGAACAGCCTGAGAAAGAATATGGAAGAGCATGGCACTGTCCAGCGTGACCTGAGCATACACATGTTCCTGAAGAAGGATCTGGAAAGAGTGAGAAGGGGTCAGTTTAATGTCATATTATCTTTCCAAAAAGAAAGGGGTTGAGGGAAGGTTGCGTATGTAGATTTCATTGTCATGAAATTGCCAAGGGTAGAACTATATACAATAATCTGCACACTTTCCATTACTGATTTACACAAAAATAAAAACAAGAAAAGTGCAGTGCTCTCGAAACGTACACAGAAAAGTTAGGTCCAGTTTCAAAAGAACTGTAGAATCTGATCTTCAGGACCCCAAATACACAGTACCCTGTTCCTATCTCTACATGCCTTCTCTAGCTCCCACAGCAAGAATAAATTGCCCAAAACCCTTTTTGGCAGTGGAAGACACAGATGTTAAGACTACATGAGACCTAGGCACATTTTAAAGAATATAAAATGAGAGATATTATGCCTGAATTACTCAATTATCCACAACCTGTTTTGGCCATTAGCTTCACTTTACTCTCCTCAAGCATTTGATCAGACAACCTGATCTGGTGCCAATTTTACTAAGGCGAGATTGACATTTTTTTCCCCTTCTACTGTTGGCCATCAAATGGTAGCGAAAGCATGTGGGACAGCATCCTTCCACTAGCAGCAGCAGCACAAGCTAAGCAACAAAGCTTTACATTACTCAGTGCAAAAAACAGTTTAATAGGTTTTAGCAAACACTAGGTTCGAAATGAATGTAAAAAAACAGTGAGGCTACCCCAGTGTCAATGAGTTCTGTGGCTGACACTATGGATGAGACACAGATGACAGATGTCCCGTTTCCTGCGCTACTATAGTTTCAAGAACAAAAGACAAGCTGGAAATCACTCAGAAGCTAGCAAACCAGGAGAAAGGGGGATAAAAGAGGAGACGGGAAGAAGGTAAGCTGGGAGAGCAAAACACCTTAAAACTAGCTCCTTCGGAGGACCTGAAGACCCCGGGAATGGCAGCACAAGGGAAACGGCAGTCACGATGACCGCTGCACAGTATTTGAGTGGCTGCCTGGGAGGGAGAGTTGGACGGAGACCACTTCAAGTAGTAAAACCAGAATCAAGGGCTGGAAACACGGGGGCAAATTTTGGCAGAATGTTAAGACAGCATTTACAGTTTCAGGCTTGCTCTGAAGTGCAGGAAGATGCCTGTTGAAGTACTGCTTCCCTGTCAGGGGATATGTTTACACACGCCCAGGTGACCCCGGCATGAATGTTTGAAAGGAGATGGAAGTTCAGAGCTAAACAGTTGAGCTAGATGGCCTTTCATGTTCTATGAGATACATGTCAGCAAATACCTGCCAGCTCAGGAAAGGCAAGAGAATTTAAAAGCGAATGCATAGTATCATGATAAAGGGTATCTAAAATAAACAATCAGTGTCTGAATAACTACATTCAAGATTGAAAAGCATTGTAAAGTCCGCTTCATTTAAATGTCATCTTTCCTTTGGATAGTTCTTGCCATGGTCTTCTTTCCCTCTCAAGACGTCAGTTTTAAATACAGTGAAGAATTAATTAGTCAACCTACTTATTTAATTGGATAATTATAACGATTTCTAATGTACTAGTTGGACTATAACTCCTTCTCAAGATTTCTTTCTTTTAAACTAACAATACAAAATGGACTTCCTTAAAGGTAATAACTTGTAAATCAAAGGGTAAGAGCAATAATATTTTGAGGTGACCTGGAGAAAACAAATCAATGTTTCAGAGTGAGTTTATTTACCACTGCCTAGTGACACGACAGGCTAAATCACGTAAGTTGTTACATATACTTACCTGCCAATTAAAATAAGGGTGCCATGAATCATGTGGGAGAAACTAAAATTCATTGTGATCCAAATACTTACATAAATACTATTTTTCTCAGTCACAAATGAGGAGAATCACCTTTTCAGACCAAGGGTCTTGAAATTTGCTATTTGAAGACGTTTAAGTTACATAACTAATTGTTAGAATGAGATTTCAATGGATCAGTGCATCCTCCCTTAATTGTATAATAAACATAGTTCTGAACTTGTAAATAAATGGTTGCCTGAAGACTGGTAGATTTGCTTTATTATTTACAAAAAATCTCACCCATGTGAAAACTCAAATTGAAAACCAAAACATAGCATCAGCATAATAAACAAAAATAAAGTGATTACCCATTAAACATATTAGGCGTTATTCAATCATGCTATTAATATTATGAAATAATTAAAAAGGAAGACATAAGTGAAGTGACTGAGAAGTCGCCTCAAATTTCAAGTGCCATTCTTTTCTTTGTAACTTCAAAATGCTCATGGCTGGTTTCCAAGTCAACAAGAAACGTAAACCAGAAACTCTTGTTGCCACGTCCCTTCAGCCCTCGTCAGTGCGTCACAGGATATTCAGTCCCCTTCTGTTCTCTAATCCTCATCCCCAGGGTGCTGGCCATACGGTGCGCAGTCAGCATGTTCCAGCACAAATGCCACTTACATACACAGCATCCCCGCACACTTATTCCTGGTGAGTTGCACACATTTAAATTTCAATGTTTATCATAAGTAAAAAAAAAAAAATTGATGTAATTGTCTTGGACCAGGACCAGCTTCATCGAGGCAGAAATTAATTCCTTCCTCCTGGTTGTCTGCTAAATCCCATGTGGGTAAGTGACTGCACATCTTTTCGTGTGAGTCTAAGCCATATATATATATATATATAGTCTAAGGATATACATATATATAGTCTAAGCATATACATATATATAGTCTAAGCATATACATATATATAGTCTAAGCCACATATATATAGTCTAAGCCACATATATATAGTCTAAGCCACATATATATAGTCTAAGCCATATACATATATATAGTCTAAGCCATATATATATATAGTCTAAGCATATACATATATATAGTCTAAGCCATATACATATATAGTCTAAGCCATATATATATACACACACACACACACACACACAATTTTGATTATTTTCTTTCAGGATTCAAAACATTCAAGTGCAGTCTCATCTCACTCATCGACCCCATCTTATCTCAGTGCCTTTTAAACGTATCCTTGTCTACACTAGAAGGAAACTGACAGCGTGCCCAAGAGAACCCGCTTTAACACAGAGCAAATCCAGAAGCAAAATCCAGCCCACAGCAGCCTCGTGGGGCCGCCGGCCCGTCCTTCCTGCTGCACCCTGAGGACTGAGCTCATAAGGAAATTCTTTTTTTTAATTTCATGACCCGTCACCACGTGTGACGACAAACAATAGCTCACAGACTGGTGCCCATTTCCACGCGTAGCCGGGGCCGAGGCGCCAGCCGCTCAGCGAAGCCCCGCAGGGCAGCGCGCGGGCGGCGGAGGCCCTCCCGGGAGGAGGGTCTGCGGGGAGACCCGGCGCCGCGGCCGGCGGGGCGCCCCTCACTCTCGGGGGTGCCCCAGGCTGCCCCCCAGGCACAGCGAAGCCCCCCCTGCGCCCCGCCCGGCGCCCCCCCTGCGCCCCGCGCCCCTCCTGCCTGTGTGCGACGCAGCGGCCGAGGCCGCAGACACGGCGGTGCGGGCGGCTGCCCGGTCTCCTCCCTGAGCTCTGAGCGCCGCTTGCTAAGGGGAGGCGAGGGAGACCCCGGGCAGCGCCGGCTACCGAGGCGCCAGGAGCGCGGCTGCCATGGCAACGGCCGCGTCCTCCATCCGGGGCTCGCCTTTCGGGCGCGGCGCGCGCAGGCGCACACGGCACACGGCAGCCCGCGACCCCGGCGGAGTGGCCCCGCAGGGGGCCGGGCGTGGCCGCCGCGGGCCCCGAGGGCGGGACCCAGCTCCGCGCGTCGCCCGGCGCTCTGGAGCGTTCCTAGGAACCGGCGGAGGCGCGCCCTGCTGTCCTGGCTGTGGACCTTTCCACCTGTTGACTGCCTCTCGCCAGTTTCTGGACCATCTTCTGCGAGTATGTTTCGGTGTGTTAGTTTCTTCGCGATGAATGTCAAAAACTAGTTCCAGTGTTCCTTAATAGATAAGCTAATTGCTCATCGGTTACCAGATTCTTGACCCCAAGGTCTCCCTCTTTCGCCCCCCCCCCAATCAAAACCAAAACCTTAGTTACCCAAGAGAGTGGTCAAAACAAGAAGAGACATGTATGATGTGTGCTCCAGCTTCCGAGCATGTCAAAATGCTGAGCTACAATGTGTGCCCATATTTAAAAGGGTGGCTTAAAACGTGTTAATAACCTACGATCACATATCTGTTGAGAAGCCCGGATGGGATTGATTCCCTCCCTATAGGGCAAATGAATGGTCACCTCCGCCCCTGTACCCCAATTCTTCTGTCCCTATAGTTGTTTCCCCTCTATCTTTTTTTTAAAGATTTTATTGGGGAACTGGGGGAGGGGAACAGACAAACTGCTGTCTTTTTGTTCTTCAGTCTAGTTGCGGAGGACATTGCTTCACTGGCCCAAGTTGGTATCGTCATTGCGCTCTTCCCGGGTGAGGCAGATCGGTCACCGGCCTCTGGATGGCCGCTCACCGCTGCTATTGGCAGCTCACCCCGGCTGCCAGCCACTCACACTGGCTGCCGGCCACTCACTGTAGCCTATTGCAGCCCACTGCAGCAGGGGCTGCAGCTGTGCCGACCCGGGGACTTACAGCAGCCCAGCTCCAGGTGGAGCTGCTGTTCACCATCTTAGCTGCAGAGGGCAGTGTCACTGGCCCTCATTTGTGGGATCTGAACCGGGGCCACTGGCGTCCCATGCCAGCTCTTAACTAAGTGCCACTCGGCTAGTCTCCCCTGTATCTTAATGTCATTCAGATTACACCCCTTCTGCGCAGGGGCCATGTCTTATTTTTGTCTTTTGTTGCAAAACACATCCTAGCGCCATATGAATGTTGAGTTATAGAAATGATATGTAATAGATTCAATACAGCTGCCTGCCAGTGCAATAGCTAAATGCCCATTAATTTTTTTTAAAAGTACGTGCATATAAAACATTAAGACAGAAAATGTTTTTTTGTTTGTTTTGGGGTTTTTTAAATGAAAAATTTCCAATTCTTTGGTGATAATTGATGAATGCCTTAATGAAGCAGGTTTTGGAATGGATATTAAAGGGAAGGTGCCCATTTGGATACTGTGAGAAAATACTGATTTGGTTTCCAGGATATAATGAACTCTCAACTGATAGCAACAGATTCCTGGGTATCAGAATATTTGGGGCTGTAACAAAGAGGCCAGGAAGTTTCAAAACAAGATGATACCTTCTGCTCTTGATTTAATTTCCTTTATTTTTAAAATTCAGTTAACATAGAAGGGAAAGTGGATCTTTTCGGTTTCTAAAAGGGAGAATGCTTTAAAAACAGATGAGAGGTAACAAGATGAAGAGCAAGAAAAATAAACAGTGCAATGTGGTGCCAGAAAAAAATTAGGCAAACAACAGAAATAAGGGAGAAGTCAAAGGTAAAATCACAAAGCAATGGGAGAGTGAGTTAACGGGATGACAAGGTTAATTAGGGAGGTCAGGTGAGGCGAAGGCTTAATAGGAAATTTGTTTTAGGAGAAATTATTAAAAGATTTAAAAGATGTAATCCAAAGGTCCTACAGAAGCAAAAGATACATTTAAAATAATTTTGATTGAAAAGGGAAAATATATTGTAAAATATTTATTTAATAAAAATAATTTTATAATCTGTACAGAATTGAATAAAAAGTACAACAAATTATGTCCACGTCTTTGCAAAACTGCGAACAGTACAACTTGCAGATAGGGTTCAGCATTCTAGGAATATGGCCACAATCCAAGATGGCAACTTATTAGTGTCTTAGATAAGGGAAGGCTCCAGCTGTATGCAATAATTTCGAATTCAATTCCAGGGAAATACTGCTTTGGTAACATGAACAATTTGATTGTACCACACAGTCCATCTCATTACAAACATTAAATAAAATCCCTCAAACACCATTTTTTTTCTACTTGTTTCTGAGTAAACAATTCCCTACGTAGAAAGAAAAAAAAAAAAGACAAAATATAAAATCAGAGGCTGCTACATTTATGACATCACTTCCCCTTCTCTTTCTTAGTGTTCTTTTCTTTTCCCTATATCCAAAAAGAGGTTGAAGAGAAAGGACCTATTCTTATCCTATTTATTCACTTCTAAAGTTTTTGCTTAAACCAAATAAATACGTCAATTTTACAGTCTTGACACTATTCACACTATTTAGCTGTGTCATTCTAAAAAAGTAACACCCCAGGTGAAAGCAGCTACCTAGATTCTTTTCAAGATAAGGCAACAAAGTTGGCTTTAAAATAGTTTTCATGTCTCACATATTCTAGCAGCCACTTGGTAGGCTGATCTGAATTAAATGTATACAGAATAATATCTTTTCGGGCCGGCCGACTGGCGCGGTGGTTAAGCGCTGGCTTGGGAAGCCAGCGGCCCCGGTTCGGTCCCACATATGAGGGCCAGTGACACTGCCCTCAAAAAAACAAACGAACAAGCAGAATAATATCTTTTCAAGTAACTTAGAAATGGAATCACTAGCAATTGTTATTTTAAGCACATATTCAAGATGATCCACCCTTAGAAGCAAAGGCAGATTTGATGTATAAAACAGGAATCAAGTCTATCCTATTTCCTGTCCCATTGAAATAAATAAAAAAGAGGCTCAGTTTGAGAAAAACACTTGGAATAATCTAACTGCTAATGACATCCTTATCTTGGATAAGAAGGACAAATAATATAAAAGCTATAAATGGGGATGAAATTATTTTTAGAAAGAACTTTTCATTTTATTTTGGAAATAAAAAGAAAGGTAAATACAAAATGAGCTAGTTGTGTCTTTAACCCATATTCTACCTTTTCATCATGGAATTAATGGTCCTTCATATTGAAGAATAAAAGACAGGAAACCTACCTTGAGTTTTCTGATTAGGTCTCTTCATTTAGCTTATTAGCAGGCTTCAAAACTTGCCCTGTTTTCTAACTAAATGAGCTTCTCTGGGAAGCATATGAATAATGCAAAAATGTACTTCTTAAAGAAAGTCTACAAAAATACAGAATTGTCAAGATGGGAACCGAGAACATTCATACAATGCATTTTTAAAAATAACTTAATATTAGAGATGACACACTCCTTACCGGACAGAACAGCAGAGCAAATACTGCCAGTAACGGAAACAACTTGCATCTGTAGAAACAAACGCACGTGGCTGACACGGAAATAAAAACTACGCTGAACGAGGCAGGGGCTGTTAGCACATTTCTGTCCTGACCTGTAACATCGTGGGGCTCCTGTGAAGCCCTGGTCCCACCGGCCAAGCTTCTGGCACACCCGACACAGGAGTACTCGACCTATGACACGCCAGACTCGCTCGCTATCAAGTATACAACACCAAGTGCTGCTGGACTGCACTTGATTACTTGGTTTTCAAAATCAAGTTCACTTTTGAATCAGATTAAAGCCGCCTTCAATAACCCACGAAATAAACTTGACCTCTGGCTCCTCTGAACAGTATTATGTTACTACTATAGGACATAGGGAGGGCACAGGTATAGTCAATTGGCTGCTCTAAAGCCATGAAATGCACATTCATAAATAAGGTGTGTTCACACCTTAAAAAATTAAATGTCTCAGCGACAGGTGCTGTGCAGAGTTCTTGCTATAAGAAGAAGCGCATCGGTAGTGCATTACGAAGTGGTTACTTGAGAACTTGATTCTGGATCTTCCTGCTTTCTATATTTCTTCATGACTGTGACTGCACCATTAGCCAGGAAAACCACAGCGATGAGTGCAAAATAGCCGGCGTAGATCAGGAACTAAAGAGAGGGAAGAGTTAATAGAATTAGCAATTAGAAGATGAGCTGTTTGGGTACATATATGTAAACATGCTCTGTAATAAAGGTATATTCAGTTTCTCGATAAAACGTCCAAAACCACTGTGTGCTTCCCCAGGTTGCCAGGCACTGAAGACAGAGGCAGCAGAGCGCGGTGGTCCTGAAGCCCGAGTGCCGAGTGCGAATCCTGATGACACCCTTATGAGCTGTGTGACATTGGATGAGATACTTAATCTCTGAGCCTTGACTTCATTTATGAAATTGAATTGGTATTTCCTACTTCACAGGGTTGTCGGGCAGAGATGAGATCATGTATGTAATGTTTGTTAGCAGTGCTGATGCTGTTAATACTATTGTGTTTGTTTTTGTGGCTGATGTTATAACTGAATCATGGTCTCTACCCTCAAGCTGATAGGTGGGTCTGACTAACAAGCCAAGTTCTGAAGATCAAGAACTTCTGTTCTTTCCCAAAAGAGGACAGTAGAAGGTCAATTATATTTCATTGTAGGATTACTTTTTATAAGAATCTTCTCTAAGCCCACTTTTTGATGTGACTATGTAGTTTATCAACATCTTCATCATCATATTCTTCTTCACTTACTAAATACTTATGAGCTAGTTCATGGGTGCAATAGGAGTCACTCTAAGTCTTTGAAGCAGGATTTTAAAAATGTGGATACATTTTCCTGTAGGACACCTGTTAATCATGACAGAGTTTCAGCACAGCCCACAAAATTCTAGTACTCCACGTTTGAACCCACCATTTTTATAGCAGGATGACAAGGACTTAAGTTTTTCTCCCACCCTCTATCCCAAATGTACGCAGCAAACCCTTGAAAAGTCTTCTCGAGGCTTTTACTGCTGGTAGCAATTGGCAAACATACAGAAAATAACAAGCTCCCACTGCTCTGCACAGCCCTCCCCCAACCTCTCTGAGGTGGCGAGATGCAGTGGGAGGCAGTATGTTTAGGTAGGTGCTGGTTTAAGTCCGGGCTCTGCCACAGTCCTGTTGACTGTGTGACCTTCACAAACACTGGCTGTTACTGAGCTCTCAGACTCCTTTTCTCCATGTCTAATCCTGACAGCTGCAAAATTCTATATTAAATACCTGCCACATAGAAAGAGCTCAATGCACATTACCCATCATTATTATTTCTCTTTTAGATCTCTTCAGTGAAAACAGTTAATTCCTGATAATGCGTTGAGTCTTTGTAGTCTCAGAAAACTAATACGTAAATATGGAGGGAATAACGCAGAAAGAATCATACAGCCTGGAATGGGGTGGGCACTGTTTGATTTATTGTCCATTTTGCCGAAGCACAGAGCAAGCCCTACCTAAAAACTCACAATGCCTGAGGGCATATGCAACCACACAACTCCTGAGTGAAGAGAAGTACCCACAATTTCATGGGTGTTCCTGCAGGTGTTCCCCGTCAGTCAGTGTTAAGAAACATAATGCTATTAATCAACAGCAAGTCATTACCTTGGTATTTGGGTGCAGGGGATTTTAAACAAAGGGAAGGCACTCCTTCTTTGGAATGTGGGATGAAGGAGGGCATCTCAAACATGGGGTACAGTATTCCAGGGACAGAATTAGAAAGGGAGGGAAATAGTCGGTGAGGAAGCAGAAGGGATCAGCCTGGAAGGAACCACCGTTACCAGCCCAGATGGTAGGTTACAACCAAAAACGTTCTAGGGCCCATTAAACAAACGATGGGCCCAACATGCTCCATCCAGGTAGCAAAGAACTACGGATGGGGGTGACTGAGGGAAGTGGGGAACACTTTTCCTTTTTATTTTACATCCATCAGTACTGTTGGAAGGTATTTTCATGGGCATGCTCCACTTCCACCACCCTGATGACGTCATAACATCTTCAGTGCCACAGAGATCTTACCTGAGTGGTAATTTCTAAGCCAAGGCCACTGGCATCGACCACAATGAGCGTAAGCACCGTCTGCAGTCCCAGAGCAATGAAGGTGTTCACCCCGAACACCAGGGCATAGCGCTCCATGCTGAGGTTTGCGGCAATCTGGAAACTGAAAACACAAAGAATGAACAGACAGAATGCCTTCCTGGTGGTTCCAGTTTTTTACTCTAAATGTGAAGAGCACCCCCTTCTGGAAACAGCAGGAACCCCTGAACGAAGAACTGAATGAACCCTGCCCCAGTGCCAGCAATGCGAGGTTGCCTCCCGTCTGCAGAGGTAACGGCGGTTCCTTCCAGTTTGAGCCCTTCTGTTGCCTTGCCCACTAGTTCCTCCACCTTTAATTGTGTCCCTGGACTACTGTACCCCATGTTTGAATGCCCTACTTTGTCTCATAGCCCTCTGAGTCTTGTAACTAGAAGATTTAATTTCTTTGTAAAGAAACCAAAAAGCTTGTCCTGTCACAACTTTTGCTAAGGCTTCTTTGGAACCGAAACACATACGTTGCTATGGTGATGAGTAACATGTAGATGATTCTGAAGACAACGTAGGACGCATAGCACACCCAGATGTTCCCTGCGGTGTCCATGATGTACACGGCGGTGGCGATCAGCAGAGAGAACAGTGACAGGGTCATTTCCCCCCAAGTTGACCAAGATATTTTTATGTACCCAACTGCAAACACAGCAACAGCACCTACCAAACAAAAGAGAAGTGCAATCTAGTTATTCTGCGATATCAATACTATTTCAATCAATTAAAAAGTCAGGTGATTACATGTTAGGGGCTTGTAACTTATAAAGATGTTAATTCAAAATTACAGAGGACCTTTAAAGTCAGGCAGAGAATTTGGACTTTAATATGGAGCCAGTGGGATGACGAGAGATGGATTGGGGCAAGTGGCAGTGAAAGGGCAAAGGAGGCCACAGACCCAGGGATGCTGCTAATGAAAAGCGTCCAGAAGAACCGCTGCTTCGAGCTTGGCACCATGGCAGGACGGGTGATCTCGTCTAACGAGGAGCAGCTGAGAACATGGCAGGGCATCCCTGCCCGTCAGTAAAATGATGGTGATTTTCGCTAAAATGTATGGAGTGCTTTCTAAGTGCCAGGCACAGTCCTGTCTTCCAAAAACTTACACGAGGTCAGCCAACAAATTAGAAAGGGACACTAGAATACGATGGTCAGTGACACAGGCTCCGAGTTCCAATCTTGACTTTCCTGCTTACTATTCGTATGACCTTGGGCAAGTTGTGCACACATCTGTCTGCAGTTTCTTTAACTGGAATGGGGGTAACGACTGCACCCTTCTCGGGAATTTTGTGAGGGTTGAGTTAATATATAATATATAAAGCCCTTAGGTTAGCGCCTAGCACATATTAACACAGCATACAATAGCTCTTCTTTAAATATTGTATATTGTTACTCAGTTTTACATCATACGCCGAAAGCACCTAGCAAATCAGAGATGATGGAAACGTGGATATGAAATCATTACATTAGGTTTCCCAAAGGTTACAAAGAATTCAGTTTGTTAGTCTAACCCTTTATCACTTGAGCACTTCTAAATTCTCCTCCTAATTAATAAAGTCAGAGCTCAGAGTAAGTCAGTCATTCTTTGGGGTCACTTAAACTTTGAGAGGGCAGAGAAAATCTGACGACCGTTGACATACCTACCAGTGGAACCCCCGCTCCGGGCCACCCCCAAACATCCAGTGGGGCTTACCCAGCAGTGTTGAAACGGCCTCCACACCACCGTTGTAGATAGCAGCATGGCGAGAAGGCATCACCTGCTCCCACAGGCCTTGTGTGTAGTTCACGACTTGAAAATAGCCGCAGGTGGACAGGGCCCACCACACCGACCAGCAGAGCAGAGGGCGAGAGGAGTAGCACATCAGGAAGTCATTCCACAGCACCTTCAGCACGAGCAGCCAGTCTGGCCTGGGCTCCTAGACAGCAGCGTGGAAGAAAGATCCGACATAATGAGGACAAGAACACGGAAAACAAGTGGAGAGACTCAGCGCTCCATGTAACAGACTTTCCTCTTTCCTTGTGAGAACACACAGGTACATAAACTTCTCAGCAATTATATTTATCCCCCGGGGGTTAAATATAAAACCTCATTCTCATACAATCCTTGCTCTAAATGCTCTATGAACACAGCTGTATGTAATCACCCAGCCAAGGATGTAGTTTACAAAACAAAGGTACAGAGATGGTCAGAGATCACCTATTGAGCCACAAGGAGACGACATTCCAAGTCTCCGCAAAGTTGCAAGCAGCATTAAGAATCTGCAGTAACCCCATTATTAATAAATCACTGTTCAGTTAAGAGTCCCTCAGTGAGAACCTCCTGTCCTTATTACTGACAGATTCACTGAACAGTAATCGTTAAGGGAGAAATCTTAGTAGACAAAACGTTAGCAGTTCTCTCTGGGCAGTGGGGTAATTAGTGATTGTCATTTTCTTCCTCGTTCTTTTCATGTTACCCCATATTACAGGACATATTACTAATATAATGAAGTAACATAGCTGTAACACCGTGCTTGTGACGGACCTCTGCACCGTCCCTAGACTATGCCAGGAAGTCAGTATGAGATCCCAGACACCCCGGGAGTCCTCTCCCATCCACTGCATCAAAGGTCTGATCTACCAAAGGAAGCTGCTGTTCCTGAGGCGTGCTCACAACATAGGAAATTGTCCTTTTGTGGTTAACATGAAAAGGCAAAATAAGAGAATCTAGAGGGACCAAAGGGTTGCTGAGCATGCACTAGCATGTCAGAGCCACAATGGGTGACAGGAGCCATGTCACAGGGTAACGACACCCACAGAAGCAGCATGATTCAACCCTCTCGGTGGCGGCCACCTGTCCTGAGTGATATGAGAACCGCCAGGTGTAAAATGATTACTCAATCCCGCAATCAGCCCCTTTCCTTAATTTTTTAACTGAGGTATAATTGACCTATGACATATTAGTTTCAGGTGTACAACATGATTCAATATTTGTATACTCTGCAAAATGATAACATCTGTCACCATACTGTTAAAAATTTTTTCCTTGTAACGAAACTTTAAACATCTATTCTCAGAAACTTTCAAATATGCAACACAGTATTATTAACTATAGTCACCATGCTGTACATTAGATCCCCAGGATTTATTTACAACTAGAAGTTTGTATCTTCTGACCCACTTCGCCCATTTCGTCTACCATGCCGCCCCCACTTTGGGCAACCACAAATCTGCTCTCTGTATATATGAGCTTGTGTGTCTGTGTTTTGTTTTTAGATTCCAAATATAAGTGAGACCATATGGTCTTTTTTCTTTTTGACTTATTTCACCTAGCGTAATGCCCTCAAAGTCCATCCAAGTAGCAATGGCAAAAATTCATTCTTTTTCACAGCTGAATATTCATATTCATACACACACACACACACACACACACACACACACACACACACATACACATATACATATTTTCCCCCCTCCTTTGTCCATTCATCCACTGATGGACATTCAGGTTGTTTCCCTATCTTGGCTATTGTAACAATGATGCACTAAACATGGGGGTGCAGATATCTTTTAGAGTTAGTGTTTTCTTTTTCTTTAGTTAAATACCCAGAAGTGGAATTTCTGGATCATATGGTGGTTCTATTATTAATTTTTTGAGCACCATCCATACTGTTTTCCATAGCAGCTGCACCAATTTACATTCCCACCAACAAAGCACGAGGGTTCCCTTTTCTCCACATCCTCGTCAGCACTTGTTATTTACTTTTTCAGAACCATTCTAACAGGTAATGTCTCGTTGTGGTTTTGATTTGCATTTCCCTGATGATTAGAGATGTTGAACATCTTTTCATGTGTCTGTCTGCCATCTGTAGGTCTTCTTAGGAAAAATGTCTATTCAGATCTTTTGCCCACTTTTTAAATTGGACTGTTAAGGTTTTTTTTTTTTTTTTTTGCTATTGAGTTGTATGAATTCTTTATATATTTTGGATATTAACCCCTTATCAGAGCTATGATTTGCACATATTTTCTCCTATTCGGTGGGCTGCCTTTTCATTTTGTTGACTGTTTCCGTTGCTGTGTAGAAGCGTTTGAGTTTGATGTCTTCCCACTCCCTCCTGTCTATTTTTGCTGTTACTGATTTTGCTTTTGGCGTCAGATTAAAATCAATGCCAAGAACACTGTCAGGGAGCTTATACCTATATTTTCCTCTAGGAATTTTATGGTTTCAGGTCTTAAATTCAAATCTTCAATCCAGTTTGAGTTCATTTTTGTGTAGCTCCTCCTTTCAACAGAACCTTTTAATAGGTATAGTTCGATGTTTACAATACCAAATTAAATGCCACTTTTTACTTATCTCATTCATGTGCAGAGTGAGATTTGTCTATAGCCAAACCAATGGCAAGAAGGAAATTTCCGAGAATAAGTTTGACAAGCTTGAAGGAAAGTCAGAATATGGTTCTATCAGTCAAGACTGCCCTTTATTCTGATTTTCAGGGCCGGTCCCTTTATATCACTCAGGTCTCAGCTCAGAGATGAGCTTTTCAGAAAGCTATTCGATACTCTTAGCAATCATTACTTCTCCATACCACTTGCTAGCCCATTACTCTGTTTATTTCTACTCCTACTTCATTTTCCCTTTCTATTAAATCAGGATCAAACCACCTACCTACCTATACACTCCTTCTTCTTTACCTTAATTACTACAATTATGATTTATGCTTCAATTATGGGCTTTGTCAACTTAAAATGGTTCTGCGATCTCCAAAATCCACATTGACTTTCCTTCATGTTTGTCAAAGATAAACAGTAATTTTAGGGCTCTGCAGCACTGCTTGCCTGTTATGGCATCAGCACCAGAGGCAAGGACATCATGGAAATGACTTGAATCCCCATTTTTACCACACTGTTTCTGACCATGTTGTCACCCCAGCAAGACTATATGAGGCAAAGTACAGATGGAAGTGAATCTCACATATACCATTAATTTATGTTTAGGAGTATATTTGTGTAATTCTACACAAGTCGAAATCTCTGAACCCAATCCTTATCTCTAAAATGAGAGGGTCGATGAGATCTAAAGTTCCGTGTAACTTTAAGATTCTCTGATTGTTCTGTGACCTATGCTTAGATTTACTTCTGACTCCAAAATTTTTAAATTATTCTGCATGTCAAGTACTGACATTTTGCGTATCTATAAGCAATAAACATCAAGTTGGTTTGGACAGTTTTTTAAACTGCAGGTTTCAACTTATTAGTAGGCAATAAAGTCAACTTAGTGGGCAATGATTGCATTATAAAAATAAATTGTACAGAATGTGACAGGATAAAATATTGTGTTGTAACACCTTTGTTCAGTTACACAATATATAAAATATATACATACATCTGTATGCGCTGGTTGCTATGTAAAATGTGTTTCTTACTATGTTTCTTATTCATGTTCAAAAAAGTTTAAAACTCCCTGGTCTATAAAAATTTTTAGAACTATGACTATATGGTCATATGTAAAATATATATGCATACACAAATTAATTTAGCTAAAGGCATTTTAACACATTTGAAACAGATTTTTTAAAAGGTTCTCATTCTTTTTTTCTGCTCCATGAGATCTGGCAAATGATTATATATTCTTCTTTCCCTTCCTCATCAACTCTTTGTTGATCCTCCAACATCACTTAACAGATTAGGAAGGAATCAGCATTTCATTTCTACTCAGTCCTGGCAACTTTGACTGAAGTTGACCACGTGTGCCCTAATAATCAAAGTGAGTTTCGTGATGTGTCACCCACTGGACTGATAACCTAAATTTCAAGTAGTAACCAGAGGTGAAGAATGAGAGTGGGCAAAAGAGAGTAATTTTCAATGAGGACATCTGATGACCACATTGAAGCAATCTGGGTTACTCCAGGAAGAGAGCCAAAGGCTATTCATGTTGAGCCTTTCTTCTCACCCGGCCTACAAAGCTTATGGAGTTCGGTTTTATGTCTGACAGAGCCCGCCTACAAAGCTGGAATATTAACACATTTTTTGCGGGAAACGAGTAAACTCGTCATATAGCTCAAATGCCCGCTTACAAAGTGTTAACAGACTTACTTCCAAACAATTCCCAGGAAAGCTAGGGCTAATTCAGTATGTTTGGGATGAATCTTGCCCTCCACAGCTTATAACCTGATAGAAAGATATGCTTTTATTACTAGTTTTTTTGTTTGTTTGTTTTGTTTTTTAAAATGAATGGGTGAGGCAATTAACCATCCTGGCTAGAGAGCATGGATGGATGAATTATTTTGATGCCCTACCTTTAGTCTAAGAGACAATTTCATAGTCACACTTCTAATATTAATTTCATCATTTAAAATATTCCTCTTTTCATTCTCTTCTTCTGTAGTATTCATTACTACCCCACTTCGGCAAAGTATCATTTGAAATTAAATATCAGATATCATTTCCAGCACAGAAGAGGAAGGTGATTCCTATCCTTAAATACTCTGGGCTTCAATTCACAAACTGGAAGTAGATATTCATCATCTATTGGAATCATTTCATCTATTTATTTAGCAAAACTTTCTGAGTGCTTTTTCTGGACACCAAGTTTGGGGATTGAAAGATGAAGCAGAGACAGCTTCTAAGACATTTCTGACACGAGTATTATATATGTGCCAGTCTGAGCCTGAAGGTCATGCACTCCAAGAGAAAGTACGTTTGTCATCCCTAATTTAAATCAACCTTAACTTGAATCAATGAACAAATAAACCAACCAGCCAACTCCAGATGAAACCTGAATTCAAATGAATATGAGGTGTAGCAAGACGGGGTTTCCTGTCTGTTTTTTCACCACTGGTCTGGCCCCTAGAGTAGCAACCACAAGACACATGAGGCTGAACTTACTGGTTCCTCCACGGGAGGCTCTTCCACATTTAGAGGGATTTTTGACTCAAGGTCCTCCCACCCGGGAAGGTGGTTAGATGCTGACTTGTCAGTAACAATGCCGCCGTTTTGTACCTTGATTCCATTTACTCCCTGGCAGGTGGGATGAACATGGTGAAAAAAGAGGCTCTTCTGTGGCATAGGCAGAAACCAGGCAACAGCAAAAGCCACAGAAACACAGGTGAGAGAGATAACATTCAGGCTGAACAGGGACCAGCCTGCCACCGAGACGAGGATCTGCCCTAGGACAGAGCCCACTGTGAAGCCCACCAAGGTGGCACTTCGACAGTAACTTGTGACTTTCTGGTACTTGCTCAGGTCTACCACACTGTAGATATAAGAGTAATAGGCAATTTCAGTGGCTGTGGCGATGCCATAGAAGAATTCCAGGAACTGCACGGCCAGCAGTCCCTGGGCGTAGAGCAGCATGAACCATGTAACGATGAGGCTGAGCCCCTGCAGCAGGACCACGGGTTTGTAACGGAGGTAGTCTGTGGCGAGGAACACAGGAAACAGCAGCAGCAGGTATGAGTAGGTCCAGACTGGGTAGATTTCATTGAAGACCTGAGAGAAAAAGGATACAGCCCATCATTGATACCAAAGGACCTGGAATGTTCACGATTTATTCTTATAACACAGCCTACCAACACCTCAAATACCTCATCCTCATGGACCGAAGAAATCTCAGTGACAATTCTAGCATTGTTTGGAATATATTGGGTTGTCGGAAAAGTCATGATGCATTTTTGCAACGAAAAACATAGAAAAAATACGTCATGACTTTTCCGACAACCCAATACTTCCCCATTTCCATCCTGTCATCTTTTTCTTAAAACCCGCCCCATTCATCAAGGCCTAGTTCAAGGTCTTCCTCATTCTGGAAGACTGCTGGAGCTGACAGCATTTGTATCCCAACGTTCAAAACTCTCTTGATAGTGCTTTGTAGGTGTCAGGCTCCCAGTTAACTCATAGCACTGGTTCTTAACTGTGATTGTACATCTTCCAATGAGCTTTAAACATTTTGGCTTCTCAGCCACAGGCATTTTTTAAAAAATGTCACAGGAGATTTAATATTTAATGGTGGACTCTTCTGCACAACCTGACAGCCAGCATACTCTTTACAAGATACTTGGCTCAATAAATGCTTTGGAATTGTCATCAGCTCTTACTTCTAGTTACAAGATGGGGAACCATGATCCTACTGTTTGATTGATTAGGATTGACTTGATTTCTCTGATTTTAAGTTTCATTTCTTTGGGGGCACAGGAATAAGTAAAGAGGGTAGAACTGTCTGAATAACTATCTGTGGGTGATAAGATTATGGGCAACTTTGATGTCCTTCTCTTTGCTTGTCTGTAATGTGAAAAAAAAAAAAAAACCCGAAGTGTTTGCTGTTTTCTTTTTAACATATTTTTCAGATGGGGATATAGTAGAAATAACCTTTAAAATAAGCAAGCTTTAAACCATTAAGACCCCAGCTAGAATTCCAGTTCCAGCATTTGCTATATGATCCTAGGCAAGTTACTCTTAGTTCCCTTGAGACTTAATCTCCATTATCAGTAAATGAGGGATAAGACCTACCCCACAGGGTTATTTCTTGCAAGGATCAAATGAGAGACTACATGTAAACCACTTAATCCACTTCATTCATAGGTCTGAAGACTGGAGGTATGAAGCCGACACACAGACCACTTGGAACAATGTGAATTAGCCAAATTAACTGAACTGTCATCCCTCTTCTGCTAATAACAGTCACTGTAGGACACTTTTCCTTCCTCTTATACCTGCCCAGTTCTAGCAAGGTCCTAGGGGTGTAAGTCTGGATCAGTGTCCCCAGTTTTTAAGTGTTTTCTCAAAGGTCATCTTGGTAACAGGCTAAATACTTTGTGATGGAGCATTGCAATCCTAGACTTTGAAAATCTAAGTCTAAGGGTGACTTTCTTTTTGACTCTCACGTATATACCTCAGTTCACCAAATGTAAAATGGGCTCACTGTTTTAAGGTTTTAAAGAAACAATAAAGTAAACAATTGCTGTCAAATCTTTTGCCAGTGCAGGCACAAATCTAAAAGCAAAACAATCTGAAATGTATTCCAGACTTGACTTGTTTCTGACTGGCCCGATACCAAAAGTGGCTTGTCCAACAGCCTCACCTTCATGAATTTGGCCTAATTTGTGTTTGTAAGTCATTTAGCAACCTCCACTTGATCAGGAAAGGTCCTTGCACCTGAGTATGTGCATGACAGAATAATGAAGAATTGCAGACAAGATTCTTATTCAAAAAGTATGGAAATTTTAGTAAAGCGAAACCAAGTGCTCTTGGCTGGCATAACCAGAGAGAAGGATGAAAACTATCAAGAAGGACCTTGAGATGAAGGCCAGGAAGGGTGAAGGTTCCCCAGACTCTTCAGTTATCAGCTTCCCACTCCTTTTTTTTTTTTTTTTTTTTTTAAAGCCAACCCAGATTCAATGAGGAATTGTATGTTATTATTTTTTTTTTTTTTTTTTTTTTTTAAGATTTTATTGGGGAATTGGTGGAGGGGAGCAGCGTTGGGGAATCGGGGAAGGGGAACAGACAAGTTGCCGTCTTCTTGTTCTTCAGTTTAGTTGCAGAGGATGTTGCTTCACTGTTGGTATCGTCATTGCGCTCTTCCCGGATGAGGCAGATTGGTCGCTGGCCTCTGGATGTCGCTCATCGCGGCTATTGGCAGCTCACGCTTGGCTGCCAGCCGCTCACGCTGGCTGCGGGCCACTCACTGCAGCCTATGACAGCCCACTGCAGCAGGGGCTGCAGCCTACACCATCACCGGGGCTCGCACAGCCCAGCTCCAGGTGGAGCTGTTGTTAGCTGTAGAGGGCAGTGTCACTGGCCCTCATGTGGGATCCGAACCGGGGCCGCTGGCATCCCAAAACCAGCGCTTAACCAATGCGCCACTCGGCCGGCCCTTCCCACTCCTTTTGTACCTCTACTTTCGCAGATACTCACCAACAGTTTTCTGAAGTTTGCAAGTGCCTCCTGTTTGACTCAGCATGTTTCTTCACCTGGCCATTTCCCCAACATGTTTTTCCCCACACACCACCACAAAGCTGTGAGCCATACACCTTTCCTTTAAAACACCCTCTAGCACCTCCTCCAATATCCCATCTGCTTTTTTTTTCTACACCTCTTCAGATTTTAATTGACTACTTCACTCTAGTCCTACGGTCTATTCTGAAACATGTTATATACCTTCCAATAACTGTTGTCCCCAAATGATTAACTGCCAAGTTTTCATTACATAAATCTAGTCCTTTTAATTAACAATTTAAAGTGCCCACACTTATAAGTCTGTTTCTAGTCCTAATCCAAAACCACAATCTAGATAATGAAGATGAGGAAAAGTAATATTGCCAGACTTGCAATGCCAGATAGAAACAAAAATAAAGTCAAGAGGGGGAGGAAGATGAGATGGGTTCTCTTTAGCTTACTCTAAGCACAAAATCAGGCTTTTCCAATGAGAGAGATCAAGCCATGATGAATGCCCTTGTCACAGTATCACCAGCATTGTAACAGCGAATCACCACTGAGGAGCTGCATGCTGTGTCATTCACCTTACCTGCACGACTTCATTTAACCCACATGACAACCCTAACAGGGAAATGCTTTCATCCTCTCTATCTTACAACTGAGAAAACTCAGCCTTAGAGAAAGGGGAGCTAAATTGTCCAAAGTTACCCAGCTAGGAACTGGCAGAACTGAACCCAGATACTCTGAATCCCCTACACTACACCTGAATGCCTCATTGCTCCACAGTCAGAAAACCATTACTCATCATCTGTTCCAGGGTTACCTGGAATGCCTAGGGCAGCTTTTTCAACCTGCATTATGGGCATTCATGGAGAGATCAAGACCACACCACCTCCAGAGTGTAGACACTGAGTCTCCAAAGATCCCTTCCCTTTCAACGCCTCCAAAGAGGAGCTGGTGTAGCAGAAAATGCTTCCGGGATGAATACTTCGAATTTTGAATGAAAAAATGTACACATTACAGACTCTTATTGTCCAGAGCCTCGACATGCCTTCTTATCTCAGGTAAAATCTGCAGTGTGAGAGAAGAGAGCTGATTTTATTCTAAGGTACCTTTCACAACTCTGGGTCTGAGTTTCTTCCCTTTGAGACACAAAGTCAAGAGGAAACAGATGTTCCATTTTAATTTATAATTCAGATTTAGACTTAGAATCAAGTTTCAATTCAACAACTAGTTAATAAGCACTTATTTGCACAACACTGTTTTCAAGCTGTATGGAGATTACCAAAACAATAAAATAAAATACAAAGAGAATAAAATGAAGTCTCGGTTCTCCAGGAGTTCTGAACCTACTGAGGGATATATGTATACACATTATTGATCGGGGAGATACGAAATATGGGGTTGCGTCTGTGAGATGGACCTTGAAGGATAAGGAAGTTAGAGGCTACCAGAAAGGTATGGGACGATTACTCCAGGCAGAGAACAATCTTCGAGTACAGGCCAACAGATGAGACTGTAGATACGCTGGAGTTACAACAGGGATGGAACACGGGCACGAAGAAGAGGCGAAGGGAAGAAGGATGGACTGACTGGGAGCTAAGAGCCAGACTCTGCAAAGCTCTGGGTGTCAGGCAGCACAGGTGGAATGTTTTTTTAAAAAGTCAAAAAAAGGTAGTGCAGGTCAAATCGCATACTGAAAGAGATGAAAGGATAAAAAAGGTTTTGGACATAAAGAGCTCTATTTTATTAAATAAAGTCTGGCTTTCGACTATTGGAATACAGTCACATCTTAACCTGTTTAAAACGTATAAAGTGGTACCTAAAGCAAGTTAAAGTTTTTCCTGAAATATAAGGAAAAAAATCAATCCTTTGAGCGTAGAAAAATAGAGGAAATTCTGTCCTTTCTTTCCTCCTTTTGTCTTTGGACATGATTAACAATAGCTCTATTTAAGATGATCCAACTTGGCCCTTCTAACTAACGTCTTTGAGGAGGAAATACAAACTTCAACAGAAATATCACTGGCCATGATTAGACATTCATTTTGCCTAAAAATCATGTACTATTTTTTTGTTTAACTGTCCATTGATGAAAGCGAGCACTCAGTCTGGAAGGAGAACACACTGTTCTTTTTATTTCGGTGAGTAGATATTAAAAACAACTGGCAAGGGTGACCGGAGCTACACTGTGTGTAACCCACAGTGATTCCCAAGTCTGCAGAGACAAGTGACAACCCCTCCCAAGCTAGCTTTCTCTCCAAACCCTGCCCTCTTCCTCATCTGATCTGCAATAACAGAAGTGCGCTATGCTTTTGTTACACAACCAGCAAATAGGTACTGGGCCTGGCACCCCTGCTTTATTCCTACACCACCTGGACATAATTCACCCACCCTAGAAAGCTTTCTGGTAAGACAGGGCACGTGATGGCACATCACACAGCAACCCTCTGCCCAGTGCACGTGACAAAACAGATCAGCTTTCAAATATCAACACTGAGACTGCTTCTCCCCCACGCACTTCTGCTCCTGGTCAGGCCAGGCACGCAGTGTACATCACATGGCCGTTCACATGAAACTTTAATTATTAGCAGCTCACTAGCAGTATCATTTCTGCTTCAGTGGCAACACCTCAGCATCCGTGGTGGTTCTGAGTGTCCAGGATCATTCTCTCTCATATTTACTGTGGTCATTTTCTTCTTATGAAATCATTCTGTTCACAGAGTTAGCCCTTTCCATTTTACTATTGTTTTTAAGCAAAATTTAAAGTCAGATGAATAACTGTTCCAGTTCCTTGGGGAGTGATGCATAAGACTGAGAATTAGAAGACTGGAAGTTGGGTCAAAGTCAGTCATGCAAGCTAGAGGTGAAACAATGAGACGCTCAAATGAACCCCACAATCCTGGTGTCAACACTGACTTTAATACCCTGTGAAGCGCCCTTGAAAATGGAGCAGCAACGCATGCAACCACCAAGGGCGCTATGAGTAACTACATCCTGCTCTAACCTGTTTTTATTTCTTTTTTATTGTTTTTAGCTGAGCCATCCTGCCACCTGTTGGCAGCTCAGCAGCAGCTCAGCTCAGGCCGGAAATCGAACCGGCGACCCTGTTGTTCAGAGTTCAGCTCGCACTCTTGAGCGAGCTCTTAACCAACTGAGCCACTCGGCCGGCCACCCCTGCTCTAACCTGTTATGCAGGCACACTGAGTCGCTACTCAAAAGAGGTGACTATTAACCACAGGGAGAAGAGTGGGGGTTTAGGTGGGAGGAGTATTTCAGTGCCAAGGGAGGAGAAGCAGGCATAGGAGAAAAGGACCAGGGAACGAGTGCCCACTCAGCCGTCACCCTTTGGAGTGTTCCGGAAAGGAATACCAGAGCGCAGTTCTCAGGCTTTGTGGTGTGGTTAAGGGAGAGGCACCCGCTTTATTTGGGTTCTGTGGGGAGCTCGTTGAGTTTAGTTCCTTTTTCAATGAATGTCTTTCTTTTTCAAAACACAAGTGTTGGGATTGACCATACACTCGAAGAGCTCAACACATTTTAAAGTACCCAGCACGCCCCTGAAGTCTTTGACTCATAAAGCCCTCATCTAGGGGAACATCAATCAGCATGAGGGGCTTGGTCATGAACGAGGGTCTCTCAAAGGCCCCCCGCATCACCCTGGCCGGGCGGCCGAGGCGCAAAGCGAACGTCTCTGGAGCAACAACTCGCGATGCAAGGAACACTATAATTAAACGCCACTTCGGAGATACCATCTAAGCATCCGCTTTCACCCCAGCAGGTGGGGGGGCGCGGGACAGCACACCTTCGGACACGGCGTCACAGAACTAAGGACCGCGCCGAGCGAAGGGGATGGATCCGCGCTGCGCCGCACCGTCCTTAGGGTCAGGGAGGGGCGCGCGGTTAGGGGGCAGGTCCTTTCAGAAAGGCGGGGGCTGCTTACTCGGCGTCTGTCTCCCTACGTTCACTGTTTACGAGCCTTTACCATGTCCAAAGGGCAGCTTGCTCTTTTCCCCCTTGGGCTGCTCTTCCCGGGCCCCCCGGCCCTTGGCACAGCACGCGTCCCATCCAGGGGCAGGAAAGGAGCCCACGCCACGCCTGGCGCGGCCCCGCCTCCCCGGGCCCCGCCACCTCCCCGGGCCCCGCCTCCTCCCCGGGCCCCGCCTCCTCCCCGGGCCCCGCCTCCCCCGCCTCCCCCGCCCCCCGCCCGCCGCGCGCACCTGTCTCTCCGTCAGGTTCTTGTCCGGCCCCAGCAGGTAGGGCGTCAGGAAGGGCTCGGACGGCCGGAGGCTGGCGAAGAAGCCGTAGGCGCAGAGCAGCGCGGTGGGCAGCACCCAGCACTCGTGGGGCGCGCGGGCCGTGCGCAGCAGCCTGGGGGCCGCCCGGCCGGGCGCATCCATCCGGGGCGCCAGCGGCGGGGGCCCGGCCTTCGCCTTTGCCTCTCCGCCCCACGGGAGCGAGCTTCAGGCGTGCAGCCCCGCGCGCGGGCCCCGGTCACCGCATGGGGCGCCTACTCTCGGGGGCGCCGGGCTGTGCTGCCGAGCCGCCGGCCGCCTCGCGTCTCTGCGCGCGGAGCTCCGCGGAGCAGGAGCTACGCCCTCAGGCCCGCCCGCCGCCGCCGCCGCCTCCAGGCTCCCAGCCAATCACAGAGGACGTCGGCCCTCTGGCTTCTCCCCCATTGGCTGCTGGCGCCACGCCGGCCCTCTGACCCGCAGGCGCCCGAGGGCGTGTGTAGGGCTCGGTCCGGACGCCGGGCGGTCGCGGTGGGCTCGCCCTCCGTGCTGCCCCGCACCTGCGGGGAGCGCGCCCTGAGGGTCTGATCCCCGCCCGCAGGGAGGGCGCCGTTCTACACCGTCATCCTCCATCCCCGTCTCTCGGGCGCGCCTTCGGATGCTCTCCCCCCGGAGGCTTAGTGGCCGAGGCCTGGCAGAGACTTAACCTTGGGGACCGGGGCATGCTTAACCTTTCCTGCAGCAGCGTGCGTGCTTTGCATTGCATTCCGCGGCCCCGGTCTGATAACGAGGAGCCTCGGACCTGCTCCCAAGACACTGAACAGAGGAAAGCGCGGAGAAGGCTGTGAGAAGGATGAACGAGCCAGCTACTCACTTAACAAAAGGACCGGAATGGAGTCCTAATGAAAGGGGTTGAGCTTTGTTTTGTCACCGTTTGCAAGCAGAATAGAAAGAGAACAAACACATAACTGAATGCTGTAGCCTGTGTTTAGACGGAAAGTGGGAGGGTCTGAGACATTAAAGCCATCATGAAATACCACCGATCTCTTCGCTAAAAAAAAAAAAAAAAAAGAAAGACTTGGCATAGTTTCCAAGGGTAAAGCACAAACAAACCCCGGTGCTTTCCTTCGCCTATCTCTCTCTAGCCTCTTTCTGCCTGTCGCACAGCCTGACTCGGTTCCAATTCTTCCACTGCGGACCTAGCTGCACCATTTAAAGCAGTGTTTCCCTGTGCAGTATTTGCAGAGGAACAGATCCTGCCAGAAGCTCGCAGAAAACATTTTTGAACTCTGTTTTGCTTGAAGGGATGCTTTTTGCAAAGAGCCACAAAGATGAGTTTCCCAGAGTCATCATACTAGTAAAAGGGAAGAAGGAAATTTGTTTCTAAGGCTGTAGAAGTGAACTCCAAAGTATGAGTTGATTAATCTCTGAAGAAATGGAAAGAAATGGAATTATTACTATTTACATCTAGAAGTGGGTCTCAAAATGTGGTCCAGGAAGCCCAAGGGGTCCTTGGGACCTTTACAGAGTTTCACGAGGTCAAGCTGTTGTGGGCCAACCGAGCCCCGCCCCCCAGGAAAACAAACTAAGTTTTCTTTTCTATAGAAATGTTAAGTCTCCTTCCTAGTTTCTTAGTCCCTTAGCCCTTGGCTTTGATTACTCTTCTAAGCAGTTTCTGAAACCTAGATTAAAGATTGCACCTAGACTGAACCACAGAATATCTCTCACCCACCCTGGCATTAGATAACTACTTAAAAGCCTGTGGCTTCCCAATATGCTGGACCTAACTCTTAGAAAATCCCATCCCAGACATTAGGTAGGTTTTAACATTTCCCCAGGCCACTAAGCCTAATGATTCTTTCTAAACCCATTCTGGTCCCAGACTATTCCCCCCACCTGAGTGACGAGCTGAAAGGTCACAGGTTTCCTAAGAGCTAATTGATTTATTAATTAAAATCTATTTGTCCTCATTCAGGGGCCTTGGGGATACAGAGGACACCCCAGCAAGAATGCCAGTCACAACCAAAGAAGCCAGTGTGGTCTTCCAGGCGGATCTCGAGACCCCTTCCTCTCATTTAAGATCAGGTAGGGTGAGAGTTTTGTGATTCCCCGGATAGGTAGGGATAGCTCTACTGTCCCTGCTCAGCAGGAAGCAGATACAGAAGAAAAGACCTCCTGTCCCTTAGCTTTTCATAGAGATTTTATGGGGATCACGTCTCTCAAGGGGAAAATAAGACAGGCAGTTAGAGGCAGGCATTGGGTCTCTGCATTCCTGCATATCCAACACAACCCACAGAATGTGACCGCCAAAAAGACCTCCCCTCTCTGCCCAAAACTTCTCTTTTCTTCTAATAAACTCCTTTTCTAAAGAGATGAGATCATTCAGATGGTTCCTCACCCAAAGAGGAACAGCACATTCTAGAAAAAGGGGATAAAAACTCCAAGTGCTGGAAGTGGCACCTTTTGACCGCTTCGCCCTTTTTGGACCCCTTCTTCCTTTTTGGACCCCTTCCTCCCTATTTTGAGCCGGGCCTTTTGCGAGTGGCCCACTCCAAACTCTTTGGAATGTAATTTCTCATAAAATGATGGGCCCTTGAGGCATCCTCTACTGCTTGGACCTACTTCAACTTCTTTGAAATGTACTGTCTCTTCCAATAAACTGCTTTTTCACTACTTTCCCTCGGTATCTCGTTCAATTATTTGCTCGAGTTGCCAAGGACCTGGACTTTGCGCTGAGAAGGACCCACTCTCCGACAACAAAGCTACTTTCATAACAGGTAACACTAAGACTTTCCTTTTCCTAAAGACGTCACAGTGTATGATGATGTTATTATTCTAAGAGAATGTATATTTTTGTGTTTCTAAAAATCTTTCCTGACTTAATTTCTAATATGGCAATTATCAATAGGTAAAACCTACAAAAATAAAAGGTCTTTAGAGTCCTCAAAAACAGGAGTTTTAAGACTAAAAAGTGAGGACTTCTAATACACATAATATAGTTATCTAGTGCTCTCATCGTGATTACAGAGAGAACACCAGTTGCCTCTTGGCAATGGCTTTGCATTAACATTCAGTGCTTTAGTAGAAGAGATGAAGGAAAGAAAAGAAAACCAGGGGAGGCTTCAGAAAGAGAAGCCCACTTATTAAGAACAGCTTTCTGTCCCTTCCTGTGTCTTGGAGTCCTGAATTATGTTAACCCATAAAATCACTGGTTCTGGAAATTTCCCTTGGTGTAAATCACTTAGGCACCTCAAATCCCCTTTGCAATCTTGGGCATTAACAAATACTAATTGCCCTTAAATTGGGTAGAAATTACTTTTTACTGTTTCTCTCTAAGAGTCAAGGTAGGCAGACTTCTAAGAAATACCCTTGCCCTCGTACAAGCCCCACCTCTTTGAGTGTGGGTAGAACCCAATTTAATGAGATGAGTGATGGTTACATTATAGGGTGAAAGTGAGATTATCCAGGTGAGCCCTATCAAATCACACCAGCACTTTAAAAGCAGTGGGTTTTTCTCCGACTGGTAGCAGAAGAGGAAGGCAGAGGTGCTTGAAGAATGAGAAGACTTGACATGCTGCTGCTGGAAGGGTCCAAGGATGTGAGCACCCTGCAGCAGCTGAGACTGACCCTTGGCTGGCAACCAGCAAGGAATTGGGGATTTCAGTCCCACAATCCCAAGGAACTGAATTCTCCCAACAACCTAAAGGAATTTGGAAGTGAATTCTTCCTCAGAGCGTCCAGAAAAGAGCCCAGTCCCGCCAACACCTTAATCTCTGCCTGTGAAACGAAGTAGAGTGCCCACCCAAGCCCACCTGGCCTTATGATCTACAGAACCGTGAGCTAAATCATTATTATTTCTTTTTATGTCACCAAGTTGGTGATGACTTGTTATTCAGCCATAGGAAATGAACACAGAAGTAAATATTGGGTTGTCGGAAAAGTCATGACATATGTTTTCTATATGTTTTTCATTGCAAAAAAATGCGTCATGACTCTTCTGACAACCCAATAGAATGTATTTTACAAATTGAGATGATATTTACATCATATGAGATTACCCGTTAACCGTATTTAAATGTACAACTCAATGGCATTAGTACATTCACAAAGTTGTGCAACCATCACCTCTGTCTAGTTCTAAGACGTTTCACCACCCCAAAAGGAAATTCGTTACCCATTAAGCAATCATACCCTTTTCTCCCTTTCCACTGGCCCCTGGCAAACACTAGTGTGCTTTCTGACTCTATGGATTTACCTATTTTGGGTAAATCATTCAAATGGAATCATACAATATGTGACCTTTTGTGGCTTCTTGGATTTATCATAACATTTTCAAGGGCCATTGACAATGTAGTATGAGTACTTCATTCCTTCTTCTAGCTGAAAAATATTCCATTTTATGTATCTATAACACATATTGTTTATTCTTTCATCAATTGATCGACATTTGGGTTGTTTCCACCTTTTGGCTATTGCAAATAGTGCTGCTATGAACATTTGTGGGCAAATATTTCTTTGAATATCTGTTTTCAATTCTTTTGGCTATATAGGGGTGGAATTGCTAGATCACTTTATAATTCTGTGTTTAACTATTTGAGGAACTACCAAACTGTTTTGCATAGAGCCTGCCTCTTTCAGCATTCCCACCAGCAATGTAGGAGGGTTCCAGTTTCTCCACATCCTTCCCAACACTTGTTATTTTCCTTTAAAAAAACAAAAAATCCATTTTGGGGAGTGTGAAGTGATATCTCGTTGTAGTTTTGATTTGCATTTACCTCATGAATGATGATGTTGAGCATATTTGTTAGCTGTTCGCATTTCTTCTTTGGAGAAATATCTGCTGAAATCCTTTGCCCACTTATTAATTGGATTGTTTATCTTTCTGTTGTTGAGTTGTAAGAGCTCTTTATAGGTATATTCTGGATACCAAAGCCTTGTCAGATACATGATATACAAATAGTATTGCCTGTGCTGTAGGGGTAAATAGAATATTGGGGACGTTTTTCTCATAGGAAAGCATGTGGAGACATGTGTTTTGTTAAAAGTATGATTATATTATACATCCTTTTGAATCTTGTTTTTCTCAGGAATAATTTATGGAAATTTTTCATATAATAAGGTTAAGCTCTAATTCTTTTTAATGTTCCATTGTGTGAGTGTACTATAATTTATTCATTTCCTATTTGTGGTCATTTCCTCTGTTTTTAGTTTTTCGGTTGCTGCCAACTACTGAAATTAAAATCCTTATATAATATATGTCTATGTTTTGTTTGTTTCGTTTTTATGGGATTTATTCTCAGTAGTGGGATAACTGGGTCAAGGAGTGTATGCATTTTTTATTTGAGTGGGCATTGGTCAGTCCTTTTCCATAAAAAGTATAACTTACATTTTTACTGCCAACGTAAGAGAGTATTCTTTTTATACTGCATCCTTGCAAACAGATGTAATCAGGCTTTAAAATCTTTGCTAGTCTGATAGGTGGAAATCAGTGGTTCTCAACTTGTAATAATTTTGCTTCCCCCACCCGGGACATTTGCCAAAGTCCAGAGATACATAACTGCCAATCATAGTCGGCAGTAGATACGGCTCTCTTCCAATGGGAAGAGCCAGGTATTCTGCTAAACATCCTGCAACACTCAAAGCAGCCCCCTCAACAAAGAGTTTTCCAGCCTAGAATGCCAGTAGTGCCAAGGCTGAGAAACCTTGGTATAAAGTGATGCCTCATTTCATCTTCAACTTAAAAAACTTGGTGGGTGAGTTTGAGCATCTCTCCACACGTTTTTCAGTTATTTGGACTTACTCTTCTGTAAATTACTCATTCGTGTCCTTTGCTCCTTTTTCTTTTGGTTGTTTATCTCTCTCTCTCTCTCTTATCAATTTATAAGAATACTTTATATTTTGTAAACCCTTTATTTGTCCTCTTCATTGAAAATATTATTTTTCAAATATATTTTTAGTGACTTGTTTATAATATCTTTTGCCAAATAGTAAAATCATATTAAAGAGCATAAAATAAAGTCTGAACAAATGGTCAGACATATGTCCTTGGATAAGAAAGTGTCATAAAAATGTTCCTTTCCCCAAAGTTAGTTTTTGACATTAATGAAGTTCCAATTGTAATCCAAACAATGATATCCAATTAAGAATCCAAAATTATGTTAATGTTTATATAGAATAATACATGTACAAGTGCAATAAAGTTGGGCAAAGAAAGACTAGTAAGGGGTTATTTGCCTCACCAGACATCAGAGCTTACTTTAAAGGCTCTAGAACCAAATCAATTTGGTAATACAATCAGAATAGACAAATATATAAGTGAAACAGGCTAGGGAATCCAGAAATGGGGTTCACTATATATGAAAATTTAATAAATGACAACAATTTTGTTCAATTAGATGAAAAAAGGATGGATAACTTAAGAAATGTTCCTGGTAAAACTGTTGATCCATATGAGGGAAATTAAGTTTGGAACAATCTTATACTATTTATAAAAACAAATTCTAGATGTAGAAGTGACTTACATTTAGGTAGTAATAATGCTCCAAAACAATCTAGGAGACTACCTATATACCCTTGAAGACAAGGAAACCTTTTCACTCATAATGGAAATGCACTAAAATGAAATAAAATATAAAAAATATGAAGAGAATGATAAAATGATCCTATTTATGCACTTGGTCTTATGGAGGAGATGACTGGACTGAGAACAGAGTTCTTCTGGCATGGTACCCGACAAGTTGAAGGAACTTAATGAATCTTGGTGAATGAATGGCCTGTAGAGCATTGATTCTAATCTCTTAAGTGACACATTATAAAACCTCAAGGACAGCTTCATGAGCAAGCAGTGACCTACAAAGCATGAGAGAGTCAAAGCTTTTTTAAAACTCTAGTGTAGTATGGGCAGGAAAGGAACATTGATTCATACCCACATGTGGCATATAGAATTTTGGAGCCAACAAAAAGAATTCAGATCAACTTGTCTATTGCATTACTTTCCAGAGGAAGATTCTTAAGTTAACAGAGAAGTTAAGGGACATGTGACATAATGAAATTGGAAACAGCCTGCTGGTCCAATTTGAACTTTGTTCTGTAATAGAAATAATGGAATTCAGTAAAACATAATTATAATCATAGAGTGTTAATTTTGGAAATGATATTGAAGCTGAGACCAAGAATTGTAAATCAATTTAACAAGATCACCAGGAGAGATAGATGCAAACTCCGAAAGGTCTTTGGTTGTTCAGACTTACAGCACCAGGCAGCCTTTTATGCTTCCTTCTAGTTAATATTACTTTTTTCATTTATTCATTTTATCTTTTTAAGACTCTACATATGAGTGAAGTCATGTGGTACTTCTTTCTCTGACTTTCACTTGGTATAATACCCTCTAGGTCCATCCATGTTGTTGCAAATGGCAAGATTTCATTCTTTTTTATTGCTGAGTAATATTCCATTGTATATACGTATGGACTACATCTTCTTTATCCATTCATCTGTTGATGGACATCTAGGTTGCTTCCATATCTTGGCTACTGTGACTAATGCTGCAATGAACATAAGGGTGCATCCATCTTTTCAAATTAGTGTTTTGGATTTCTTCAGATAAGTACCCAGAAGTGGAATTGCTGGATCACATAGCAGCTCTATTTTTAACTTTTTGAGGAACCTCCATATTGTTTTCTACAGCAGTTGCACTAATTTATAGTCCCACCAACAGTGCACGAAGGTTCCGTTTTCTCTACATCCTCACTAACGCTTGTTTGTTGATTTATTGATGACAGCCATTCTGACAAGTGTGATGTGGCATCTTGTATTGGTTTTGATTTGCATTTCCCTGATGATTAGTGATGTTGAGCATCTATTCATATGTCTGTCTGCCATCTGTGTGTCTTCTTGGCAGAAATGTCTATTTCGGTCCTCTGCCCATTTTTTTAAACAGATTGTTTGCTTTGTTTGTTGTTATTTCTTTACTTTTCAACATGTTGTACCACAAAGCAGTTCTGGAAAGAAAGCGTATTGAAATGCCTTTCAAATGTATTTATTGTAACTTCTATTTTTACTTTATTCCTATAAGTACGTTAGGTACAAACAGACATTTTCCTCAGATTATAGATGGGAACACCGAGGGACCGGGAATCTCGGTCCTTCAAAGTCACATTTATTCCCTCAACACGAGTTTATTGAGAGTCTGTTGTTTAAGGCAATAGACTTGGTGCCACAGGGAAACAATGATAGGATAGTCTCCAACTTCGGGGTGATCACAGGATGAATCAGTGGTGACTCAGTCCTCCAAGTCCGGCTCTAGGCTGTGCCCTTGAAATGCCCCTACACCATGACCTTTGTCGCAAACAGAAGCAAGCTGTATCCTGATAATAATCATAGGCAAACTGACTGTGCTGTGCTATTCAGTAAAAGGCCAGCTCAGCTCACAAGTGACTGTCCTCCCTGTTTCTTAACTACGTGACCTGAAATTTTGAATGTGGTCATCAAGACATTGCTGAGCTGTGTCATGGAGCAGCCCATCTAAAGGGCTGCCTCCTCATCAGCCCATCAGCCAGCTCCGCCTGTGTGGGCGGGGACTGTGGGACCATATGGGTGGGGCATTGGCACACCATGGAGGCCCTTTGGAAAAGGGTGCTGTGGTTAGCCCTGTGTCCGCTCTGTGGAAGCCTTCCTCCCTCCTGCCATCCTTTGACATCTATGCTACAATCACTCACCAAGCTTAAAAAAACCCCATCCTGTGTGAGTATGCACTCTACGAGAGCAAACCTATTGTTACCAAGAACTCAGATGTTATGGAACCACTACCTTCATCCTCTGATTTGCATTTATGTCATTGTAGTTTTCTTGTCCCAAGTCTCTCCCTAGCCCTGGCCAGTATCCAAGGAACAGCCAGAATGATCTTCCTAAAATTGAATATTACTCTTGTCCTTACCTCTGATGGTTTAAGAATTTGGGGTGCTGACTGAATAAAGTAGAAAGTATTTCCTTCTGAATATCACGAACCCCTCTGGTCTCATCCTCCACTACACGCCCTGTGTTTAGCTACATGGTGCCCACCAATTTCTCAAGGTGTTCCTCAGATATCTTACCTTCTCCACCCCATGGCCCTTATCTAAGCCACCACCATTTCCACACTGAGACACTCCACTACTCAGCCCCAAGCTTGTTTTACTGACCCTGCTCTTCATCCTGACTATAGTCTGTTGGCACAGCAGCCTGGGTGGTCTTTCTAAAGCCTAAACCAAATCATGTCCTTCTTTTGCTCAAATCCCTCCAGCGGCTGCCCATTGCATTTGGAATGAAAGCCTAGGTTTTCACCATGGCTTGGATGGCCACCCTATGTGATCTGCTCACTCCCTCTCAGTATATCTCTGACCTCGTCTCCTGTGATTCTCCACCTTCCCAATCTGGGACAGCCCCACTGGGTTCCTCAGAGTTCCTGGTAGGCACCAAGCACCCACTTCAGGACCCGTGCACTTG
This sequence comes from Aselliscus stoliczkanus, assembly GCA_033961575.1. Taxonomy (NCBI): domain Eukaryota; kingdom Metazoa; phylum Chordata; class Mammalia; order Chiroptera; family Hipposideridae; genus Aselliscus; species Aselliscus stoliczkanus. The sequence continues at coordinate 58,753,744 of CM066739.1, forward strand.
CTGGCCCCTCTGCCTGGGACAGTATCTTCCTAGATATTTGCATGATGCCCTCTGTCACTATTTTCAGGTTTCTGCCCAATTATCACCTTATCCTACTTGAAATAGCACGTACCCTCATCGCGGCAGGACTCTGGCCTTCTATTCTGCTCACACATCTTAGCACTCATCCCCACTTGCTATATTACGTGTGTTAGTACTCATTACGCATTTATTTGTTTACTGTCCTGTTTCCCAGAATGAGTATGTTAGTACTCATTACGCGTTTATTTGTTTACTGTCCTGTTTCCCAGAATAAGCATTAGAATGAGAGTTCCATAAAAGTAGTGACTTGGTTTCTGTTTGCTACTCTAGAACTGCACCTGGCAACAGGCGTCTGTGGATGGCATACACACTCTCGGAGCTAACTGAAAACTTCTTGTAGTAGAAAAGGGCGCTGGATAAGGAGCTGGAACCCCTACGTTCTAGCTCAGGCTTTTCCACACACGGGATCTGTGCCTGGATTAGCGGCTGCACCTTGCATCTCAGGTCCCTCTAACATGGGTAGTGGGGCTGGATCTCCAAAAGCCTTCCCAGCTATCAAGTGCTGTCAGTCGGTTCAGGTGGGAGATTGTACCCAAGTGGCAGGACTCACTTGAGCCTGGGAAAGGAATGTATGATCTCTCGATGCCAATGACCTTGCACGCTGAGGGCATGATGGCAGAGGCGGACACCTGGCAGAGCCCGGACCTCAAATCCCATTTGCTTTCCCATTCCTATTAACACAGCTGCCTTCCTCAACCTTCCTGCAGCCGGGCTCCCACCAAGATGGAACAGGAGAAAAACGAAGATGTGGGGCCCTCCCTCTGGCGGGGTTTAAGCAGTATGCGTAGCTGGGAAGGGCTTACTCAGGAGACTGCAATCCTGCCAGCATTGAGCTGGTCTTCTTAGATCTGCTGTTGAGTTTTTCTCTGAGAACTAGAGTTAATGTGGCCCAGGGTTCAGGGCAGGACATATAGGATTTCCCAGGGAGGGGCCATCTGGAGAGTGCCAGAAGCAAACTGGGCCAGACAGTCACCTGTGAGGTGGCAGTCCTGGAAGTCCTGGCTGTGACTCAGCTGAGAACCTCTTCATATCAGACAAACCATAAAAAGTGGACTTGACCCAAAGGCAAAACCAACGAGACTATTTAGCTAAGCCAGGTGGTGAAATAATTTATTTTCTGATATACTCTATCTTGTGTACAGAATACATAGAACATTTAGAAAAATATTAAACCCTGTTTTGTAAAAGCATGTGGCCTCTTATGACAACCTCCCAAAACAGCAGTCCCGATCACATGCGAATGAGTCATAAATTAGGAAATCCCTGATGAACTGAAGGGTGTGTTGATTTCTCTCACCAGATACTCGTTTGTGGCAATGTAGTTGGCCGTGGAATAGGTCAAGTGCTTTATGCGATTCTCACGACCAGAGTCAGGCCATATCAATTCAAATGTTTCTGGTGTGTAACTCTTCTCCCTCCCTATCAACAATGTATGAACGCATACAAACACACAACCACACGCTAATTTTCTCTCCTCTCGTTTAGTTGTGTATTCTCCATGCGGTTTGGTGAGATATTTTAAAATTCTCTCCAAGGGAAAATGAAGGGTTCAGAACATTTTATGTAAAGCCTACCTTGATACAAGAAATCAGACAGGAAATGCTCTTCCCGGCTCTTAATCTGAATACTAATTCAGGACCTCCTGTCCAGGTTCTCATAATCCCAAATTCCCATTAAGATTTTCATCTTTCATCTTCTCCCAATTTGGAGGGTGAGAGGTCTTAGCAGGAATTCTGATAATAAAGAGGATATTTTCAGTTCTTGGTGAGATGTTCAGGTACCAGGGGACATGATGGCTCAGATCTCATGGACTTGTGCGTGGCCCTTGTCACTTCAATCCTGGTAAATAACTTCTGGTACATGACTTCTCTCCCTCTCACTGGGCTCTCTGTGACCACAAACTGAGTGTCGTCTTTATCTCTTTATTCCCTGGGTTTACTCTGGTGTTTTGAGCATAGAAGTGGTTTCAATAAATGTTAATTGGTGGACACATTGCCTAGACCTCATGAGTTGCACTTTCAATCTTCATTCATACTTTTTTTATTTTTATGGCTTATTAACAGGTCCAGGACACCTTGGTGATATGGTGGGTTCAGTTCCAGACCACTGCCATAAACTGAAAATTGCAATAAAGCAAGTCATATGAAATTTTTGGTGGCCCAGTGCATATCAAAGTTATGCTTACAGTTAATGTAGTCTATTAAGTCTATTAAGTGTGCGATAGCATTATGTTCAAAAAAACACAGAACATACCTTATACTTTATTGCTAAAAAATACTAACCATCATTTGAGCCATCATGATCTTTTTGCTGGTGGAGGGTCTTGCCTTGATGTTGTTGGATGCTGACTGATCAGGGTGGTGGCTGCGAAGGTTGGGGTGGCTGTGGAAATTTCTTATAACAAGACAACCATGAGGTTTGCCGCATCAATTGACTTCCTTTCACAAACAATTTCTCTGTAACATGAGATGCTATTTGATAGCATTTTACCTATAGTATAAATTCTTTCAAAATTAGTCAGTCCTCTCAAACCCTGCCACTGCTTTATCAGATAAGTTTCTGTAATAATTTTAAAACCTTTGTTGTCATTTCAACAATCTTCACCTCGTCTTCACCAAGAGTAGATTCCATCTCAAGAAAACACTTCGGTTATTTATCCAAGAGCAGCAACTCCTCCTTCGTTCAAGTTTTATCCTGAGGTTGCAGCAACCGAGTCCCATCCTCAGCCTCCACTTCTGATTCTAGTTCTCTGTTTCCATCACACCTGTCATTACTTCCTCCACCCCCTCGAAGTCACCCATGAGGATTGGAGTCAACTTCTTCTTTTCTTTTTTTTTTTTTTTTTTGAGGGCAGTGTCACTGGCCCTCATATGTGGGACCGAACCAGGGCCGCTGGCTTCCAAGGCCAGCACTTAACCACCGCGCCACTCGGCCGGCCCTAGGAGTCAACTTCTTCTAAACTCACGTTAATGCTGATATTTTGACCTCTTCCCATGAATCATGAATGGTCTTGATGGAATCTAAAATGGTGAATCCTTTCCAGATTGTTTTCCATTTACTTTGCCCAGAGCCATGAGGATTCATTATCTATGGCAGTCATAGCCTTACAAAATGTATTTATTAAGTAATAAGACTTGAAAGTCAAAATCACTCCTTAATCCGTGAGCTACAGAATGGATGTTGTGTTGGCAGGCATGAAAACAACATTAATCTCTTGGTCCACCTCCATCAGAGCTCCTGGGTGACCAGGTGCACTGTCAATGAGTAGTCATATTTCGAAAGGAGTCTTTTTTTCTGAGCAGTAGGTCTCAACAGTGGGCTTAAAATATTCAGTAAATAATGTTGTACACAGATGTGCTTTCATCCTGGCTTGTTCTTCCATTTATTGAGCACAGGCAGAGTAGATTTAGCATAATTCTTAAGGGCCCTAGGATTTTCAGAATGGAAGATGAGTATTGGCTTCTATGTAAAGTCACCAGCTGTGTGAGCCCCTAACAAGAGAGCCAGCCTGTCCTTTGAAGCTCTGAAGCCAGGCACTGACTTCTCCTCTCTAACTCTGGAAGTCCGAAGTGGCATCTTCTTCCAATACAAGGCTGTTTCATCTACATTGGAAATCTGTTGTTCAGTGTATCCACCTTCATGAATTATCTTAGCTAGATCTTCTGGGTAACTTGCTGCTGCTTCACCTTGCACTTTATATTATAGAGACGGCTTCTCTCCTTAAACCTCAGGAACCACCCTCTGCTAGCTTCACTTTTCTTCTGCAGCCTCCTCATCTCTCTCAACTCTCACAGAACTGAAGCATTAGGGTTCTGCTCTGGATTAGGCTTTGGTTTAAGAGAATGTGTGGCTGGTTTGATCTTTTATCCAAGGCTTCTATCCATAAACTTTTTCCATATCACCAATAACGTTTCACTTTCTTAATTAACATTCCTGTGTTCACTGGAATAGCACTTTTCATTTTCTTCCAGAACTTTTCCTTTGTATTCACAACTTCACTGTTTGGTGCAAGAGGCCTAACCTTTGGCCTGCCTTGGCTTTCGACATACCTTCCTCACTAGGCTCAATCATTTCTAGCTTTTGATGTAAAGTGAGAGACATGCAAGTCTTCATTTCACTTTAGCACTAGGCCTAATTTCAATACTGTTGTGTCTCAAGGAACAGGGAGGCCTGAGGAGGGTGAGGGAGGGGAACAGCCAGTCGGTGGAGCAGTCAGAACACACACAACGTTTATCAATTAAGTATGCCATCATATAGTATGAGTGTAGTTCATGCTGCCCCAAAACAATTATAATAGTGACATCAAGATCACTGATCACAGGTCACCATAACAAATATAATAATAATGAAAAAGTTTGAAACATTGTGAGAATTATCAAAATGTGACACAGAGACATGAAATGAGCAAATGCTGTTGAAAAAAATGGCACCAACAGACTTGTTCGACTCAGGGTAGCCTGAAACCTTCCATTTGTAAATGCAATATCTGAGAAGTACAATAAAGTAAAATGAAATAAAAAGAGATATGTTTATATTATAACGTCATACTTAGCTATAGCAGAAGCATTCTATGCTTACAACCCAGTGCTTCTATCTTGATGTAAAGACCTAATTTGATTTCAAATGAAATCAAACTCTAGAATCTGTTAAGAACCACACGTTGAAAAAGGCCTAACTCTATTAGAATATGAAATTCCTTTAAGGAGAGCAATTTATTCATGCTTTGGCCTATGACTCACAGCAATTTATATTTCTGACTTCACCTTGTCCAGCTCTGCAATCCAGGGCAAAAGCTTTTCCTGCTCTGAAATACGAGAGCAGACACACAGATTCAAGATACTGGGTCTGGTGGCCCACCGAGAACTCCGGGCCTTTCCTCATCACCCAGGCAGAGGGGAGTTGGTTTGGCAGCACTTAGATGTGGGGACTTCACACAGGGTAGAGAAATGCACAAAACTTGTGGGCAGCTGATTGCTCTGATGGTTTACCTCTCCACTCCTACTCTACCTGAGACCTCATCCCCTGGAGTATTGTATGAAACGCTGAGTGGTGAGGTGCATTAGAGAGACCCGGGTTGAAGGCCCAGCCTCCATGGCATCTTTTGGCAACCTTGGGCAAGGTACCATCCCCTTCTAAGGCTCAGTTCTCTCAAGTAAACTGCAGACGGTAATCCCTGCTTCTTAGGGTAGTTGGGAGGATTGCATAAGGTTAGATATGATCAGTGCTTGGCACAAGATTGATCTAAAACAATAAGATCTATTATTTTCTAAGTACCAGAGCAGGTCAACTTCCAAGTACTTAGGAGAGACCCTGGCACACAGTAGGAGCTTGTGCAGGCAGCACATGCAGATTGTACTTTCAAATTTAGCTTTTGCTCATTTTGCTAGAAGTCGGAGTGCATTTATGAACAGAGGAGAAAAGAACAGGAGAAATTCCATTGTGTTTTTTTTTATAAATCTTAATTTTATTGAGGTATAATTTTCATCCAATAAAAATCATCCAGGGCCGGCCGAGTGGCGCAATGGTTAAGAGCTGGTTTTGGGACGCCAGCGGCCCCAGTTCGGATCCCACATATGAGTGGGATCTACCCAGTGACACTACCTTATACAGCGGCTGTGCGAGCCCCGGCAACAGTGTTGGCTGCAGCCCCTGCTGCAGTGGGCTGCCATAGGCTACAGTGAGTGGCCGGCAGCCAGTGTGAGCTGCCAACAGCCGCGGTGAGCGACCATCCAGAGGCCGGCGACTGATCTGCCTCATCCAGGAAGAGTGCAATGACGATACCAACATGGGCCAGTGAAGCAACGTCCTCCACAACTAGACTGAAGAACAAAAAGACAGCAACTTGTCTGTTCCCTTTCCCCAGTTCCCCAACGCTGTGCTCTTCCCCCAATTCCCCAATAAAATCTTAAAAAAAAAAAAATCATCCATTTTAAGTGCATAGTTCTGTAAGTTTTAGCAACTATATACAGCATAAAAACCACTATGATATTCAGGGGTGTTTGGAACAAGCCTCTGAGGGAGGGGAGCTACTGGGATTTAGAATTGAAATGCAAGGTTTGTCTTGGACTATGAAAGAGGGAGCTCTCCTTGTCCCTCAGGCAAGAGGGTATGTGGATGGAAACGTAGATAAATAGGCGCTGGGTAGAGGCGGCAATGCTGAAAGCATTCTTTGATGTTATCTGTTCTCCTGTGTGGTGGGAAGCCAGGTATGTGTACAGGAAGGGGACGAGTTCTACTACAGAGCATGAAAGTTTAAAATGGCTCCTGTGAGGAGTGACTGACCAGGGATATGGATAACAAGAGACGGCCCAGCTTGGCCTGGCTGTGGGCACAGAGAATCCATAGCTGGGGCTTTGTCAGGGCAAACATGAGGGACAGAAGATCACAGACAAGAGTGTTCTGAGGGGTTGCTGATGAAGCATGCACGTGAAGCGTGCAGGAGCAGAGAGCCAGGAGATAATGCAGGGCCCGAGACACTGGGAGGCCTCGAGGTGGGTGGAAGGGTATGAGGTCTACCAGGAGTTTCTGGCTGGTTGGGTTTAACATCCCACAGGTGGACCTGTTCCAAGAGATGACAAAGTTCAGGTCACACAGGAATTGGCTGCTGCTGTCCAGTGGAATGCACAGTGATCAGTTCATGATTGATCAGAACACAAAGTGTGTTTCAGACCATGCTGGGCTTCCAAAAGGCACAGCCCGGGCTTCTCTGGGAAGGGTTTCCCCATCGTTTTGGGGCACACAGCTGTTATGCTGAACACTGCCCAACGCTGCAACAAATCTGGTTGGCATAAAATATGCCCAGAATCCCACCGTGTGCACTGCCTGCATTGCCACCACCCATTTATATGGCTCTACAGTCACATCCACGCTGGTCTTCCTGTGTATACCGTGCTCCAGAGTCAGTTCTCAACACAGCAGCCAGGAAGTTTCTTTCAAGCATAACTCACAGCATGTCACTTTTTGTTCTGAACTTCAGAACAACTTCCCATCTCATTCGGCAGAAGACATCCAGGGGCTTTCCAGGCCTGCGCTGCGCCCCCCTCCACCACCCCACCCCTCTCTGATCCCACTTCCTCTCTGATCCCATCGTCCACTCTCCCCCTTGCTCAGTGGGCTTCCCCCTGCTTTGGTCCTTGCTATTCCCAGATCACCCAGTGCGAGCTCCTGTTGCTGGGTGTTTGCATTCCTTGTCCTCGCTGTTACAGGCTGGCTTCTTCTCCCATACACCTGTGTTATTTACTTCTTTACCTCCTTTGAGCAAAGACGGATGGTCTTTGTTCAAATGTCACCTTTCTTTCTAGGGCCTTTCCTGGTCATCCTATTTCATACTATCTCCCTTCCACAGACACCTTGTTCCCTCCTCTATTTATTTTGCCTTAGGACTTATTGTCAGACAGCCTGTGTTTTTTTCTTATTGTTTTGTTGTCTGTCTCTTTCAACGTGGTGGGAAATGCCATGACAGTGGAGAATTTGTCGGGTTCTTCGGTTCCTAGAACACTGCCTGGTGCTACCAGCAATCAGCTGAATTGATTGAAGAGATATTTGCTCATGCCCAGAAGGCAAAATTTAATTCAATGCAAACTTTACATAGAGAGGCAAAGGAGAAAAAGACATGATAAAAAGGCCATTTTCTCTGGAAAAAGGAAAGAGAAATGAAACAGAAGAAAGAAAAACTCAACAGCTCCTAATTTTTGCTAACAGATCCTTAACAATCCAAAGGCTAAGCAGATCCAAGGTCAGGGGGAAAATAAAGGGGAAGAGTGAGGATTCCAGAAATCAACCAAGTATATATTCGAGGAAAAGCAATGGAATTTAACATCCCTCCCTATCCATACACATTTCATGTGTAAGAAACTGCAGAACATCATTAGAAAGCGTTTTTTAAAGCGTGGCCTAAGGTTTAGGGAGGCCAGAACTTTAACAGGGGGCTGAACACAGGATGACAAGATGTGCTTGTCGACAGTGAAGAACTTCAGAAATTTTCTTAAGGTGAAAAAGAGAAAAAACAAAACTGTGTCTTGTGGGCATTGACAAAGTATAGTAAGTAAAGTATTAGGGAAATGGGTGTGTGTTGGAGAGGAGAATGGGGAGAGGTAGTTAAATATAAACCTGGTTTTGTTTGCAAAGCTGTAATCTTGATAAATGGCACCTTCTTAAAGCAAACACCTGGTCCAGGTATCTCATAACATATTTATGTTTCAAAATCCAGGCTGAAACATATGATGTCACATTCTAGGGGAAACTATTTATTTAGAGTCCTTTGTACTGATTGTTAATATGACAGCAAACTATAAAATACTAAGCAGAAATTAATAAACGATTGTTCAAACCAGGCCTAACTAAGTAGAAATTCGTCAAAACAGACTAAAAAGTCTGTTAGTCCCTTGAAGGCCAGTCATCTCTGCAGTCCTTAAAGCTTCCTCTTCTATGAAAGGTTAACAATAAATATTTGTTTAGCTGAACTGAAGGTTGCCAAACATGCTATATTCATTTTTGGGAAACATGATTATTGGAAATGATTCATCTCTACTAAATGAAACAAATTATAAATAAGAATCAAATTATGTCCATACATATAATGTTTCAGTGTTGATGTGTTTCACATAGGTATTCTGTGAGCTCCGTTAAGGTCTTCTGCTACCAAAATAGAATGGCGTTCTATTCCAAAATTACAGGAAAAAATGAGATGAATGCAAATAATTTTCTCAACTTACATTTTTTCTCCCTTTAATTGCTCTGAACCATTTGGCTTCTACCACATTTTGCTTCTAATAGAACCTGGTGCAAGAATACAGCGCCATTGCAAAAACTGAGTTGCTCTGCTTTGCAAAGTATACAATATTGAGCTCATTGCCACCGAAAGACTTAGAAGAAATATTTATGATGAGAACTGTTGTCTGAAGGAAAGCTGTTTCCCTTTCGAGACTGTAAAATCTACCTGTGGCTTCAGCAGGACTAGCAGAGCCATGCACTTGGACCACAGAACACTAGCCTTTGAAATCTTGTTTTCCCTGAATGGGGCACCAGTGAGAACCCATCCACCTCTCCAGGGGGATGCACAGGAAACAGCCTTTGAAAATTTGCTCTTGTTACAGATGCTGAGCACACCACATGGTGGCCTCTTTTTGTGGACCTCCGGGAAGCAATTATTTTAATTTCGATATCAAGAAAAGTGCTTCTTTTGAACTGTGTTTGGGGACACTTTATTGTATAACTGATAAGGTTTTTCTTTTCACATCTGCTAATGAAAAAACTCCCTGCTAAGTTCAAGGCCACCCATAGCGGCCGAATGGCTTTCTGGTTTGCATCTTCATGTCACCCTGTTTCTTGCTTCCTGTCGATGTTCCTGCCTCTGTTTCTGCTTTCTCTCCTACTTACATGTTACCTGCTAATAGTTTATGTTGCTTTTTCTTTTAAAAGCAATCTTAACTCTTTTGAGTGAACAAGATGAGAGATAAATGTATTCTTTCATATGTAAATACAATTATGTTGTGTTAATTTGAGTTTTATTTTTTGTTAAGAGCATGGTGCTTTCCAATTACTTTGCCTCCTGAAAAAGCATGAGATCCTTTGATTTAAAATGTTAGCTGCTAGGAGGACAGAGAAGATACCTGGCAAATATCAAACCGCAATATCAATGGCCAATAATTTTTAAAGACCTGTTTGATGCATTGCAGAAAAGTACAGTTTCCACAATCTGCACATGAATCTACACAGCACGACTGACAGTCTAGCATACCGACCATTCTTTCTAGGTCAGGCCCTGGCACAACTCATTTACCTCTCCCTGTGTTACGCCTCCTTAAACCAATTGGCACTCAATCAATGTTTCTTGTTGAGCAAATTTCTACTGAATTCTGTTTTAAATCATCCAATCTGTCTGAGGATAATTTTCAATCACATTCTAGGCCTGTGGACTCAGGATGGAATGCTAATGTTTGCATCTGCTGTTTAAAAACTTCCATTCCCTATCCCTGAGGGAAACATAATCAGGCCAGTGCAATCCACTAAAGAAAGTCAACGCAAGATGTTCAATTCTTTGTTTAGCCTGGATAATTAAGACTTGACCTCTGTGTGTAAGTCCTCAGAACCCTGGCAAGGTATACAGTTGAACCAGACTTGCCACCTACTGGGAAAAGCATGGTGTTACAGTAGAAAATAGAGCAGCTGTAAAAAGTCATGATGGATCACACCACGGACACCACTGAGCTGCACACTCAGGAAACTTACCATTCCCACTATTTTTGTTATATGCATTTAACCACAATTTTAAAAGAGCAATGAGTGGTAGAAAACAAGGTGTTCAACACAGCAGAAATTAATAACAGTTGTTTGTAATAATACCATTATATTGATATTATAGTATATCATAGAATATCATATTTGTACTATCATTATTAATAATGTTAATATTAATAATAATCAATACCTACATAGTGCTTCACTAAGTGCCAAAGACCAGTCTAAGCACTCCACATAGAAATGTAGCCTTTGTCACTATTTCCTTAAGACTGCAAAGAAAATGAAAGTTTTACATTCTTATCTGTCACATCTGTAAACATGGTTGCCAGATTCCAGACTTTTCTAAACAAATGGGAACGCCAGTGGAGATAAATAGAACAGGTAAACCCGTAACCAAATTTCTTGTCAAAAAAAAAAAATTGGGGAGTGTATGAAATTGTCTACATGCCATTCTTGGGACATTGAGAAGCTGCCCCTAAATGTAAAATATGAAAAGTGCAGGTGAAGGAGGTGGTTCAAGCGTGGGCTAGTGGAAAACAAAACAAAAGAGAACAATCACACAAGCACTTCAAAATCTTACCCATACATCCTTGTGTGATTCTCATCTCTCGATTAGTCATTTCCCACATAGAACACATGTTTACCAACAGTCTGCCTACTCCATTCCTTCTGATCAGCATGCCTTGTCTTCTCACTATGAGCAAGTCAGAATGAATCCTGTCCAATGGCATCTTCCATAACACTATGAAAAGTGGCCCACTTTTAACCTGGTCATCACCATCTATCATTCACCGTTTGCAGGTCAGGGATATGTTTTGTATCTGTATGTTTATCTTCCCCTCCCCTCAGGTTGTCAGGTCCTTCCAGGTAGCTGTTGTTTTGATTTCTTTTGACCTTACAAATACACTGACTTAGGGGTTCGGTGCGGGGGCTGAAGGGGTGGAGGGAGGTGGATGGATAAGCCAGTATCAGACTGTGTACCCAGGGAGTAGGGAGAATGGGTGGGTCTGTCAGGGAATACTTACAGGGTTCTGAATTTAAGCATAGAGCTCTTAGATGAGGTGTGATCAAACAATATGGTGAATGTTTAAAAAAATAATTTATTAAAGTAAGGGACACATTGCCATTAATCCTCCTCAGAATACTCCCCCTGGCTTCGAACACACTTATCCCATAGTTCCTGCCACTTTCTGAAGCAGTTCTGGAAGTCCTCTTTTGTGAATGTGTTTAATTGCGCCGTCATGGCTGCCTTGATGTCCTGAATCAATTCAAAATGTTTACTTTTCATGGTCATTTTTACTTTGGGGAAGAGCCGGAAGTTGCATGGTGCCAAATCCGGTAAATCAGGCAGATGAGAACATACTGTAATGTTTTTGGTTTTTTTAAAAGATTTTATTGGGGAATTGGGGAATTAGGGAAAGGGAACAGCTTTGGGGAACCAGGGAAGGGCAACAGACAAGTCGCTGTCCTTTTGTTCTTCAGTCTAGCTGTGGAGGACGTTGCTTTACTGGCCCATATTGGTATCATCATTGCGCTTTTCCCGAGTGAGGCAGATCAGTCGCCGGCCTCTGGATCGCCACTCACAGCAGCTCTTGGCAGCTCACACCAGCTGCCAGCAGCTCATGCTGGCCACGGGCCACCCACTGTAGCCTATGGCAGCCCATTGCAGCAGGGGCTGCAGCTATGCCGACCCAGGGACTCACAGCAGCCCAGCTCCAGGTGGAGCTGTTGTTCACCATCTTAGCTGTAGAGGGAAGTGTCACTGGTCCTCATATGTGGGATCCGAACTGGGGCCGCTGGTGTCCCAAGCCAGCTCTTAACCAAAGTGCCACTTGGCTGGCCCTGTAATGTTTTTATTTGACAGAAATTTCCATACCAGAAGCAATGTGTGACACGGAGCCTTTCCGTTGTGATCATAAAATACAGTGAATACTGCTGCCAAGTGCCATCCAACAGAAAGGCAGGGATCCTCAATACAGGAAGCAGTGTGTCGAACCTTAGTAATAATGTGTGACAAGTTCCAACTTGTTCGGTACAGGCAATCGAGTGTAAGCTACGGTTGAGAGGTATGTTTTAAAGTGTGCAGTAAATCATTCTCCATCATGACAACGCTCCATGTCACACATTGCTTCTGGTACAGCAATTTCTGTCAAATAACATTACAGTGTGTCCTCATCCACCTTATTCACCAGATCTGGCACAGTGCGACTTCTGGCTCTTCCCCAAAGTAAAAATGATTCCCCATATTGAGGAAGCCAAGACAGCGTAACTAAAGACATTCACGAAAGAGGAGTTCTAGAACTGCTTCAGAAAGTGGCAGGAACTATGGAATAAGTGTGTTTGAAGCGAGGGGGGGAGTATTTTTAGGGAGATTACTGATAATGTGTCTTTTACTTTAATAATTTTTTTTTATTTAAACATTCACCATATTGTTTGATCACACCTTGAGCTTCTCTGATTTTCATTGACCCTTATTATTCCAATCCAATTCTTTGGGGTTTGGCACAGGTTGCCTTCATATATGCTCAATGTCTTCAAGGTCTGGGTCAAATCACCTTCTCCAAAAGTTTTCACAGTCTGACTGCATCCCACATGGATTACTCCTTAGACTGACCTTGTACCACTCAGTGTGTAATCTCCCCATAGTCTGTATTTGCTTCTTATGCTTGTCTTCTCTGTCCAACTAGATGGTACGTGTTCAAAGAGCCAGAGCAGCATCTTTTATTTTCTTTATATATTCTCCCCTACAATGTCCACCATAGTGCTTTGTTGTGTAGAGAGAAAATGCTTAATACATATAGTTTTAAAATTAAGATGGTAGTACCTCTAGGGAGGTTAATATTATTGTTTTATTTCCACATACCAAATGCAAAATTCTGTATATATTTTGGTGAGCACACTGCATACACCTGAGAGGTATCAAATCTTAAATCTCTAGTCTCTCCCAGCACAGTACCTAGATATGAGAAACTTTCTCATTTCCTGGATGAGAAACTTTCTCTATTCCTGGACACTAACAATGCAAATCTCACTTCACACAAAGTCGTTTTGTCTGCCTATGTCCTACTGCTTTCCCTATCTCTAGTCTATTGGGAGAATTAGCATTCAGGATTTTCCATGAAAGAACTCTATAAGGGGTGGGAGGGGGAGAAGAAAAATGGTAGCATGGAACGTGGGTATTTGTAAGTGTGTATTAGGCCCACTGCTTTAGGGCATGTGCCAGTTGTAGAACCAAAGTCCACTATCCATGACTTGCTTTTTCTTGGTCCATCCAGTGAAGTAAAGGGTGAAACATCTATGGTTCTTGGGAGGATCCAAGCTATTTGATTAATGTCTTTGCCTTGAGTTTGCCAAAATGGTCCTGAACTCAAAATACAGTGATTATTCAAAGTTGTTCTAAAAAAGTGGCATGAACTTTTAACAACTTACAAAAATCCTGGAGAGTTAACCCCATGTTTCCTCTGACCCTTTTGTATTTGTGATACATTCACAGCCCCTCTTTTCCAACTCTCAATTAGAATGATTAGTGATGCTTAGATTTTATCTGTTTGTTTCTTCTTCCAAGTCATGATGCTGCTGAGTCATTTATCTCTTTTCCATAGCAATCAGTTATGATATAACAAACAGTGGACTGTGTTATGCCATTGGAGGATATATTATATGGCGAAAGTTGTAATTTTGTCTAAATGACTTCAAGAGAGAAATAAAAACATATATTTTTATTTCAAAAGAAGAGGGATTACAATATTTCTACACAGATCACATATAACTCAAACATCTCTTCGATTCCCAAACCAGTAATTTTCAGATCAATTAATAGTCCTTATTAATTAATATTCATGTCTACCTGCCTGGGGTGAGGGGATGAATGATAGTCCTTATAATTTCCATGTTATGCAAGAGAGACCAGACTGAAAGGGAAGCTGGGAGTCTCATCGTCTAGTTTCTGGTTTCAGCCCTGACAGGAACAAGCAATAGCCTCAGGCAGCTGTTGAACATTTGTGGCCTCATTTTTTCATATATTGGATAAGGAAGTTGGATCTTGTGTTCCACTTTAATTTCTTCCCTTCCCTGGCATTCCACATGATTTTCTTGCCCCTGTTATTATACCTTAGTAGATTCTAGATCAGAAAAGGTCCCGCCCATTTCTGCAGTAGAGGGACCCAGGACTACCTGTATTCTGTGTGGGGCCCATTACATAGTGAAAAATGCCCCTTTTGCTGATATTTGCTTTCCCTTAGGTGAACCCATGTTTTGAAAATGTGCGCTGTAGTGTGACATGGTGTCAGCTAGAATGGAGCTACTGTTTCTGCTTCAGTTCTCCCACGGTGGTTTTGTTTCTGTTCCGTGTCTAATGGCCCCTCATACTGAACATCAGTGTGTGCCATGATTCCCGAGGGAGATAGGCCAGATTCACAAGTCCCCCAGGACTACTGAAAATATGCTTATTTGTATCTTTCCACATCGAGGGTCAGAAAAATCATTGTCATGTGGGTGAAACTGAGCATTTTAAGCACTCGTTTCATATGGGAACATTGTTTTTCCCTCCACTGTCAAGAAAAGTTAACCATTTAAAAATCTGATTTGTTTCCGTTACTCTTAGATCATAGTTTCTTTAAAGAAAAATGTAGGAGTGAAAGCTATCCAGGTTTAGAGATTGTTTTAAAAATAACATCTCTTTTATTAATGTGTTAAGGATTTAAAAGAGCTATCATGGAGAGTGTTAACTACCTGAATATTACTTTATACAGCATATCTAATTATTGTGAAAGATAATCCATTTTCTTGTTGGTTCTTGGTATTTTCCCATTTATGTTCAAATTAATGCAGAAATAACAGCCGTCATCTTACTTAATGGTAGCAAGAAGTTACCTTATAAAAGTTTCATATATAAATTTTATTCTCTAATAGAGAATTCCACGTAGTTATGAAATGCATTGCCCACTCTAAATGGTTCAATACCTTTACTAGTTCTTCCGGTCTCTCTGAGTATTCAGTACTAGTAAATATCGCAGCCAAAGAGCTCCAGACGAAGAGCAATACTCTGATTCCACGTTTTCGGAATGATGCGGATAAACCGAGAAATGATTGGTGGGTTGAAAAAGTTCTTCACGTGCCCTTTGATATTACTGTTGCCTTCGAAAATCTGAAAGCAAAATATGAGGAAGTCCTTAATGATAGTAGAGAGAGTATGCAAATCTTCTGGGCCATTTTTTTTATCCTTTTAGTTAAAACTGAGGGCATCACAGAACACATGACATTAACACTGAGCTGACCCTCAGTCAATTATGGGTTCACACTCTTGACAGACCTCTTTAGGGACTTAGTCTCCCCAGCGATCTGAGTTGAGGGAGGGAGAAATAAAGACACTTAATATGGTATTGGTAGGCCCTTGGCAGCGGTGTGACTGAGCAAGTTACTTACATTCTCTGATTCTCCATTCCCCATTGGCAAACCGGGGCTAATAAAATTTTACCTCATAGAAGTTGCAAGGATTTAAAAAAAGGTATGTACACATATATGAGAAGTGCCCAGTGAGTGCCAGACCATGGCACCAATAAATGGTTAGCTATTGCTAACATTTAAATTAAAATGCAACCATGTGTTTTGTTTCTCCTTTTTAGATGTTGCCTGTATCCTCAGCTGTGTCCCTCCTCCTGTTTTTTTGCATCCCTAGCACGTTCCCCAAGGTTTACACACAGCAGAAGCTATGTGTAATCACTATTTGTTTTGGACAAATGATGTCCCCAGCTCTGAAGACATCTGGTACAGTGAGAAATAAACAAAACCAACCCAGATGTGAAGAGCTATTGGCAAACGCAGGTGCCAGGCTCATCGTCGCGCCATTTTCCAGTTGCTTTCTTTTTGCCCAGATACCGCCCTGTACCTTGTCCACCATGGAGGATTTCTGCCTGTAAGGTTTCCATTCCACGCCCTGGTCACTGTAGTGGATGGCATAGCTCTTCACATACATCTCAGAGGACAGGGACTTGCAGCCCTGGGTTACGATGGCAGTTATCTTCTTGACCTTGAGCAGGTCAATTTGTAACCACTGCTTGTTGTTATTTGCCTATGAACATGATAACAGTACAAGGATGAGACAGAAGCTAAAACCTTGGCTTTTTTAGACCAATGCACAGAGCTCAAAGGATGTCTTTCACCTCATCCCTTAGATTCCCTGTCTCCTTCAAGGTTTCTCTGTTCCTTCTTGTTTGTTGTCACAGCACACAGACTAGCTTCTATGGGAGTATCTCACACATTCTAAAATTGTTGTTTGTTCGTATCCCTTACTCTTTGAGGACAAGGACTGCCTTAGTTTTTTTTCTAGGTACTTATCTCAATGCATGACACATATCTCAATGCATGACACACAGTTGGTGTTCAACAAATATTTGTTGTAAACAAATAAATGAAATTTACTTGAGAAAAAATACTAAGTTGATAAATTATCTGTAGTTATTATTCTGTTAAGTGAGTTTATTTAAATGCTATAATGTTATTACTGATATTACTGAAGGGTCTTGGAAAGATTTGGATAGTATCCTCTCTATTTATTTAGGAAAAACCTCCTTTTCATGCCACCACTAACGTCAAATAGGAGAAGTAGCCCAGTTTCTTCTTTTCTGATATTTCAAATAAATACAACATTTGAGAGACCTGAGAAAGCTATACTTTCGGTTAGATAAGACATAGTGATTGTCCTTTGTCGGCCTAACAAAATGCCTAATTACATGTCTGATGATATGCACTCAGAGGAGGATCAGGACTAATGGAGTTTTAGAGTAATCTGAGGCGAATTTTCAACTTTGGGAGATTTATCACGCCCTGTATGCTCTTTCAATTCCATAAGAAATAATGAATATTGATATATTTTCTCAACATTACTCATATGTGCATGTCTGTCTGTGTACATATATATATACACACATATGTATGTATACATATAGTCACATATTTTATGTATTTTTAAAGAAAATTAATTCCATTAAAATTATTGTATGAGATAATTTTTTGTTAATTTATATGACACCCTCTAGTGACATTTGGTGGTGTTTTACTATGTCTTCAAGTCAAGATTGTACTAGTAATACATAATATAGGTAGCTAGAGGAGTTTTCTAGGCATATATATATTTTTTGGTGGCATAAATTAGGTAGAGACACTTCAGTCTGCGCGTATGGCTGCATATGTGTAGCTTCAATTATCAGCCTCTCTAAAGAGACCCTACAAAGACATTTCATGCTAATAAGTTAAGTGAAACAAAAAGTTCCACATTTAAAATACAGCATTAAAAATTAAAATTGGCATTGGTCTTCGAAGCCTTTTATTACTTCATAAAGATGAAGAGCAAATTATATATGGAGCAACTTTATTTTTAAAGGCTGTAAAATAGAGGGTAGGGTGACAAGGGGTTACACTATGAGCAGGTCTAATGGGTCATCTGGGAAAGAATTCGATGACCTTTCTCTATTTAACTTTTTATTTTCTTTTGAAATTATTTTATCTTTTAAATTATATAAGTATAATGTAACATTATTATTTTTATTACTTTAACTTTCTGGGTCTCAGCTTCCCCCTCTGCAAAATTGCATAAATGAGGTGTTTGGGTTGCTTTAAATGGTAGAAGGAGCGCTGACCTATGTCTCGGAATAATGACATTCCTGGTTCTGCCACCAGATTAAGCTAAAATTATTTAATCTCCTATGTGCTTAGACTTAAAAGGAAAAGTCTGGACAAATGCCTTGTACAGTAGGATCTCCTGCTGTTCTGACATTCTGTGATCTTTAGGATGGCCTAGAAATGAGTTTTAAGGCATAGACATGGATTCCCAGGACTGCCTGTATGGGGTTCAGGCTCCTTTATTTACTCCGCTCGGACCACAATCGCCTTTTCTTTTCTGGTGACCTAATGTAAGGATGGGATGTGGAAATCTATAGACAGTCCAGGGAGGTGGAGGGTAGCTACCTAAAGGGAGGGAGTGAGGATAGAAAATAGGGACTTGGGTGAGGTTGGCTGATGATTGTTCCGATTTCTGATATTCTTCTAATCTCTCAGGTCAGTTGAAGAGTGAAATAAAATTGAGTCAATTAATAGTCACTTAAATTACTCAGTGGGCTAATATTAGAGGCAATATAACTGTCTGGAAGATGTTTTTTCAACTTAGATCACTGATTTATAGTGCTGGTTTTGTAGCCTTTTACCATGTTGCCAATGGTCTCAAGGAATGTCACAAAATTCTCAAAAAATGGGAATAAAAAAATTTAAATGGCATTCTGTAGAAAATGAAAAATATTATTAAATTGTGGGGGGAATAAAAAGATGTTGTAAATCTGAATCATTTATCACTAATATAAGTTGTCTCAAAGAGAGGTTTGCATACTACATACAGCCCAAGGCCAAGTCTGGCCCACTGCCTGTTTTTGTAAATAAAGTTTTATTGGAACACAGCCATGATCACTCATTTATATAATGTTTATTATGGCTGCTTTCCTGCTACAGTGGCAGAGTTGGGTAGTTATGACAGGAAGTGTATGGCTCACAGAGCCTAAAATATTTACTACCTGAAGCTTTGCAGAAAAATTTTGCCCACTCCTGATCTAAATCAAGACTAGACAAAGAACCACAGAGATGATAAATAACTTCTCTGTGAGCCAAAGGTAGAGGTAAAGCTATCAAGACATCCCAGATTCTCAGATCCAGGATCATAATGTGCAGAAACTGATGACTGTCTGGCCTCCCAGGCCTCCCATGTTCCCTGTAGTGAGAGCCGTTGTTTTCTTCTGGAAGGCTGAGAGAGCTGTGTTCACAGGGGATAATTCACCTTGGCTTGCCAGGCGTTCACACGGCCCTGGGCATTCAGACGAGCACGGAAGGGCTCCCAGTAATCTCCCCACCAGGACTTTTTGAACGAGGAAGCTGTGATTTGCACGTTTTCTATCTTTCCACTTTCCATACCCAGCGGTGTGGAGCACCCTGTTAAGAGAGAAGTAATGTGACTAAATACATATGCACCACTGAGAGCCCCTGAAGGGCGTTTTGTGCTGCAGGGTGGTGGGGAATAACAGTACTCTAAGTAACAGCAAAAACAAGCAACGTTTGTTTCCAGGCTCTACATGCACTGTTGTTTAATGCTCCTATTTATCTCCATCTTCAAAGGAGAAAAGCATGGCAAGAAAAAGTAACTTGCCTAAAGTAACACTGCTAGAAGATCAAACTAAATTTGAGCCAGGCAGTCTGACACCAGATACTGTGTTAAAGCAGTAGCTCTTTGCCCTCCTTCACAGCCGTGGAACGTTAGGTTTTCACTTTGAGGTAGACAATACTCCTGTCTCTGTCTATAAAACCAAACTCTATTTCTTTTTCTAACAAAGGCTACAAAGAAGATAGAGGAACACTTGGTAGTCACAGTTAATACATTATTTTCAGCCCTTCAGGGGTGAGTCGTGTTATACACCCTTCAGAATTTGGCCAAGTAGCGAATTGGAAAGTCATCGGCACCTAGGCTGATCCCTGGTGTAAGACCCGTAGCTGGTGAGTGAGCCCAGCTGACTGCCCAGCCCGTCATCTTCATGACACCTTATTCTTGCTGGTAAATCACACGGGTGTTTTCTTTATATGATGCCTCACTTTCTCCATGAAAAGAAAAAAAGCCTTAAAAAGAAGAAAGCCTATTGCTAATGCTAATTATATAAATATCAACAAAATGAAGACATTTTTTTAAAACAGTAATACTTCTTATAGAGCAAATAGAGGTTTTAATAGATTTTAACAGGGTTGAATGTCTCGTTTTAGGGTAGCTTAACTCTATCATCCAAACAAACTACCATTTACATCAAATGCCATATGTCAAGAAAAAAACTACAGTGACTTAGAGAGCTGTTTCAAGGAGCGCTCCTGCCTGTACGAACTTTGCATTTCCTGGGGAGATGTTACATACGTACTACCTGGGCATTGGCACAATGTCCGTATCTGTATCCCTCACGAATGTCAAGAGTATACTGTAACTTTAGCTGCTTTGATAAGCTGATACTAAGGTTCAGTCACTTTCTCCACTGTGAGCCGTGGCTCTTCCATCACCTGAGACACGGTACGGCAGCTCCCCAACAGGTGTGTCAGGTGTGTCTTCCCCCCTCTGCCCTGAGCAGCCTGATGGTGTCTGCATGGGCCAAACCCTGGGCCACCTGCTTTGTTCTTTTACCTAAGACTGCTAGACAAATATTCTTTTCTATATGTGCTATGAAGTGGAAAAAACGTTCGAAAGCACTAGTTTAAGAGTCAGAGAAGGAGAACATTTGATAAGAGTCTTAAACATCTGTTATATAAAGTAGAAATTTATTATGGCCATTTATGGCTACCTGGATTTATTTATACTGCAGGTCGCATTACATCCCCTGCAAAATAGTGGCTTGCATGGAAAAGTCTTGGGTACCTCCACAGGGTGTGAAACAGCCTATAGCATATCATCAGGCTTCAGGGAGTTGGGAGGCAGGCTTGGATTTCCAAAGCATTCAATGAACACATAATACATGCCAGTAATGTCACTAGATACTTTCATTACATTAAAGTGTGGGTGACCTGAAGGACTTTTGAAGAGTGGGGTCTAGTTTGAATCTCAGTTCCTGTTGAAAGCGGAGGCCATTCTAAGCTGGGGCCCTTCCTTGGAGGGTCAGGGCGGTGCCCATGTGACCCAGGCTCTATTCAGAGAGACGGTTCCTGCCCCCTGGCTGGCGGAACCAGTGTCTGTCTAGGTCACAAGGAGAGTTTCCCCGAGTGAAACTTGTGCTTCACAGAGGTTTTTCTAGGAGTCTAAGTGATGAAAGAGAGCTGAAAATTCTACCCCTCCTCCCACACTACCCAAATCTTGACTCTCTCAGTGGCCGCCAGATAACAATGCGTCTTTCCCCCTTACCGGTAACCTCGCAGCCTTGCAGCTCCAGTCGAAGGGCTGGTTTGTTATAGAATATATTCGGGTGGATCCTAATATATCTAGCCACAATGGGTGGGTCAAACCGATTTTCTTTTATTGTAGAGGCATCTGAATTGCCATCAAAATACTAGAGGAAAAGAGAAAAGTTTAACTGTGTAAAAATTCTCTATAAAGTGATTTTATAGTACAATTGTGGTCTACTTTAATATCATAATGTTTTCATGTGGCCAGAACCAAATCAATTTGGTCTTCAAAAAGTAATTGGAGGGCCAGCTAAGTGGCACATTGGTTAAGAGCTGGTTTTGGGATGCCAGTGGCCCGGGTTCGGATCCCACATATGAGGGCCAGTGACACTGCCCTCTACAGCTAACAACAGCTCCACCTGGAGCTGGGCTGCAGCAACGGTGTAGACTGCAGCCCCCGCTGCAGTGGGCTGCCATAGGCTACAGTGAGTGGCCAGCAGCCAGCGTGAGCTGCCAATAGCCGTGGTGAGCGACATCCAGAGGCCGGTAACCGATCTGCCTCATCCGGGAAGAGCGCAATGATGATACCAACATGGGCCAGTGAAGCAATGTCCTCCGCAACTAGACTGAAGAACAAAAAGACAGCAACTTGTCTGTTCCCCTTCCCCGGTGCCCCAGCACTGTTGCCCTCCCCAAATTCCCCAATAAAATCTTTTTTAAAAGAAAAGTAATTGGAGATACTTTCACTTCAGGAATGTGGTATCGTGGTACTTGGCCCTATCCCTCCTGTGAAGTCCAACTAAAAACATAAGAAGGCTTTGAAAGGTGGAGAGAAGAAGGGAGACTGGCCAGGATTCTATGACCCAAGGAACAACGGTCCTGCGATCCCTGGGTTTCCTTTTTGCCTCATATCCTAGACTTGCAAGTGAAGACATCAGCAACCAGGAAACACCAATGGGTACAGACAAAAACAGCTCCAGCAAAAACCTGCTTTTTCTAGCTTCAGAACAAAGAAAGGGTAGCCTCATAACACAGAAAAGTTTTAGACAATTGGTCTTCTTCAAGCTAAACACCATAGGAACAACTATGGCTCCTCCCCACCCAGCAGCAATGAAGGCCTAGCAAAGAGCCTTGACTTCCATACCGCCGGACTGTGATGAGACACCTCCACACACTCATGGGGTTACAGCCAAGAAGGCCAAATAGGGACCCAGGACTCGCCCCCTTGCCAGCTCCTACCCCTGCAGGATCAGTGGAGAGCGTCCCATCCCTACCCTGCAGCAAAGGGGAGTGTGGCCCCGCCTTAGGTGGGGAACCTGGACTTCAGCGCCACCTGGCAGCAGTGAGGCTGGGACCCGTCTCCTTCCCCCCCGCCTGACAGCAGTGTCAGAAAAATGCAGCCAAAACAAGTTAAGAGCCGACTAAATAAGTAACCGAGTAAGATGGAAAACAGAAAAACAATAGATAAAAGCAATGAAACAAAGAGCCAGTTCTCTGAAAAGACAAAGAAAATTGGCAAATCTCTAGCAAGACTAACAAAGCAAAACGAGGCAAGATGCAAATTACCAATATCAGACATGAAATAGGCACTTCCACTACAGACCCTCAGACATCAGGACAAATCAGGGGGTATGAGAAAACAATTCTATACCCATAAATTGAACAACTTAGAGGAAATGGACCAATTTATTGAAAAACAGACTATCCCAACTCACCCAATATGAAATAGATAATTTGAATAGGCTGTAACTAGTAAAGAACTCAAATTTGTAGGGCTGGCAGAGTGGCGCGTTGCTTAAGAGCTGGCTTGGGACTCCAGCGGTCCCGGTTCAGATCCCACATATGAGGGCCAGTGACACTGCCCTCAAAAGAAAAAAAAAAGAACTTGAATTTGTAATTTTAAAACTCCTGGAAAATAAATCCCCATGCCCATATAGTTTTAATGGTGAATTCTACCAAATGTTGAAAGAATCAACACCAATTCTAGACAATCTCTTCTAGAAAACAGAGTAAAAGAGCATGCTTCCCAATTTATTTTATGAAGCTGGTATTACTCAGATATCAAAACCAGAAAAGACAGTAAAAATAAATAAATAAATAAACCTACATACCAATATCCCTCATGAATAAAGTTGCAAATATCTGTAAGCGGTAGACTCTAACTGTAATTTGTGTTCTCTCTCCGATACTGATTAGCAGTAAGAACCATAATTTATGATTTTTCTGGTCTGTCTTAAGATATAGTGCAAACAATTATTACTAGAAATAGCTAAGTGAAAATATAGAAAATTAGGTATGGGTAATACAAAAAATTAGAATATAGAAAGTTAGTAAAAATTACAACTCTCAGTGACATATTTTCCGTGCGAGCTCTGTAAGGCACAAGACCAGGTATTCTCCTCAGCTGTATACCATCTGCCAGCTTGAGAAGCCTGGTTTTTAGTTTGATGATGTGGTTTTTCAAAGCTTTGTAAAGTTTGGGAATTTCAGAAGTCAGGCTTATCCCTTTAATCTGTAATATACAGACTCATCATCTTACCACTTTCCTTCATAAGGTCCTAAGAAAGCCGTCCATCCTTCTAACACCCAGATAACTACTTTTTAAAAAGAAATAGTCATGGACATGGTCAGAGTAACCCTAGGGGAGTGAGTTGGGGAGAGAAACCACACCCACCATCACGTTCCTTGTGCTGTTTCCCTTGAAGATCTGCCAGTTGGTCTGGTCGGAGCTGTAAGACACAAGGAACTCGGTGGTATAGTAGGACTTCAGGTAGTGTTTGGCACCCTGGGACTGGATCCCTGTGAATAGTACGTCCCTTTGCATGTCCACCTGCAATGGAGCAGAGCCATTAACAGACTATCCTTGTCAACAAGTCACACTGTGCCTTAATTCATTGTGCAGCCGTTAGAACTAAAGAGCCAGCACCTGAGGTCTTAGCAAACTGATAAAACAGCTAGATGCAATTCATATTTGAGCACAGAATACCTGGATTTGAGTCCCAGCTCAACCACTAACTAGCTCTGTGTGACACTGGGAAGTTAGGCAGTCCCTCTGTGTCTCAGTGTTTTCATCTGTAAAATGGGATATCACTAGAACTAACCTCATAGGGTTCATTTTGCGTATGTTAGGTACTTAGAAGAATGCCTGGCACCTAGTAATTGCTATTTCCCCTAACACACTGCAAGACCAACAAGAAGAAATTATTAAATTAGTGTCACTTTTATTATTACAAGAGCAGTAAATGTTATCAGATTAATAAATCATACCTGGATCCAAGGTTTAGAGTCAAATTCTACTGACATCTTTTCTGTGATCCAAGCATTGTATGACCCGCCATTGTTTAATCTTGCTAATTTGGGCTCCCAAGAACCTAAATTCAAAGGAAGGAAAACATTTATTCTAAATTTAAAACAAACATACAATTAGCAACTTCTGAAGTGAATGCATTCCCAGAGGAAAGCCAGATGCTCAGAGGCCCTCTTTGCAGTTGGGGAGACCAGGCAGTTGACACAGGCCTCAGATACTGACTTCATCCATGATGATGAAATCTTGGCTTCAGGTCTGTCCTTGGTCAGCTGTCAACAACCACCCACCACCTTTCTTGCACACAGGTCATGCTTATCTTTTCTCAGTTATGTTGATGTGGTTGCTGCTCAGTGTGCCTGCTTCATAGGGAGACATGGGAGGCATTTATGGGAGCCTCATGGTCCCTTGCAGTTGACCACTTGATCTTGGGAAGGGCTTTGAGCAGGGTGAGGAAAGCTAGGAGTTCCTGACACACAGGATGTGATCCACAAAATTTCTTGAATAGATGAATGGTTGGCACAGCAAAGGGCCCTAGTAATGGGGATTCTAACTCCTGGCCCCTAAGACCCCAGGAATGGGGCTGGAATAGTATGTGAGTGATCAAATGCAGAATTGGAATGAAGGGGGAGAGTTTTGGAAAAGGGCACACGCTCATAAGAGCAAGCTATGTACTCTTGCCTGGTCTGCTGAGAGGTCAGCTGGCCTTGGTAGAGTGACCACGCACCCCTACCTCTTGGTCTTCCTTAGGAAACACTCTCTGGGGACATTATACACTAGAGGGGGTGGCGGTGATAAGGGGGTGCCAACTGGCTTTTAGCTCCCTCCTCTACTAGATTATCATGGAGCTGCTTTACTCTGCTGTGATAGAGAAAAGCCTGGTGAGGAGCCATGACGCACAGGTTCGATAGGCAAGGCTGTCATGTATGGCTGTAGGAGGCGCCTTTCATGGGCTATGATTCTACTACTTACCCAAAAAGTCAGACGCCTTGATCTGTGAATCAGCTACGATACCAGTGCTCAGTCCCAGGGGCATCGTACAGTCTACAAAACAACAGAACAATGAGTAATTTTTGCTTGGAAAATACATTTTAAAAAATGTATTAATAGCTCCATGGCTAGAAGTTATACCTCTGGAGGGTCAGTATTTAGATAGTGTCACCTGCCTTGGGTAGCACTGACTTAAATATATCTGTTCCTAAAATGGCAAATGCACTAACAAGACCGGTGCTTTAATAGAAATAGTGGCATCCTAGAGGAAAACACTTGAAATCCTCAAATGCAATTCGTTTTTAAGCTGATCTACATCTGCTTTTATCTTAAAGGAAGCCATTTTCCAACATTAAGTACAATCCCTGAAAAGATTATGTTCTAAAAAAATTCACCTGAAAATTACAGGGTTATGTACATCCTGATCATGGAAGGAAATACCAGCCACTGAATGTGGACACAGTGCTTGGTACTCCACAGGTGCTTAGGAAATTCCGGCTGGCTGGCTGGCGGGACAGACAGATGGAAGCTATATTTCTAGAGTACTGAGATGCCAGGTTCAGTGACTGTCTTGGTTGTTGTTGAATTCCCGGTATCTTTTCCTTCTTCTGTGCTAGGCATCTGGGGAACTTCTTACATGCACTTTCCCATGGGTCACAAATCATGAAGGCGGATGCTTTATACTGGTTCCCCCATTGAGAGGAATGCCTTTGGGCTGAACCATTTGATTTAAGTTTCCTTGATGGCTAATATTTGCAGTGTAATAAGACGGTGGCCAGAAGGAAAACAATTACTACTACAGGCTGTGTCTTTGTCACATCACAGTTTTGAGTTGAATATTTCCTGTCTAAAAGTTGGTAATAGTCTAGTAACAGGACTCTCCTGCTAATAATATCATGTGGCTCTTGGTTGATACCTACCTTTGTCTAGGATGAGAAATAGCGTTTGCATCCCTGCTCTCTGGTTTTCTCCAACCTCTGTGTCTAGGAGCCACCAGCCAGGTTTTGATGCCTTCATTTCAAGAGTTTTAAATGAACCTAAAATAGAGAATGAAGGACCACATTATATACTCAAAGGTTAATAAGTTGCTATCAGTTGACAGCTCTCAAAGAATCCTAATATCGCTATATCACAAGAAGCTTTAGAATAGAACTTAAGAGTTATATATTTCTCTTTAGGGAGCACTAGAGGTGTGCTAAATGGATCAAAACCACAACCACAACCACAACCACCACGCACACACAGACATACACACACACACATACACACACTACTACTACTACTACTACTACTACTACTACTACTACTATAAATAAATCATCCCAGGTCTTTAAAAAATCTCTAACACTCCTTACCAGAAAGAAGCTTTCATTTATCTAAATAACTTGTTACAAGTTAACTCACACATAATACAGCTTCACAGTCCTAAGTATCGAAGCAACCTTGAATGACCCATCATTGGGCCTTGAAAATATTGTCCATGTTTCCTTTCTCTCTTCATTTCACTAATTTTTCTTTTTTATGCAAGAAAATTAAAATAAAATACCCTTCTCCCATGTTTCAAATTTTCGATAAAGTTTACCTATTTGGATATAGAAACTGTTTCGGAACATCATTGTAAGAGTGGTGGTTATCCACTCTGGTCTCAAATGTTCCCACTGTCAGTTAATCCGTAAATTCTGCTGACTATAATTGGTGACCGTTTCCCAGACTGTGAGTAAAAATCAAGAGCTGACGGTCATCCTCCTCAAACACTAAGAAAGGTCTCCAGCCTTCCCCTCTCCGACGCAGGTCCTTAGGGTTGAAGATTTAGAGGTACCAGCCTCTCAGTGTTGCTCGCAGGCTCGTGGGGATGCTGGCTGCTCTGGTGATAGTTGGTGAAAAGTAAGGAATGAGTTTGACCTAATCCCCGCTGTCCCTGATTTGAATAGAGTGGGTCTTTTTGCTTTATTGGTGAGTCACAGGCATGTTTATACCAAACAAGAGCCCTCTTTTTCGGTACCTTTAACCAGAGCAGGCCCCCTGAGACCTCTGTGTCCCCACCCGAGGCTCCTTCTCTGACACGGCAGTTCTCCCACCCAAAGTCCAGTCAAGGGGCCGCCTTCACTAGCTTCTGCCATGTGATTTGTGGCAGGTAGGCTGCTTGTTAAAAATGCACACTCCTGGGCCCCTGCCCCAGACCTTCAGGCTCAGAGCCTCTGAGAGCAGACTCTCTGCCCTGGCACCTGCGTGTGAGCTGGCTGCCCAGGCGTGCATTACGCCCACTGCCATTTGAGAGTCCATGGCTTCCAGCACTCACACCCCCACGCACACACCTGGGACCCACAGGTATGTCTACCAACAGCTCATGGGCACATAACAGTCTTTTTTTTTTTTTAAACAAATTTTATTTAATTTTTTTTAGAGGGCAGTGTCTCTGGCCCTCCTATGTGGGATCTGAACCAGGGCCGCTGGCATCCCAAGCCAGCTCTTAACCACTGCGCCACTCTGCCAGCCCCATAACAGTCTTTTAACTAACTAGTTTGTTTTAACCTTATCACTGTTTTGTACACGGAAGGCTCTGGATACCCTTGTTATTCTTTAGCTTTTACCATCATTAAAAAAAGAAATTTTTTTTTCCCCTCCAAAATGCCTCATGAGTCAGCTTAAGATGAAGATCCCTGCAGTTACTTGCCTGAAAATATCAGGGTGATAGAGTGAGGAGGAGAAGTCAAGAAATCAAGACTCCCCAAACCCCAGTAAATTTCCAATCTCCCTCCCCTCCCCACGGTAAGCTTTAGTTGCTTGAGCCCCCGTAATCTGCTGAATTCCTGGCCTGTGTGACACACGGTGGTTCGGAAGAATCTGCATTAGACCCAGCGAGGCCACACACTGAGCCCGGCCGGGGCTGCAGACCAGTGCGCCCACCAGCTGCCCTTTCTGCCTTCTGTAGGCAGCTTTGGGGCGTGGCTTGCCCACCAGCTGCCCTTTCTGCCTTCTGTAGGCAGCTTTGGGGCGTGGCTTGCCCAGGATCTGTGCCCAAACCCACACTCAACCCCTGAGACATAGATGCACTAGTTGGGAGTGGAATGCGGGAGAGTTACGGGCACTCATCACCTCCTCTCGCCATTTTTTGGCGGGGGCCTCCTTTTACGGCCCAGATCTTACCAGGCAGAAGGGGCCAGACCCCCAGCTGGTGCTCCTGAGCGCCATTTTCCAGCAAGGTCTGGCCGTGGAAGTGAACCACGTGAATGTCTCGGGGGCCGCCCATGTTCAGCAGGTGCAGCCTCACCCACTCTTGCTCGTACATTCTCAGGCCCGGCAAGTTGTAGATCAATCCGTTAATGGCTGAAGGGACAGACAATGGTGATCAAGTAAAAATCTGTGTGCGCCAGGAGAGAGGCTGGCAAGGACATAGGAGGGTCCCGCTCCGCACCCAGCTCCCTTAGGACACCGCATGCCTGCCCCGTCCCCTCAAGGGTCTCCATGTGTCCCAGTATCAGTGGGAACCAGGAGCTCCATCTCACACCAGCCCATCTCCCGGGAGTTTCCCATGTTTCCCCAGACCTTCGCTGCACCTGCTTTGGGCTTCACCTGTTTGCCCTTTGCATTAATAGGATGCATTTCCTCTGCTACAAACAGATAAAGACCAGTAGGAGCCAGAAATGGGAACTTCGGCGTTTAGAGGAAAGAGATAAGCAAGGGGAGAGGCAGCATGTCACCCAGGCCTCCTAAAGTAAGAGGCAGTTCCAGGCAAAATTGGGAAGTCAGACTTCATCTTTGTAGTAACTTCAGCCAAAGTGATTCATGCCTGTTCTCTCCTGCGTATGGCAGCTACTCTGCCTCTTCCCAGTGTGGAGGTCTAGGGTTCTTAGACTTTATCCACTGCCCCTCAGTGAAGTAAGAGTGTGTGTGTGAGTGTGTGAGTGTGTGCGTGCATGGGTGTGTGTGTCCGCATGGGTGTGGCTAACGCACCTGGTAAATTGGTTCACCTTCAAAATACGAAATTTTAACGATAACGCTTAGTGCTGCCATGCATTTGACTGGGAAGGAGGGGACGTTTTGGTTGTTTATTCTAAAATTAAAGGCACTGCTGTGGAAGCCAGCAGGTGGCTTTTTAGAGGGAGAGGAGGCGAGGCCATTCTGCCTACTCATTTTATCCCCATGCTTTTGGTTCCACCTGTGAACGGCTGAATGCTAAAGCTTACAACCATTCTTATTTTAGAAAGTCCACATGGGTGATCACTTCTAGGGAGATAATTTCCCTTTAGAGCTCAAGAAATGGGTTTCTTAACTACTTAAATTGCAGAATAATACTGGCTCTTTGGGTTGTTGTTAGCTTGCTTGGGTTTGTTTGGCAGCAGCCTCACTATCTGTCTCTCAGACTTGCCTCTCCTCCACCTGCAGTGTCACCTGCTGGGTTGGTGTCACCATCAGCCCTCTGAGACATTTAAGGACCTAGTTTGTTGTGGCTCCTGGTTCCTCAGAAGTACCTCATGTCTAATCTTGTGGAGACCTGAGGGCAGATGTCACTGTCACACAGTGTGCTTCAGTTCAGAGATTAGATCAAAGTCAGAAGAAAATACCATGAAACTCATGGGAGTGTTTTCCTTCTGCGGATGCACGTCGCCAGGACCTTTGGGGCTTCTCATAGTACCAGCTCTTCTTCTCGTCAAAGACCATGAAAAGGAGGACAAACTCCCTCCTGTCCATGGGCATGTTGCTCTCCTTATGAAGTGTCCCTTTTCGGCAGATCAGAAGGGGACCTATCAAGCCCGAATGGATATCTTTTTCCTGGAAAACAATAGAAGCAAATCGTGTATGTTTATTCTCAGAAGTTTCTGTGTTCTCCTGCTGACAATCACTGATCACATAGGAAAGGAAACCTCCTTAGAGGTTCTGAATTCAAGGATTATAAATGAATAGCTTAATTAGGCTGGATATGGCATTCATATTCCCTTTCTCTGATTAATCATTTGTCTCAACATGGTAGTAATGACAATGATCATAATATTGCTAGTATAACAAATACTATTTACTGAGCATCTACTACTATATTAAATATTTTACCTATGGCCTCTCCTTTAATTCTGACAACACTCCTACATGGTAAAAAGAATTCATTTATTAAACAAATATTACCATGTGCCATGTACTGTTGTTATCTCATTTTTAACTCTGGAAACAGGTTGAGAGGGGTCAGGTAACTTTCCTGGGACCACACAGTAAGCAACAGGATAGGAATCGAAATCGATGTCTCTTTCCCACACCCAAAATAAAGGAGCCTTGACTTTACGGTTCTTTCATAGGGAAAGAGCCGAAGAAAACTAATACTCATTCAGGGACACTGCAAATAAACGCCTTCCTCTGTAAAGCAGTCACTCTAATGGGGGCCAACCATCTCAGTCATCTTCACCCCCTCCACCGAACCAGCGTTTCTCTCTCAGTGGAGATCTGGCCTCGGGAGCAATGGCCATTGACCACGATCCTTACACCTTCCTCATGGGCAGCAAGACGGGCATTTAACAAGGAATAACCTTGACCCTGCCACTTTGTGGATTCAGGTTATAAGGTTGGGGGAATGACAAAAACCTTTCAATGGCTGTACCTACCGGGTTCACTGCTGAATAGTAGGCCCACGCCCTGCAGGCAGAGCCAGGGTTTTCTGGGCCCGCCCGCACGGTGGCATGCCATACGTAGGTATAGCTGCTGTTTGGCTGAACGGCATTATCTTCTTTGAACCATTCAGGAGAGTCATCTTCATAAGTCTTTCCCTCGGATGATTTTTCATAGGAAAGCCCATGGGCATGAAGAGAATAAGGTCTGGATGCTAGGTTTTTAAAGCGAACCTAGGGAAAACAGCGATCCACAAATGCACTTCAGCTTGACAAAACTCCAAACCAAGAGAAGCCAGCATGGAAAGCCCAAGTGCATGGTAATTCAATGAGATCTAAGATAGACTAAATGCTTACAGTGGCAAGAAACTTGTGTATATTATTTCATCTAATTTTTATGACCATCCTGTGAGATAGGGCCCAAGGGGTTTTTCCCCAGAAACTCCAAAACATGTTTGTTCTGAGGCTCAAAGCAAAAGTATAGGCATTATCTACAAATGAAATGAGACTGGTAAGTAAGCGCCTCAGCTCTGAAGGGGAAGGGGGCTCGGTTGCTGCTCACAATAAGCTTTCAACAGACTGATGCAGAGAGGTGTTCACATGGGATTCCATGTTACAAACCTGGAGACATAAGGCACTGTAAGCAACACGTGAGTGCAGTGAGTGGGGGTGCCTGGCGGGAGCCACTGGGCTGAGCAATTCGGAGACCGACAGTGGGGGAGCTAAAGAAAGTGTCTTGGGGGAAATGGAACTGGTCCTGGTAGAGTGCACAGGAGCTCAGCAGAGGAAGAAATAAAATTATGAGATCTTTTTTTTCCTGAAGATTGTCAAATTACTTGGCAAGCAGTCTTTGAGAAGAAGTGTCATTATTTTTAATTTTGGAAAATAAGGAAATTGCCTATAGTGGTCCTGCCACCTTCCCTTTTACAGCCCTACGGTGCTTGTGGCAATGCCTCTGGTGACCCCGGCGCTCAGAAGCTGACTGACCTGGATGACATCATCCACTTCAGCTCTAATAACAGGGCCCAGGATGCCCAGGTGCTCCTCATACTCCCCCTGCGGGTCACGCTTGGTAAAAGTGCTGTCAAGGTACTTCCTGAAAACGACTTTCTTGTATATGGTGCTCTCTGGAACACTGTCAGTGTCTTCATTATCCATTTCTCTGAAATGACAATAATGGTATTTGTCTGAAAACAAATGAAAGGTGACTCAAACAATTTAGGAAATTATCTGAATGACAGCTTCTGAAGATAGCATCTAGCATAGGGAAAACATTTAATAAATTTTTGATGAACAAATGAATGAAAATATAAATGACTAAAAAACACAAGCCAGTGAATATCCTTCAACCTCCAGCTCACATATCATTTCTTAAGGAAGTCCTCCTACGATCCTTTGGGTTAGGTCAAATCTCTCTGTAGCATTCCTTCATTTCTACAGTATTACTACAGTGTGTATGTATGTTGTGTGTATGTATATTGTGTGTATATATGTATATATATTGGGTTGTCGAAAAGTCATGATGCATTTTTGCAACAAAAAACATAGAAAAAATATGTCATGACTTTTCAGACAACCCAACATAATGTTTTATATATATATATTATATATATATATTATATATAATATATATATTAAATTCCTATGGTATTCTTATACTATTTCTGTAGTAGATATAGTAAATTATGTGTCATTTGTTTGTGAGATTATCTATTAATATGTGACTCTCACACTAGAGTGAAAGCCCTATGACAACAGGGATTGTGTCTTGTTTGCTCATAATTTTATTTCCAGTGCCCAGCAGGTTTACCTGGCACATAGTAGACACTTAATAAGTTTTTGTTTAATGTATCAATGAGTGAACAAATATAATCATATGTTACCATAGCAGATTTTAATATCACAAAGAGACAAAGCCATGCCATGGGACAGTACCAGGGCTTGGGGCTGTCAAGTAACCATGGTTAGCTGACTTGGAAGGCCACCCCTGTGAAGGCCACCAGAGGGATGGGTGTTTCATACTCTTCTCACATTTCCTTTTGCTAAATCACATAATTTCTCATGTAGTTCACTGGCTGTTCAGTGTGGGCCAGAGCACATCAAATTTTCCCATTGACTCTTCAATTTCCCAAGCCATGCCAACAGGCCAAAAGCTTATCCATCAGTCTCATAGTATTTGTTATATACCGTGAGTCACCAATAGAAAATCCCTCTCTATGTTCTTCCCAGCCGTTCTACCCTGTTAATCTCATCCTTCCAGACTCCAAGCATAACATAGAGTCTCACAGAACACATGAGAACGAAAACAACTGACTGCCATGAATATAGGTAGCATATCTGGAACAGGATATAAGATTTGAAGGCACTGATTCTGTTCCTTTCCACTCTGGAAAGGCCCTAAATCTTACTCCCTTTGGGCTTGGCGTGCAAATCCTCAGATGAACTAGTTATTCACAAACAGTAATAGGTACCGAATTTAAACAGGAAGTCATGGGAGAAAGTGTTTTAAACTAATGGGTTCTAACGTGGAAATGGCAAGCATCAGAGTAATGAAATAATGTCTGTGGGTCACATTACACAGTGTTTGCTTACTCTAATTACACTTTGGTTTTTAATTTGTTAGTTTGACAGTTAGCTTTTGTAAGAGCTGTTGACTATACTTAGACGGTTGAAGCATGGTTACAATACTACGTCCCTGAGAATTTGTAGTTGACTAAGCCTTGCTCGTGTTCCCGTCTCTCTCCTTTCTCTATATTGTCATTCCAGAATATAGAGCCCAGCCCAATACAGCTTTCCACCTTTAAGCAAAATTTAATTGAAAGTTACCTTTTTAAAATGTATATGGATCCCTTAGAGACTCCCTATTGTAAGTCAGGCCACTTACAAAATTGCATCAACTCCTTAAACTCTGTGTGTGAAGAGCAGCTGGAACCCTAAAATGTTAGAACTGAAGAGGACCTTGGGGGTCATTTGGTGTAACTCATTCATTTAAAAGATGAAAGTAACAAGATCCAGGAAAGAAACTAACGTATTCTGGGAAACTCGGAATAGCTTAAAGCTGTTGAGGGGTTTCTCATTGCCGTTTAGTTAAACAGCAAAATCCTTCTGGTGACCTACAAAGCGTGGTAACATCTAGTCTCTTCACAGCTAGGCAAATACTTCCTCACTGCCCACCCTCTTCCTGAGCTCCAGCTGCACAGCCTGCACAGCTTCAGGGCTTCCTTCTTTCACGGGGCCTGCTCCTGCCATGCTCTCTGTCTAGATCCGCTTCCCAGCTGGTTCACTCCTATGCATCTTCACATCTCAACCCAAGCGTTCCCTCTTCAGTGTCAGATCCCCTGCTTCTCATATCACCATACATCTGCTTTTCCTTCTTGGTCTTTATCATGGTTACATTTTACACTTTCATGGGAGGATTTATTCACATCTACCTGCCCACCTACACATAAGTTCCATGAGGGTAGGAGTCACATGTATTTATATTCTCTTATAGTCTCAGCATTAGCATCATGCCTAGGAGAGAATGAGCATTCACCAAAGAGTTATTAAATGAGCGAGTCTATAAACCAAGTTAAAAGTCAAGTTTAAATCAAGATAAATCATTATCTAATGACTGCCTCAGTGGAAGGTATAAACTTTCTAAGCTAGTTTTTTTGCTTGGCTTTTGTTTCTGGAAGCTCATGGAATTTAAGTTAAACTTCACCAAGATGCTGCATACTTTATACTGGTCAGTAAACAATTTTAAAATGTTTGTTGTAAACGAGCACATGCAAAAGGAGACTTCTACATCACACACTTGTATTTCAAACTGACATCAATGAAATTGAGTAGTGGATAGCTGTGGGTGGGTGGGGTTACTGCATTGGAGCAAGGGGAGGGAGTAGGGACATTTGTGTTGAGAGGAGAAGTGCGGGCTTAGTTAACTCTAGAATATCTTATACTTCTCACAGTGATTGTTCTTATATTGTCCTGATGTCACCTAAAGGAGAGAAGCCAATATTGGAACTGACAAAGGAAATAGTTATAAGCCGACTTGCCATGGGGGAAGTTATACTTAGCATCATTTGCCCAGAATTATCTATTATCTCCTTGGACTGTTGTGATTACTTCTTTTTTTTTTTTTTTTTTTTTTGCAATAGAGGAAAAATGAGAATGTAGGAGAAAACGGGCCAAACCTTTTTGCAAATTTTGCGTAATCCCAGGATATTTCTTCAGCAGCAATGTAGTAAATTTTCCTGTTTCCATTGTTGCTGCGGAGATACCAAGCTGCAATGCTGTCGGGGTTTCTGGAGGAGTTGATGTTTGTCCTAATATCCGTTTGGTAAGGGTCATCATAGGTCACGAAATCAATTTCAATAGAGTCCTCTTCACTGCTCTCTTCCTTCTCCCATGGAATAATCTCAATGTAGTCTCCGTCATCTCCACTGAAGCCTAACACAACCGGTGGTATAAAAGTGTCATTTAGTGGGAGAGATGGTGGAAGAGATGGCATCTGACCAAGGTCTTGATCAGGGGAAGTCTGACCAAATTCTGGAAGAGGCAATGACTGACTAGAATCAGAAGTGTAGGACGTCTGATCAGGGTCTGGAGGAGGTGATGTCTGGCTGAGGTCTGGGGAGAGGGTTGTCTGGCTGAGGTCTGGGGAGAGGATTGTCTGGCTCAGGTCTGGAGGAGGTGATGTCTGGCTGAGGTCTGGAGGAGGTGATGTCTGCCTGAGGTCTGGAGAGAGGGTTGTCTGGCTGAGGTCTGGAGAGAGGGTTGTCTGGCTGAGTTCTGGAGAGAGGGTTGTCTGGCTGAGTTCTGGAGAAAGGGTTGTCTGGCTGAGGTCTGGAGGAGGTGATGTCTGGCTGAGGTCTGGAGGAGGTGATGTCTGGCTGAGGTCTGGAGAGAGGGTTGTCTGGCTGAGGTCTGGAGAGAGGGTTGTCTGGCTGAGGTCTGGAGAGATGGTCGTCTGCCAGACTTCAAGTTCTAAGGAAGGGAGCGTCTGACCAATGTCAGGAGGGAAGGGCTTATTTCTTCCATCATAGTCGAGTATCTGGCCAGGCTCTGGAGATCTGTGGCTGGGGTCTGTGGCGAAGTGCATTTGATCAGGGTCTTGAATAGGGAACGCTTCATAGCGTTCCTCTGGGGGCACTGTCTGATAAAGATCTGGAGGGGAAGTTGTCTGACTGGTGTCATTTGGGGAATTCTGATTATGATCAGGAAGTGCGGCTATCAGGCTAAGATTCACCGAGGGGGATGTCTGGTTGAGGTCTGTGGGGAAAGATGTTTCATTAGACTTGGGAAGTAAGTCTGCAAATATGATGTTGGCCCCTCCCCTTGGAGGGTGGAAGCTCCTTGGAGACAGAGGAGCATGGTGGGTGCGCTGCTCTTCCTTTTTCTTTTTTCGTGTCTTAATGAAAACAGTGCTGTTCTTCGATCTACTCTTTCCTCCATCCTTTCTGATTTGTAGAGTTTTATATCTAATCCCAGAAAACTCTGGGTGGCCACCCCACTTTCCATGCTTGTCTGTCAGAGGGGCGCTTTCTCCCCAAGTCCTTGAGGCATTCTGGGGGCTGTTCAGCAGCTCACTAACAGCCGTGTCTTCATCAGCATCTTGGATTATTTCATAACTACCTTTTTCAGAAACCAAATGCCATTTCCCATTCAAAACCTTCGATAGATTCATTTGTTTTAAGAATAACAGATGACTGGGAAGGTCCTTCCACGGCCGCCTTCTAGAAGAAGGGCTGCCTTGGCTTGAATGTCTCCCCGTCTTGTGTGCTGGAAATTTTGTCTGGGAGAACCTGTGCTTGGCTGCACCATCTCTTCCTGCCTCGAAGCCCTGCTGTTGAACATGATCTTGACTTTTGAATCCTTCTGCACCATGCGGAAGTAGGCTTATTCCTGTGACATTTGCACGTAGAGGGTCCTCCATTGGGTCTTCAGAATAAGGGCTGGAAGGCTCTGCTATGGAAAGGTTGAGAGCCGAGTTCTTTTCTAAGCTCATGTGTCCTGCATGGGGGTCCGCTGTGGTGGCTTCTGGGTGAGGGAGGTTTTTGAGAGGTCCTGAAAAGTTATCGGCAGTGAGCCTGCTAATGTTCATAAGGGAGGAAGAATTTGAGCCAATAGCTGCTTCGGTGCTTGGAGGAAGGGAGTCAGAGCTGTTCTCCAGGGCAAGGGCAGTAAGATTGAACTCATCTTCCTTCCGATTCAATGATGAATTCCTGAATGACCTAATTCCTAATGATAAAGCCAGTATGTCCTGGTAATCATAGTCAGCATCATCCCCTTCTTCCATGTTTTCTGAAGAATCGTGCATTTTCCGTGTAGTCATGGCGCTAGATGCTGGAGGTTCGTATATTATATACACGTCTTCATCATCGTTCCGGATACACTTAGCATCCCTGAATTTCAGCCGTAGGTTTTTGCTTCTTGGATTGGAATTCATGGTGGTTAACATCCAAGTTCCTACAGAAGAGAGACAGTAAAAATAGAGAACTCTAAGTCCAGAAAAAGACATAAAAAACCTCTAGCATCCCGGGTGGCAGGTAACTTCCAACAAATTTTACCCAGGGACATTCCAGTGTGGTCCGTGGGCCACTGCTGGTGTGAGAGCTGTTGATTATTGACTGTTCCACGATGGCAGAAGGAGAAAACCTGAGAGTAGCATTTAAGAAACTTGTGAGCAATTTGACGTTGCTGTGACATCCACGCCTGTGATCAATGCCCTTATCTCGTTTAACAGAATATAAATCAAAAGTAGCAGTCAGTGGAGATTAGGGAGAAAAAAACTTTTAGCATAGAGAGTTGGAGAGTCACTATTTCCAAATATATTTTAAAAGGGACGAATTGAGAACAAAATGGACTTTGAAAGTCATAAACATCTTGTGTGAGAATTGGGGTTGGGGGCCGGATAGTGATGTTTACCCCAGAAACAAGAGACACTGACATAGTTCTACGTAATGAGTCATTCAGGTCCTTTAGGGAAATGCTGAATCTCTTTGAAATGGTGATTTGCTGGCACCCCGAAATTTCCCGGGGCCTCCCATAGCGACCACTTGGTGAGTGTCTCCTGAGTGCTGGCACAGACCACAGTTAATGGTCAAAGTGAGTCTGTAGGGGTGGTTGTTCTGTTTTTCAGATGAACAAACTGAGGCTCAGTGAAGTCAAGTCACTTGCCCAAGCTTACACAGGTGTTGAGGGACAGAACTGGAACCTGGGTCTGATGAGCGCCACAGCCCCTGTGCTTCCCAGGACACGGTGCTGTCTGGGATGCCAGCCTCAGAGGCTCTGATGACCATTAACCCTAGGGAGGGATAGCTGTCTTAAAAAAACCAAAGAGGGCATTTCGATTAAAGAAATGTTCTTTGGTGACTGAATGCTTATACTTCTTTCTCAAAGGTACACCTTATTTTTCTGTGGGTGTGTGGCTTTCCTTCTCACTTAGCCCAGGGAAGGATAAGTGGGACCCACATGAAAGGACTGAGCTCATTGCAGTAATTAATTCCCCAACTAGGAATCATGAGAAGTATTGAAAGGAAAGCCGGCAGGGGAGCCGAGAGATCAGCCCCGGAGCTGTAGGAGTCAGGAGAGCAGCAGCAGACTGTCGGTGACCAGAGGGTCCTCTCTCAGCATCCAGGCGCTTACCAACATTATCCATCGTGACCGTCACAGATTCCCCATGCATGGGAAAGAGGGTCAGGGTGTCCTCGTGCCTCTTCCCATGGATGAACGAGTGCCCAGTGAAGTGAAGGGTCAGAATGTCATCCTGCATTCCCACACTACAGAAGTGCCACTGGACAGTGTCATCAAAGCAGAATCCTAGTGTGGGTATGCTGTCAGGCACATAGCCGTTGATAGCTGAAAGAATGAAATCTGTTAAAACGCTAGGCCTGTCCCAAACAGGGCAGATGTCAAGTTATATGGGAAATAAATGTCCCACGGTTAATTTGGTTGCATCAAAGCCATGATTATCTGAGATAAGCTTTACCAGGTCTAACACATGACTGGGAGATCAAACTGACTTCCCACAGTAGTGGCTCTGGGCTTGAAATTACAGTATGTGGCTCCAGGAATTCCTTCTGTTCTGAACTTATTGCACTTTCCAAAACTCCTGGCTCCTATAGGGACTTAACCTTCTTCGTTTGATTTGACAATCCAGTTTGGGATTACTTACCTGGCTTCTGGCCTGCCCATAAAGAGTGTTCATCGTGCACCCAGTGTAAATTCCCAGATACTGCCCGCCGAGGCCTGTAGCCTATTCCCTCGCCACCCTCACCCCTCACTCTGCCAGAGCAGGCACGCACGCATGCGTGTGCACACAGAGCAAGAAACCCAGAAGACTTGTAAGGATAACAAGCTTTTGACCTCTTGCTGTCAAACGGCTGCTATGATGTCACCCAGTGACTTCATCACCAAACGCCTGGGTGGAAGTGAGCGAGAGGGGAGTGGATTCTAACCCACGTCTCTGTCCACCTCCAGGCACAGCCAGGCTTCAGCCACAGGAGTGAGAAGTCCAGGACTTACTGCTCATGATGTTCGATTCATAAAACTTGGGGTCCTGCCGGTTCACCTTGTCAGGACTTTCACAAAACTTGTTGATATTCTCCTCAATGTACCAGCTCCTGTTCTCATTGAAGACAGCGAACACAGCTTGCTGCTCCCTGTCTGCTGCCCTCTGCAGGGTAAAAGCGTGTGTTTGGTGAGTCACGGGCCAGCCTGGCACCTGTAACCTTGAGCTCATCTCAGACACCAAAGGGGCGCAGCCACTGGGACCCCGGAAGCCAAAGGT
This sequence comes from Aselliscus stoliczkanus, assembly GCA_033961575.1. Lineage (NCBI taxonomy): Eukaryota > Metazoa > Chordata > Mammalia > Chiroptera > Hipposideridae > Aselliscus > Aselliscus stoliczkanus. The sequence goes on from CM066739.1 coordinate 58,793,618, forward strand.
ATTATGCAAAAGTGAACAGCTGATCAGAAAATTCAGACTGAAATAGCCTAATAGAAACACCCCACTGTATCACGGCAGCTAGAATACTGTTTGTCTCTGTGGTTGAACATCTTTCAGCTCCTCAGTTGCAGAGGATAAAACAGGAGGTTGCAAGAGGAAAGCATTATACCTCTCCCCACCTGTTTCCTTTCCCAGCTCAGTGAACCAGGGCCTTCCAAAGGTCTGTTTCTGATTTTTCTAGGCATGTATGTATTTTGCATGCCTTGGGATGATCCTTTTTTAGATTATAGCTTAGCCTAACTATCTGTGAATTTTAAGTTAATAATATGAGACTATGAGACTATTCTGTGAACATTAAGTCAGAAGATCGAGATCTTGTGCACATTCATCTGTGTAATTTAGTCTCACTAGAGATGAACCATCGTCTAGGTCCAATCTCACTAGAAGCGATGTCCCAGTGTCTCTCTCTCACCTCTCTCTAGCTCAGACATGTAAAAATAGCAAGGGGTGGTACAGAACTTTACACTTTTACCAGGTGGTAGGTAGCTCACTGAGCCCCAAATAACCCTGTACAATTTTTAGAATGGTTTTCTACCCATTTGATAAATGCAAGAAATTAAGAGAGGCGAAGCGACTTGCTTATCCCATAGCCAATACCAACAGACCTGGAACTGGAAACTCTAACAAAATACGGTGTCCCAAGGTAGACTTGACTCTGCAGTGAGAGTCCACATGAAAATAAACAAGACAAAAAAAGTAAGCAAACCAGTAAACATCACCACATGCACGTGAAAGAGGACTACTGAATATTTTCTGTTCTCTAGAAACACCCGATTATTTAGCAAGGAGAACTACTCTGTTCCAGTCAGAAGAAATTCCTGGGATTGCTGGAATTATGTCAAGGACAAAATACCTGTATGCCTCGCTTGTCCAGAGATCGGCTCTTACAAATCAGAAGGAGTCCAATCAGGCCCGAGGCAATGTCCCTGGAGATATCCACGTCGCTGTAGTATGGCCTCGTCAGGCACTGAGCATCCTTGTCTGTGGGCTCATCAGTCTCCAGGATGTTCCACTTGTAAGTGTACGTTTCCCCTGGTTGAACTGCTTTGATCATGGTGTTACTGCCTGGAAGAAAATATGGTCAGAACTGTTTTCATTTTTCAAAATTATTTCATGAAAATGACTCACTGAATGAATAAATAATATAACTAAGGTCTCATTGCAACCAGTTAATATTGGGAAAGGAATATTCTTTTTATTTTCAGCTCCACCTCATAGAATCCTGGATTTCACCGAGTCATCAGCTTCTGTTCCACTAGAGGCCGCTGTGGCACTAACCAGACACCGTATTTTGTAACTGCCACCAGAGTGAACAAAAGCCTGAAGGGAGCAGGTTTGGCTGTGACTTGTAGCATACCCCTCCATGCACACTATCTGACTGCACAGTTATACTGCTGGGCAAACAGGACAGCAGAAAAATATGATAGCCTCTCAGGGAGAGGTCAGTAGTTTCAGTAGAAGGGAAGGATTCCAACCTGAGGTGGAGGAAGAGTTGAGTTCATCTTCAAAAGGAGAGAAGGTCACTCCGTGAGGGTAAATGCTGTAGGCGCGGCTGGCCATGTTTTTGAACACAATCTACAAAGCGAACTCAAGTTCATTATTTCAGGATTGAAGGTCAATCGTGAGAATTAATAGCGTCTGCTAACTAACTGTGCACATTCGCTTGTTAGATGCGGGTGTATGTGCGCAAAGTAGTTCTGTTTATCTGAGCAACAACCTCTGCAATCGCCTGAGCGAAGCATTTGAGAGTTTTACTTGCATAGTAAGGTGGAAAATGGAAAGAGAAGTCTGACCTTAGAGGTGACATTTCCTCACAGTATGTCCCCCCTCCAAGCTGGGCCCCATCCCCCTTGCCCTCTCCTGTCAGCTCGGACCACTTCTGCCTTCACATCTGCTCCTTCTCTCTAGACCACGAGCCCTTTTTCCAGACCGTCAGATCTCCTAGAACCACTGTCCTTGAAGCCACCTTCCTGAGGACAGCAGCAAAGAGCTGGGTCCTAAACCTCCGGTGAGGTGTACTGATACTCGCTTAGAGCACTGGAGGGATTCGGAAATGTGGGAAGGGACAGAGGAACACAGAGAGGCTGCTTTCTGTCCTTTTCTTTTAAATGAACAGAATTGGCTTTGGCTGCAGCTATCCTCTTAGTTCACCCCCATGCAGAAGTGAAGGGAGGGTCATTATTCACACAGGAGTCCTAGTGGGTTAGGCTCCCTGAGCTTCAAAAGAGCCTTCATCTTATCTCCTGCCTGGCTGGTTCCCAGAGCACCGGGATCACCCTGCGTCTGTACATTGGCTGCATTCTAGCCTCTTGCAGAGGATTTGAACCTTCCATTCTCTGCTTCCCACTTCCTATACAAAGCTTGAGGATGTGACATAATGTTTAAGGTAAACTGTCTGAAGAATACTCGGTGTTCTTTGTACCTATCTAGATTTACCTTCACCGGAGACCAGTCTTCAGAGAACTGCGTACCTAGGCCACAGTGAAGATTTGTTTTCACTCAGCCATGTTGACTATGATGTTCTCAGCTCTACTGAGAAATATTATTTTAGAAGGCTACGCAGCTTTTTAATGTATTGTACCAAGTGTAGGGGATGTTATCAAGGATTCCATCCACTGCATCACACAGCATCCTCTTTTCAAGGATCCGTGGGAGGAATTCTCCTCCAATCTCTGTGTTTCTTTTGTGACAACTGTTACTCTTGCCCTGACATACTCCCCTTTTTACTTTGGCTGCTAGAAACCTCAGGACAAAATTTGCAGACAGCCTTCTAGGAGCCAGTGGTATGTGTTTCATTATACTAATCCTTGGTTTTATTTTCATTGTCTCCATATTATCCACCCTAATTACACTGACTCCTTGTTTTATTCCTTTTTAATTTAATAAACTGTCTCAGATTCTTTGTATTATGAAGTAGACTATAAATAAGTGCAAATACTAAATGAAGATTACCAGTTGATTTAAAAATTATATGGACACATTTTTCTTTTTAAAACAACCAGTATTTTTAACCTGTCTTTCACTGTTTAATTTCTTCCACATGTTTCTATATTTCTGGTACTTACTTTGAGTGTGTCTCTGACCTGGGCTCTGATAATAGGGCCCAGGATCCCATCTTCTCTGATATTGGCATCCTCCAGGCGTTTAGTGAATGACTCATCCTGGTACTGTTTGTACACAACCTTCTTATACTGTTTTCCAATTTGGTTTGAGAAGTTATCCAAATGCAGAGATTTGTATTTTCTTAAGTGAAATAAAGTTAAAAAAAATAATTAAACTATTTTCTCAAGTAGAGAACACATAGGATGGGGAAACCCTTGTGCTTAGAAGTTCTGCTGTTGGATTAGCTAAAAAATCTAGTTTTCTAAACAGCTCTTAATATGGCTTGCAGGGCCAGCCGAGTGGCGCTGCTGGCTTAGGAAGCCAGCGGCCCCGGTTCAGGTCCCACATATGAGGGCCAGTAACACTGCCCTCAAAAAAAAAAAAATATTGCTTGCAAAGCCCTGATATCTTGCCTCTAGTTGGAAAACTAGAAACCTGTGATCTGTCTCCTCAACCACTGATAAAGTCATAGTCATGGTTAGAAACAGCTACGGAGGGCTTCCTGTTCCCGTGTTGCTGGAGAAGACCTCAGATAGCTCCGGGCAAAGGTTTAATGGATTAAAGGATAGGATACACTGAATTTTTCTTAAGTCTTTCCTGGCACTTACTATATAGTAATTTTATTGGGTGTTTGAGGTATTTCTCAATCTCTAAAAGCACTTCCCCTCTACAGGAAGCTGTGTTAGACACAGTTCTGTGTTGTTGATCTACACCGTCTCCCATCCACCCGGTCCCGGTGCCAGCTGAAAATCGCCCACCTTCTCCTATTTTCCATAGCATTGCGATGAACGATTTGGGGGCAGCAACAAAACCCACCTTTCCCTTGGTCCTCTTTATTACCTTAGTTTGCAAAAGCAGAAGCTCCATGATAGAATGTATACATTTCATGCATTTATTTTGCATAATAAAAAGCACTGACTGTTGCCAGAGAGTCCTGGATTCCTATCCCAGTGCTGTCAGTTTTTATATAATCTTGAGCAATTCTTTCTTTTAGTTATTTGTTTTGAATAGCAAACACATTAAAATGATTTTGATTAGTGAAAACTCTCACTCACTTACTATATTCCCCTCAACCCCACCACTCTAACCAACCCTCCCTCATTTCCAAGTATTCATTCATATTAATTTCATATGTATAATTCCAGAGAATCTTTATGTAAATTTGTGTAAATATAACTTGCAAATATAAATATTCTTACCCTCTCATTCCTTTCACAAAAGGCAGCTATTTATATATTCTGTGCTACACCTTGATGGTTTTTTGTGGGGGTTTTTTATTTTTGCATTTTTTCCAGCTTTACTGAGATATAATTAACCAAAAAAAATTGTATATATTTGAGGTATACAATGTGATGACTTATATATGTATATATGTTATTACTACTCAAGATAATTAACATTTGCATCATGCTATTTTCTCTCTCCCTTTCCCTCTCCCTCTCTCTCGAGAAAACTTAAGATCTACTGCCTTAACGAATTTCAAGTATACAATTCAGTATTATTAACTATAGTCGCCACACTGTACATTAGGTCTCAGATGATTCATGTTATTACTTGGCATCCTTTCATTTCAACTTGCAGAACTCTCTTCAGCATTTTTTGTAAGGCAGGTCTAGTGATGTTAACTTCCTCAACTTTCCTTTGTCTCCTCTCCCTCCACTTCTTAGGGACAGCTTTGCTGAGTATAGTATCATGTTTGGTTGGCAGTTTCTTTTTCTTTCAGCACCCTGAATATATATCATCTCACAACTCTCCTAGCCTCCAAGGTTTCCACTAAGAAATCTGCTAACAGTCTTATGGGGGTTCCTTTGTCTGTGACAAGTTACTTATTTCTTGTTGCTTTCAGAATTCTCTCTCTGATTTTTGACAATTTGATTATAATGTGTCTTGGGGTAATCTTCTTTGGGTTGATCATGTTTGGGCTTCATGAATCTGTATATTCATATCCCTCACAAGATTTGGGATGTTTTCAGCCATTATCTTTAAATAAGCTTTACTATCCCTTTCTCTCCTTTTCCTTCAGATTCTTACAATGCATATATTAGTTCTTTTGATGATATCCCATAATTCCTGTAAACTTTCTTCACTCTTTTTCATTCATTTTTCTTCTTTTTTCTGTAACTGGATAATTTCAAATGACCTATCTTTGAGTTTGCTGAATCTTTCTTCTGCATTTTTGAGTCTGGTGTTAAAGCTCTCTATTGAAATTTTCAATTCTGTCATTGTATTCTTCAGCTCCAGGATTTCTGTTTTGATATTTTTTAATGGTTCCTATTTCTTTATTAACCTCCTTTTATTCATGCATTCTTTTCCTGATTTTGTTTATTTGCCTATCTGTGTTCTCTTGTACCCCATGAGCTTCTTTAAGATGATTATTTTAAATTACTTGTCAGGCAATTTGTAGATCTCCAATTTGTGGATCTTCAAAGTCCTCAGTTGAGTTTGCAAATGGTGGGCCAGTTACCAGGTGGGTAGATGGGTATGGTTCCCATTTGGTCCTCAGGAGGACTCTCACCAAGCCACTGGGTAGGTCCCTAGGTGGGAATGCAGTTGGGAGTGCTGGAGCTGGGTTGCAGGGCCACTTCAAGATCTTCAGTGGGACCAAGGTCTTCAGGCCAGTCTGCAGCATCATGGACAGTTGTGACTCTTCCTGGGACCCTTATCAAATGGTGTTGTAGCAGGACCAGGGCCAAGCTGGGCCGTAGCTGAATTGCTAAGGGCTGAGGCTGTTCCCAGGTCTGTAACCAGGATCAGAGCAAGCCTACCACCTGAACACGGACTTGCCTTCTCGAAACAGCCCTCCCTTGGTCTTGGCTTTCACTGGGATTTTGCAAGTTCTTATCTGGATTCCAAAGCTCTTGCAAAGGCACTTTAGTTTGTGGATAGCTGTCAAATTACTGTCATGGGGTATACGAGTGTGGGACCTCCTATTCTGCCATCTTTTCTCTCTTGACTTTTTGATTTAACAGTGTATCTTGGAGAACTTTTTATATTCGTACACAGAGCATATTTGCATCCTTTTTAAAACAGGTGTACATTATTCCATGTATGGATACACCAAAATTTATTAAACCAGTTTCCTACTGATGGATGTTTTGGGTTGTTTCCTGTCTTTTGCTGCTATGAACAGTGCAGCAGTGACTACCCTGGGCATGCATCATTTCATCTGTGAACAAGCATAGCTCTCTAGTAAATCCCCAGGGTGAGACTGCTGGGTCAAAGGGTGCAGGCATTTATGATTTGGATACGTAGTGCCAAACTATCTTCTAGAATGGTTCTTCCTGTTTACTCTTCCACCTGCAGTAGATGTTAATGCTTCTCACAGCCTTGCCAACAGATTATGTGACGGGGACGGTGAGGATGATAGGTGGAAAGTAGTATTTCATAGAAGTTTAAGTTGCATTTCTCTTCCTGTGAATATTTTTCATGTGTTTAGGATCGATTTGAATTTCCAAATTTCTTCATCTCTCCGACGCCTTTACTAATCTATGAAATAAATGAGAACTGTGTCTAACTTCTAGAGTTAAAGGGAAGCGCCTAGAAAGGGTTTAACACAGGGCTTGGCCGTAGCCAGTATTCACCAAGCGGCAGCTGCCAATCCTACCGCTACTATTATTACTATTACTATTATGATGATTATTATGAGTCCCCATGGTGAGTTTGGAGCCATTCCAGATGAACCTGAACCAGCTCTGAGTGGAATCCCAAACATAGATTCCCTTGAGCACGGTCCACTCCTGGCGTCTGACCCGAGGCCGAGGCACGCCCCCCCCCCCCCCGCCCCCGCGGATCCCGTCGGGCCGTGCGCACAGGGGGCGGGGCCTGGCACTCACGTGTCCATGCTGGCGGGCATGACAGGCGCGTAGTCCCAGATAACTTCCTCCGCAGCCAGGAAGTACTCCCACCTCTTCATGTGCCGTCTCTGCTCACGCGTCAGCGCCGGAGCCTTCCGGGTTTTCTTGGCGCAGGTCTTAATGTCGAGGGTAGCCTGCATCCCGGCTGAGTCAGGGCGCAAAGACAGGGGGAGAGTTCAGGAGAAGAAATGAAGGCCCGTCCACGCGTGGTGCCTTTTACATCAATTGTGGGGAGGTTGAATCACAGTGTAAGGAACGCTCACGCAAGCGTCAGCCATTTGGGCTGGGAGCTCGTGGCGCCACAGAGACGGGGCGAGAGGAACACAGGGCAGAGGGAGGAGGGGCCGGGGAGACGCCCGGAAACTTCCCCTTGTTACCCCAGAGGAGGGACGCTTATCATGGCTACACCTTGAGAACCTTATGATTGAGGCCTTATTCATGTTTCATTTTTCCTGCCATCTGCCCCTGTGTTTCTGAAATGCACATAATCCTAGTACTCACTGTATGAAATTGTCAAAAGTTAAATAAGTTCATACAAACAGCACTTAACCTCAAGAATGTTAGATTATTATTAGGTCTCTATCTTGCAGGAATGTTGTGGCGGTTTCATTACTTCCAATATAATTTGGGCTGCTCAGTACAAAAAGGAAATGAAACAATCCCACGAAGCCTCTCTTTGTATGTGTTTTGCTCATACGCAGTATTTTGGTAACAGAATGATTTTCTATAGTAATATCATTTAGTTACGTTTTAGTCTCTGTTGACATGAACCTGTCTCCCAGCTGTTTAAAGCAACAATGGATAGCAGAGCAGCTAGTCGTTTTGTTTATGGGAGACTACATGACAACCTGGGCTGACGTTTTGCACCGCTAGAATTCACTGGTGTGTTTTCAAGGCCACTTCTCAGCTGCTTAGATGTCAGGTTTGATCCCTGCAACTCACATCCATCGAGTGTCCTCATTGTGCCGGTCTTTGTGCTCACCTGGTTATAAAAGATCATCTTTTCATGTTTCCACTTTTACACTTCCTGTAACTTGGTGCTTCTACAAATACACCGATGTTTGTCTTTTCCATCAGCTACACATTAAATACCCCGAGAAAGAGTATCTATACCTATGTATTTATTTCCTTCCTCCGTTTTCTTTCAAGGAAGTAGAGACCTCTTCAGCTTTTGCTTACTGTGTTAAAATCTTTGTCAGGTCCTCCATTTCCTCCATCCCCAGCTAAGGTTCTAAGTCTAAGAGTGGAGAATCTGAATTCTGGTCTCAGGGACCAAGGCATGTATATCTGGAGGGTGGGTGGCTTGAAAAGACCCAGGAGGAGAGAGTTAGTGCCTGGGAGGAAAGGATCCTACATTCACAAGCAAGACTGTGGGGAAAGTTTCTTGCCTTGAAGGTGTTTTGGGATGAGGGAAGCTATGGTCCACTTTCCCTCTGGGCTCATGGTCATGTTTGCAGTAGCAGATGTAGCAGTGACGAGGGTGATGGCTGAGATCTTGTGATGGTTCTGCTCCAGGACCTGGCCATTGAAATGAATGGAGAAGAGCTCTGGTCCAGAGCTCATTCCGATCAGGTGCCAGCTGATGTGGTCATGGGCACAAACTGTTATATCTGAGAGAGAGGAAGAGATGGGGGCCAAAACAGGCAGTTAGCACTCTGGGATAAAAAGCTCATTCACCAGGTACATAGTGGGCACCTGCTGGGTACCTGGCATTGTACATCATTGTACATAGATGCCCCAGCTGTGGTTCCTGCCCTAGAAAAGCAGATGCCTAAGTGACGGGCCAATAAGCAGTCACAGCTCACTGCAGTAAGGGGTGCTACAGAGGTGAGAACAGAGACAGAGGACGTTAGTTCAGAAACTAGCATTGCCAAGGGATTAGGCCAAGGAGAGAAGCAAGTAGGTGACCCACCACCCTGGTCTACTGAGACTGAGGGTTTCCCAGGATGCAGGATTTCAGTGTTGGAGCTGGGACGGTCCCGGGCAAGCCTGGGCTGCTGGTCACTCTAGAGCCAATCTGGGCTCATCTGGAGGGAATCACCAGAGCCCTCGGTAGGGCTGAGTTCAAGAGCCCAGTCCTCTCAGCTGGACAGGGCTCAGAGCTCTGCCTAAAGGGAAGAAGCTGTCAAGGTGATTTAAGTATTTCATGTTGCTTTTGTACGGACTTGTTGATTGTTTCCATGACAAGGCAGTTCACGGCTCTGTGGGTTCCTTGAAATGCAGAGAACAAGCCCTCATTACGCTGGGCCACTGGGAGTGTTTCATGGATGGAGTAATGGGAATTGGGCGGAGTGTGGCTCCTTCTTTGCTCCCACAGTGACCAGGAAAATGCTTGTTGGCTCTGTGGGGGACTCCAAGCCTGGCTTCTAGCCTTGGCTGGGGGTTTACAGTTCAGATCTGTAATCACTAGTTACCAGATCCTGGGGCTGAGTTTCAGTCCTTTACTCACAGAGGGGTTTGAGGGGCTTTTTTATAGGGGACCACTGGAGCAGCAAGGCAGGGATTCCTGGTATCAGGAGTGAGAACAAGCAGCTAGAGCCTGAGAAGGAGAAGCTGGGAGACAGGAGGCTTCGGAGCATGCATTGAGCCACCCGGAGGAAATACTCATTTTGAGTTGAGCCTTTAATACATTTGTGTTAGCATTTCTTGTATTTATTCAGTGGATACTGTTCCGTAAGTCTGTTTTACAAGCATTATCTTCTCTCGGTTTCTGCTAATGGCATTTCCCTAAGCTGCCGCTCTTAACCTCAACTACTCTGTCTTTTTCAACTGTAAGTTTACATAGTCTGTGCCCTGATGAAGTTAAGTTTTATTTTTGTGCATGTGGCTTGCTTTTTTGAGCTGCCATATTCTTACCCAGATGGTTTACTCTGCCAGGACACAGATGCAGCTTCTCTTTTGACCACTCCCCTCTAAGGCCCTTAGTACTGGACATGCGATCTTATATGTTTAAAAACATTCTTTTCTTTATTATATTACTTTCAGGTGTAGAAAACAACATAATTATTAGACATTTACACCCCTCACAAAGTGAAAACTGCCCCCGCCCCTGGTCTACTACCCCTGTGACATTATATATAACTGTTACAGTACCATTCATTACATTCCTATGCTGTACTTTACATCCCATGTGTTTTGGGGGGGATTATATATATATAAATATATATTTAATTATATTACTATATTATTTAATTATAGTTGACATTCAATATTATTCAGCTTCAGCTTCAAGTGTACAGTGCAGTGGTCAGGCATCTACACAATCTATGAAGTGATTCCCCTGATAAGTCCAATACCTATCTGGCACCCTACATAATCTTTACAACATTATTGATTATATTCTCCATATTGTATTTCACATCCCCGTGGCTGTTTTGTGACTACCAATTTGTGAACGCCCTCTATAATACAATAGCTGGTTAATCCATTTTTGTAAGTTAGCACACTGAGACAACTAGCTGCCAAGGACCACACTAAGATAGAGAAATGAGCAAGGTTTAAACTGGCATCTCCTATGGTAGATGCCAGTTACCTAAGTTTCAGAACTCTGAATCAAAGCCCAGAGCCATCTGAGTGTGATTGTGAAAAGCAGGCGGGAGGAGGGAGTCGAATGAAATAGAATACAGTGTAAAAGCAATGTCCAGGCCTCAACTCTTGATAAGTTTTTAGTGAGTGAAATCATTTGTGATCTTCAGGTATAGAGAATGACCTCTGAGAAGCTTAGTGTTTTAAATGGTTTATTTAATAAAGTAATATTTTCATTTTTCTATTTTTTTCTCAGAATATTTGGCTCTAAGGCACTTCTATCAGAAGTAAAAGTGGTTTAAGTGGAAGTCAGGTTTTTTTTTTCTCTTAGCAATTGCTGTGATTTTGCTTTTCCACATGCAAATGGAAAGAGAAAACATCCCACACGCCTTGGAATATCACTCACCCACCACCTTTTGAAATGCCACTAGTATTTCTGTATGTTGGCTATTTCTCCTGTCACCTTCAGTGTGTATTTACTGGATTCTTCCTGCCGGCCCTTCCGGCTAAGGGGCTGACCTTGAGCTTCTGTCCTGTAAGGCTTCATCTGTGGAAGAAGGCATGGTCCCCGTGCAGCAAGGAGCCCAGAATTCACCGAAAGAGACTGAGCTGCTCTCCTGGAGGTGCCTGGAGATGCAGCTCAAGGTGACACCTACTGCCCCTCCTAAGGCTGCACATGCCTTCACGTAGGCAGCTTCCAAACTGTCTGTTGTACTTGCTGGTTCATAAGAGATGCCAGAGTCTTGAGGGCCATGGAGCTAGATAACGTTACCTTTCTGATTAAGAGTTGAAACATATATGAGCATGGCCACCTTACCTAGTGCCCTGGGCAAAATGGCAGGAGTAAAGGTACTGATGGGTCCACTGTTGTTGGGTGGGGCCCAGCCCACGGGTTACCTGGCATCGTCCCGTTCACGTAGCCATTGATTGTGTACATTAGGGAGAATGACTGGCTCCAGCTCTTGCTTTCATCAAACACAGCAAACATCAGCACGTGCTGTCTGTCAAACATCTTCTGTTCCCCATCCTCTGTTAGGGTGCCTGGGCAAGAAGAGAGTTGTCAATAGCATCCCAGATCGGAGACCCGCGTTCACTGTTCCTAGAAAGCAAAGAGTTTAAGGCAAGCAGCCAGTCATGCTGAAACCAACTTTAAGAAGTTCTTATTTCAAGAAATAGCACCTTTACGGCCCTGGTTTGGATCCCACATATGAGGGCCAGTGACACTTCCCTCAAAAAAAAGAAAGAAATAGCATCTTTATCAAGTAGTGATGATTAGGGGATTAATATTCAAATGTTGGTGCCCCATGAAGTGTTTTCTCTGGGGCCCCCTAGCCTAGAGGAATGGGGCTTTCAAGGTAAATTTGATCCAGCACCGAGAGAAAAACAAAAACATTCAGTGACTGTCAAGGCTTTAGTAAAAATATCCATTTCTCTCTGTCAATTGGCTGCTATGTAGGGTGGCAAACACATCATGCTCCCAGTTTCGTTCAGCCATCTCGCTTGTACATACCGTGGGGCCCTAGAACTCACTGAGGGTCAAGATCAATCCATTCTCCCACAAGGAAACAGTGCAGCTAAAGTAAAAGGAAAGAAGGGCTTTTTATAAGTTTTAACTTTTTCATGCCATCACATTAAAATCTATATACCAGGCAATGAAAATACAGATTTGCGTAGTGAATAAATGAATTAGGAATCTATATAGGGGTGGTGTGCGTGTATGTGTAGACACGTGGTGACTCCATCGCGTTATTTCCCACAGTGCAGTTCGTTGTGGTTATTGGTTGGTTTTAACGAGCCATGAGATGAATTCTTCTGAGGTAAAATGGAAGTCCAAGCTTGCTCCACAGGAGCCCAGCCAATGAAATTTCTTAAAAAGTCAGCTGAGTGTGTGTGAAGCCTACCAGCAAAGGGTTCAGCTCTTTCATAAGAAAGTGAGCTCGAGTTTTGTGCGTTTGTGGACCAAGTTATCAAACCCTCAGAAATGCTAGTCAGAGTTCTTGCCAAGTCCTTTCAGCAGAATATAGGCTGCGGTACCTTTTTGGAAACCTTGGCCTTGAGGTAAACACTAGGAACCACCCAGGCACGGCATCAGAACATACTTCCAGACAGGGATTTATTTACTCGGGAGCGGCTCCAGGACCACGATGAGGGAGGGATTGGAGGAAACAGGGTCCCAAGCCCACAGTGCCAGTGTCCAGCAGCGGGCTGGTTTCCATACCCTTCTCCCTCTGCCTGATTCACAGAAGGTTCCAAGGTTCTCCCAGGCCCCCCTGCATTATAGTACTCCTTAGCACTCCAGCATCTTGGCTACGGTTGATTTTTTTTTTATTTTTTTTTACCTTTCTTACAAATGAGCAGAGGTCCAATCAGCCCCGAGTTGAAGTCTTGGATCAGATTTGCGTAGGAGTAATAGATGTATGTGAGGCATGGCGGGTCATCGGGTGTGGGCCCACTGTCCCCACTGATGTGCCACTCATAGGTGTACTCTTGGCCTGGAGCTACGGCGTCGTCCGTCTTCTCCACGGGACACGTGTGGTCAGCGTAGGAAGCACCTGGAGAAGGAAAAGCCAGAAAAATGTCTGCACAGTGGGCGAGCACCCCCTTTTCATGCCTCTCGAGGGGAACATGGCATCTCTATAGAGACACATACGCCTTTCTGTAGTGGACCTCCGTTATTTGGAATGATTCATATGTGTCCCCTTTTGTCTACATAACTACAAAGGCCTCAAGTCCATGGTAAAGTGAATATGGAATGTTACTAAGAACATTATTTAAGGTTTAGCAAGTTGACTTTCCAGGGTTTCTAAATAATTATTATTTCAATATAATCAGAGATGTGAATCACCCTTGATTAGTAAATCATCTCAGACAATGGGTTATATTTTCTGAGGTTCTTGACAAGACATCTTCTATTTAACCGCCTATTAGCATGGGATATAACTATGCTCAGAGCTGTTTACATATTACTTTGTTTTGGTCTGTAAGTACTTCATATCTTCTTTCCAACTGCGGCCACCCTCAACGCTGTTTTATTACTTTATCATGTCTCTACCATCTGACTATCCCAACTCTCCCCAGAGTCTTAGAAGCTAGCTTTTATATGCAGCCTAATATCTAGTGAGTGTGAGATGTGTCTACCGTCTGAAGTTTCAATGTCTTAGTTCATACTTTGTGTACCCAAAGAGCCACCATTAACACTTTTATGTACACTCATCTTTCTCTGCTAGTGGGAGAGGGGGAGGAGATAGAAATTGATCTTTCGTATTGAAGAGAGGGAGCTGACATCTGAAGATTTTTCAGAGGTGCAGAGGGTTGGGTGGGGCTTTCAACAACGAAAGGAAGAAGTGGCCAGTGATGGAGCAAGTGAGACCAGGAAGGGAGAGGGCAGTGTCATAGAACGCCAAGTGGGATGGATAGCTTCCCCTGTCTGAGGCATTCCTCGGTCAACTGGGTGAAAGGTATGCCACCATCAGCTGGGGCCAGAGTTTCTCTTTTGGGTGCAGTTATCTTTAGTTGGTACAACAGCTTGATAAATTCCTTGAGGTGAAGGTGAAGCCATCAGAGTATGGATGTGGGCAGACACTAAGGATCAAAAACAAACAAAAAAAAAAACATGCAAAAAAGCTAAAATGTTTTACACGATGGGGCAAAAGGCCAGTGGAAAGTATTCTTACTGAATACTTTTTGAAACCAGAAATGCTTAAATTTTTTTCTTTCCCTTCCTTTTCCTATTCCTTTTCTTCTCTATATTCCAATCTCTTCCCCTCCTTCTCCTCCCCCTCCTCCTACTCCATTGAGGTATAAATTACATACAGCAAAATCCACCAATTTTAAGTATAATATTTGCTGAGATTTGACAAAAGTATACAGCCCTATAGCTACCATCACACTCAAGGTACAGGACAGTCCCATCCGTCACTCCCAAACTTCGTCACTTGTACCGATCATAGCCAATGCCTTCCCCAACCTCTAGACCCAGACAACCACTGATCTGCTTTCTGTCACTATATTTTGTTTTCCTATAATGCCATAAAAATGGAATGATACATTATATAGCCCCTTGTCTTTGATTAGTTTTAGTGAGGTATATTTTTTTTTACCCTTTACTTTTTACCTATCTTGTCTTTAATTTAACGTAGATTTCTTGAGTTCAGCACACACGTGAGTGTTACTTTTTATCCCATCTTACTCTCTGTCCCTTGGTTATAATGTTCTTCCCACTTGCTCTTCATATAATTATTGATATGGGTGGGTTTATACCACACTGCTGTTGTCTTCTGTTTGTTCACTGTGGTCTTTGTTCTTTTTTCCTCTTCTTTCCTGCTTTCTTTTGGATTACTTGAGTATTTTTTTATTCCTTTTTATCTCCACTGTTAGCTACTTTCTTTGCTTTGTTTCCTACCCTATAGAAAGAATGAGCTCTTAAAACCCCAGATCTTACTTTGCCGTGTTCCTGTTTAAAATCCTGACAATGGCTTCTTATTTCCCAAAATCCTTAACAGGAACCACAAGTCCAGGTATGACCTACTTGTATATGTCTCTCTCCATTCTCATCCTGTGGGGCTCTTACCGTTGTATGCTATGTGTCAGCCACTCGGGCCCCTTTAGCCCCTGGCCTCACCGACCCCAGCCTACCTCAGGGTCTTTGCCGACACTGTTCCCTCTGCCAAGAGTGGCCTTCCTCCCTTTCTTCCTCTGGATAAATGCCAGCTACTCCTTTGAAGTCACCTGAAATGTAAGCTTATTGCTTCCCTGACCTCTTCTGATTGTGCTAGCTGTATTTTTCTTTTTTATAATTAAATATGCATGATGTTATATGATTAGATTCATTTTGTCCCACTAGATAAGAATTATTTGCACCCTGCACATAATCTTAGCGTCTCTGGTGCCTTCCACAGGACTTAGCACAAACAAGATGCCCAATGAATGCTCATGGAAATTACAGGATGTAAGGAAGGCCCTGTTGGCTAGAACCAAAGTCATCAAGTCTTAGCTTATGGGTGTGTTTTGTTAGGATTGCCTGATATTAAAACAGATTAAATTCCAGCAATAACACTATGGAGATATTACATAAGAATCTGGATTGCTGGTTCCTCTTGAAAAACAAACAAAGCCTGGAGATCTGGTGACACTAGACCAAACTCTGGCATAGAATTTGGCCGGACGGGAGTCCTCACTGCCCTCCTCAGATAGGACACTAGCTCTCTGGTCGCCGGACTTATTTTGATGTTGAATTGCCCGCCTGGCTCCTGTAAGCATTTGAGTTTGTGACCCTTGCACTAGTAAAAAACTTAACGTGGGATCCTGTTGTAGCTTTTCCCCAAAAGATAGTTTGATATTGATAACCAATATTTACCATAGGCTGAATTTTCACTCTGTTGATAAAAAAAGGATTTGAGTGTTACAATTTTCAGGAGCTGGACAATGTTAAAAGCTTCCATAACTTCCTGTGAGTAATACTGTTCCAGTCTAAATAAAAAAGAAAAACGCATTCTGAAGAAGAGCCTCGGCTACTAAACAGGAAGATTAGCTGTGTGACGTTGCAAAACAGTGCTTGTTGCAAAGCACAAGACGGGACGGATGAGGAAAGCTGCCCTCTCGGCCAGCCCTGGCCTGCTGAGTGGAACGTGGACGGCAAGTTGCTGACTAGGTCTGTCTCGAATCGTCGAATCGAGCAAGCCGGTCTGCAGTCAATGCTTCATGCCTTGTGGCCTCGTAAAGCTAAAAAATGATGTTCTGGACAAACTGCTTTCACTGTTCCCACTGTTAAAACAGCCCATGGGATCCCTATATAGAAAATGGTGTTCTTTCCGTTGCCTTTACAAGCTCTCAGAAAGGATAAGACGTGGGCCGGCCGAGTGGCGTGGTGGTTAAGCGCTGGCTTGGGAAGCCAGCGGCCCCGGTTCAGGTCCCACATATGAGGACCAGTGACACTGCCCTCAAAAAAAAAAAAAAAAAAAAAAGGATAAGACATGATATTCTTTCTAGGGTGAGAGAGAACTTTGAAATTCTTCCTTTCTTTCTTTGGGTAAGTGTGTGCCCATCCTTCAGATACCAGTTTAAATGTCAGCTTACTCATTCCCTGATCTCTGATTATATATAACCCAAATAGGTATGTGTGTGTATGCATATATCATCTATATGATATGTAGGCATATACACATATGTAACAGCATTATATACACGCAGCATGCATCACAGTGTTAATTAAATATTAGTGATTGTGTGATTAATGATACTTTCTCCTGCTAGACTGTGGGAGAAAGCACATGAGTTTTGGGGTCACAACTGAAATTTCTTGGTTGTTCCACTTGCCAACTGTGTGAATTTGGGAAAGTTTCATAACTTCCTTTTAGCCTCAGTTTTCTCATTCATAACGTACCATAATCCTTTTTCCAGCAATAATATTATCATTTTTGATGGGCTCTGAGGACCAGAAAATATATGGAAAATGCCTGGCACCCAACCAGGGCTGTGGAGGCCTGTCAGGTCCTTTCCTGTCCGTTTTACAATGGACACAGCCTCTTATGTCTTACTCCTGATAAGATGTATCTTAGAGTGGTCTTGAGTTCTCTTAACACATGTGAGGGAGATTGAGTGGTGCTCTACTCTAAAGGTGGTAAAACCTGGTAATAAGCTTAGGCTCACAATCACCAGTGAAATTAATAAATTTCAGAGCAAGGGGAAAACAACATGTAGTCTCTACTTTCTAATCCAGCCCTGGCCCCTCCGTTTAGCTCTGTCATCATCATAGTCATCATCATCATCATCTTCATCATCATCACTATTATCACCATCACCCCCATCATCACCATCGTCACCCTCTGTGTTCCAGACTCTGTGCTATGTGCCAGGACACAAATGCAGAGAAGGCAGCCTGAGGGCCTGAGGGGCTCATAGCCCGGTAACAGTAGGGTACATGCTGGTGCCCTAGTTATGATGGATTTCACCTCTAGATGTTCTTTAGGGCCACTTCAGTAGGGATGCCCCAATTAGACACATTGTCTATCTGTAAGGAGAACCAACCAATATCAATATCTAAGCAGTCCCTGGCAGACTATAACAGTGCCAGCTAGAGCAGTGTGACTGATTTTCTAATGCTATCAGACTTCTTTTTAATGGTCAGGATTTCATATCCAGGCTTAACCGAACATGTAGTGGTTTTTTAATGTCTACCTAGTTGACCAAAGTAAGTTACCCAGAATTTCACATTCATATTTTAAATATAAGATGAACTCCAAATGATTGAATGAGTGATTTCAATTAAGTTTACTACTAAAAGGTGAATTACGGGCAAATAGTAAACAAATAGTAAACCAAATGGATTTGTACAAGGGGATAGATCCTGTAATTATACCGAGTGAGGATTACCAGTAAGACAGTTTGGAGATACTTTTACCAATGCTTGCTTTCTTTTCACGCCAAATTATTTTATTTTACCTTTAGAACAAAATAGGCATGTTGTATCTTTGATTTTGCAACCTACATAATATGAGGCATGAAATATAAACAGCTAATATTTAGGAGAAGCCTTTATGAAATACGGTTTTGGTAAATCTAATTTTGACTTTACAATCAAAATAAGTTAAAACTCTTCACTAAAAAGAGGAGAAACGGACGGGAAAGACAACTATGCTGGAGCACAAACAACCCTTGTTCAATTTCTTGCTAGAATAAATCCTTTACACAAGGGTAGCCCTTCATTTCCTTCACTTCCTGCCCAGTCCATAGTCAGCTTTGTAATTTGTTTACTCTTGTCTTGATGAACTCATCATTTGCCAAAAGGCACTCAGTATTTTTTTTTTTCAAATGTAAAATGGTACACACCAGCTTTGGGAGAGTGAAACTCCATAATGAGCCTCTTCGGGCACCCATCTGGGTGTTCCTTCATGAAATCCGCCCTTGTTACTTATTTTTCTGAACAGCTCTTTTCCTCTCCATTCAGTGCCTCAGTGTGCATTTAAAGATTGAGAACATTCTTTTAGACGCTATGATTTAGGCGATGGACAAATTAGAATGCTGCTTTATGCAGAGCCTTGTGCCATTGGGGGGCGGGGAACTGAGAGGGTCTGGGAAGTATAACATTTAGAGAAATGTGCACCCAAAGTGATTAAAAGAAAATAGTTTAGATACTTAAAGAAGTAAACCTCAAACTATCCAGAAAATATAATTATTCAAAATGACTCATTCCTTATGTGCTGTGGATAACTGAGGTTTTCTGTGCAAGTTTACTTCATTCTGGCATCTAAATCCTATGGGAGAGTTTTTATTTCACTCAAGTGGAAATAAAAAAAGCACAACCCCAAGGCCCGGCCTTCATTCAATCTAAGCTTCTAAGAAACAAAATTTAGTGCCTTCACTAAATAGCCATGAAACAAGCACAGCAGCAACAACTTTCAGTATTGTGTGCCAACTTTACATATATTAGGAGTAATCCTTGCACTAGCCTCTGATAGGAGGAATTGCTGTTTCCATTTTATAGAAACACAAGTGAGGGTTAGCGGTAAAGGAAATCGCCAAAGTTTACGTAGGGTTCAAACCCAGGACATTCTGCCTCTAAAGCCAGCATTCTTTTCATGCCTGTCTTTTCCTTCTAGCGGATGGGAGTAGATCCCGAAATCCATGGTGGGGCCCACGGGCTAGCTCCCAGATAAGGAGACGGCTGTGGAGGCTGAATCCCTCACGGGTCAGATCAAACACCCCAGGAGCAAGGACTGAGTGCCCCCTCAAGCCTAGTGTGCTGTCTCCCATCATCTGTCTCCGGAATACCTACCTCTGCGATAAAGAAACCTAGAGCCTCATGGTAGCTGGCTCAGCATGTAGTTCGCTTTTCTCCCCTCCGGAAAAATAACTCAAACCCCTGGAGGAGGCTATGCGAGAGGCTATGTCAGACCAGACGGGAAGATGCTTTGTTTTAACGCAGAGGGCACAATCACAAGAACCAAAGGCTTGTCTTCTGCCATAAAGGATGATACTCTTTCTGTATTAACAAATTTGTGTCTCATTTCCAAGACAAAAGTTGAGTTTCCCCGCCAATCTCTGTTTACCTTTCTCAGATTCATGGAGCTAGGGGCAATGATCAGATGCCAATGGAAGAGGCTGGAGCGTTTTAAACAATTGGTCACAAAGGATGGCTGGCTGTGGGGGAGTAGAGGGACAAATAAACAGCAAAGCAAGGGGACTGATGTTGCAAGGTTCACTTCCTGTGCAAACAGCCCCGCTTGGGATACAAAGTTCACATTTGAAATGGAACCTGCATGGCACATGTTGAGGGCTCTTCCCTCCAGCACTGCGGGGCTGAATTCCTCATGCCTTCACCTGGAGGGCTCCTAAGTGGGTTAAGCCCTTGCTGTCACGATGATTTTAGGGAGGTGGGAAAAACTGCCTCACCCAGAGAGTGGCAAATTGGCTCTTTAAGATGCCTGAAATGTCACAGTGAATGCTCTATTGTTTCCTCAAGGCAAAGCTTAAGTCCTAATACAAACACTCCAGGGGAAGGCAGTTCACTGACCCATTATCAGTCACGTATATCTCAGTTGGAATGAGTTTCACAGGAATTTGCCCAGGAAATAATAAATGTCAAAGTCATTTATTGTCAGTCAAATATTACATTATTTGAAAACATTGAAAAAAGTTTTTTAATTGATATATAACATTATAATCTGAACACATTTTGATTGAAGAATCACCTTTGCCATCACAACTCATATTTATCAAGTGCTTATTATATGCTAGGCATTGTTCTAAGATTTCATGACTGTAAACCCATCTGAGGTAGGTATGATTGTTACTCTCGGTTTACAGATGAGAAAGGTGAGGCACTGAGAGGTTTAGTGGTCACAGTTCCTAAGTGTCTGAGGCCGAGTTTCCACCGAGCAGCCTAGTTCCAGAACCTGCCCTGTAAACCTCTCCTACTCAGCTACTCTCTTCAAAGGTGTGATGGCTGGAACATATGGCAGAAAGAAGATTGGTGAATCATGAAAAGCCTCAAGTTATTTTTAAATGTTATTACACCAACATCCATTACAATATGGATACCATTTCCTTATATCAGTTCCTCACAGAATTCTACCCTGCTTATTATCATCTGAACAGCAGCATGATGTCACAACAGGAGCTTACTGTCCTGTGGCCGATGTGGCCACTTTTATCACCCTCATCTGCACGGACTTACTGTCTTTGTTATCGTTATCATCATCATCATTGTTGTCATCATTCACTGAGGGCTTACCAGGTTCCATGGTTAGTATGCTACCCAAATGATCTCATTTCATCTCAAAGCCACCTTATGGAGTGGGGATTGCCATTCCCACTTTATAGGTGAGAAAACTGAGGTTCAGGGATGCTAAGGTCACAGAACCAGCAATAAGACAGCTGGAATTTGAACCTAAGTCTGCCTGCAAAGCTTATGTTCTTAACCACTTCACTATGTCCCAAATTTTGATACTACTTATTGTCACCTATGTGCCGGGCTAGCCCCATGTCAGACTCCTCCTATGTCACTATTTCAAATGATGGCTGGTTCAAATCCAGCCATCTCCCTTTTCCATGTAAATAAAGTGTTACTGGGATGCAGCCATGCTCATTCATTTACCTTTGGCTGCTTTTGTACTAACAGGGAGAGCTGAGTAGTTGCAATACAGATGCCATTGCCCACAAAACCAAAAATATTTACTTTCTGCATCTTCACAGAAAAGTTCGCAGCTCCCTGCTTTAAACCATCTTGCAGTGCATGTATGATTATTCTCATTTTACAGATGAACATACTGGAATTCAGAGAGATTAGGTAACTTGCCCATCCAACTATTAAAGGACAAGAACCTAACGAAAAACTGAAGTCTAGATGATTCCAGAACTTTCTCATTTTCCTCCCTGAAACTTACAAAGGTAACAATTTTTATAACTATTTGTTGCAGGAAAGCTCTCTGACATGTGGCTGATAATAAGGTTTTAAATGTTTGACGCTGGTGTTAAAGAGTTGTACATTACTTATCAGAGGATATGAAATTCTCTTACCTTCTGAGAATTTGCTGTACTTAATTCCTTGAGGGTGGATGCTTAAGGGCTTGTCGGCCTTATTTTTAAAGTGAACTTTCATGATGTCTCCAACTTCAGCATATAAAGTAGGCCCAAGAAGTCCTATGGAAGCAAAGTTTTAAAATATGTCAGGATTAACAAAGACAGAGCTGCTAAGCGAAACAGACACAAACACAAACAAAACAAACAAAAAACCCTGTGCAGAAAACCACAGGAGCGATTGGTGTCGTTCCTCCAAGCCCTGAGGTCCACATGCTCATTTTCAATCTAGAAGAATTGGCCAGCTCATTGACTCTATATTACCTGCCATCAGATAAGGACAGGAAGGTGAAAACACTTGGCTTGGGCCAAAGCAAGTCAAGAGAGTGGGAGAAATGGTTCTGACCGCGACCACCCCACGCCGACTCGCTGTCGTTCCATAGAGACTACCTATCTACTGTCTTTGTCAGAAAAAGAAGGATGCGCACTTTCTATCTTAGAGGGTGCTGTGAGGGAGGGTGACTGGCCACTTTACACCTCTCTGAGGTGGGAGACCTCGGGGCCCTAAATGAAGTGAGGGAGCCCATCACCCAGTTCTCTGGCCCAGAGGCAAGTTCAAAGTCCCTTAGGCTGGAGTGAGCTGGAGGCATCCCATGGACACTAAGTGACACAGCCTGGACAGAGTGAGAGGAGACAGGTGGGGGCAGGCCACGCACGGCCCTCCCGTCCACAGTCAGGGCTTTGCATTTCCTTCTGGGTGGAATGGAAAATCACGGGTGTTTTGTGCAAGAGAGACAGGGTCTGACATGTTTTAAGAGTGCCTCCTAGGGCCGGCCGAGTGGCGCGGTGGTTGGGCGCTGGCTTGGGATGCCAGCGGCCCCGGTTCGGATCCCACATATGAGGGCCAGGGACACTGCCCTCAAAAAACAACAACAACAACAACAACAACAACAACAACAACAAAACATTCACCCCAGCCGCTGTGTAGGGACAGGAGTAGGAACCTGAGACTGAATGGTATAAACGAGACGGTGGGACATGGGGCCAGTGAGGCGGTGAGTACAGTTGGATTCTGAACATATTGACGGTACAGCCAGCAGGATTTGCTGACAAATGTGAGAGTGACAAGTCAAGGGTGACCCTGAGGTTTTCTATCTGAGCAACTGGGTAAATAAATTCAGGTACCTCAGTGGGCGGACAGCGTCACAGTGAGGGGTGCAGAAGCTAAGAGCCCAGGCACTGTACTAGGGCCTAGGCCCACAGGGCTCAGCCAGGCACAGCCCTTGTCCTCAAGGAGCTCACCAGCTTTGGAGATAGAGACACCGGGGCAGGGCGGCGGGGGGCAGCGCCAGCTCCGCCCTGGGAGTCGGGGGAAGGGTTGGTATCTGAGTCAGAGTTTTGACGAATCATATTTCGAATTTCCCCAAAGTGTAGCCCTTGGGTTTTCTGCATCAGAATCACTTGGGGTCCAACTGAAAGGCCCAGGACCCCCAGCTCCAGTGAACCCAAGTCTCTGCAGGTGGTGCTAGGGAAACTGCGTTGTTCACATGTGTTCCTGAGTGATGCTGAGGTCTTTTAAAGCTTGAGGGCCTGTCACCAAAAGCCCTGCTTCAGACAACGGACGGAACGGACGGCCCCACTCCCAAGCCCTCCGTAAGCTCTGCCCTGTAAGAATCGGGAGCAGGAGGCAGTGACAGCAGTCGTGGCGTTCGCCCAGTGGTCGTTGGCAGTGGTGACAATAATTATAATAATAGGCTTCCGCTTATTGTCCCTCTTAATATATTGGAGCACTGTAAGTCCTTATATTAATCCTCCCAGCAGACCTTTGAAGTAGATATTACGATCCTCATTTTACAGATCAGGGAGCTGGGCCTCAGAGTGTTGGAATATCTTGCCCAGTACTGTTCAGCTAATGAAGAGGCAGACCCATGATGCAAACTTAAATCTGTGTGGCTCTATCTAGACCCTGAACTTCTCACCACCTCTTTATATTGCACCCTGTAGTCATGCATTTATTCATTCAACACACACTGAGTGCCTGCATTACCCTAGGGGTCGCAATTGCAGTGGTAAGTAAACCAGATTCTCTCTCTGGCTTTCTAAAGCAGGGAAGGTGTCTTGCCCAAGGTCAGTCAGTGATTGAGTGGCACTGCTGGGACTGGAACTTGGGTGTGACTCCTAACCCAGAGCTTTCTCTACCACTTCCTGCAGGGCGGGTTCAGAGCCCCACTTTCGTGGAACAGCCCCAATGTCTACACTGTTTCTGACCCCTGACCATCTGACCCCCTGAGCTGACCCCTCTCTACTGGCTGCTCTGCTCAGTCCTAGCTCCCGGGGGAGCTCTCACCTGCCCAGGACGCCCACGAGCCCAGCAGGGTGCTGACTGTGCTGTCACAGTATGCCCTGCAGTTGGCTGCCATGTTGCCTTGCGTGGTTCATTGGTTGGCATCACGGCTGCAAATGCCAGAAGCCCAGAATAAATCTTTTAAGTTATCTAACCCAGGATGACCTCTGACTGCAGGGACAGTTTGGGGGTATTAGTTAGCCTCTCTTTCTGCTTCTTCAGAATGAAGGCAAAACAAAGGAATGTTTCACAAATGCAACTCAAATACCTTCAGGCATGAAGGGAAACACGTGGCAGAATGTTGTTGGAGTGGCTGTTCAGCTCCTCCATGAGCCAGATGTCCTAAGACCTTTCCTACCCTGTCCCCAGTGCCCAGAGCCAAACTGGGGGAAGGAGTGGCCCACGTTGGCTTCCCAGGAGGTAGCACAGAATGTACCCAAATTCCTAGGGTTTGGAGTTGGGAAGGGCTGCAGGAGGTCAGCTAACCCTGTCCTCTGTGCTGGGGGGAGAATAACGGGTCACAGAACATGGGGCAACCCATCGTTGCTGCTTTTTGAAAACTCCTTCAGACACAAACATTTCATAATTTTCCCTGAAAAGATGCAGAGATTCAAAACTAGCCATTTTAAAGCCCAAGACAGAGTTCGAAAATGAGCCCGGTCCGTCCACCTGTCCACACGTCCACCTGCCTCACTGGACGGGCCTCCTCCGTCTGCAGACCCCCAGTCCTGCGTCCTAGTCCCACCCAAGTTACAGTGAGGCCTGGGCTTCTGCACACAGGTGGGCATGTGACTTGCGCTCAGGTACAATCATCCACACCAGGTGAGTGGGGCGGGGAAGTGGGGACAGTACCTGTGACCCAGAACGAGGCTGGGGAACGGGGAAGATCCCGAGGTCGGTGGCAGCATTCCCATCCAACACTGAGGCTTCTCCTGCCCACCCGACCTGCCACCTTGTCTCATCTACTCTCCAGGTACAAACAGGAATGAGATACCACCCCTGCCCTCCAGGGCTTTCTAGTTAAGTGCCTTTGGGAGTTTGGAGAGAGGCTGCATACCAATGGATGTAAAATGCCACAGAGCTCATATAAACCAAATCTGTTAAGAGATACAAAATCTTGTAATGTTTTAAGTGCACAGGGCTTAACCATAAATCAACTGTCAAGGTTCTAATTAATGAGGCTGAATCAGAAATCACTACCAAAGTTTATCATCTGAAAGGATTTGGATCTCAGCTCCCTGCTCCCCCAAACTAGCAATGCCGCCTTCCTGCTTGCCGCACCGTCTCCAGCCTGGCACTGGTCCTGTCTGTCACTCAGGGCGGGTACCCTGCACAACGGCTTCCACAGCACAGACATTCAGATGCAGTTAGCTTGGCAAAAGCCACACAGGCAGGGCTCTAAATGCCTGCCCGGTTCCTCTTTTCCCAGGCCTAATGAATATGTTTCCCAGCTCATTTTACCTTCACCCCCCTACGAATTAATTTAATTTGATAGTTCCTAAGTATCTACTGTACTAAACTTGGAGGTGGAGCTATGAACATGAATAGACCGTGAGAGAGGACAGGAGGTCCTTTAACTCCCAGCCCACAATGACAGACTGGATTTTATTAGTGACCTGACTGCCGCATCCCCTCACCTGTCTCCTCTGCCTCCGGCTGACCCAGCTCGGGCCTTGAATCGCATCCCTTTCTGTTTCCCCCTCTGCCTCCGGCTGACCCAGCTCGGGCCTTGAATCGCATCCCTTTCTGTTTCCCCCGATGCTGGTTCCAGCGATGATGCTCTCTCAGGTGTCTTTACCTGTAATCTCTCTATTACATTCTTCCCCGGGCACTTGTTTTTAAGTCACTGTATTCTTTCTTTTATCAAAACGCCAAACTATCCTTAAACCTCTGTTCCCTTCCGGAATGACCCTGTCTCCTCCCGTGTGGAGCCAAGTCGCTTATAGGTAAGTCCCTCCTGCTTCGGTTTCCTCATCTCCACTCGCTTCCATTCCTCTTCTATTCACCAGGGGAAGCGGTGCCAGGGACAGCAGGTTAAGAGAGAGTTTCACGAATGTTCCAGTAATGTCAAGTGGGCAAGCCCGGAAAGAAGCCAGTGGCTTTGGCATCTAGGCAGTCATGGGCACCTTCTTTTGAGAGTAATGTCGGTGGACTCGTCTTAGAGCAGATCAAGGAGAGGAGATGATAAGACAGGGAATGAAACGGACCATTCACATGGGAAATTGGTAATGAAAGAAAGGAGAGACACAGGAGCGGCAGGCAGAATCAAGGCCAGGTTTTTTTCTAGATGGAGGTCAACCTGAACACAGCTGTTTGTTTGTATTAAGTTTTGACTGAAGGGAAGGCTCCAGTCAGGGTAAGACTGCAGAGACAGGGCAGAATGAGCAACAAGGTGGGAGGATGAGTCCCGCACAGATGACGGGTCTTTGCATGGTTATGGGCGAGGGAGGAGGGAGTTACTGACCAGGGGACCCCACTGGCGGGGGTTCTCTCTCAATGGCCTCTATCATTCCCATGGAATACCGTGGGGTACCGTGTTTAAGATGCTCAAACCTGTTCACCCTACTTTCTTTGATTAAAGAAGAGATGGGGAAAAAAGAAATCTTTCTTTAAAAATGATAGCTATTGTGTGTATCACACTAAATAAAACAGAAGAAGGGATGGAAAAGATAGATGCAAAAGAACCAGCCATATGCTATTCCTTGGAAAGAGTCTAGGGGGCCAGATGGCAGCAAAAGATCATTTGTGGGGGCTCATTTGCACTCACGAAACTAGACCATAAGCTCCAACAAGGCAGGTTAGGAACCTGTCTCGTCTTTTAAGGTGTCCATGGAACTTCGTTCAATGCCCAGCCCATGGCATGTGCTCGACAGTAGTTTATTAGATGACGGACTGAAAATTCAAACACTTAAAAGTGTGGGTTTTTTTTTTTTTAGCTTTTTGATCAGGTTAAAAACAGCTGGCTTTATGGGCCTGTGACCTGTGCTATTGCACTGGGCCCCTTGCTTGGCTCAATGTTTTGCTGTCACTGTTCTGAAATTCTCAATATTATGAATTCGGGTCCCCCACATTTTCATTTTGCATGAGGCCTCACAAATTATGTAGCCTGCCTCGGTTAAAAACAACAAAAGCGCACATTTCTATAAAATACCGCCAAATGGATTTTTTTGATATAAATATCAAATTATCCATAGAGACTTATCTTCAAATTAAAAAATATAGTTCAGGATTACCTGAATGTCTAGATCGTGGTTTTTCCTTCTGAAAAGATGCATCATATTCTCTGTAGACAATTTTCTTAAAGGAAGTTGTAAAAGGATTCAAACTGGAAATAAAAGACAAAAATTAATTTTTAAGGCCTATATGACATCTACTTCTCACATTACAGAAAAAAACCAAAACTCTCGTACCTCAGACTTGCATAAGCAATAACAGTATTTTTAATTGTATTTCAGAAACCCATGGTTTTGTGTATATGAATGATAAATGAAGTTAATAAGTGTTGCTCTTTTCAAGAATATTCTGCTGTAATAATCATTCTGTCACGGGTTAAGTGTGCCTGAACTAACCCTGTTATTCAGAATCAACTTCCTAAAAAAGAGTCCAAGATCATAGTGGGAACCCAAAGTTTAGGTTAGATTTTAAATGATGGAAAATATGACCAAACCCGTTATAAATAAATAAGCAGGTTGTGTTTTAACTGGTCAGCTGAATACAGTGGGAAGCCGCTGGGGAACGCTGTGAAGAGCTGCTGGCTTGGGGCCCCTATTTCTAATCGATACGCCGGAGATGGCTGGTGGAATAAAAGCCCTGGTATCCTTACTGCGGACAAACAAACAAATACGAAAAAGCTAAGTCAGGAAGTTTCAGTAACTTGTCCACGGAAGCAGCTGAGAGATGGCAGAGCCAAGATTCAAGAAGGCGAAACCACTGTATTCATGGTAAAGAATTCAGACAAGGAGGGTGGGATAACTTCCGGTCTTTTTTTTCTTTTATGTCTCCAAGGCAGGCACATCATTCCTCTCCTTGTCTTAAACTCAAAGATGAAGGTAAGGCCCCCGAGTGGCGCAGTGGTTAAGCGCTGGCCTAGAAAGCCAGCGGCCCCAGTTCGGGTCCCACATATGAGGGCTAGTGACACTGCCCTCAAAAAAAAAAGAAAAAACAAAAGAAAAAAAGATGAAGGTAAAGGGAAGAGAATTGGGGGCATTTCTTATGAATGTCTAGACCAGTTGACCAGACTGACTTGGTTAAACTTCCTCGTCCAGAGAGTGGCCCGGCTGTGACCAGGGCATGACAGCAGGACGCCAACGCCACTCACCGTGACTTCTGTGTAGCACAGTGGCCAGGAGAACAGGTGTCTGAATTTAAATCATGTATTAGTAACTATAACCTTGAAAGGCGGACTAAATCCCTTTGTGCCTCAGTTGCTACAGTTGTAACAGTAAAATCTCCCTGAGTATTTAATACTCATTACCAGTTAATATCTGCAAAGGGCACAGAGCTGGCCTGTTGTAAATATTAATACGTGTTAGCTAGTCATATTTTGAATGTGTAATAAGAGTTGGTTTTCCCAGCAAGCAGAACAATCTGTAAGATAGTATTTCTCATAACATTTTAAACATGGGATTTGAGAACTGTGGTAATGTTGGAGACAGAATGAAGGAAAGCATGAGTAAGTATTTTTGAAATGGCTGGGTAATAGAAGTAGTGAATTCTCAGTCATGGGAAGCATTTAAGTGGAAACTAGACAACCACTTGGTAGCGATATTGGTGCTTGGCTGCGGGGGGGAGTAGAAGGTTAAAACATTGCAGTTGAAAATGAACTAAATGGCCTCTTAGAGTTCTTAGAGCCCAAGCAACCTAGGATTCTAGATGTTGATTTTGTCCCTGATGTGGGATTCCATTTTTATTTTGTTTTATTTATTTTTTTTTTAGTAATATTGAAAATTACCCCTCTTCCCCTACTCCAGATCTTTAAATATGGCACTATAGATGATAGTGTAAAAACTTTACTAAGAAAAATCAGTCTTTTGTGTGGAGTTATTTTAATAGACAGGGTTTCCTAACATTTCACTGCATGTATTGTGTGTACATACTGAGGTATATCTGTTTTGATTTTAAACAGTTGAATTGCTATCAGAAAATGTTCTGAACAGAAAGCTAAAAATGATATGAATTCAAGCAATATGCATGATGAATTTTCCATTTGTGAGGATTCCTTAAAGATGATTTATTCATGGTAAAAGGCAAAGGCATATAATGCTAGAACCCTAGATGGAAAAAAATATGTATGTATTTTTGCAATATCTGTTACTACATACGTGTAAGTGATTGAATAAGTTTCCTTAAGGGAAATTTCCAAAAACCTTACTTTAGACCTGGAGCAAGAATAGTAGAAACAATTCACCTCTAAAAGGTACCATCTTGCTAATGTTAGATAAAATAAGAGGAAAGAGCTTTGTGCTAAAACACACTTTGCCAAAGGATGGAATTGTCTGTGTTAGTTTTCTATAGTGAGCGTCCTTCAGATTTGGGTGTTGGACAGTTTCAAACAAGCTCCTCATTTAAGCAGGTTAGACTTTTCACATGAAAGTACTAGAGAGAAATGACATGGTCTGAGACTCAAACATATCGAGAGTTGTCTGGGGTCTCAGTCTATAGTTTTCACTCAATACCTGACACTGGAGGAATGAGTCTTCCCAGAATTCTGGACACTCGGCCACAGAGTAAGAGAATGGGACGGCCCAGCATGGCTCCCTAAGATGTGCCATGTGAGTCAGGCTTTTTACATGTGTGACTCTGCCTCCTGTTTCCTGCATGGATTTTTCAGGGTTAACTACGGAAGAAAGACCAACCTTCCAAACATAGGCACAGCAGTGGGCCACAGGGAAGTCAGCAAGCAAATTAGTTCTACCCAGGAGCAGGAGCGGTTGGGGTTGGAAAGATTGTTATTTTCCTTGGGATTTTTTAGTTCATGGCAGTTCCCTGAGGGCGTGGGTGCCACCTAGATGATCACCTTGAAATGCAATTTTTAAAATGATTTCTTTAAAGCGGGATTTCTTGTTATTACAAGACCAAGAGAGTATGTAAATGCCCCCACCCCGAAAATAACCCAGCTACAAAGAAAATTTTAAAAGGGTTCATGTTAAAAGGCTCTTAAAATGTTACAATATTTCTTGGTAGATGGGTTTGTAATTGTAAAAGAGGAACACATCTTTCACAATCCTTTAAAGTGTAATGTTAAGGTTTTAAAAATTGAGTCACACGAAAAGGCTTACCATGAAAACAAATCAAAATATAACCAACTGGAAATACTGAGTAGATCCTATAATTTGTTTCGTTTCTGGAAAGTTTTATTTTTAGCCTTTCAATTAGGAAACATAGTTTTCAACTCAAAGATGCCTTTTAATAGCGACCCCACCAAAATAGCCAGCGTAGACCATCTTCCAGGAAGTGATTAAGTATGGGAGAAAAATGAAGAGTCACACAAAACAGAAAAGGACGAAGGAACAAAAATGTTGCATTTTTATAGACCGAAGATGTTTTGAAAGTCCTTTATAAGAAAACAACAAAATCATGGCAATTGTTATTGAATAATCCGTTTATAATAAAGTACAAGGTGTACACCTTTAGTTTTAGAAGATGAAGCTATGTACAAAGTGGAATAAATGATATGCAACTAGAAGTTCCATAAAAATGCTAGATTACTAAAACACTGGAACAAGGAGTGTGCAGAAGGGCTAACGAGGGTGTGTGGGTGCCGGGTGCTTTGGAATCAATCAATATATTAAACCAACAGTGAATCGTACTAACAAAACCGTGTTAACAACAAATTCTTGAAAGCGGCACCTAGCCAGTCAAGCTGAGTGTTTTCTATATCCTCAGAATGATAAACTGTTATTGGAGGCAAAATTAGCATCTACCAAGTTTATTTGGTATCCCCTTCTTTTAACTATATTTACTTACCTGATGTGAAAAAAGGAAAAGCCATGGAACTGCAAAAGGAATGCACTCTAACAGAAACAGCCCATGCCCCCGGGAAGCCCACCCGGCGCCACACCTGCCTTACCTCTGGTTTGCGGGCTCAGGCCGGTAGTTCCAGGCGATGCCCTGGGCAGCCACATAGAACTGCCTCAGCCGCGCGGCTTCGCCCCCCCGCGCCCCGCAGCCTGCCCAGCCGCAGCCCAGGGCCACCAGGACCCAGAGGCGAGGGCAGCCTGCCAACATGGCTCCTTCCGTGCTCCTGCCCGCCGCCAGCCCCGGACCGGGCAGGGCTCCCCTCCGCCGCGGTTGCGCCCGGCTGCCCTGAGCGCAGAGAGGCTGCTGGTGGCAGTGTCCTTCCGTGCAGCTCCCCAAAGCACCTCGGCGCCGGAGCCGTCCCGCCTCCCAGGGCCTTCCCAGGCATTGGGTTGGCTGGATCACGGCCCGGTGACACGAGGGGTAAGGCAGGGAGGCAGATGGGCCACCTTTCGCTCCAGCTGAAGGAGGGGCAGAGCTCAGGCTCCGCTCAGGTGGTCAGTGCCCGGGATGCCCACGCCCTCCCCCGGCGAAGGCACGCCCCAGCGGCCCGGCCACCCTCCCCAAAGCCAGCCAGGGCAGAGGTGGCACTTGCCACTCCACTCTCCCCACCTGAGGGAGAGGGCGCTCTGCACTGTTACTGGCACAGAAACATTGGGTTTTCCAGTGCCGAGGAAGCCAGGGCTGCGGGCCTGGACACTTCTACCCGGCCGGTTCCGTCTAGATAAGGGCCTGTGGCCAGCACAGCAGAGGGCTTGGAGTGTGGCTGAGCACATCAGACAGGTTTCAGTCCCGCTTACTAGCTGTGTGGTTGTGGGTAAGTTACTCAGCCTCTCTGGAGCTCAGTTTTGACATCTGCGCAATAGGGACGATAGTAATAGTTATCTGTGATAGGGTTGTTGGGCGCATAAAATAATACTGTCAAGTGTATAACTCCTAGCATCTGGAAAGCGCTGAGCGTATCGTGTATATTACGGCGAGTGTATTTTCCCTGCCTCCAGGGCCCCCTGTGTTTCCTGGGGGATCTGGCCGTCCCACACTGCCTTAAGATCTTGTTTGGCTATGATAGAGAATCTGAGAATTACATTGTCTGGAGGATCATGGTGACTTGCCCGCAGGGTCCCTGAATCTATATGCCTCTAAGCTTCTGTCTTAGGATTTGTTCGATAGACTCAATACATGGTCACCTGGCGCGTCCCCATGAGGTCACAGTGATGTCAGGAATCAACAGCTTCCTCCCCCTACGCACAAGCTTCCGTCTCTGCTCCTCTGCTGCTATTATTCTGTCAACTCAGAATTTTCTTCCTCGTTGCTGTCCACTCTTTAAAGTCCAGTCAGAGTCCTACCTGTTTCCTCGGTGGACTTTTCCTCTCTGTGAAATCCTGCAACACTGTTCAAATAATACGCTCACGTTGATGGCTTTGGGCGGGTGTCTGCTGTCTCTCCCCCACCCGCCCAGATTACAGGCTATTCCAGAGCAGGACAGTGCTTCACTCCTAATCTCCAGTATCTGCTAGGAAACAAATCTTCCAAATTCCCCGGCAAGTTTTTACAAAATGGAGGTTCTGACTCAGGAGACAGGGTGCTACCTCTCATCTTGTAATACCTGGCCCAGGCGCTCTTGACAGTATATTGGAGAAACCGTTTAAAAAGCATTGTGTCCCTAAATCCCAAGGTTACTACCAAAATTCTTGCAAAATTCTCGTGACCTTTAGTTAGACTGTTTCACCATTTTTCTTTGCCTGTTTACCTATGTGTCATTCAGTCTGCATGACATGCTCGTTGCCTCACATTTCAGAGACAAGGTAGCCGTATTGTTTGGTTCTGTATTTTTGCCTTAGTTCCAGATAACTACTGTGTACCTTTCAATAGCCTACTTATGAGACGTGTGATTTAAAGAACATGGAAAACCCATCTCTTCTTCGCTGTCGGACATTTGGGCGATGGAGACTCTCTCAGCCCTCTGACTTCTCTCCTTGTGGGAAGCGGGCACGATGTACACTTGCTGACTGATTGAAGGGTAGAGCTGTGATGGGGATAGCAGTAATTCTGTATCATGTGGACGTAAACAAAGCGAGGGACACACACCTTATTAAACAAAACATCAAATCATGGAACATGCCATTTGGGAGAATCCTTTTAATTACACATTTCAATATTGGTCTTTGGGTCCTTTGGGGGAGCGTGACGGGTGGAGGGGCTGTGCACAGTGACATGTGCCTTCCTGTCTTGATTCTCAGTCTCCTGCAGCCTCTGGTGCCATCCAGAGGCTTTTCTGGAAGCTTCCACAGCAGAGGTCTCACAGGTTTCGTAAACAGCAGCCCTGGAGATCCTGAGATCTTACAGGAATTGCCTCATGTCAGAGATACAGCGTGCCTTCCCACAATGGAGAGGGTGCCTCCCACCAATCCCCAAACAGGCATTTTCATTTCTCCACAGTCTGGTCTCTTGGTGAGTCAGACGTTCCAGTCTCTGGCTAATTAGGATTTCAAGTGACACCCGGGGCAGAGCCCACAGACCACTGCAGAAATATTTCGTGCCGGGCCTGTGTTGGAGGAAGAGGAGAGGCAGAGCAGGAAGGGTGTGGTGAGCGGGGAGTCTGGGCTTGCGGCAAAATCCTGCTCTGGTCCAGAGCTAATCTGAAGGAAATTCCATGTCTTTTATTCACAAGTTATTTACACAAAACTGCAGCAGATCCACTCCAGTTAAAAGTCAAGTCTAGCAGGAAGCCTGATATTCAACAATAGAATCCTGAGAGGTTGGGTGAGGTGACCAAGAGAAGGACAGCTCTCTGAAAATGAGCCAAAAGAAATGAAAATGATTATACTTCCTTAAAAAATAAACGAGAGAACAAACGCGCTCATCCTATCTATCCCCTGAGGACCAGTATGATCTCTTTCTAGATTCCAGATACTCTGCCATCTAGCCTACCTTTCTTAGGAAACTCAGCTGCTCACTGGGCTTTTTGGGAGTGAGGAGATGTCAGGTTATTTTTATTTGCCCAGCAGGCCATAGGGGATTGGCTCCTTAAAGTTTGCAAAATTTCTGTAGCAGGCGTGACTTCTGGTTATCAAGCTAGCGTCAGGACCACCTAGCAGCCATTCATGGGGATGCCAAACATCCTGAAATAAGTTAGGTCATTCGGACCTTTCTACTCTGGAGTCAAAGGAGAGCCTCATATGAACTCACTTTCTGTTATCACTCTACTGCCATGCCAGTGCCCTCTGCCAACAGTCCCCTTCATGGCTTTAACGTTTAATACATGCTCTAAAATTTAATATAAATTTATATAAAGAAAAGTCAAGTTTTATATCTTTCCCCTTTCCCCTTCTGTCCTATATCCTTTATAAAAATATCTTCATAAGCAACTTACCTTAAGGGTTTGAGTCAAATGCAGCATTTGTAAAAACTCCATATGTTCCCAGGTGGCTAAAGAACAGAAACACAAAGATGAGCCCCCATAGGGTGCTTGGTCCTTGACCACAGTCCAACACAGAGTTCACCCAGGACCCCAGATCACCCCCCTCCCCAGAAATCTGCTTTCAAAGGGGAAGAGGAAATTCCAAGGAGATTTTTCAGGTCCCATTTATCAGCTCTGGGAAATTTGCATTGTCCCTTAGGCCCAAGCTAAGTTATTGCTGATACTTTAGGTACTGGATACCTGCCATGCCCATATTGGGCTGCAGCCTATTCTTTTTGAGAGGAAGTCCTTCAAAATGCCCAGCCTCCATATTTGATCTGCTGGCAGTAGGATTCACAGAGGCAGTCCTGCCCCCTACAGGCACTTTTTTTTATTTTTCATAATGATCAGGAGTTGGGTCAACATTTGTGAGCAGGGACCCGGGGGCTCAATGTCCTAACAGGCATGGACGCAAAAGAATTGTCCTACATGCCATACACCTTGAGAATATCTATTCAGAATTTATGTAGGTGAGCCTGGAATGCCACTGTTAAGTTTTTTGGGTTTTCTTTTTTTTTGCATCTTTTAAAATGCAGTTGTCATGTGAACTGAGGGACGATTATAACGGGATTTTCCACTCTTGATTGGACTTGTTGATGATTTTATACTTTTTTTTTTTTTTTGAGGGCAGTGTCACTGGACCTCATATGTGGGACCGAACCGGGGCCGCCTGGCTTCCCAAGCCGGCGCTTAACCACCGCACCACTCGGCCGGCCCTTGTTGATGATTTTAGAAAATCGGATCGGCCATGCCTGTGATGCTGTTGGCGTCACTGATACAATATTCCTGTTGATTGGCCCCAGTGGCTGTTGGCTTCATAGAGATTCTACCCAAAGGTGCCAGCCTGGGATGACCTCGTGGCATCTTCTAGTGAAGTGCGCCAGCTTTAGGATCTCATTTCTATTATAAGTCCCTTCCCTTGTATTTCTCCGTTATGTATAAATAGGGCACACTGATGTTTTTAAAATGTGGTGATAGGATATATTATCTGTGGGTTTTACTTCAGAATTAGGAAAGGGGAAGTTGCTAAAGATTTGTTGCAAAAAAAAAAAAAAAGGGTGTTATATATAATCATCCTGACACGTTACAGTGAATTAAAAAGTGAAATTAGAAAAATGTACTCCATCACAAAACATTTCCATCTTACCTTTGAGGGTTCAAGGGGCTTTTCCCATCATCTGAAATAAGCGAGAAGACACACATGATTGATTTAAAAGAGAAAAAAAAAACAAGATAAAAGAGAAAGGTCATCCATGATAGGAATTATTGGGGCAAGTCAGTAGGTGGACTGGTTTTTCAGATAAGCTCATTATAAGGGGTGTGTTGGGGACACTCTCTCCCTGAGCGGTAGAGCCTGTTTTAGGCTAAACTAACCATTTGACAAGGTGTAACCCAGAGTTCTCTCATCTTTCTCCTCCTCCTTTTCAGTAAGAGCACCTCCTCCTGTGTCTGGTCCCCGCCGTTGGCCTCTTGGCTATTTTTGGTTGTTGTTGAGATCGTTGGTTCTCAAAACCCATTTCTTTGGCCCTTGTGGCCCCCTCATGTTATCCTGTGTCACGCTCCCTCAGCCACCAGCTGGGCAAGCTTCCCCGCAGTGAACAAATCCATATCCACATAACAGGGGTGTCTCTCTCCCTGGGACATATGTGATCAGGTGCCCCGTGTCTTAATCCACACCGTGAACTCTGAGAGGGGACATTTAAAGATGGCAGCAGGCCTGTCAATCGAAGTGTCTGGTGGCTAAAAATGTTTTAAAATATTTGGCCAAATGAATGTGAACAAGTATATTTATTACAGGGCATTCCTGAGCCTTTAATGTGATAATGAACGTGCATTTTGGATTTGTAGGCGAGAGACATAGGAGGCAGCTGTTTCCAATTATTCAGCCACAGAACCCAAGAAACTTTACAATCAAATAGGGACAGGACAAGGGAAACATTACCCATCCTCCCAGATGAATTTATTCATTAGTAAAGATAGTAGCTGCTGGTCCTTCTTCCTGGTTCAGAGGGCTTCCTAAAAATGTCTTAAAACTAAAGAAAGAACTTGGGGAAATGCAGGGACAGTTTAATCCGTGCATGTTTATGGAGATTAGGATCCGGTCCCAGGTGCTGTTGCCTCTGCCTTTGGGATTGGTTAAGCGACCCCAGATGTTGCATGGCGGGGCTCGTGGTGGCTCCTGGGTGTTTAAGCAGTGTCACTTATTGTCCTGCTCACCCGCTCCCAGGAGAGTACATGAAGGAACTTGAGAAAACCAGCCTCACTGCAATGGTGGCTTTGTAAGTGGACCGAGCACACGGGTAGGAAGCAAGTGGCTCTGCCCTGAGCTGTTAAGAATAGGTGTTGAAACTCCTCCACTCCATGACAACTGTGTCACAGACTTCTGACAGGCCCCTGGATTTGCGCATGTCCGACCCTCTGATGCCCCTGGTTATTTCCCATGAGGAATGATGCAGCAGAGCCCTGTTAGCTTATAAAACGAAGTTTCCGAAGTTACAGACAGGCACAGACAGGGAAAGGGTGTTTTAACCCAAAAGAAATGGTGCCCCTCTTTTGTTCCTCAGCACGTTCTTTTTCATGAACAGCCTGCTAAGCTGTTAAGTGCAGTTTCCCTTAACGGGACTTCATCCGCTTTGGTCACTTCGCTGCTTCCATCCTATACTTGCTGCACACGTTGGCATGAGCACACGCATGTCTCTTAGCGTGTCATACCAAGTCATTTATAAAGCTCCCCACACCTGTTGGCTCCTCCACAAGCCCTTTTTTTTTTTTTTTTTTTTTGAGGGCAGTGTCACTGGCTCTCACATGTGGGACCTGAACCGGGGCTGCCGGCGTCCCAAGCCAGCGCTTAACCACCCCTCAGCTGGCCCTCCACAAGCCGTTTGTGATTCAGGTGCACTAACCTGCTGCGCACAGCACTTTGCCAGTTGCTGTGCCCTCTTAGGGCTTTTTATGTACCATTCTCTCTGCTGGCACCATTTCCACTCTTTTTTGCCTTGGCAAAATGCCTCCTATTCCTCACAGTTAAGCTTAAAGGACCCTTTCTGACCTATCAATGTGGTTGGGACACCTCTATTTCGTGTTCCAGTGATACTCGGGTTATATTTGTGTCCTAACACAGTATTACTTTTCAACATTAGCGTTGATTTCACATGTGTATCTCCCCTCCTGGATTATATGTTCCTTAATATCAAGGACCATCATTCAAGGTCCCCCTACCTAACACACTTGGTTAATAAGTGACTGATACATGAAAGAATGATGGAGAGACTGCATGAAGGGGAGAAGCATGACACTATTTTAATTAGTTTTGATGATAACTAAGGTTACCCAGACCAAAGGCCCCCAATGCAGAGGCGCATGTGGATGGTGGTGTGTGTGTGTGTGTGTGTGTGTGTGTGTGTGTGTGTGTGTGAAAAATTCAGATTTCCAGGCCCATCTCCAGACCTGCCTGTGTTTTTATAAAGGTGATTCTGATGGGCAGTCAGTTCTCAAGATCACTCCTCACGGCCTTGTTTTCAAACATGAATGACTGAGGTGCTTCACCACCCCACCCCAAATCACGTAAGAGAAGAAAACAAAGAGAAGACTCTCTCCTAATTACCTTTTTGTCTGCAACGCTTTCTCAGCAGAGCCAGGAGTGTCCCACCCATCACCAAACCTGTCGTAGAGGCCACTGCTCCCCCAAAGTAAGTCAGGGCTTCCTGAACGGTCAGTGGCCCCGCTGCAAAGCAAACACACACATGCAAGACTTAGGCGTATATTGGGCGAAAGGCCATCCTGCTCCCAGAGGATGCTAAGAATTCTGAGAGGTGAGATCAGGTAGGATTGCCAGAGGTCCTGGTCGTGCCAACAGCCTGGCATCAGAGAAGGTCATAAAAACCATATTTCATCCCTAATGCTTAAATATCAAATGCAATTTCCAGAGGAGTTATGGTAAGGACATAATAAAAGGAGTGACATGATTGAATGGTAGACACAAAAATGGAAGCTTGAGTAAATAAAATAGACCATGGGAAGTTCTTTTTTTTTTTTTTTGCAATCAAAGATAGAGTTATAAAACAAAAAGTAGTCATGAAAAGCTATAGAGGAAAAAATAAAAAATAAAATAAGAAAGATGGATGGATAAAGTAAACCTTACAAACAGATGGAACTTTATAAAGGAAAATCTCTGGTGTTTATAGAGGTGTGAGGTGAAAAGTTCTTTTGAGATAAATTGGGAATCTGCCTGAAATGACCTCCAGTTGAAAGCATTTTGGAACTTCAGGGTGTGTTACCCACAGACTTTAAAGACACGAGAGGGTTCATTTCACAAATCTGAGCTCCGAAACAGGCGTGGCGCGTCTGCACAGAGTCACTGATTTTTCTCTGCTCTGATAAGGCAAGGTTCTGCTTGAATCATATGAAACATGTAAATGCAGGGAAAACCCAGTGACGAAAAGTGCGACCACTGTCAGAAACAGAGAAAGAACACTGCTTTTGTCATTTTCCATATCAGCATGACTTCCGAAACTATATGAAAAATATACCTTGGCAGGTTGGCATGGTAGTTGACCACTGGCCGTTCTCTTGGCATGCTGTTCTCACAGAGCCGTTCAGCTGCTGACCCTCTGGACAGTAGAAGGTGCAGGTTGACCCATAGCTGAGATTTCCCCAAGGGTTGGAGCAGTTCATTCTTATTGGCTCAGTAATGTGCAGC
The DNA here is from genome assembly GCA_033961575.1 of Aselliscus stoliczkanus. Classification (NCBI taxonomy): domain Eukaryota; kingdom Metazoa; phylum Chordata; class Mammalia; order Chiroptera; family Hipposideridae; genus Aselliscus; species Aselliscus stoliczkanus. The sequence continues at coordinate 58,832,695 of CM066739.1, forward strand.
TCGGAGCATCTGACAGCTGCAGGAAAAAAGAATGCAGGAAAAACAAACATGTAGGGTGACGGTAAGATTATGGTTTAATTTGTAACTTGGGTAGTCCTGCCAGTGGATGAGGTGAAATAAAAAAGGTCAGAAAGAAGATGAGCCACTTCCAACATTCACTCTACTGACATCACGCATATTAGAGGATCCACTCAGAGAATGGCGGCCAAAGAACTGGGGTGGACACGTAGCAGCATCCAACAAATACTTGCCAAGGGCTTGATGGATCTTGTCTACAAAAATACTATAACATTTTCCTTCTCAAAAATACTATTCAGAAGGTTATTGTTATGACAGTTGGCAATTCGCTGGCATGTCAGCACTTGTTTATTAAAATGCTTAGTAAGTGTTCAGCATAGCTGGTCTCTTGAAGTTTGAAAGAAGTAGAGACCACCGCCCTCTTTAAACTATTTTTCAGGGAACTTCAGGTTATTCTCTATTGTGGACAGGAAGCCAAAGCACAGGAAATTAAATTTAATTGAAATAAACGTTGTTAGGCAATAATGCCATTTACAAAGCACCGTGCTGTGCTTGGTGGGGAATATAAAGATGAAAGCGACATATAGTTCATGGAGCATCACACGTGCTTTGTCTTTTCATTTAGGTTCCAGTTATTAAAACATGGATGTTTACAAGGTCACGTGATTAATCGAATTGCAGCTTGTATTTCATAATTTATGCAGCTGGTTTCATGTTTAGCACACTTATTGTTCCAACGCACCGTTGGACATTTGCAAACGTTTCTGCTCTTAGATCTTTGAGAACTTAGATTCTTGTGACACAAGAAAGGGGAGAATGAGGTGCTTGTCGCATCTTATTTCTAATTGGGATTGGTGTGGATTTCATGGAGGAGCTGATGCTTGAGGCGGTCACTGGGCTGGGCGGGATTTCACCAGGTAGGTACAATGACTAGCGTGCCCGCCCACCTGAAGTTAGCGTCAGACCTGCCTCCTCCTTTCAGTTATTACCTCTGCAGGCTGGCGTTACTGCTGTCCATTGTCCTGACGGCCTGCATCTGAGAGCACTGTCTCCCAGGAGCGTGAACCCCGCTTTGCATCCAAAGTCACAAGTGGTGTTCAAACCAAAGATCCCCAGGCGATGTCTACAGGACATTGTTCCCTGGCTGGGAGTGATAAGCGCTGGGCATCGCACCTTTGTAGTAGGAGCTGGTGCTATACCTGTTGTGAGAAAATGTTTCAAATTAGAGAGCTTCCAATTAACAGAAGCATAATACAGTTAGGACCGTCATGGAATAACTGCCTTCCGCCCCTTTGCTACACAGAAAGAGGACTTCTCTACTTCAATTCCTTGATTTGAAAAATTGGACCAGTGACTCCACCCCTGTACCCTCTCCTTGCAATGAAGTGATGGAGACCAATCCCTCGACCCAATAAAAATCTTTGAGACAAAGAGGCCAAAGTTATGAAAGAAAATTCCTGCTTAAGAATCAATATATCCTTTAGTCACAAATGTAAAACAAGTCCCGTCACTCCCTATACATTTTTAAAATCCATACTCTATGTTCCCTGGACCCTATTTCATAACAAGAACTAGTGCAGCAATAATAATAATAATAATAATAATAATAATAATAATAATAATATCATACAATATAAACCTGCCCACATACTAAGAGCTATTTGTTACTATTGTGGGGGAAAGTTCCAGAAGAGCTGTCCTAGCGGATGTAGAGTACATTACCCTCACAGGCTGGTGGAGCTGCTGTCCATCTTCCAGAAGCTGTGCACTTAACATTGTTGGACCCCTCCAGCTTAAAGCCCTTGTGACACGAGAAACGGCAGGTGGAGCCAACACTGAATTCTCCATGAACGTCAGAACAATCCAGGCTTCCCTGCTCTGGGGCAGATAATTCTGGGCACCTGATGGCTGCAGAATCAAATTTTAAAATGTCACAATCTTCACGTTCATCCAGAAGCTTTGTTTTGTATCAAGTTCATTCATTCATTCAGTCATGTATTCAACAAGTATTTATTGAGCACCATTGTGCCAGGTGTTTTGCTAGGCAGCAGGCATCCCACAATCAATATGGCAGATCATGTACTTCAGGGGGTGGGCGGAGGGATGGTGGGCTTGGTGAGGGGAGTACAGGTAGAAGACACACAATGAAGAGGTGTAGCAGCCACACTCAAGAGCTGTTTCTCCTTCTTGCCTGTACACCTTCTGTCCCAAACACCTCAGTGCCCACCTTGGGGCCTCCCTCGGTTCCCCCCTCAGTGTCCCCCTCGGACCCTTGGCGCCCCCCTCGGTTTCCCCCTTAGCACCTCTCTTGGCTCCCACTAGCCTATCTGCCTGAGTGCGGTCCAGGATTTCACTTCTGGCTGCTTCCTCGTAGGTATCCTGCCACCTCTTCAAATTCCACCCATCGAACTCAGTAGCCATCTTCTGTCCTACACTGTTCCCTCCCCTCGGGTCCTCAGGCTGTTTCTTTCCAGCATAGCTCCATGGGGCAGGAAAGCTCAGAGCCTCCCAGCCAAGCTAGTTCAGTCCCTGGGAATTTCCCGAGCTGACCCCGTGGGCTCTTGCCTGTGGCTCTTGGCTCACACTCTGCCCTGAATTCTTCTCTATTTCCCCCAAATCAAATCGCACCCATCCCCTAGGATCCAGCTGAAGACGGCCTCTCCAAAGCCTCTGCTGATCCCCGCAGCCTGAGGTCTTCTCCTCGGAGCACATCAGCTTTCTGTTTGAACACATATGCTGTCATGTCATATGTCATTTCTTCCCTCCGCTACTAGATGGAAAGCTCCTAGAACCCAAGAACCACAAATCTCTATGTGTCCCACAGTTCCCATGGCCGGATCTCAAGCGGTTCTCAACAACCATTTGCCAAGTCAACGAATAAATAAAATTTTAATTTATGTACCATTTCCCTCACAAATTGCTTTAATCAAATATTGCAGTTACATGTTTCTCTTAGCATCATGTCCATCCCCCCATTAAATTCTCTGACATAGGTTATTATTTAGCTTCTAAAAATATTTGTCAAATGAACAAATAAGTTAGTGAGCACAATTTAATTTGGATGCCTTCTGACAAATATTTTTACCTGGTTTGAAAAGAACCAGGAAGAGCTACTATTTTAAAAAATGGATTCAAGTGGCCCCTAGTATACGGAGAGAATAATGACAGCGTTCAGTGCACTTGGGAGATACTCCTCCGGTCTCAGTTTTGTCAGTCTTGCTCTGCCAAGATTATAGATACAGCCCTTCATCTCTGAAAGTCTCTGGACCCTCTTAAGTAAAAACTAACCTTGTCCGACCAAAGACCTCTAAATAACATTAAGGGTTTGACTTTGAGTCATGTAGCAGGTTTCCCTGTTTGAGAGGCAGCCGTGCTGAGGTATATGGAAGTCTCACCCAAATATGGCGTCTGGTGGGCACCCAGCAAACACGGGCTGAATTAAATTTGTGGATCTACCAAGGAAGCTGTTGGAGGGAGGGGCCTGGTGCAAACAGAGAGGAAGAGATTTTCACGAAGGAATGATCTCTGTGAGTAACTTTTATTTATTTTTTATTTTATTTATTTATTTATTTATTTTAAGAGGGCAGTGTCTCTGACCCTCATATGTGGGATCCGAACCCTGGGCTGCTGGCATCCCAAACCAGCTCTTAACCACTGCGCCACTCGGCCAGCCCTGTGAGTAACTTTTAAAAGCAGTCAGATCCTTGAGCCTCTTGTAAAACTTTACCCCAAACTGAGTAACTATAAGAGAAATAGAGGACAGATAAGGGTGGCTTTTATCACATGCTCAGTGCTCTATTTCCATGGATTCTCAGTAAGGGTCTTTCCTGGTGTTTCTCTGTAATCCTGGAAGAAGGCGTATATGATGGCATGGTAATTCATGGATGTTTGGCTTTACGAGAACTCCACCATCAACTTACAACATATTGGTTTATATTATTTTAAATAGATTCAGTCAACTTTTCTCTGTTTCTTTTTATTGTCTCTTTTAACTTGAGTTGAGTGAAGTTTTGTTGAGAATTTTTGGGAAAGCAGATAGGGCGTAAGTAATAAATTAAAGTTGGCTGTTGTAAACTCAAATTTTAAAAGTAAAGACTAGGAACCCTTGTGTAGTCAGAGAAATGTTGCAGTGAAGAAAAGAAAAATTGGAGAATGAGGTAGAAACACTGGTATAGAAGCCAGAGCCCAGGAGTAGGCTCAGACACAGCAGACGGTTCAGAGGCCCTCACGGGCAAAAGCCATGGTCAAGTTTGGTTGTGGACACTGGGCAGAGCTGGGCCTGTGGGGAGGGAGGCAGACACCTATTCTTGTGGAGAAAGAGGGGCTGGAAAGGAGTGAGGGGGAACGGGGGCTTCAAAGTTCACAGATTTAAAACCGTGTTGGGGACTTAAAGCTTTAGTGAGATAATTCTTAGGGATATTTTATTGTTTAATCTTAAAACAGAATGTGGGACCACAGAACTCAAGTTAAATGTCGATGGAATGAATGACTGAGTGAGAAACGGGTGGATGAGCGAAGAAGCACAGACCCAAAGCTGTCACCCTGAGTGTTCTAGCCCTCGGCAGCTTGTAGAGTATCTTTTAGATAGCAGATGGCAACATTTTATGCCCTTTAACCTTCAGAATCCTTGACCAAGAAGAGACCCCGGAGGTCATCTTGTCCACTCCTCTCCTTTTCACCAATAAAACTGGTGTCTAAAGGCGTGCCATGACTTTCTAAAATGGCACATGACGGCAGGGGAGAGCAATGCAGGTCCTGGGATAGTAATCTCATGTGCATTCCACACGGAAGAATAAATAACATTTTAGCTGTTTTTCATATAATGCTAATGAGTTTCTATCAACAGGTTCTCTCGCCTGATCACCAGGCACTGCTTTTTCTAAAGTTCATTTCCTCAGTTTTAAGTGCAACCGGGTCGTGGAAAAGAATGAATTGGTGAGTGACTGGCCCGGGATTTAGAAGCCCTGCCACTGGGTGGCAGTGTGGTGCAGTGGTAAAAACACTAGCCCTTTCCTCAGACTAGACCTGGCTTTGGATGCTAGCTCCACTTCCTAGCTTTGTGGCCTTTGCCTATTGTTTATCCTCTCACCGCCTCAGTTTCTTCATCTGTAAGATGGAGCTAAAAATAACCATGTTAAAGATTGTTGTGGGGAATTGAAGGTGATAATGTGTACGAAACAGCCGGTACGTTACACAAGCAACAAATATGAGCTGTTATTGCTGGTCTCGTTATTACCAAGTACACCGAACAATAAATTGGCATGGTGGTGCTTTTTGAAAAGTTACCATGAGCTATGAATGAATGAATTCAGTAAATTTCTATTTTAGAGGATACTGTCTACTAGGTACTGTGTCAGCCAGATGTTTTGGGGAAATCAAAGACTGATGAGAACCAGACCCCACCTTTGATGATTCCACTAAATCACTATCAGTAGGGCTTGGGCTTGAATAAATATTACCAGTGAGTGATAAACTTCAATGCAATTATAAGTTCCCTCAAGGAACTTAGAATCCATGTGAAAGTAGGGGAACTACACAGGGGTTAGGCTGTGAGATTCTCAAGGGGCTGGGATGAAATCATATCCACCCTGAATAAGCTCAGGGCCTGGTGCTTGGCCAGCTTCGTGAAGGCGAACGTAGGAAAAAAGGATGAAGAGTGCAGTCGAGAAAGACTTTGAAGGGAAGTGAAAGTCCCAGTGACATAGCTGAGTATTGTCGCTCTCTAACAGTGTAAATTTTGACAAGTTACTTGACCTCTCTGAACCTGTTTCCTCATCTATAAAATGGAGATGATGCTGCCTTTTCTCATTATTTCAGAATTCTGGTAAACATCCAATGCCATATGACATGCAAATACTTAAAAAAAATTGTGAAATGTTTAACTGAAGTTGAGAGAGAGAGAGAGAGAGAGAGAGAGAGAGAGAGAGAGAGAGAGAGAGAGAGAGAGAGAGAGAGACTGCTTTCGGTCTAGGTTACTATGCTTGGTGGAGAGTTTCCTTTCATTTCAGACAGTTTTATACAAATCTCTGATCTATTGTGTTCCCTGAGAAGCCATGAGAAAACAGACCTATGATCCTACCTTCACACGTTGGTGGGGAACCCATCCAGTGTCCAGATGGAGTGCAGTCCAAACTTTCTGGTCCAGATAAAGTGAATCCCTCATTACAGGTGAATTGGCAGGTAGACTTATAACTGGAATCTCCCAGAGGTTGGACACAGGTCATCGTTCCATTCTGAGGGCTTAGCAGAGGTGTGCAGGTAATGGCTACCATGGCAGAGGAGGAGAGAAGAGGTTGTTTTAGAACTGGGCAACCTGAAATCGTGTGTGTGTGTGTGTGTGTGTGTGTGTGTCCTTAACACACAGGGCAGCATTTGGTTAGAAGCAATTGTTTGAATTTGGTGGTATTTTATCACCAGTTAGAGGTCATATAACATAGCAGCAGCTTACAGTTGATTGATTCCCTGAACCACTCACCCTCAAAGAGCTTTTGGGGTGACTTTAAAAGGGGAGCTGGTGCTTTGTTTGGAAAGAGCTATGCAGCTCATTTCAGTGGCCTCTGAGCAGGAGTGAAAGTGGCTGCTTCAGTACTACTTTCTTCAGAAACAGACCTAATGACCTTACCAGAACACAAAGATAAGTCATTGGAAATAGGAAAATGGAGTACAATGCTTTCCTTCCCCTCCAAATTGCCTTTCCCCAATCAACTGGTGTCAAAAATCTAGGTCTAAATCCTGGCTCTGTTACCCACCAGCTGTGGGTCTCTGGACAAAAGGGTTTCTGACCCTCAGTTGCTTCATCTATGAAATTGGAAAAATCCTTGCCTTGAGTTTTATTTTTAAAAATTAGTTAATTAAATTATATGTAACAATTAGATTCTTAAAATATTTTTAAAACCATGGACACGATGTAGGCACTTGATATAAATGGCGCCCTGCAAATGCTCTCCCCACCTGTCTTATTCCACAGACTGTGACCAGCCTCAAACGACTGCTTGTTCACTTGCAAAAGAAAAGTACATTGGATCTCACAGTTCTTTGCCATGGTTTATACTTGCAGAGTGCTCAGGACTTGCCTGGGTTGGAGACCATGCTTTGTGACTTCTGGCAAGTCACTTAACCTCTCGGAGCCTCAATATCTTTCCCTTTAAATGTGGAGAATAGCATTACATAGCTCCTGGGATTTTTACAAGGGTCACAAGTAAAAAATCTGTATGAAAATGTTACCGGTAAGATGTCCCTCTGCTAATTAATGAAATGATAAAGCCCAGATGAAACATGTTAACGTTAAAAAATGAAGACTAAGCAAACACATGGCTTAGGGTGTTTCTTCTTCACTGTGTGACCTGACTGAGGAGGGCAATGGCTTGAGGGACGGTGACAGTATGGCTGAACCTGGGACCGTTGTTCAGCCTCTGATGAACTGCTTGAGGCTTCGAGAGCATTTTCTAGACCTTTCCCTTCCCTTCATCATTCCCCCTCTCCAACCACATTCTGCCCATTCCGATCAACTTGTTGAAGACCTAGTTATTTTCTGCCACTTGAAAAGTCTTGATGCATTCAGTGTGTGTGTGGGGGGGGGCAGTGGGGGGAGGAGAGACAAGTCAAGAAGCCTGTAATCTGCAAGGACAAATTGGGAGGGTCTTGTGACAATGGAGCCCATACCCAGCTCTTCTGTGGCCATGCCTTCTGATAGCTGGGAAGGGTACACAGGGATGGGAGGGGCATTGAAAAGGGAAATTGATGCACTGTCTCAGAAGTATTACAACAGCTCGGGGATTGCAAGCCTCCTGGTACCTTCCTGCCCAGCCCACATGTGGGTATTTCACTCGATGCTCACCCAGCAACAAGAGGAGAAAGTTCAATCAGAGTAAACAAAGCACTAAAAGCAGAAGGGAACTGGAAGTTCACAGGAAACCGTGGTGCATGCCACCCTCCTAGCTGCGACCTGCCCACAAGCAGGGCAGTATGGGTCAACGCATGGTAATCTGTGCCCTGCACAGCCTAGGTGGCCCAGAAGAATTCTGGTCACTGAGATAGCCCTCTTCAGGGACCCTGACTTCTTCCCCAAAGGTCTGTGGGCTTTGTAACGTATCCAGGCTTCAGTGGAGCCAGGATGAGGGGACAAGGGCACAAGCCTCACCCTAGTCCATCCAGACCCAGCTCGGAAGGTGTCCCCAACCCCAGCTGCAGTAGGTTGCCCTGCTCTCTCTGCCTGGGCATCAGGGACATCCAGGGCTGCTGAGTCCATTCGTTTATTCATTCATTCACTCATTTATTTACTGACTTAACAGGGGTGTGTATGTATGTGTGCACTTGTGTGTGAACTGTATAGCAAGCAGTTTCCCTCTTCATGGAAAACATGCATCAGATGTTGAAAGCCTGTGCAAAGCGAAAGGCAGCGGCCAACCATGCAGAATTATCAAGTATTTCACCTATTTAATTGTATTATTAGAATCGTGTAAGTGTCATAAAAATACTGATTGCGTGGAGGGGAGAGTGGATGGGGAACTAGTGGAAGAATTCATACAAGAATGCCAGCAGTGCTTATTTTAAGGTGGGGTACTGAAGAGGATTTGTATTTTCCTGTCTTCTTATTTTTCTGTAGCTTTTATAAATGAAAATCTTGCAAAAGCGGTATTTGCCATAAATGTAACTAAAAAACATGGAAACATTGAGTGGAAAAAGGAAAGGGATATATAAAAGCATATATCCATTCTTCAGTCCTCAAACACGGGCATTAGAGCCAGTGGGTTTCATATCATATTGATAGAACCCACGGGTTTTGTTTTATATCAAATACGGTGCACATATAAATGCTTATGCTGAACATGCACTGGTTTTCAATGTAATTTTTATTATTATAGATGTATTGGGGTGGTATTGGTTAGTAAAATTGTATAGGATTCAAGTGTACATTCCTATAATACATCATCTGTGTATCGCATTGTGTGCTCACTACCCAGAGTCAAATGTCCTTCTGTCACCATGTATTTGACCCCCTTTACCCTATTCTACCTCCCCGCTTCCCCCTTTCTCTCTGGTAACCACTAAACTGTTATCTGCATCTAGGAGTTTTTGTTTGTTTGACTTGCTCATTTGTTGCTTTCAGTTTATATCCCACATGAGTGAAATCTGTACTCTTTTTATTCTGAGGATTTTGTAACCTTGTGCTTATAGATGAGTTTCTTCTTCCTCTTTTCATCACTCTTCAGTGGATCCTAAGTCTGTACGTCCAGGCTTACACAGCATTGGAGGATGTAAGCCCTTCCCTCCCATTCCACTGCGACCCCCATGGGTGGCCCCTTCCACACGATGCTCCGTGGTTCCCAGGAGGAAGGTGCCAGGTCTGCCTCGGGCCAGCCATCCTCAAGCCAGTTTTGTACTCTGGCCTTTCCAAATACTGTTTTCAGCAAATGAAAACAGTTCACCTGGTCATGATAGGAGCCTCGGGTCCTGCTACTGGCCCAGGTCCGATGTTGGCAGGGGCCATTCCTATTGCCCAATGCCCTGCTGTTCATGTGATCTGCCCACTCTGAAAGCATCTGCATTCAGAACCACTGGGTTACAGGTTGAAAGTGTTTATTCATTGTCCAGTCCATTTCAAGTTTCTGGCCGCTAGACAGTTAGCACCTCTGAAATGCAGCCTTTTAAAGCCCCACCGACAATCCATCTTACCTTGGCATTTGGGAGAAGGAGCACTCCAGGCCCCAGTAGCTAAGCACCGCAGCTCGCTCACTCCCACCAGGAGTAAGCCTTCATCACAGGTGAAGTGGCAAGTGGACTGGTACCTAAAGGTGCCCAGGGGATGGGAGCAGCTCATCTGGGCTTTGTTTGGAGCTGTGAGGTCCTGGCACGGCAATGCTAAGGGGTGAAGGAGGAGGGAGAAAGCGAGTGAGGAGACAGTGATGCACAGAACGCACTGATTCTGACCCTGTAACCCATTCTAGTGCCAAGAACCAGGACTTCTGAACTGGGCATGTCTAACCTGGAGGATGACAAAAGTGTCCTCTAATCACAGTGGCACATGAAGGATTTTATGACAAAAGTGCCGAGAGCCACTGTTAAGCATTTTCACAATATGTTTCCATAATTTTTAAAGCATCATACTTTTGGACCCAAGAATCTATACTGTGTAATCAAGATGCATATCAGTTCAGAGACTTTTTTCTTTATGAAGACACTGTTTGGAAGAGCAAAATGCTAAATACAAACAAATGCCACTCATTAGAGGCTAAAAATAAATTATGGTAAATCCATGGAAGGACTAGAAAGTCACTAAAAATGATCTATTTTACCTTGGGAAGATATGGGAGATGTCTTATTATATACTAAGTGAATGAGAAGAATATAAATCGTATGATCTCAATCATACAAAATAGCTGGTCATATATGGAAGAAACCCATGGATTCTGTATCTGTGAAGTCTTGTCTGTAAAATGGGAACGATAATTATAAGTGTGCCTCGTGGAGTTCGACTAACGTGCTCAATAACTATCACTTGCTATGATTAGTATTAGTATTAGTAATAGCTAGTGGTAATACCATTAGAGCTATGCTTCAGATGCAGATACTGACTCTCAGACGGGAAAACGCTAGGAAGGCGTATCCAGGGAGTTATGGAGACACCGTCTCTGGATGCTCAAGCGAACATGTGCGGACCCCTCTGGGTGATTATGGTTCCCTGCCTGGGGATGAGCGTGGCTCCGCGATCCCTTTGCGCGTGGGGGAGGGCTCTTGCGTCCTTGTCTCGCAGACGATGCCTCCACAGCACATGCCATTACCCTCAGGAGCCCCACCAGCGTGGCGCGTGGCCAGCTACTCCTCCACAGCCTCGTTTCCCCCCAGGTGTTTCATTGTGGTAACATGCACATGACATAAACTTTGCCGCTTAACCCTTTGTCAGTGCGCAGTTGGTCGCTGTTACCCACATTCGCGCTGTTGGGCGCCATGCCTCCCCCCACTTCTCCTTCACCCCCTCCCCACCCCATGTGCTGATTAGAGCAACCCAGCCCTGAGGCCCGGTATGTGGGAGTGGACACGTGCCTGAGGCTGGCTTTGCTCCCCACGTCATCCCCAGTACCCAGCACCAAGGGCTTGGCACATAGGAGGCCTTAGTGAACGTCTGGTGACACATGGAAGACGGTGCTAGTGCCGATGCTGGCGTTACGGCGTCACCGTACCTTGACAGACCGGGGCTGGTGCTGTCCACTGTCCCCCGTCAGCGCAGCGAACTGTGTCGGCTCCTCTCAGCGTGAACCCCTCGGCACAGCGGAAGCTGCAGTTGGTGTTGTACTGAAATGCTCTCGGGGCCGGGGAGCACTCCACGCTGCCATGGGCCAGGCTGTCCAGTGGTTCACATGTAATGGCTAAATGGACAAAGGCATCGTCAGAAACGGGTCATGGGAGGACTCAGTTCTTCTTCAGCAGAGGCCTGCCCCCAGCGATCAGCTACATCTTTCCACCCACATTGCCAGGATGTTCAGAACCCCCAATCTTTCGCTTTTCCAAAAGGAAGCTGTGGGGATCGCCTCCCCATGTCCCCCTTTGCCTGGAGCACTCGCCTGCCCTTCACATCCCAGCTTAGACTTCACTTCTCCTAAAGAACCCTCCCTCCCACCTCAGCTTGGGGGTGCACACTCCCTCGCATGCTCCCACAGGCCCTGTCCTCACACTGTCATGCCCTGTGGTCACCCTGCCTCTTGGAGCACAGTCTCCTGGGGGCCAGCCATTCATGGTTGTGCCCCAGAGCCAAGCACTGTCTGGTCCATCAAAGATGCTCTTGAAATAGTTCTCGGAGTTACTGGTGGAATTGGGTCTGGGAAGACGAGATAAGGAACCGGCTGGCCTTCTCAGGAAGAGGCTGGACCAGCATAGCACTGTTGGTGCCCTATTACCTAGTCCTGTAAATGACCCTGAGTGAGCTTGGTCCCTGGAACACAGGATGTCATCCTAATGAGGCTTCAGCGGCAGCGAGTTGCTGAGTGACCTCCCTTCTGCTAAATGCTGTTTCCCTCACGCTCTTCCTTGATAAAGCATTTCGTCTCCAGGCTATTCCTGGGCTTTCTTAAGAGCAGAAAGACCACCCTTATGCCCTCGCCTTTAAGACTTTCTGGATTTCACAGGATAGGGGAATTTAAGAACGAAAGATCCTCTAGTGTTCCTCTCTCACTTTACAGATGAGAGGTGAGGTCAGCAAGTTTGAGTGACTTCCCTAAAGTGTCATGTCTAGATCATAGCAGAGCTGGGCTTGTCATCTAGGTCTCCTAGGAACTCACGAAGCCAGCTTTAATTTCCTGCCACCCTTGTCCTGTTTCTGCCTTATAAGCCGAGGAGGTGAGGCATGTGCACAGGACTCAGCTTTGTGGCAGCTGCTCACTGCCTCGCATTGCGCCCCAGCCTCATTCCGCGCCATGTTTTTTGCGCCCCTGTCCAAGGCGAGCTGCAAAGACTATGATGAGTCAGCTCCCCTGGTCCACTAGGCACCATTCTGTCTCCTTCTCAAGCTTAGGACACTGTCCCACAGCTTGTATATCCCGGTGGGACAGGAGGGGAAAATAGAGACTAAGGCTGGTGGAGTGCCCAGCTCTATGCTAGGTACTTCATACGTGCCATTTAATGGATGCTTTTTATATACTTCAGTCTCCCAAAAGCATGCTGCGATTCTTGGCTCATTTCCCAGGTGAGCAAACCAAGCCTCCCGGAGGCTGAACAACTTGCTCCCGTGTCAGAGCCTAGAAGAGGCCATCCTGGCATTAAGAGCCCTTGGCTGTTCCACTGTGCCATGACCCCTTCCTGGGCAGACGGGGGCTGCTAGAGGAAAATTCTACCCTCAGAGGCTGGCAAGGGCGTCTCAGCCCCCCACTGGGTAGCCAGGTTCTCACTTGTATTTATAGCTGGAACCATATGTAAAGGCAGCAAGGGGATGCACCCAGGCCATGGGCCCTCTGTCAGGGGTTCCAGGAACTGACGTTGCACAGTGAGAGGAAACAACCAGGGACAGAGAGAAAGGACTGAGATGGGAGAGGGACCATGCCCACGGCTGGAGAGCTGTGGAAATCGGGGGGAGGGGGTGGTAAGTAGGAAGCTGTGAGGGCAGGAGACCCTGATGCTATTTGTCCAGACTTGGAGTGCCAGTCGTGTGGGAGGCCAGGATCTTAAAAACATAGACCCTTTTGAGCTTTATTCAATGTCCTGTGTCCCCTCTCCCTTTACAGCCCTGTCCTGGTAGGACTTCTGGTGTCCACTCATAGATGTAGATGCTACGCTTGCCCTATTATGCGCAGCTTCTGAATGAGGTCCTTCTGAACCTGCAGGGAGAACTCTGAGTTTGGGGGAAGGGATGACTCTTTAATTTTGTTTGTAGTAAATTCAGCTCCTTTTCCCTAGAGCCTGGCAGGCGTTCCCTAGCCCAGGTGTACCCACCCAGCTGAGTGCAAGGTAGAAGGACTGCCCAGGAGTGGCCCTTCAGGCCAGCTTCTCCGCGAGCTGGCCAGTTTCATCTGTACTCCCAGCAAGAGCTGGGTGCAGTGGCTATGCTACATCCCCAAAGGCCAGAGACTCACCTTTGCACACCGGGGCAGGGGCTGTCCACACGCCCGTGGCTGTGCAATGCACCACCGCGGGCCCAACCAATGCAGACCCCTGCTCACAGCTGAAGCTGCAGCTGGGCTGGTGTTGGGGGCCCCCTGCGCGGTGCTGACACGTCATGTTTCCGCGCTGCGGAGGCTCCAGGGCAGGGCACTGGGTGGCTACAAACAACCACAGGGCAATGGCGTGAGTACCCCGGAGGGCTCGACACTGCAGCAAAGCGACAGGCAGGACAATGAACTCGGGTGGGTAGAGGGTACTCCTGGTGGCGGTTGGGAAAGAGCCAGGCACCCTTATTTTCATTTACTTTCTTAAAGAAGCAAGGCAAAATGATCAATTTAATAATACTCGATCCCTAAGTCCCCATTACTGCACTTGCTTCGCTCTGCAAGTAACAAAGGGCGAGAGGATGTGATGTTTTTGCCCGAGAACCAAGACTGAAGCTTGGTTCAGTCTCACTCCGCAGACACAAAACACCCTGCAAATCAAAGCTAGTGTTACCCTGGTTGACGGGTGATTGTAATGACCCGAATTCCCCAGATAACACAGATCCTCATTGTTTCCCACGTTTCTTAGTGGAGAAAGCTTATCCTCCCCTCTAAAGTTCGAGTTGTCAGTGAGGATAGAAGGGATGGGGTCTACATACCTACACATCGTGGGGGCTGACCGGTCCAGCTTCCAGAAGCCAGACATTCCAGCTGGCGGGGCCCGGTCAGTGTGTAGCCTGCAGCACAGTAGAAGCTGCACCGGGAGTTGAAAGAGAAGTTCCCCAGGGGGTGGTGACAGTCCATGAGCACGTCCTGAGGGAGGTCAGGCTCTCCACATTTTCTGACTGCGGGCACAAAAGACTGATGCTTTCACTGCAGCCCTAAGACAAGGCCAGGTTTGCTGAAAGCTGGAACTATGTTAATCCCGGCCGTCTAGGCTTCTAACCCAACCCAGGCATCTTGGTTCCTCTGGACGGGCTGCCTCTTGGGAAATAACTGTTCTTTCAATGTTTTTTATCCATCAAACAAGTGAAATTGGACCTTGTTTTGCTTCCTTTACATTCCCCTTTTTCCTTCTGAGATTTGTCTATGCAAACGTTCTAAGAATAAACTGTTTCAACCCAGAGCGTGTGCATAGGAACAATTCGAGTGGGCTGGACAGATGGCAGAGAGGGCCTAGGACGAGCCTTTGCTCCCTGGGGTCTCCAGCACGGCATCCTTCCTGGTATCACCTCCTGCACAGGACCCGTGAGCACAATCATACCCGCCAGACCGCTGTCTCACCGTATTCACACGCTGGTCCGTAGAACCCAGGGTAACAGGAGCAGCTGTAGTTGCCGATGGTCTCCACACACTCTCCTTGTTTGCTGCAGGACACATCCTGGCACGAGGCTGCATGGGCACAGAAGGGTCAGAATCGAGCACATTGGCCGGAGGCATGAAGAAAAGCTGGCTTCTTGTTCCAAACACAGACTCAGCCCCTCTCGGGTGTGACGGAGGCGGCTGGATGACAGAAACCTGTGTCCTCTGGAGAGCCAGCCTGTTGGCCGTGAAGGGCATTGCATGGCTTCTGCTTTGGGGTACATTTGGTGCTGCCTAAGGAGGAATTGCTGGTAACATCCACCCTGGCCTTTGAAGAACAGGTCATTAGTTAATTAATCTGATAACAAATAAATTATTTATAAAATGACAGCTACTAATGGATGTTTTCCCTCGGCTGGGAGCTTGAGTGAGGAGAGAGATAGAATGGAGGGAATACTCTGAACTGTGTATTCTGCTCCCTATTGTGTTGACTTCTGAGGGGAGGCGTTTATAATCTACGGAGCTTCGAACATATGTAGCAGAGTGTGGCATCTGTAAGATGGCTTATTCCAGAAGGAGCTTCAGAGTTCCCAGGGCTCCCTTGCTCAGCGCGGTTAGGGCTTCCCAGCCCTCCACAGCCATCCCAGTGCTGCTCAGGGTGGAAGGGCCCTCTCCAAATGGGAAGCCACATAAAAAAGATGGCATCCGTCCTGGCACCAGGCGCATGGCTACAGGAAGAGCAAGCATTCGTGCACGTCTGCTTAGCCTGGAACTGGGAGAGCTGAGAAGCAAATCTACTCACGGGATCACACCTTCAGTCACCCCTTCCTTTTCCTTGTCCCCCAACCCCCACCAAAGTCCAACAGACCTGAAGATGTGTTCTCACTGAAGGGACTCTCTAAGGCCCTTGTGATCCTTGGTCATGTTCTCAAATTGTCTCATGAGAATGTAACGCAAAGAGGGTAGCTGCCTGTGTGGCTAAAAAACACCCACTTTGGAGTCAGCATGCATTTAAAATTGGTTCCGTCAACAAGTAAATTAGAACCCTGGGCAGATTCCTTAATAGCTCTGAGCCTTTCTTTCATCTGCAAAATGAGAGTAATGGAAGTACGTGCATGATGAGGTTCTCATGGGAACTAAATGCCAAATGGGTTCATGACACGTGAGCTAAAAACAATATGCCCAATAGGTATTAGTTCCCGCTGTGTCTCCTGGGGCTGGGGCAAGTTCCCTCTCAACTCCAGTTCTCTCTATATGAGGGCACAGTGGTACCGAAAGTTCTGGACATACATTTTAGGAGACAAAAACCTCCTAAGCATCTATTTCATCAGCTCGAAAAAGACAAGAGTGGGCTGGATGATGTTAAAATTTCCTTCTAGCTTCAAAAGTCCAGCTTTCTCTAATCCTGACCTTCTGGTTTTTGGGGTGCTCAGTCATGCTGCTTGACTGACAGCTTGCCCTGTTTCCATGTCCCTGATTTTGTGACTCCATGTTCCTGACTCAGTGGCATCTCAACGAACCAAGGATGGCGTTTTTGTGAGTGAAGAGAAGGCCGTACCTGTATAACACAGCGCCCTCTTCTTTCTGCCGCACGGTTCATCGTTCCACTTCCCGGGGGCCGACAAACTCTTGATGTAGATCTCCACACAGTCCTGGTTGTTCTTCTTGTTGTTGGGCTCGTTGTCGGCCCAGTTCTCAGCCTCCTCAGTGAGAGCCTTTTTGGTTCCCACCCAGGTCCAATTATTATTGATCTTTCGGATCCCAATCCAGTAGTAAGAGGGATAGTAAGGTATGGCATCATTGAGGTAGGCGATTTCATTTTTATTCTGGATGGCCACTAGGTCTGTGTAGTACTTCTGGCAGAAACTCCGGGAGACGCTCCACGTGTACGCATGGCTGCTGTAATTATAGGTCCATGCGGCCACTTTGTTCTGGTTCAGTAGCTCTAAGGGAAGGAAAGTGAGGGCCCGGTTAGCATCCCTGACGGGAAGGGAGCTGTGAGCGTAAGTATACTTCTGTGTAGTCAGATGAGTTTCTGACCAGAAGACCAATACCCAAACACGAGTCTTTTATGTCTGATCTAGTTGTTTGAAGGAAAAAGAGTGGTTTCCATCTTTCACTTAAAAGTGTACAGGAGGTCACGGAAGGAATATTTCCTTTTCTGAGGACCCTTGGTATTAAAGACCTGGAATCATAAGATACCAGAGTAGGAAGGGACCTTCCAAGTCACCTAATCTTCTCCTCCTTTTAGAAATGGAGGAGACAGTAAGTAATTAGCCAAGTCCATATTAAGTGACACATACGATGTCTTGATGGCCGCTTCTTATCTATGGGTCCTACCTCTTCACATGGAGAATAAGATGCTTTATGATCCAGAGCCTACTGCTGTCTCAGCCTCATTGCCTGCCATATTTACCTTCTTAGCAAAATGGAACTCCCACTCCCATGCCTTTGCACGTGCTCTCCAGGTGTCCTGGCTGCCTGCACCACTTCTTTTTTTATTTGTATTTGTATTTTTATTTATTTATTTACTTTTAATTAGTTTCAGGTGTACAACACAGTGCAATAGTTACGCTTTTCACCCCTCAAGGTGACAAACCCCCTCCCCCATCCAGCCATCCCACTCCTCCCCCCCATATCATATATATCCATTACACTTCCTCTGACTCCCCTCCACACTATAATCCACATCCCGTTATCATCTATACATTCAATTACAGTTGGTACACAATATTATAGAACCTTAGCTTCAGATGTACAGTGCAGTGATCAAGCCTCTACTCCATCCATGAAGTGGTCTCCCTAACAAGACATATGACCATCTGACACCCCATAAAATATTTACAACATTATTAATTATATTCCCCGAACTGTCTTTCATATCCCTGTGGCAATATTGTAGTTGCCTATTTTTGCTGTCTAATCCCTTCCCCTTCTCCCTCATCCCCACCCCCCTCCCAACTAGCAACCCTGTTTTTCCTCTATGTCTATGAGACTGTTTCTGTTTACTTTGCTCATTTATTCAGTTTTTCAGATTCCACATATGAGTGAGATCATATGGTATCTGTCTTTCTCTGACTGACTTATTTCACTTAACATAATAGTCTCTAAGTCCATCCATATCGTTGCAAATGGTACGATTTCATTCTTCTTTATAGCGGAGTAATACTCCATTGTATAAATATACCACAGTTTCTTAATCCAGTCATCTACCGATGGGCATTTTGGTTGTTTACAAGTCTTAGCTATTGTAAATAGTGCCTTCGCCACTTCTGCGTGCCGCATGTTCCCTTCTCTCCTTCCCATGACTCCCCAAGGTTGGCTTGCTCTTCCTTCCCCCACGTGCCCCCCTCCACCACCCTTAGTGCTGTGTATTGTAATGTCTGTTGCTAGGACATGGCTCACACTGGCTAGATTGTGAATCCTGATGGTGGCCTCTTTTTAGCTCGAGATCCTTAACACTGAGCATAGAGCTTGGCACTTAACAGGTATTCAATAAATACTCATTGAGTGAAACACAGCAGGCTTGTGGCTGGGGCAGATTGGAAGTCAGGCCTCCTGATATGCAATTTTACACTCCTTCCACTGCTCTTGGCTGCTTGTCTTTCATAAATGACTTCCTCTACCTCTGCTTACTTACTTGTTAAAATAGAGTTTAAAAAAGTCCCTTTGAAGTGATGTTTGTGATATCAAATAAAGTAAAGAATGCGTCCTTCTGTAGCATCAAGGACATGCTCGATAATGAAGTATGTCGTTAGGAGGCGGTGGGAACTCCCCAGGGCCAGAAGAGGCCATCTCCCACGTGAGGAGGTGTACAATGGCAGCAATCAGGCCTGGAAATGGCTCCCTTTCCTGTTTATAAAGTCTTCTTCCTATTCAACTCTCTCCTCTGCCGCCTGCACGAGAACCAGTTATGGTCACCCCTCCCTCACCGAAACCTTTATTGCATTGTTTTGCCAGAAGACTTTCTCTGATTATGACCTTCATGGGCTCTAGTTCATTTGGCCTTTGTAGGTCTCTTCCTCTATAATAAAATCTTCAAACCTATATTTTACAACTGCATTGGCTTAAAGATGAATCTATTGATGTTATATTCTAACACATTTTCTTTGACCTAGAAGGAAATCAGTTTTACGGAAATTAAAACATGTTTATGGGTCCCTAAGAGTGATGTAGGTGTGTGCCTACTGCACCTAACAGATAAATTGGTCTTGGATATATCTGTCTTAAGTTTTTCTTGAAGCGTTTTCTACCAACATGATGGTGTCGGGTGCATTTTTCTCCCAGGAATCTGAACTTGGGCAGCTTCCCTTGCCTCACGACAGCTGGCTACCATCCTTAATCTCTCCTACTGGGGGAAGTTGCTGCCATGACCCAGGGCCACGTGAAGGGTTAGCATAACGTTTACCGGACATCAGGGCACTGAAGCAAAGCAGTTGGGCAGTTCCGAAGACCATGCTCTGAACCCTCCAGCTCCAGGTGGTTTTGAGGCAGTTGGCCTGAAACAAGGAAAGGACACTTCTTTTAGCATTCATGTGCGATTAATGCGGCCCAAAATATTCTAGCTAATTGTTCTAGTGAGTTAGAACCCCGCCTGTTTCCATGGAAGGGTGGTCCATGTCCCCTTTCCCCTTCTTGTTTCTCCCATCAAGTCCTCCCCTATGAGGGCACTGCTCTGTTGTTTCAATATCACGCATCTGAGTGGTGTTGATTGAGGAACTACTTTGTGCCACTAATATTTTTCTTCTATAATACATTTTGTAATAGGCATGTAAGAAAAATACTGTCATCATTATGAAATAATCTCCCTTTCCAAACTGGCAGGCCATACCCAAAAATAATAGGAAGTCATGTGAAAACTCCCTGGCCCACACGGATAACGTCTGACTTATACAGCAAACATCACTAATTATGCTGGGTGTGTTATGCCGTCTATTCTGTCTTATTGGTCCATGTTCTTACCTCTTGCTTTACCATTTCAGCATATATCTATAATACTATTCAAGGTTTACCATATATGAATGTGCACGTATATATCTAATACTTATTAACATACATAATGAATGTGCTCCCCCCTGGATCTACAGCAAGTGTTATTTCTCATGCTCTCCCTGCTGTAGGGATCCCATCAAACCTATTAACATTCACCAAATGTTTGTAGACAAGTAAGCTGTATAAATGCTCATCTTCTCCACCTCCTTCCTGTGGCGAGTACCGAGGCTGGAGGGTCTAAAATAGCATGTTCCAAATGGCAGCCGTAGAACCCGACTTTGAAACTAGAGCTTTTTCCACTTTACTCTTTTACCTTCCTAAACCTCCAAGCTTCCAAATCTATGCGTCGTCATCGAAGATGACAGAGTATGTGACATGGCCAAGCCGTGTTGCTGCATGGGTACCCTTCCAAAGCCACCCCAACATAACCTCCAACATAAAAATAGTGTACTGGCTTTGCAATTGAGGCTTTTATCACTCCCCCAGCCAGACTGCTTCCTAAAAGCCCTGCTATGTGGAAATTCTGAATCACCACACACCACGCTCCATGATCGATAATGTAGGGTTTAGGGGGTAGGGTGTGTGTGTGTGTGCGCGCACGCGCGCACATGTGTATGTGTGTGAGTGTGTGTGTGCGCATGTGTATGTGTGAGTGTGTGTGTGCATGCACGTGCTCACGCGCCCTCACATGCACTGCTGACTACCGCCTGACCTGATAGTGGGGCAGACATAACTCAAGTCAGCAAGTCTTCCAGATACTGGGGTTCTCTTTGATGAAGGAGCCTAGCACCTTTCTATCTAGGAGTTCCTGAATCCTGGCTTTGATAAGTAGGTGTACTTTGTGTTCCTATGAGCCAGGTCACTAATCAACTGGCCACTGCAGGACCTCTGGTCAATCACTGAGCATATCATAATGTTATGATTTATGGGGCTGTTTATTTGCACAGGAAGTGTTGTGATAGTCTCCTCCTGGGGACTAATCCCGCGGTGTTCTCCCTGGATTATGTTGTATCACCGGCTTAATAGTAGGACAACATTTCTGCTCCCTACTCATGAAGTACAAGCCAGGGGCCATAGCAGAAATCTTTAAACCAGGGTGAGCCTGACTTCCCAGGGGGTACACAAGCCAAGAGAACTTAGGTAGATCTATGTACAGATTTCCACCTTCCAAAGTGTACTTTTCTAAAACCAATTTGCCTAAGGACATGGGTGTCCATCTCCTATTTTACAAAAGGAATCAAACCTTTACTAATTGGACTCTTATTTATTACGGGACTCTGCCCCTGTACGTAAGAAACCCTGGGGTACCAAACACAGTCCAAAATATTGGTATAGGAATTGAGACCTTGAATGCTCCAGATGATATTGTGACAAATCCTTTGGAAGTCCAGTGATTTCCATTTCTCTCCTTTCATCAACTTTGATGGAGGACCCAATTCATTTGTCAGATGCTCAGCCATGGAGTAAATGCTGACGATAAATTACTATGTAATTTTGGGCATATAACTTGGAAGGAGTTCAGAGAATTGACATTGCTATAATAAAACTTCCGGTTTCCTTTCCTTATTCATGTGAATGAAGTTTCTCAATGTTTAAATCTTTAAAAATGAAATGTAGGAATAGGATTGATGCTGAACTTGTCTTGTTGTATTGATAAATAATATCCATGCACGACTGCGGGAACAAATAGGGGGAAAGCCTCTCTTCTCATTTAGAGATGCATCTTCAATAGCATTTTAAATATAAAAGTTTAAGTTCCGTATCCAGATCTGTAGTATGTTTATGCTATTTTGTTTAATTATTTACTAAAAAGCCATCATTACACCATAACACGATCAAAAGGGAAAAACTTGAACACACAGAGACTTAGGATTTCAGAAAATCAAATCTTTTCAATTGAGAGAGAAAGTGAGTGAGCTGGTTGTAAACATTTTAAGGTATTAGAGGACTGGGATGCGCCTCTGATCCAGGACAACATCTAAGAAAGGGAAACACAAGGCATTGTGTGTCCCCTGCTTTAATCTGACCATACTTTCTGTTTTATGAAATCATCAAATACCAGGGATCGCCTCTCAGAGATTATTTGAGAGGAAAGCTGTAGCAGACCGTAAAGTGCACATGCCCAGCCAATCCAGTATTTCTCCAGCATTGGCCAGCAGGCCTCTGGGCCACAGCACTCCCCACCATGGAGACTCAGTGAGTTGGGACAACTTGCCCAGGCTCGCTCACCTGAATGGATATGTGTTAGGTTAACACAGAGATTCTTACTCTCACGGGGCTCATGACCTCCTTTGAAAGCCTGGTAAAAGCCATAGCCAGGTTTCTTCAAAAACTGCACACTTAGAATTTTCTAAGCAATTTCAGGAGGTTCATGGACCCACCAAGTCTGTCCATGTTTAATGGACCCCAAGTTCAAATCTCTGTGATACCTATGAGGCAGCACCTTGACTCCTTGGCAACTGGCAAGGGTTTTGTGTGTGGGTGTGGGGGATGGAGGACCCTGAAAACTCTTGTTTTGAGTAATAATTTCCTGCAAAGCATCCGTGGGGTGGGCAGGCCTTCTCACACCTGCTCCTGCTGTCTCTGCGGTGTCACCTTTGGGGCAGTGCTGCTCTAGGCTGCTGAAGAGTTCAGGGCTCTGTCCTTGTCACTAAGCAAGTTAAGTGTTGAAACAAAAGGAAATCCTCTCTAGGAGAAGCGCCACAGGCTCTGCTAATTTCCACTTCAGTGTTTTCTGGCAGCCACTTCAAACTGGGTAGGAATCCAAGAATCCACATCCTTAGAATCACACCCTGTGATTACGTAACCATCGTCAGGGCTGCTTCGCACCAGGGGTATCTTTCATTTTACTTTTCCAAAGAACTGAAGTGATGGCAGGGCAAAGAGAGAGGCAGAGAGACAGTGAAGGAGCATGTGTTTTCCCCTGGACCTCACTTGGCATAGGAAGGAGTCTTAGATGCCAGCAGGAAGTCCGGTGGCTGCCACGGCCCAGGTGCCTTACAAATGTGGCAGAAATGGTGCCACAAAACGAGATTCTGTTCTGTGTTGTAGAGCACAGCTTTGCACTTTCAGAAGCAGACTTGAACAAGGACCCTCCCCGAGCCTTTGTCATCTACCCAGAGAATGCCTAGCTTCTCGTCTTCTTCCATAGTGCGGCTTTCTCAACTCTCTCCCCTCTACTCTCCAACCCCCACCCCACCAGCCTACGAAACTGCTCTCGCTAACTTTACCATTAATATCCTAGTTAGCAAACCCACTGAAGACTTCCCACTCTTGTCCTCCTTGACCTTTCTGCACAACAAATACTACTGACTACCTTAAAATGCTTCCTTTGATTCTTCTTTAATTCTTTTCTGACATCTTGAGCATTTTTTCTGATTTTTCCTCTGAATTTGCCTCAACCCTTTGCCATCACTTGCACTGACAGAGGCTCCCCTGGGTTCCTGACTCCGTGACCTGTTTCTCGTATCACTCCGCTGCTTTCCTGGGGCTCTCTAGGGTCATTTGTTTGCCAATGGCCCCCAGGCAGCATCTCCAGCCTCGACTTCCCCCCTGAGCATGAGGTCTGGATTCCAAATGCAAAGCAAACATCTGAGCAGACATCGGGAGGGAGATGGTGCAGAGGCTTTTCAAGGGCAGGGGTTTTGACTTCCTCGGGTCTTAATCCCAGCCGTAGCACAGGGCAGATGCCTAATGCTTAGTAAATATTTTATGGACAAATGAATGAATGGGTGACAATAGTAGGGGAATGACTAAAAGTAAGACAGAAGTATGTTCTGGCTAGGAAAATGTTGGGAAAATGTGTGATAAGTATAACTAAGTACATTATGGTTACAGCGGTGATTGTTGCAAATTTAAAAGTATATTATGCTTAGGTAGACTAGCATAAGAAAGCTGTGCAAAGAAACCGTTCTTGGCACTTTGTCTCATTCTATTTGAATGTGAGAGAAACAAGGGGCATGATGGTTCGCGTCCCGTACGAGAGACCAGGGAGTAGGACTCACTCTTAATTGCATGCCAGGGGATGGAGGGATATGTGGGTCAAGGCCTGTCACCATAGGTGGCGTGTCTCAGGAAAACCTGGGAGGGCATCAGCGAGCAGCAGCTCTGAGAAGTGCGGGAGGACGAAGCAGATTTCAATGTAAATTCACTCTGGTGGGTGTGACTCTCTGAAAGTCTCTAGCACCAAAGGGGGCTCATAGAAGGAATGGATGTGCTTGCTACCAGACAGCATCACCTGCCCCCGCCCCGTAACCTCCCTGCCCACAGAGACCCCACATGACGTGGGACCAGGGAGGGAGGACCAGGGATCTCTCCCTGTCCAAAGCCTTCACATCGATCTGTCGTCAAATCCTATTGACTTTACCTTCTGATGAGACACTGACCATCCTCCAAATTTCCACTTTCCTGCTATAGCACTAGTTCAGACATCATTTTTTTTTTTCCTGGACCAGGGCAGTCACCTTCTTGTCTCTTTTCCTCAAGATTGCCCATCTCCCAACTTTATAATGTAGTCAGAATGATATTTTCTAACACAAACATTCGATCACATGGCTTCGCCACCTAAAATCCATCAGCTGTTTTCTCCCCCTGAACAATACAAGCTCTTCAAAATGACATAGGCGAGACCCTTCAAGACATGGCTGCTTCCTGTTTGTTTAGTCTCATCTCCTGCCGTCATCCCTCAATGCAACACCCCCCACCACATAATTCTACAATGCATTTATAACACAACCCCTTATGCTTTCCAGAACGTAGTGTTATATTCCCTATGTTCATCTTACGCACAGAGCACCCTCTCCTTCTGTGTATGCCGAGCTCTACAAATTCTAAAATCTCCTCCTCAAAGGAGCCTGCCTTGTCACCTGCCCCTTCCCCAGCCACACCAGGACGGGCGCTCCCTTATTACTGCAGTGTGCCAGCCACTGTTTGAAGCACCGACGTTCAAATGACAAAAACAGACATAATTCCTGTCATCATGGGATGTACATTCTATAGAGAAAGACAGACAATGAAATGAACACCAATAAATAGACAATAGAGCTAACTAAAGAAACATGAAAAATAGGAGGTAGTTGTAAGTGACAGGTAGGGAGTTCAGGCGAGGTTAAGTGATGGAGTGGGCAGTAACATTATAAAAAAAAAAGGGGGGAAGACTTCGCTAAGGAGGTGGCGTTTAAGCTGAGAGCAGAATGACCAGAAGGAAGGAACATTAAAGACAGAAGGAAAAGCTAACCTGAAGGCTTTAAGGTGGAAGCGAAATGTGGAGTCTTCAAAGTGTGTGAAGACATCAACGTGGTTGGAATGAAATGAACAGGGGAAGGAGGGTATGCGATGATGCTGGTGACAGATCACTCTGAGCTCTGGGGACTTAAACAAGGGGATGAGACTGTGTTCTAAGTGCAGTGAGAAGCTCAGGGGCGGAGCGGTAGGGAGGATTTTAGGAGAGATGGGGATGTGATCTGATTGATGTTGAAATGGGTGGGGGAGGGAGGTCCTAGAGGTTAACAGAAAAAGCAGGTTGGGGCCACATCTCCTGGGTCTGAAATAACAGTCGCAGTTGGGAATCCAGCCTCCAGAGTTTTGAACAGAAAAACATCTGAGCAAATGCATCTAACAGTGGTGTTTTTGATGAATTAGAAGCAGGGAGGCTGCGCTGGAAAGAGGAAGCCACTTCTGTAAATCCCAGTGGGAATTAAAGACACCTGGCCTGAGCTGGGGTCAGTGGGGGTACAAAGGGGGAGGTGGAATGGACGGTCATTGAGGGGACAGAAATATACAGCTTGGTGGTGGCAGAGGCCAGGTTTTATTAATACCAGTCCTGACAGCTGCCACACTATTATTTACCTGAAGTTTCTGGGTGGTAGTGTAGCACAGATATTAGTAGCCTCTGCTTAAAAATAGAAAATGAAACACAGTGGAAAAAAAAAAAGAGGTCTCTAAGCCAAACAGCAAATTAGAAGTAGAAACAGGAGTAAACCCCATGCATCAACACTAAGAATCAAAGCATAGATTTAAATTAGACAATGAGTTGCCATTATTTAGGGCGAAATATTAGCATTACACATCAAGTAACATGTCTAAAAGTTTTTAAAAGTCTGTTGGATCATGGCTAAGCTAGATCCCTACAAATATAAAGGATTCATTTTGTATTTGATGTTATAAAATTTCTGTTTGGCTTTTCAATCAGAGAAGCTAAACACCCAGAAGGCAGTGGAAAGAGTGTCATTGATGAAATCACCACGTGCTTACTCTCTAGGCTGAGGCCCGGGGTGTTTTTTCAGTGCTGGCTGTTTCTCAGTAAGTGATTTTGACCTTTGAGGATATGCATGATAAGCTTGTATTTACAGAACTCGGAAGCTGTACATTCTAAGAGCTGGTGGCCAGCCCAGCAGAGTGAGAACCAGTTAGTTGCATTTTGAAAAACAGGTAATAGAAGGAAGAGTAAGAACTAGCAGCCACAGACCTAAGATGGCTAAAGGTATAAATGAAAGAGAATCCAGACCTGGAGAATCCAGATCTTAGCCGCTCAAACCTTGACTAATACCGGCATCATTTTATTGGAAGTTCCCAGTTCAGAGCTCCCCCACCTCCTACCCCACCCCCCACAACCCTCCAACTCTACCTGATTGGAAAAAACCCACCAATGAACCTTAACCTCCTTCTTCAGGTTCCAGAGGTTCATTGAAGCCACTCTCTGAACTTGAAGCCAATTGAGCACAAGGGTTGAGGTTTTTGAGTTCCCGAAAGTGAAGTGTGTTCAAGGGCAAAGGAAGAGGTCTCATCTTTGGAATATTG
The DNA here is from genome assembly GCA_033961575.1 of Aselliscus stoliczkanus. Lineage (NCBI taxonomy): Eukaryota > Metazoa > Chordata > Mammalia > Chiroptera > Hipposideridae > Aselliscus > Aselliscus stoliczkanus. Next base: position 58,859,379 of record CM066739.1, read on the forward strand.
AAAACAATCCCAGGGGCCGGCCGAGTGGCGCGGTGGTTAAGCGCTGGTTTGGGATGCCAGCGGCCCCGGTTCGGGTCCCACATGTGAGGGCCAGTGACGCTGCCCTCAAAAAAAAAAAAAAAGAGCTTAAAACAATCCCGGGCTTGGGTCCTTAGCACTTCGTTGCAGATATCCACTCTCCTTTCAGGATGCAACAAGGAGCTTCTGAGCATAAAGCCTAGATGGTGACAGGGTGGGGCTCGTCATGTGGCACCCACAGGGAGGTCGGGGAGCCGTGGTGTGTAAGTGGGTGTTTGCATTTTCATTTGGGAAGAAGATTTGTACCTTTCATCCCATGTTCAGAGAATCCATGATCCAATGTGTTTACCTCGCCCAGAAAGAGAGGAGGACCCCAAAGGGAACAGAAGGAAGGGAGGAAGAATTGAGTCAAACTGATCAGTTCAGACGTGTGACATTGAGAAGATAAGACCAAAGTAATCCACAGTCTTATGTCATTAGGACCCAAACTCTTTCCTCTTCTCCCCATTGTCCTCTGAGCCCTACTCTCCAGATGCAGAAAATCCTCATTACAAGAATTGGAAAAGTGCAAGATGGTACATTAGAGAGGTGGGCGAATCAGGTGGCAATGGTATCCCGTAGGGAGAGACCCAAAACCAGACAGCTGCAGGATCTGGGGCCCTGGGCGTGTGTGAGATGCCCCTTGTAAGCTGAGGGTAAAACCGCATGTGTCTTATCTAGGATAATATCGATGAACTCAAGGATGCCTTTTTCCTTGAATCTTCCCTGGATCCCAAACTCCACTAAACCCAAGAATTTTCTCTTTCTCATAACAGTACTAGCCAACATTTACTAACCATTAAATAAGTGCCAGGCTCAGAGCTAAATGCTTTCAGGGTAAGATTATTCCATCCTCTCAACAGTACTCTAAAGTAGAATACTATTATTATATCCACTTTATAAATGAGGAAACTGAGTCACCAACAGGACTGAGACTTAGGGCAGAGATGGGGACACCATGTGGACACACCACACCAGCCCCAGCAGGCTCCTGGGCTCCGAGAAAGAAATAGGAGGGCCAGGGAATGAGAAACCTGTCAACTATGGGCTTGTCTCAGGGATTTGTTCAGCTTTGCATTCAACCCAGAGGGAAGGGCAACCCTGGAGAAGGGGGTCAGGGTTTACCAAGATCTGCTCCCACAGAGCCCCTGCGAGCCCTAAGGGGCCACAGGACAGGAGCCCAGGGGCAGACAGCATCCAGCCTGACTGCAGCCTTGGGCAACACAGCCCGCCTGGGAGGGCACAGCCGCTTCATCACAACATGGAAACAAGCTCAGCTCTCGAGGAGGGTGGAAGGGTCAGAGGAACAGCAGGTTTTAAACTCTTGCAACCCCTGGAGGTCTATGCCACGTGAAGCTCCTGAACTACTGCTAGTCCTCATTTTCTGAACCTTCACTTGCCCGACTCAGCCCCAAACCACTTCACCTCATCCACTCCCCATAGGAAAGAGAAATGAGCTTACTTACCATCTCCTCTGACACTCGGCTGGCTTTCTGCCGTCCACCCAACCCACACTTCTTATAGTCTCGCTGCCTCCCGTCAGTGTCAGACTGTTTAGATAAGCAACTTCCTTCCAAAATTTCACCACAGCCCTTCCCATGAAGTCGGAACTCTGATAATATGGGAATGATGCTGGCAGCTGAGAAGGGGCAGTCACCGAGGGGCAGGGGGTCCCCTATTTCTAGGGGAGATGATCTGGAGACGCGTCAGTGTGACTCACTCCTGGACATCCCAGGCTGAGCAGTGCAGGAATCGTATCCCCACCCCAGAGGTCACGCTTCCTTTGATTCTGATATGAGCCCCAATTAAGGTCACATCATTGGAAAACACGCTTTGTCTTAATCACAACATTCTAGTGTTCATTTTCCAGTTATTGTGAAATCTTAGGTGCATGTTGACAATTCCAGTAGCATTCTGAGGGAATGGAGCAAAAAATAGTAACAAAAATAATTAGGTAGGAAAGGAAAAAGCCACTGAGGGTTTCTGGCAATGAGTGAATGTGTGTGTGTGTTGCGGGGGGGGGAATGTTAGAAAGGGTTTCGAAATGAAATACGAAACAGACATGGCTCCTTATTAGAAAGGAGATTCTGCTTCTTATAGAGAAGTAAAAGCGGTGGGAAAATGGAAGGGTTAGTGCATGGAGGGGAAGGCTGTGTGGCACAGCGTGAAGATGGGGGCTCTGTGATTAAACTGCCTGAGACTCACCGCGGCTCTGAGTGTGACCATCCGCTAGGCAAGCACTGACACTCTCTGGGCCTCCAGTTTTCAACCTAAACAATAATGATGACAACAGGACTTACCTGACAGCATTGTTGTGTGCGATCCAATGTGTTAACCTGTGGAGCGTGCTCAAGATAATAACACCTGGTGCACAGCTAGCACTGAACCAATGTGAGCTATCGCTATGTTCAGACTTACTGTCCGACAATAAAGTCAAGTGTCTATATAGTTAGTGCCGAGTCAGAAAACCATGCCTCCAGCGGAGCCTCTCGGAATTCCAGTTGTGCTGTCGTGAGTGCTATGCTTCACCCACTCCGTGGTTGTTACAGTTTGTAAGTGGGCATCTCATAGACAGGTGAAAAGCGGAGTAACATGGCAAGTTTGGGAGGGAAGCCCAAAGATGAAGATGGCTTAAGGAGCTTGGGGCTGCATGTGCACTTTGGAATTCACGACCGAGAGGAAGGGAAGAATTACACGATTGGAAATAGAACGGATGTGGTGATGAAGGAATCAGAGTGGGGGCAAGGGATGCTGAGAGAGAGGAAAGGATGGGAGACTCGGAGGCCGCGTGAGGTGGCGTCAGAGCCCAGCCCGGGGAGCCAGACTCCCTGGCTCCACCAGCCAGTAGCTGTGTGGCCTGGACAAGGTCTTGCTGTCCTTATGACTCAGTCCCCTCAGCTATGTTAATAAATAAGGGGAACAGTCACCACTGGTCACTGCATCACTTGGGAGGTCAGAACAATTGAATGGATTTGCATGTAAAGTGCTTAGAACAATACCTGGCACTGCTGTGGGTACAATGTCAATGTTAGCTCTTCCTTTTATGAGAATTGCTTCCACTTCTGTTCTTATTCTCACTCTCCAGCCCCTCTTTTTGACATCACCTCATTTTTTTTTCTTTAGTTTCTCAGATGGGTCTGAGGGAAGGTGCTATGTAGACTATGGATTGTTATTGATCATGTGTTGTAAGTTGGGTAATGTTACATTTTAGGGATTTTGAGGGAAGTAGAACAGGATTCTTAAGAATAGGAATGGGAAGAAAATACCATCTGACTTCATTTAAAAGCTGCAAGCTGAACACCCTTTGCTCATACGGATACAGTCTATGTAGATAACTTAGGTTGTTTCTTTTCTTTCTTTCTTTTTTCTTTGTGGGGGAACAGTGTGTTTTTCCAGGACCCATCAGTTCCATGTCAAGCAGCTGTTTCAGTCTAGCTGTGGAGGGTGCAGCTCCTTGGCCCATGTGGGGATCAAACCAGCAACCTTCTTATCTCTTCATATTATACTATAAATGCCCAGGAGGCAGGGCTCGTTGCTTCTGTGAGTCCTGCTTTGCCCGCAGCATCTAGCGGTGAGCAGACATCTGTGGATTCCTTGATGAACTGCTGGCTGTGGGCAGACACAGTGAAAATGCTCCCTCTATGCCCTCTCCGCACTCTACTTGTCCGATTACAGTGCTGCATTCACAGACACAAGAAGCAGTGAAGTGCCTTCGAGGCTGCAGGCAGGGTGCCAACACTGGGGACTCAGTAATGAGCAGAAGCACCGTGGAGCTCATGGTCGTTTAATATTGAGGTGGGGCATCAAGATATTAAATAAAAGTCACACCCATTAATGCAAGAAGAAAAAATGGGGTGCAGCGAAAGGGTATGATGAGACTCCCCGTTCCCCAAGAGTGAGTTCAGAGCTGAGGTCTTCATGTGAATAAGCATTGCCGATTCTGAGAAATAAAAACAAAGTCGGGGGGAATCACGCTACCAGACATCAAAACCTACTACAAGGCCACAGTAATCAAGACAGTTTGGTATTGGCATAAAAACAGGCACATCGATCAGTGGAACAGAACAGAGAGCCCAGAAATAAATCCAAGCATTTACGGACAGTTAATCTATGACAAGGGAAGCAAGAATTTACACTGGAGTAAAGATAGTCTATTCAATAAATGGTGCTGGGAAAATTGGACTGACACATGCAAAAAAATGAAACTGGATCATCTCCTTACGCCTTATACAAGAACAAATTCAAAATTGGATTAAAGACTTAAATGTAAGACCTGAAACCATAAAAATCCTAAAAGAAAATATAGGGAGTACATTTGCAGATATTACCCGGAGCAATATTTTTACTGATACATCCCTACGGGCAAGGGAAGTAAAAGAAAAAATGAACATATGGGATTATATCAGACTTAAAAGTTTTTTCACAACAAAGGAAACCATTAATAAAACAAAAAGGAAGCCTACTGAATGGGAGAATATATTTGCCAACAATATATCTGATAAGGGGTTAATATCCAAAATTTATAAAACACTCATGAAACTCAACACCAAAAAAACAAACAACCCAATTAAAAAATGGGCAGAAGATATGAAGAGACATTTCGGGCCGGCCGAGTGGCGCATTGGTTAAACGCTGGTTTTGGGATGCCAGCCGCCCCGGTTCGGATCCCACATGAGGGCCAGTGACACTGCCCTCTACAGCTAACAACAGCTCCACCTGGAGCTGGGCTGTGCGAGCCCCGGTGATGGTGTGGGCTGCAGCTCCTGCTGCAGTGGGCTGCCATAGGCTACAGTGAGTGGCCCGCAGCCAGCGTGAGCGGCTGGCAGCCAGCGTGAGCTGCCAATAGCCGCGGTGAGCGACATCCAGAGGCCAGCGACCGATCTGCCTCATCCGGGAAGAGCGCAATGACGATACCAACAGTGAAGCAACATCCTCCGCAACTAAACTGAAGAACAAAAAGACAGCAACTTGTCTGTTCCCCTTCCCCGATTCCCCAATGCTGTTCCCCTCCGCCAATTCCCCAATAAAATCTTTAAAAAAAAAAAAAAAAAAAAAAAAAAGAGACATTTCTCTAAAGAGGACATACAGATGGCCAACAGGCATATGAAAAAAAGTTCAACCTCACCGGTCATTAGGGGAATGCAAATAAAAACCACCATGAGATACCACCTCACTCCAGTCAGAATGGCTATCATCAACAAATCAACGAACAACAAGTGCTGGCGGGGCTGTGGGGAAAAGGGGACCCTGCTGCACTGTTGGTGGGACTGCAGATTGGTGCAGCCACTATGGAAGTCAGTATGGAGGTATCTCAAAGAACTGGAAATAAAGCTACCGTTTGACCCAGCAATTCCACTCCTAGGTATTTATCCTGAAAAAACCAAGACACTTATTCAAAAAAAGTTATGCACGCCTATGTTCATAGCAGCACAATTTACTATAGCTAAGACTTGGAAACAACCAAAATGCCCATCAGTAGATGACTGGATTAAGAAACTGTGGTATATTTATACAATGGAGTATTACTCCGCTATAAGGAGAATGAAATCGTGCCATTTGCAATGATATGGATGGACCTAGAGACTATAATGTTGAGTGAAATAACTCAGTCAGAGAAAGACAAATACCATATGATCTCACTCATATGTGGAATCTGAAAAACTATGAATGAGCAAAGTAAACAGAAACTGTCTCATAGATATAGAGGAAAAATCAGGGTTGCTAATTGGGAGAGGAATGGGGATGAGGGAGAAGGGGAAGGGATTAGACAGCAAAAATAGGCAACTACAATATTGCCACTGCGATAGGAAAAACAATTTGGGGAATATAATTAATAATGTTGTAAATATTCTGTGGAATGTCAGATGATCATAGGTCTTGTTAGGGAGACCATTTCATGGATGGAGTAGAGGTTTGATCACTGCACTGTATTACTAAAGCGGAGGTGGTATACCTACTGTAATTGAATATATATAGATAGTCACGGGATGTGGATTATACTGTGGAAGAGAGTCAGAAGAAGTGTAATAGATATATAAGATATGGGGGGGGGAGTGGGGTGGTGAATTGGGGGTAGGGGGTTGTCACTTTGAGGGGTAAAATATAACTATTGCACTGTGTTGTACACCTGAAACTAATTTAAAAAAAAAATAAGCATTGCCGCACTGGGAGAGGCAGGGGTGAGAGGAGAACATTCCAGGCCTGTCAAAGCTTGGAGCAGCCTGGGAGCCTCCTGACAGCCACAGTGACTGGAGGGTGGCCATGGAGGCTGAGAGGTAGGGCGTCCCAGGCCACGCTAAGGCTGTGTCTTCATGGGCGCCATCTATCATTAGGTCACACAGAAGACAGTCAGTTCCTCAGGGGGTGTTCACCGGCACAGCTGGTCCCTCTACTCTACTCAGAGGAGACTAGGGAAGTCACTACATAACAGGCTGTAGGATGAACAAGTCAGAACTTAGAACAAAACAGCATACAGCGTTTCCCCCTTAGTGTTAATATAATACAAGTTTATTTAAAAAAAAAAAAGAGAGAAGAAATTTCACAAAAACACAATAGAAAAGCATCAACTATAATACTGTCACCAATTGGAATTGAAATTCAATTGTGTATTCAATACAATGCTTTTTTCATTTGATAATATATCATAAACTGTTCTGATGTTTTAAAATAGATTTCTGCTCAAGTTACAACTGAAAAAAACCCCTCTATATAAGTAGATGTAAGTATAGAGAGAGAGACAACGTGAAGATGAGGAATGAAGGAGAAACCCAACCTTCCCACACTTCAATGGCCTTACCAAAAGGTCCCAGACCAAGGGCGCTTTTTGGCCATTTGCTGAAGTGTCTGTCCCTCCCCAGCGGCTGACACTGTCAGGACCGAAAACGTCGACTTGCCCCATGTGGCTTTAGGACGATTTCCTACACAAGCTTCGTGGGCTTTTAACTCTTCCTGCTGAAATTCTATTTAAATTGGCCTGTGGTGTTCTGATCAAGCATGTCTTTTCTCTATCTTGGCGTTCCAGTGTTTGAAGGGGAAGGAAAGGCGAGAGAATCCATCGCCTCGGCTGAGGTCTCACACAGCAAAGATGAACTTACACAAAACTGTCCGCCCACATGGCCTCACATAGGAACCAGGTCCTCAGGACACACTCCGCGTTGCCGTGTTTGCGCCCCTTAGCCCTTCCGGGGGATTTGTTCAAGCAACCTGCACATCTTTCTGAGGACCTGTCCTGTACTGTCATCCAAGCTACCCTCTGGAGACACAGGGGTGAGTAAGACAAGTCCCGGTCCTCAAGGAACTCCAAGACCAGTGGAGAGACAGGCACAGGAACAGATAATGATGGCCAGTATGGAGGAGGCAGTGTAACCCAGGGTTCTGTGCCAGCCCGACGGGAGGACAGCCAGCTCAGTCTGATGGCAGCAGTGCAGAAGTGGTTAGAAAGGGTGCCTAGAGGACACAACCCTTCGGCAGAGTGGAATATGCCCGATTCTTCTGTGCAAGCTCAGTAGTTAGACAAGCACACAGAAAGTACCGTGCACACAGTGGATGAATTAGGAAGTGGTTTTTCTCATTAAAAGCACTTTTACTACTCCAAAAGCATGTTGTGTCCGGGGCCCATTGACTTCCTTCTGCTGTGATAACCACAGAAGGCTTATCACCTACACTAGACCACGAGAAGCACAGTCAAATGGGTGACATGCTTAGAAATGCCAACATGAATTGACTAGTGAAAAGTCACCGAGGAAGTGAAACAGAGATCCTGTGTTTATGAGCTGCCACTGCTGAGCACTTATGCCTGGGCCAGGCCCTGTGCTGAGCATTTTAGAAGCTGTAGCACATTTAATCCTCCCCAAGCTTTGAGAGGCAGATGCCATTTGCACAGCTGGCCCATCTCCTCAGAGATTATTAGGACACGCATTTTGTCAAGAAGGAAATTGAGGCGTGAAAGGTTAAAGGCCTTGCGAGAGATGGCGGAGCTGATAAACAGAAAAGACAGGATTCACAGTCAAGTGCAGCTGAAGCAACACTACACTGAAGCCTGCTTTTATCATTCAACTCGTGAAAAAGTGCTTTCTGGAAGGAGAGGAAGAGGTCCTTCCGACCCCCTTCTCTTGGCTTTCTGGTGGGTAGTCTGTGCTCAAAAGCTCTGGTAATTAGAGAGGAATCCAGAGTAAGACTAAAATCAGGCCATTCCCACACCCCTGTCAGGACACATCTCATCTCAGGGCAGGTTCTCTGTCACCGAACAGAGTGAGCTCAGGAACTGCAGGGGAGAAACGCGTCCTACACTTCCTCCTGAGATACACACACACACACACACACACACACACACACACACACACACACACACAGATATACACTCACACACACACAGACCACACAGATACACACACACTCACACACACACAGACACACAGACACACAGATATACACTCACACACACAGACACACACACACAGACACACACACACAGATATACACTCACACACACAGACACACAGACACACACACACAGACACACAGATGGAGACACACACTCACATACACACACATACACAGACGGATACACACACATACACACACTCACATGTGCACACACACAGATGCAGATGACACATACACACACACAGACACAAACACAGATGGAGATACACACTCATACACACACTCACATACACACACAGATGGAGATATACACTCACACACACAGACACACATGCACTCACACACACACAGACACACAGAGACGGAGATATACACTCACACACACACGCACTCTCACACACACAGAGACACACACTCACACACACACAGACGGAGATATACACACACGCACAGACCACACAGACACACACGCACTCACACACACACAGACGGAGACACAGACTTACATACACACACACACACAGACACACACACAGATGGAGATACACACTCATACACACACTCACATACACACACTCACACACACATGGAGATATACACTCACACACACAGACACACATGCACTCACACACACAGACACACAGATGGAGACACACACACACACAGATGGAGATATACACTCACACACACACAGACCACACAGACACACACACACTCACACACACACAGATGGAGACACACTCACAGACACACACACACACACAGACACACACAGAGATGGAGATACACATTCATACACACACTCACATATACACACACACACAGATGGAGATACACACTCATACACATACTCACATACTCAGATACACACACATACAGACACACACTCACATGTGCACACACACAGACACAGATGACACATACACACACAGACACACACACACACATAGACACACTGCCCATGCACTCTTTCAACTAGACGGAATTTCTGATGGGTCATGTGAATATAGAATTTTTCCATTTTCTTTAGTATTTGCTCCTGTGATAGGCTCCTGAATTCAGACTCAAAAATGTAAGACCTCTTTTGAGACCCTTGCCTTGTACCGCAGGAAGGGTCTGACCCTTCTTAAGGGTTTAAGTTCAGGATTGTGTCCCTGGGAACTGAATGAGGGAGGAACGAGTCAGAGGAGAAGTCCTTACTCCTTAGAATCAAAGCCGGAGGCCACAGATAACACCAAAGCCAACAGGTGAGAAACGACGGGCTTTTCAGATTTGGTGTCACCTTCCTGTGGCCTGAGGGCCCCTGAGTGAGTCCTACAAGTGGCTAGGTAATTTTAAACTATTTCAAAATTGGCATAGATGAATAAAAATTGCTTCCTTTTCTCGTTTATCAGAATGAGTAATTTACTGAAAAACATAGGAATTCCAGCTGCAACATTAAACAATAGATTATAATAAAATAAATAATCGGAAAAATTAGCAGCCGTATAAAGTCACTTAGCTGGAAGTGATCAAATCGAGTCCATTTTTTTAGTCCTCAAATAATTCTGTGGTCCTGGCTCCTGATGAAAGGGAATCGTCTTACCCAGAGGTTTGATAGCCTCTAAGGGACTTGCTTTCCTTTTAACAATGAAGAGACAGGAAAAGGCGACACTTGACTGTTTAATCTGGATGACTTGTTTATACTTATATTGTGCTTAATACGTGGTTTTCTTTTTCCATAGCTAGTGTTATTACAATAAACTAAAATTCTGTAGCTTACCTGCCAATGTGATTAAGAAAAATAAATTTCTTCAAGAAAACAGTTTTTTGCTACAATGAAAACATAAAAATAATATATTCTCTTAGAAAAGATTCATACCATACAGAAAGGCAAAAAAGCAGTAAAAATTACCTATTATGTCACTGCATCCAAAGATGCATTGCTAACTTGGTAGGCTCTCAGAATTTTTTGAATTCATGTATTCCCAACTAAATTTTCAATGACTTAGATTCAAGTTTTATTTTTGTATTTTAGTTTTTAAAACTAAACAGTGTATTAAGGACCATCTTTTTATGTTAATAAATACAGACCTTTATAATGGCTGCATCACTGTATAATGCACCATAGCTTATTTAAAATAGCCCATATTGATGAAAATCTTGCGATTTGTAAGTTCTTGCCTGCATAAACAGCTCTGCAACACGTCCTAGGCTACTCACCTTTGCCTACCTTTCTCCTAATATCTCTAGGAAAATTTACTAGAAGTGAATTTACTAGGCCAAAGTGTATCTACACTTAAAATGCTGACAGATATTAATTCATTATTGTCCATATAAAACCATAAAGCTGAACTCTCACCAGCGGTGGATGAGCGTGCCCATTCCCGCGTGCCTACTCCAACACGCAGCTTTGTCGATTCGAAGAAGCTTGGCCAAGCGGATAGGCAACAACACCAAAGATCTCATTTTTCCAAATTTTATGACTTGGATGCTGATGGAGCTTACTGAATATGTAATGTCTTGAGAAGTAACACAGAAAGCGTGGACACTGCATAAAGCTGCCTCAGATGTCACCTCCTGCCACTTTGCAAGCTTGGGGACTTTAGGTGCAGTGATGAGCAGTGAGGAGTGAAAGATGGCAGCTTCAACAAAAGTGAAAAATAAATGAAAAGATAGGTATTCGAGACACAAACAGGGACTGCTTCTCGGGTTTTGGTCCTGCTGCTTTTGTGGTGTTCACCTCTGCCTGCCTGGCCTCGGCAGGGCTGGTCAGTTGGCTCAGTTTTAGGAACGGAGATTGTCTCATTTTTCTCTGTGTGCTGGAGACTACATGGCGAGAAACCTGTTAAATTCAAAGAGGGGAAATCTAGTAAATATATAAGCTTGAGTGATTAAAACAAAAAAATCCATATGTACTTTGGAACAATATTCAGCATCCAAATATTTTGGTTATCAAAATAGGCCATTGAAAGAAATACATTTATACTCTATGATAATGAACAGGCGATTATAACATAAAGAAATGGAAAAACAGCAACTGCATAAAGTCACCTAGCTGGAAGAAATCACATCAAGTCCAGTATTTTAATCCTCAAATAATTCTGCAATCCTGGGTCCTGAAAAGAGGGAATTACAGCACCCAGAGGTTGGATATCCTCCCTGGGGATTTACTTAAGAGGTGAAGGGGACCCTGCATGACCTACCCTAAATGGGGCCTGTCAGGTGAGATTAGTTCTACATGCCATTATCCCAGGGGCAGAGAGGTTCCTTCTGAATGAGTGCTCTGCTGGTAATATCTAAGTTGACTCTATTTCCTCCAGTCTATGATTCTCAGAACTTCAAGGTTTCAATAATCTGCTTTTTACAAATGCTTGGGCTGTATGGCCTTGGGCAAGTGGCTCAATGTCTCTGAGTTTAACTTCCCCCCTATGACCTATGTAAATAATGGAGAGTTTGCATAATGCCCCATGACCAGCTAGGGTTTATCCCAGGAATACAAAATAGGTTTAACTTTAGAAAAATCATATTAACAGATTAGAGGAGAAAAAAATCTAATCTCAAAACATAAAATTGTATTAACAGGTAAAAGAAGAAAAATATAATCTTCTCAAAGATAAAAAAATGTTTAATGAAATTTAATATCCATTAAAAAAACAACCCAGAATGATAGGGAACTTCCACGATGTGATAAATGGTGTCTACAAAGAAAGCCTATAATAAACATTATACCTAACGGTGAAACACTGAAAATATTCTTTTTAAGATTCAGCAACAAGTCAGAATCCCACATGTCTACTTCTGTGTACTAGTCGTCTTAGACAAGGCAGTAAGGAATAAAAGAAAAAATAAATATATGGATTGGAGAGTAAGAAATAAGTCTTTATTGGCAAATGATATGAATGAGTCGAACCTCAATGAATCTATAGATAAATTACTACAACCAATAAAAAACTTTAAAATGTGGCTCAGCAAAGAAACAATACAAAGTTAGTTGCAATTCTGAGCATCAACACAAAGAATTAGTCATTGTGATGTTTTTATAAAAAGGCTTTTACAGTATTTCAAACATTTCAGATATCTAGGGATAAATCTAGCAAAAGGTGTGCAGTGCCTTTATAGGAAAACATTAGAAATTTTATTGAAAATATTACAGAAGGGCCGGTTGAGTGGCTCAGTTGGTTAAGAGCTCGCTCAAGAGTGCAAGCTCTGAGCAACAGCGTCGCCGGTTCAATTCCTGGCCTGACCAGAGCAGCCGCTGAGCTGCTGACAAGTGGCAGGATGGCTCAGCTAAAAAATAAAAAAGTAAAAATAAAAATCTACTAAGCAAACTTCTGGGGAAAAAAAGACCATCTTTTAAAAAAAAAGGAAAATATTACAGAAAACATAAATATAAAGGTATCTTTTGCCTATGAACCATAAAAATATAAATACTCCTAAGACTGACCTATATAGGTTTAATGCAATTCCAATAAAAATCCCAATAGGCTTTTTAAAATGATAGAGCTTCTCATTAACTTAATAAATGTTTACTAAGCACCTAGCATTTGCCAGACACTGTACTAAGCATGGTAGTTTACAGCAGAGAGCAAGACATGAGAACCCAGTTCTTATGGACCTTTGTGGAGTAGAGAAATTGACTTAAATCAGTAATTCCTGGTATGAAATGTTGAACAGAGGCTGTGGGAGTGACATTTTACAGGTGATAAAATTGAAGGTTAAAGTTTGCCCTGTCTAATACTCCAGAGCTAGTAAGCACTACAGCCACTTCTTAAATTCAAGGGCACAAAGTCTGACTCTAAAACCCTTGTTCCTTCCATTGCCATGTTACCATGGAATTTGTGAGCGACAGTGAGCATCAGGCCCAAGTCATGGAGACTAAATGGTGAGGGAAAGAAGTGCTTCATAATGAAGAAGAACCAAGCCACGAGGAGGGAAGGGTTTTCTCCGGAGAGTATCTTACTTCATGAATCTGAAACATCAGGGAAAAAAATACACAACTGGCTAGTTACTATGCTCAGTGAGATTAAAGAGGACAGGGCGTCAGGGACAGAGATGAGAAAAAGCAAGTTCAGTGAAACATGTGACAGAGCAAAGAAAATCATGGCAGAATCGTTAAAAAAAGCAGAATTGTCACAGCAGAAAAGAAACTGCACAGCATGTTAGAAATGACTGACAACTCGGCTCTTGAGTCAGACAGATTTGGCTCTGATTGAATTACAGTTCTGCCACTTATCAGCTTTCTGACCTTGAGAAATTTACTAGAGCTCTACCCTTCATTCATGTAATGAAGTTAATAGGATTAAACAATGCATTTATAGTGGTTAACATAGTACCTGGCATGCAGCAAATGCCCTATCAAGTCATGCCTCCTATTATTTTTATTCTAACCAGTAATCACCTTGACATTTATTCTTTGCATTTAGGCACTCAGGGTCCTCTGTTAAAATGCCTACATCCCTGGGAGAGGTAGAATTACAGTATTATCAATATTGTTGAGCACCTGCTTGTATAAGGCAAGTTTATTCAACAACTGCCTAAGAAAGGGGAAGAGAATGAAATAAGCTGAGTCTCCCAATGTGACCATGAAAACACCATGTCTAGAGAGACACAGAGTGAAGCACCCGATTTCTGACCCCCCCTGACCCCCCCCCTGACCCCCCATGGCCACTCCCATGCACACGACCAACCTCACCATTCCAGCCACCTAATTCCAGCCTGCACTGTTTAGTAGGGCTTTTCCATTGCCCGTAGAAAATTCATATTCTTACTTGGGTTCCCCGTAGCCTACTAAGTTGGTCAACTCGCACTCCTCTCCTAAGGAGACACTCAATCTCCACCTATCTCTGCTATAAAGACAGAACTACGTGTAAAGGGTCCTGGGATGGTCTAAGAAAATGGTCTTCTCTGTGTTATCTCTAAGATCGCAACTGTGCTGATGAGTGATGCAGAAACCATGGCAAACCACTGAGTTAGATCATGGCCACGTGGCGAACGCCCACCCGTGAGAAGAGGGCCACAAGCTCCTTCATGGGCCATGGGAGAGGCAGACGGTGGGCAGCACCGCAGAGCAGTTTAAACTAGGTCACAGCTGGGGCACCACGACAGGAGCCGCGTGAGACGGCAGCGTCTCTTGTCTCTTCCTGTCTTCAAGCACCTCGGGAGCCTCACAGGAAGCCAGAGACGCTGCCCTGGCAAAGCTGGAAGATGAACCGTAGATGCCTTTCCCAGGCAGTCTCTCCTTTCCCTGTTCACACCTCCCATTGTGGACAAATCTAAACAAACCAGCGCTAACAGGAATCCAACATCTTCCTTTCTGTGGTGAAAGGCTCCCTTGCCAAGCCCTTAGGAAACTCCGTTTTGGCAGGGGGAAAGGGGAGTGGTTAGGAAATGGGTAAAAGAAAGCCTTCACACCAGGGCATAAGTATTTTTAACTTCACGTGTTGAAAATGAGTAGCTGATGATAACCTTTATAGCATCACTGCTCTAAAGCAGTGATGGTGAACAGTTCATATACAGCAGCATGGATGAGCCTCAGACATGCTGAGTGGAAGAAACCAGCCCCTTTCCCCAAAAAGGACACACTGGAAGGCCGTGTCCATCAGGTCCAGAAACAGTGGGACCGGCCTGTGCTGTTAGAAATCAATTGAGGGGGTGCCCTGGAGGGGAGGGGGCGGTAAATGGCTGGAAGAGGTCACCAGGGACACTTCTGGGGCGTAGCACTGGTCTCTGTCCTCATCTGGCTGCTTTTACACGGATGTGTTCAAGCTGAATGTTCTGGACATTTCCCTTTGTCATCCGTGTTTTACACTTCACCAAAAAGCTCAAACAGTAATCAGCATTCTGACCTGATCATGATTTCACCTTTCCAGAAAAGAAGCCATCCATCATTTTAAAAGTGGGCAAATTTGGGGCAAAGGTGTGTGGGGGGGCTAGGGAGGAGTTGGGGTAAAAAATTCAGAAGTTAGGTTTATTGGGTCATAGGTTTATTAGGTTTATAGGTTTATTCTTTGCATATCATAGCAACATGGGTTTATCCCTTGATTCCAACCCTTAAGGAATGAGAGAGCACTTTGAGTTTTTCTTCTAGGCATATAACCTCTGCCTCCAACACCTGAGACGTGCATTTAACCACACCTGTTAAATAGGGAAAGTGTATTGGCAGGAGAAATACTGAACTATTTCCTATCAGATACAGCAGAAAGTATTTAAAACTTGCCAGGGAAAAAAATAGTCTGAAAATAAATCAATGTATGCTATAGGAGGGAAGTTCTAGACTTCTCTTTCTTTGTTCTCCAGGTCTGTTGCCTAATTCCCCGGAGACTGTCTCATCTGCCGCAGGCTTTTCATCCCTCAGCGCCACAGCCAGCCTTGATAAGAGCAGGCTTGGGCCGGGGAGGGCTCCCCACGGGAGCACAGATAATAATAAGAATGCACTTCTAGCAAATCACTGGAAATCCTACCACCCAGAGATAATGGTACTTAAGAATTTGACATAGAAATAAGCACACACATGCACACACATATGCTATATGTACGTATCACCTATGTATATCCATCCTAGACTTGCGCTTAATAAGCAGGGAAAGGCATTTCACCAAGAAGTGGAAAATGGCCCCAGTGGTGAATGGTTCGGAAGGCTCTGCTCTTCCCACATCGGAGCAGGCCTCCCAGGAAGAGCGGCTCCTTGGGGTGTTCGTCTCGTTTAAGTCAGGCAAATACGTGTTTCAACATTTAAGATTTACTGTTAAGAGCTGCAAGCTCTTCTGAAGCCAAAGAACTCTTATTCAATGATTAGTTGAGACATTTAGTGGATATAGTTCTCATTTTCTATCCGTTTTCACCACAGAGGTTAAGTTGTGGAAATAGTCACTATGAGTATTTTTCCTTTTGTACATCAGCTTCCCCCCAATGAAAGATCATTTTAAAATCAAAACCGAGTTTTTGTAGCACACGGTGCATTTTTTTCCAAAATGAAAATAGCCTTATCATTTTTATAATGATGAAATGGAGACATTATTCTTGGCTTTTAAAAATTAGATATTACCAAAAAATCATAAATAATAATTTTTTAAAAGTTGCTTATAAAATATGTACATATAAAATATGTACATATGTACACACACACAATTCCTAGACTTCTTCTTCTGTATAAATGCATATATAGATTTTAATAAAAACTGAGCAACTGATGCCCTTTGAGTAAAAATAAATACGGTGCTATATGCCTTTGCAGCACTTATCCCAGCAGGCATGGAATAAGGATTTACACGGTCATTGTTAGTATCGCTAAGAAAGTCCCTGAACTCTGGAGCTGGACTCCCTGGGTCCAATGCCAGCTCGGTCGCTGACCAGGTGTGTAATCTGAGCAAGTTACTCAGCTTCTTCATCTGTAAAATAGAGACAAAGATAACATCTACCTCACAGGGTTGGTGTGAGGCTGAAATGAATGCGTGTAAAGCCTGTAGAATAATGTGTCACATATTAAGCCCAAATGTGTAGCTATTGTCTTATTTGCCTTAATGTCTTTCTCTTCACTAAACTCCATCTATGCAGGGACGCTGCAGGTTCTCTGCAATGTAGCCTCAGCCTGGTAATAGTGTGTATTCAGTAGCTGTTGACTATTACTATTGGTATTCGATAAACATCTGCTGAAGGGAGGAAGGGATGCTCATTTACTGTTAAGGTCTTTGTATGGACAGAGGGAAAGCCCAAGTTTTAGAATCAGGCAGACAGATTCAAAGCCTTATTTCCTTATCTTTAACTATGGACTGTTTTGGGGGAAGGGGGTGCTATTGGAACTGCTCTGGTTTCTCTTCTGTAAAATGGAGATAGCAATTCTTTCTTGCAATATCGTGATGTGGGTTTGTGACAACTGTATTAATTTATTGATAAATAGCAGATATTTTTGTACAAATATTATAGTATCCAGAGGCACTGCTTTGCACAATCCAAGGTATGCTATTCGTGTGGAATACAACAAAAATGGCGTCCCCTGAACTGGTGCAGGGTCGGGGCCCCAGGGTACCCACAGTGTACTTTGTAGTTCGTAAAAATTACAGAGTAGCCCTTTATCAGAGACTCTTGGGTTGGTTTACTTGAGGTCCATAGAAGCGATTAGGGCTGATACTGGCTGCAGAGACTTTCTTCACATCATCTTCTCATTTTTGAAGCCATGGAAAATAAGACAGAGCTATAAACTCAGGACCTGGGTTTAAGCTCAAGCTTTTTAAATTCTCAGCTCACCATTCTGTAAAACCCAGTAAATACAGTGACAGTGGGGGGAGGGTTAGGTAAGCTCCCTGAATAAACAAGCTAGTGTAGATGTTTTTGCAGCGTGCTTGTTTATCATTCATGCAGCCACTGCCAGATCAATGCTTCAGGGCTAAGGGGTATCAAGTCCTTTCTGCACCCCAGCCTCCCTGGCATCCTGGCATGGATTCAGGTAAACTGGTTCCCACAGCAATTCAGTGCATCTCAAAACACAAACAGAACCTGCTCTCTAATCAGACAAATGGAACACTTGGCAATAACAAGTTGCTTCTGGGGAAAAGCAAGATTCTTGGCATGTTGCTTGGCAGCATGACGAAGCTGCCAGCTAAATTTGTCTTCGCTTATGCCAGCACGCCCTGCTGCCCAATTGCCTTGTGTTCATTGGCTATTGTTGCTACCGGCGCATGCATCGGGACTCCGCCCCGATTCTGGTTTCCCCAAAATTTTCTTAGGGGTGTTATCTGAACATGTTTGGTGAGTAGTCATCGGCTGGCACACACATAAAAAGGTTCAACCTGGGGCCTGGCTAGGTTTCAAGCCAGGGAGGCTGTGGCTAAGCCCGGGCACTGCATTTCAATAGAGCAGGACGGGGAAGTATGACCTGTAACCTCAGGGAATTTTTCCAGATGACCATCCCCAGTGTCCCCTGAGGAAGTGGCTCAGCCTAGGACAGCATGACACAGAGGAGAAAGGCAGACGCTACCAGGAGAAGCGGACCCCGACCCAGGGGGTAAGAGTTCAGGACCACCGGCGGATGCTGTTAAACATGTGAAGAACACTCAAATATTGGCAAAAATAAATGATCCTGGGTTAACTTGGACTAAAATATTGGCTTTCCCTTGATGGAAGAGTTGGCCAGTTTCATCTGTCTGCACCAGATCCCCAAAAGAGAGAAAATATAGAGAGGCTGCAGCAAGAGGAATTTAAGCTAGATGCAAGGAAGAGCTTCCTGAATACTCATTTAATTATATGTTGGAACGATTTGTTCAGAGAACCGTGCATGGTCCTTCTGGAAGAAAGAAAGCTGAAATGACCTTACGGCTAACCACAAGTCTGCGGGTTTGGAGCCACACAGACTTGTTCTGTTATCCCTGTAAAGAAGTGTGGTGGAATAAGTGAAAATTCTGTGCATTCGTATGTTTTTATTTTTATTGACAGGCATACATAGATGGATTCGGTTTCCTAATTTTATTACATTTATTGGGGTGACATCAGTTAATAAAACTATGTAGGTGTCAAGTGCACAATTCTATAATACATCATCTGTATATTGCATTGTGTGTTCACCACCCAAAGTCAGGTCTCCTTCTGTCACCAGATATTTTATCCCTTTCCCCTTGTTTTCCTCTTCCCCACCCTCTTTCCCACACTGTGGTCTGTGTCTATGAGTTTTCATTTGTTATGTTGTCTTATTTGTTCATTTGTTGCTTTCAGTTTTCTATCCCACATATGAGTGAAATCATACGGTTCTTGACTTTTCCTGGCTGACTCGTTTTGCTTAGTGTGATAGTCTCACATCCATCCATGTTATCGCAGATGGCAGTATTTCATCTTACCTGATGATTGAATAGTATTCCATTGTACATATATATATGCACTACATCTTCTTTATCCCATCATCTATTGAAGGACACTTTGGTTGTTTCCATGTCTTGGCCATGGGCTAGGTTTTGTTTTTAATTTTGTTCTAACATTCTCAGGAATTTGTTATCTGGCCATGGTGAATATTTCAGGAGTTAATCACCTGGAAGAGGAATCATACACATAAATGAGCTATGTGTGACACACTGACCAGTGCTATCATCCCATGTAGTGCTGTTGAGTTTTAGTAGAGGAAGAGATTGCTCCAACCTGGAGCTGCGAGAAATGCCCTTTCATGAGCTGGGTCTTGTAAGATGAGCAAGAACTAAATAAATGGAGACTGGGGAAAGTGGAAACAACAGCTCGAGGAGAGATTTGGAAGTAGAAAAGCACAAAGTGACTTCAAAGAAAGGAAACTGCTAGAGTGTGCCTGGAACCTGAGTCAAGGAACAGAGACTACACTGGCCAGGCTTCCAGGACATAGCACAAGGATGACTAGAAGCAGTGGTGGCGAGTCAGTTAAGATTCTCCAAGAAACAGGTGCTTAGATGGCTAGACAGTCAAGAGCTGTGTTGGGAGAAACACCGTAAAGGATAAAGGGAACAAAGCAGAGAGGTAGGTAGGGAGAGCCTTCAGAATGGGGTGCAAGCAGGACCCCTATGAAAGGAAAAGGGAGAAGGAAGGAAGGAAGGAAGGAAGGAAGGAAGGAAGGAAGGAAGGAAGGAAGGTTAGGATAGGAAGCATTACTGCGCAGCCCTGAGGCAGTTTTAGCCAGGGCAATGGGGAATCCTTGAGGCAAAGTCGTCCATTTAAGGAGTAACATACCTGTATGTTGGGCTTGCACTATGTCACACATCTTGTCAGTCATTGGCTGGGAGCAGCCTGAGGGATGTGTAGTCTCAGCAGGAAAGTGGTGGTGACTCCAGAGGGGTAGCAGGTGGGATTGTAGAATATGTTGCTCCCTGAACCAGAGATCTGAGTGGTGATGCTTGTGGCTACCACAGTTGGTCAGTCATGAGTGACTTCTGATTAAAGACACACAAATTCTACAACCCACCATTGAGGATGATGTTTGTTGTAGTGTTTGCCAGGCATCTATTTTTTTCTTTTGGTTAAAGAAATTCCCTCCTCTGGTTTGCTAAAAGGTTTCCTTTTCCTTTTTATAATCATGAAGTCTTTTTTTTTTTTTCAATCTTGAGATGATTATATGGGTTTTCTTCTCTAATCTGTTAGTATGGTGATTTATAGTTAGAGATTTTTCTAATGTAAATTCTACCTTATATTCCAGAAATAAACCTAACCTGAGCATGAGTTTATATTTTTCATTTTCTGCTATATTTGACTTCCTAATACTATGTTTAAGACTTTTTCACATGTATTCATAAGTGAGATTGGACTATAAGTTTTCTTTCTTGCAAAGTCTTTGTCTAGTTTTTTAATCAAGGATATTTTGGCCTCAGAATCATTGGGGAATAGTATTTCATTTTATATCTCTAGAAAGTGTTAAAAATATTTGGAATTTTTTTTTTAATTGATAGAACTCACTTGTAAAACTATCCAAGCCTGATGTTTTCTCTGTGGGAAGACTTTTAACTCCATTTTCAAATTCTTTAATGATTATAGGAGGGCATTCAGGCTTTCTATTTCTTCAGGGGTAAATTTGACAAGTAAATATTTTTTATCAAATTTGTTTATTTTGTCTATTACCAAATATATTTTCATTAAGTTGTTCTTAATGTTTTCTTTTTTAAATTTATTTTAAACTAAAGTGTAGTTGGTATACAACCTTATATTGGTTATATTAGTTTCCAGTATATAATATAGCGATTCAACATTTTTATGTCTTCCAGTGTGATCACCACACTAATTGTGATAATCATCTGACGCTGTGCGAACATCACAATATTTTTGACTATTTCCCCTTCCCTTTTTCACCCATTCCCCACCCCCTCCCTCCTGATAACTATCCATTTGGTCTCTGTTTCTATGAGTCTGTTTTAGATCCATCTATGTGGTCGCAAATGGCAAGATTTCATTCTCTTTTATTGCTGCATAATATTCCATTGTGTATCCACATCTTCTTTATCCATTAATCTCTTAGTGGACACCTAGATTGCTTCCACATCTTGGCTATTGTAAAAAATGCTGCAATGAACATAAGGGTGCATATAACTTTTTGAATTAGTGTTTTTGTTTTCGGTCTATAAATACCCAGAAGTGGAATTGTATAGTATGTCTATTTTTAGTTCTTTTGAGGAATCTCCATACTGTTTTCCATAGAGGCGTCACCAGTTTGCAGTCCCACAGAGTACATGACAGTTCCCTTTTCTCCGTGTCCTCGCCAACACTGGTTGTTTGTTCATTTATTGCTGATGGCCATTCTGACAGGTGTGAGGTGGTATCTCATTGTGGTTTTGATTTGCATTTCCCTGATGATTGGTGATGTTGAGCATCTTTTCATATGTCTGTTGCCCATCCGTATGTCCTCTTTGGAGAAATGTCTTTTCATGTGCTCTGCTCATTTTTTCAATTGAATTGTTTATTTTTTTGTTATTGAGTTATATGAGTTTTTACATATTTTGGGTGTCAGCCCCATATCGGATATAGCAATTGCAAGTATATTCTCCCATTCTGCAGGTTGCCTTTTTGTTTTACTGAAGGTTTCCTTTGCTGTGTAGAAGCTTTTTAAGTTAATTTTTTTTAATCTTATTTTTTAATTATATCTTTAGATATATCTTTTTTGCACTCATAATTCTGCATATTTATACTATTTTTCTTTTTTCCTTGATCAGTGTTTATTTTTGATCCTCTATTGTTCTTTGTTTCTATATATTAATTTCTGCTCTTAAATGTATTATTTCCCACTTTTTATTTATAGTTTACTCTTTTTTCCCTCTAACATCTTAAGTTGGGTGTTTAATTTTTATTTTTTTGCTTTTCTAATATAAGCATTAAAATGATAAATTTTCCTTGATACTCTACAATTGCTGATACGTAGTATTTTTAATATTGTTAATAATAATTCAAAATTTTCTTTGTGATTTTTTTTTTTTACTTGAGTTAGATTTTTAAAAATTCTTAAGCATTCTAGGGTTTTCTAATTTATTTGTTTTTTATTAGCTTATATAGATATGATTCTAGTTCTTCAAATTTGTCGACACTTGCTTTATACTATTTTTGTACATATTTCACATGTAGTAGAATTGTCTGATTGTTAAGTGAAGTGTTCCCTATACGTACATCCAAGAAATAAAGCAAAGGCATTTTTGCATGGGGATTACTAGTAAATACGTAGTCTGGTGAAGATGAAAATCCTGATATTGTAAAGTTGGGCTCTTTAAAGCTATTGCGTAGGTGGGGATAAGCAGCGGTTTCTAATCTCTGGGCCTTAACTTCCCTCCAGGCAAGAAGTTTTGTTCATCCATATATACATCTGTCTTTTCTCAGTTAGTTGGTGGTAAAAATAACTACTAGCCTGCAATTTTTTAAACTTTAATGAGTGTTCCTTCCACATAGTAGAACAATTTGGAAGCTTCTCCTGTGCTTTCTAAAGAGGTACTGGTTTCTCTAGAATATTCATACAATGCTCCAGAAGTTACCAGCATAACTGTGCGAGTCATTTGCACCCTCAAATGTGCCTTCGGCCTGTTAACTCTAAGTCCACTCGAAACTGACCACAGTCACGGGTGAGCCCGATGGATAGGTGTTTTTGGAGGTTCCCCCACCACCTGGAGACAGGGTTGGCCGGTGTGCAGCAGGGTCTCTGTCAGGATTGCATTTCTGAAACTCAGATTGCTTCCATTTAAAGGGTCAGAACTGATGCAAACCCACATCTTTCATAGCCCCCAATTTGGGGGACTTTTCTATCCTCAGTCTCCAGTTTTCTTCACGAATCCCAAGCCATTTGGACCATATCCTTGACTCAATCCTATATTAAGAATAAAGGAGACATGTTCATGTAGAGGAAATATAACAAAGGAGGGACTTTCCTACAAGATCTTTGAAAAAAAAAGAACATTTGCATAAACCATATTTAACCAGAATATTTGTATTATGTTTTCCTTTCTGAGCGCTTTGTTACGCTCCCTCGCAGTCCCTCCCTGTCCCCTGACCCCAGCTAGTCAGAGACCAAAGGCCTGACAGTGTTGCTTGGAATCTTCCCGGCCCCACCCAGATCCTCATAGTGCCTGATTAATTACACTTACTGCCTAGACCCCCTGCTTCCTTTTCTCCGCTCCTAAACCCTCAGATGTGTTCATCTTCCCGGAATATCAGTGTGGTCCTGTCCCTCTCTTGCTCAAGTTTTCCCAGAAACTACAGAATAAATGCAGCAGCTTTTGTCTGGGGTTGAAAGCTATCCTATGTTTCTTTTTGTTGCTGGTTCTCTGTAAGCCAGTCAAACCTGTCTGACCTCTGCGACTTCAGTACCTGTGTCTTAGATCCTTACTTCACCTGGTTTCTAATGAGACCTCACTCAGGGTCTAGTTTTATCTGTAAATATTGCTTCCCTCTGCCAAGCACAGCATCTCTGAGCTCGTACTCTCAGCAGCCACTGTGCACATTGCCTGGGTTTGCAGTTAAAGGTGCTTTTTTCCTTCCACCTCCATTGCTCGGTCCTTCAGGGCAGGACTCTGCTCCGTGTGTCTGCAGCCTCTGGTGACATTTCTTGCAATAGGAAATGCTGGGTAGATGTTTAATTGGTTAAGTGAAAACTACCATCCCGTACCTGAGGTCTCTTCACACTAAACATTTCCTCATAATTTATCACTCAGTTTTGAGCATCTGTTCTCCTCCAAATAGAGGGGTGAGGTCTAAGGATGCTGAGGTCGAGCCATAGCCTGTTTGCTCAAGGTCACTTTCAAGGTAATTTTGGTGTAAATTGGGAAATGGCCATATTCTTTTGGCCACCCAACCCATCCACCATTAGTATTTGAAACTGAATCTCTTTTGAATATATTTTTATTCTCTTTTCTCTTCAGCATAAGACACACGAATCTTTTTTTTTTTTTTTTTTTTTTTGAGGGCAGTGTCACTGGCCCTCATATGTGGGACGGAACTGGGGCTGCTGGCTTCCCAAGCCAGCGCTTAACCACCACGCCACTCGGCCAGCCCTCGACACACAAATCTTTTTAATACTACCTTTCCTTACCTAATAAACAGACACATGAAAGCCATGTGGACTTAAACAACTTATTTAATATCTCTGAGCTCTGAGTTTCCTGAAATTTGAAATGGGGATGATAACACCTGTGGTCATGGATTACATGCTACGAGGAAAGTGACCCAGATGTCAGCTGGGGCTCCTCTGCCCCTTAAAATATGGATACAATGGATTAAAAATGCTGATAATTGTGGAAGCCCAAAACTCTAAAAGTTCTGAGAATTCTCAGAAAGTTTAATTTTCATGCTCACCTTGCTCTTGATTTTCTTTCGAATATTTTGTTTCTGCCAAAATATTTTGTTCCAACTTTGCTTTCTGTGGCTATTCCTTTGTATCTGCTATTTTCAACCTTAAGCCCTTTCAGAGCCCCCTGAATATAGGTCTGTGTTTGTGGTAGAATCTTTATAAAAAGTTTTGATGTCAAATAAGATTAATCGGATGCCAACTAAAATCCATTTAAAATAATAAACGTAAATCTGTTATTATTATCATCTTGACTACTATGGCTGTTAGAACTGTTAGAACTGGGAACAATACTACTATTAATAAATCTGTTACTTGGACCATACTTTGTACCAAGATGTTGAGGAAAGCTTAGTTCCAGTTACACTTTTCAGAGTCACAGAGGGAAGGCTGTTCTCATGCCATGCAAGAGCCCACCAGATCGGACAAGACTGCCATGGCCAAAGGGAAACGAAGACCTTATTATTTCTCCTGATAATTTCCTTGTGCTGTGTCCTGATTGTGTGTTGTTTTGGTGGTGGCAGCTTTTCAGCCCAGAATGGGACATGTGAACAGAAGGAAGACTCAAATTGCTGGAGTCAAGAGAGGGAAATTTTAGAACTTTGATGAAAAGGAGAAATGGAGGAGTCGCCTGCAGAGAATGGGAACTTCGAGGGATGTCTGAAGAATAGCTTTATTGATTTTCCGCAGTGTGGTTGGATAGAAAGCCTCTTGCTTGCTTCATCTATTTTTCATTCAATCATTGTGGAGCCAGGTCTGTTTCAGGCCAGTGTCAAAGAACAGACACCGTTTTAGGGAGGAGGGGTGACAGCTAGAGTCATGTGTGGGACACGTGGGACACTCAGGGGACAGGTTTTCCTTATCTGAGCTAAGGTCATAAAGTTAAATTTTTATTTCATGAAAATATTTCTGCAGGGCACTAAAATCGTATAACCCAGGCCCACTGAGCTCTGGTGAACAAATCCAGAGAAATGGATAATTCTGCGTCCCTTGGACTCTTGTCGATTTCACGAAAGCTGCTATTCTGAGTAATGGGAGAAAAGAGTTATTTCATTAAACCTGGAGCACAGCTATGAGGAAGATAATAATACCCCCATTTCATAAATAAATCTGAAATTCAGAAAGGCTGCTGACTGGCAGCATCACACAGAGGGAGAGGCACGATTCCCAGTGGGCAGGTCTGACGCCCAACCCATGCCCTTCCATCCCATCCCAGCAAGCGTGCAGGGAGCAGGGCTGATCTGTGGTGAGAATCGGGGGACTGGGTTTCTGCTTGAACACAAGTGAAGGACCCTCTGGTTTCGAGTCTTAGAAGAAGGCCTCAGACCTGCTTCTGCCTCGGCACGCGCACCAAGAGTCCTACACCAAGGAAGTGCGAGAGGGTGGGAAAAAAGAATCTGCGATGGAGGCTCAGTTCACAAAGCAATTGCATACCTGACTCAATCATCACAGTAACCCTGTGAGTTAAACATAATGAAAAACACAATGGAAAGATATATTTCATTCTTACGTTATAGGCAAGGAAACAGGAAAGTGAGTCTCAGGGACGTTAAACCCAAGATGTTTGGCAAACTTTTTCTTGTGAATCTTTTTCTTTCTTTATGAATCTTTCTGTTCAGGATGTGGTATAACAGAATTCCTGAGATCACACAGTAGACATAGGACTCAAACACAGGACTGTGTTTTTAAATCTATACAAGTCTTACTTCCGTGCAGTCTCCTCCACTTGGGTTGTTCGATCCTGATAGGTAGGAAACAAGCCGTTGTAACCAGGGCTGCCCGGGTGAGTCTGGGCAGGTTGTACACTGGACATTCTGACAGGTGTGTCCTGAGCCACGTGAGTGTCAGTGACACAGCCCACACTCACAATGAGAAATATGGGGAATCTTTCGCAACAGCCCTCATTGTCATGCAGAATCCGCGATGGCTTGGAGAAAGGAGAATGTAGCCATCACAAAAAAGTCATTCCCGTAGCATGTAAAACTGTGTCCGGAAGCTGCACTATCATGGGACACGGAGGTACTTCCGCCTACTTTTTGAATAGTGTCCTGTTATGTTATAGGAATTCAGCCCTTGACGTTAGATGACTGTCTGTTCAGGTCATCATCACATGCCATGGAGAGAGGGTTTGTCGCAAATTATGTCAACAGTGCACTGGATACGCTTTCTGGTTTATTGGAATACACATTTATTGAATGTCAAGTAATGCAGTAGATACTCCAGGGAGGTGGCACATCTCTGCCCTTGGGGAGGGAGAACTTCACTGGGGAGGAAATTTACATATGATCATTTTTAAAATGACAAACTAGGTAGCATTAAAAAAAAACAAAACAACAACCTTGCAGTAGGAAGCCAGGAAGGGGAGATTACCATGAGTTGGACGAGTTAAGGACAAGTGATGAAAGAAGTGGTGAGAGCGGGGAAGGCCTGAGATGGATCTTAAAGAAAGGATGGAATCCGAATAGACGGATAAGAGAATTGGGGGCAGCGAGGCGGAGCACTTCAGCAGGAGGCAAGGAATCTCTTTCTCCTTGTTTTAACTCGTCTGTATGACCTCAAAGAGACACTGCTTGCAGCTGGCATTCTGGTAATGATGTTTCTTTTTTTTTTAACAATACAGTAGTTATAAAAGAAACATGGAATTCAGAACATCTGGGTGGGCCTAATAAAAAGAGACCACAAACCCAAATCCAAAAAAAAAAGCAGTGCCGGCTGTCTTTCTCCTCTTTCCTTCTGTTTGGTGCTCATGAGATGCTATGTGTGGAAGTCAGCCAACTGACAAGGGGAGCAGGCTGAAGGAGGCTGAAGGCAGTGTCATAGGATGACCCCCATTTACAGGAGGTGGGGCTACAGTGTAAAGAGGACGTTTTCTCTTTGGAGCAGAGCTCCGTTATTTTGCTCGAGTTGGAAAGCAAGGATAACATCAATTTTATGATCTTCCTATAAGAATGTCTGCCCCCCCGCCGCACACCCCCAGGCTACTGTGATCTGCAATACAGCTGAACCTGCGGTTGCCTTTGTATCAGATCTTCACTGTATTTAGAAGTATATGTCCTCAGGTGCAGACTGAATTGAAACTGGAAACAAGAGTCAAGAAAGAGAGCGAATCAGATGCCTTTACGTTCCACAGTGTTCCTTTCTCCTTGTGGTCTTGTTTCTGCACAGGAAAGAGAATGAAACACTGGGCTACGTCAACACAACTGTGGGCCGAGGGTGGGGGTGGGCGAGGGGCACAAGGCGGGCAGAAGGAGCTGCCATCATGGAGAAATCTTTTCAGATGCCCCAAAAGAGACGCACGTCATCTCAGTGGAGGCAACACCCCAGTGTCCAGAACATCTCATGGAGGGTTAGAAGGATCCAGGGAGGTTTCAGGATACCGAGAACTTTCTTTCATGGAAGGGGCTTTAATACGGGTCATCCATGCTGAATGAAAGACAAGAGAGTATAAGTCAGATGAAGGAGCTGAAACATGAAGCATCAGGAGGAAAGGTGACTATCTTCTAAAGGTGAGCAGTAAAGCAGCTATCTCCAGTGGCTGAGACAATATGCAGGACAGACCCTGGGGACAGAACCCCAGAGCAGCACACCCCACACGCTCAGGGGTCCCCACCCAGATGTGGGCTCAGACCCTGATTCCGTGGATCTGGGTGGGGCTGAGATTCTGCATCTCTAACCAGCTCCCTGGTGATGCTTATACCGCAGCCCCACAGAGCACCTGCAGAGAAACGTCTGCAGCACAGGCTTGGTCTTCATATCTAATGAGCAGTGGGGACACTTTAGATAGACTCTCAACAGCGGAAAAGTCAGGGAGGCAGGACACAGGTCAAGTGGAAAGATAAATCAGAGAAAATAAAAATCCACAGAAGCTATGGTGGTGATTCTCAGGGCCTGATTCTGGTGGGTACAATATAAGGAGATGGTGACCAATTTCATGAAGTAAATGACACTTTGGGGGTGTGTGTGTGAAACAGTGGTCTCATTCTTGGAAAGGATGGAGAAAACCCAATGTGGTGTGTCTTCATAGCACCTTTCACGGGAGAATCAAGAGTCTTAGCCTGTTCTCAGGCTGAACTGCCAGGACAAACCACAGCGGAGCAGCTGCAAACATGCCAAGGCAGAGATAAAAATGCTCTGAGAACATTTCACGTAGGCCCTCCTCTGAGGTTGGCATCGTGTCTTCCTGTGTGTCTTGGGTGTAGCTTTTACCCAGGCAGAATTTAGACACTAGAAACCAAATGAGGTGATAAACAGAACCAGTTTGCAGAAGAGTCAAAATAACCCAGCAAGAATTGAAACCACAAATGCCCTAGGAGTTCACCAACCAAAAGCTAATAGGATTGAGCTCAAAGGGCAATGAACATCAGCTCAAAGGCATTAAAAATATTGATAATGGTGCTCAGAGTGATGGTGTTCACTTTACTTTCGGCTTGTTCTAGAAACACGCCCTACTTCCTCCACCCCACCCTTCCTCAGTGCCATCACACAATGGTTTCAGTGTGGAAAAAAAATCACATTGCTGGAGGAGGAGGGTGTCTGGGACTTACAGCTCTCACCTGGGAGTCAAGAGTCCTGAGTTCTAGAAGCATACAGGCTAACGGCATGGTCTTTGGATCTAGGTGCGTACGAATCTAAGTTTTGCCATTGATTCAGGTACCTCAGGCTAGCTATTGTATTTCCCTGTTCCTTTACCTGCAAAATGGGTCATCTCTGCCCACACAGGCCTGTGGGTAATACTTCATGATTTCAGACCTCTGAAATATTCAGAACAGGGCACGGGGCATTTGATAAACTTTATTATTATTGTGATTAACTCTGTCACTAGCTCAAGGGAAGTTATTCAATTAGCTCAGTTATCAACTGTTGGAATGCCATGTCTACCAAAACCCTTTCCAGACCTAAAATTCTATGATTCTATGAATTAAAGTCACCTTGCTCAGTAAATGAGAGGGATCCCAAGGCAGCTGGGCAAATAATTCTTCCTTGCTAGGTCCTTCTAGAACATCTGGGGGAGCATTAAGGACCTGCGTTGATGGCCCCCTTCCCCTTCTCATCACGGCCCCTCTGTGCACCGTAGGCTCTAGGCACTTCTACTCACTGGCCCTTACCTGCTTTCATAGTCCCACTGCCATGCCAACCACCTCGTCTCCCTCTGGGCTGCCTTCCCTGCTTCTCTCCACACACCTACATCCTAGCCATCCTTTAAAACCAACCCAGGTTCCACCTTGGTTTTTTAAGATTTTCTGTGATCATCAAATATTGTCTATCTTGAAGGAGTCTTTTCTTCAGTACAGAATTGACAACCATATTCTGCTTTATGTTTTTATGATTTTCTTTTTCTCTATTTCTATCTCAACTCCCCAACTAGATACCCTCCCTTAGGTCCGGGACAAGGATTTACTCATCTTGGTGTCTCAGTCCAGCTTAGCCTTGTTTCTACACAGAGGTGTTAATAAACAACTATTGGTGGATTCATTGTAAAAATCAGTGAGCCATTCAACTTGGCGGTGGCAATTAGCTTAATATGGTAATTAACCAAATGCTAATACCCTTCTTCCTGTCTCCCACTGACATCTAAAAAGTTGAATTGATCTGCTTCCATCTAGTGGTAATTAGAACACAGGTGGTTCCTGTGGCCAGAAAAGAGCTCTGGGTAGAATGCTGCGCCAGAAAAACTTTCACTCAGTGGGTGTGAGCATGAAAGAAGGCTTTCCATCTTGTGGATTTCCTGCCCACAGAGCTAAGGAGCCCAGCCCAGAGAAGGGTCGAGGTCCCCATCTACACTATGGAATGGAAGATGGGCAATAATGTAGGGACCTCCACTGACCCCACGTCCCTGCCCTGTTCCCCCCAACTCTCCCATCTCCTTCCAGCCAAGCGTTTTAGAAGAGACAGCTTATGCTTCCTGCCTCTATTTTCCCATCCCCACCTTTCACTCATCCCCTGGCCGTGGGACTTCTGTCATGACCTCAACCCTAAAAAGAGAGAGCCAAAGGCGGCGCACCGTAACAGCACCTTGCACGGGAGAGTCAAGCAGAGCCTCCTCGCCCACCCCGTCGCGCCCAGTGGACTCTTATTGGCTCTGGCAGCGTTTGACAAGCCTGCCGTTTCCTTGGTCCCTGAGTGTCCTCGACCCCATCCTCGCCTCCTAACCCTGGAAACCTCTACCTGGTCTCCTTGCCTTAGCTGATCGCTCCACACTGATGCTGCTCTGGTCCCCGCCCTCTCTCCCACGCCCTCTTTCATCCTCACACTGCGTTCTCTCCCTGGATGATCACATCTGCTCCTGAAATGGCAGTTACCTCAACGCTGAAATCCACGTCTCCTGCCCCAAGGAGGCACCACAAAACCGAACCCGTTAGCCCCACCTCCAAACCCCTGCTTGTGTGAGCCCTTCTCAGGAAATAGTATGTTTAGTACAGATAGTAACCAGCTATTCATTCCCTGATCAGAACTGTGGCAACTTCTTTGAATCTCCTCTCTCCTCTTAGCAATTAATAACCATATTCAATTAATTCTACCTCCTCTTTCTTATCTCATGAATTGATGAATTCCTGCCATGTGTCTAGACAAGCTCCATCAGCTTTAACCCAATAACTTCAAATCCCTCTAAGACAGCTCTTTGTCTCCAAGCTCACCCACTTCCCATGTTTGGGTAGAGTGATCCTAATAGAACAGATGCAGAGACCCTCAAGATGCAAATTTCAGTGTAATGCTAACCTGCCTAAACCTATGGTGACACCCCCAAGGACCTCAGGATAAGTCCATTTTCTCTGCTATGCCTTCTAGATTACTCTGTGATTTTATGTCTCCCCACTTTTGCACTCTGGGCACAGCCCACTGAACTAAGAACTTCTCAGTAACAATTTGTGGTTTGCAGGCTGCTTGTCTGAATAAGGAACCACCCCCCTCAGGGACCATCTGGCTTTATGTCCAGCATATTAAAAGGGTTCTGAGTCTAGCTGGGTCCTTAGTATGTCACCAAAGCCTCCACTTCATAGTTCTTTTTACTTACACTCTCCTTCCTAATATTTCAGAGCAAATCACCAAGCCCCTCAAACAGAAATATTTTATCATCTTCATTTCTGTGAGATGAGCTGTGCATTTTCACACATCTGCATCTCTTCTCAGTCTGTGTTGGAGAAATCTGTGGTTCAAGACCAAACTAAAAAAACTGCCTCTTTAGGGAAGCTGCAGACAGAATTTGTGCTCCTCACTATTTTCATATTTCTGAAGGTCAGTGTTGATCAGAGCAGCAGTCATCGACCCCCTTGTACTAGGCATCGGAGCCCTGGGAGCTGGACCTCTACCTTTTTCTTAAAGCCTGAGCTGCATCAGTTTCTCAATAAATGTTTGCTGAATACTGTATTTAGTAAGTATTGCCCTCACGTTGAGCCAGGACAAGGGGGCAAAAAAAATTCAGGGACAATCATAAAAAGCTCCCTTTACATACCTGCCCTTTCCTAATAGGGCACTATTCATTCATTCATTCATTCATTCATTCATTCATTCAGCTTCACTATGTATTTCTGAAAAACAATAGCTTTTTAAGGGAGGCTAGCTAGTAGACTGATCACCTTACCTGGAAGCTTCATTTGAATGAGACCTCATGTAAATAACCACTAAGGAGTTCACGTGTCTGACTCTAACAGGAAGTATCTTAAGGAAGATGGTAGAGAAGACACCAACAGATGTAGAAACTCCTCGCTGAGCAAACTTACCTTTTCTGAGACTTTTTGCCTAAAAAGAGAAGAAACAGAAAAACTGCATCAGCAACTGTAGGCAATCTCAATTTTTTGAAATAAGAGTAAAATGAGATTCCCGTCTTCAAAACTGTCTTCTGAAGTGTATTATGCATTTGATGGGTGGCTCCCATCTACGTCTCAGGGGTTAAGGTTCCAACTCACACAGGGGTAAGCACTCTGATGGAACAGGCCTGGCGGTGCAGCTGGTCCTCAGGGCTTCGTTCCCCGCTTGGTGCAGCCCGAGTTGCCTGACCATCAGACCCAAGGTACCCGCTTCCTGACCTGCCTGCCCATCCCACCGGCAGATTCTCCCCCAGGACACTGCGCTGCTAAGATTGTAAGAACATGTGTCGTCCCGTCTCACAACATCTTCTCAGCGCATCCTCGGCAGAAAAGTCACTCAGGTTTCAGTGGTAGGAGTTACACACCTTCTCTGAGAAACTGCTGTGTTTTTATCTTACACGCCCAGGGACCAGCACAGCTAGTTATGCTTCTTTCTTTGGTTGCAGGGAGCTCCCAGCCAGACCCGAGACCCTCTTCATCAAGCATCTAGGACCCTGGGACACATGTTTGGTGGTTTAACTTCACCCCTGGTTCCAACCTATTTTTGTACCTAAATTTTAGCCTTCTTTTTCTTTTTAACTAATTTTAACTGTCTCTATTGTAGACATTTGTGTAAATTATCTTACCCTTTTTTTTTCTGAAAAAAAGCAGAGTATAAATAAGTAGATCAATGAATTGGAGAGTTGGGCTCCAGGGGAAAGAAAAGCTTTTTAAGGAGGAAAAAAAAAAAAAGTCACTGGGAAGCAGTGTATTTCAGTGGCTATCAACTGGAGCTCTACTGTTATCCAATCTGGGTACAAGTCTTATTTTGCTACTGGTGGTGTGTCTCTGAATAGTTACTTATATCCTCCCTACACCAGAACTTTTTCATCTGTGAAAGATGGAATGATCTCTTCCTCATTGAGTTGATAAAACAAAATGTATTTAAAATATTTAGTCCAGAGTCTAGAGCTTAGTGTTCAATTACTATTTTAAACCTTTAGAATGTTAGAAATTACTATTTGAAATATATCTTCCCAACTTCAGCCTACTGGTGACATGGACCAAATATATTAATACTTCAGCAGAGAGAATTAAATCTGAATTCATTTCAGATCCTGTTTATCTTCATAATCTTTTTCTTTGGGGACCAATTAAACACACAACAATACGTGAACAAGAATCTGTTCCTACTGAGTTTCTTTTCAAAGAAAAGGGAACTAAGGGGCCATGTATTCAGTTTCGTGCCCTGCAAGTTGGTTCAGGTGGTAAAGTCTTCCAACCGAGGGGAAAAAAATAGAGCCTCGTTAACCTGAAGATGGTGGTTTCAGGGGGCACATCTAGGTGGGGTCCTGCTGACAGGAGATGAGATTTGGCTGAAAACATCATTGCCTCAGTTTCCTCATTTGCCAAACAGGGCCAATGATGACTCATCAGAGAGTGATGATGCTAAGGGAAAAAAGAGTTTCTAGACAAACCCGTGTACAGGGGAGCGTGTTTCTGGAACCTACCCCTCTGCCTGTCTCAGAAGAAAGGGGCTGAAGTCTGGATAGCGAGACAACTTGGGGAGGGGGAAAGGGCAGGGCAAGGGTGAGTTCAGGAGGTCCATCAGAGGACAGGACAGGAGTCCAGACCATGGTCATTAGAGCAGCTGCTATGCTCTAAATATTCACCTATCCCCCTTTTCCAGCTTCCTGAACCCCAAAAGCCTATAACACCCTCAGCGTCCATGAGTGCTGTACATACCCAGCTTTATAGTTCTTGACTTTTATTCTTGTAAATGCATCAGCTCCATTCTGTTAGAAATTTCTAGGGGTGTAGCCTGGGAACCTACCCATCATCTGAAAAATACGCTTCATGCTTCAACTAGCTTGCAACTAGAGGTTTTGGAAGACAAAGGCACTTGAAAGTCAGAGATATCAGAAGAGGTTTCACAAATGAAGACAATTTTTACACATTATGCTCAAGATACCCTGACTTTCCTCCAAAGTTGGTGGTGTTTTTGGGGCTTCTCTTCTCTTTGTTGGTATAACTGTAACTAGCCTAACTGCCCGTTATCTGTTTCCTGTTTGCCCCACACTGATTCCCACAGCAGGGGCATGCAGTTTTCAAGTTATCAGTTTGAAATCTTGTACAGAAATGACTCCAGGGTGAAAAAATTTAAAAACAACCCCACTGCTTTTCTCACCCCTGCTTATCAAACAGCCTTAGCCAACTCACCCCTCACTAAACACACACAAGTTCAATTCCGTTCTCTGGATCTGCTAACATTTATTAATGGATTTGGGAATTTAGGAATCATTATCCTCCTTAGGCAGGTGACTCAGCCCAGAAATCCTAAAAGGCTCTTTAGATTACTCACAGCCCCCAAACCCAGAGGGCAATGTGTAGCGACCTCCTCTGTCCTCTACCCCTGCATTCAGCCATCATCCCCCACAGCAGGAGGACTGAAGTCTCAGTGGAAATGAGAATCAGTAGTGGGAGAAAAGCCTAATTTTCCTTTTGCTTTAGTGCAGTGCTTACATACTTAGTATGGCGCTGTAAGCTGATGGGATGCAATCTTCGCAGAATTTCTAACAGAAGGAGCAGACACTTGAACTGCTCAGTGCTCCCAGGTTGCAGCTCATGAAGTTCTTGTGCATCTGGGGTGCCCCTCTGCACTGTCCTTCTGGTCTGGTTAGAAAACGAATCTAGCTCCCTTATTCTTACATTTGGGGTGAAAGATCAGATCCTAGAGGAAGCCCCGTAAGGACTGGCAGATAATACTCCCACAATTGCAGTGAGGATGAGTGGGTGGGGGGTGCAGAAAGACAGTACAGTGCGGTTGGTACACAGTTGTTCTGAGGTCTTCGATGGCCCTGAACTTGAAGCAGGAATGTATTAAAAGCTGCTTAATGCCCATGACTTTCATAGTCTTGAATGTTTCTGCCAGGTGATTTTGGTGAATGCGGCTGCACGCACCCAGGTCTGTGCAGACTGTGGGCCTGTAACCAGCAGGTGGTCCCCCTTTAGGCTTTGGACACACTCAGGGGAGAGGAGGGTGCCCCCTCTTCTCTGCTGTTCCATCTGCTATTCCAGGCAGCAGAAGCTGGCTTCTCGAGGCAGCCCTCCTCATTCCCGTTTCTCTCCATCCAGAGTGGAAGGGAAGCGGGAGTGTGTGGTGACTTTGGCGAGGGCTGTGCCCCTGGTGAGCACGCACCGGGGAGAAAATGGGGGGACTTCTCCCATGGACAGTGCGGCTCCACATGTCAGGAGCCAGACAGGTATGTGGCTCTTGACGAGGCACCTTGAACACCTTACCGGACATGAGGGTTACTTCCTAGTGGCATTGTGGCGCCGAGATCAGGGGCACACAGGCTCCTGAAGGGCAGACATCATGCTTTTGCTCAGAATTCAGTCTGAGCCAAGAACCATGGGAGCATCTCATTTGTCTGTCACCACCCAGCAAGTTCCCTTGATGACAGGAGGCACTTTTAAAAAAATGCATTTTCATTGGAAGAAAAGCAAAAACCAACCAACATGATTTAATGCAAGTGTGTACGGGGCTGCTGCCCACATGTCCAGGGACTGATGTGAACAGAACATAGAGCGTGGCACCCTGTCTCAGTCGAAGCTATCATACTTAATTTCCTGTGGGTTTCTATATTGTTTTCCTCTTTCAAGTTGTATTATTTTCCCATGAAGGTAAGCTCACATACCTTTTTTTAATCGCCTTGCCAGCCAAATGATAAATGCCAGCCCCGAGAACGCAGTGACCATGACTGCCACTGGGATGAAGAGGGGGTTATAGTGGCCTTCCTTGATCATCGAGAAACTCCTGTCCAGCTCTGAAAGAGAAATCAGCTCATGGTATTGGACTTTCCCCCTCCTTACATCTCCCAGTAAGAACCCATTTGATGGCATCTGATAGATGAAGAAACTGGCACGGGAAGGCCTACGGCAAAGTACTGGGCCAGCTTTTCTAGCCCAATTCCTGTGGAATCTCAATTCCAAGGTTTGTGATGAGTGGAATTCCTGGGAGATGCACCTAAAGACACTGGCAAAAAGCAGTATCATTATATTTAGCTCCCTGGTCCTTGTGTAATGGTTGGGACTCTAAGGCACTGCAGAAAGCTAAAAAGTCTGACCTGGCTGCCTGAAAAAGAAAAGCCAGTGAGCCAGATAACTCACCAATCAGAGGGGACCGCCAGTGCTCTCACTTAGAAGCAGCTGTGCAAACTTAGGCACCTGATGTTTACATGCCAAGGACCCTGTACCAATCTATCTTTCAAATGATGGAGTCCTATCACCCCCTCCACTTCCTTCACAAATAAGTGAAAGGATATATCTATAGATCCTCTTGTCAGCGTGAACTAAGTTCTTTTGGGAGCCTTATTGAAAAAAATACTGATAGGAAAAAAATCCATCTTATTATGTCACCAGTTAAAGAACTTCTTTTTGCATATTGACACAGGGTGTGGCTATGTCCCTTATTCCTCACATGGCTTTGATGAACCCTTTCAAAATGCTGCCATCCCCATGGCCTAACAAGTAATGGGAAGGAGGCGCAAGTTCCCAGAGGGTCCAAACAGAGGGCGTCTAGGGGCTGCATGCGGATACGGAAATGCACCCTAGCCCCGCCTTGAAAGGAAAGGTCCATAAACCTGATACACAGCCCTCCCCTGAAGACCCCTTCCCCACTCCCTGGCCCTGGCCACATGGAGACCAGCTTCTCCAATGGCATCATGGACCCTGTCATTTAAAGATTTTTGCCATTGGTGCAGATGGTCTCAGGGGCAGACATGAGTAGCTATTTCTTCCCATGCTAATTTCACATGCATTTACGGAGCATCTATTGTCAGGCACTGTGTCAGGTGGATGATATGGAGAGATGGGGTGGCATAGTCATTCTCATGCGTAGACAGATTTGGGAGGCATTGGTTTAGTGATAACTGAGAAGGGGCCACTGCTTTGGGAGTTAGGTAGTCATTGGAGACCTTTGTAGCCACATTTGAATGGACTAACAGAGAAGTGAGATTGTGCTGGAATAGAAGGATGCATAAGAAATAAGCCAGTGGAGACATAGGGCTTAGATGTTAGGGGTTAAGATGGGAGGAGTTGCAAATGGGCTGAAAGAAGAAATGGCTGTCACTGAAGGGCAAGCCTAGCCAAGAATCTCATAGTAAATTAATGTGCACACATTTATTTTTAAGCCACATGCATTTAGCAAAATAAAAGGTAGAGCCTCAATATATCCTTCCCCACCATTGGCTCCATCTGTAAAGCCTTCAGTATATTGGGACAAATTTACTCACTTTGACATATGGGACTAGGGCTCGTCCAGATTCCATAGGATCCACAGGTGGTTTCCTGCTCCCCGATCAACTCAGTGCCTTCTGAGCAGTTGAAGGTGCATGTGGAGGTAAAGCCGAATTCGGTCAGCGGGTGACTACAGTCCATCGTCCCCAAATCGGGCGCTCTGAGGGGCTCACACGAAACCACTTCAACGAAAAGGGAAAAACCTGTATTTCTAAGCAGAAGGCCTCCTTAAACCAGAGGATTTTAGCTAGAGTTGCCTGACACAACATCCACAGAAATTTAGACATTTCTAATCTAGAAATTGCCTCTGGTAATGCTTCCAGACTCAATTTTTTGGAGAATGATGGAGAGTGATGAGTCAGAGGTGAACCTAGGAGAGCATGGAAAACCTTTGGGGGTGGGGGGTGGGGGAGAGGGAGCGGGTTGGACCCCCCAGGGGGCTCCCCCAGCCCTCGTCATTCTCTCTCTGCTGCAAGTGCCCTACTCCATGGACTTTGCGTCAAGAGCTCTTCCAGAATATTCTCCATAGTGACTGTAGGAAATCTCCATTCTGTCACCTGTTCTCAAGTCCACCTACGCAATGGGCAAAAACATCCCAGTTCACTGGGGCAAGTCCCTCAACTTCTGTAAAAGTCAGCAAGTTGGTCAGTTTAGTACTAGGATTTCAACAAATGATTTTGACAGTTCTGCGAGTTAAACCACTTAAACTAGTGAGTCAGAAGCACACATGTAGAAAATGTAACCAAAACGTCCCAAGTTCAGGTACCACCAGTTTTCTCCCATATAGGGATCCTCTGCTTGACAGCTAAAATGTGCCCCGTATGTCACATGTAAAAAAGATCCAGCAATTGTGTTTTTTGTTTTGCCCAGCAGTTGTTATTCTCCTGAGAGTTCATGGAGGAGGAAAAGTAAAAGATGATTTCACGAGTAAGCAAATAAAACAATAAAAAGAGATCTGTACCCTCCAAGAAGGAAATTGGTTGGTGTTAAGTTGGACACCACATAAAATAGGTGTGAGTGACAGGCAGAACAACCAAAATTTAGCTGATGTTCATTATGTATGCCATGACAATGAGAACGGGGGAAGAAATCAGTATAACCACACCGAAGGCTGAAAATTTCATGAGCGCTGTGAGATGGCTTCAGAGGCTGCTATTTTTTTGTTTGTGGTTTTTCTTTTTAATTTTAGTAACAGTAACACCTCTGGAAAGCATCACAGCCTAATCTCAGGTTAAGTTATGCTCCAGAAGAGTGTACAGGCTTCTTGGCAAGACTCCACCACAGTTTCTTGCTTTGTACCCCTAGCACCACTATGACAAAGCCTCCAGGGAACGGTTTCTCACCTTGACAGGTTGGTTCTGGAGATGACCAAGCTCCAGATGGTCCACAGGTGGTTTCTTCAGACCCAGTCATGTGTGTTCCCTCAGAACAATTGAAGGTGCACTGTGAGCTGTAGCTGAAGTCTCCCAAAGGGTCAATACAGACCATGGTGCCCAGCGCAGGGGCCTGCAAAGGCTCGCACTGAAACACTGCAATAAGAAAAGAAACGGCAGCTGGTTAGCTCAGGTGGTTAGAGCACAGTGCTCATAACATCAGGGTTGCCGGGTCGATCCCCACATCAGCCACTGAGATGCACCCTCCACAACTGGACTGAAACAAACTACTTGACTTGGAGCTGATGGGTCGTGGAAAACACACTGTTCCCCAGTTTAAAAAAAAAAGAAAAAGTTATTTAAAAAAAGAAGAAGAAAAGAAACAGCATGGGGTTGTGTTAAGAGGACCTGGTCACTGGGTTTGAATCCTAGCTCTGCCACTTGATAACCTTGCCTTTAAGCAAGGTGACTTAACCCCTCCAGGTTCAGTTTCTTCATCTATGAAAGAGGAATATGATCATTGTATTAACTTCCTAGAGTTGTGTGGGAATGAAATGATTTTAATACAAGTCAAGGACTTAGAAGATAGCCTGGCTCATAAGCAGTCTTAATTAAACATTAGCTAGTTTTGTTATCTTTGGCATTATCTGGGGAGAGAGTATTTAAACCTAGATGGGTTTAAGTGGGAACAACTAGCACAGATTGGAAATTACAGTCAAATAGGGGCCGCTGCATATATTAGAGTGTTGGGAGTAGGAGGTTTCAAGAAAGAGTGGGTGTCCATAATTAGTCTTCTTTACAAGAGGAGAAGATAAAAGTTTTAGGAAACATCTTGGCCTCGATTCTGTCTTCACCCTTCCTAGCTCAGCTCTACAACTTTAGTTCTGATTTTGACAACCCTCTCCAGAAACTTCATCTCCCTCTCCAATTGGTGGTATAGTGGATCAAATTAAGACTTGAACATCAGTCCTCGCCTTTTAGGCCTTGCCATGCCATTGGGGCAAATATTGTAACTCTCAGGTCTTACTTCTTATCAAATTTGAGCCATCGCTGTGTTTTTGCTTTTGAAATTTCAATAAAGAATGGATCCAAGGAATTAGAAGTTTTGCATATTCCATATACAGTGCAAGTCCGAATTCAGGTAAATTGCATTGTCTAATTCAACTCATCCTACAAGTAAGTGCCTAATATATTCCAGGCACAGTCTCAGTCTTACAGATACAATGATAAGTAAGATACTCACTGACCTCAAGTGGTTCTCAGTCTACCGGGGAGACAGACAGGTAAAGAGCTGACTTCATCTCATATGGGATAAGTAAGAAAGATAGACATGGAGTCATTGGAATGAAAAATAGGGACACTTAGCCTGTCTTGGAGTCCACAGAAAGCTTCTTGAAAGAAACAGCCCCTGAACTATGTCTTAAAGATGAACAGGTGTGTTATCTGTGTGCACAATGAGAGAAAACCATAAGCAAGACAGTGAGATGCAAAGCATGTCTGGTCAGCATGGAGAACTACACAATTTTGATGTTACTGAAAGGAAAGAGGAGGTAGGGGACTATGGAGCTGAGACTAGGGAGAAAGATAGGAGCAAAGACAAAATGCTGATGTGATGAGTACCTACTGGGTATCGGCGTTACTCTAGGCCTTGAGGAGTTTAGATTTATCCTGTAGGACAAACAATAGGTAGAAATTGAAGGGTGGATGGTCACATATATGTGATGTTTGTTTTATTGTTTTTAAGTGATCAGCCAGCCTGTCATACGAATAATGTATTTGAGGGGAGCTCATTTAAAGCTGTGGAACTCAGCTCAGAAATTACTGCAATGATCTAGGAGGAAATTAATGAGGGTGATGGTAGTAGAGTTGACAAGTAGAAGATTGGAGAAATAGTAAGTTATAAACATGAGTAGTGTGTTACTTTGCATAAATGTAGAGGGAGGGGGCTTCATAGCAGAGTGCCCATATAAGTGGTGATAACACATACAGAGATAAGGAATACAAAAAGGAAAGCTCTGTGGGGACGATTTTACAGGCGTGTGGGCATACCAAAGGATATGCTTTGCATATTTAGAGTTGTTGGAAACAGATTTATCAGTCCAAAGCCAACATACATTTGTGAGTTCATGAAAGTTAGTTTGATCAAAGGGGGCACAGAGAGTCAAAAAAAACAAACAATGGCCAAAAGGTAGATAAGAAATAACAATAGTTAATCCATGGGCTTGGATTAGAGCCCATGGAGAAACCCAAAGACAAATGATCCCAGGTAGAAAGAAAACTAGGAAAGAGTGATAGCCAAGACAAAGAAGATCAAAATGTTCAAAAAGCAGTGAAACGGGCATGCCAGTGATGTAAGAATTAAAAAATAAAGCTTAGGAATGCAGAGAGGGTCAAGTATTGGGTGGGGGTCATGGCTCAGGAACCAAGTGAAGTAAATTTGATCTGTTCCACTTGGTTGTCATTTAAATTTATTTTGGCTTTAATTCTTTATTCTTTACAAATTTTGCTTTTTTTCCCCCCTCCTTATAATTTTCTATGTTGTGTACCAGATACTTCAAACATAGTTTTGAAACTCAGTGAGTATCAGTCAAAGAGTTTGATGTTTCTTTCAGTAGTGAGTTGACTGTGTCAAAGACTCTTTGTCTTTGAATCTGTGTATTCTTTCTTTTCTATTTCCACAACCATGACGCTGAATGATTTCAATAGACTTCTAATGATTCTCTCCATCTTCTCTCTCTTTGCTATCCAGTCCATCTAGGATGATTGCCCTAAAGGCAAGTGCAACGATATTAAGTCACCTCCCCTTGTGAAGCAAAGACCAAATTATGTCACTGGGCAATTTCCGGTCTCCACAAGTTTATTCCAGCTTACCTTGCTTTCCATAAACCTAAGTTATGAGCCTATAACTAATATCCACTAGTTAAGTGTACATCTATAATAGATTGTAGGGCAGAATCCAGAATAGATTTGCCTTTATATTCCCTAAAATACCCAGCCCAACTAAATGTGTTGGATTTATTATTATAGATGTCTGATCTATATGTACAGTGTATCATTATGTGAACTTTTCTTTTTGGCTTTGCCCTGTTATGACTTTGAGGATTATATACACAAGTAAGATTACCTTCTGGGTAACTCACCTCTTAACAATGCATGTTTCAGTTTTTCTCAGACTTTAGAGTGCTCACAAGAGGATGGGTTGCATCAGAGCAGGAATCTACCCTGCCTCATTCATTGTCTTAATCCTCCCAGCTGTGTCCTTTGTGGCCCTCAGAAAGACGTGCTGAGAAGTGAATTGAAACTTCATCCTGACTTATGAAACCTTTACGGAAAGGTACCATTGTGCAAGCCGAGCCTTCTGATCAAAACTTCTCTTTTCTCAGAATGGCTAGGATCACTTAGTCCTGATGACCTTCCAAAAGCTGCAATAACCCCTCTAATTTGACACAGGGAGAAACGAAGAGAAGAAAGGGGCTTACCGAACTGGCACTGGGGCCCGTAGTACCCTACATCACAGCTGCAGGTGTAATTATTGATGGTTTCCACGCATTCTCCATGGTCACTGCATGACAGGGGCTGACAAGAAGCTTCAAGGGGACCAGAAATCAATCGTGTTAATGTGATGACTTTTTAGTACTCATAGTCATTTCTTTAGACATAGGTCACTTTTTTGGCCAAGGCTATTTTTATAAACAGGAAAGCAATATGTGTCCATTCATAGCATTTTTGCATAAAAACCATATGCTAAAATTTTTATTT
This sequence comes from Aselliscus stoliczkanus, assembly GCA_033961575.1. Lineage (NCBI taxonomy): Eukaryota > Metazoa > Chordata > Mammalia > Chiroptera > Hipposideridae > Aselliscus > Aselliscus stoliczkanus. The sequence goes on from CM066739.1 coordinate 58,902,272, forward strand.
ACATCAGATACTGGCCATATAGCCATAGACATTTGTTTTTAGAATGAATTTACCATTGCTAACACTGTATAACATTTTGGGGAAACTTGGTGACATATCTTGAAACTCTTGAAATTACTTTGGTTTTAATGTAAGAAGCAGTTTAAATGATGACCCGGCCCCAATCATTTCTGCAGTATGCTTGCTATTCTCCTTCTTTATAGAAAGAACTCTAGAAAGATTAAAAAGTCCAACTTTGCTATATTAATAAGGAGTCCAATTTACAAAGAGACCAAATTGACTATGTTTCACTGTTAAAAATCCCAACCATTTTGCAACTATTGTCATAGCCTTTACAGAAATTTTCAAACAGCACAGGTAATGAAACACTGCAAGTTTTCATTATCTAGAATTCTCTGGCTAGGCCAAGTCGGAACCGCGACCCCACGCTCTCCACTTTACAGTGAGGAGCGGAGGTGATGCGAGCCTGAGCTCTTGGAGGGGCCCATCTCTCTGCTCCCCCTTCTCTGCCTTTTGTCACGGACATTGATTGCCTACTCTTTCTCCTTACTTTGCACAGATACTTATCATCTTGAGATAAACGGATTCTGGAGTATAGTTTTTAGGTGTTGGGACCAGCCTCACACAGCAAAAATACTCTGAAGTGACATGATTCCAGCTTACCTAGGGGACTGGACTTCTCTAAATTGTGTTACCATGGCTCTTGCCCCCCAGCATTCCCACAGGGTTGGCCCATCACTCTCCCTCTGGCCTTTCCTGAGCTGCATGGCAGCCTGGTGCCTCCCTACCTGTGTAGCACAGGGCTGCCTTCAGTTTGTGGCAGGCGTCATCATTCCATTTCCCTGCGTCTTTGGCCCGCTTGATGTAGATCTCCACACAGTCCTCTTTCGTCTTCTTGTTGTTGGGCTCCCCGTCTCCCCAGTTCTCCGCTTCCTCAGTGAGAGACTTGCTGGTTCCCACCCACGTCCATACCCCTTGTACCTTCCGGATTCCTATCCAGTAGTAAGAATGAATGAAGGGAAGAGTCTTGTTCAGGTACTCAATTTCCCCCTTGTTTTGTATGGCAACTAAATCCGTGTAGTTTTGTTGGCAGAACCTTCTGGCGTCTGCCCATTTCATGAGTTTCTCGGAGTAATGGTAAGTCCAGCCGTCGGTTCCATGGTATGCAGAGAAATCTGAAAGACATCAGTGTGCATGGTACAGACTCACTGTTACAGCTGTAAAACAGCCTGGAACTAATCTAGGCTGAGTCTGCTGCTTAGAGATGAGGAAACCAAGACCTCGGGAGTATAAATTAACTCCTTGGGACCACAGAATTAGTCATGTGCAAATTTGAATTAGCCACTAGATCTTCTAGTCCTAATCACTTTTCACCATAATAAAGAACACTTTTGCACACAGCTCGATTTTAGACACATTTGGTGGCTTTCTAGAGACAAATTTGGCAGCTTTATTTTCGTGAAATAATTCTTTCAAGTGAAATTTAACCAACATATTTTAGAAATTCACATTCCTTTTATCTTAGTGGCTGTCAATCATTTAAAGTGAATTTAAGTTTAATATCATAATATCATATATCTCTGATTTACTGTCCACTTTTGATCCCAGGATTCTTTCCTGATGGCCAACATTTAAGTTTCTAAGAGAGAAGTAAAATAAGGACAGGAATATTGACATATTGTTAAGTAATCACCTTCATATCAAAAAGCTAGTATTTTGCCATAGAAAGAACTGCCCTTGGGAAAGCCTCAGTACACAACCCAATCCTTAGATATCTAACTGCATAATAATAATAATAATAATAATAATAATAATAGTAATAATAATAACCTACAAAACCGAATGATATAGGACTATGAAATTTTATTTAGGTCGTGATCTGTACACAAAGATACTCAATTGATGATATTGGTGCTTCAAATATGAGGGCTTTGAAGAAACGAAAACAAGCACATAATTACACAATGACCCCATAATAATACATGCCATTCTGAGCATATGGTCTATGTGAGACACCATTATACAGTAAGGTCAAAGTTATTGAGTTTTCATTGTGTAGGGCAAATACCATGGAGAAATACCAAAGAAAACGGATCCAATGTGTACAGTCTCCTAAGGATTCTAAACAAGGACTAACGGATGCAAAGAAAACATAATAATCTTGATCAAACTAAACATATCCAAAATGAACCAAGAGCTGTGAAATGGATATGATTTATCAGTAAAGAGTGCTATAAAATAAGCCCTTGGAGCAGAGTTTTGAGGGAACATGCGAACCAGAATGTTCTAAGAGGGAAGAAACTGTATTCTCAGTGCCCGGAACCGTGTTGGACACCTTGTGGGGACTTGGAAAACACTTGGTGAATGAAAAGAGCGCTGGGGTCTCAGGTGGCCTGAGGCAGATGCGGTATATAAGGAGGGCGTGAAGGGCCCAGGAAAGCCCGTTAGCGTGGCCAGAGCTGAAAATCCAAGCGAGGGGGCAAGAAGACACTAGCTTACTCAGGAATGGAAAAGCAAGTTCAAAACTGTTGCTGAACAGTCTTTAAGCTTCAGGCATAAAACTTGTCACATCGGTGGGAGGGGGATGGGGACACATGTGTAGGGCCTGGGACCCGGCAGAGCTCCCAGCTGAACGGTGGCAACGATGTGCACTCAGTCCTCCGGCAGTACTAGGAAGCCCAGCGCTGAGTACTTGGTGTGGGTTGTAAGTTCCCTATTCAGTATTGCCCAATTGACCTTATGGCTCCATAACTAAGATTGTTGTGGGTTTTTCAGCATTTGGACTGGAAGGGTGTGGCAGGCTTCAGAAGTTTCATGGGGAAGTACTAAAGGTGAGAGGAAGAAAAGAAATTTTCATAGAAAGGCTAGAACGAATGGCTACCTACCTAATCATTTTCCCTGTGACTACGTATACCTACCTAGTGGATACAGGAAAAAGGAACAAGTGGAAAAAAAAAAAGTGTAGCAATTGGCAAACGGCAGAGCTTACCGCAACAGAGCACTGCCCATACCCACAACCTGAAGACCTTCTGAGCACTCTGGCGTTTCCATGAAAGTATCTGCAAATAAAATACAAAATTATACTTGGATCTATACTCTTCAATGATACATCCACAGCACCTTAAGGAGATGCCCACAACTTTCTTAAGGTTCAGAACAAAACGCACATACTCAGTAACCTTAGCCAAGGTCATAGACTTCCCAGACATGGATGAAAGAGCAACGTTAAATTTGCCTCAAAACTGACACTGTTTTTTCTTTTTCATGTCTTAGCCTCAAGTTGCTGATTGTTACTGCTCTGATTTTTTTTTTCTCGACATTTCAGTCATTTTTTTGTACCTACCTTTCTGCTGAGCTGTTAGAGGAAACGATTTGATACTTTGTATGTATTATTTTAAAGTGCTCATTGTGGCTAATGAATGACTGGTGTCTATCTAAATTTAATGTTAAAATCTCACACTCGATTATGACGGATCAATGCTTCCAATTCCTAAAAGAATTAGGTAGCCAAACAGACACCAGTAAAGAAAAGCAGTTCATTTTCTTTTCAACTAAATACACTTTGAGCAACTCAGATGACAAGACCACAGATTGTCTGCACACCTTAAGCCCGTATTGTCTGAAGTGCATCGCTTCTTGGGTAGCTGCCGGATTTTGTTGCAAAAGTGCTAATTCCACCAAGCTAATCATTCAAGAAGTTTGCCAGACACAAGCAAGAAGTCAGCACATCTGAAAGGAGAGATTCTAGGAACACTGAGCAATTTTACTTCTTAGCTTTTTGAAAACCCAAAATGAAATGTGCTGCTTCTTGTCCCTTGCCCCCTGCGTCTGCAGTCCCCAGAAGAGGTTCAGCCTCTCAGGCTGCAAGCTCACCATGGCTTTGCTCATTCTCCGCCTCTCTCTGGGCTGCAGGGGTCCCCTTGTAGTCCTGGCCCCAGGCGAGGTGTGCTGAGTGTCACAGGAAGGCTTGCTTTTTTCATTTCTCAACCCCACTCTCACATCCTCCCCTCTCCTCCCACTTCCCCCGTGGCTTCTGGCTCTTTCTTTACCTCTTTCCTAGTCTGCCCTCTGTCACCGCCCCGAGGACAAGAGCTACTGGCCCAGGGTATTGTTAGAGTCTACCTTTCCAACTTCTCCTTCACTCTGCCCTTCCTTCTTCCATTCTCCAGTCCTTTCTCCCTTCCTTCCTTCCTTCCTTCCTTCCTTCCTTCCTTCCTTCCTTCCTTCCTTCCTTCCTTCCCCCCTCTCCCTCCTTCCCTGCCTCCCTCCCTCCCTCCCTCCCTCCCTCCTTCCCTGTCTCCCTCCTTCCCCCCTCTCCCTCCCTCCCCCCCTCCCTCCTTCCCGCCCCGTCTCCCTCCGCCCCCCCTCTCCCGCCCGCCCTCCCTCCCTCCGTCCCTCCCTCCCTCTTCCCTCCCCCTCTCCCTCCCTCCCCCTCCCCCTCTCCCTCCCTCCCCTCTCCCTCCCTCCCTCCCTCCCTCCCTCCTTCCCTCCCTCCCTCCCTCCTTCCCTCCCTCCCTCCCTCCCTCCCTCCCTCCTTCCCTCCCTCCCTCCCTGCCTCCCTCCCTCCTTCCCTCCCTCCCTCCCTCCCCTCTCCCTCCCTCCCTCCCTCCTCCCCTCTCCCTCCCTCCCTCCCCTCTCTCCCTCCCTCCGTCCCTCCCTCTCCCTCCCTCCCTCCTCCTTCCCTCCCTCCTTCCCTCCCTCCTTCCCTCCCTCCCCTCTCTCCCTCCCTCCCTCCTTCCTTCCCTTCCTCCCTCTTCCCTCCTCTCTCTCCCTCCCTCCCTCCCCCTCCCCTCTCCCTCCCTCCCCTCTCCCTCCCTCCCTCCCTCCCTCTCTCCCTCCCTCCCTCCCTCCCTCCTTCCCTCCCTCCCTCCTTCCCTCCCTCCCCCCCTCTCCCTCCCTCCCTCCCTCCCCCTCTCCCTCCCTCCCTCCCTCCCTCCCTCTCCCTCCTTCCCTCCCTCCCCCTCTCCCTCCCTTCCTCCCTCCCTCTCTCTCCCTCCCTCCCCTCCCTCCCCCTCTCCCTCCCTCCTCCCCCTCTCCCTCCTTCCCTCCCTCCCTCCCTCTTCCCCTTCTCCCTCCCCCTCTCCCTCCCTCCCTCCCCTCTCCCTCCCTCCCTCCCTCCCTCCTCCCTCCCTCCCTCCCTCCCTCCCTCCCTCCCTCTCCCTCCCTCCCTCCTTCCCTCCCTCCCTCCTTCCCTCCCTATCTCCCTCCCTCCCCCTCTCCCTCCCCTCCCTCCCTCCCTCCCTCTCCCTCCCTCCCCTCCCTCCCTCCCTCCCTCCCTCCCCTCTCCCTCCCTCCCTCCCCCTCTCCCTCCCTCCCTCCCTGCCTCCCTCCCCCTCTCCCTCCCCCTCTACACATCTCAGAGTTGCAAACACCACGCAACCAAAACAGTGCTTGGGACGCTGCAGTGGCGCTAACGGCCGGGTCCTGTGGGTTCCCTCCTCGCGGTCCTTGCCCGCCCCCTAGTGGACGGCCGTGGGAATGGCAGCTCCTCGCCCGAAGCCCGGAGAGAATGGGCAGCTCTAACTTTTGCCCTGAGCGGTTCGAGGGCTTACCACACCCTTTGTACGTCTTGAGTGGAAACTGGAAAGGAGTTCGATGGCCTAGGAAATGAGGGCCCTGCTGGGGAAGAGCCGCTGACCATCAGATTTGCATTTAAAACCAGATCCCGGCGATAGCTATGGAGTTAATGCTCCCTACTTGCTACCTTCTTTTATCAAAGGTTAAATGCTGCCGCGCCCCAGTGGCTGCTATGAATCTCCCCAGGGAAAAGCCTCAGACAGGCTGGGGGTGGGCCCGGGGTCGGTCCGCTCTGCGGCCCGTGTCCTTGCTGCAGCTGGGCCCCTGGGAGGAGCTGGAGAACACGTGGAAAGCGGCCCAGACCTGGGGCCAAGGGGCCCCGAAGTGCCAGTGCTGTCCTATGCCCAGAGAGATGTCCAGACTGTGTTTCTGAGTCCTCTCCTTCAAGCCTCTCTTGACCCCCATCCTCTCGGGCTGCCCCCCCCTCCCCGAGGCTGCTCTCACCCGGGTCCTCCAGGTCACCCAAACCAGCAGCCGGTCCCCTCCCCCTCCCCTCTGGCCACCCAGCTCCTGGTTCCCTCCCGACTTCGCTCCCTAGGCCTGGTCTGTGTCCCCTGCTGATTCTACCTCATCCCCACAACCAGCAAACCCTCCAGTGCTCACTGCTTTTCTCTTCTTATTTACCCTCAGGGGCTTGACCCAGCCCAGACTCTTAACCTTGAACCCCATCTAAATGCTGGTGACTGCTGAGTCTCCATTTCCACCCAGGACCACTCCTCTGGCCTGGGAATGCACTCAGCCAGATGCTGGCCTGTTATCTCCACTTACTTATTTAATGTGCCTCTCAGTTTCTACATGTATCCACGTGAACTTCTGCATTTATCCTCCTAACCTGGTGAGCTCTTCCCCATCCTAATGATTTATAACCCCCTCCCTCGAATTACTTAAGCCAAAACTTTACAATAAGTATGGCTTCCACCTCAACATTTTAGCATTCCCCTCCCAAGATTCTAAGCCAAGAGAATGAAAATATTTTTCTATTCTTTGTGCATATATATAGTGCTGCTGCTGGTTTATAAAATCATTTTACTTCACAAGGCATGTGTAGCACTAAGACAGGAAAAATAAAAAGAAAGAAAAGAATAAAATAAAAGCCCAGTACAGTTTTGGCTATAACCAAGGAGATTTTTTTCTTCTTCTGATCTGCTCATGGCGCCAACTCCTATCAATAGTTCTAATAACTGCGTTTTATTCCCAACGACAGTCCTGGAACAGGCCCTTGTCACCTGGGTAAATGACAAAGTTCCCGTAAACTCACTCGTCTCCAGGTTCTCGGTCTACCGTTGGGAAACTGTGGTTCCACGTCACTGACACTGCCCACAAGCCACCCAACACCTGGTCATCATTTCACACCACGCCCCTTCACGCAGGGCGGTCCATCCACAGCGGAGACCCGCCCCTGCCCACTTCACTGCCTTTGAACACCTGGCTTCTTTCAACTGGCATTGCTCTTGGACTAGGCCACCTCTGCAGTGCTCTTACAGCCCATGTTTTTCTTCCTTCCTTTAATTATAACTATGTAATTATTTGTGCAATTGCTAGATTCGAAGTTCCTTGAGGGTAGGGACAAAATGCCTTGTTCACTGATATATTTCTAGAGTGTAGCATAATCTTGACACATAGTATATACTCAACAAACATGCGTTTAAAGAATAAACAAATAAGTGGATGAACGAATACAGATGTGGGGTTCTCGTAAAGAGCAGGGCCACTCTTCCCGAATGGAATGAGCTTGCTCAGGAGCCATGGTTTAAAATCCCGCTATGGAGACAAGACACGTTTGGCAACAGTGCCGGGGAGAATGGAAATAAGAAAGGAGAGGCTGATGGTTAGAAACAAAGGAACTGGGGGGTTCAGTGAGGTAGGATTAAGAAGTTTTGCGATGAGATACTTGAGCAATAAGCCTGTAAGAGTAGGAGACTGTGATTAAAGAGCAGGATGCTTGACTGTGATGTTAGAGTTGATGCAGCCTTGGTCATTTCAAGGTAAAGGCTATGGCCAGGGGAGAAGGTAGCTGGAGCTGAGTGGAGGAGAGTCCTGCTGGAGCACGGGATGGGCTGTGATCCTGAATGGTGACCTCACATAGGATTTCAGGACCTGATTAAAGGCAGAGGGAGACCAGGAGATTGTGCCAAGGTCATCAGTACAGGAGGGGCCGGTAGGTCTCTGCGATGAGGACAGTGAGAAGACATCTTAGGGTCATGAGTTCCAAAGGTTATTTTATTTATCTTTTTCACTTGTGAAGAGGCTAGAAGAACAAAGATCAGTAAGAGGAATGCCTCATAAAGGAAGACACCACTCTGCCTTCCAAGCCTGAGGTGTGGGGTATAAGAGAGATCTGCCGGAGGGGAGTGATATTCCCAGGCCAGTCTGCTGTTAAAGCCAGGAGGTAGAAGCAAGTTTTGGAGAGGACCTGGAAGATAGTGGGGAAGGGGGTGGGGGTGGGAGGGTGCTGATTGTGGAGCAAGAATTCCAGAGGATGGCAAGGAAGCATTTGGGAAGGAAAGCAAGGTTGGGTCAGGAGACAGCAATTTGGGTGACCTGCCTAAGAGATGAAAGGCGATCAGAGGGGTTACACTCCAGTTGTAAGGAAAAGAGGTAGCCATGATGAAGTTGGCTTTGATAGGGCTGTGGAGATGGATGGACACGTAGGCCAAACTCTGGCATGGATAAATTTTTGTTTTCTTCCATAAAAGCTCTCTTCTAATCTGCTAATGCCAAGAATTTTTCCATTTCTCATTTGTGTACTTACCACTTACCCATCTCCATCTGACTTGGGCACCGGTATTTCCTCTGAATAAATTCAGAGTATTCTCTCATTTGTGACCTGGGAAAGCCAATAGTCATATTCTCTCTGCATTGTGAGCTAATTTCTCAAGATATGTGCCTGTTTCAGTCCTACATGAAAACATACCTCATTAGCAGAATCTAACCTTGGTTTTCCTTTTTTTAAAAAAAGTTTTCTGTTAAGTAATACTTTTGAGCTAAGATGAAGTATAAAATCAAAGTGAAACCGACTATAGCTGACGACAGTGCCATAGCCACATTTTTTTTTTTTGAGCCTGAGTAACCAAGCCAAAAATGAAACCATGCTTTCTTAGAAATATCAGGTATTTTGGTTCTTTGATAAACAGTGAGATTCTTGAGGTTTTTAGCTTGATACACACCAGACCTTGTGGATTGACACTGTTCCAGGAGAGAGAAGGCGTATTTTTTAGGTGGCAAAAAAACCTACACTGGCTCTAACCCTGGAGAAAAACTGAGTCTGGAGAGTAAATGAAGGGAGGTTGGTTAACTTGGCCACCCAGAACTGAGACGGGCGAGAGGCAAGACTCCGGGAGAAGGAGAAGGACTTTATTTCACTGATGGTGATGATTGATTTTAGAGTGTTGATGTTTTTTAGACAGCCATTCAGTATTGATGCAGGGGCCTGTATGTACATGTATAACACTTTACACCAATTAGTATGGGGATACTCAAAAAGAGACAATCACAAATATTAGACAGAATGTAGAGAAACTGGGACCCCCACACATTGCTGCTGGGGTTGTAAAATAGTGGGGCCTTTCTGGAAGACAATTTGGCTGTTCCTCAGAAAATGACACATGGAGTTACCAGGTGACCCAGCAATTGCACTTCTGGTATGAAAACACACGTCTACACAAAAGCGTGTGCGTGGATGTTCACAGCAGCGTTCCTCACCATAGCCCAAATGCAGAAATAACCCAAATGCCCACCAGTTGATAAATGGGAAAAGAAAGTGTGGCCTATTCATATCGTAGAGTATTATACAGACGTAAACAGAAATGAAGTACCGATACAGGCTACAAAATGAATTAACCTTGAACACATTTTTCTAAGGGAAAGAAGCCAGACTCAAAGGCCACATATTGTATGATTCCATTTATATGAAATGTCCAGGACAGGCAAATCCATAGAGACAGAAAATAGATTTGTGGTTACCAGGGGCTTTTAGATGGAGAGCAACTGCTAATGGGTATTGGGTTGCTTTTTTTTTTTTGCGGGGGGTGGTTCCTTTTTTTTGTGGTGACAGATATGCTCTGGAGTTAAATGGTGGTGATAGTTGCAGGACCTTGTAGATATACTGAAAACTATTGGATTGTACACTTAAAAAGGGAGAATTTTATGGTATCAGAGTTTTATCTAAATAAGACAGGATTTTTATTTTTATTTTATTTTATTTTATTTTATTTTATTTGAGGGCAGTGTCACTGGCTGTCATACGTGGGACCCGAACTGGGGCCGCTGGCCTCCCAAAGAAATTCCCTAAAGGAAATGCTTTTATTTATTTATTTTAAGACAGGATTTTTATAGAAAGAGCCCATGCGCAGAGCTAAATATAAACATGTTTTTTTATCACACTTTATAGTGCCATGTCAAATACAATTAGTATGATATACACTTAAATAAATACATACTTTAAAAATGTAAAATATTTTAAATCATAATTTAAAATACTTTATAAAACCGAAACCCAGACCACATTTATATTTCACACAGCTCTTTCCAATGCAACCCACATAAATATTTACAACATTGGAACAGTTTCAGATAAAATGATAATTCATTCCACATGTAGCCTGATCACCAAAGGTGGAGTTGTCTCTCTCCCTCATTTCCCAGCATCCTTTGCCCCTTAAAAACCTCCTTGGTTCTGATCCTCGTCATCTCTCCCTGTTTGCTTTTGGCTCTGCCTTGGTCACTCTGCAGCCAGCATTCTTCCTTAGCACGTCTGAACACATGCTAAGTTGATGGAAGTTGGGGAGAGTTTTGATTGTCACACGCTGTGAGGTTGGAGAAACTTTGCAATTACTGAGTGGGGGTTTCTCATTGCCAGGGATCAAACAAAGACTGGATTCCTTAGGAATTTTAAACTCCCTTATAAATCATATAAATAGTTGCTCATTCAGGCTTTACTCTCTTCAAGAACAGCCCAACAAACGATAAAACAATTAGGAAGTCATGATCACTTTGTAAAATCTACTGGGTGAATTCCTTATGTGGTGAGTGCCTAGCATGGATGTAAAATCTTATGTACTATACAAGAATTAGACGTGGACACATCACATCTGACAAACATCCTTTCAGGAATGCAGAGCACGTCTCTGTGTCTACATTGTTCTATTCAATGAAGACATTCACAGAATTGCACCTCCAGTCATTTGCTTTTATGCTTTTATCAGATCAGAACATTTGGCCTCATGGAAACCATATTTCTGGGAAAATACCTGACAGGACCCAAGTGTAGGCCATTTAGCTTTTACTTTCTTGATACTACTCATGTTTTTTTAAGTAACTGTCATGAAACATTCAGAACTGTACACTGCTTAATATCCATTGCAAGGGGAGTAGTTGCTCTTTTCTAGAAATACATTCACTCATTACAGATGTAATGTTAGAATTGGTTAATAAACAAAGAGTTGGTGATTTAGGATAAGTAATTATTACCTGATCATAGTCCTTCCATTTACAAATTTTCAAGTCCCTATAACACTTGAACTGAATTAAGAGTAATGGAATACATACTCAATGCAAGTAAAAAAAACACACCATCTCTAAGAACACTTTAAAAAGATTGAGTCCCACAGGGATAAACATGACTAAGACTGTGCTTAGTAATCTTTACATAGAATATTCAGAAGGATTTGCACCATTCACGCCCTTTCCCATGCAGTCACCCCAGGGGCGGTAAAAATTTGTCATTTTTTTTCCAAATCAATAATAGAATATCTTTGGCCAATTTGTTTCCTCTAAACTCTTGACAATTATTATTCAACCCCATGACAACTACATCATAATCAGCAGTTGAAACACCATGGGAGGAAAAGAAAGAAACAATATCACAGGGCCGGCCGAGTAGCGTGGTGGTTAAGCTCTGGCTTGGGAAGCCAGTGGCTCCGGTTCAGGTCCCACATATGAGGGCCAGTGGCACTGCCCTCAAAAAAAAAAAAAAAAAAAGAAAGAAACAATATCACAAAGTACTGTGTTTCTCTACCAAGATTTCCCAACAAGCAAGGGAGAGCTGGAGAAGGAATTCTGAGATTCCAGAGCCTTGGTCTGGTCACTTTTTCTGGGAAGAGAATGTGCTTTCCCTCCAGGAGCCATGGAGTCTTCTGGGTGGCAAGCTGGCCTCGCCCCCTGGATTTTGGTCCTTTGAAGTTCTTGTGGGCACCGAGGTCCCAGCAGTAAAAGTACAAAAGGGAAGCAGGACCTGAGCCCGAGGTGAGCTCTCTGTCTCTGCCATCTTCAGGGTGTTTCTCTAACTCCCTCATTTACTTGTGTCCCTGCAAATACAAGAGTGCATGCCATCAGGACACTCAAAATTCTGTATACTAATAGCGACAAGAAAATCCATCTCGTGTTCACTCTGTGCAGTCTGACTGGGGGAGTCCAAATATGAGGGCCCAAATCCTATCCAGTTTGGGCAGTGAAACTAATCCTGTTGTATGACACTGTCGTAGTGGATTTGTGTCCTTACACATTTGTCAAAACCCATAGAACATATAAAACCAAGAGTGAACCCTCATGTCAACTGTAGGCTTTAGTTAACAATAACGTATCAATGTTGACCTGTCAGTGGTAACAAAATACCATAGGAATGCAAGATGTTAATAATTAGAGGAAATGGAGGGTGGGGTAAGGGCTGATGTTAGAAGTCTGTACTTCTGCTCGCTTTTTCTGTAAACCTAACTCTGCACGTACAAAAAAGTATTCCTTAGAAAAAAGTCGGTTTGGAGGGAGCTTGATTGATCCTGCCAAATTCTCAGAAAGCAGAGCAGAGAAGTTAAGGCCAGGGATCCTAGAACCAGACTAAGTAGGTCTGAATCCTGGTTACACCACTTACTAGCTTTGAGATTTTAAGCAAGTTACCTAACTTCTCTGTGCCTCATTTTCTTCATCTGTATGATAATAGATAGGGACAGGGGTGGTAGATGAGGATAAAAGGGATAAAATCTATGGTGATGGAGAGAACTGACTGTGGGTGGTGAACACACAATGTGATATATAGGTGATGTACTACAGAATTGTATACCTGAAACCTATGTAACTTTACTAACCATTGTCACCCCAATTAAATAAATAAATAAGTGTAGGCATAGCCCTATCTCATAGAATTCCTGGCTTAGAACAGTTCCTAAAACATAGTAAGTGCCATAAAAGGGTTAGCTATCATCATCGTTATTATTAACTTTCTTAAATGAAATGACTCCATAAAGGCCAGATCCTTGCTCCGTTCTATAAAATACCATGAAGGTGGTGATTTCCCTCCCCTGTTCCCCCATCAGAAACTGTTAGATTTGGAGGACTCAAGGAGCAACAGAACATGTAAAGACGATACTCAAAACCCTATGTGATTTTCAAGTCTTACCTGACTCCTTTGGACTTAAAGGCATTTGGTAGGATCCATTGGAGTGAAGGCTTTGGCAGCTGCTGTGGAATAGGAGAACACTGAGTGAGCCCTGTTTTCCCACACGAAAAGAGAAAAAAAATGTGTCGAGTATTCAATGGCATGCTGTGTACAAGAATGCAACTTACCTGGCAGGAGTGAATTTCTTTGCTGCAAGAAAAAGAAAACTGTTAATTTGGACTAGATGACTTTTAAGGACATATCAAACCCAGAAACTATGTGACTATTCATCATCAGGAGTTGCACACTCAACACCTCTAGGACCCCTGTGATCCTGAGAGCAAACGCAGTTTGGGGGCACCTGAGGTGAAAGGCAGAGTGGACCCTTGTCCGAGGGACCCCCAAGCTCCAAACACGAGCAGAGAGCTACCAGCTCAGCTTGCTGGGTCCATCTGCCCATTTGTCATGACAAGTCCCAGCTCTGCATTTTGTGGGAAATTTCCTATGTTGTAAACATCAGAACTTAATTCCAAAAAATATTAAATGCTCAGTAGGCCAAACAAACCAGGAATGTGGCTTGATGCCTTTGCATATTCCCTAGGAGAACTCCCCAATTTAAGCCTGTATTCCGAATACATTGTTTGGAAACATGATATCCATTTCCCTGGGAGCACTAACCCTGCAGCCTTGTGACACAAGTTCAAGGGCACAATAGAATGCAGGGTGAATTGCGTTTTCCTGAGACTGCACAATGTTAGCTCAACTAATACTTATAGTTCCTAAAACTCTTCCACTTAGAGTTTTGCTTATTATAAACCTCTTCCCTAAGGCCTCTTACTTATACTGAAGTTTATTATTCATCTAGTAACTAGATTCTAATTACAGTTTAAATCTGCAAGTGAGACCGTGAGACCATGACTCATCAATGCGAACAAATATGTATTTTTCAAAACCATGTTTGGAGTGCATTCCTACACAGTCTCACCTTTCCTCCGAAGACGTTTCAGAAGCCAGAAAAGAAATGAAGTCAGTGTCAGAAGGGACGTTCCAGCCGCAGACAGTACAACTGGCAAAGAGACGCCCGTCTTGGTGGGGGCTAAGGAGACAAGGGGAAGACCTGTCACGAGAAGGGAACGTCTTTCTGTTCTGTTCCCCTGCCTTTTCCTTTGCACATTGATTACCATGTTCAACACATGAGGAAGAGACGTGGTCTTACAGACCATGATCTGCCCCAGCCGCCTTTGCAAGCTTACCTCCCACCACCACACTAGGCAGAGCTAGCGCGCCAAGCTCTCTCAAGGCGCCCTATACCTCGATTAATACTGTGCGTGTTCTCTCTCTCTCTCTCTCTCTCTCTCTCTCTCTCTCTCTCTCTCTCTCATTTTCCTTTCCCCCTTCCCCCCCGCAGCTCTCCTTTTTCTGATTGTTGGAACCCTACCCGTTCTATCACCATGTCACCACTTCTGTTTCTCTATATCCCCATAAAATTAAGTATGTTCTTGTTAACCTGGGCACCCCTCCAACCTGGTTTGGATGTAGTCGGTAGCCCACTATTTTAGCCAGATAGCCCCCCTTTCTTTCTAGCGCCCTGGACAACCAGCTCCAGTCAGTGTGTCACCTTCACAGGCAGGCGGCATCCCTGACCAGTGTCCTGTGGCGTCGCACGTCAGAGCGGCAGAGCCATTGAGCGTCCAGCCGTCAGGACACACAAACGTGCACACGGCGCCGAACACAGGCTCCCCGCTGCAGGTCGTGTTCATCTTCCCGGGAACGGCCAGGTTTGAACATCGTACCACTGCAAATGGGAGGCACACGGGCGGAGGTTAAGAAAAATCTACCGGAAAGCTCCTAAAACTGGCTGTAAGGTCAGCGATAAATGGAATATATAAGCACTCCTTTGTTTTCAGCATGTAGGAAATTAGGATCAAGCTTCTGGGGGCCATCTAGGTTCAGAAAATTCCGAGGTACTTGACCTAGCCTCCTGAATTCAGCCTCACCTCGGCAGGAGGGGACCTCGTGTGTCCACTGTCCCTGAGACGTGCACTCAAGTTGAGCTGACCCATGGAGTTCGAAGCCTTCCTCACAGCTGAAGGCACAGGAGGACTTGTAGGAAAATTTCCCAGCAGAGGCATGGGTGCACCTCACCAGGCCACCCGGGGGCTGGCGGACAGCGTCACATGTCACAGCTGGAGGACACAAGCGAGCACAGGAGTTTGTATTTGGCAGCAATGGGTTTCTCCAAACATCCAAGTCCCGGGCTCTTCAATAGCTTTTATCTTAAAATAAAAACGTACCTTCACATGTGGGCTTCTTGCTGTCCCACTCCCCCATGGGGCCACACTGGAGCTTTGCAGGTCCCTTCAACACAAATCCCTGCTCACAGGAGAACTCACAGCTGGACCCGCTTTGGAAACTTCCAGAAGTGCTGGGAAGACAATTCATGTGGCCTCTCTCTGGCCTGGGCAAGGCTTGGCACTGGAAGGCTGAGACACCAAAACGGAGGTCAGAGAATAGTGCAGTGCAATGGCAGAGTGTGTGTGGCATTTGATTGAGTGACCCCAGTTCATTTGGGACAAAGCAGCGCGAGGAGAACACAAGACGCTCCGTGCCTCCCTGGACAGCTGGGAAGATGGCTGTGTTGTTTCCTTTGAATTCCAGTCCCTTCCTTGACAATGACACTAACTAAAGGACAACCATCAGGAGGGCCAGTGGCGTCTGAGTTCTGTTCTGATGTGCGAAAGACGTTAGGGTCAAGAGAAACATTTTATGTAGTCAGAGAGCAACTTGTGGGTCCTGGGTGATGCCAAGAAAAGAAGCTAGGAAAGCAGCCACATCCAATGTGCCTGCTTTGCAGTTGGGTTTTGGTCTGGTGGCTTTTTGCCTCTGGAAATTATTCTGTGCTGTATTTGATACAAGAATATCATCAGTATCTGATGGGGAAACCTGCTTGTTTTCCATATTCTTGCTCTTGCTTTAAAGTGAATTAAATTTTGGTGCTCGTGCCTGTATGATGGGTGTCTTTATATCATCTGACACCATGACGGAAACACTCTCAGCCCTGCCAGTTACGAGCAATTTCCAAAGAAAGGTATGACAAGAGCTTTAGGCCGCAAGTCATGGGCTCGTGAGCCTACTTTTTAAATTTTCTGAGGAGATTTCCCTGTAGATTAAGATCCCTGCCCATTCCATGCCAATGTCTGTCAAGTTACGTGGGCACAGCACAGTTAAGAACCAGCAAAGAAGCATCCGTCCTTATTATGCACAGTTCCCTGGGAGAGTTTTGTTTCCATTATGTGAGCCCCAAAGGTGTAAGATGAATGTTGCCCATCACACCTGGTTTCCACAGTTAAATAGGCATCTGGTTTCATTCTAACTGCCCAGGTCGCTGCTCTTGAAGAAAGGGGGGCATGAGGAGACACCCTGGGACTTACTCACCTTCACACACCGGGGCTTGCCCAGTCCACTGTCCATGGGCGGCGCATTCCATTTGGGCCGGGCCCTGCAACTGGAAGCCCTCCTCACAGGTGAAGCTGCAGGAGGATTTGTAGGTAAATTTCCCAGCAGGGGAATGGCTGCAGCTCACGGAGCCATTCCGAGGATGGCCGACGTCGCCACACGTCACAGCTGCAACACAGGGACCCATTTACATGAGCAGGCCTGGCTTGGCCATTTCAAGTACAGGTGGAGAAAAAGGATGTTTACAGCAAATCCGCATGTGCAGCAACGGTACCTTTGCACGTTGGCTTCTCGCCGTCCCAGTTCCCAGATGAGCTGCACTGGAGGCGTGGGGGCCCCACTCGCTCAAAGCCTTCCTCACAGTCAAAGGCGCAGGTTATGTTCCATGCGAAGCGGCCGGGCCGCGGGACACAGTCCATGAATCCATTGGGGGGTTTTGTCAACGCATCACACTCAACCACTGTGGATTCGAAAGAGGGCTGTGAATGTCACAGAAAATGATCGGCTCGCTCTCTGTGGAACTGGACTTTGTAACGGAGCCCCGGAGTGGCCTGTAAAGGGTGGGCCCCCAGCCCTGCCTTCATTCTCGGGGTCGCCCACTGTAAGGCTTTCGTGGTTTCCTATTCCCACGGCCCTCTTCCCTGATTTTCCCCTGATGTGTTTGGTCTCATCTGTCATCGGGTCTCTGCTCCATCTTACATAAGGCAGAAATGAAGCAGAAAACCCGATATTAAACCAGGGTTTAGGACTTTCATCCCAACTTAGTGTTGTGATAAAAACAACCGTTTTCGTCATAGGACACTCATTGATTTTAGCCCAGCAGGACCTGCAGGAAAGAAGTTTGGGTCTCTGGCCTCAAAACACAAGACAAAGGGAAAAAGAGATCCTGAGACTGCTTTGATTATCACGGTGCTAAATTAGTCCACATTGAAGGTAAACGGGGAAAGAGACGAGGGAGTCATTTAGGGCTCGGGAGTGTGGTCCACTGTTTTGTGTACTTTCTTATATATACATCAGCAGAGCCTCCGAAACACTTATCTCAAACAGAGACTTAAAAACTCCTCTCACACCAAGCAGGAACCGTCTCGGCCATATATACTGGCTGAGAGAACCAGTCATTAAAAACAACAAAGGGAATTTTCCCTAGAGTTTCAAAAATGTGATAAATTGGATTAGGAAACAAACCAAAAACAACCCTAGGCGATGAGGGAAGACTTGGAGAACGTTCGGAGCCTCTGGGAGAGCCTTACCTTCGCAGGCCGGAGCAGGGCTGCTCCACTCCCCAGAGGATCTGCAGCGCGTGGGCTCGGAGCTGCTGAGGACATAGCCCTTCTCACAGCTGGTAGAGCAGGAAGAATTGTAGCTGAAGTTGCCCAAAGGATGGGTGCAGACCAAGCTTCCATGCTTGGGTGCTTCCTGTGCCTGACAGGTCACAACTGAAAAGGGAAACCAAGTCAGCTCGGCTCCTCCATCAGCCTGGGTGATGTGGGAGGATTCTGGGGACGGTAACGGCTGTCTCTTGACGGTGTCCTATGTGCCAGGCACTGTGGAAACATCTCGTCTGCATTTGTGCACATAATCCTCGCCACAAGCCTGGGAAGTGAGTGCCGTTATCATCCCCATCGTACAAATGAGAACGCTGGGACTCAGACGGTTTAACCGCCTGGTCTGGGACTTGAACCCCACAGGGTCTGGCTTCACAGGCACAGCTCAGAACCACCTGCCATGTGGCTCCACGTGCCCCGGGGAAGGGAAGACGTGCAGACCGGGCTCCAAAGCCAACTAGGACGCAGGGTGGCGCTGCCACCCCGAGCACAGGAAGAGGTGACCACGACTTACCTTGCTCACACTGGAGCCCACTGAAGCCGGGGTGACACTGGCAGGTGTAGTTGTTGATGGTCTCCACACATTCTCCGTGGCCGCTGCAGGATGTGTGGGTACAAGCAGCTGCAAGAAACAGTTCACGACAAGGAGGGTGAGTTCCTTTGACTTTGGGATCAACAGTGTGCGATGGAGATGTCACTCACCAGTGATGCGGCGTGCCAGAGACCCTAACCAAAGTGACCTATAGGCCTAACAATTGTGGACCCTGATGTTAATGTACAGATGTCAGGGGCATGGCTGTCACTGGCACTGACAAGAGAAAACTCCACTTCCTCACAAACTCCACAGATGCCCCCCTTCCACGGATATGAACTAGTAACTACAATATGCCCTGTGTGTGTTTTGCACACTCTGTGTAGGTGCACACCTATATATGCATACACGTATTCTCACCTACATTCACACAGAATGTTCTAGAGCCATATCACTTAGGACACAAGCTTCCCACAGAGGAGGCCAGTGTGTGCAGACCATTGATAGTTTGTCTAGAGGCCCCCACACGGAGACTGCCTACCTGTGTAGCACAAGGCGAGCTTCTTTTTGCTGCACCTCTCGTCGTTCCACATGCCCGTGTCCTTGTCCCTCTTGATGTAGATCTCCACGCAGTCCTCGTTGGTGTCTTTGTTGTTCGGTTCACCTGGAGCCCAGTTCTTGGCTTCCTCAGTCAGAGGCTTCTGGGTCCCTATCCAGAGCCACCGGTGGTTGACCTTCCTGATCCCAATCCAGTAGTAAGTGGGTGAGTGACGGAATATGGAGTTCAGGTACTGGATCTCCTCCTGGTTTTGAATTGCAACCAGGTGGGTGTACTTTTGCTGGCAGTAAGCACTGGCCTCATCGAAAGTCAGGAGTTCCCTGGAGGCATTGTAAGACCAGGCTCCACTTTCTTTGAACAGAAGAAGCACTGAGGGGAAAGACGTGACAAGAATCGTGAGGTTTAGTCCTGCTGTGGTTTGACTCCATTAACTGGGCTTTGTATTGTCTTGTTTTTGGTCTACAGCGGCCTTTGGGCTGACTCAAACTTTTTTCACCCTTTTCCAAAATGGGCAGGGGCATGCACGGGGAAAACTTCCGTTTATTGTGCATTTCTTTTGTGATGGACTCTGCTTGGTGCTTTACCTGGCCTCACCCACCGCAGCCCATCAGTATACCCATCAGACAGTAGAATAATAATCAGAATAACTGAGCTTTGTTGACACTTAATGTGCAGCAGCAGCGCTGACTGAGGTCCTGTACATGACCCTGAATGATTCTGAATCCTCCCAACGCCCCTAGGGTACAGGCGTGTTGTGATCAACCCTTGACACATAAGGAAACCGGTACAAGGAGGTCTGTTGCCCCAGTCCAGGGCGTAGCATTCTGGGAAGAGGCCAGGCATGCTCTAAGCACCCTCTAACCCTCGGGGCGCCCCCACAAGGAAAGGTTATCCGGTCCCAGGTATCAGCCGTGCTGCGGATGGAGGATTGGAAACCCTGTTCTAACTACTGACACCGACGTACCAAAAGTGAGAGCAGAGAGAAGCCGCGAAGCAATCATGACTTCAAGAGCACTTTTCATCCAAAGATGCGACTTGAAAGGCTTTCCTGGAGGGGAAAATTAATCACAGAATGAACTCCAGGGAGCCAGGTTCTCACATCAGTCTACAGTGCGGTTACGGCGGTACCCTAAGATTTTAGGGGAAGGGTTCCAGTGCCCCCCCTTTATTGAAAAGACATTTACCCAAATGAATAAATACGAAATGTAAGGTGTTCGTCACGTCAGCCGAAGAGAAAAGCCAGGTTTTATCCAGTCTGAATGCAGTCAGAGCTTTCCCAAGTCTTTTATCAGAAGGCTGTGTCCATATTCATCATCTAAGTTTCAGGGCCCTAGGCTGCCCTTGTCAAGACTTACGGTTTGGGGAGGAGGGTGTTTCAGAGTCCGGGTTCCTGATGCTTCTACCTCCTGCTGCCCTGAAGCTTCTGGCACAGAGTCAGCCAAGAGCATCTGAGCACCGCTCCTGCCGGAGCCCCTTTATAGAGCTGGCTTCCTGTGAGCAAATCAGAGGATATGTCCAAACCTAGTAAGGAGGAAATGCCCAGCGGCATCCAAAAAGTTTCCCGCGAATATCCGTAGAGCTAAAAATGACGGTGATGTCAGCAGCCCTGCAACTCAAAACCCGCTCTGTGTGCGGACCTTTTTATTTTACGTAAATTCTATTAACATGACAGCAAATGCATGGTTTTTAATTCTAATGACATTAAAAAAAATACCTACATCTTTAAAAAGTTGAAAGCTTGGCTGATTAGCAGCATCCCTCCTGCAACTGTGGTAGGAATCACAATTTCATCAACATAAGCAAAACTAAGAATGGTTGTGTCATTATGGACTGCTGTCCTCAGTTTCCTCATCTGGAGCTGTCAGTCATGGGTCACCTCACCTTTTCTCTCTCTCTCTAAACTGCCAATGCAGCGTGTATTAGGTGCACTGTCTCAAACAGGAACGGGTCATAGGTGTGCATGGCGCTCAGATGCTGTGCATGGCTGTGGCTGAATTACTAGAAAGAGTACCTACAATATCAACAGTATCGCTAACTTTTATCAGTGCTTACTATGTGCCTGGCCCCGTTCTGACTATTTTGCGTGTTGGTCTATATGATTATTTAACCCTCACAACAGCCCATGCAGTAGGAACTCTTATTAGCCCCACTTGACAGATGAGGAAATTGAGGCACCAAAGATTTCCTCTTTCTTATCCAAAAGCGCAGAGCTAAGGGGTTGAGCCCCAGGCAGCCAGTCTCCAGAGCCGGCTCTCATAACTGCCACCCCAAACCATGGTTTCCTTTGTTCTTCCCCTCAATGAACCTCCCTGTTCTGCCCAAGGCTTCAGCCCTTCCCTGACCCCCTTCTTCCCAGAGAAACGTGATGATCCCAGCTCTCTGCTCAAAAGGCTGTGTCTTGGATTCTGAGACAGGAAGGTAGGAAGGGGACCCAGTGAGCAGGAGACAGAGGGTACAGTGAGGATGGCCCCCATGTCCTCAGCTTATGGGGAGAAAGTGGACAAGGAAACAAGCACGGCAGGCCTAGCTGGACCTAGGAAAAGGTGTTGACCTCTATGCCACACTTTCTAGGAGATCCCCGTTCAAGAACAAATTCTCTGTACAGCCAACGGGCGAAGTCATGATTTTAAACGTGAATGAGAGCACTTCAAGGAGAGAACCCAATATCACAAGGAAGGATAAGAGAAATAAGTGCAAGAGATTTGTGAGTTATGGTCATTCATCATTACTGTCATCATTACCAAAGCTGTGCAATCCCAAACCCACTCACAGGGGTCCTGCCTCCTCCCAGAGGGAGCCCCTGAGGTTGGGACCGCAGATCAGGTCCCGTGGCCCTGGGAGCTGAGGGGCTGTCTTCAGGCTCCGAGGTTGCTGAAGAGGCCAGACAGGCC
Source organism: Aselliscus stoliczkanus (assembly GCA_033961575.1). Taxonomy (NCBI): domain Eukaryota; kingdom Metazoa; phylum Chordata; class Mammalia; order Chiroptera; family Hipposideridae; genus Aselliscus; species Aselliscus stoliczkanus. The sequence continues at coordinate 58,923,981 of CM066739.1, forward strand.
CAGCTTGCCTCTCACAGAGAGACCCCAGGGCAGTGAGGGGCAGGAGTGGGTGACAGCCCATCTGTCGCTTCTTCAACTGCATCTTCCAGACAGGATCTAATGAGAGCACCCACTTGTTGGAGATCAGGAACGAATTAAAGAGGAAATCAGGGGAGAGCTGAATGGTTGGGGATGTTGAATCTTATCTCTCCCTTCCCAATAAACCCAACTGGCCCCAGGTAACAGGGCAATTAGAGGTGTGTCAAGGCCCCCGAGTCTCCCACGTTCAGGAGATGTAGCCTGCTCTCCCTGGACTGCTCAGTTTTCAGCGTGGGCACCTGTGGATCCCTTTCAGTCTCCAGCTTGGGAGAGGCAAAGAGAAAAGGCAAGAAGACAGAACAGACAAGGACACACCCAGGTGCCCATGGCCGAAGCCATTTCATCTCAGGGCCGCGGCTGGACATCGCCTGCCTGCTCCTTTATTGAGGCCCCCAGGATTTGACCCCCTTTCTCTCTGTGCCCAGGCCAACTCATTCTCACATTTGTGGTGAAGAGGCATCCCCAAGGCAGTGAGAGAGAGCCAGAAAAAGAATGATGGCGTCCCCAAGACAAAGGTTAAGTTTTGTCCAAGGCTGTCCTGAACTCCATCAACAGCTCAGGGCAAATAAAAGCTATGGACAGGGGATTGTTGGGTTTAATGGGAAGGCGCGCTGGCCATGACCTCATGTGCCAAGACCTTCTCTCAAGGCGTGAATTTACCTTTGGTCCCTCACCGTTGGCAGGAACTGCGAACCTCGCGAAGCGGCCTCCTGCCACATTCCTGAGGGTCTCGGTCTCCTGCTCTCTGGGCGCTGTGGCTGGGCACCTCTTTTTGAAAACCTTGGTGCCTTCCCCCCAAATCCTACTCTGCTAACATCTTAACTGCTTCTCCAGTCAAAGATAGGGAGAGAAAAATCGCAGTAAAGATTCAATTGTACTTGCAGAATACAAACATGCCATTTCTTGCACACCTAAAATTGTGAAAGAGCCATTGTAATATGAGTGTACCATCATGGTGTAGAACGGCATTCCTTGTTTGATCAAAACCTAAGCATACTTGATGGGAAACGGGTTTGGTTCCCTCTCAGTTTGTTTCTCGGGAGGGCTTGTTCCCTCATTTGGGATTTGTAGATGCCTTAGGACATCTGAGTCAGGTAGGAGCCCTGGCGCCCTCTCCGTGAGTGCTCCCACACTTGGGGAAGGCTGGGGTTCTCAGATTCCTCTCACATGAAGAAGACTAAGGAGTAGTTGTTTAAAATGGATATCCTCAGGTCCAACACTCAGAGACTCTGACTCAGCAGGTCTGGGGTGGGGCCCAGGAATGGGCGCTTTAAATGAATAGCTCAGGTGATTCTGAAATGGATGCCCAGCTCCTACCGCACTTTGAAATAGGTATATTGGCCCCGGGCCACCTAATTTGGGAGAGAGTATCAAGAAGGCCCTGTGGCTGGTGCTCAGCTGTGGGTACCAGAATTGGACCCAATGTCACTGCAGTTAACCCCGACAACCTGTCTCCTGGAAGGCTGGGAACAGCGCTGGGTAAAAACAAGGACTATTTAGAGTGAGTGGGTGTTTTGAATTCTTATACATGGAGAGCAAATGGCTTTTAGTCAAAAAAAGAGGGTAACCACTAAAAAAGCAACATAAATCTGTGCATATTAGGTTATTCTCTCGTCTCCTCTGATTCAAGAGGACTCTGTTACCCTGCTAGTTTCCCTTTCTAAACTTTTTAGATAATAATGAGAATTACATTTTTAATGTGTTTCCTTGCTTCCTACTTGGCAGCACCTTATCTCGAAGCTTCCGTTTTTTCTGTTTGGGGATCTAAAACTAACTAATGGGAATATCTTCCAAATGAGCCAAGTCTGGTGAGTTCCCAGAGCGGAAGAAACAAGTGCGGGTGGGCTGGTGAGCTCACAGAGGTTTTCCTGAATGTAGTCAGACTGTTTGTCGACAGTTATTAACTGGGGAAAATGCCCCTGGTTTTGAGAAAAGCCTGCTGGCTTTTTTCCTGTGGTGCTTGTTTTGTAAGTCATAACTTTCCTAAAGGACTATTATTAGCTTTGCACTCAATGTTTCACATTAGAAAGATTCTGGCCTGGTCACTTTTTGAATAATAAGAGATTGCTGTTTTATACTTATTAGCTCTGTGACTTGGAGTAAAGCTTCCTTTGCCTCTTTAAATCTCAGATTTCCCATCTGGGGACCAAAGGTACTTGACTATATATAGAGTACTGCCAGCTGTAATGTAATATGGCATAATGTATAAATATTGGGAAAGACACGAGTTTCAATCCAAGTGTTCATTATTTTCCTTGCTCCGCAATGTTTAGCTAATTGTTAATAATTATACCATGTATGGAGTGCCTACTGTGCACCAAGCACTTTACTAACATTATTTCATGTGAATGTCACCGAATGGAAGGTAGACATTATTAATTCCATTTTTCAGAGGATGAAACACAGATCTAGAGAGGACAAGCAAACTGCCTGTGTTTTTTCAGTTAATAAATGGTCGAGCAGGGATTCAAATTCATGTCTGTGTTATTCTAAAGCCCATGTTCTTTGGGGTGACGCCATGCCTGCACAGATGGAAACCTCAGCAGGGACATATACCTGAGCTTTTTCATGGAAAAGAAAAAAAGTTATAGCACCCTCCTTAGCTTCTCAACCCCCCACCCCACCCTGTGAGCTCAGTGTCTTAGGTTGGATTCCTTCTGAGCAGACCCTGACACAGCGTGTGGGTGTAAGCCTTTTATTTGAGAGGTGATCCCAAGAAGCACTGATTGAGGAGAGAGGAAGTGAGAAGGGAAGGGAAGGAATGAAGGGTTTGCTAATAAGCAGGTTACCATGGCGGGAACAAGGACACAGCCCCACTAGAGAACTCTGGGAGACACTGGAGAGTCCTCAGCCAGTGGTGAGAGAGCTGGGGGGAATGTATCCTCCAACTGCTGTCAATCATTGGCGGATGGCTGAGCGGGAGGGCGTGGCTAATCCCCAAGTGGATTCCTGGGACCAGAGAAGGCCCTCCACCAAGAGTTGCAGGAGCTTTCAGTTGGAAATGACATGATCTGACTTAGGTCTTAAAATGATGATCTGCATGTTGCGTTGGGACAAGAGAGGTCTGTGAGTTTTCTATCGTTGCCATATCAAATTCCTACAAATTTGATGCCTGAGAACAACCCAAGTTTATGATTTCATAGTTTCTGTAGGTCAGAATTACAGGTTGGCTCAGCTGGTTTCTCTGCTCTAGATCTCACATTGCCAGGTTCAAAGTGTCAGCCTGTCGGGCTCTTCTTGGGAAATTCTGAAAGGAATCCATTTCCAAGGTCATTCATATTTTTGGTGGAAACTAGCTCTTTGTGGTTGCAGGACTGTGGTCTCCGTTTGCTTGCTGGCTGTCGTCTAGGAGTCATTCTCCTCTTCAAAGGAGACCTGTGTTCCCTGGCTCATGGCCCCCTTCATTTTCCAAACCAGCAGACCTCTCTAACTTCCTCTCTTGCTTTGCTCTTCTGCCTCCCACTTCTGCCATATCTCTCAGCCTGACTGCTGTCTGAGTCTGCTATTAAGGGCTCATGTGATTCCAATGGGCTCACCCAGATAATCCAAGATAATTTCTGTATCTTAAAGTCAGTTCATCAGTAATCTTAATTGCAGCTGCAAAACCCCTTCCAAGCAGTACCTAGATTAGTGTTTGACTGGATAACCAAAAGACAGGAATTGGGCTGAGGTGTGGAAAGGGGAGGACATCTGCCTAGCCCAGTAGGGACGTAGTCACAGAGATGCCATCCAGGAACTAGGTGGCTGGATGGCTAGCCTAAAGTAGCACTGGTGTGCAAAGCCCAATTTTGTGTTTTCTGATGTGGCGCTTAGTGTATCACCTCTGCTTAAAGTGGGACTAATTCCCTGAATCCAGGGATAGTCCAGACCTTTAGGTGGGACACTACGAGTCTGCTTGGCACTCATCTTTCCTGAGTAACTCAGCTCCATCTGTTTATATCACACTTATTCCTTCACTCTGTGAACTGAGATCACCCACATGGATACTCCATGTGGTCAGTCCTACTACTTGAGTAATAATTATGATTATGAATCTAGCGGCTACCATTAATTGGTCACTTCACACTACAGTCAATGTTAAGAACTTTAAATATCTGGAGTCATGTGGTCATCATAACATCATCAGGAATTAGGTATATCACTATCCTCATGTTAGAGATGAGGACTCTGAGGCTTAGAGAGAGTTTAAATAACTTGCCTGTTCACACCATAAGTGAAGTCAGAAGTAGAGCAGAAAACACTCTGCATTCTGGGTTGGTCCTCTGAGATCATTAAAAATAGCTGACCTCAGGGCCGGCCGAGTGGCGCGGTGGTTAAGCGCTGGCTTGGGAAGCCAGTGGCCCCGGTTCGGGTCCCACATATGAGGGCTAGTGATACTGCCCTCAAAAAAAAAAAAATAGCTGACCTCTACCAATATATGTACAAAAATATAAAATGTAAATAAGTCACAAACAAATTTTCCTTTTTAAAATAATTGTAAGAAAAAAATAAAAAGCAGGGCCTTAGAAATTTTGGTTTTTTTTCCCTTCCCTGTTTCAAATTCTCATTGTGGTTTTGCCTGGATGATAGAGAACACGTGTTCTCTCCAGGTGGCGCTGCAAAGCTGGGCTGGCAAGTGGGACTATCTACTCCATAAAGTGACCATGTTTACCTTCTGAGCCAGGAAATGCCTGGTGACTAGGTCACAGAAGCCTTTATTTTGTTTATTTTATTTATATTGTTTATTTTATTTTATTTTTCCTTTTTCCAGTCTGCGAAGTTGCTCTTGATTTTTTTGCCTGTGTGATGTATGTGTGAAACAGTGCCGTCCAACAGTAAATTAAAATGTTATTTGGGAGAGTTGTCCTGAAAAAGAGAGAGACGGAATAGCTGACTCACTATCTGGAGCCATTTTCCTACACTGAGGTTTGCCATAATCCACATTTACTGACTGTGCATTCGTGGCTGGTGTCCAGGTTTTCACTGCAAAATGGGTGTAATTTGGGGGTTATTATGATGCCTTCTCCTAGAGAGTTTTATTTGTTGTTACACACCAGCCATCGTCTCAGCCCAGCTTTTATTAAATGACCACAGGTAATTAGTTATTGAAGGAATAAATGAATGAAGTCACTTGAAACATGTAAAACTTTTACTCATGGGTAAAACTTTTGCTCATGGATTTCAGACGAGTTGGGATCCTAAAAGGAAAGCGTGCACTCTGTTCTCTCCTTGATGCTTCACAATAGGAAGACAGAAACACACCTGAGAAAGGCTGCTGGCCTCAGCAGCTCCTAAAACCAAACTGAGTGCCAACTTTGCGAAGCTGAGAGACAGGGTGGATGAGCCTCGGTGTCATCCCCCCTGGGCCGTGCTGAGGGGCTTGGTGGGCATTCAGATCACAGGAGAGCTGGGAAGACTCCTTCAGGGCCACAATTCCACCCTGAAAATAATGAGGCTCAAATATTATATACGTCCCTGAAACAAGTCATGGTGGTCAGCCGCCTCTACTTCACTTTGTTTCTCAAAGTAACTGGTTGGAAAATTCATGTTTACGTGGGCAAAGCAGCCAGAATGATGACAGGACAACTCTGACAATGAGCGGGGAGCATCCAGAAAGGGAACTGGGGAAGAAGATGTGGGGTTGACTTTCGAAACGGAGCCTCCTCACTCCCTGGATGTTGGCTGCCTTGACCTTTGATCCTGACAGGTTCCTTTCGTTGTTGAACAATGTTGATTTTGGGAAGAAAAACAGAGTCCAAACCGCCCCCCCCACCTCCGCAGTTTCTCTGGGGAATGTTACAGGAAAACAGAGGGCAGTTTCACAAAGCCAGAGGGGCCTTATCTCTGCTTCTAGTAGATAGGAAGAGAGGAAGAGATGAACAATACCTTTTTCAGAAGCTCAGCTTTATCACTTGATCTAAAAGATGTCTCCGGTCAGTCTAGCTAAGGGTAATTGGCATGGGAGGGTCTTTATCTATGATTCTAACAAGTGGAGGGCTTTCCTTAATCAAGAGAGCTTGTCTGACTCAGGGAAATGAAACACTTTCTCCAGTGGGAGCAGCCCATGGTTCCCACTAATAAAATGCTGGGGAGAAATAAGGCGCTTGTCTGGCGTGGTCAGAAATGAGTCACTTTCCCTCTTGGAATATTGAGAAAACTGAAGCACAAATAAATTCTTTTGGGTTTTCTTTGTCTATTAATAGATAATTGACTAAGGTATTCACTTTGCTTACTTACTGGGAAACTGCATGGAATAGAAGAAAAACTTAAATTTGTAGTTATACAAATCAGCAAAACAAAAAAAAATTCTGGGTATTGTCACAAACTGGTGGTGTGACCTTGAGCAAGGTATGAAATCTCTCTGAACTTCAGGTTTGACATCTGTAACATAGTATGGTGTCTGTAAAATGGAAATTCTTTCACATCACAATGCTGGGGTTTTTTTTCTATTGAGTAAAAAATAGATGAGGTAACATGAATAAAGCACTTGGCATATATAATCACTCGATAAATAGTGCCACATAACATACTATTTGAAATGCTGATTTTAGACTTTGCTATTCAGAGAAGACCAACCCAAGTAGCTATGCTAGATGGCAACTGAGGCCTTGCCTGACCTTTAGAACAGGGATACATAATTGTTAGCAAGGCCTTGATCCTGGAAAACAAAGAACCTATCAGCCTGGTCAGGTGGGACATTTCCAGGCTAGTGTTGTGAAGCCCATTCCTTGAGAAACCCATCTGGATTGAGTGAAGGAGAAGAAATAGGAAACTAGGTCCATGGTAAAGCAGTGAGGCCCTCTAGAGTTTCTGGAGAGGGCTGGTTGGATTCTGGAAGGTGAAGTAGGGAAGACACTGGATCTGCACACGAAATGGGTACAAAGACCTCCTGGGATCCCCAATTGTATATATGCCACCACAGCAATGGTTCATAATATGGTGTAAACAAATTACATAATATGGAATGCTACTTTTCCAGAGAGGTGACAAGAATATCATAGTCAAATGACGTTGGAAACATTGCACAGTATAGCACCCTTCTTGAAGATTTTCAGTGAGTGTTAGCACATGAAAGGCTCTGAATGGTCCTTCAAAGTAGAAATGTATTTTGTGTCTGTCTAACTCCGTATTTTCCCAATTTACTTTACTGTGGATACTTTTTACCCTACAGCAACATTCTCTGATATGCCTCTGACAATGTGAACAAATATATACGAATAAGGTAATTCATGACAGCATAATCTTGAATAGCAAAATATTGGAAATGATCTGAATTTAAACACACAGCATTTACCTTTTCTCCATAAACTCTATATGTATAATTAAGACTTTCAGAGCCCTAGGGAAAATGACTCACTCACTAGTTCAGGGGCATTCTAACCAATATATTCTTGCCTTTCTGTGTGTTGATATACAATTCAAATTCCAGTCTCAGAAAAATTACAAATTACCAAAGATCATGTCCATTCAATATTCAAAGCTGCAGATGCTGTCTTTTTAAGCCAAGAGCCCACTGGTGTAGACAGTGTTTCTATAAGCATTGGTTCTCCTCTAACAAAAATAGTTCCATTGATAAAAATAAGGAAAACATTTTGTACAAGAATGAGATTCTCTCAGCCCCCTACCTACATAAGCAGAAGTGTAAGCTGTTTTCCTATCATTTTTTTCCCATCTGTCCTACAACCTTTGGTGCTGCTTTGGACACTCATTTAATTTTTTGCACATAGTCATGTAAAAGTTCAAGGTTAGAAAAAGTTGTTTTCAGATTTGTTTTGTTGCACGATTGGCCCCCAAAGTAATTTGGCTTTACTTTTGCAAAGTTCAGTATGATACTGTGTGAGTTTTTCATAGCTAGTCATTTTTAGAATTGTTTTTTATTGTTTAGGTTATTCTAAGAATACAAAGCAAAACCTTCCTGTCTTAGAACATAGGGGTTACAAATAAGCAGCTTCTTTCAAAATGCTGCACATGTAAAAATTCCAAGGCAAATACGATATCGGGAGACTTAACAGAACCAAAGAAAGTCCTGACAGGGCAAAAAATATATATAAAAATGACGGGAGGTGGGAGGAAGAAAGAAAACAGAGACTATTCGAGGACAAACTATTTAAAAGGGGTGGGGGTACTTAAAAAAACTTGGCAGCACACTCTTTTGGAGAGGCCGAGGGGAAACTTTTACATTTGTACATCACTGGGTAGATGTGAAATGGTACCACCCTTATAGAGAGGAATTTGGAAATAATAGCAAAACCACATGTGTATTTATTCTTTGACAAAGTAATCCCACTTCTAGGAATTTGGGGTAAAGATACAATTCAACAATATTAAAATATATATGCACAAGGTTATTGATTGTGGTATAGTTTTAATAGCAAAATTTTGTGAATAATTTAAATGGACAAAACAGGAGACTTATTGAGTAAACTATGGGACACTCATGCAATGAAATCCTGTTCAGTTATGTAGTTAATTTAAAAAAATCAAGGTGCCAAGGAGTATTATACGCTACCTTCAGTATAAGAAAAGGGAGATAAGATAAATATATATGTATCTGCTGCTTATATTACTGTAATAAGCACACAAAGGATAAATCAGAAACTAATGAAACTGATTACTTGTTGGTATTAGTGGGAATACGATGGAAGAGAAAGAGGTTTCTTCGAGTATGTACCTATATATGGTTTTGACTTTTGAACCATATGCATGTATACATATTCAAAAATACAAGTAAACTATCATGAGTAGCAAAAGAGAACTTCTAAAATTGAATGCAAACAGAAAATAATTAAACCTAACAGTATTGATAACATAAACTCAAAGAAGGAAAAAAAGAAGACCCAATCCAAGGAACGTAGTCCTGTAACTGCACACGCTCAGTGGATCTATTCTACAGACAAAAAGAATTGCAAAAATATCTTGAACTTTAGCTTGTAGGATTTTATTGGTACTCACTTGATGCACGAATCCTGAAACTGTTTTTTGTGTATTATGGAATTGAGTAAATGAATGTATTGACGTTATTGGGAGCTAAGATTATCACTATGGGAGAGAGAAATATAAATATGAATTTGATAAATGAGAAAAAGACCCTGTGGTGAGAGTATCCATATAAACTCATTTATATATGTACCAGGGATGCCAAAAATGTGTGCATATTTTAAGAGATGTTCTCTATATATTACTTTTGGAAGTGGAATTGAATTACGATAGCAATGTGTAGTATGACATTCACTCAAAAGATGGTGTTAATCAAATGAATGCTAGCATCACCATGCGACAGGCAGGACAGTCAAAGAAAGTGGCAGAAGCACGGTTGTCGATCAAGGAGCACAAGATCATTGTGAAGTGGTATTTGAAATTTGAGACCATTGTGGAAGTACAACAATGGAGGCGTGAATATGCAACAGAACCTCCAACACGCCTAACAAGTGCACACACTCGTGATAAGTTTGAGAGTGCTGTGTGTGATGTGCACACGGGAGGGAGGGTTCGGGAGGCCTCGCCCAGCAACAAGTCCTGCTTCTCCTGCTGTGGGCTTGGAACAGTTTACAGGCTCGCCACAGAGGTCTACCAAACAATGTTGGCCGTAATCAGAAGTGTCTGGACGCTGATGGTCACCACTTCGAGCACCTCTTGTCATTGCAGAAGCCAAACATGACTTGTATTCATCTTTTGTTATCGGTATACATTGATTACTACAATTTTAATAGTTTTTTTTTCTTTCTTAACATGTATTATATTTTTTTGGCACCCTCTGGTATATATGTATATCCCCGAGCTCTGTCCATTGACTGGGCCTAGATTCAATGATATCCTAGTAGAAATTAGCACACTTTTTGCCCAGAACTTAATTTCTAAATACCATTCTTCACTAAAAGAAACAAAGTGTCCTTGAGGAAATGGCTGGCTCCAGGTCTGGGGCAGGTGAAGTGGAAGGTGAGCCTGGAATGTCTTGCTGTACCAGAAATAGGCAAGTGCTCAAATACTTATGGGAACTTCTCAAAAGGACACACAAGACAGCTTGAAGTAATCCTCACTGGCCAAATTTGGGACAAATTTGAAAGAATATTGAGAATACTGGATTATAACACTTTGAATGAAAAAGAATCCACGAGCCCGTGGAGGAAGAGGGACGGGAGGCTCTTGTTTACAGAATATCAAATAATAAATACAAAAGAAATGACGGAACTGGAGAAAACATTGTTTCACAAATGGCGATTGTCATAGTCAATTCCGGCAAGCATGACTAGTGGACGTATTACCGTGGGATAAAGATGGCTGGGGAATAGGATATCCATACAGCCTGAAGGTATCACCCTACAGATAACTTATTAATTACAAATGGGAAAAGGTGCTGTTATAGTGGAGCAACTGGACAGATAACACCTTCATCTAGTGATTGAACTTAAGACCACCCAAAACGGGTCAAATGGAATCATGTGTCTCCTAATATGGTTCACCAGAGAGGATGTACCATCATCAATGGAATAATGTTTTGTGCTGAGCAGACCACCCAAGGCAGAGGCCAGCTTTTTACTGACTATTGGTTTTAATCCATTTTTGAGGATCTTAGATTTTATTTTCTTGTCAGTTTAGTAATTTATTTAAGAAGATGCTTTTTTATATTTTACTTATTATCGTGGTTGTGTTAACTTGGAGGGTCTTTCAAGGTTTCTAACTCATCGTATTGCCAGAAATGGAAACCATCCTGGTTACTTTTGAAAATGTCCAATTCTACACCTACTTGTGTATGTCACTTAGACTCACACACCCTTTTGTTTGGTAATGAGGTATCATTAACAGGTTATAAAAATGTTTATGCCCTTTCATTCAATAATATGACTCTTGAGAATTTATTCCAAGGAAATAATTTAATAGTAACAAAACACTATTAGCAGAAAACATATTTTAATTTGGGCAACCAAATACTGGAAGCAGCCTAAATGCCCATTAGGGAAATCAGTTACTTAGAAACCACTAAAATACTCATTATGAAGATTGCGGCAACAAGGAAGATGGTTCTGATGATAAATCTTAAAAGCTGAACATAAAATTTGTGTACACACCAACTGCAACTTCTAAAAACATAAATGCACATGAGGATAAGATGACATACAAAAGACAGTTTGTTAGATTGGTGGTATTATGATCGATCTTGCTGTCTTCGTTTTTTGTTTTTTTTTGTTTTTTTTTTGTGGGTTTTTTTTTTAGCATACCGATGCATCATTTTAATTTTAAAAGGCACAAGAATTTTCCACATACCTTTGTCATTTTAAGGGAAAAAGAGATGTGCTTGGTCTTTCGGCTCTTACCCGAGTCTTGGCATTTCTTCACGTGTAAAGTAGGAATACAAAATCTAGCTTCAACGAGATAATGTTAAAGAATCTAGCCCAGTAACTGCACATGGAAGACAGTTAATAAGAAGTTATCGACTATTTTTTCATACTCACGTGTGGTGGGGGAAAGAATGAGGGGAGGGATCAGTGTCGCCCCCACCCCAGAGGCCTGGTGTGGGGGTGGCAGCCCGATCCCTGGGAGAGAAGATCTGGGAAGGATGGTGGTTCCAGAGCAGAAGGAGAGGTGAGAATGCAGGGGCAGCAGCCTCCAGAAGAAACGGCTGTTGGCTCACTCTTTCCCACCCACCGCCTCCCGTCCCTCTGTGCTGGGCTCACCTTTAGGTGAACGACGGCGGAGGAAAAAGCCAAGTTGGCGCTCAGCTATTCACCAAGCTGTTTAATCTGCCCTCTGTCTTTCTTGTCAATTGAAGCTGTAATGGAGATCTGAGTTCAAGCCCCTCTTCTGCCACTTACAGCGTGACCCTGGGCAAGGCGCTCTCTGAACCTCAGTTTCTTTGTTTGTAACATGGGAATATTAATCTGTGCCCCACTTGCTTCTCAATTGATCTGTAAGGTCTCTAACCTAAATAGGCAAGTCGCTGTTATCGTTATATTCGTAAAATTATTCCGAGATATGATAGCAGCGCTGTTTCACTCCACTGGTGTGTTCTAGGCTCAGAGAGTAGGGAGTTAAAAGGCTTTATCCTCAAAAATGACTTCCTCCTAATCCTTTCATCTCCATCTTCCACTGCCAAGTCCTCAGGAAGTGACAACCTTCACATGGTTAATAATAAATCTTGTTTAGTGTTCAAACCATATATTAGAAAACTGATTATATTTTGTGTGGTCTACATATAAATTGGGGAGATATTGTTGAGAAGAAGGGGGCTACACATTTTCCAGCAAATATTGCGTGTGTTACAGAATGTCCCAGATAGCAGACAGTTCCCAGGGACTTATAACTACTAACAGTGCTAAGATGTGGCTTCAAAGGGGAGCTCAGTTCCCGTGTTTGTGTGAGGACAGGGAGGTGGTCCCTGTGAAGAGACAAGAGTTCATGACATATTAATGGGTATAAAAGTTGTCACAATGTGTTCTGGGAGCAATTTTGTTAATAGCTATCAGAATTGTTACCCATTGACCAAGCCATTCCATTTCTTTCTTCAGAGATATCGTGGTAGACAAACATACATATAAAAAGTTGTTCACTGCAGTACTGGTCATAAGAAGAAAAAGAAAAAAAATCAGAAAAACCTAAACTAGGGTCCATCGAGGTCACCAAATACTACACCACCACTGAAAATGTTAATATAGACCTACATGTTTGGTGAACTTGGCGTAGATCTTGAGCAACTGACTTCTTAACACTACACCCAGGATGAGACTTTCCCACACAGTCACTGATGTCACATGGCCAACACAAGTGTTGTACAGGGACAGCCACCTTACACCACATATCACAGAGCAGGACACGCATCCTGTGGGCAGGCGGATGCCAGAAGAAGGGGGTGCTGAGACATTATGGGGTCAGTCCCTCTCTTGATCTCTTCCAGGTAAAGGGGTGGACGGTGGCTGAGAAGGTCACTCCAATGAGCCTCTCATCATAATAACACAATAGCCTTCTGCCTCCATCTCTAGTGTAGCATGCCTTTCATGCTCTTTCAGGAAAACTATGGATTTCATCTGTTTTCTACAGCAATTCACAGTGTCTGGTACAAGAAAAAGGCCCAGTAAAAGCTGGGTGAATGAGCTGTGCTTGTATTGAACCTTTTTTATTGACTCTGTTCTGTCATCTCCCATCTTCTGTTAAGTCCATCCAGGTGATACTATACTTTTCAATTACAGAATTTCCTCAAGACTTTTTTTTATAGTTCCCATTTCTCTGCTGAGAAATTAATCATGACCATATTTTCCTTTACATTACTGAGCATAATTATGATAGCTGCTCTAAAATCTTCATCTCAAATTCTAACACCTGAGTTATTTGGGGGTCAGTCTCTATTACATTGCCTTTTTGAAAAAGTATGGGTCACATTTTCTTGTATATTCATATGTAAAATAATGTTTGGTCTCCACCTGAACATTTTGAACTACTCGTTGTAGAGACTCTGGATTCTCTGAAGGATATAGAATTTTTTTCCATCAGGGAGGTAATTTGATTGAACTCAAACTCTAAACTCTAGCTCCTCTGTAAAGGGCAGCAGAAGAAATCTTTGTTAGGTTCTTTAGCCTTAGCCATATACTTGACATCTGCCCTACACACATGTAGTTCACGGCAGTTGGAGAATTGGGCACATTATATACTGAATTTATAAATCCATTTCTCTGGATTTCCTCCTCCAGCTTCTATGGTTGTCCTGAACTCTGCTCTGTGTTTCTTCAGGTCAGTAAGACTTTAGTTTTCTATTTAAGTTTTGCCCTGTTCTGACGCAAAAACCTGGAAAAAAATGGGAATCTTTTTCATGTTGGTGCGATTCCCTTCTTCCAAGTGTAGGCACCCCTCCAATGGCAACCTGCTGTGTGTTGCTCTCCAGAGTTTATGACTGTTTTCTGTGGGAGAGGAGGTCTGATAAGGACTACTTCTTCACATCTGGAAGCTGGAAGCCTCTAAATATAACTGACCTTTCAACAGCATTCTTCTTTGGAAAGGACTTTTAGTGACTTCCTGTGTACTTCCTTATTTCCTGTTTTCCTCAGCCATATTCTTTTTCTTTTCTTACTTCCTACAGTAGATATTTTCCCTACTTCAAGTTTCAGAGACTGTTCATCAAGTGTTCCCCATATTGTTAAATACAATGCCCACATTGTATTTATAAATAAATATATGCTTTTGGTATAGCATAATTTTTAAAATGTTGGTCTTTGCAGCCAGATAATTAAGATTAGAATATCAGATTCTCACTGATTAGCTGAATGACCTTGAGAAACTCATTGAATCTGTACAAAGAACAGGTTTCTTTTTTGTAGAACAATATTAATAACAGTTATTTCGTTGGGTTGCTGTGAGGACAAGGGATAGCAGAAACAGCCTGGCCTGGGTGCCTGGCATAAAACAGGTGCTGAAAAAATAGTAGCAATAGCATTTTTAAAATAGACTTTATATTTAGAGCAGTATTAGGTTCATGGCAAGATTGAGTGGCAAGTACAGAGGGTTCCCATAAAACGCCTTCTCCCCATTCCCGCCCCCAGGCTCAGCCGCCCCCATTATCCACTGTCCACCAGAGTGGCCATTTCTTAAAACTGATGAACCTACCTTGACACATCATTATTACCCAGAGTCCACAGTTTACATTTGGGGTCACTCTTGATGTTGTACATTCTATGGGTTTGGACAAATTTGTAATTATATTATCCACCATTACAGAATCATACAGAATACTTTCACTGGCCTAAAATTACCCTGTGCTCCACCTATTCATCACTCCTTCCTCCCAACCCCTGGCAACCACTAATCTTTTGACTGTCTCCATAGTTTTGGCTTTTCCAGAATGTCCTATAGTTAGACTCATACAGTATGTAGCCTTTCCAGGTGTCTTCTTTCACTTAGTAGTACACATTTAACTTTCCTTCATATCTTTTCATGGCTTTACGGCACATTTCTTTTGAGTGTTGAATAATAATGTTCTATTATCTGCAGGTACGCAGTTTATTTATCCATCGCCTAATGATGAATACCTTGGTGGTTCTCAAGTTTTGGCAATTATGAATAAAACTGCTATAAGCATCCAGTGCAGGTTTTTATGAGGACACAAGTTTTCAATTCATTTGGGTAAATGGATCAGAATTGCTGAATCAGGTGGTAAGAGTCTGTTTAGTTTTGTAAGAAACCGCCAGACTGTCTTCCATAGTGGCTGCCCCATTCTGCATTCCCACCAGGAAGGCGTAAGCGTGCCTGTTGCCCCACGTCCTCACCAGCATTTGGTGGTGTCATGTTTGAGTATTACATTTTGTAATTTTCATGAGATTTCCTTTTTCAAGGACATAAGACAATAGAAACTAGAGAAAGGAAAAATAATGACAGTGGTATCTTATTTAGGGTCCGTCAGTTAATAAGACATGCTAGACATACAGTTGGTATTGTTAAGTCTCTCCCGTCACCACCCCACCACCCCTGCTGCTGACATGCCCAAGAAGGAAAGACGTTTCCCCGTAGCTCTAGCTTGCAATGGTTGTGCCCTTATCAGGCTCCCTGGGAGCTGAAGCATGACTTTTGCTTTCATGAAATGATGCACTGCTCTGCATTGTTTTCAATTGCCCGAAGCGCCACATCTCACACTAAATTGTAAGCTCGTTAGAGCAAACCCTGTATTTATGTATGCTGGCTTGACCCCAGAGAACACATCACAGCTTTTATGTCCTATTGCTACATGAACTTATTGCTACATTCTCTCTTAATGAAAGAGAACTCCCACAGCAGTGCTGCCCCATCTTCAATTCCTCATTTCATACCCAGCCCCTTCATGTATGAACCAGATCCACACGGAAGTTAAAGATGGGGGACCATGCACAACTGCTGCTGTGGTCTGAGAGTCTCCTACATCAACGGTTCCTTCCCAGGCCTCTCCTCCTTGTGGACAGTATGGGGCTCAAGGGGAAATTCAGCAGGTAAATTTGCTCAGGGCACAAATTCTTTATCACCTCTCACAGTTCACAAACGAAATAGGACAGAGCACCCCGTGCCTTGTAAATTGGCTGGTATATAGTAGGAACAAAATAAGTGTTTGCTAAGTAAATTCTTACCTTTAGATAATGTAGTAGGCAGAGTAATGGGCTCCCCGCCTACACCAGAAAAAAAAAAAAGATGAGAAAAAACACCCAGCTCTAATCCCCGGAACTTGTAACATACACGTATGTTACCTTACATGGCAAAAGGGACTTTGCTGACGTGATTAAGGGTGCAGACCTTGGGACTATGAGATTGTTCTGGATATAGTGGGTCCAGTCTAATCACAGGAGACCTTCAAAGCAGCAAATCTTTCTTGGTTAGGTTAATAAAGAGATGAGACAGAGGAAAAAGGGGTAGAGATTCGAAGTGAGAAAGGGAGATTACCCACTATTTCTGGCTTTGAAGATGGAGGAAGGAGGCCACATGCCGAAGCATGAGTGGCCTTAAGAAACTGGGACAATCCCTCAGCTGATAGCAAGCTCAAAGGCAGGGACCTTAATCCTAAAACTACAAGGAACTGAATTCTACCCAAAACTCAGATGAGCAAGGAAATGGCTTTTCCCCAAGAGCCTTCTGAAAGGAACGCAGCCCTGTGGCTCCTTGATTTTAGCCAGGTGCGCCTGTGTCAGACTTCTGATCTGCAGAAATATAAGAAATTTGTGTGTTAAACTGCTAAATCTGTAGTAATTTATTCCTGCAGCAATGTAAAGCCAAAACATTGAAAAACAGAGGGAGCTCTTTCCTGAAAATTTTGCAGATATCTGGGCCTAGGCTGGACAAGCTTCTCAGGAGATTAGCCGGTTCTTGAGCAACTATTATGTCCAGTTCTGCAGACTCACTTTCTTAGTCTCACTGCGTGTCCAGTATAGCCATAGAAAAGTCAAAGCTAGACCCGGAGTAGCTGGGAATTGAGGCCGGAAGTGAGTCGTGCCCCAAGGAAGAAGATAAGAGGTAGGAGTCTGGCCTCTTTCTCGTGTCTCAGGCTTCAGACTTGTGAGTTTTGCGCCTTTGAGGCTACAGTTCACAGTCCCAGTAACCTGACGGAACCTGGACCATGATGACGGATGTAACAGTAAAAATGGCTCCGACTTCCAAGGACTCCAGTGTCCCATAGGACTGATTGAACAGAACTGGCTGGAAACAGCTTATACGGGGGATTTCCTGAACATACTATTGTTGGGCTGGCTTCCTCACCTACAATTATGCCAAGCAGTCACACTACTACACAGCCTCTCGGGACATGATATTAGTGATTTTTTTTTCAACATAACAACTTCTTAATAGACATTTATACCAAGAGCAAAAGAGTCAATGGCTCTTCCACCAGAAGTGGAATTGGCCATCCCATAGGAAGGGATGACAGACAGGAAGAGGGTGTCCCTCAGGGAGTCACTAAGTGGTTTGGCGCCTGGCTCTGCATTGTGCATTCTCATATTTTATTTCTCAGCACGGACAGGGCCTTTCTGTCAGGATATCAATTTGATGAGTAATAAGCCATGTCTATGAACATTGGATATTATTTATGTAGCTTGGATAGAGAAGACCTGGTTTGGTCACTTGGTTGATCTACCTGGGTAAGTAGAGTTAGTCACAGCAGTGACTCTCAAATTCTATTGAATGCCCCATCTCACAAACAACTTGAAAATTTCCTCCCGAAATCTGAAATGTAGGCACGTAGTAACTATGTCAGAAGGCACAATTGTTATGAACCAGACTCCTAGGTGACTTTTGGGGACAATTTTACAAATTATTATAAGTGACAGTGGATCCAAGCCAGCAGGCTATGCCATTTATAATTGATTGACAGTGTCCATCCACACTGCTAAAAGTTGTTTCACACATGCGGGAGAATTCCTTTGCAGTTCCTGCCCAGATCGAAGGCTAGAGCTCTGCCAGGAATGGGTCTCTGTTTTCCCATCTGCTACGTCATAGAGGGATTTGAGTTCACGTGGCAGTTTAGACCTGTTTATATGTGACCAGCTAGTTTATTTCACTTCTCTGTGCCTTAAGCATCAATGTACCTAGGAAGGAAACATCGCCTCTACAGGATTTTAGGATCTTGATTTAGAATTGATGGAGGGCATTGAGACTTGGTGCCTATGAAGACTATAGAGAGACGAGTCCAGAAGGACCACCAGGAAGTCAGGCAGATTTACTCCTTTAACGAAAGGACTTTGGGCCGGCTTCTCCCTCACATGTTGCATCACGTGTTGGCTGCTATCCTTCTCCTCTGAGTACCCCTTTCCAAGCCACTTGCCTAACCTAAGCCTTCCCGTCATGAGCAACTCCAAACTAGCTTCTTTATCTCCTCCTTCCAGTGCATCCTACATTCCATCACAAGACAAATTTTCCTTAAATGGAATATGCAGCACCTTACTTGTGCACCTGAAGATTTTCGTGTTTTCCCATTACCTACAAGAGAAAGGCTCTCACTCATTCCCCTGAGCATCGAGCTCAGCCCGATGTGATGGCACTGAATCCACTGCAGTAGCTATGCCTGTGGCCTAAGTCTTGTCTGCCACTGACTGTTTCTGGAGTAGTAGCCTCTGTCCATCATGGTTAGTCAGCCAACATCAAGGTCATGTTCTTGTCCCACCACCCCCTGCAAAGCCTGCCCTGACTGCTTTAGCCCTCAGTGATTTTTCTTACCTCTTCTGAACTTCAGGACACTCTTCTGACACTGTAATTCACATTTACTGAGAGACAATCTTGTGATATTCCATGTTGACTTGTTTGCTTTTCATTTTCATGCAATAACCCATGCATCCATTCAACAAATTCAACAAATATTTATTAATTGCCAAGTCAGAATAAGATTACTGCCTTTTAGTAGATTGTAATCAGTATGACTGTAGTGAGGTGTTATTTGCTAACTGACAAGCAGGAAAATAATTATAATGTAGTACGTTTTGTGATAGGAGAAATGTTATGCACAAAGCAGGGGAAACTTAATCCAGCCTGAAGTTCAGGAAAGACACTTGTAACACCAGAGTAAACTGGTTTATACGAGGATACATGCTTGTTTCTTTTTTCCTTTTCAGTTGCCTGCCCTGCAGAAAGGAATGTCTTTTACAAATGACAAATTCCCATGCTTGAGTTCAAGATATCACCCAGTTTCAATTAATCAGATGTCTGACTTTGACTTAGAAATACGCTCTTGAAATTTGGTGATTAGAGACCAATTCCCGAATACCATCCCCCCCAAGAAGGCATGCGGTGCAGAGCTGAGAGGCCCAAGGGCAGAGGGGTAAGGAACCCACAGCTATCAGTTTGCATAGGAAACACCTTGCTTAACCTAACCTTTAAAATTTTTATTACTGTATTAGTCACAGTCCAAAGCACTGAGATTTTTCTTGTTACAGACATTTATGGAAACATCCAATTCCAAGAAGACAAGGAGCCCTCTGAACTCTCTAAATGAGGGCTCCAAGCTTTCTGGGATGAACAGGAAGCAGTTTGGCCAGCTTAGCAAGCGCCACCACAGAGGAAATGGAGCCCAAGCCTCAAAGAGTTACTAGTCGAAATGAGACAGGCTCAGATGGATACAGAGAGGGGAGGGTCTCCAAGGAAAGGGAACAACATCGCATGCAAAAGCCCGGAAGTGGTGAATTGTGACAATATGTGGTCAAAGCCAGGAGGAGTTCGCAGGGGCTCTGGGTAGTGAACGATAAGGCTAGTTAAGGGGTCGGGGACCAGCTTGGAACCCCTGTGAGGTACCCGGGACATTATTCTACATGCAGTAGGGAACAGCTAATGAGTCTGTCACTCATTCACTCTACAAATATTCCTTGAGAGCTTTTTATATACAAGACACCATTCTAAGCCCTAAGGAAGTAGCAGTGACTAGGACAGAGAAAATGCCAGATCTCCTGAAACTGACATTCCAGAGAGGGAGACAACAAATTAGCACACATATCATTGAACAAGGTTACAGAGAGTGTGACAAGGCAAGGGGAGGAAAGCTACCTAACTTTGGATGGTTGGAAAAGGTGTCTCTGAGAGGGTGACCGTATTTGAGCTGAGACCTGAAGGAAACCAAGAAGCTAAGTGTGCAAAGATGTGGGACCAGAAGGTTCGAGTGAATAGTAAATGCAAATGCCCTGAGGTGGGAGTGAACGTGGCCTCTTTAAGGAACGAAAAAAAGGAGAGTGTGCCTGTAACAGTGAGCACAGACAGAAATGGGGCATGCTGAGGAATTATAAATAGGGCAGGATAACAGAGGCCCTTAGAGGCCATCAAGGAAACTAGATGGCATTCCAGCAGCATTTGAAAACTATCAGAGGTTTTAAGCTATGGTGGGAGATTTGATTTATATTTAAAAAAAAAATGATGGAGAATTAATTATGAAGACACAGGAGTGAAATAAATGAGGGGATTTTTCAGGAGACTAAGATTAGATTAGGATGGTAGCAGTGGAAATAAATAAAATCGGTGCATATTTAAGGTCTATTTTGGAGGCAGAACTAATACAATGTGTTTGTGGATGATATGAGGGACTAGAGAAAAGGGGGAATGCCATAATGGTCCCTAGGTTTGTGCCTGAGCCACTGAATGAATGGGAACTGTGAACTGAGATAGGAGGTTGGGAAGGAGAATATGAATTCCAACCTTTGTTTTGTCAAATTAGTTTTGAGAGAGGCCTTTTAGACATGCCAGTGGAGATTTCTTTCTTTCTTTCTTTCTTTCTTTCTTTCTTTCTTTCTTTCTTTCTTTCTTTCTTTCTTTCTTTCTTTCTTTCTTTCTTTCTTTCTTTCTTTCGTGTTTTCCCAGGACCCATCAGCTCCAAGTCAAGTAGTTGTTTCAATCTAGTTGTGGAGGGCACAGCTCATAGTGGCCCATGTAGGGATCAAACCGGCAACCTTGGTGTTATGAGCACAGTGATCTAACAAACTGAGCTAACCAGCTAACCAGCTGCCCCTTCGGTGGAGATTTCAAGCAGGCTGTTGCCTATGAGTGGTGCTCAGTAGAAAGGTGAGAGACAAAGGAAATAACCCAGGAGCCATTGGCATACGCGTGGTGTTTAAAGCCATGGGAGTCAGAGTAGGTGAAGATAAAGGGGCAGGGAAGTGGGTGTTTGCTGTTTCCCCCACCCTCTTGCCCTGCCATACCTGTCCTCTCCACCCTTTGTTCCTGAGATTGTCAAATTCATGAACTTACTAAGGGCTGACTAGCCTCCGGAGAATTGCTGGACACTCATCAAACTTACAATGGACAGATTTAGAAGCTATGATGATAACTGAGGAATAGGAAATATCCTGGACTGAAAATGAGTTTTTCGTTTGCAAACGGGGTCACTTTCTTAGAGTAACTACTGGGGAAAATGTCATGCAAACAAAATTAATCTCCGATTCCCCTTTTTTCCGTGTGTGTGTGTGTGTGTGTGTGCGCGCGCACACAGTCTTCTCCTTCCACAAGTACCAGAGGTATCATGGTCCCTGGGTCTCACCTCTATAGAAGAAAAAAAAAAAGTGATTTGATAAAATAATTTACATGAAAGTATTAGTGTCCTAATGTGATTGTATTTTCAAAGTGACCTTGAGGGGTTAACACCGTCTGACCCTACAGCAGTCTCTCTACTTCATTTCAAATGCTTTGGGCAAAGGATTGGGAAGTAGGCATGAGGAGAGCATTCCGGATGCTCTCCAGCCACACCAAGCGTGCTGCCGTCTCCATCACAGTAAGCACCCCTACTCTGTAGTCACTCATTACACCAGGTTTTACATCAAAAGGTACCTTGTAATCCTTCATCTAATATTGAATATTCTTCTCTGAAAAAAGTGCAAGGGTAAGCTGCCAATGGTTGAATTTTAGGGGGTGATGGGTCTCTGTTGATAATATTTCTTCAATAAATATTGAGCATCTATTATGTGCGCCATGCTAGGGTCTGGGATTTAGTAAATGCACGTGTTATCTCATTTAATCCTCACAACAACATTGAGGTTGGTTTTACGATCCCCATTTTACACTCTTCCAGTATTGGGCTTCTTTGCAGGTTTGGAGGTGTTTTACATTTTGCTACCTAGTAAATGATGACAGGCAATGGACACTGAAGACATTAAGTGGTCAGTTCTTTTATTAGAATAAAGCGATTTCCTTCCCAACACAGGGCATATTTTTATTCCCAATGTGATTCTTCTGTGCCATGCTTTGTATTCTTTGCTGCTTCTTTTACATCAGATGATCTACTGTGAAGGAAACTGGACAGACATTTGCATTGATGCAACTAACCTGGTAAGAGATCCTAGGACCATGTGTGCACTGGAAATACCCACCAAGAAGAGTGAGACCTTACAGGAAGCAGTGGTGGCCTGTAAGAGATCGCAGTGCCTGAAAAGGCCTCTTCATTTGATTCAGCATAAAATAACAGTAAAGGAACATTGTGAAAAATAGGCCAGGTTTTCTTTGTTTAGAGTTTGAAGATATGTCCTGAGAAATGACAGCAAAAAGAGTGCTTGGATGGTCTACACAATGCAGGGGCTGAGGACCCACGGGGTAGCAGAGCACAAAGTCACGGCAGTGTGTGTTTGTATCTGTTGGCTTGAGATGAAGCTTCATTGTGATTGCACTGTGACACTTCCCTGGAAATACAACCAGATCAAGAGAGCCCCACATGAAATGTAACATAAACAACAAATGACTCAAGTTTCCACTTGTCAGCTTTTTACACTTCATAGCTTTTTGCTAACTTTGGAGCAAGATTTGAAAGTAGGATGGCTGTTGGAGGACGTTTTTTGTGCATGGTTCAATGTTTTGTTCTTTCTTGTATTAGAGGACTATCCTTTTTTTTGAACTTGATTTCTTGCATATAAATGTTCATGATAGAAATAGAAATCAAGTTCCAAATAAATCTGATCTGGTGATCCTGAACATTTCCACAAATCAATGAAACCATCCACCAATATTTACCAAACTTTTATTATTGATAAAGCATCAGCTAATGCAAGAATTGAAGGCATGTAGTTCTGACTTTGAATCCATTAAAATCTCACTGGGAGGATAATAAGCATTATAATCAGGGGCCACCTGTCTGGAACGATACTGGTTTACACCTGATATCCTGGAAAAATTACTAAAACTGTTTTATTTCACTCTCAAGTATCCTAGTGTGAATGATAAAGTATTTTGTCATACTGACTATACAGCTTTTTACTTAAGTGGTAAGAATTACCCAGGCATATTTTGGAGAAATTCAGAGAAAAGAGCTAACTTGTGGATCAAAAGGTTAGGATAGGCTTCTTGGAGGTACGGCTTAAGGTAGACATTGAATGAGGAAGAGCCATGTTAAAATCTAAGAGAAAAAATGGGGAACGGTATGGAAATTTTTCAAAAAAAATAAAAAAAGAATGGCCGTGGGCCAGCTGAGTGGCACATTGGTTAAGAGCTGGTTTTGGGACACCAGCAGCCCCGGTTTGGATCCCACATATGAGGGCCAGTGACACTGCCCTCTACAGCTAACGACAGCCCCACCTGGAGCTGGGCTGTGTGAGCCCTGGCGACAGTGTGGGTTGCGTCCCCTGCTGCAGTGGGCTGCCATAGGCTACAGTGAATGGCCAGCAGCCAGCGTGAGCGGCCGGCAGCCAGCGTGAGCTGCCAATAGCTGCGGTGAGCGGCCATCCAGAGGCCGGCGATCCATCTGCCTCATCCGGGAAGAGCGCAATGACAATACCAACATGGGCCAGTGAAGCAACGTCCTCCACAACTAGACTGAAGAACAAAAAGACAGCAACTTGTCTGTTCCCCTTCCCCTATTCCCCAACGCTGTTGCCCTCCCCCAATTCCCCAATAAAAAAAATCTTTAAAAAAAAAAAAAAAGAATGGCTGTGTGATGCAGCAATTCCACTTCTGGGTGTCTGTCCAAAGGAGAGTCTAGAGAGGGGTAGTTTTCACCTTATGTCAAAGAGATATCTCCACCCCCATACTCACTCCAGCATTACTTACAATAGCCAAGATCTGGAAACATCGTAAGTGTCCATCAACAGATGAACAGATACAGAAAGTGTTGTATACATGTATACATACATACAATGGAATACTATGCGGCCATAAAAAGAATGAAATCATCCATTTGTGACAAGATGGATACTGAGGGCCTTATACTAAGTGAAATAAGTCAGACAGAGAAAGACAAATACTGTATGATCTCAATTATATATGGAATCTAAACAAAAAGAAAAAAACCTCATAGAAAAGGAGTTCAGATGTGTGTTACCGGGGGGTGGGGGGTAGGGGAGTGGGAGAATTGGGGGAAGAGACTTCCAGTATAAGATAAATAAGTCCTGGCAACATAATGTACAGTCTGATGACTGTAGTTAACAGTGCTGTATGGTATATTTGAAAGTTGTTAAGAAAATAGATCTTAACAGTTCTCACCACAAGGGGAAAAACATTTTTTTTCCTCCCTCCCCCCTCCCCACTTCGTATCCATATGATATAATGGATATTAACTAAACTTGTGGTAATCATTTCTCAATGTACGAGTATGTAAGTCAAGTCACTATGTTGTAGACCCTAAATTGATACAGTGTTGTATGTCAATTATATCTCAATGAAAGTTAAAAGAAAAAATAAAATTAAAAAGAAGGGAGTGAGAGAAAGGAAGCCCGGGTAGTGAGAACGGAGTGAATAATCTTTGATAATGAAAGACTGCTTTAGGAGGAATAGTTATAGCAGTGTTCTAGAGACAGGGTGGAAATGGTAGTTTTGGCTAAATAAAGGTGAGTCGGGAATGCACCTCAAGAGATTTGAACTTTTTATCCTTAAGATAATAGAAAGCTACTGAAAATGTTTTGGGCAACTGGGTGATGTATCGGATTGTCAGAAAAGTCATGATGCATTTTGCAACGAAAAACATAGAAAAATATGTCATGACTTTTCCGACAATGCTTTTCTCAGGCACTTAGGCCTGCAGAGAAGTCTGTTAAGGGGCAGGCTGCCCTCGGAACAACCCGGGGTACCAGAGCAAGTCCTTTCGAAATTTCCCTCCAAAAGTCTTCCGTGATGACCCCATTTTCACCACTTCTTTATGAAGACTTCCTTCGTCCTCTTTCCTTTAGACACGATCCTTGTGGTCCCAAGGCAATGTGAATAGAGACAGAGGCAGTTATGTTGGCAGAGTATTAGGAGATGGGACTGACCCTCTGCTATGGATTGTGTAGTGTGTGGAAGATAAATCAAGAATTATGGGCCGGCCGAGTGGCGCGGTGGTTAAGCGCTGGCCTGGGAAGCCAGCGGCCCCGGTTCGGTCCCACATATGAGGGCCAGTGACACTGCCCCAAAAAAAAAAAAAAAAAAAAAAAAAAAGAATTAATGTCTTTCTTATGTTTGGGATAAAAACCTGATAGAAATGTGCGGTCTCATTTTTTTCCTACATTATAATGAGGTGTCTTATACTCCTTTAGGAGACCACAGTCTTTGAAAATAGGAAGCTATTAAAGATTTTAATCAGAGAAGCGATGAGATGGAATTGGAGAGCTATGAAAAGTATTATCTGGTGGTATCGGTTGAATGGATTAGTAATAGTCAAATTAGCATTGGGTGAGTTGGGGGAATTACTGAAGAGAGAGAGAGAGAGTCAGAGAAATAAAGAACGGAATTAACTAAATAATGGCAGTGGTGGACTAGAAAAGTCTGTTTCAGTCTAATATGGGAACAAATAGGGAATGTGAATCAAGAACAGCCGTTTTAAATAAGACAGGTGTCACAGGTTTATATGAAACTTGAATGCACAATGTTATGTGTGAAACTCGTAGCGCAGTGGGGAGAAACAGAACACATCCCATTGAAGAAGAAACTGTTTGAGAGATCTTAGTGATTTGGTGAAGGACATGGTCAGAGTTACTAACGGCAAGTCAGGTCTGTCCTGACTCCATTCCAGTGGCCTTTCCACCACATCCAACTACCTGCCTCTTTCTTGGATGCTTATATTTGCTCCCTGCTGCTGGCTCTGATGTGCTTAGCAACTAAGAAATAACAGGAAATCGCCACAGGTGGATGAAGACGTCTCCAAAAGGTTTCTGTTGTTCTTCCCTGAGAATTTTCCAGATGTACCAGCCCATCAGTCAGCCAGGCTAAAATAAGAATGCAGTCTGAACCTAAGTTTCATTTCACTTCGGATATATCACAGTCACTTTCTAACAAGAAATGATCACGTGTCACCAGTTGATCTTTATCTGTGACAAGTGAAACCCAAGGGTTTATGCTCAGCGGTCTGTTACTGGCTTAACAAGTAGGAAGGTGGTATTTTCCTTGAATCTTGGCTGTAGGTTTTTAAAAGACTGAACTCTGGGCCGGCCGAGTGGCGCGGTGGTTAATCGCTGGTTGGGACACCAGCGGCCCCGGTTCAGTCCCACATATGAGGTCCAGTGACACTGCCCTCAAAACAAAAACAAAAAAACAAAAAAAAAACTTAAAAGACTGAACTCAATCTTTAAACAATCCTTTCTTTCTTTTTTTTAAAGATTTTATTGGGGAATTGGGGGAGGGGAACAGCATTGGGGAACCCGGGAAGGGGAACAGACAAGTTGCTGTCTTTTTGTTCTTCAGTCTAGTTACGGAGGACGTTGCTTCACTGGCCCATGTTGGTATCATCATTGTTGGTATCGTCATTGCGTTCTTCCCGGATGAGGCAGATCCCTCGCCAGCCTCTGGATGGTCGCTCACCGCGGCTGTTGTCAACTCACACTGGCTGCCGGCGCTCACGCTGGCTGCTGGCCACTCACTGTAGCCTATGGCAGCCCACTGCAGCAGGGGCTGCAGCCTACACCGTCACAGGGGCTCGCACAGCCCAGCTCCAGGTGGAGTTGTTGTTCACCATGTTAGCTGTAGAGGGCAGTGTCACCGGCCCTCATGTGGGATCTGAACCAGGGCCGCTGGCATCCCAAAACCAGCTCTTAACCAATGCTCCACTCGGCCGGCCCTAAACAATCCTTTCTTAATAAGACCATTGAAAACTAAAGTCCTAAACTGTGCTAGCTTATTTTAAAAGAATAGCCAGTTCTTAAAAGTGCCCATAGAACATGTAAATTAGATTGGTAAAATGAAATTTCAAAGAAATGTAATTGATGGCAAACTTTAGCCAGAAAGGTATTGAATTTGGGAAGCTTTCCTCAGCCACGGAGCCAGCTTTACATCTGACTGAGCTCATGTGGCTCCATGGTTGGGAGCTTTGCCTCTGAGGGTGCCATCCACAGCCCAGCACCCCCAGTACCACCTGAGGCTTGTTAGAAATTCAGACTTGCCTCCACTGAGGGATAGTAGTAGGTGCTCAGTAATTATGTAGTGAATTACCATGCTCTCTGGAGTCAGAGACCAGTTTGCTTTTCCACAAACTGGTCCTTGGCTTCTTAATACTCAGCTCTTCCAACCCCACTCCTCTATCAATCTGGTGAAAGCCCCTTACATCTGAGTCTGAGGTTGAGCGCTCTCTCCTCTAAGAAGTCTTCTCTCCCTGGTTCATAGGGATTTGTCCTCTGTGTTAGCATCGTCTCAGCCTTGACCACCACCATTGCTATTTATTCTCCTGTGGTATGT
The DNA here is from genome assembly GCA_033961575.1 of Aselliscus stoliczkanus. Classification (NCBI taxonomy): domain Eukaryota; kingdom Metazoa; phylum Chordata; class Mammalia; order Chiroptera; family Hipposideridae; genus Aselliscus; species Aselliscus stoliczkanus. The sequence continues at coordinate 58,951,569 of CM066739.1, forward strand.
GAACTGCTTGCTTGCATATTTATGTAAGGGAACTAGGAATTTCCCCTAACGAAATAAAATCCCTGGTCTTTAGGATTGGCAGGGATTAGAATTGGGGAGAACTCTAAGAGGGTAGCATTCCCCTAACATTCTCATTATGAGATGTACGCTACTCATCTTCAGGCTGTGGCCTCCCATAGCCTGCCTCCACTTGAAGTCATGTGTCCCCTCAGTACTATCTCAATTCTTGAAGTTCAGAGTCCAAAGAAGAGAGGCGAGATTTCCTAGCTGTGTGATCCGTCTTCCAACTCCTGTTTCTGTCTTAACATCTGTTAAGTCACCAGCAGATGGTTGATACTGGGAACTATCCATCCGTCTTCTTCCCCTTGCACCTTCTGCCATGCTCACCACATCACAGGCATATAGTCTTATGCCACAGCTCAAAGGACAACCCTATCAGGGACTTGCATAGCATGTGTCACATCCACACAACAGATGCATGAGCTGTGTGACTCTTTCCACCCTAGATTGCAAGCTCCCTAAAAGCACAGAATGTATCATTTTATCTTTATATCTTATTTTCCAGCTCAGTGCCTGACACATAATAAGGAGGGTGGCATTTTCCTTGAATCTTGGGTGTAGGTTTTTAAAAGACTAAAATTGGAAGTTAATATTTATTTGCTGGATGATTTTTTTTTTCCAACTGTGATTTATTCCACAAAATTATAAAGGTAAGGATAGCACTACAGGATTGGTATGACAGGCTGACCACATCATTATCATCCAAATCACTACACTTTTGAGAGTGCTAGAATGTTCAACCAGATGGTACCCTGGAACAATAGGTCTAACCTAGGCACGCTGGGATGTACTATCACTCTAGGTACAAAGCTCAGCTGTGTTGTCCCACAAACCAAACCTCAAACTGGGATGAAATGCTATGCGCATGGCAAGGTCACTCGAGCTGTCATCAGATGCTTCTCCTTGGCCTCTCCTTAGTCATATAACTCTGTCCCTTAATTGTCTCTTCTGCCTTGAGTCACCAGAAATCCTACTGCCAGTCACTTGTTTAAAAGTTCAACTATTGTGTGAATTCCAGGCAGCCTCTTGACTCCCTGATTATCTAGATCTTTTTCCTTGGGGCCACCATTTTACCTTTCCCGGAATGCCTTCTCCTGCTCTAATTTTTATTTTTTATTTTTTAGTTGAGCCATCCTGCCACCTGTTGGCAGCTTAGCGGCATCGAACCGCCGTTGCTCAGAGCTCGGCTCGCACTCTTGAGCGAGCTCTTAACCAGCTGAGCCACTTGGCCGGCCCTTCCTGCTCTAAATTTTAATTAATATAATTCCATATTTGTCTCTATCATTCTTCATTTCTCTCCTCCCCTTCTCAGCATCCTGGCTTTGTGTTTTGCTTTTACACATCCCTCTTCTTCTGAAACTGAAGTCCAGAGCAATCAATTAACTATTGTTCTGTTTCCCTTAGTTAATCTCTGACCCTTCATGAATTAGATTTGACAAAGTCCCTTGATTAACAAAGGAAATACTCAAGTCACAGTAAAAGGGACACACGGAAGTCAGATATACTTGGGGATTTGTCTATTCATCATACCAGTTCTCCCAAGATCCAGGAGAAAATGGGTGTAACTGGAAGAATGTTCAGTTACGTAACACAAGAGTAAACTTTTCTTCCACGTATTACATTTCTTTAACATAAATTATCTTCTCTAAACACAAAAAATACTTGGTGAATTCTTGTTGGCATGAGAACACATTTGGGCCCTAGAGCAGGGTAGAATTCTGGTTGATTTGCAAGTATTGGAGAAAGGGAAACATGAAGGGAGTGACATCTAGAAGGTGGCATCTATCTGGAAAGGGGGTTCAATTCTTTCTATTACTAAAATATCCCTGCAACATAGAAAATATTCCTGCAACATAGAAAACTGCGTGTATATTTACACATGACCAAATAGTGGGCCTATCCAGGATGTCTCTTTAGACCAATTATGGGTAAAATAATTTACATTCAGGCTCTGACATTTGGCTTTGCCATTTATTTTTAAGTAATGGGTAAAATGTCTATATGATGGTAATAGCTGATAGCAACCCAAGTATTCTTGGGGGGCAGGGTACAGAATAAGACCTGGGAAAATGAAATCAAGTTAAGAGAACAGTGGTATGGTGTTTGTGGTACAGGCTTGAACATATTTCCTGTAAAGGAAATAAAATTCAGAGCATTCGAAACTTGTGTACCCCTCTCCTTAGAAGATGTTTCTCTGAGGTATTTTTCTTGGAAGAGAGAATCTTTTTTTGTTCCTTATTGTGAAAATCCTGGAAAGTCAATGGAAACTAGAAACAGAGTTCAATTTGAGGGAGCGCTCAGGGAAGAAAAGCCAACTTCTGAAAAGGTGACTCGCTCTGAAGACTCTCTCACAGAGCACGGAAAAACAACAGTCGTCAAAAAGCTGGCATGGAGGTCGGTTAATGAGAATCCGGTGTGCCAGTGGCTGACTGGGCACACCTTGGGCTTCTGGGCTTTATTCTACCTTGTCATACAAATTCTCCCCTAAAAATATGCTGCCTACCTGAACACTCTTTTCCATGCTATTTCAAACAAGTTCAGAATCAAGTTTGTAGAAATTCACTGGAAGTTACTTAGCCCAGGATAGCAGAGATCTAGATGAATTTTGAGTTCTAGGACATTTTTAGACGCAAATAAAGAATTTGGAAAAGACTTGCTCTTTCCCTACCTTGGATTTCCACGAAGAGAAAAAGGATTAATATTTTTTCCTATTTTATATTTTTGGCTAAATATATTTCTCAGAGTGGGTGAATTTGTTGTCTACACATTCTGAGCAATACTGACTTCTCTGTAGCCTCAGATCTGAGAGATAACCGGGCTGGTTGAATGATCGTTATCCGTTGTAGCGGGCCCAGGAGGAGTCAAACCTCACTGGCGGGGAGCCATTGGAGACCGGTATTTCCTGTACTCGTGGGGGTCCGTCACACAGCTCTCTGGATGTTCATCAGTTTCTTGCTCATTTTCCTATATCTTGTCAGTCAGAAAACTTGTAGGACGAAGCCACTGGCCACTACGAGGTGCTCAAGGGACAAATGGAGCTGAAAACAGCCCGGTTCTACTTGCCCCAGAGTGTTTCCAAACACAGGGCTGATCAGCCTGGAGAACGGAATGTCGGTTTTTTTGCACATAGTTACCATATGGTCCTGCAGCATCATGGATGGATGAGGCATTTGGGTTCCACGAGACTGGACACAGCTGAGTCTACTGCAGAGGCTTAGATACATCCTGCCAAAGGCAAGCCTTCACATCTCCTTTCTTCTGTCTCATCAGTACACACCATAGAAAAGGACAGCTACAGCATCCTGACACATTTTGAAGATCATAACTTTATTGGCCACATGCCCTGTTCTGTGAGGCTGGTAACACGCTTGTTGTTTTTTAGAAATGTTTACATCGCCAAACTGTTTGTTATTGTTGTGATTGTTATATAGTTTCCTTCAAATAGAGTATTCATCCTCCTCCTGAAAAAGCACTGCTCTTTGACCACTTTCTATAGAGATGATGAACCTACTTTAAAGAGCTATCTGAGTGCAATTTGAATTCCTGAAGAAGACAGAAATCAGAATTCTGAGATGATATCTAGTGGTGGTAAAAAGGTCAGACAATTAGGTTTGCAAACTCATCCTAGAAAAATGTCCTACATACCTCATTGCTGAATATCACTACAGTCACCTTCCATGTGCTCTCCTTGGGAAGCTATGCACCAATGCTGGCACCTAGTCCACCCTTCAAAGCAATTTTGAAACTCTTTTTCTGAAATAGCCATCAGAGCTGTCATCATATTACCTTTGATGTCTTGAATGTCATCAAAATATCTTCCTTTCAATATTTCCTTTATCTTCAGGTAAAGAAAGACGCCACAGGGAGCCAGATCAGGTGAATAGGGAGGGTGTTCCAATACAGTTATTTGTTTACTGGCTAAAAGCTCCCTCACAGACAGTACTGTGTGAGCTGGTGCATTGTCGTGATGCAAGAGCCATGAATTGTTGGTGAAAAGTTCAGGCCCGTCTTTTTCACGCAGCCTTTTCAGCACATCCAAATAGTAAACCTGGTTACCTGTTTGTCCAGTTGGTGCAAATTCATAATGAATAATCACTCTGATATCAAAAAAGGTTAGCAACATCGTTGCAACAAGTTCACAAACTTGTCAGATCTGTTAGGTGTACTTGATGTCCCCCAACCATCCTGATTGAACAGAAGTTGTGTCCCTGAATGGAAATAAAAGATCCTCTTATGGCACCGAGCAACTTCTGTGTTGGGCTGCACTCAAGTCATGATAGTGATTTTGAATGTACACTTTTACCCAAAGAAAAGCCTTCGTGTCAGGAAGCACATGGCCACCATAAATACACAATGAGACGCTCAGGGGATTCTGACTGAAGTGGAGACAAAGAATCAAGTTCATTCATGGTGTCACAGAGTTTCCTTGCTATTCCTTTTCTTAAAAATAGCTCTTTATGAAGCACCTGAATAAAACACTAGGATGGGGGCTGAAAAGTGAACACATATTTTCTCCTCTTGAAAAGTTAATTCTCTAGCTGAGTGGCTGGCTCCATCGCCCCTGAGGACACTACAGCCTGTGTGTCATTGGTGACTGCACTTGACACCGGGAAGGGTGTTGGCTCCTGGTTTCCCATTTCTGTATCATGGGCAGAAAGCCATGTATGAACAGTGGAAATGGAACTATGGCTACAGGCACATCTGATAAATGGAAACTGTGAAGACATGTGCTTGACTGAGCTTTTAGTGAGGCTTTACAAGACACACCCTTTTTCACTCTTATTGATCTGAAATGCTGAGGCATCCAAAAATGACAACTTAGAAACTATGAGGTGGAGTGTGTGTGTTCGGGGGTGTGGGATGTGGAGGGCAAGCCTAGGGTAAGTGCTGGGCAGCGCAAGGTCTGGAATTTTAATTGTCTCTTCATGTTTTGAATGGGGATTTGTAAGCTGTAAAGGCACACGCACACACACACTTTTTAACAAAGTGAACACGGCTTCCTATTTGATCGAGGAAACGGTGACTAAATAGTATGAGGATTCTTGGAAAGGATTTCCATTCGTACACGGGAACCATGTGGAAGGAACCATGCGAAGTGCTCAATATTAACTATTATTCTTTAAAAGAAATCTGCTATGGAGATACTATTATAAACTCTGTTTTACAGATGGGGAAACTGAATTTTAACCCAAGGTCATGGACTCACTCCAAAGCTCATTGTCTTAACACATGTATGCCTCTTTAAATGATTAAATTAACCTGTTTATGTGGGATAGGATACTATGCAGCCTTCTCCCAGATTTGGGGCCATAATTTGTATCTCTAGTCTCTTCTGCTGTCAGCTTTGTGGACAGAAGCATCCCCTTGGGGTGACAGCCCAAGGGGATTTATCTAGTTCCCAGGCATGGGCTTATGCTGTGACTCCTGTTTTCAGCGGACCTCTCCCTAAGGGCTGACCCCTGTTAAGGGCTTGTCTCTCCTATTCCTGAACAGGCCTGATGACACCTCATTGGGAATCTAATTCATCTTGAAGAACTGAGAGATATGTATTTGTCCCCAAATCATTGATACTGGCTATTGCCATGGGCTCTATTCAATGCTTTGGACCTCAACTAGCCAACCCAGCTCTCAGGGCCAGTTGTCCCTTATTTGGTAGGTGGTCTACCCTGTGGCATCTACAGTAATGGGCCTAAGTGTAAGCAACTGACCACTACATGTCTTCTCTGTAGTTAAACTTGTGTGTTAACCTGATGAGATAAAAATCATTTGATAGAAATGACTTTCTTCGTGTTAAAATTATGTATGCTATATATGATTATATGTACATTAGGGATTTATGTATAATATGTAATTTTTAGAGACGTGTGTAAATAAGCTTAACTATGACTTTCATTTCAGAATAATAAAAGGATGCTAAGAAATATTTGCAATGAAAAACAGGCATTGGTAAGGTTAAGACCAGTGGGATGGTGAGAAGAGTAAATAAAGCTTTTAAATGGACTTCAGTTCAGATTCTGGTTCAAGGTGAGAAACGCCTGGGATCAAATTACTTGAGTCTCAATTTCTTTATAAAATGGAGATAGTAATTATAACCTAATTCAGGGCTGTTATGAATATTACATGTTAGGATAGGTAAAGCTCTTCAGCCCTGAATACAGTAAACACTGAAAACTGTTAGCTATTCTGATCATTAAAATGGGGATGAAGTATCTCATAAAATTATAAATATTAAGCATGATACTTACTACACAAAGCTCCTAGTTGACAGATGTGCAGAAAATATCACATCTCACTGAATCCTAAATTCAGAACAAAATAGCAAGGCAGAAATTACACATTCAAAACAAGTCTTTAGTTTTCTGTTTATTTCATGTGGGACATTCAGTAGACATTAACTAGGGCACTTAAAAGTCAATTCAATTAGGAACCTTTTTAGTCCTTCATCAATTATTTCAAGTGTTCTAGTCTTGAATACATCCCTTTCTTCTACAAACTTCTGAAAGAGATGAATGCCTCCACCAACACCAAAATAATGTGCTTTGCTGGCCAAAAGCACCCGCCCATCTTTATCTAACAATCTAATGAATGTCTGGTGCAATGTATCATAATAATCCAGATTGTAAATGGTTTCTGAGGTAAGAATGAGATCGTATTTTTCAAACGGTTTTCCATTGCTTAGTATAACCTTATGAAACTCAGACCACTCCCCAGAAAAGAACCGGCAGTTACAGATTTCTTGTGCTCCTTTCAGTCTCCTGCATCTTTTCACATCTGGTTCGCTTCCATCATCTTCTTCTTCTTCCAAAGTGGAGTTGGCTGCCACATTAGGTAAGGTTACTTCATCAATCACCATGCTGTTATAATCTTGAAAATGAATTTCTTTGGCCCCTTCCTTGAGGGCAACGATACCCAGCAAGCCTGATCCACAGCCAAGATCCAACACTTTTTTCCCAGCAAATTTCAGTTTGGCCTTTGCGAAATAAGCCAAGAGGTCAAAGGTACATTCCCAGATTTTTAAACCTCCTTCATAAACCCCAGGAATGAGATCAGAATGGGAAGTAAAGCTTTTTGAAACTACGTTTTCTCCAGGGAAGTTCTCTTTGAACAAGATGGTTTTCACTACTGATAGGTTATGCTGGAGACCTGGTAACGTTTCTATGACTTTATCTTCTAACAATTTCTTTAAATCTTGAGGCATAGCATGCTCTTTGGCAACTCTCAAGCAAGGCTGTTTTTCATGAGGCTCCAAGTTACTCGAACTGTTAGCTGTACCGAGTGAGTTGTCTGTGTCTTGAGAGGGAGCTGCTTTACCCGCTGACTTATGTTCCCACGAGTGATCCTGAGGCAAGTCTGACTGTTCTGGGAAACATGTTTTGTCCCTACGTTTACCTTTTTGACTTTCTGAGACGAAAGACTCTTTTGAGGAATTCAGGGTCAAAGCTCCATCTCCAAGGGATGTCAATTCATTTTCCAGACCTTCTATAGTGAAATTAAATTGAAAGGTCATCCTCTCATTAAATGTACACAATCCTTCAATTCAAAGGAAGATTCCTCAACTTCTAGATAGAATTGATGACACACACATACACCTGTCTCAATTATTCCAGTAGCTTCATTCTGGTCAATTTTTCTTTAGCTTTTTATACACAAATATTTATAGATGGTTTCAAATGACTTTTTAGAGGTCTTTGCTTTTGCTTCCATTTAGCTCTGGAGAAAAAAAGAAAATTGTTATTAAAAAGCAACATGACACATTTCCTTAAACTGTAGTATTAAATAGTACAACTCCCCCCCCCCCCACACACACACAGCTGCTTTTTCTATAAAAGCTGTTAGGGAGAGGGAGAAAAAGGACTTTTGGGAAACCACACACACCCTTCAGGGTTTAAAAGTTGGAGAAGAGAATGAAGCTTTAAAAACAAATAAAATAGCAGCAGCAGCAACTGGGAAAAACGTCAAGTCCAAAATTTGGGGGCAGGAAATGACAAGCCTAGCTAGTTCGTGTCTTTCGTCTGTCCCTTCAGTCTGTCACTGTTTCAAGTAACAGGAATTCAAGAGTTTATTTCGGTAGATGAGTATCCTTATAAAATTGTGCATGGCTATGCTTTGGTGTACGTTCATCCAAAGGACCTCACCGCCCTTAGCAGAGACCAGCCGCCGTAAGCGTATGGGAGTGGGGCAAGGGTTGGAGTCATTCGTAAAGTTTAGTTGGGTGGCCGAGCAAACCCAAAATCAGGGCAGGGGCCGCTTAGAGAGGCCCGTGGAAAGTGGAAGCAACTTTTCTGGGACTCGTCCTTGTATGTGCGGTGCTAGGCACATCTGGCCGGCGGGGTCTTTATTCCCATTACACAAGATGTTCAAAGTCGGGCCCCGCAGGTAAGTGGAAAGGAGCCTGGCCCTTGTATCCCACCGCAATGCGGGGCCTGCAGTGATTTCCAGCTGCAGGTCCGACGTCAAAACCGACCCCAGATGTGCAATCGCAAAGCGCCACGGGGCGGAGGGTAGCAAATCGGGGGACTCCCGGCCCTCCCCTCCCCTCCAAGCACCTCAAAGTAACGTTAACAGCGACCCAGACCTGGGGATGCTCGCAGCCCTGCAAGTTCCCAGCTCACCGCACCGAGAACCCCGACATCCGGCAAGGTCCTCCGGACCGAGAGCGCGTACCAGTGAGTCGAGTCCTCCACGCGCCAGACATGCCCAGCGCGTCCCAGCCACTGGGGGGGCCCGCGTTCCGCAAGGAACGCCGCGCACCTCCTCCCTCTCTATGGTTCTGAGGCCGGCGGAGCGCTCGCAAAGCCTGCCGGGACGGCGGCGTTTCCGGCGGCGGCTGTGGCGGGACGCGTTTGAAACCGGGCGAGAGCATGTCTCAGGAAGGCGCGGTCCCGCTGGAGGAGCTGCGTCGCTGGCCGGAGGCGCTGTGCCGCCGGGAGCTGCCGTCCGCCCTGCCTCGGCTCCTCATATCCTTCCCGGGTTGCCGCTGGCTGCCCGCGGCGCGGCTCCCTCCATCCCCCGGGCCTCCCAGGCTCTCCGTCCTCTGCGCGGGGAACGCGGGGGGGGGGGGCGCGGAGCTATGACGCATCCAACGCGGGGCTGGTGTGGACCAGACCTTCCCGGGGGGCGGGAAGGCATTCAGCATGGTCTCCCCGCCCCCCTTCCCTTCACTGCTGACCAGGAATTGCTAACGTTTGTTATTTGGTTCTTCCACCTGCTGGGCTGGAGTCCGTGGCCGTGTGGCCCAGCCGCAGACCCCCCTGCAGTAGTCTCAAGGCGGTGAGCATGCCTTCCCTGTGCAAAGGTAATTGTTTTCTTTATCATTATGTTTTTGAGCTCACCTTCTATATAAAAGGACACTTAAAAGGGAAAAAAAGAATGACCATCACTTGCGAGAGTCTTAACACCGGACGAAGAATGTTTACAGTGAAAGCCCAAAAACAGATATGAACCATCGCATGGGAATCATTTAGGGAGGCGTTAGCCAGACCCCACGAGGCGCCAGAGCCGTGTTTTAGCCCTTGGGCAGATGCAGAATTGAGTCCTCGAGGGTTTTGACTTGCGAAGCAAAAGAGCGATCCTCCAAACCATTTGCTGGGTCTCCGTGACCTGTCAGGCAGCGCGGTTAGGTTTTGGGGGAGCAAAGGCGAAGAACACGGTTCCTTTTCCCCTCAGACACATACAGCGACCTCGGTAATTGAAAGTCAAGTGTCCCCCTTGGTTTTGCATCTCAAGTTAATTTTCAGAAGAACCCAAACCTGTTCCTCCAGTTTTTTTCCTCTAAATAAATGGTTTCGCTTGCCAACCTTGATAGCCCTCCCCTCCCTCCCTCCCATAGTATCAGCAAGATTTGTTGCATCTGATTTCAAACTGGATCTTGAATCCATCCACTTCATCCTCAGTTACTACTGTATTCCAACTCCCTGCACCTCTGACCTGGAATGCTAATAGTTTTCTTGCTTCTGCTCACGTCCTCTTAAAATCCATTCTCAAAGTTCAGAGTGAAAACACAAATCATGTAATTTCCTTTTTAACGCGCCCCCCCACACACACACACACTGGCTCCTTAGCAGATTAGGAATAAAATTTAAACTTCCCTTCAAGCTTCCAGTGGTCTAAGCCTTGGCCTCTTCTCCACCCAGCTCACTACACTGCATCCCCAAAGACACTGCGTCCCACCTGCCCCCAGGGCTTCATGCTTGCTGACCCCTCAGCCTGCTTTGTTCTCCCAGTGTTTGTGCAGCTTGGCTCATTATTCAGGTCTCAGCTCACACATCACCTCAGCTGGCCCTTTTCAGAGCCCTCGGTTTTAGGTAGTTCACCCAAACCCGGTCTGTAACACTTCTGTCACGATCGTTGCCCTGTTCATTTTCCTGATGCATCTTTCATCATTAACAGAAGTTACCTTGCTTTGTTCATTTTTCACTGTGCCTCACTCACAACACTTTAAGTACAAATTTGTTTTCACTGTGTTACCCTTAGAACAGTGCCTGGCACATATTAAGCATTGAATAAAGGGCTGCAAGTTGTGTGTTTTTAAAATGCCTGGAAATCTCATCAGGCGATGTTTCTTTTTAGCTTTTTAGTGGTATTTTATCTTCACTTTTCAGCAAATTAAAGTTTGCAATAAACCCACAGTCCCATCACTGAAACATGATTATTCTTACGTGTTGCATTTTACCTATTACTCTCCAGTCCTTGCATGCCTTCATAATGCGTCATAACTTACGTTGAATTTTGGAAGAGGCTAGAATTTTTTGGCCTTTGCTGCAATTTTTCCATGAGGCAAATTCTGCCGGACTCAAGTAAGTATATGACTGTACCGCATTTTGAATGCTGCTGCAAGAAATATATATGCAACATTAAGATTTCAGAAGGAAAATCAATTCTTATTAGTGTGAATGGGGTTATGGGTTATTCGTTTTTCTTGTCGACACATTCTTTAATGATTTTTACATTGTCTTTATAGCATTTTTATTGTCACATATTTTGTCAGCTCCTGCTATGTGCAGAACAGTTAGTCTGATAAGGTTGGTAAGAAAGGTGTACAGGTAATGTGAAAAGATAGAAAGTGGTGAGCGACTTAGGATGGGTACAGATAAAGGACTAGAGAAATGCTGAGGAGAGATTGCTTTCCTGTATTGGAGATTAGAAATCCATGGCCTAGTAGAGCAGTGTTTCTCATCTATCAGAAATATTTCACGACTGCATGTAGCTTGAATCGGCAAGTTATCACTGAACAATTCTGAAAATATTTCCTTAAAGTATTTTCATAATATTGTTTTTTTACCTAATAAACATTAACTTTTTAAAAGCAAAATCAAGCCATGTGATGTGAATCTAATTTCAATCTCTTATGGATCATTGTTTAAAACTTCAAGAAGTATCCTTTTTTAAAGTTATTCTCACTAGTGAATATCATATTACTGTGATACCAGTATCTTCCTTAATCATTTTACTCCATGTATCAACATTCTGACGATTGGATTGAGCATATCCGTAAGTAAAATTATGTTAATTGTATGATTTACTTTGATGACGTAAAGGACTCATTCATGCTTCTCTCAATATGGTTTCGTGTTCCCTTCAAATTGAATCTTTTCCTATCATAGGTTACAGCCTCTGTAACGTTCAGTTACTTAAAATGCCCTAATTCCTTCTAATTACTGAGTTTTAAATTCCATTTCCAATAGATAACAAATGTGTCCTGTTTAATAATGTATGTGTACGCACAATGTTAGTTGTTAAACTGTGGTTAGGCTTCTGTAAGACGTAATTTGCAGCTACTTAAGCTTCAGCCTGTAACATGTTTAGTATCATTTAGAAAATACTTTCTCCGTCACAAAAAGCTGACTGTTTAGGTGGTGACAAGGTTGACCTTTGGAAAAAGCTGACTGTCTCATCTTTGTCTTCTTTGCTCTTACTTGATGTGAATCACTTAGGAGAGGAGGTAGAGAGTTTATGTTGTTGGAGAGTGGGCCTTTCTCGGCGCAGAGTCCAGGTTCTTGGCAACTCGAGCAAAGAATTGAATGAGATACCAGAGTAAAGCAGTAAAATAAGTAGTTTATTAGAAGAGCTAGTACATTTAGTAGTAAAAGTAGGCCTGAGCAGTAGAGGATGGCTCAAGGGCCCATTACTAGAAGTTACATTCAAAGAGAGTGGAGTGGGCCATGCACAAAGGCGAGGCTCAAAGGGAAGAAGCCGTCAAAAAAGAAGGAAGAAGCAGGGGACGCCCGGACTTCCCAGGACTTGGGGTTTTTATCCCTTTTTCTCAAAAATGGGCTGTTCCCCTCTGGGCGTGGGACCACTTGATTGGCACCTGTGATTGACAAGCGGCACTGCGCAGGTTCGAGTGACTGGTCTGATGTAGTTGGGTATTTTGTGCCCATTTGTTTTTCCCACAGGGGTAGGTAATTACAATACAAAGGGGAGTTTTGGGTGGAGAGGGGATTTCCCGGGCGGTCACACTCTGTGGGACCTGCAGGAATGCAGAGACCCAATGCCTGCCTCTAAGTGCCTGCCTAGTTTTCCCCTTGAGAGACGTGATCCCCATAAAATCTCTATGGGAAGCTGAGGGACAGGCGGTCTCTTCTTCTGTATCTGCTTCCTGCTGGGCAGGGGCACAGAGCTGTCCCTGCCTATTGGGGTTCACGGAACTCTCACCCTAGCTGGTCTCAGATGAGAGGAAGGGGTCTCGAGCTCTGCCTGGAAGGCTGCGTTGGCTTCTTTGGTTGTGACTGGCAATCTTGTTGGGGTATCCCAGGTATCCCCAAGGCCCTGAATGAGGAAAAATAGATTTTAATTAATAAACCTGTTTGTTCTTATGAAACTTGTGGCTATTCAGTCCATCACTCAGGTGACATCAGTTGTCTGGACACAGAATGGGTTTGGCATTGAGCTTCCTGGCCCGGGGGATATTAGGAAGTCACAGGCTTTCAAAGGGTTACCTGACTCAGGGCTAGGAGACTTCTATTGTTTAGGATTCCGAGAAGAGCAGTTAAAGCCCAAGAGCTAAGAAACTAAAGAACTAGGGAGGAGACTTAACATTTTTATACTTAACATTTCTATAGGAAAGGAAACTTAAAAGTTTTTCAGTGGTGGGGGTTGGTGGTTGGTTCTGCTCAGTTGTCCGGTAACATGTAGACTGTAGAGTTCATGTATACATTTTGAGTTAGCTTCTTCTATTTACGTTTCACTTGGTTGTGGAGTGGGTGTTTATAATTTTGAACCTGTGTTGCCTATTGGGGGTCTAATTTTTTTTAAGTGATAGAATTTTTTTATCTTGAGTATAAATTACACATATTCATTGTAGAAAATTTGAAACATGCAGAAAAAACAGAAAACAATAAAACATCCATTGATCTGAAATGGTTAAGGTTTTGATAATGAACATTCTCATCTCATTTTTCTGTTCTTGCCAGACTGTTATTTTTTTGTATGTTCATGTTTATGTGTGTTAAAACTGGGATACTATTTTGGGACCTTTTTTGTTTAACCTTAAAGTTCTGTAAACATTTTTTCGTAGTTTTAAATAATCTCTAATAATCATTTCAGTGATCACAGATCCTATTCAGTAAATGCACCTACACCCATTAACTGGTCCTCAATTGCTGGACATATTTTCCCCTTTTTTGCTATTATTTCAGTTACTTAATGTTTCTCTACATAGAATATAGAGTTTGACACTGTGCAGTGCTTTATGTTGATAGTGCTTACATAATCTCACATTTGGAAAGAGCAGTGACCTTGATGGCTGACATGACTTAACATTCCTACAAAACGTATTACTCTTTTGCTTTATAGAAATTCTGAAAATCATCGTAGAAATGTTTTTACCTCATATGAACCACCTGAGTCTGGAACAGGCTTTCTTTTCCCAAGTGCTGCCAAAGGTATAGTAGTATTATTATCTTAATGCACAGGTTCTAAAGGCTATTAAAATCTAACTTCAGTTTTAGATCATTCTTAATTGTGGCTTTTTTTTTTAATGTATCAAACATTTGAAATACAAATCAAGTAGTAAAAAATAGATCTCATGCTGAGAATGTGGTGTTAAGAGTAATCATTAGGTGATTAAAAACATATTTTCAGATAGTATGCATCCTTTGCTAATTGAATTTAAATTATTTGTAATTTTAAGTACTCTTGTATTTTAAACATATTAAATGAAAATTTGGGATGGGTGATAAAGTTAGCAAGTCCCTTTGTTGTGTCTACTCTGTAGAGTTTATTAATAATTGTTAAATTACATTGTCTGGAAAAATGGACTCAAGATGTATTAAAGAAGTCTTAGAATAAAAGAGGCTGGAATATCAGTAAAGATCAAGTAACTAATACAAAACATTACATTTACAGACTACATTATTACTTTTTAGGTATATGGTATACTTTTTCTCTGAAAAGCTGTCTTTTTTTTTTTTTTTTTTAGTTAAGAGATGTAAAGGTACTTTAGTACCAAAATTTGGTACCAAAATGAAACAATTTATGGTAACTTATTCTCTTATTGGAATGGATTTCTTCTAAGTTTAGTTTTGATGCAGATTATCATCAGAATTCATTTTATATTTACTCGATTAGGCTCTATCTGGAAAGTTTCTTAGTGTTTGTCCCTGAGCGCCAGCAAAAGGTCCGAGTGCCATAGAGGTGAAAACAGGCTGTTGGGCGTCGGCAGGCCTGTGGGAAACAACAGCCTCTTTAGTCACCTTGTGCTGTTGACTGTACTTATTCTACCATCATTTCGGCCATTTAAATTGTTTAGAAAGACCCTGGTGTTAATATCTTAAGGTGGCTAACTTTTCACAAAAGAAATTTAGTTCTGTGGCTCCGTACTGTGCCTCTAACCCAGGAACTGTATTTTGAGTTGGTTGAAAAGGGGAGCTGGTTAGGTTAGAAGTGAATGCGATTCAACACCGATTCATCACCACTACCAGAAATCAGCCTTGTGAATGCCCCACCTGGATGCTGATTGGTTAAGACCATCCTCTTTCATTAGGTAAAGAGTAGCACTTCTGTTTGTTACCTCACCAAAAAGTGAACTTTGAATGATTTTGTTGATTGATGTTATTAAATAGATTCAAACCATAAAATGGAAGATAAGTCTATTTCTGTGAGGCCTTATCTTTTTAAGAGATTGAATTGTAGAAATACTATGTACATAAACATAAATATATAAACATATTTTATATATAAAACATACATGTGTGTATGTGTGTGTATATTCATCTATATGTATATAAATAAAACTTCAAAGGTGAGATTGTTAAGCTACACGATAATATCCCAGGGGTATTACTATGCAAAGTAAAAATCATCTAATTTTTTTAAAAGATATCTTTTCTAGGGATTTCTATTCTTGTTTATAACCTGCTTTGTTTTCAGGCTGTGAAGTTATTTGATGACATGATATATGAGTTAACCAGTGAAGCGAGAGAACTATCAAGCCAAAACTTAGAAATTCAGGCCACTTTAAGGAATATTTTACAAGTAAGTCGAATGTGTTGGTGAAGACAGACGGGAGCCTAGAAAGGGTGAGGATTTTAGTATTGATATTACTTAGCCTTGTGTTCTTCATGTAATGGCCCAATGCTAGAATCAAGTGTATAGAATTAAAGATAAGAATACAGAAACATAAATTCTGAATTTTTTTATACCATTTCCTTCAGAGTAAACATCTAAACTCTTAAAGGAAGATAAATAATCAAGATAGCATGTCCTACCTGTAATTTCACAGCCTATGTCAGAATGCCTTCCACATATATTCCTTCATATGTGCGTTAGGATTCCAACTTTTTTTTTAAGCAAATGGCTAGCCAGCTGTTCCAATATTTGTACTTCTGATAGACTGCATTCTATGACAGTAGGAAGAGAGCATCCATGTTGTCCACTGCTGTATCCCTAGCACCCGGAATACTGTCTGACACTTTTTAGGTGCACCAAACGTGCATTCTGAAGGACACTTCTTTCCTTCTTTCCAGACAATGGTGCAGGTCGTAGGAACTCTTGCAGGATGTGTTCAGCATGTCTGCGCCACGCAGGAACCCATTGTTCTAGAAAATATTCACAGCCTCCCCTCCTCAGTCCTACATGTAATCAAAAGCACCTTTGTGCATTGTAAGGTGAGTGACGGGTCTAAGACACTTTAAATGGCCTGGAATCCACACGCAAAAGAGGTGAGAGAAACTGTTTGTACGTAAGATTTTACATTTTAGCCTGTGTTATTGGAATAGACTTTGCCGTGGAACTAAGAGCATGTATGTAAATATTTTTAAATAAGTGATTATAAGGAAGTGATAAAAAGGGGCTTTTGCCTTTTGTTTGTTTGACCCTGTCTCCCGTCTATAAAGAAAGAAGTTAGACAGAGTTCTGTCAAGTCACAGGGACCCTGAAATAGTTCTGTCATGACACTGGTGAATCAGATGTGTTCCGTAAGGATTAGGCTCCTGTAAAGGGACTTGAACCTTTATTTAGTTCCAGAGGCAGCTTTAAGACACAAGAGCTGGCCTAGGATCTGTGGGTCACAGGCAGTTTTCATCCTGCTGTTTATTGGGTAGATGAAAATTGCTTCTCTTGGTGAAAGGTGCTAACATGTCATTCGCCTGACCTGATGGTATGAATTGCCCTTTTAGCTCCATATTTGCCAGGTCTTGGGAGTCGGAAATCATTGGACATGTTTGCATTTCGTGAAGTACATTGTATACTGGATGTTCACTAAACATTTGTTTAATGAATGAATATGTGATTTGGTACAATACATTAAATGTATAATCTCTGATAGTATGAATTAAAGAAAATTCGGCTTTGGAGCTTTGTATGATTTGTTTTGTCTCTCATTTTTTTTTATTTGTGAGCAGAATAGTGAATCGGTCTATTCTGGGCACTTACACGTCGTATCAGACCTTCTCCAGGCTCTTTTCAAGGAGGCCTATTCTCTTCAAAAGCAGCTAATGGAGCTGCTGGATATGGTCTCTGTGGACCCGTTAGGAGATGAGAGCGGCAGCGTTTCGCATATGGTGATGGGTGAGTGAGGACAACTCGCTATTTAGTATATGATATGTGTTGACTATAGTGTATATCAGTTAAGTTATTGAACTCAACATTATTTCTAATGATTCATGATTTGTAGTCATTATGCATAAAGAAATAAATCCTACCAGATAAATTTTTAATCTTTTAAATTTTAGAATTTAAAATTTGATGCCTTAACATTAGATTTGTATATTCAGTTAATGCTCATAGTAAGTAATTGACCTACAATGATGAACAAAGAAAGCTGTTCAACTTTATACCCTCTAAAGCTGTTCAGATTAGAGGCAGTAGCGTTAAGAGGTTTTTTGTTGTTGTTGTTGCTGAGCCATCTTGCCACCTGTTGGCAGCTCAGCGGCAACTCAGCTCAGGCTGGGCATCGAACTGCTTTTGCTTAGAGCTCAGCTCATACTCTTGAGCGAGCTCTTGGCCCTGCATTAAGAGGTTTAAACTATAACTCATAGTGAGAAATGCAGTTTGTATTCCTTCTCAGAATACATATAATTATATATGCACGTGGGGTGCCAGAAACACATATCTGTACACGCATTTTAAGAGATGTTATGTTTATAATCAGGCAGTAGTTTGCCATAATCAGAAGTGTCTGGACACTGATGGTAACCACTTTGAGTACCTCTTGTAATTGCAGAAGTCAAATGTGACTTGTATTCATCTTTCGTTATCGGTATATGTTGAGTATAATACTTAATACAGTTTTTTCCTTTCTTAACATGTGTATACATTTTTTGGCACCTTCTGTGTGTGTGTGCATGTGTGTGTGTATATATACACACACATACACACAGACACACACCTATTATACATGAAATAATATCCATTTTTACGTGTGCTAAATATTCTATTTAATTTTTGAGGAATTTACATTACTCGCTAAGGGTTATGACTCACAGTTTGAAAAGCAGTACTCTAATGTATGAGGGCAAAGATTGCATTCATAACTTTAGAACAAAGAGAGTAAGTTGGTTTTGTGCAGTGTATGAGGTGCCCTTTGCTCTGTAACAAACCACTCCCAAATCTGTTGGATTAAGGCAACCATTATCTTCTTTATTTATGATTCTGTGAGTCAGCAGTTTAGGCTGGGCCCCCTGGGAGAGCTTTCTCTGGGCCACGTGGGGCAGGTGGCTCACTCGCATGCGAGTGTGTGTGTGTGGGTGTGTGTGGGTATGGGGCCATTGACTGCACCCCATCTGTTTCGGAAGCAGTGGAAGCCCCGAGCCAGCCATGTGGAGCGCATCACCCAGCAAGCTGGCCCTGGCTCAGATACCTGATGGTGGCCACAGGTTTCTGAGAGCAGGAGATGACAAGCCCCCGATACAAGTACTTGTCAAGTGTGCGCTTGCCTTACATTTCTTATTGTCCTGTTATTCAAAACAAGTCATACGGCTAAGGCCAGGGTCCACGTGGAAGAGACTGCCCATGAGTGTGACACAGAAAGGGGAGCTGTCGTGGCTCTTTGTACAAATAATCTACCACAGACAGAGTAGAAGCCTCACATGAGTACGTGTAAATTAGTCTTAATTCTTCCTTGTTAGGTTTTCCTTCCTGAGGCTCATTTTGTCGTTTTAGATTATAATTACATCTATAGAATATTTCAGTTACACTAGGGCACAACTTTATTCCGCTAAACATTTTAGTTTTATTCAGGTCATAGGGTAGGTGTAAACTTCAGAAGTTCATTTCCATAATTTATAAAAACCTTAAAAGTGTGACCCTTATTTTCAATAATTATTTTGGCATATTATCTCTGCATTACCTGTTTTAACATGTTGAATTGTTCAGTAGATACTTTTAAATACAGGAGAAACTTGTGACATTTGAATGTTTTAAGAATTCTGTTATCTTTCTTCGTAGTTATTCATTCAATGTTGGAAATCTGCTCTGTTATTTCCAGTATGGACCATGCATTTCATGCCAATACTTGGAAATTTATAATTAAGTAAGTTTTTTTTGTCTTTGTTTTTTCTTTTTGTAATATATTTTCCATATCCAAAATCTTCATTATTCGTAAGTTTTCTTAGATTGCGTTGAAAACATTTTGTGTAGGTGTCTATGATGCTCACTGGCCCTGCTGTCTGATAATCCAGATAGCCTACATGTAGCTCCCAAACCAAATTGGACTTCTTTACCCTGCTGCCTCTAAAATTAAAAATATAATAATAAAATTCCAAAGAGTTAGTACTTCTGAAGTAATGGATTGTGGCCAGACTAAACCTTAACCACTTGCTTGCTGCTACTGTTGTTTAACCGATTATCAAGTATCCTACTTCCAGGCTTAGATAAGTTAATAATTACAATTAGGGCCTATTATAATCCCTTCATAAGTGCTTTTGAGTTGTTCAAGCTTATTCCATTTATAAAGCACCTTTAACTGGAGCATTCTGAGGTTCCTTGGGCGCATGCCCATGGTGCCATCAGATGCTTAGGTGCCCGAGGACTTACAGGTGGGATGTAGAGATGGTGAGGACGTTTGCCTTACACACACGCGTAAAGCATCGAAGGTTAGTGTAATGCCGCCAGGTCTTGGGTGCTTTTCTTGCACCAGCAGGTCACTAAGTTGCCCACTGGCGATAGAGCAGCAGTGGTTACACGTGTCAACTCAGCCATGCTGCTCTGCTTCAGCCCCTCCTGAAATCACTCACTCCTCGGGACCCCTTGGGCAGCCTGGTGGACTTCTGTGCACCTTAGTTTGCTCGTCTGAAAATCAGAGTGGAAACAGCAGCACCTTTTGGCAGGGTTATGGTGAGAGTGAGTGAGTTTATCGAGGGGACGTGCCTAGAACTGTGTGTGGCACCCAGTGAGTGCCCAGCGACTTAGATGTGTCACCATCATCATCAAACTCCTTCCACTCTTATCCTGCCCAGTCCATGTTCTGCCCAGCACTCGGACTGGTAACTTAAAAATGCAAATCAGATTATGTCCCTCGACGGCTTAAAATCCATCCCATTTTACTAGGAGTAACAGCCCAGTCCCTTCTGGGCTGTGCTCTCCTCACAGCCTGTCTCCGTTGCCTTCTTCCTGCTTTGAGTTCCTCAAACATACCAAACCCTCCTGTCCGCGACCCTTTCCATGGCTGTTCCCTCTGCCGGGATGCACCTTTCCCATCCTCGGCACCTTGGTGAGCCCTGCTGATCTGCCGGTCCTCAGCTGAAGATCTTCGTGGTAGCGTTATTTGATATCCTTACCCTAAGAATAAGTTCGAGTAGATCTCTTTGTGGTAATGCCCTGGACTTTTCCCAAGGAGCATTTATCACAGCCATTATTAATTAGTTATTAATTAATGTCCTGTCTCGTGCTGGTCAGCACAGAGAGTGTCTTTTTATTCACCTCTATCCCCAGAGCCTAGCAGAGTGACTGGCACATTGTAAGAGTTCAATTAATATTTACACAGAGAAATAAAAAGTTAGTAAAGTTGGCACATCTTAATTATGTCACATCTGGTATGTATGCATTGTGATTTTTTTACATATTCCTTCAAATCATTTTTATTGTCCTAAGTTACTTGATGGTGATTGTATCCTTTTCTTTTTTTCCCTGTAGGCAGAGCCTGAAGCACCAGTTGGCTATAAAGAGTCAGCTGAAACACAAAGATATAATCACTAACTTGTGTGCAGATATCCTTTTCGCCTTCCAGTCTTGTTTACAGTTAGCTGAGCAGATGGCCCTGTCTGATGCACAGGTAAATATGGTCTAACAGCACTCTGAACAATGGCTCTTATTTCCTTTGAGATTCCGACTGAATCCCATTTGACTCTATGAACCAGTTTACCTAACAGGGCTTTAATTGGTTTCAGTTGTTTTCTGTTTGTTTTTCAATCCATGAGATGATTTACACCCATAATCACTTCACCAAGAACACTGCATTAGACTCCTACCTGCTCTCATTCTCTCTAGACAGGGCCATCTGCTCAGCTAACTGCCCTTCCTGTTTACATATTAATTCGTTGGCCAAGGTGTTCTCAGAATCCTTTCATTCTTTTCTACCTAAAACACAAATCGAGTTCCTTATTCCTGTACTTACTTAAGATCATCTCGATACAGCCACAAACAACCTTTCTTCACCACTCCATTGCAGCCTGCAGAGATGGCAATGTACAACTCTGTGTACAGTCGTCTAAAATTGATATATACTTAATATTTATTTTGATCCCAAGTGCCAGGAAGGTATTCGCTTTTCCACCTTTATCCTGTACATCTGTCTTCTCGGCCCCAACCTCCTCTGCCCCCAGGTTCCTTCTTGCTTATCCTGACACCACAGACTCCTCAGCTGGCACCTGGAGAGTTAAGATTAGACAGGTTCCTGGACAGGAGTGAGACGTGGCAAGCCCTACGTTCCAAGCAGATTTTCCTTATTTGTGAAAATTTGAGCAGCACTGCTCACTGTCCATTTCCTTCAATGGAGCTGTGAGATGGTCTGTGTAGTTTCTCTGTTCTTTTCTGTAAATTCTGATCAGCATCGCCCTCTGTTGTTCACTATTGAATTTATTGTGGAATCAAACTTACAGTTTTCCAAGTAATGTTTTCAAAAATGTCTAAATAAAACGACTAGATTTAATTAGTTGTATGCTATTAATGGAAGGATTATGGATATACCAGTTCCTGTGTTTCTTTCCTGGGCTGCCATAACAAGTCACCACAAACTAGGTGGACTTAAAACAACAGAAATTTATTCTCTCACAGTTCTGGAGGCCAGTGTGTGAAATGTGTCAGCAGGGCCTTGTCCTCTCGAAGACTCTGGGGAGAGTCTGCTCCCTGCCCTGTGCTTAGCCCTGGTGTCGCTGCCGCTCCCTGGCTTGCAGCTCTGTGATGCCAGTGTCTCCCTGGGTCATTACATCATTGTCATATAAGACACCAGCCGACTGGGTTAAGGCATATACTACTCCATAGGACCTCATTGTAATGATATGTAATGACCAGATTTCCAAATAAAGTCACATTCTGAGATATTAGGGGTTAAGACTTTAACATATCATTCTGGGGGGACATTGTTCAGTCATAGCAGCTGCTAATGTTGACGAGATATTTATTCTCTGTTGAGCCTTGAACATGCTTTCAAAATGAGACTATTCTATTAGACTTGACCATACAGTTATTTATCCACCAATGATTTAATTTTTCTATAAAACTAGGGAAATACATTTGTAAGACTCTTTGCTATAAATTTAATCTCTACTGCAATTCCTAGTTTTGTTTATATATTGCTTATAGAAGTTTGTATTATGAAAATAAACATACTTTTACATCTGTCGCCCACACCTAGATTTGTTGCTTGCCGCACGTAGTTTTTAACCAGTATTTCTCTGTTACTTAAAGAAAGAAAGAATGGATACTCAATATTTTGAAACATTGAAAAATGGTCTTTTTTGCTCATGTCCCAGCCCCTCCTTTGTTGGCATGGGGATGCAAACTTACTCTTTTAAAGAGTTGAGTAAATCAAGATGAGACAGTTTTTGTGTTGTACACTTGATTTTTGAAAATGTCAAAATAAGAGCTCTAGATTCAGCTGGTATGCATGAAGTAAAACT
The DNA here is from genome assembly GCA_033961575.1 of Aselliscus stoliczkanus. Classification (NCBI taxonomy): domain Eukaryota; kingdom Metazoa; phylum Chordata; class Mammalia; order Chiroptera; family Hipposideridae; genus Aselliscus; species Aselliscus stoliczkanus. Next base: position 58,974,185 of record CM066739.1, read on the forward strand.
AGAGCCTTCAACCAAATCTTGAACAATGTCTTCCTCCTTGAATGAGAAAGAAAAATTTAAAGTAGGCAGACATGATAAGTTGTGTGTCACCATTCATTCAATGAGTATTTGCAGAGCGCTTTGTTCTGTGCTGGAAAATGTATTAGGTGCTCAGTTAGTCACATTTTCTCTCAACAACTTACAGTCTAGCTCAGGAGACAAATAAACAGGAAATTATATTGGGTTGTCGGAAAAGTCATGTTGCATTTTTGCAGCAAAAAACAGAAAAAATACGTCATGACTTTTCCGACAACCCAATAAAATAAATGTCATCTGTGGAGAACTGGGGGTTGGCTCAGGGGGTAAAGGTAGAAACCCAATCAGGAAGTCAGGGAAAGTTCCTTGGGATGTGACATCTACGCTGAATAAAATTTCTTGAGTATATTGTGGGGTCAGTGTAGATTCATCTTGAGTCTCTGGACTTGTAAATTTGCATAACACTGTAAGAGTTCATGTACATAATTATCAAAGGATGGTGAGTTTTTGCCTCACCTATTTCTGCTGAGAAAAATTGACCGTTTGCAAATATTTTTAAGAGGTCAAAATGAAGGGTCATGTCTAATTAGTGGGTTACCCATTTCCATTTCGATTGGTTTAATTAACGTTTTGCTATATTGTTGGAAAGAAATTAAAGTCAATTAACATTAAAGATGAGATATTTATTTCATATGAAATTATTCTCAAAATTAAAGACAAGAATGTATCTATTTGACATAATTTTATGGTATTAATTTAAAGCTCTTTGGATTATAAATGTGTAGTACACATTTGGGTGACATAACCAATGTTTGCTGGGCTAAGTCACCTAAGAGTCAGACAACTATTTAAATCTCACTGTCACCTTAGTACCCGAGGAAGCCCCACTGCAGCCCCTGGAGAGGCTCCTTAACTTGCCCAAGGTCGCCTACTGGCTGTGCTGAGCAGGGGCTCCGTCTAGGCAGGCCCACGCGTAGCCCTCTGACCCCTGCGTGCACCAGGCTCTCGGCATTACCCACTGCTCTGTCAGCTTACAAATGTGACGCTCACGTCACACAGATGTCTGACATGGGAAGTGAAATCCTTTCCTCTGATAGAACCATAGGTGTGGTTTTGAGTTGTGTTTGAGAGATTAAGGAGCAAATGTTAACACATAACACATTTTAAAATAGGATTATATTATACATGTTTTGCAGCTTGATTTTTTTACTTTATCTCCATGCTTACTATGTCATGAAGATATTATCTACCTGATTCTTTTTAATAGCTCTATGCTATTATGGTTTATTCGTAAACTTTGAATTTATTTAACCATTCTCCAGTTGATGGATACTTGATTCATCTCACTTTTCACTATATAAAAAATGTTGCATTGCATGCCTGTGCTAATATTTCTATGGGATATATTTCCAATAGTGGAACTGCTACTGGGTCAAGGAATTTTAACACTTTATCTTTTGAAAATAATGCAGAGTGTAATATTTTATGCTGCCACGAATGGTAAACGAAAGTGCTTTCACCCCACCTCCTCATCAACTCTGGGTTCTTATCAGTCCTTTAAGTTTTTGCTAATCAAAAACTCCTCTCCAACCTCAAAACGCGTAATTAGGAATTTTTTTCAATAATAGTTTTTTTGTAATTTGTATTTTCTGTGAACTGCCTTCTTTCTTTTGCCTGTTTTATATATCATTCTTTTATTGGTTTGTAAGGCCTTTTTCTTTTACTTATCTGTTGATCTCCACATAAGCAAAGAACAATATGGTTTTTAAATTTCTTTTAGATCAATCCAGAATGATCCTGTCTTTTACTATTAATATATAAGATTTATTTTCAGTAATGTGGAGTTTAGCTCTTTGAAATGTCTATCGTCTTTTGGTGTTTGTTGGTCTTGCCCCTAACAATTTAGAGTAGAATTATATTTTCTTGGAAAATGTTTATACTCTTAAGTGTTTACTAAAAGATTTTTTCAAAAAATATTGTCTAATTTACAAGTTCAGCGTATTTCATATTATGCTTATTTCCTTGTTTGAAACAGGATAATGCTGACTACAGATTATTTCAGAAAACACTCAAATTGTGTCGTTTCTTTGCCAACTCTCTTTTGCACTATACTAAGGTAAGCTTATTTTTTATACTGCATAAATGTGAAATCTATAATAAATTATAAGTTATCTTGTTTTATCGTTCTTACAAAAAACAATTTTTGATGTTATTTTGTTGAGTATATTTGTAGTGTTTTTTTAGTAGTATTGTTAAATTTGAGCATCTGTTATATCATTTAAGTAACTATCATCATCGTTATTCAGTTATCTGAAAAAAATGATTTAATATCAGTATAAATAAAATTTCTGTAAGCACAAGTCAGTTTTCAGAAAATAATTCAGCTTGCTTGCCTCCAACTACTATTTATAAGTTATTTCTATCATTTTTCTAAATTAGGTTTTTTTCGTTTTGTTTTGTTTTGTTTTTGAGGGCAGTGTCACTGGCCCTCATATGTGGGACCCGAACCGGGGCCGCTGGCGTCGCAAGCCAGCGCTTAACCACCGTGCCACTCGGCCGGCCCTAGATTAGGTTTTTAAAGTTGAAATTTCCAAACCTTTAAAACCAGAATAATTTTAGGAAGACCTACATAGTTATAAGCGTCACCAGGAGAGCAGATAGGTGAACTCATATGGATAGAATGGATAAGTTCTCAAGGCAGATCATTTGTTGAGATGAGCAGAGAATGCTTATGGCAGCCAGGGAAAGAAGCATCATTAGGAATAGATACTAAAAAAACCCAGAACTATTGTTCACGTTAATTAGCATCTGACCTTGTCCTCCTTTTTGAAGAAAAGGATCTCCAATAACTGTTTATTGCAGTCAGAACCTAGTCCATGGCTTGTACACTGAACTCACTCTTTGCCACCTGATTTGGTGGCTGCCTGACTTTGTCCTTTGGGCAGCTGCCACTCACTGTGCTTGGCGGCTGCTTCACCTGTGGGTTCCCTGCAACTTGCAAGGTGTGTATTTCAGTACATGGTGGGCGGGTCCTGGCATCAGTGGCACTTGATGCGTATTTACCCATCTGATATTTGCTTGGTATGTAGGAGGCAAGATTGTCCTTAATTATGCCATTTAAAAAAAATAACTTCTAAATTTTTAAAAATTACATTTGACACACAATGTAATAGTTTCAGATGTACAACATAGTGATTAGACACTTTTATAGCTTATGAAGTGAACACCCCCATAAGTCCAGCACCCACCTGACCATAAATAGTTACTGCAATATTGTTGACTATATTCCCTAGGCTGTACTTTACATCCCCGTGACTATTTTTATAACTGCCAATTTGTACTTCTTAATCCCGTCACCTTGTTTACCCAGCTCCCCAGCCTCCTTTCACATGGCAACCATAAAAATATTCTCTGTCTCTATGAGTTTGTTTCTGTTTTGTTTATTTTATTTTTTAGATTCTCTATGTATAAGTGAAATCATATAGTATTTTCCTTTCTCTGTCAGACTTGTTTCACTAAGTGTGATACCACTTAGGTCTATCCATATTATTGTAAATCATCAGATTTCACTCTTTTCTTTGGCTGAGTAGTGTTCCATTGTTTATATACCACTTCTTTACCTGTTTGTTGACAGACACTTAGATTGCTTCCATATCTTGGTTATTGTAAATAATGCTGCAGTGAACATAGGGGTACATACGTCTTTTTGAATAGGTGTTTTGGATTTCTTTGGATAATTATCCAGAAGTGGGATTGTTGGATCATATGGCAGCTCTATTTTTAATTTTTTGAGGAAGCTCCATGCTGTTTTCCATAGTGGCTGCACCAATCTGCAATCCCACCAACAGTGCACAAGGGTTCCTTTTTCTCCACAGACTCACCAACACTTGTTTGTTGATTTATTGATGATAGCCATTCTGAGGTGGTATCTCACTGTGGTTTTTATTTGCATTTCCCTGATTTGTGATGTTGAGCATCTTTTCATATGTGTGTTGCCCCATCTGTGTGTCCTCTTTGGAGAAATGTCTATTTAGGTCCTCTGCCCATTTTTTACTTTGATTGTTTGTTCTTTCGTTGTTAAGTTGTAAGAGTTCCTTATATTTTGGATATTAACTCCTTATCAGATATATCATTGGCAAATATCTTCTCCCATTTAGAAGGTTGTCTTTTTGTTTTGTTGATGATTTCCTTGCAAAAGCTTTAGTTTGATGTAGGTCCATTTACTTATTTTTTTCTTTTGTTTTCTTTAGGGAGACATATCCAAAAAACTATTACTAAGAGCAATGTCAGAGAATTTACTGCCTATGTTTTCTTCTAGTTTTATGGTTTTGGGTCTTCCATTTAAGTCTTTAATTCATTTTGAGTTTATTCTTGTATGTGGTATAAGAAGGTGGTCAGTTTCATTTTTTTGCATGTGTCTGTCAAGTTTTCCCAACACCATTTATTGAAGAGACCATCTTTACCCTATTGTATGTTCTTGCCTCCTTTGTCATAGATAATTGACTATATAGACATAGGTTTATTTCTGGACTATCTGTTCTGTTCCATTGATCCATGTGTCTGTTTTTATGCCAGTACCATGCTGTTTTAATTATTGTAGTTTGGTAATTATTGTAGTTTGGTATCAGGTAGCGTGATACCTGCAACTTCGTTCTTTCTGAAGATTGCTTTGGCTGTTCAAGGTCTTTTGTGCTTCCATATAAATTTCGGGATTACTTGTTCTAGTTCTGTGAAAAATGCCATTGGTATTTTGACAGGGACTGCATTGAATCTGTGGATTGTTTTGGGTAGTTTAAACATTGAATGCTGTTAACTCTTCCTATCTATGAGCACCATTTAGCTTTCCATTTACTTGTGACTTTTTCAGTGTCTTATGGTTTTCTGAGTAGGTGTTTCACATCCTTGGATAAACTTATTCCTAGGTATCTTATTCTTTTTGATGCAATTGTAAATGGGATTGTTTTCTTAACTTCTCTTTCTGGTAGTTTGTTATTGGTGTATGAAAATGTGACTGATTTCTGAGTATTAATTTTGTATCCTGCTACTTCACTGAATCCATTTATCAATTCTGATAGTTTTTTTGGTGGACCCTTTAAAAGCGTTCTTTATAGTATCATGTTATCTGCAAATAACGATAGTTCTACTTCTTCCTTTCCAATTCAGATGCCTTTTATTTGTTCTTGTCTGATTGCTGTGCTAGGACTTCCAATACTATGTTGAATGAAAGTGGTGAAAGTGGACATGCTTATCTTGTTCCTGATCTTAACGAGAATACTTACACCTTTTCATCATTGCTTATGATGTTAGGTGTGGGTTTGTCACATATGGCCTTAATGATGTTGTGGTATGTCCCCTCTGTCCCCATGTTGCTGAGAGTTTTTATCATAAATAGTTGTTGGATTTTGTCAAATGTTCTTTCTATATCTATTGATATGATCGTATGATTTTTATCCTTCATTTTATTTTTGTGTGTATCATGTTAATTGCTTTGTGGATATTGAACCATCTTGCGTCCCAGGAATAAATGCCACTTGATTACGGTTTATGATCTTCTTAGTGTTTTGCTGAATTTGGTGTGCCAATGTTTTGTTGAGGATTTTTTTCATTTGCTTTTGTTAGTAGTGACTAGTCTGTTCAGACTTTTTGTTTCTTCCTGACTCAGCTTAGGAAAATTATATGTTTCCAGGAATTTATTTATTGCTTCCAGATGTCCAGTTTTTTGGCATATAATTGTTCACAGTATCTTATAATCCTTTGTATTTCTGTGGTGTTGGTTGTCCCTTCCTTTTCATTTCTGATTTCATTTATTTGGGCTTCTCTTTCTTGATGCATCTGGCTAAAGGTTATTCATTTTGTTTATCTTTTCAAAGAACCAGCTCTTGGTTTTTTTGATCTTTCTTATCATTTTTTAGACTGTTAGGTTTTTTTCCTTCTGATCTTGATTATTTCCTTCCTTCTACTGTCTTTGAGCTCTGTTCTCTTCCTAGTAAGGTTGTTTATTTGAGATTTTTCTTGATTTTTGAGGTAGGCCTGTACTGCTATAAATTTCTGTCTTTGAACTGCTTTGGCTGTGTCCCATAGATTTGGGGTTGTTTTGTTTTCATATCCTTTGATTTCTTCCTTGAACTCGTTAACCCATTTGCTGTTCAGTCACACATTTTAGTGTCCACATTGTTAGTATATTTTTAAAATTCCTTCTTGTGATTGATTTCTATTTGTACCATTGTGATTAGATGCTTGGTATTTCAGTCTTATGAAATGTATTGAGATTTGTTTTGGGCCTGTCCCTCTGGACATTGTTCCATTTGCGCTTGCAGAGATAGTATATTCCATTGCTTTGGGGTGAAATGCTCTAAAATCTGGCCTAATGTGTCATTAAGGCCACTGTTTCCTTGTTGATTTTCTGCCTGGATGATCTGTCCATTGGAGTCAATGGGGGTGATAAAGTCCCTAATTATGACTGTATTACTGTCGGTCTCTCCCTGTATGTCTGTCAGTGTTTGCTATATATGTTTAGATGCTCCTACATTGGGTGTGTAGATATTTACATTCTATTTCCTCATTTTGGACTGATTCCTTTATCGTTATGAAATGTCCTTCTTTGTCTCTTGTTATAGCCGTTGTCTTAATATCTATTGTCTGATATAAAGTATTACTACCTCAGCATTTTTTTTTTTAATCCATTTGCTTGAAATATCTTTTCCTATCCCTTTACTTTCAGTCTATGTGTCTTTTCATCTATTGGGTTTTTGGAAAAGTCATGACACATTTTTGCAATGAAAAACATAGAAAAAATACGTCATGAGCTTTCCGACAACCCAATAAAATTGGTCTCTTGTAGCAGCATATATATGGGTCTTGTTTTATCCATTCAGCCAGCCTTTCTTTTCAAAGGGCATTAAGTCTATTTATATTTAAAATAATTATTGGTAGTTACATGATAGCTTATTGTTTTCTGATTGGTTTCGTAGTTCTCTGTTCCTTGGTTATTGTCTTACTCTCTTCTTTTGTATGTTGCTGACTTTCTTTAGTGTTATGTGTGTTTGTTTTCCTCTTTATTTATATATGTGTTATAGATTTTTAGCTTGTGTTTACCATGGGCTTCATACATACCTAGTTGTGTTTATAGCTGTCTAAGTTGATGGTCAATTAAGTTCGAACACATTCTAAAATCATTTCCAGTTTTTCTCACCCCTCCACATTTGTTTTTTGTCATTATTTTTTACTTTTTTGTATATCTGTTTGTGTGTATTCCTTAATTTACAGTTGGTTGAGTCACTGCTTTTAATGTTTGCCTTTGTCAGATTATTTTTGTTTCCTATATTTTCTTTTTCATATTTTTGATCTTCTTAAAGAAATCCTTTAACATTTCTTTTTTTTTGTTTGTTTGTTTTGTTTGAGGACAGTGTCACTGGCCCTCATATGTGGGACTTGAACCGGGGCCGCTGGCTTCCCAAGCCAGCGCTTAATCACCGCACCACTCGGTGGGCTCTCTAACATTTCTTGTATTAGTGGTTTAGTATTGGTGAATTTCTTTAGTTTTTTCTTTTCTGGGGAACTCTTTATCTCTCCTTCAATTCTAATGATAGCCTTGCTGGGTAGAGCAATTTTAGTTGTAGGTCTTTGCCAGTCATTACTTTGAATATTTCATGCCATTCCCCCTTGGCCTACAAAGTTTTTGTTGAGAAATCTGCTGACAGTCTTATGGGAGCCCCCTTGTATGTAACTAACTGCTTTTGTCTTGCTGCTTTGAAGATTCTCTCTTTGTCTTTAACTGTTGGCATTTTAATTACGATGTGTCTTAGTGTGGGCCTCTTTGGGTTCATCTTGTTTGGGACTCTCCATGGACTTGGATGTCTATTTCCTTTGCCAGATTAGGGACATTTTGAGTCATTTTTTTGTTCAAATAGGTTTTCAATCCCTTGCGCATGCTCTTCTCATGGAACCCCTATGATGCAAATGTTGGTATGCTTGATGTTGTCCCAAAGGTCTCTTAAACTAGCCTCATTAAAAAAAATTTTTCTTTTTGCTGTTTAGATTGTTTTCCACTACCTTGTCTTCCAGATCTCTGATTCAATCCTCTGGTGTAGGTCAAGGTTAGCCAGTCCTTGTGCCTGGCTTGGGGCCTTCCGGTAGTAGCTACAAAGTTATTTACTGTTGCTTGCCGCTTGTGCTGGGCTTGGAAGCACTTCGGAGAGGGAATGCTGTCAACAGAGGCTGTGTGCTGCTATAGTGTCGGACTTGGAACCCGATGGTGTGCACCACAATGTAAGCTGAGGCCAGCCACCACTTGCCCCAGGCCAGTGGCCACTTAGTGCGTCCCAAGCTAAGACTGGCCACTGCTTATGGTGGGCTTGGGGCTATCTGATGGCAGGTACTATGCAAGTTGTGACATTTTGCCACTTTTGCAAGGCTTGGGGTAGCATAACGAGAGGTACAGGGCACACTGAGGCCAGCCACTGCTTGTTTGGAGTTTGTGGACCTTTGAGAGATTTTAGGGAAGCCTGCAGCATGAGCTGAGCCTGTTGCCTGTGTGGAGGAACCACTGGAAGACATTTGGCAGGGCCCTCTAGCTGGGTGGGGCGGGGTCTCAGGGAATTACCAGGGTGGGGCTAGCAGTGTTAGCCAGGTTAATGGAGAGCTCAGATTTGGTGCCTGCCTCCTCTGGGCCGCGCTGGGTGCGCGGAGGGCCCAACAAAGGAACAGTGGCACCCACCAGCACTTCCATTCCTGGAGAGAGCTGCCTTGACCCCTACCCCTCCATTTCTCACCCTGAAGCTAGTCAGTTGATCTCCTCCCCGTGTGTCCCTGGCACTAATTGGGCTGCTGCCTCTGTGCTGGAGCTCAGAATGAGTGAGTCCATGAGTTAGGCTCTCGGCCTTTAAGTGGAGCATCTGGGACTCCGTCCTTCCTCCATCTCATGTGGGACGCAATTTCACCGATTTTTACAGGCAGAGGTTATGGAGAATTCTCTTCCTGGCACTGGTGCCCTGGGCTGGGGAGCCCTGGGCTGGGGGGCTGGGACCCCTCACTCCTCAGGGGGCCTCCACAGCTGAGATGTCCCTTTTGATTCTTACCTGCCGCTCAGTGTCTGTTCCGAGCCTCCACCCCTCCTGCCAGTCTCCATGCGGTGTCTTTATTTTCTTATTATAGTACTTCTGCTCAGTGTGTCTTCAGGTGGTTCTCAGTGGTGGTGGTTCTGTGATTTGGTTGTAATTTTGATGTGATCCTGGGAGGAAATGAGCACAGCATTTACCTACTCCTCCATTTTGACCGGAAGTTCCAGTTACACCTTTTTAATCAATTCTTTTCTATCAGTGAAATTTTTAATTTTAAAAAATTAATCATCAGTTTTTTTCTATATCCTATAAGACAGTAAAAGTCATTTCTTTTACTTTCTAAGAGGTAGCTTAATCATAATGGGTGGAGCAGTCACAACTGTACTTGAAGCCCAGGCTTGCTGGTTTTTAGCTGTGTTACTTGATCAAGTTACTTGATACCTTAGCTTCAGCTTTCTATTCTGTGAAATGGGCATAATATGTATCATAGGATTTTTGAGAGGACTATAAGTACATAAGGTCATTTGCTACTTAGTAGATGCTCAGTTCATGATGGTAGCTGCTAACTGTCATGTTGGTGATAGTTTTAGCAGAATTTTAGATGCTTAGCCTCATCCTCCTTTTTATTTTCATGCAATAACTTTTTTTTTTCAATGTCGCGTATCTAGGGTTTTATTTTAGTTTTATGCATGCCTTTGTGAGTCTAACGTGTGTCTATTACAAATGCACATTGTGTACAAAAAATGAACAAAGTTGTTTTATTTTAGGAATTTCTTCCTTTCCTCTCTGATTCTTGCTGTACATTGCACCAACTTTATCTTCAGATACACAGGTAAGAAGAATACCATGTGATTATTAAAATATAAAAGTGCCATTTGAACCAGGCACCAATTAAGTATATATCAGTTTAAAATAAAACATTAGTCGTTTTTCTTAATGTTTTAGTAAATTTTTATTTGCTTGCTTAAAATAATTGGAGATGGCAGCTTTTAAAAGATAGCTTCCATGTGAGTATTACTTACCTTTGTATTCTTCACAATACCTGATGAATAGTTAGTGATGAATAGTATGGTGATAAATACCAAAGGCCAAAAAAAGAAATTTATATATACATGTTTTATATATATATTTCCTATTGGCATATTGTTTTTGTTAATTTTTATTTTATGAGATTTAAGTCAAGTAGTAGTTTACCCCATCTTAGAAAAACGAATTACAGAGGAGTATCATAATTTAGATAGGGGCTAAGTGACATTTGAAATTGACAGTTACCTCAGAAGAGCACTCAATTTGACACTAAAATAATCTATCAATTCATTTATCTAACCGTCCTCTTATGTCTCCTTAATCCATTTAGTCTCCTAGACAACCTTTTCATACCACTCCCTCCTCAAAACTGCCTGTATTTCTGTTTGGGGGTGTTTTTTTTTTTTTTTTTTTGAGGGCAGTGTCACTGGCCCTCATATGTGGGACCCGAACCGGGGCCGCTGGCTTCCCAAGCCAGCGCTTAACCACCGCGCCACTTGGCCAGCCCTATATATGTTTTAGAAGAACATCAGTTAGAAGGTAGCTATTAATGAGTTTTTCCCTCCCTTTCCAGCAAGTTTCCTCCAAGCTTGTATGCTGCCAGGGTTTCTGAAGTCCAGCAGGAGGAAATAGAGGGGGCTTTCCTGCTTACCCTGGACCCACTCATCAGTCACCTTCTCGCCTTCCAGCCTTTCGTGCACGTGGTTTTGGACAATAAGTTAGGTAAGCTTCAAGGCGAGTATCGTGATGACATGTTAGAGACATGCGCTCAGGTTTTTTTTTTTTTAAAAGTTTTTGGAACATCTCATTTTAAAAAATTATGTCTAATTTCTTCACATATCACTTTAAAAAATTATGTTTCTCATTTCTTTACATATCACAATCAGATTTCTGCTGAGAGTACGTAGAGTATGTTTTTGCCAGTTTGTTGTATCGTGATGACTGTTTTTATTGCCGGTCAGAGCTGCCCTGTGAACTACAGTTCCCACAGTGTCTACTGCTGGTCGTCATCATGGACAAGCTGCCCTCTCAGCCCGAGGATGTGCAGAGCCTGTGGTGCACAGAGAACCAGGCCTCGGATGCCCCAGCCAGGTGACACGTGTAGCTTATATCCAACCATATATGATGGTTTAGAATGGCCTATTGTTGGGAAGGTCTTAAAATGAAGTTTTTTGTTGTTTCAGATATTCTAGTTAATAATTGCTGTGTAGACCTCATATATATTGCTACTTTAAAAAGAGATAAATATAAAATGTAAATCAATAGGTGCTAAAAATATTGTAATTTTGTTCAGTGGTTTAGGAGGTGTTGCCTAATAGGGTTATGAACATTGAGTGTGACAGAGCGGATGTAGTTAGTTACTTTTGAAAACGAGCTCTGAGAAATAGGATGCTGAGACTGTATGTTATCTCCTGGAAATGTCACTTGTACTCACCCTGCTTCCCATCACCACGCTGCAGTTTCATACTCCCTGGGCTGCTGCTTGCCCTGATTTTCCACCCTGTCCGTTAGCCCACTCTTCTCACCGCTACCAAGTCTGTTTCCCAAAGCTCTCTCTCAGCTTCTTGGTCTCCTGCTCAGAAATGAAAGCATCTGTCCTTATCCTTTCACTCATTTTCCAAACAGATACCTGGCTTTTGTCAGACCAGTTATTCAGTTTGTCTTTTCCTTCTGCCTTTGTCATCTTTACCTACTCATATCTTGTCTAATTTTACTTTGTTATTTAAATCCTCTGTAGAGATTTCTTAAACCATTTCAACCATAAAATGACCTCTCCCTGTCAGAACTATAATATTTTCTTTTTGTTTTTTTTTTTTAAAGATTTTATTGGGGAATTGGGGGAGGGGAACAGACAAGTTGCTGTCTTTTTGTTCTAGTTGTGGAGAACATTGCTTCACTGGCCCATGTTAGCATCATCATTGCGCTCTTCTCGGGTGAGGCAGATCGGTCGCCAGCCTCTGGAAGGCCACTCACGATGGCTCTTGGCAGCTCACACCAGCTGCCAGCCGCTCATGCTGGCTGCCGGCCACTCACTGTAGCCTATGGCAGCCCACTTCTGTAGGGGCTGCAGCTATGCCGTCCCGGGAACTCACAGCAGCCCAGCTCCAGATGGAGCTGTTGTTCACCATCTTAGCTGTAGAGGGCAGTGTTACTGGCCCTCATATGTGGGATCCGAACTGGGGCCGCTGGCATCCTAAGCCAGCTCTTAACTACCACGCCACTTGGCCGGCCCAATATTTTCTATTTTCTATTTGCTATCTAAGCTATTTAAATATCAAGTTCCTTGATTAATTTTATCTCTTTGTATAGTTTAATACTATGATAAATACATGGTAAATGATAAAAAATGTACAGGAATATTCTTGTCCTTTAAGGAATTTCTCTAACTGACTGTATTTTATGTTTATGTTTACATATTCACACATTAGAAATATATATCTCTTGAGACATTTTGCTTTGCTAAAATGACCCTTGATATGTTTTATTATTATACCTACCAATTATTAAACATTAATGATGTTGGCTTCAGTATTCTCAATTTCCCTGCAGGGCGTCTCTTTTCAAAGCCATTTTCGACAGTTTTGAGCAGTGTTCCGGTGAGCTCGCTCTGCCTGTTCATTTACAGGCGGTGAAGAGTGAAGGGCAGGCCCAGGCTGCCGTCAGCTTGTATCAGCACGTCTGCGTTCACCTGTGTACATTTATAACTTCCTTTCATCCCTCACTCTTCCCTGAACTGGTACGTTTGTTGCTTGCTGGTGTTGCTTGCTGGGCTAAGCTGAGGTTATGCTTTCACTTTTTTTTAATTGAAATTGTGATTTATATACAGAAGAAAGTGTGGGGTTGGTGGGTGTATGTTCTTTTTGGATATCATTCTCTCAGCTTTCACATTTTATCCTTTCACTCAGTTGTGTTGTAGGAAATGGTAATCCCAGAGTCTTATAGTATTCAGATGTAGTTTTTAGCTAAAATATCAGATGTAGTTTTTAGCTCCAATAAAAGAGCTAAAATAAAGTATGGAAAGACAATGTGAAGAGAGGAAAAACATGTGGATTTTACCTAATTCGGTTTCATAAAGAAAAGAAGCAAATAATATGTATCAAATCTCCTGTATGTCTTACCATAATGTAGATTTTGTTTTTTAATGGAATTGGATTAGAAAAGATGTTGAGGAAATTCTGTGGAAAGAAATTCTTAGAATTTACATAAAGATCAGTATCATTTAAAATATTATACAATGGATAATATCCAGCCATATTCAGTATTGTATTTGAATAGTTAAAGGCAGAAACAAAAGCCTCGGCTTATATGTTATGTACATTGTTTCTAAGGTTTCTGGACTCAGAGAATTTGTGTGCATCCTAGTGATAAGTCTCCACGTGTGAAAGCACTCGGATTCCCACGGCCCAACTTGGTGCTCGGCGCAGTGGGGCTGACGAAGTGATGAGGGGATGACAGCACAGGGTCTTTCTGATGCTGGGAAGCCGGCCTCCCATGGAGGCCCGCTCGTTCTTTGGACCGTGCTAGTGCTCTGTTCTCTTTGAGAAACGCAGCATTCATGATGATGGGTCATGCGCTTGTTTTCTGTAGGATGCTGCTCTGCTGGGTGCTGTGCTGAGAGCTAACATGATCACCTCCTTGTTAGCCATGGACGCGTGGTGCTTCCTTGCTCGGTACTACGGACTTTTTTGTTTTGGGGGATTGATTTATAGGAATAAATGATTTTATACTTGTAAGTGTAGAGGAAAATGCTGTCTCAGTCATTTTTTCATAGCCCCCAAAAATGGACTGATTTCGTGTCACAGCACTAAATTAGGAACTGGGTTCCCTCTTTCTTTGGTTTAACTCAGTAGATTACTGTTGCCTGGGTAGTTTTGTATATTGTGATTGTCCCTGGCCTTGGTAGTAACTGCAGTTTAGAATACTTAGCGCTTTATGGAAGTCCATCTCCTTGCTTTTCTGCATAGTTGTGTAAATAATTGTATAAAGATTGCCTTCTCTCGCCCCCAGATATGGGACCGCCGAGCTCTGTGCACATCATGTCACCATAGTGGCTCATCTGGTGAGTGGTCATGGGCCTGAGACACCCACTTTCCGTGAAGTGCCTTTGGAGATGTGATGACCTTAAAAGACAGTGAATGTCCAAAGGAGAAATACATAATAACAGTTTCTTTGCTTTGCACTGATACTGATGCTATTGAGAAGGATGTACCAGAGACAGTGTAAAACTGGAGAAATTGCCCCAGATTTTCAAAGTTTTATAGAGTTCCATTAATTATTCTGGGAAAGAAAGACTCATGGAGGATAAATTTAAAATCAAATGCAAAGTAGAAAATAAGAAAAAAGTTAGTTGTAATGTTGATGACCAAGAGTTCTTCTCTCTCCCCCTTCCCTCCCCCTCCCCTCCCCTCCCCTCCCCTTCCCTCCCAGTCCCCTCCCCTCCTCCCTCCTCCCTCCCCCTCCCCTCCTCCCTCCCCTTCCCTCCCCTCTCCCCCTTCCTCTCCTCCTCCCGCCTTCTCCCCTTCCCTCCCCTCCCTCCTCCTCCCTCCCCCTCCCCTCTCCCTCCCTCCTCCTCCCTCCCCTCCCCTTCCCTCCCCCTCCCCTCCCTCCTCCTCCCTCCTCCCTCCTCCTCCTCCTCCTCCCCCTCCCCTTCTCTCCCCCTCCTCCCTCCCCTCCCCTTCCCTCCCCCCTCCTCCTCCCCCTCCCCTTCTCTCCCCCCTCCCCCTCCCTCCTCCCCTTCCCTCCCCCTCCTCTCTCCTCCTCCTCCTCCTCCCTCCTCCTCCCCCTCCCTTTCCCTCCCCCTTCCCCTCTCCCTCCTCTTCCTCCTCCCCCCTTCCCACTCCCTCCTTCTTCCTGTCTTTCCCTCTCTCCTCTTCTCTCTGCTTTTAACATGATTTAGACAAGCTGACTCTTGATTTTTGTTCTATCCCCCTCAGTCAGGATGATTGTGATAGTGATAGATGCCTTCTGGGAAAAGAAATAATGCTTTGGAATGGGTACAAAGAGAAAATTATTTAATGATGATTTTAATCTTTTCAGTGTTGGCTTTTTTTACTTTTAAATTCTGAGATGTTTCAATTAAGATGGTCGTGACCTATTTGTTGTTTCTTTTTTTTTCTTTTTTGTCCTTGGCCTTTGATAAAGATCTTATGTGAGTCCATGTGTCTTTTGTTTCTTAGTAGTTACTGGGTCATGTATTTCTTGGTTTACCTTTTAAGGATGCTGCAGACAAATCCGGTGAGGTATGTCTGACATCTGTGTCTTCATGGCTGATGGTCTCGAGCCCTTACCTACTGACTAAATCCTTAAAACACCTTGCACAAAACAGATAGAGTGATTTTTGTTATTTGTATTACTTCTCCTTTAAATGTCCTAGTACATTATGATAGGAACTGATTTCCAGAAAACCGAGTCTGTAAAACCTTTTAATGCTTCCATCTGATAGAATTCTATCCACCTCTGCACCACTGTGCTTAGATCTTGAGAAATTCCATGAATTGTCTTTGAGTATCAAGTTATCCAAATGGTAGTAAGAGATAGATTCCAAAGTGTTGTCAAAATTATTTTCTCATTATAGAAGTAATCTAGGTCCATGGAAGAAAAAAAATTGAAAGAAAAGCTCCAAATTGAAAATTAAAATGACCTGTAATCTTATCTCTCAGAAAGGGCTACTGTTACTATTTGGCATACAGAAGCTTGCAAAAGCAATGGTTTTAGGTCAGTCCATCTCTGCTTTCTCTCCTGTCGTTTTCCAGATAAAGTCTTGCCCTGGAGAATGTTACCAGCTCACCAACCTGTCTGTGCTGTTACGGCGTCTCTTCTTCTTCATGGCCCCACCCCAACAGGCAAGTGTTCCTGTCTCTGTCCTGCAGAGGCTGCTGCAGGTTGGATTCAGACTCTTCTGAAGGCCCCACCCCACTGATCCTACATTTAAAGGTTGACATGATCTGAGCTGAAATTTTTCATGTATTGATTGCTTAGCTTATTGCTTTTTGATGGGTTTAGATTTTGGTGTTAAAGACCAGAGCTACAAAGTAAGTAAAGTGGTAAAAGCCAATTTTATTCTGCAACTGTTGTGATGGGAAAAGTGACCTGTGTGCAGCTGGCTCGGTTGAGGGTTTACACTCATGGAGGTAGACATCAGTGGATGGAATTTCCTAGGAGGAAACATCAGAGCTAAGAGGGGGATGTTTGCTAAACTGACCTGCTGAACACAGACCAGGGGATGAGACACCTGGGTGAGGGATTCTTTCTAAACTGATGGAGCAGGACTGACTGGCTGGTGGTGGTGCGGGGGGCGGGGGGGACACGGAGGGTGTGTGCGGGCATGCGCGGTGCGAGCCCGTGACAAGCTTTTCCCTCTGCCCCACTCGCTGCTTCCTCCCCTCCGAGTCCCAAGTCCTCTCTTGGAGGAGGGAGGTGCGGAGTGGGCGTTCCTTGAGACTGTTATGTGGACCAGGCTTTGTAGGAGGCAGTTGAATTCTTTTTGTCCTTACGTCAACCTTGTGAGAGAGGTGATATTATCTGCATTTTACAGATGAAGAAACAGTAACTCGGAAATGAAAGAACTTCCCCAAACTCGCAATAACAATCTGCTGAGCTGGGGTGCAGCGCAGGTCTGGTCGGCCCGTGCCGCCCACCGTCTTTCCAGCCCTTCTCCACTCAGCACTTCCTGGGGCCTCCTGTTTGTGGGACGCCCACTCTGCCTCCTGTTTGTGGGACTCCCACTCTGCCTCCTTGTCCCCACGAACTGTAGGAAGCCTGATTTTATTGTTTAGACATATAAAGCTTGCTCATAAGTTAATTTTTAATAGTGTTTTGTTGCTTAAAATAAAAATTTGGAAACCACTGCCCTATATCATAACATCTCAAGGAGCATATATCTGGTAGGAATTTTAAATGTATAGGAATAATAAAAGATGGTACGTGGCGAGTACCAACCCTGAGGCACAGACCTGCTTTTGGTAGGTGTTCATAGCTTAGAAGATCATTTCTGGGGAGGTGCGCTTGGGGACAGGCCGGAACAGGTGAGCCGTTGGAGATGGTGGCCTTGGAGGTTCCTTCTCAAGGGTGCGTGAGCATGGGAGGGGTTGGAGGGGCCCGGGCCCAGGCGGGAGGCACAGGCTGGTGGAGAAGCGGGAAGTTCTTCAACTCGTTTGCATGCCAGATGGGGTCCTTGTAAATATTGAAGTAAAAACCCAGATTTTGTATCAGTGCTGTGGCACTGAAAACTGAATCCCAGCACAGTGATAATTTACGGAAAAAATAAAAGGTATCTGTGATAATAATTTGGGGGAAAATGCCAGAATATAGGGAATTAAAATGTGTTTTCTGTTTTAATGTGGAGAGTAATTATTGAATATCCTCTTGGTGTGTAACTGTTAATAGTATTCCTGTTTTATAGAAACAAGCAAAAGTACAAGGCTACCTAGTTGGGGGGAAAGAATTTAATATACCTGATTTAACAAATGCACTGATAATTGTGCTTCCATTTTTATGTAAAGTATAAATTACTATGTTTATTTGTATTTTACGCCCACTGGTGTATTTTTTTATCCTCAACTTTAAGGAGGAAAATCTTTTTTTTTTTTTGAACAATTTTTAAACAGCTTTATTAAGATGTGATACAATGCACTGAACATTTTCAAAGAGTACCATTTGATAAGTTCCACATTTGCATACAACCATGAAAACATCACCACAATCAAAATAGTGAATATATACATCATCCCCCAAATTTTCCTGTCACCCCTTGGTTATCCCTCTCTCCCACAGCCCCACTCCTGGTCCCCAGGAAACCGCTGAGCTTTCTGAAGGAGGAAAATCTTAATTCTCTGTGCATTAATCCCTGAACTCACCCCTTGTGAGCTATTGTCAGCATTAGCAATTTAAAATCTTTAAAATTTGTGTTGAGACCAGGCTTTGAAACTCAGATAGTGAATAAATAAATCAATGAATAAATGAATGAATTTTGGCAGCACTTAAATTAACCCTTTTGTGTTGTCCAGGCGTTATTATGTATCGTTTCTGTTTGGGGAAGGGCACCAGTTCATTGGCCTTCATTGTAAAGGTGTGTCATGTCTGAACCCCGGCTTTCCTGGTGCGGTTTGGTTTCAGGTCTGAGGCTGCTCAGTCAGGCACCGCGCTCAGCAGGGGCCCGTCCCTGTGGCTTCCACAGCCGCCCCAGAAGCACATGATTGACAGCTAAATATTTTCTGCAGACAAACTAAGATTCAAATATAAATATAGACTATAACATAGGAAAGTTTCTCTGTCAAATTTAATATAGTGGGTTTTCTTTTCATTTTTGATGTAGGAAAATTTTTCATTTAACATGTTGATTTTGGATATTGTGAAATAAATTATTGTACTTCTTAAAAAATTACACTAATATATTTCCTAGTTGGATTATACTTAATTTAGTAATTAAGTGCACCAGTGTTTTTGCTATTTTTCCACCAGAAGCAAACATTTTAACTCTTTTTAGAATTTTTGTTTTCCATTTTTATCTAGCCGATTTATGCTTCATTTTAACCAAACAGTGCTGTTTTCCTGTTAATCTGGGAAGCAGGCACTTTGAATTGTAATTTCAGTGGTGGAATGGTCCTGCCAGGCATGTGGTGCTTGACGGCTGCATCCCTTCTGAGGCGAGCTCCGTGTGCCGTGTCTCCAGTGCAGCACGGCCAGCCTGCCTGCTAGGACACTGGCCTGGCCTGTTTCCTCGTGCGTCTCTGTTGTGCTCCACCTAAACTGCGTTTTTTATTTGGAAACAAATGCAACAACAATAACAAAAATAATGCTTGTTCATTTAAGTTACCTCCATCTCATTCCTTGTGATATTACTCTTCAATTAAAAACTTTAAAAAATACTCAACATGGAAGCTCATACTTAGCTTTTTGTGCATCCATCCATCCGATTGTCTTACGTTACTCTTTGTTTCTTGAACAATGTATTTCAGGTGGAGTTTATCCAGAAATTTCCCCCAAAAGAAGCAGAAAATCTGCCCCTGTGGCAGTGTATTTCCTTCCAGGCGTTACCTGCTGAGCTGAGGAGGGGAGCTGCCGGGGAGGTCAGCAGAGTGGGGGCCGCACAGTGCGGGAGGTGGCTGAGCAGTGGCCGCTCGCTGCGGGAGCTGGACGCTCTGGTAAGGAGCAGGGTTGACTGATGCCATGCCTTCAGTAGCTGCTGACTGAAGACTGTTTTAGGAACTGGAGATGCGCTGTGATGAGGCGGACACAGCCTCTGCCCTCAGGTTAGAACCTCGCAGGGTTTTCAGGTTTCCCCATTGTACAAGGGTCTGAGAAACCCCCTGTGACCTCCATGGGTGTGAGTGACACTGGGGGAGGGCGCCTGAAGCCTGTGACACCTTGGAGCAATGCAACACATCATGCAATACTTGATTTGCAGCATTTTTGCTTATACATCTCTGGGTTAGGCAGACATGATTCTTCTGTTTGACAAAATATAACCCGCTTTTTATGCAAACCCACTTTGAGCCTTGATGTACCTTTCTATTTAGACTGTTCCCTCCTAAAATAATGGAATAAAAAAGACATTCACCTGTAAGAAAAAAATATACGATTTTGAGAAATTGACTGTCTATAGTACATGTAGTTGAATTTTCCGGTGTAGTATCCAATTTGCTCATTCATTCATTCATTAAAACATGTTTTGAGTGCTTTTATGCTCTGTTTGAGTGCCAAGCTTGAGTGCCAAGCTCTGTTCTAAGCATTGGGGATATATCAGGGAACAAAACAAACAAAAATTTCTCCTCTCGTGGACTTACATTCCAGCTTAGCTAGACAGTAAAATAATTAACAAATAGATATATCAGTCTGTGATAAGTGGAGAAAATTCAAACAAGGATGGGGACACGGCACTCAGAGGGCTAGGGTCCTATTTGCAGTTTTAAATGACAAGTTCAAGGTTCTCTCGGGGCTTGTATTTCCACACTGAGTATGAAAGTTCTGGTACTGTTATGTGATAGCGCTTGACCGTAATTATCAAGATAATTTAAAACATTTACATGTAGCCAAATGAAATAGAAGAATTTATGTGTCTTTATTTTGGGAAAACTTTTAAATGTCTAGTTAGGAGTAGGTTAAGTTGTTCAAATTTTGTATTTATTGTGCCCTAATTTCTATAGTAAAGACAAAATAATCTTTATATTAGGTAAAATAAAAGACCTATTTTCTACAATTGAATAAATCTTTGATCTATGATCAAAATTTAGTTCAGCAGTTCATGTAACATGTTTATTTGTAAAAGGAGATAGGTAAACCTTAACCGAAAAGCTGTAGGGTGATCCCATAACATGTAGTGGTTGCTGAGTGCAGTGGATCAGACTTGCTGTTACCACCCTGCCTCACAGGGTTATCCCTGCACCCCCTCCGATTCCTGGCAGGAGGAGAGATTGGATACGGAGATAAGAGTGAATCCTAAAAGACCAGTCGTTTCAAGTTCTAGACAATGTACTTCTTAAGTGCCTTATTTGCTTATTGGATGTAGTATTGCTGAGCAGTTTTAAAGATTAATTATAAAACAATAGAAATAATAAAAATGTAGTAACTTAAAAAGATTGCTAGGTACTAATATGAAAAAACAGAATTTTTAGTTGATGAATATTATAAATTAGCTTGACCATACTGACCATTTGTATTAAACCTACTTATTAAAATACAGTGGTGTTTTCCTTGTTATTAAATTTTCCTATTAAAAGGAAAAAAAGGAAAAATGTTCTGTTTGTTTACAAAAATGAAGCAAATGTTTCTGTGTTAAGGAAAATTCGTTCTAATAGAATATACTCATTAAAGACAGAGGAGAGAAGATGGCTTTGGTCTTGGGAGTATAATCCTCCCCGGCCTCGCCATCCGTGCGGGCCGCCCTCCCAGGTGAGGCCTCCGGCCCCTGGAGGCCGGCCTCCAAGCTCTGGCCGCCTGTCTCCCCGTAGAACACGGTGCTGCCTGCTCTACTTGCCGTGTGTCATTCTGCCGGCGACGCGCTGGACATCGAACCACAAGCGGCGGTTGTGGAAGCCGCGAGTCAGCTTTGGGCTTCGCTGAGCCCCGATCTGGTAAGGAGGCAGCTGGCCGTCCCCGAGCGAGTCACTGCTGAGGAGAGGAGGGCCTGGGCTCCCCTGTGGACAGGGGCTGGTCTCTCGGGCTGGGCGGCACTTGTGATTAGAACTGAGAAGCCACATGCGTTCGTGCCCTTGCAGCCAGCTGTTGCTAGACGTGGTAGCGTTAGGTTAGTAAAGTAGGGCCTAGTAAAGAGAGACAGCCCCGCTGTTTCGTGGTCCTTTTGGCTTTGTGTGTTTTTGTTTTTAAGCCGCCTCCCCTGTTATTTCTCTCTGCTGGGCAGTATGGCCTGCTTTTGTCATTCTGGGGTTTTCTGCACCTTTGGGCTTCAAGGTGGAAGGGGCGAGTGAACGAGCGCGACTAGCCTGCATCCTCCCCTGCAAGGCCCAAGGCCAAGCGACGGTCGGGCTAGAGGGAGAACGGGGTGTTCTGCAGGCTACTGTAGTCTGAAAATGATACGTAGTTTAACAATCTAAATATGACATTTGTTCTCGTTGACTAAGTAGGAATAAAAATGCGACCTCGGTGGTCCCAGCCAGCGGGAGCTGCAGGCCGCGTGCGCACTGTGGGAAAGCGGAGACATGGCTTTGCTGGGGTCTTATTCCTGAAGTCATGTGGTCAGGCTCCCCCCCACAGTGTCGACTTCAGCAAGCGCTTTCCTTGATCCTCACAAGTTGTTTGAGAAACACTCACTGAGGAGCTCCCTGCTGGTGACGCAGCTTACCATAATATCACTAGAAACGATTACGGAGAGGAGAATCGGAGTCTAGGAAGACAGGATGTACAAGCCTTTCAGTGGCCGACAAGCAGTTAGGCCTCCATTCGGGTTAAATTGGGTGTGAATCATGGCTCTGCTTTTTCCAGGCCATTGACCTAACCTCTCGGCCCCTTACTAGTCAAGTGAGGATAATCAAATCTGCCGCACAGATTTATAGGGCACAAGTGAGGTAATGAATGGAACGCGTCTGGGTACGTAATCAATGCTCATTAAAGGCTGCTAGTCACATGTAATTGAAAGTTTCCACCCACATTATTTTGTTTCCTATTTAAGGTAGTAAGTCAGCCTTGTGTTCAGTGGACACTCAGCCTTTTACTTCCACTGCTGGGATTTTTCATTCAAACTCTGGAGCCCCAGCTGATCAGTCAGGTAAGAAGAGCGCGTAAACGGGGCCTTTGGTGATTGAGGCGGTTGTTAAGCTGGTGTGACTTGCTAGAAACAGGCCTTTTTAATGATTTGTTCAGGTGGCTTGTTGCCCCTTTCTTGTTAAACTGCAGTAAAATGTCACAGGCGTGCTTGTCCAGGGAGGTTTCTTTTCTCTCTTCCTCCTAGCAGTGTTGTTAGTTACTGGGCTGTTAACGCAGCCTCTCTCTGTCCTCCCCACCCCCCTGGAACTGAGGAGCCCAAACTGCCTCGGTGTTGCTGTCAGCTGCCCAGAATCCCCGAGCCCAGGAGCCGGAGTTGAGTGTGACCCTGCATTCCTGGCACCCCAGGGCCTTCTGGCCGCCCTGGGAGTGTGGCGTGCACCCCCATGGAAGTAAGGCTGACCCTCGTGGTTTCTGAGGAAATAAGATGATTTTGAAGGCAGAGCATACGGACTGTTCCCTCGGGCTCCAGTTTGCTTGGCAGGGACACAGATCTGGGGCCGTTGTCTGGGGGAGCCTGTGGGGCTGCCTCCGCCACGCCCCTCCTTTGGGGGTTCTGAGCCAGACGGGGGAGAAGAGGGCAGGGGCCTTCATCTCACTGGGAGTGGCTCGGAGCGGTCCCAGACTGGACGAGTGACCCCCAGATCCAGGGTGGGCTTGTGCTTAGGCTCACGTAAGAGACAGAGAACCGGCTATGAAGTGAGACGAACGCTGGCTGTTTGGGAGGTGATGGAAAGCAGCCCCGTTACAGGGGGTGGTGCAGAGTGGGGCTGGGGGGCTTCTGCAGCTCTAGTTAAGTGCTGGGGACACGGAAGTCTTGACAGGGACGCGCTAACTGGGTATTTCTGTAGCTGCTGCATGTGTAATGTGGATTACTGAAGTAGAAGGAGATTACAGTAAAATAACTCAAATTATATTGAATGCAGTAATTTGAGCTTGTTGATTCTGAAGGTTCTGATATTCTTTTTTGAAAAATACCAGTAATTTTGACATAAAACTGCAAAATAACTGAAAGTTGTGGTATTTCTGCATAAGTAGTTCATTTAGGCAGTGCTTCCTTTGTAGAAAACTTTATCTCACTGTTTCTGTAAGTCAGGGGTTGGCAAGCCATGGTCTCCTGCCTGGCTTCTGCCCTCCCGTTTTCAGCACAAGAGCTAAGGATGATTTTTACGTTTTTAAAGGTTTGTAAAATAAAATAAAAAAGATAAATACGACGTTACAGGGTGCACGTTGCCTGCAAAGCCTGACATAATCATTACCTGGCCCGTCACAGAAAGTTTGCCAATCCTGCTAATCCCAATGAGCCTCTCTGGCTAGAATTTAGAATACAAAAGAATTCGTAAAGATTCGAAAGGGGAGCACTGCAGTGTGGTTCTCAGGATCACTTTAAAGTGTTCTAAGTGGTTGGCGGAAGAACACTGGTAACTCGCATCTGATTCTCTGCCTGTGAACCTCACGCTTCACGGGGGTTCGGCTGTTTCCCCTCCCACATGTCCATCAAAATCTTAGGTAGTTATCACATCACGCTTGTTTTCTTTTTTTTTTGAGGGCAGTGTCATTGGCCCTCACATGTGGGACCTGAACCGGGGCCGCTGGCGTCCCAAGCCAGCGCTCAACCACCGCGCCACTCGGCCGGCCCCAAAACGCTTGTTTTTGTTAATGACTGGTTTGGTATTTGCCTATCCAGGTGGTGACTTTGCAGGCCTCACTCCTTACGCTAGAGCCCCCTGACCACGTTCGCCTGGCTATGCTGGATTTTGTGTCTTCTGTAGGAAAGCTTTCTATCTCTCAGGATATCCAGGTAACACTCTTTAGTTCTGTTGTTTCTGCTGTTAACAAAACCGTTAGAAATTATTGGGGGATTTTTAGGCTTGCAATTTCTGAAATTCTGAGGATGGTTGACAGTGAAAGTTGGCGGGGGGAATATATTTTGGGAAAAGAGAGTGACTTTGTCAGAATAGAACTCATTTTATTTCCTTTTAGAAAACCAAATGCTGACATGTATAGGGTTGGCTGTAGTCTGACACGCTCGTTGCGGTTGGGCCCTAGCACACAAAGTTCCTGAGGAAGGAAAACGTTATCATGGCTTCCAGGGAACAGTGTGCACTGAGGGTTGGGGCATTTCTGGAAGTTGTTCTCTTAGTTTTATGTCCATGAAAGCGCGCCCGTCTGCTTTTATAGACGATGTGTTTGAAGGTGTGGCCAGCTGTCGAGTTGCCAAAGGGTCTTTATTTACGGAAGGGGCCTGGCAGTGCCCTGCAGTGGTGGAGGGCAGGGCGGGCTGGGCCCTCGTTATTCTGGTCCAAAGCTGGCAATTCCGGAGCTGACTTCACCTCCATGGGGGAGAGCAGAGAGCCCACCAACGAGAGCCTTTTTAGGTGACTGAGCAAAACCATAGCAGACGTTATCTCAGCACATTGCCTGTGAATCCAGACGTTTAACTGGTTAGTTCCTGAAACGCCGTCCTATTCGTTCACAGGTAAATGATACTATTCGTTTGCATCATGTAAGATTCTATCTCATGACATAAGCGAGGATGGTGACAGTTTCTTTTCAACTCTCTGGACAAAACTATCCAAAAATCCTTGCATTTGAGGTATTTTAGCATAAAATGTTTTCCAAAATGCTGCTGCTTTTAAGCCTTAATGGGTCCAGAACCTGAAGAACAGGTGTTTATATTAGCAGAAATTAACCATATATGGGTGTGTGTGTGTGTGTGTGTGTGTGTGTGTGTGTGTGTGTGTTCGTGTTCATATTCATATTCATTCCCAGGAGTGAAGTTAGGGCCTGAAGAAATTTTTGGGATTCATCAGCAAATGAGCGGCATTTAAAACAAGATGAGATTGACTCATTTAAGAAAAAAAATTGTCCTTGCTCTGTGTCAGGTGCCGTTTTAATCACTGGGAATTCAAGAACGAGCTGAACTAAGTCCCCACGCTCAGCCTGCTGAGAGGCGGCGGACTAAGCGTGACTACGTGGTGGGAGCGCTGCGAGAGATGAGGCGGGGAGGGTGCAGGTATCAGTGGGGGTCCTCACCGTGTTGGCGAGTGACTAAGAGCCCAGGCACCTAGGGAGAGCCTCCCAGGTGGGAGCGTGTCCGCAGCTGGCGGGCCATCGCAAGGACTCGGGGTTTCACTCTGAGCACAGGAGTGGCATGGGTGACGTGTTTTAATATGCGATCCCTGGACAGAATATGGCGCCCTGCCATTAGGCGTATTGAATGTGCTCTTCTCGGGCTTCCTCTATCATAAGCCTTGGCTCTCTTTTCAGGACACAATTCTGCCCAGCATGTCGTCTGTCTTTGCCTTGCTGCTGGCAGACAGGACCTGGCTCCTGGAACAGCATGCCTTGGAGGCGTTCACTCAGTTTGCCGAGGTTAGAGTGTGACTTTCAGAACATTTTAACATCTCAGGTATTCCAGACATTCCGTGAGCTGCTGCTGTATCTTTGCTGTAACATTTTCTGGCGGATATATTACTAATCATGTAATTTTCAGGATCTAAAAACAAGGCAGAGAAATGCAGTGACTTGCCTAAGGCCCTGTGGGTAGTGACGGCAGGTCTGCTACCTCAGGCCGCCCTGCATTCGTCCCTTTGGGCGGGATGATACTATATAACACATGTGCCCTCAAACTCCTGGGCGCAGGTGGGTGAACACTGGCCTGTTCGTTCAGTCCTGTGGAGAAGGTGACCCTGCCGTGGGCTGTTCTTTCGTCACCCTGTGCAGTCATGCCTTTGGGCACGGGCCGGGACAGTAGGACGATGGCAGTAGAGCTGACAGCACTACGCGTGGCATAGGCCGCATCTCCTCAGCCTGGAAGAGCTGTGAGCTGAGGGCTGCCCAGCGTCCCCTGGCGCAGAGCGCTCCTTCTAAATGCCTTCTGACGAAGGCAGCCCTGATCACTCACCTGTGTGTCTTTGCATAGATGTTGAAATATATTCAAATTGGTCTCGTTTATCCATTTTTTAATAGGAAACAAATCATGAAGAGATAGTTCCACGGTGTCTCAGTTCTGAAGAAACTAAGAACAAAGTCGTATCCTTCCTGGAGAAGGTATTTATTTTACAGTAGAATCAAAGTAACACTGCCACTTATTTTGTTCTTTATCATGTTCCTTTTTTTGAAATCGTAGAGTTGTAACTGGGTTGAGTGTCTTCTTAGCTTAAATTTTCCAGTGCTCACCATGGTGACACACATCCAGCTGGAACATTACAAGTTACAGAAGTGACACACGTGAGAGTCACTGCCTGTATTTGGCTACTGTAGCAGTGGCATGGCTAGTGACTACACTGATCATCACTAGTCCTGTGTTTACTGTCGGTCAGATGCCATTCAGGCCTGGCTCTTCTGCACTGACGGACTAAGACCTGCTTTTCCAAACATGCCATTTGTAAAGTGGGGTTTTACAGTTAGAGCCACATTTGCGCATACTTTGAGACTTACACGGGGACGTGTTAGAATGTAAATGAAGGGTTAAGTGACGCACTAGTAGAACAGTTAGACCAAAATTGAGAAGCCCAGCAGGAAGTGAGTTCCAGCTTCCGGGAACTGAGAAGCCCAGCAGGAAGTGAGTCCCAGCTTCCGGGATCTGCCTGGGTCACAGGCAGAGCCAGGACAGCCTCCCGCCGTGCTTGCTCGTCCTCCTGGGAGAGCCACGAGCTGACGCGTCCTGGGTTTCATTTCCGGCAGACGGGGTTTGTAGAGGAGACTGCAGCTGCCAGAGTGGAGCGTGTGAAACAGGAGAAGAGGCTTTTCTGGGAACCCTTGGCTAACGGGACGTTAGAAGCAGCAGAGTGGTCATCTTTACAGGTATGGACTGCCTTTCGATATGGGCCGGGCTTTCCTAAGAGAAATTCTGCCCTTAATGATAAAAGCAAAACACACTAGTCTGGGTCTTAGCCTCATGCTGAGTATCAAAAGCATCAAATAGATCTAGACACATAGTTCTGGTTTATGGTAGCTGCTCTTTTTAAAATCACATTTCTTCTTTCTGAAAGGCTATGAACACACAAAACGGGGGACTACAAAACCCTGAAGTTTTAAACACCGTACGAACTTATACTGTCAGGAGACCTTGGGGAAAGTGGCACTACGGTGCTCGTTTCTGACCCACAGAAGACGGAGTTAACTTAGTTCCCACAATGTTTAGCTTGAACCCTCGCCTCAGTCATCAAACCAGCCTAATAATTCAGGGCCGTGTCTGGACATCCCGTCTACCTGTGTCGGGCAGGAACCTGACAGCACTGAGAGAGACTCGGTGCCTTTCTGAACACTGACACTGTAGAAATTGTAACGCACACGAGGCCCCGTGTTCTGGTGTCACTCGTAAGTCTCACGAAAAGAAAACAAGTTTAAGTTAAGTACGTGTTAACGACTTGTATTCAAGACGTGTCCCTTTTATGCTTGAAATGTGGGCAGTGACATATCCTATCGGAGTGTAAATAGGCCCCTTGGGAAGAGAGCTTCCACAGATGACGGGCCGGCCCCCCCCCAGGGCAGGGGCGCGGGAGTTTGCCGGCCTGGCTCCCGAGCATCTGAGAGGCCCCAGCTCTCACAGTGACACACCCAGGGCTGCTTTGCAGGGACAGCACTTCTTAGCGGCCTCGGCCACTACCGAGTCCCTGGGACAAACCCAGACTCCTTCACGTACTTTTCCAGGTGCTTAGGGGGAGGCTGCCCTCGTGCCTTGGGAGCCAACGAGTCGAGTCAAGTTTGCGCACACCTTTTGTCGTCTTAGAAATGTTTCTGATAAGCGTTGCTCTAGTGCAAAAGGAACGCTCCCTGTTATTTTTGGAGCGGGTGTCACGGCGTCACTTGGCCCATGTTCTCCTCCTCTGCAGCCTCTCGCAAAGCGAGCCCGTGTTGAGGGGGCCATGGAGGCGGCGTACAGGGCAGCGGTGCAGGCAGCCACAGGGGCCCTGGAGGCGGTCGGCGCACTGCTGCAGAAGGCTCCTGCCCCAGGCTGGCTGCCCGCGGAGATGGCACAGCTGCAGGCGACGATCCAGGCGCTGAGACGCCGTGTGCGCGAGGAGGGGGCGTGAAGGACCGTACTGCCGTGGGGTAGAGCTGGGTATGCTTTTTGTCACTGTGAGTATATTTGGTAAATGAAACGATTCATCTGATTATGTCTACCCATTTTCTAACATAAACAGCTTCACTGTCCAGTTGAATCTAGTGAAAATAGTCTTTATTGGGGTTGTAGAGAACAGGATCGGGGGGATGTTTCTCATTAAGAACTTTGGTACAACTCAGTACAACTGTAAACAAATAAATAAGCTGCCTAAGGAAACCTTAGCATTTAAAATCACATGTACTTGATAGCTATAATTTTTTTCAGTAAGTTGTGTTTCGTATTTCGTAACAGAGCTTACTCTTCTCACTGTTAAAGAAATGGCACAAAATTAAGCTCATCACCTTGAATTTTTTTGTGTTTATTTTACTTCCAGAATTCTCCTGGAAAAAAGCAGTAAACTCAGGCTTTCCACAGCCACTTGCTCCCACTGGAAGCTGGCCGGTCCAAGGCACGCGGGCGCTTCCCCGACAGCCCCTCCGCGAGCCTCCTGGGGCCGGGGCTGCCCCTGCTCGAGGCCGCGCTTCGTAGGCGGACTGGACAGAGCTGCTGCTCCGAGCACCCGGGGCGCTTTCGGGTGTTCTCGTCTGCAGAGCTGCCGCTGAGGTATTCGTTTGGTCTCTCCTGACGTGTACCAGCCGCGGTCACCAGCCGCTGTCGGCCCAGCTCAGCTCTCCTTCGTCTCCCCAGCCCTCGGACTCCGCCTGCAACGAGAAGGCAGCCGGCAAGTCGGGCCGCCGTCTCATGGCAGCGCCCCTCCTCGCGTTAAGCGGGCAACCTAGGCGGGAAACTGAGCAGAAGGCGCCGCTGGGGCCGGCGTTACAGAAGCACAGCAGCGGGAACTAACTTGGCAGGGACCGCACCGTCCGACCAATCTGACGACATCGCATTCCCGGTTTACCCCGTTTCCAAGCAAAGGGGGATTCCTGTAACAAGTGGCGCACTGACAGCCCAAACGCTGTGCCTTTTTCTGGGGCAGGCAAGGTAATAGGAATGGATTTTATGCCCTTTGTACTTGTCTTGAGTGTTTTTACCAACTGTGGACATGGGTCTGTCCCCTCGGTGGGGCAGCAGCACGGGGTTTGTTAGAAAGGGGACCCCATAAGCCGGTAGCGCAGGCCAGTCGTTCTTACCTCAGTGACTTCTGCTGCAGCGAATTTTGAGGAGAACGGCATGAGTGGTGAGACCCCGTCCCTGCTGTCTGTCCTCAGTTCAGGTAGAACAAGCACAGCAGCTGGAGGCTTAATGTCCGGGATCATATCAGCAAACCAGTCCAGCTCGGGCTCCGGCGCCGGCTTCCGTTTCACCTGAATGGTGAACTCCTCCCCCAAACCCAGCTCTGTGGGGCTCTTCAGGCGCCTTTCTTGTGACGACACCTTTGGGGGCCGGGTTGGGTCTGGGTCACCCACGCTCAGTGCAGGACTGATCTTTTGGGGTCGGCTTGATTGCAGAGGCTTGGGCTCCTCCGTGAGTGGACGTGAAGTAGGGGTGGCCTTGTGCTCCCCTGAGGTGACAGATGTTGAGGCAGTGATCCCAGCTCCTGGGTTCGTTTCAGAGTCACCCCAAACCTCCACCACAGTCAAGTCAGCGAGTGGGGAGCTGGCAGCATCCTGGGGTTCCGGAGACCAAGCCTGCGTGTTGCCAGCTTTGTGTTCGGGCTCCTCGGGCTCGCTCCAGTCAGGCCACTCCTCGGAAGGTTTTGAGCTTGACGGCAAGTTGTCACTGTGCCCTGAGGTATTGTTCCCATCTGAAATGCCATTCATGGGGAATTGCACGGGCTGAGAAAGCTGATCACCTGTGGGCACATGGACAAGAATTATTTTTGTAAACGTGTGTTAAAAGCAAGAGTATATTTAGGGAAAGAAATGCAGAGATCTAAGTTCTTGGAACTAGCCTTGCACAGTAAGCTACAAAAGCAACAATTGGAGCATCAAACAGAATCGTCTATAAACAAAGCCAGACAGTGTGACCCTCCGATGGTAATTATGTGCACCCTGAGTGTCGTGTGCTCAAATAAGTGGCCGAACCCAGCGTCTTCCCGAACTGTTATTCTTTGGTATGCTTTGGAAAATGCTGCCCTAAGGCACTGAGAGTCCCAAAGTAAACGACCTGGTAAAAGCGAATTCAAGTAATGTCAACCTGCTCCCTCTCAGTTACAAAGAAAACCTACATGCTACACAATTAGAAATAACTCTCAATGTCCCCAAAGTGCCCCAACATTTTAGAATTCAGATAAACCTCAGGAAAACATTCCTCTAAGCAATGGGAAGGTTATACAAATTGCGTATTTCTGCCTGTCTGGAAAAGAGCACTGTAGCCATCTGGCTGTGTGCTTGCTGCTGGTGGCCACGTGTCGGAGGGGTTCTGCCCGACGGGCGAGCTCCGCTGTGCTGGCTGCAGACGTGCGTGGGGGACTCCGAGAGAGAGACCCCCCACAACGGGAAGGAGGGGAAGCTGCTCTTGGTCCCACACGTGAGGTGCGAGGTGGGCAGTTACCTTCCGCCTGATGGGAGGGCCACCTGTCCAGAGGTGTCTGAGGACAGGCTGTGTCCACTCGGGGGGATGGAGGGGGAGCTGGCCTGGACAGATGGACCTCTAGGAGTCACCTGTAGGAGAGCCAGCTAGGAACCGTCACTGCCTGTGAAGCCCGGAAGCCCGAGTGGGCAGCGCTCACAAGAATTCCGGCCGCGTTTTGGCTGAACGCTTCCTCTGCCCTAAAGAGCGCGGGCAAGGCTGGGCTAAGCCGTCCCAGTCGGGCCACGTCGAAGCCCCGCCACTCCCGCCGCTGCCCTCCCTGCTCGAGGCCTGCTCATTTCAGCCTGGCGTGACCTCTTCCCCAACTCGTACGGCTTCTCTCAGGGCTGGACACACGTCCTCCGCCGTGACGCCACACCAGGGCCTCACTGGGGGGTGGGGCACGTTTCACGGCTGAAAGGAGGCAGCTTCCCCACACCACCGCCTCGCCACGCTCCTTGGAGCCAGGCTGACACTGGTCTCACCAGCCCCAGCGAAGAGGGGAACTCTTCCGAACTTCCTGAAGCCCGTGTTGCTTGGTGTCAAAATTGAGGAAGTCCGCCTGACAGTTCTTTCCTACTCACTGATGCCGCGCGCTGCATCCCGCCAGTGAGAACTGATTCGAGATGCAGAGCTCCCTAACACCGTCCTGTCCTACTCGGTTAGGAGCAAAAAAGCAGCGGCCATGTTGATTCGAAATTCTTGTCCTTTCACAGCCTATAAAGACCACTGATCATTGCCATCTCCCAGGTACCATCCAACAGGAATGTATCTGAAATAAGGAACTTCCTGAAAGTCAACAGCTTTTTACCTAACAGGCCAACAAAATCCAAAGGACTTAAACAGCAGTGGTAACCCTGCTACGCCCTTTTTGCAAACTGACAATATCTAGTACAATTCACAATACAGTTTTTGACCCAGTAAGTCTTCATCTGTGAATTTATCCTATAGCAATAAAACCCAAAATACACAAAGATACGTGTGTAAAGTTATCTATTGCAGCACTGTTTGTTAGAAACAGTTAAAAATCCAGAAACGGATGGAACCTCCACCCAAAGGGAAATGGCTGAATGGATGAGTCCGTGAACTAGGAGGTGGCTGCCAAACGGGCAAGGTTTCTGTCTTAGTGTGGAGACCGGTCCCTAAGAAGCTATTGCACACACAAAAAAGTAAGCTGCACAATTGTGCAGAGCCTCTTTCTCAACATTTTAAAAACCTCTGTGTGTATAAACATCTCTTTTTGTGGGGTTTAAATGAAGTGATTCCCACCAATCTATTAACATGGGTTTCCTGCCCCCAGGACGCGTTGCTCTGTCATTTGAATACAACCCACCTGCATCACCTGTATAATGTTAAAAAGCTAATAAACTAGTCAGCGGCACTTAAAGTAGAGAGCTAGGCTTTCAGTCCTCTTTACCTTCTGGGGCGAGGTCCGTCGTTCTAGCAAAACTGGGAGCAGTGCGTTTGAAGATCTTGGTTCTCTGTCCCCCCACCACCACCTCTGGGCCAAGGAGGGAGACCAGCACGGCCAGGCTGTGCAGAGTGACGGCCACGATGGCGTCGCTGGTGTCGCGCAGGCCCAGCAGCACCTAGGGGCGGACAGGGCAGTGAGTGGGGGCCGCCTGGCCGCCTGTCCTCCCCCAGAAACAGGAGCGGGGCTGCCGCCAGACGGCGTGCTGGGACAGACTTCATTACACGTGGGTTCTAGGCAGCGGGTCTCAGGCTCGGGCCCAGTACTTGCCCTCCCGGCCCACCACAGACAGATGCTTGAGAAGGAAGACAATAAGGTGACTGCCGGTGGGGGTGGAGGTGGGCTCGCCTGCGCCCACAACCGCACGAATTACTACTACAGCCGAGCTACAGAACACCATCCCTGAGAAGCCCCGACGAGCTGAACGGAAGTCCTGTAACTAAGGGTATCCGAGCAGCAGGACGGACGGGCCCCCCAGGAGCGAGGGGTCCCAGCCGCCCAGCCCAGGGCTCCAGAGCTGGGAAGAGGAGTCCTCACATCTGGCTGTGGGGACCAGTGGGGATTCTGTCCCTGTGAGATGGCATGCTGGAGTCCCAGGCATCCTCTTAAAGGGCCCGCGCGCTCGGAGCTCCAGCACGGAGGCCAGGGACTGGGAGCTGAAGGGATGGAGGGGCGGGGTCAGAACTGTTCTCCGAAGGGAGGAACCGACGGTGCCATGCTTCCTTTGTGGAGCCCTCTCCCAGCCCAGTTGGCAGGCACAGGCAGGTGCCAAACCTGACCTCCCGTGAACGCGGTGACACCAGCCACCAGCTCCGGCGATTCCGAGACCCCGTCCACCCAGCTCTGCTTCTCCAC
Source organism: Aselliscus stoliczkanus (assembly GCA_033961575.1). Lineage (NCBI taxonomy): Eukaryota > Metazoa > Chordata > Mammalia > Chiroptera > Hipposideridae > Aselliscus > Aselliscus stoliczkanus. The sequence continues at coordinate 59,007,414 of CM066739.1, forward strand.
ACAAGCGGCCGGCCTTCGCTCACACTGTGGACTTTCCCAGATCCCTCAGAGGTCCACGACCCCCAAACAAGCAGCACCTGGCCGTGGTATGCCTTGTACCTCTTCCTAGGTGGCTCCAAGCCCAGCACAAGCAGCGACCAATTTCACTTGCACTGTAACCCCTCCGGCGGCTGCAAGCCTGGCACAGGCTGCAGCCAGTGTTGGCTTGGAGCACAGCTTCAGCTACGTGGCCATGAACCCAAAACAAGTGGTGGCTGGGCTCGGGCGGGCTTCAGCTCAAATCATGGTGCCGCCAAGGGTCCCAAGACCAGTACGAGTGGCAGCTGGCCTCAGTTCACAGCGTGGCTGCCCGGCAGCACCTCCAGGCCCCGCACAAGCGGCCCCCAACTGTAGATGCCCTTGTAGCTCCTACCAGGTGGCCCTGGGCTGACACAGGCAGCAGCTGACCTTGCCTGCCACACACGCCATTCCCAAGAGGCCCAAGAACCCACACACCCGAGCAAGGGAAACACAAAAAACAAATGGGACTACATCAAACTAAGCCGTTTTTGCAGAGAAGGAAACCATCAACAAAAGGGAAAGACAAGCTACTGGATGGATGGGAGAAGGTATTTGCCAATGATACACCTTGTAAGTGGTGAATATCCAAAATATTTAAGGAACTCATACAACGCCAAAACAAACAAAACCCCCAAACAATCCAATTAAACACTGGGTAGAGGCCCTGAAGAGACATTTCTCCAGAGAGGACACACAGATGGGCAACCGACCCATGAAAGATGCTCAACCTCACTCATCAGAGAAATGCAAATCAAAACCACAGTGAGATCCCACCTCATGCCTGTCAGAACGCTGTCATCAATCAATTAACAAACATGAAGTGTTGGTGAGGCTGTAGAGAAAAGGGCGCCCTTGTTGGCGGGTTGGGGGGCTGGGTGAGAAGACGAAGGGATTAAGAAATCGAGATGGGCAGTTATAAGAATAGTCACGGGTGTGAGGCACAGCCTAGGGAATAGAGTCAATATTGTAATTACCGTGTGTATGGTATGAGGTGGACGCTAGACTTAACAGGGCGGTCAGTTGGTAAGGTACATAAATGTCTAATCACTGTTGTTCACCTGAAACTAATATAATACTGTTTGTCAATGTAATGGAAAAGAAAATCTTTGGCCAAAAAAAGCATTACGTATAGACAGACTTGAAGGAAGGAGTTTGTAAATTGTAGGCAGAATTAATTCACAAGGTATGCTGACTATCCATGTGAGTTTGTAACCCCCATAAGACATGTTAAGAACGGACAGGAGGGCTGGAAGGGGAGGGACTAACCCAGAGTGCTACTAATAAATAGAAGTGGATGAAAAGGCAACTCATGAGGTGCGGTTATGCCACCTCTGGGCTGTCATCAGAAAATCAGCTACCCAGCATGGGCGCATTATGTCCCAGTGTTTCTTCTGCATAAAAAGCATAAAATCCGTTAACATCTAAGAAAAAACAAATGGGCAGAGTGACTCCAGGAGCAGCTCGGATGAAGGGGAGAGCCTAGGCCCTCTCTGACCTCAGTCAGCTCCAGTTCTGACAGCCATGGTGACACTTCTGTCAGAGAGTGTGCTTCATTCATCTTCTAAACTTCCAGGCACAAACAAGCACATACAGGTGACAATTATTGCTGCAGCTGCAAACACAAAGTGCCACGTGGCACCGAGGCTCTGAAGCCAACCCCGGAGCCACACCCCATCCCACTGGGAACCTGGGCTGACTTCTGGGACCTCAACCAAGAGAATGTGACAGAAGTGCCCATCAGGTTCCAGCCTGTGCCTCCCACCTGTCCTGCGGGAGAAATCCCGTGGCAATGTCCCGCAGGGGAGGGGGGACAGAGGCCCTGAGATCACAGAGAGAGGCCAGGGTGCCAGCCAAGCCCGGCCTTCCAGCCATGCCCTGTGAGGTGCCAAGGAGCTTTGGGATGTGTGAGCGCTGATGGGGGCTCGGGTGGCGGGGGCAGATGACTGCTGCCTCAGCTGACATCGTGGGCAGAACCCCCAGGCTGGGTGCAGGCAATCCGAAGAGTCACGAGCATCAATAGTGAGTGTTGTTTTAAGGCCCTAGGTTTTGGGGTATGTTATACAACAGACAACACACACCTCTCTGCCAGTGTTGAGCGCAGGGCAGGCTGCCCGAGACACCCACACGGCCTGCCGAGCGTCGGAAGCAGATGGCCTGAGAAGCAGCGAGAGCAGCAGGGGCTGAGTCTCCGGGACGCGTGTCTCCCGCCACTGAAGGACCGATGCCACCTCAGCGCGAGAGGCGAGGCTGAGCGGGGACGCGGGCAGACCTGGCGGCCAACGCCCTTACACCGCCACTAGCTCCCTGAAAGCAGGGAGTGTCAGAGGCGTCTACGGCCCCAGCACCTGGCGCAGAGCCAGGCATAAAGGCAGGCCTTACAACTTCTAAGGCAGTTAATCTCAGGAAAACAAAATATTTGCGAGATAGCACGCGACTGACAAAATCTCTTAAAACCTCGCACTGAGTTGAATAGTGTGTTCCCAAAATTCATGTCCGCCCATAATGTGACCTTAAAATGAGGTCACACTGGGTGAGATTGGGACCTACATCCACTGACTGGTGTCCTTATAAAAGGCCATGTGACAGCAGGCAGAGATGGGAGTGACGCAGCCAGAGCTAAGATGCAGGGGTGGCGGGGAGAGGCCAGCAGGGGCCTTCGGGGGAGCCTGGTCCTGCCACACCTTGACTTCAGGCTTCTGGACGCCAGGGCCTCCAGGGGATGGATCTCCATCCGGGTAAGCCACAGTCTGCAGTCACTTGTCACGTCAGTCACAGGAAGCCACTCCTGCCAGGGCCCCGGGGGCCAACAGAGCAACCTGGCGAGAGCAAGCATCTCACGGCCCCGCAGTTAGGATTTCATCATTTTATGACAGGGAGCCTGGGTCTGCGCTCACAGCATTCCACAAAGGAGGCCTGGCCCTTTCCCCAGGGAATCAGCAAACAGTGACCGCTCTTCTCAGGTGAGGACCAAACGCCTCTGCGAACGGATGGGGTGCAGTTTCCATGTCACCCTCTATCCCGGGGCCTGTAACCCTCCGGCCGCCTGGGGCCTGCCCCGGCCGCACGCCCCGCCCACCTGCGCCCCGCCCACCTGCGCCCCGCCCGCACGCCCCGCCCACCCGCGCCCCCGCCCCCGGCCGCACGCCCCCGCCCCCCCCGGCCGGCGCCCCGCCCACCTGCGCCCCGCCCCCCCACGCCCCGCCCCCCCCGCCGGCGCCCCGCCCACCTGCGCCCCGGCCGCACGCCCCCGCCCCCCCCGCCCCGCCCACCTGCGCCCCCGCCCGCACGCCCCGCCCACCTGCGCCCCCGCCCCCGGCCGGCGCCCCGCCCCCCGCCGGCGCCCCGCCCACCTGCGCCCCGCCCCCGCACGCCCCCGCGCCCCCCAGCCGGCGCCCCGCCCCCCTGCGCCCCGCCCGCACGCCCCGCCCACCTGCGGCAGGACCACCGTCCTCAGCTGCTCCTGGGTGAAGTGGCGCACGTAGGCCTCCAGGTGGGCCAGCAGCACCATCCGCACGTGCTCCTCGTGCACCTGGAACAGCTGGAGCAGCACGGGCACCACGCGCTCCTGGAACAGGGCTGGGGACAGCAGGCGCGGGTCGGCACCCCGCGCGCCGTCTGCCCAGGACGCGGGGGGGAAACAGGCACGTCAGGGAAAGGGGCGCAGCCCGCAGCTCTCAGCCCTCGCCCGCCTCCCGCCCCACAGCAGGCGCGCCGGCTGACCCACGGCCCGGGCCGGGCGAGCCCGGTGCGGCCGCCTTGCCCTTACTGACTACAGAGAAAGTCTGTATTTTAACAGAATCCCGATTCAACGACTCCTTGGCGGTCACGGTTAACAGTGAGGAACCTGCTGGGCTGGGAGGACACTGTGGCCACGCTGCTGTCTTCCCCGGGGGCGGGGCCGGTGCTGGGGCTCGCTCCCGCCGGAGCGTGTGGAAGCCCCGGGGGACTCAAGTCCCCAACCTGAGCCCCGCAGAGGGACAGGATGAAGAGCTCTAACCAAAGCTCACGGCCCACGGGGCTGACCCAGGACGCTGCGCCATGTGGGTGGCAGTCCCCACATCCGGGCCAGCAGCCACCGTCCGCTTTTAGACACACACACAACTGCATCACGCACGAACCCCACTCGGCTCAAATACAGACTCAACCCCGCAAGCTCCTTCATGATCAGCACTGTGAAAAGGAAACTCACCTTTTTTGGGGCCAAGCAGATGAGGAAGAAAACTCTTCACAGCCACTGGCTCTGCGAACACCAACTGGTTAAGCAGAAGAGGCACCAGCCGCGAGGCTATCAGCTCCTCGGACAGGCAGCTGACTCTGTCCAGCAGGAACCTGAGGGCAGAGGCGGGAAGTCGGGACACTGCGGACTCACTCGCCCCGAGTGATGCTCTCGAGATGCAGCTGCGGACAGGGACAGGGTCGGGCCCAGGCAGCTAAGAAACGCAGGTGAGGCCAGCTCAGCGGCACCCCTGCGACCTCCAACCCGACAAGGAGAAGCTCTCCACAAATCGCCCCTTATTCACACTGAAGCGTCCTTTCCCCAACAGCCAGAGGCTTTCTAGTCAATGAAAGGCCCTCCCCAGCCCCCAGCGTGCTGGCCAGCAACACCCAGGCCTCGGTCCTAAGCGTGTCAGAACGGTGTGTAGAGGCAGTCAGCCAAGGCATCCCCAGATACCGGATGGCCAGTAACAGCCGGAGCCACAGGCGTGCCTCCTCCCTGTCAGGGAACAGGCGCATCGCATCGTCTCCCTAAGGCCCTGGGCCGCTGTCAACCAACAGGCCCGCGTCCTCTCAGGCCTCCCCCGACTGGAGGCCCCCCCGCAGCCCCCCGCAGCCTACACACTGCTCACACCTCCGCCAGCCTCGACCCTGTTCCCCGTCAGCAGGCCCACCTTCTGCCCCACTCACTGCTGAGCTCACTGTGGGACTCACTCTGCAGAGCCAAGTGGCTCTTCCTACGACAAGGTCACCGCGGCTTTGCTGATCGAGTCCCCTGCTTCCTGCAACTCTCTGCTCCTCTGGGCCCCGGCGTCCTGGCTCTCTGAATCTTCTGTCTCGTTCCTCAGCCTCTCCTGCCCCACCTGCCCCTTACAAGGTTGGGGCCCACAGTCCTTTGCGTGCTACCTGTTTTCTCTGGGACAATGTCCCCAAGTACAGGCTGATGGGCCCTGTTTAATATTCACCTCTGGCTCGTCGCTGAGGGCTTCTCTCCTGAGCTCAGACCTCCCTGGCCCAGAGCCCAGCACATCTCTGGTCCCACGGACACCTCACGCCACCACTGAGCGCCATGGTCCTCACTGTCCCCGCACATCAGGCCCTCTCCTCCAGGGTCCTCCAGTTCATCTGGTGGCAGTCCCAAAGGACTGCCACGTTTGTCTTCTATGTTTTGTCCCAGTGTCCTCCCGGTGCCTTGCCCGTGACCTCACCCTTACTCCCGTGACCACCTTGGATCAATCTGCTGTGCAACCCAAGTCCGACATGAGCTAAGCCTGTGTCCCACAGACAAGAGTGGCCGCCTCGGGCAGACTGAGTCCTTTCACGGCCTGCTGTCACCCCTGAGGGCCACAGTGCCCGAGTCCGCCCAAGACAGTGTCAGCATTCTGCCACACAGGAGTGCTCTCCGCCCGCCAGTCCTGGTCTGAGAACCTGGCCTCCAGCAGGGCCCAGCTGCTGTCACTCCAGGCACGAGACACGGGGCTGCTCTGTGTGCTCGTCATGCTGGCGCTCTGCCCGGGTGACCTCCCCCACTCCTGTGTCCTCAGGACGCCCCCACGAGCTCCGCATCTGTTTCCCTTATCAGACCCGCCCACCCCCAAGGCCCAGCCGGAAGCCCAGCCGGAAGCCTGCACCATAAACTTCATGGGAAACCCAGTGTCCGGCCCATTCTCTCCAGCCACCTGATGACGGCATGACTTAATCCAAACTGCTGAATTTTCAGGTGTTAACTTTCTGAACTTACTTAAAGAATTCGGTTTTTTCCTCTTCACTCTTCAATGTTAAACTTTTCAGGAAATTCACAACTTCTAGAAAATCATTCCTAAACGCCAAAAAGAAAAAAAAAGCAGGACAACAGATGAGAGGAGGCACGCTCCATAGTGAAGCTGTAACCACAGCCTACACTGTCCCAACAGACACCAAAGAACCGTGCCAGCTCCACGCCTGCGTCCTACACGCGCCTCCCGCTGGCCCAGCAGCAGAGAAGCGGCACAAACGCCCTGACTGACTGACCGAGTTGGCGCCCCTGCCGGCCAGCGGGGCTGGGAGGCTTTCCTTTCCCCTCTGTTAAAACACAAGTCTTACTGGGCCGGCTGAGTGCCTCAGTTGGTTAAGAGCTCGCTCTGAGCAACAGGGACACCGGTTCGATTTCCGGCCAGAGCTGAGTTACCAACAGGTAGCAGGATGGCTCAGCGAAAAAACAAAAAAACAAACAAACAAAAACAAAAAACCACAAGGCTTACTGAAGAACTCTTAGCACACAGTCCTGAGAAGATCTATTTACTATAAAGGATTATCCTTTCTAGAGACTTGATCAAGGTAAATGAAACATGACTGTAAATTAGCCAATAGCACACGGAAATGCCATGGTTCAGATTTCTGTAAAGGAAAGCTTTTGAACAGTTTTTTTGAAACATAATTGGCCAATAAATCCCTAATGACAACAATGAAAGCATCCCTTCTCCTGTTGGGTGACACCCCCAATCCTGGCCGGGAGGGAACTGTCCCCCTCTGGGGATCACGGCAGCTCTCCCTTCGCCCTGGTTTTTCTCAGGCTCTCTGACTGCAAACACAGGAGTGTTAGTTTAAAACTGACAGAGGCCTGCTTTTGCTAATAAATCGTGAATGTGGAATTAACCTGTGCAGAAGTTCCGGGGTCATGGAAATAAAAGGAAGGACATAATTCCAGCTGACCTTGCAGAGACAGTCAGAACCATCTCTCATCTCTGAATCCAGCGGCAGTATTAACAGTCCCATTGTACTCCCACTAAACTGACTTCTTTGTTCTACCACGTTTTTGCTAAGCAGAGAAAATCCTCTGCTTGAAGAAAAATAAGCCCACTTCCCAAACCCAAGAAGGAGAAAATTGCAACAGTAACAACAACTGTCAATAGTACGCTGAAGCAGGAAGGAGAGTCCTGGGGGTTTATCAACTTCCGCAATTAGCTTGGAGTTGCCAGCTGCAGGCCGCGGCTGCCTCGCAATCAGATGCCCTAAGAGTCAGAATCAGGCTGTAATTTCCCGAGCCAGCCTTTAGGACAATTCAGCGTTTCTGAAGCTATCTATCTGTGACAGGAACCTGCAAGGCAGCCCAACTTCTCCCAGGGCCCCACGTGGACACGACCCAACCTCCCCTGTCATGAGCGCCAGGGAGGGCAACATCGGGTCCCAGACCCACAGCCAGCGCGTGGGGCAGGGAGCAGGGTACGGGGGTGGGGGGTGTGGGCGGGTACCGGAGCGCAGGGTACGCGGGGCGGCGGCTGTGGGCAGCGCCAGCGGGTCCCGCTGGAGGCCTCACCTGAAGAAGTCATGGGACAGCAAGGTGCTGAGCGCGGGCCGGCACTTTGGAAGGGGGTTCAGCAGGGCCGAGTGCAAGGTCTGCTGGAGGCCGGAGAGCACGTCCACTGAAACTGAAGCGCAGAGCGCCAGTGAGTGCCCACGCTTGTCCCGGGCGCGGGCCTCCCTAGCTGGAGAATGACGAGGGCAAAACCGACCTGGAGAAGCCCAAACAAAGCGAAACAGCTCCCAGCTTCCTGAAGCCAAGTCCCTCCCGCAGGTGTAAGCTGTCCTGCCAGCCCGCAAGCGAGAAGCGCGCCCCACCTGCTTCGCGCCGGGGCCCTCTCATTTCCTGATGGGCACTCGAGCAGCTCAGGCCTGGCGTGGGGTTACTGTGGGCAGGTGTGAGGGCCTCGTCAGCCAGGGCTCTCGGCCACGGAGCATGGACAGTCCCTCGAGTGATGGTACTTCCAGTTCTCCCGAGGGCGGTGCATAGTGCCACTGAGACCCGTGGGAGTAGGGGTTTCATTACCCACAGGGGTGCCTGAGGGCTCGGGGTGATACCCAGGGGCTGAGGCTGGGACAGTTCAGAGCTGACAGCTGACAAAGCTTGTAGCGCCAGAGCCCAGCAGAAGCCTTAGGACTGCGGGGAGCCTAACCGGCCTGAACCCCAGGACACCTACAGGGCAGACAACTGAAGGCCTGCCGTGGGTGGGGGCATGAAGCAGCTGCCAGAAGAGAACTCAGAGAAGAAAACGCCAGTTCAGTAGCCTGGGTTTCAAGAGGCAACAAACGGAAAAAGTAATGAAAAAGTCACATCAAAGGAAAAAATTCAAAAGGACTTAGAAAGGAAAAAGATAAAAGCTTGATTTAGAAATTGATAACAAATTTTCAATCGTACTCTCTTCTTCTGATTAGATGTAAACCAATGACAGCATTCATTCACTTACTGGCTGGTGCAGATTGAACCTTTAGACCACAAATACCAATACTGACTAATAAGATAATAGCACAGGGTACTGACAGCCAGAGAGCAAAGTGCTTTAACGATGCAAACTAGAGAAACCCAGGCTCCTGTCCACACGGCTGCTAAGGCCCCCCCCCGCCCCCCCGCCAACAGGCTTCCCGGGAGGAGGCCGGGGGACCCACGTCTCTGGGACGCAGTGGCGTGGCGCTCACTCACCCTGTCCACGTAAGAAGGTGAGCGTGCTTTCCACCAGTGTCCCAAAGGCGTAGGCATCCCGCGCATGTCCGTGTGACTCCGGCAGCGCTGTGAATTCTGGACACTAGAAGCAGGAAAGGCCATTACACTACAGAAAGGTGCTGCCTCAGAAATCCTTTCTGATGTTCTCTAGCACTCTCCCTTTTTTACACATATTATGCTCAAAGCTAACTCCATGGAACTCACTCTGATTTATAGGCTCCTGACGTCTGTGGTCAGGACGTCAAAGCTGGGTTCGACGGCCATCCAGAGTGAAAAGGTCATTATTCATGATGCCCAGTACACACACATAATGGAAACACAGGCTTCGTAAAGCAATACTTAGCCTCGCCACCTAAGAGCCCATTGCTATTCTCCATTCCTTTTTTTCTCAAAATGCGAGTCAGAATCCCTAGGTTGATCTAAACCCCCAGTGTGAAAAACATTAGTATATACAGTTGGTACCGATTTGGATAAACCTGACTGATTTCAGAGCTCAGGCCCACAGTTATGTTTATATTTATAGTTGGGTTTGCAGTTCCTGTAAAGCACCCAAATAAATGTCTTTGTGGATCGCTGACTGTGCAGAGTGGGTATAAGGACTCGTTTTCGACTCTACTGGCAAACATCACCTTTCTTGACCAGCACGTGCCTTAAGAAGCACCCTCCCCACATCTCGGGACCCGAAGGGCCAGGCAGAGCCATGGCAGGTGTGAGGCCCACGCAGGGCTGGGCGCGGCCTCCCCGACTCCCTTGGCTTCCAGCGACCACAAAGGCCAGGAAAGGGCAGAGGCGCCAGGCCCGCTCACACCGAGGTCCCTCCAGCGCCACACAGCATCACAGGTGTCCATGCACCAAGATGTCGGCTGAGGGTCACAGAGGCGCTGCCGTGCTGACAGGTTCCTCTCAGAGGCCTGCAAGGCCAGAGGACTTATGAGGCCTCTACAACGTAGCAAAGAAGGGTGGGCAGAGCAAAGGTTTCTAAAAGTTCCTACGCAGCCACACGAGGAAGCCTCAGTTATATGTGACGCGTGTCATCTTACCTTCTCTTCAGGAGGGATGCCGGCCGGGTCTCTTACTGACTGGATACTCCTCAGAAACTAGAGAAATTAAGGAACAGAATTCATACGTATGTTTGGAGGACAATCTCTGGCACCGAGTTACCAAAGCAAGAAGCAACTTTTGGAAACAGCAGCCATGACACCCTCAAATGATGAGACACATTCAACACCCGGACGTAGAATCTTCCTAATTAAACGTGTAAGTGCAGAGCCCGGCCCGGCACAGACTCAGCAGGATATACACTGAGTCCACGCCCTCCCCAGGCAGCGCGTTTACCAGGCGTGTCGGCATGATTTCCTCCTGACGGGAAATTAGGGACTTGCCCACCCGGCTCCACGTTTTAACAAGCAAAAGGCCTTTCTAGCACAGACCCAATCTGTCGCTGGTCTTCGCACTGGACAAGTCACCGTCAGGGTGTGCTGCCACATGAGGTGTGAATGTTGAGGCCCAGATGCGTGGCCGAAACAAAACCAAGGCCCACCGGATGAGTACCTTCTTTCACGATTCAAAAAGGATTTTTCACGAGCGTGTCAGGGCACTAGGAACACAAAATGTGCTCACACCTACAGTGTAAACCATGACTTCTGATGGCAGGTGCCGAGTGCCAGGGATACACGGCGGGGCCTGGATGTGGAGGGAGCCTGCGGAGGGCTTCGCAGAGGAGAAGCTGCGTCACAGACTTCAGCTCCATCTCCTATTTCCCAGAGGGACGGGAGGCCGCCAGCAGGAGAAGCACACCCAGGGAGAAGAGGGTGAAGGAGCGCCGCGTTCTGAGACCACGGCCCTCTGAGACACGGAGTTCTGAGACCACGGCCCAGCCACACAGAACAGGACGCAGGCAGAGTATAGCTCAGGAACTGTGAGGGGCCAGTGGAGCTGATGTCAGCTGGGGAAGAGGCTGTGAGGGGCCTTACACACCACGGAAGAGGATGTGGAGTGTCCCTCACAGGGAATCACACGGTCTCACTAATTAGATGCCGCAGGATGAATTCTGAGCAGAAGCTGATGATCACAGAACTGTCTTCATGGTGGAAGCAGCATCTGAAATGAGCCCGAGGCTGCGGGTGCGACCAGGCCCACCCGTGGGGCCACACATGTGAGGCGACAAAGCTGGGCCAATTGACCAGTGAGCTGCCATGCCATGGGGACATTATGGCAGGAGTGGTTTTTCTTTTCTTACAAAGAGTAAGTCTAGTGGCAACATGCAAAATGGTGAAAACAAGAAACAAAATAGAACAGAGAGGTCTGTGGAGCTGGGAGGGAGGGACATTTGTACATCTTTGTCAGATCAAGTTATAAGTACCACAGACAGCCACAACCCTGCCCGCCAGGAGGGGTGAAGATGCACGGGCCCCACTTCCAGCTGTTAGGACCGCAGGTGCGACTTCGGGTAGTCTGGACATTTCCTGAGCACCTAACACATGCCCGGCACTATTCCAGGGGGAGATACCAAGTAAAGGGAGATACAAAGTAAAGATACAAAGTAAATATAAGACACCATCACACCTGGTAAAGAAGAGAGACACACAGGAGTAATTCCAATATTCAACTTTACGTGGTATCATTAGATACTGGACACCACAGGAGCAGAGAGCAGGGGCACTGAGGTAAAAACATGACCAAGCCACTCCACCTCTCAGTCTCCAGTTCCTCAGCTAAAAAGTAGGGAGGGAAGGATATGTGGCCTCCAGTGTCCCCTTAAGGAAAAATCCTACAATTCTCTGAATCTGAGCATTGACAACAAAGTCAAGTCCTAACCTAAGATCCCCTAACGCCGAAGGGAAGTCTCTTGAGTGAGAACCACACAGCAAATGCTACCAAACTCTGATCAGCGAGCAGGGCCTGTGGCCTGGCTCACCTCTGCTGTGGCCTGAGGGACTCTGCATACTGTCTCCATGCCTCCGAGCGTCCAGTGCCCGTCTTCACTCACAAACACAGACGACAAGCAGACATTGTTGTGTGTGAGGTGTCCCTGGGGAATAAAAAAGAAGATGCCACTCCAATCTTTGAAATACAAGTTTGAAAAAAAACTAAATTACTAATCACCAAAAAGAAAACCAAAACGTGGCGCGTCTTCCCACTTGTGGCATAATAAATGGAAGTATGGCTTTTAGGAATGACAAGCCGAGTGAGTCTGCTTAACCTCACGAGGTTAGAAACGGGAAAACACACTGGAAACGCTTCCGTTATCTCCGCCTGCCCGGTGGGAAAGGTGACCGGCGAAGTTAGAGCCACTGCACAGACATGGCATGTCCCCGCTTCCACAGGAGTCAGGGGACACATAAATGTACAGATCTTTATAACCTACACATTTGCTTCCAGGGCCTTTAAAGAGCAAGTTTATCTTTGTTCCTGTAACTTCCTGCATTAATTTTCCCGTCTAACTTCTTTCTCACACACATTCTTTCATGAAGCCAGATCCACTTCCCCTGAAATCTTGTCAGCAGGCATTAAAGAAACTCTGCCTGAAGAAGAGGAAAAGGGAATGAGAAGGACCACCAGAAATATCCCACAGACCAGAGAAGAGCAAATTGAAAACTATAAAAATAGTGCAGTCAAATAAATAAGAGGGAAGAAGAAAATGAGAACAGGGTTGAAGTATGTTTTTTCCAAACCAGCAAACATTCTAGTAGACAAGCACATTTTAAATATCCTACCCAGTAGAGCAAATATGTCCATATTTTACACAAACCCTGAGATATGTATATTTTAAAGGAAGGTTTAGAATTGTATGGACGGTACGTTTCTATGTGAGAACAAGTGGGAGGGCTAAGCACACAGGTATCTGCTATGTCCGCGGAGACCTCTCTGGCCCGGCACACGGATCGCGTGGCCGGCTCTGGGGACGTGGGCACTGCTTCTGGGACAGCGGGGGGCTGACGGTCCCTGCGTGAGGCGTACTTTCTTCCACAGGGGCTCTTCCTCCCCAGGGAAGCATCAATAATTCCTCCTAGGTGCACCTCAGGCTGCTCAGAAGAGGAGATCAGCCCAAAGTGATACTGGGAGAGTGTCTCCCATTGACAGAAAATGTTTTAAAAACATACAGGAGTCAAATGCAAGTGTTTCTAACCTGCGACTGGTGGTTTCTCATCTTGGAGGGCTGCCAAAGGCCTTAACACTTGGGAATGTCAGCTCCACAAGTGACAGTAGCCCTATGACACTGTGAAGAAACAGGCCACGAGTAACACAGGAGCGGGCCCTTTCTCTCCTGAACACAGGCGGCCTCTCTCAGGCGCCACCTGGCAGCTGGGAAGAAATGGGGAAATGCTGCCTCTTCCTAAGAAACCATCATTTCTTTCTTCAAAATGGAACAAAGCCCCCGAAAATAAAAAGGAACTTTGGTCTGCAGCAGCACTGATGTTAAGCTTGATGTTAAGTCTGTCTTAATTTAGCTGTTTTGGGTAAACACTTATCAAAATTGGAGGAGACTCGTAACTGAAATAAAGTCTCTAACTAGCTGCCCAGGATGGAGAACTGTAGCAACTCCGTGCCTTTCCCTCCCCAGGAACCTTCTAGAAAGAGCAGTAACTGGACTTCCACAGGTGCCAGAATTTACGAGCACTGCCACACAAGCAGCCCCCAGTGGCCGGTCACTCACCCTGTCATGCAGGAAGATAAGGGCCAGCAAGATGTCGTAGATGCCTGCACAGACCTCTGCAGGGGACAGCGTTTCCAGGGCCACCTCCAGAGGCTGCACTCGCTCGGTGACAAGGTGAATGCCATCTGCTTCCACAGTGCAAGACAAAAATCTCAGCAAGCAAGGGTGACGGAGTGTCTTCAAGTGCTTTAAAAAGGAACAGAAAAGCTTGGAAGCTAATGACTCGAAACCACATTAACTGAAGTTACACGTATGTCCCAGTAAAAGTCAGAAAACGTATAATAACGTTCAAGGTCCTTCCCAGCTGCCCCCAGATTTCCCATGAGGCAAAGGAGAATCTCGGACTTGTCCGACTTTACTGACTTGACCAACACTTAAATAACCAGACATCCACTCATGCTATGGCAGTGTAAGCCCGCCCGTGAGGCCACATCTCCCAAGGGCTGCTGCTGTAAACCCTGGACAGAGCGACTGCTGAGAACTCGGAAGAGTGATCACAAGCACAGCCGACGCCGCAGGGATGACACCCGCGGGGTGAGTCTCCAGGCTAGGGAGTGCCGCTTCTCACAGCCCCGCAGAGCGCGTGGCAAAGGTGTTTGAGCGTGATAGAAACTCTGCCATCTTTCCAGCCAGAAGGGAACCACAGAGAGGAACCAGGGCAGGCCCGGTGGGAAGGACGGCCGCAGGGGACGCCTTGTTGTTTGCACAGCACACAAGTCTCAGGGGACCCCTGACCAAGCACGCAGAGGACAGATGACGTCCTGGGAAAGGACCGAGGTTTGAGCTACCATCCCGGGAGGGTGGGAGAGCAGCCCAGGACACGCATAAAAATACCACTGCTGAGGATCGGCCCCTGGACGTCCCCTGATTTCGTCTCTCACAGTGAGAGCACCGAGTCGTCACCGACCACCTACCTTGGCGGCTTTGTTCACCTTGTCTTCGTTTTCTCTCTTATACACGAAAACCGAAGCCAATTTACCATCTTGCAGGACAGCAGGGTAAACGGCCAGCCCAGACGGTAAGGTGAACGGGGGTTCCTTCAGCACACAGCTCCCCAAAGCGCTGTTCTCTGCTCCCATCCCTCAGGCGGTGAGGCCGTGCTGCAGTCCCCCGAAAGCCACGCAGACCTGAGGAGAGAGAACGCGTTCAAACTTCCAGGCTCCGTCTGCAACACCAGCCAGGGTCGGACGTGGCCCCTCAAAAGCACTGACCCCTACAATCCTGGTGAACGCGATGGTGAGCCAGGTAAGTGCTCAGAAGTTACCGGCGTGCGTGCCAGTTAACACCGCGGGCTCCAGAGAAGATGCACAGCTAGCAGTCCACGCAACTCCCGCCCAGCACACACGCCGGGGCGTGCAGTGGACAGGCGGTCACGCCTGGCCCACTAAGGGAAGCGTTGCAAGATGTGATTGTTTAAAAGTGGTAGAACTTCCCTGTCTAAAACAGCTTACAATTATAAAGAAAAACAATACAAGCTGGAGACTATTCCTAACAATCATGAAAAACATGTTAACAAATGGGAGCCCCTATAAACTGAGCAAAACACTAAAACCTCAGGAGAGGAGTGGGACAGAGAACAGACAACTGACTGAACACAAATGACAACAAACAGGAAAAAGGGCAGCGTAGTGCTACGTAATAAGGGGAAAATGCAAACAAGCACATGTCAAATGCAAAACAAAACAAACCCCCTCCACACACACACACACACACACACACACGAGATTCTAGAAAATCCAAACTACTCTCAATGACAGAAAACAGATGGATGGTTGCCTGGGGTGGGGCCCAGTCAGAGGGACCAGGGGCGTGGAGAGGATTTTGTGAGGGTCTAAAGAAGTTTTGGGGGGCAGGGAATGGATATATTCACTCTTATTATAATGATTAGGGTGATGGGTCATTACAAATGTCACACTTAAAAAAACTGTCCCTTCAAATATGTTCAGTTTACTGTATATCAATTATACTTCAGTGAAGTTTTAAAAAGAAGTCTATGTCACATGCCGATACCCATACACACGCACCCCCAAGGTGGTAACTGAGGTTTGCTGTGGGGGCCAGGGGGTGGGTAACTCACACAGCCAGACGTGCACACACGTGCCTGCAGCTCCCAAACCCTCCTTTACAGCAGGGATACAGGCTCACGTGGTCCCAACAGGCCAGCGGCAGTGACAGGGCAGCAGAGGGTCTGCTGTGTGGGCATAGGGCCCCTTGGGAAGGGAGGGCACCCTCACCTACGGCAGGCCCAGCACTGCCCGATGACGCCGCCATTGATCAGAAGGGGCCGAGAGCCTGAATATTTATGTGGAAATTTCCCTATTTCTCAATGTCGACTCAAATTTTTGAAAACCTGTTTAGGCCAAACAATGTATGTCTGAAAAAATGGGCGGCAGTTGTATTTCCGTTCTGGCTTTACCGTAATTTAAAAAATAAAGAGTTCTCACTAACTCCGCCAAGGTGGCAAGTGGTTAGTTCTAAATAACACAGTTAAACATTCCACGTAGACCTTTGAAAATTTCAAGGTTACAATCTGCATCCTTTGGTTAAATATAAACCCAATAATCATTATACACGGACCCTCTGCTTAGACTTGTTTTTCCACTTTGGTGAAGTGCCACACAACACTGTTACCAGGGTATGTAATGCTACTCAAGATTCAGGCATAAAACAAGAGTTTTGAGAGCCTGCAGACCTACACGCATCATCATATAAGGAACACGACAGGTACAAGGGCTAAAGCTAGCTGACGCTGAAGCTTTTCCAAGTCCAAGGACAAGTCTGAGGATAAGAAGGAAGTCTGCTTTCCAACAAGTCCAGAATTCCTACCTGCCTAGCAATCAATGTATCTTTCTTAAGAATCTCAGAAAAGTAAAACAAACAATAGTATTAAAAATGTCAAGTGTCTCAACTACACGTGACATGCACCTTTCTACTGGAACTACAAGTAAAATTAGTGTTTATGTAGGGCGCCGGAGAAAAGCGCCTGTTAATTCCCCCATTCTGGAGGTGAGGTGCCTGCCCGGCCTGGGACAACACCCAGCTCCTGCTGCGTGGAGGGGGCGTGGTGTCAGCACCTGGACCTTGCGCCCCTCTTCTTGGGCGCAGTGGGTCACGCGCCATCTCCAGGACCCATGGCCTAGATGGAGAGCTGCACTGGCCAGAGCGCTGTCTCTCCCAGGAATCGGGAAACACAGCTAGTTCTGTCCCTCAGCAGAAAGCAGGATGCCAGGAGGTAGTCAGGGCAATGGCCCCCCAAAGCCGCAGCGCGCAGACACTTGGCAAGCGGAGGAAGGGAGCTGGCTGCAGACAGAAATCAAACACGGGGGTGTCGCAGGGCACGTTACCAGCCATAGGCTCCAGGGAGCCCACTGCCTCCCTGCCACCCTTACAATCGGGGTTGCCCGCGGCAGCCCGAGTGGGTCTGTGTTCTTTGAAACCAACTCTGCCGTTTCAGAAGCAGGAAACGACTTCTAACTCCTCCTGTCTGATAAACCAGTCAGACGAGAGGGGTGAGTTCCAGAAGTGTCCTTTGAAAAGTGTCTATCTGAAGCTGGCCTAAGTCTCCTAGCCACAAAACAGCTTTCCAAAAAAAAAAAAAAATCAACACATAAGGAACTGCAAGAAAAGGAAAATCCCCTCGGCAGAAAGTCACGCTGTTTATTTAGTTTTCATATTCCAGAATCCCCAGACCAGACCAGCCAGTCGCCAGGGTGGAGGGGCAGTGCTCTGGCTGCATGAATGGCAGTGGGCAGGGCACAGCAGAGGGCACTTAACTTACTTAGTCATTTCGGAACAGCAGAATGCTTCCTTGTGGGAATCCTGGGCCTTACACCACCTAAGAACCTTCCATTTAATATTACAAATTCCAGAAAATCATCAACAGTGTAGGGGCATGAACGCTTTCGCAAGAAGTTAAAACTGGTCATTTTTCTTAGCGATGTATGCTTTGGGCCTGAAGCCCTAACAAATATTATTTAAAAAGGTATCGGTCCTTTTCTTGAGAAAACCCAAGAGAAAGGGCGTCGTTTTATTGTTAAAGGCGCGATGGACGTTGACAGAAGCGTGCGGTCCCCAGCTGCGCGATGCTTACACAGCCATAGGGTCACATCCTGTGTCCAGGGCGCTTCATTGGGGGGACGCACAAAGGTGTGCTGCTGACTGCAAGTCGAGAATGTTTGAAAAGCAGGAATTCTTCATTCTTTACTTCCCAGGACCGTCTCCTAAGAGGCACAAAAACTGTGGGTATAAAGAGTGCTTCCAAAATGGTAACGGCTCCAGTGGACTTGGGGACATGTCAGACCAACGAACGCTTCGACTTCTAAAATGCTTTCTTATTTTTGAGGTGTGAAGGGGAAAACAAACTCCTTGAGCTTTGAAATAAACAAGGCCCAGGAAGGTACAGAAGGGCCTTCGCCCCTGTGCAGTCAGCGTGGGCCTTGTGCGGGCTCTGCCGTCGCCGCTCGGGCGTGACGCGCTGGGCGGCGGGCGGTGTCTGGTCTTTAATACCGTGGTGGCCCGTCTTCCTCCTGCGCCTCTCGGGCTGCACCCCGTTTCTGGGCCACCCGTGGGCCAGGCGAGCCCTGCGACGGGCACCTCCGCGTCCCCGTGGGCCAGGCGAGCCCTGCGACGGGCAGCTCCGCGCCCCCGTGTTCCCGCTCCGCTCGCCGCTGGCCGCGGGGAGGGCGGCCCGGGCCCCGGGAAGGCCCAGGGTCACGGCCCGCACGGCGAGTTCCAAGGTCGCTGGGCTTGGACTCCTACTTGGTCACCTACTGGTCACGGCACCCCGGGTCCACTGCCGGCCGGCACCGCCCAACGCGCTTGGCCGCGGCAGGGCGCGGGGCGCTCGGCGGGGCGCGGGACGGCGACGCTCAGGACCCCGCTGGGCGCCCACGTGGCTTCCCGCGCAGCGCCGTCCGGGACGCGGCTCCGCTGCTAACAAGCGCCGCGCGGAGACGGGCGCCGGCTGCGCCTCGGGGGCCCTGCGCTGGGGTCGCGGACCCGGGCGGCGCCGCCCCCACCTGCCCGCGGCGGCCGGGCCCGGGGCGCCCGGAGGGGAGGCTGCGCGCGGGCGGCGGGCGGGGCCGGACCGACAGCGGCGCCGCGCGGAGCTCGCCCCCTGCCCCCCGCGCGCCCCGCCCCTCGCCCCCCGCGCGCCCCGCCCCCCGCCCCGCCCCGCCCCCCACGCGCCCCCCGCCCCGCTCCCGGCCCTCCCCGCGCGCGGCCCAGGCCCGCACGGACGGGCTCCTTGTTACCTGCCGGAGGGCGGCGGGGAGGCGGCCCAGGGCCTCGGCTCCGGTCCCCTCGTCGCCCCTGGTTGACACCAGCCGCCCTCGCCTCCCTCGTGAGGCTCTGACCACTACACCCCAGATCTTCGGGGGTCCGGCCCCTCCGGCACCATAGAGACGGGTCCGGAAAGCGGACAGAATGCCAGCCTGGGGCCCTCCGACGCCGCCCCGGAGGGGAATGAACCCGGAACCGAGCTAGAGCGGCCGCACAGGTGACGCCCGGGCCGGCGCCATCTTGAGTGTGGGCGCCGGTGCCCGCCTCACGGCTCGCTCACGGCTCCCAGCGGCCTGTTCGGCTGTGAACAGGTCCCCTCACTGAGCTGTCGAGGGGAAAGCGCTAGTGTGTCTCGATTTTCATGTTCAGGCGTCTAGCCCCGCAGTTTTCGTTTGAGTTCCGCCCGAATCCAAAATGGCCCCCGGTCGCTTCTGACACATAGCCGAGGGGCGGGGCGGAGGCCAAGGAGTCCGGCGACGTCTTTCGGGTGACGTCGCTCATCCCGCGGCCCTGATTGGCTGCGCCGCGAGGGCCGAAGGCGTGCGGAGCAGCGGCTGAAGCTGGCTGAGGTCGGGGTGATTCCGGCTGAAGCCTTCGACGGGGGAGGGCCTGGAGTTCCCCTTAATTCAGCCGAGAGTCAAGTTGGAACTAGTAATATTAATAGGACCTATAATTAATGGTTCTACTTTCTAGGGTGTTGGGTAAAGTAAATATACAGGATTGTTTTAAAACTACACGATTCAAAGCAAACTGTATATTTCCCTGTTATCTGCACAGTCGAGTGATGAATCCTTCCACAGCCTCAGTGGACAGGTGACCTACGCCACTTGATCATCTAACGCTTTCAGCTTCTTTCTGGTCGGTAACAGTAGAGGAAACTTGAAGATGAGTAAGGAGCCCACAACTTTGCTTCACCAGGTTAAATGAAAGCAACTAGCAGAGCAAATGTTGCCCCTTACTCAGAAATGTAATAAATACTGATTAGGAGGCCGGCACAGATAGCTTTCATCCCATAAGCCTGCTGGAGGCCGGACTCGGCACGAAGTCAGCGCTGTCCTATAGAAATAGCACGCGAGCCACGGGCCACTTCAGCCACACTAACAACAGGAAAGAGAATGAAGGTCCTTTCGATAGTCTTTTTTAACACGGCATACCCAGAAGATTGTCATTTAAACATGCACTCAGTATAGTAACTTACTGAGATACTTTCCATTTGCATTGTCTCCAAAGCCTGATATTTGTCGCGATTTGCAGCAGCCCCATTTCCATGCTCCGCGGTCGCACGTGGGCAGTGACGCCCCACTGCAGAGCGCAGCTCCCCCGGCGCCGGCCGCCGTCTTGCATTAGAAGCGGAGAAGCAGAAGTGCAAGCGCTGCAGGCAGGGTTCTTACCCTCGTCAGGGTCGGCACCGGCCACCAGCCATGTCCCGGACCCGGGTAGGGCCGGGATCACTCGGGATGAAGCCTCCGACGGCAGCTCCGAAGGCTGACGGCTCCTTGAATGTTGAGATCCCGTGGATTCAGGAGTAGAGAGCATTTTGCTAAAATATTTTAGCCAATTCACCCACCTTGAATTCTTTTGAGACCTCATTGCTAGGATTATCATGAGAATTAATAAGCTGTTATCTTCGCCAATAAAAACCCATTCGTGACACGCACTATGGTAAGTAGGAAAACATCTGGTATCATCAGAGATCAAGGTGCTCCAAGTATCTGTGGCTCCATCTCTGCAATGTGGCCTCTCTGGTATGATGCTAGCTACCCCTGGGTGTGGATTCCCAATTCCTGGTATGCTAGCTGCTTCTAGGGCATACCTTCAAGGAATTAACCCACACAGAATATCACACTGTCTATGCTAAAGAAATGTGAAGTCAACCACAGATATCATGACATCCATGTTGTAAGAAATATTGCCCTGTAAACTTTAACTATAGAAATATTCTAGAATTTAGTCTCATGTTACAGACTATGTTTATTCCACAAGTATTTAACACACATCTTTTTCTGTGCCATACACTGTGCTGACCACTAAGAAAAGAAGGAAGAAGACACCATCATCGCAGAAACGTGGGTTTTTTTGAGGGACCAAAATAAAGTTTTTGTTTTGAATTAAGTGATTGAGGATGTGCTATTGCTTAGTGCTAGTAGCTTAATGTTTAGTTTTCAAAGTGCCCTGCTCCACCACCATCATTTAAGTTTCAAGTTACCGTGTGTGTAGCTGGATCTGAGCTAAATGATTCCTCTAAGGTTTTCCTGACATGCGCTCCTTGTCCATTCAGTAAATACTTTTATTAGTACTAACCATATACTATGCTCTGCTCTAGAGACTAGGAGACACCAGCAAACAAAACAAGACAAATTGCCTGCGTTCACAGAGCTCATGTTCTTAAGGAGGTGTGGTTAGGGGGACAGACAGACAAGAAGCATATAAATGAACAAAAGCAAGTTCAGGTAACAGAAAATCCTGTGGAACAACGAAACAAGGCAATGTAATAATAATAATAATAGCAGCTAACCCGTATTGAGGACTATGTGTTTGCACTCCATAGGATGTTCTTTCTAAATCACTTTGTAATGAGGGAAGTTAAGCTATAGAATGTTTGCTTTATCTTTCTATTAATGTTGCTTATGTGTATTTATACTTTGTACCTATGACAAGTAATAAGGCAAGATATTTAGTATTAAGGTTACTGGCTTGGAAGCATGAAGACAGCTGATGTCACTGACCAAATAGATAAGCTTGGGCAAATCATTTAATCTCTCCTGGCCAGTTTTTTCAACCAAAAAGAAAGAATTTGACAGGGTTGCTTCTAGGGCCATTCCCACTATAATGTTCTATGGTTCAAATAGAAACTAAGACAAGTGTATGTTTTCAGAATGATGAATTAGGTTATAAGTTCAAAGGCACAAAACATAGTTTAGATTCACATATTCCCCAAGGAACATTATATACTACTCCCTTATACATAGGAAGTAGTTTAAAAAACATCTGTTGAGTATATTTAAAAATTTTATGTGATTCATTTTGCAAATAAGTAGATGGATTGAATTATTTCAAAGGCCCTTTCCGCCTCTACTATTCTATGCTTAAAATCCAAATCTAGCCAATAATGTAAGAGATCAATGAGATTTTCAATTCAAGGACAGAAATCTTGTCTTTGAGCTATGTATTCCCTTAAATGCCTCATGTCATTTCTTCCATAGCAAGTGCCCAAGGAAATATCTCTAGATTATAGTTACTTTATTTGATTTAAATAACATTTCAACATTATAACATTGAGTTATTTTCAAAACTCATTATTAATTATAATGCCTTTCCATTTCTTACTACCTAAATCTATCTTACAAATACATGCACAAAAGGGAAACAAGTTATCTTAGGAAAAATTTTGTTCTGCAGTTCCATACTTTAGATTTCACAAATCAAAACATTTAAAAGCCCAATATTAATCTAGTTTCATGTACACTAATCGATGTTCCAGGCTTTCTATATTAAAATAAGAAATACATGAATTCAAATGGCTGAAGAGACTCTACTCATATGTAACACAACTTATGGCATATGTTCCATTGTTAATTGAAAACTCATAGTTAATAACTTTGGGAAGGAACCTTTCAGGCACATGGCATGGAATAAAAAGGTGACGTCTTTTTATAAATTTTAAAGGTATCACATATTACAAGGGGGAAAAAGGACAAGGAAAAAATTTATATGCACCCAAATAAGCACGTAACTCCTAATGAAACACATTAAATAGAAACACATGACTTTTTGCTAATTCGTTTGTACTTCATGCTTCTTTTTAATAGAGATTAAATTAGTCACTTAATGTACATAATGTAGTGTTTGTTTTCCAGTCTAGTTGCTTTACAGCATTAATTTTGGAGTCTCATGGGAAATATTACTGAGGGTCAAGATGGGGTTTGAGGAATGAACAGTGTCAAGTAGCCACTGTGCGAAACAAGGGCGGAAGGGGTGGAGTTAATCTGCAGATAACAATGTGAAAAAAGAAACAAACAAACAAACACAGACCCACAATAGTGTCAACATGCATTATTAACCCAAGATTCAAAGTTAACCCAACCACACAGATTTCTTCTAGGCTGAGAGTGCAGGTGGGAAGGGATGCTTCATCGTGATCCGTAGCTGTAGTAGTAAGGCTCATCAGGGCGGAACCCATAAGCTGTGGCAGGGCGTCCAAGAATGCCGACTGACTGGCCAAAGCCGTCCATTCCGAGGCTAGAAAGAGACACAGAGATGGTTAGGTTACCTTCTTCATTACACATCTACAATGTAGGTCAAGTAAGAGGCCTGGAATTTTACACCTCCAGACTCTCTTCCTAGCAGCAAAGGTGACTCATGTGGATGGCTATCATTAGTGCTTTTTCTTTTGAAAATTAATATAGTATAATATTTACTTCTAATACTATGTGCTGAAATGTTGGAAACCTCTGTCATCAGGTACCATATTCAAGACAAAGAGGGCAGATCAGAAAAGTTTTTAATAAATTACATTCATATATGGCTTTTATAACAAAATGCGAAAAAATTTTACATACTAGCAATGATCAGAAATACGTTGCTAGGAAGTGATACAATTAAAACTGCAGAAAAGTGAGTTTTGCTGTTTATAATGAGATCTCTTTTGTATGAAGATATAGGATTAATCCACTATTATTAAAGATATGCAGCTTAATTTTTAGCAGTAAACTTTCATGCAGGGCCACGTCATACTATAAGCATATGACTAAAGGAGAAAGGAAATTTGACAAAACTTCAAGTCGGCCAGATTTGATCTGCAATCCTTCTTCTGACCCCTCAATGCAAAAAAAAATACGAAATAGTCTGTTTCTTTTGAGTGACAGCAAGATAATTATATACTTTGGTTCAGTTTATTCTATGGAAATAACAGAAGCCCAAAGACAGCCTTCAGTATGCTATAAAGGTATCTTGACAATGGATGAACTCTGATTACTACTTTAAAAAAATTATTCTTTCATCTATTAGTCAGTTATTTAGAAGAGAATCTGTTCTCCAAAGTGCTTTTGAAAGATCAGAGAATTTCCCAACACTTAGCAAAATGACAAGCTGTTTACTTGGTCAGGCAAACATGGCAGCTGGAACGTGCTCATGCATACATAGCTCATGCAGGGGGCGCTGGTGAGCTCATTGCCCGTCAAAGGAAATGGCTGGTAATGTAAGCTCTGAAAAAATAAATACGTTGAAATGATTTAAGATTATTTGAGATCATGTTAGATGGATGGTACTTTTTGCTTTATCAGCAAAATCTCAATATGATTAAAAATATGTTGATACAAGCACTAACTTCTTCTCACAACTCCAAATGAGATTAACACTTTAGAAATAACTATTAAAATAGTAAGGCTTTAAATAATGTGTGTATGCGTGTGTGTGTGTGTGTGTGTGTGTGTGTGTGTGTGTACACATACTAGAATAGGAACTAACAGTAAATGTAAAGCGTCATAATACATATAAGGCCTATTAGTCATGTGAATGTACCTCTTGGGAAGGGAATTTCTGAAATACAAGTTTTAGGTTGGCATTTGTGGTGAGTGATCCTGGACAAATCAAACTTTTTAGGCTCCTTCTGTATCAAAAACTGTGTCTTTAATTTCTGAAATTTGGCTGAAAATTTTAAGCCTGAATTTGATCTTAAAATGGCAAAATACAAGCATGCCCCTCCTACCTTGGTCCCATGGGAAGATTAAATTTTATGATGGAGGGAATTACTCTAGAGGTGCCTTAAATATGTTTCAGAAATTAATGGGCTCCATTAGCTAAGATACACACCTACATCAGTTTAAAATCAGAGGAAAGGTTGGCTGTTGAAAATTTTTCTCCTGAAGTAAAGGCTAACAAATATGCATGTATTTAATAAGTCTTGGCTATATAAAGATTGATTCTATAGCCTGTGGATTTCAACTCCTTTTTTCATCTTTCTACTTGTTATCTGCCTTTAGCCCTTCCTTACATAGTTTAGCATCCCTTCTGAGACCCAATAGTGTCAGGCTTAGGTTAAACTTGTTCATTTTGTCTTTGTATCTCAATCCTGGGGGCTATGGTGAGAGCCCTTTCAAGACTGTGGAAACAAGCAGCACAGAGCAGATCAGTGAGAAAATATGCAGCTTACTATTATATTACTATTACCGAAACTATTAGATGTTCAAGAAAGAACATCTCACAGAGGACACCGTGGCAACATGACTGTAATTCCATCGTCAGAAGGGAGTCTGTCAGCCATGCTGGCACATGCGAAGCTGCTCAGAGACCATGTTGGCAGAACCAGCCCAGCAGTCCCTTGGGGTGACCTGTGCCAGCGCCAGGAGCGCCTGACCATTCTGGCAGCCTTGTCTGCATTGAAGAAGGGGCCTTCCCAAAGGTTCTCAGAGTCGGAGGGCATTCCCCATTCAAATGGCAAAACGCTCCATTTGTATTTCTATGACCAACAAGCAAACTTCTCAGAGTGGTTTTCCCATGCAGTTTGCCAACGGGGTAAAGAAAAAATTTAGGCATTATCTGACCTGCGTGATGGGTATACTTTTCATTGGAAATTGAGATGGGTATTATCTTGTTTTTTATTTTTTTTATTTTCTAAACGTCAGTCACACGGCGGGTAAGAATTTGCAGCTCAAGTCAGTGACAGCAAGATGTCACCTAGGAAACTGATGAGTTTGTTTCTGAGCCTGCAAGTTTACTGTGATCAAGTGCTACTTATGCAGAGAGACGTGTGTGTGCCCTACGATGTCCAGGACAAAATATCTTGAACTTGTGTAGGAGGAAGAAAATTTGAAACCAGCTCTTCAAATGAGTTTTTCCGGAAATATCCATCATGTATTACAGATGAACTTGCTGTTTAAAGAAAAGACTGAGGCTTTACAACCAGTTTGGATGGTACTTTCATGCCAGTCCTCGGTCCGATCAACTGTATCCATACAATTAATATCTGTTAAATAAAATTCACTCTGAAATGAATACTTTCATTCTTTAATCTCTCACTTGGTTCTCACAGAGTGAGGAAATTGGACTTTTCAGGATGCTAACACCTGGAGATGGATATTCTTTTGGGACATGTGGACCTTTACTCTACTTTCACCCCTGGGATAAGGATGTAGGACCATTACTGCTGAATCTGGTTCAAAACCAGGGGAACCAAGTAATAAGTTTTGCTTTAAACAGAAAAAGGTTGTTTCATTAGGTAAGTCTGTTTGGAAAGGGATAAAACCCATGAATATAAAAGAGAAGGGTTGCAACAGGGACTGTGCTTTCCTGATCCACTAAGCCTTAAACAGCATCAAAAGCCCTTGTGTGCCCTCCCCAGGGAACCCAAGAGGGAAGGGAGACTGAGCTGTGATAGGGCCACCTGCTCCTGCCCTGTGGTCATTCTGCGTCAGATAAGAGTGTGTGTTTGGCTATTTACATGGGAACTGAACCCGAGGCTGTGTGTGTGTCTGTACGGACATGGTCTCCTCCTGGGGGGTCCTACCTCTACAGGAAAGCTGTGTGTCCCTCTAGATCAGAATATGCCATTGCTAGACCACTTTTTCTTTACAGGACTAGTTATGTAGTGTCATTTAACCTTCATCCTCAATGTCTAGGTATCGTATTGTGGGCCTTTAAGTTACAAAAATATCAAAATGAAAGATTTCTCCTTGAAAATACATAATTCTAGTTTAATGAAAATGGATACTACTGTTTGTTGTGAAAAGACAACTAAGAAAGGTAAGGTCCCAAAACACCATCTGTTATTAGGTTTTATGTCCCAAGAACAATGATTTTGGGGTATCTGGAAAGGAAAATGACTAATTCTTCATAAATAAAAATTTATATTTAAAATTCAACAACAAATATAAAACTACACCTAGATTTTATTTAAAAAAACGAAAACCAAAATCCTTTAGAAATCTAATTAGCGTTCAGCAAGCAGAACACTGAATTCTCTGTAATATGTATCAGGATCTAAAAAACATTTTAACAGCATTCATTCGAATTCTAAACTTGAGATGATCGGAGTGGGGAGAAAAGAAATCTAGACACAGTGACGCTTCCCATGCAGCACATTACAAGGGGACGGAAGCCAGTAAGAGCCCCAGACACACTGAGGCTCTTCTGAAACGTCTGTGCCAGAGCTGACATTCCTACAGGGGGGAAGAATTCACCTACCTCTGCTGTTTGGGAGGCTTAATTAGTGCACATTTGTAAAGCACTTTGAAATCCTTGGATGAAAAGTGCTGCATAAGTGAAAAGTATCATTATTTTATGAAAATTAAAGCAACGTAAGTCTTTTTCTTCTTTGAAATTCTCAAGTCAGCAAAACAGATGCAAGACTAAAAAATGAATATATAAATAGATGCTATGAAAAGAAAAAGAAGAATAAATTCAAGCCAACTTCTCTTTGCATAGGCTCATGGAACCTTTGCCTTGGAAACGTTTTCAGAAGTAATCTAGTCCACACTTCAGTCCTAACATCCCTGTCAGGTCTATCCCGTTCTTGTCAGAACATCCCAGAGATGGAGTGCTCACTGTGTTGTCCAGGCAGTTCACTCCATTTATGGACATGTCAAACTGTTGGAAAGTTCTTTGTTCCACTGATCTAGGACTTGGTTCTGCTAGTCCTAGATTATCCTCTGGAACCATGCGAGAAGTCGAATTCTTCTTTAATATGACTATTTTACAACTTTGGTCTAATCAGTCCTCATGAGTTGGTCTCTAAAATCCTTACCATTTCATTTGCCCTCTAAAATAACTTCAATTTTTTTCATTATTTTTCTCAAAATGAAGACGCTGCAAGTGTGCTATTTATGATGTGGTCTGAAACCAGTAGAGACTATAACGAGATCCTACTTCTGACTTTCTACAATGTAGCTAAAACTATTGATCTTAAGCTTTTTAAAGAGTCATTACCACCAAGTGGCTGACATTGAATGTACATGTGTGTGTAGACACACATAGACACACATGAAATTTTCACTTATACCAAAAATGCTGAATTTCTTCTTTTTACTTTGGGCGTTTCTTTAGGGATTCTATTCCACCTAGGGCAAAATCCTTTCTGATAATAAATTTATAAATAGGGAATAGTAATTTTTATTAACTACCTATCTTTGTGATCCATCAGGTAATACTGAAGGCTGGAATGCTTGTAAGATCAAGTGAAAGAACAACATGGGCTTTCTTTGGAGGAAACTTTCCAGGATATTATAGAACTATATGAAGTGATAAGTTTTCTAGAATAGTTCATTCATTTTGTCAATATACTGATCATAGAATCGAAATCAGTACATTTATCTTCTTTTCTAGGAAGGTTATAAATTACCAGGGTAATTTCAGCTTAAGCATGATTTGTCATTGAAAGTTTAGGTCTATCATGGTGATCTTTAGTAATGATGATCCTTAGTCTAGCCGTCCGTCCATCCATCCATCCATCCATCCATCCATCCATCCATCCATCGCCCATCTATCCACACACCCAAATAGAACATGACACTATCATTATACTACAATATGTTTTGGATAGTGTTGAAAGTCAATATTTAAAAACAAAAAAGATGTGGTGCTAGGAAGGCCATGATAAATAAGACATGGCCCCTGTCTGGGCTGGAGGCAACTAACATGGAACCAAATTCTGATAATAATATGGTGCTGGATTACCCTAGTATATTTATACATTGCTGCAGAAGAATGGGAGAGGCCCATCTATTTAATACAATGTGAGAGCATATCAGAGGTACGTGCAGATTGTTACAGAGCAATCTTGGGGGCCAGAGCGTCTTCAGAGAAAACGCTTTGATTTTAACACATCCAGCACTTCCTGACATTAGAGCTTGAATTTTTGTTTTCATTGCCTATTGGAATGTAAGCACCATTCGGGTAAGGGTTGTGTTATTCACTGCTATATCACAAGCGTCTAGCACTGTATCTGACAATGTGTGCCATTCAAAGCGTACGTCACTGTGTGGATGGATGAATCTCCAAGGACAATAGGGCTTCACGGGTAGAGAGAGGGACTTCCTGATAGCTGGGGCCCTGAGCAAAGGGCTGCAGGCAGGGCGGAAACAGCGAATGGTTTCTTAGGGTTAAAGTCTTAGGTTTATGATGGAAGCAAGTGGTAGCAGATCAGACTAGGGCTAGATTTGGAAAGTTCTTTATATGCCATGCTAAGAACTTATACTTCAGGAGAGTTGTCAACAGATTTTAAGAAAGGGAACGACTTAACTTCCGTGCTTTAGAAGGATAAGTGTGGTAATGAAGGGCACTGGGAGGCAAAAGCATGGGGAACATTTAAGAGTCTATGACGGGGCCGGCCGAGTGGCACGTCTGGCTTGGGAAGCCAGCGGCCCCGGTTCGGGTCCCACATATGAGGGCCAGTGACACTGCCCTCAAAAAAAAAAAAAAAAAGAGTCTATGACGGCTGCCCATCTGTGAAGCAATGAGGGCCCGTGGAGGCATTGGCAGAAAAAACAATGATCAAATATGCTACATTTCATGATAAAAAAATTGTATTGTTTTTCTTTTAAAATGGGTTTTTTAGTTATATTTTTACAGTTTGGGAACTGAGAATAAAGGGAAACAATTTCAAAAATGGCTGAAAACTTGAGCTATTATAGTTAATGGGGAATGAAACCGTTTTTGCCCCTTTCCTATGGGGCTGTGCTTCCTCAATAACTAAGGGCTGTGGTAGTCCATGCAGATGAGCTCAGAGAGCAGCAGCAGTTTGCCGCTGGCGTCAGCAGGGCGGGCTGGACGGTCCTGGCAGGAGAAACAGTGTCTCCTGACATCCTTATGTGTACTCACAAGAGCAGTGTCGATCGAATGAAATGACACCTCCGTTTGTACAGTGACACCTCTAACATGACAGTGACGCATTAGTAAATCGAGATCTCAGCGTTGGTCATCTCCGGTCCGACCGCTAGATGGGGCGCTTGTCTAAGTGCTGGGCATTATGCACTTACAAAGCTGGGAGGCCAGCTTCCGCCCATTTAGACTCTCAGCACGTTTCACAGGGCGAAAACGTGGCGTCCAGGGCTTTCTCATCTAATCAATGTCTTCTTTTCATAAACGTGCAATAATTTACTTACAGCTAAATAGAAATATCTAGCATTCCTGTGAAAATGCCAGAAGATGCGAAGAACGCAAGGATGTGCAAGTGAAAACACCAAGGCTGTAGACTAGATGCTGGCTCTCTGGGGCCTGCTGATGGCTGCCCCTCCCGATGACTCTATATGCAACAAGTGCGTACTTCAGGCTGCTCAAAGGCGTTCTTTATTGCTTTGGACTTCAGCCTTTGTATTACTGAGACAATGAGCAGTTAAACAGAAGCTTAGTAAGTTTCACCAACATATATCAAGTCTAGCTGTCATTTTCCATTGAGTTTTCTTTTACTCGATCTTTTATATGCATCATTATCAACTTTCCTTTTATTATGATAAAACTAAATGGCTACAGAATACTAAAGAATCATATTTTTAGTGAAATCAAACTAATATGTTTTCATATTATATCATCATTGCATTAAGTTTTCTATTCCTTTTTTACTTTTTTAGATTATATTTTACAGCCTCATTGAGATTTTTCTATCACCTCTAGTTCTTGGGCATCCTAACTCATTGTTATAGCAGACAATTCTCCTTCATGACCGTCCTTTCTTCATGATCTTTGTAATCTGTAATTCAGGTTCTCTCTCTCTCTCTCTCTCTCTCTCTCTCTCTCTCTCTCTCTCTCTCTCTCTCATCTGTCTGTTGGCCCTTGAGCTCGGAAATATTTCTACAGAGAGCTTCTGTAGTTGTTTATAATATATCAAGGGTGCCAGAGATTTCACTGTCCTGAAACAATGTGAATAATTTCTGGATTTGGGGTCTCCTCAATTTGATGTATAGTATAAACTCTGAACCCGCTCATGTGTATGGAACAAGACTGGGATTTCTGCTTCTCATGGCTGACTCCTCTCCCATCCTAGGGCCTTGGGGCAGAAGACAAGTTTTGGCCACTTCTCTGGGCTGGTGAATTAGAATCATGTAGTTCCCTTTTCAACGGATAAGAAAAAGGCAGCCCTCTTGAGTTTTCAGACTTTATATAGGGGATTCAGTTCTGTCTTCCTACAGCACATAACATATACCTAGCTCAGCATTCTTGTGGGCGATTCTTTTTTGTGCATGTGTGTCACTGGGGGTGTTTCCTGGCTATAGACTATAAATATTTGCCCACCATTTCTACATATCTATAAGAAAGGGGCTTCCACATCAGCTCGCTCCACCATCTTGCTGGAAGTCCCTTCCACTTTACTCTTATTATCTTCTCTGCACATTCAAGGAAAGAATCTATAAGCCTTATAGTCCTGTGACTCAAAATCGGCTTTTTTGAAGAGAACAATGACTTGAAAGAAACAACTGGAACCATTAGAAGATCTTTTCCTTTTCCTTATTTGTGGCAATTAACAGAAAAAACACTCTAATAGGTGCCTGGCGGAAGCTGTCAGACAAGGTTATCCAGCTGGCTTCAGTATTTACTCAAAATCTATAATGGTCTCAAACCTTTTCTCGCAATCTTTTAATGAAAGTATACCATCTAGTCATCTTTAAGTTACATTTCTTCAATTAAGTACAAGGACTTCTTGAAATTGGCAGTTCTATAATATCAAGCAATGCTTCATTTCACAGCACCAAATGGGAGGGGAACCTACTGAGCAGCTTAAGTAACCCCTGGGTCAATAAACTGGGTCATTAGCGCCTCCTTTAAATAATTGTTTGTCTGTTACTGGTTCAACATTTATATAATCTGTCATAATACCTTGGTTTCTAAAGGGACAAAAATTACTGCTGCGGGCTTAGCGAGTATAATGTAAGTAGCAATGTTTTCACAGCGACAGTTTAACCATCCTGTCTGGTACTGAGTGAGTTAAAGCCTGAACACCACAGCTAATTACTATGTAATGCTAACCTTAGTTTGCTGGTTCATTTTGAGACTCTTTAAAATATGAACTGTGTATTTTACCCCTATGCACTCTCTTAATGATTTGTTTTTTTAGACTGAAATCACTTCCAGCCATCAGTTATACTCTTGGTCCCTACATATGCACTTCTCGAAGCACAAATATTTCTTTTTCCTATTGGTCTGCCAGCCCTGTCAGAGCAAATTTCACTTTAAACTAAATGCTATGATACTTAAAACCTCTTGGATTACTCGGGCTGCTAGTGTGATCTATGACCTTCCAAGAATGACAGCTGAACTCTCCAATTTGCTTATGCTGCTTGGGGAGCTAGCAAAGCACATGCCAGAGAGGAAAACGGCTCTGACGCTGAACAGAGACGCGAGTTCTTGCTGGAGGTGGAAGCAGGAGACTATTAAGTACTGAAAAATACTAATAAGAAATGAAAAGAAACTAAACATGCTGTAAAGTCGAAGACCTCAAGCGTAATTCTCAAAAGTTAATGCTAGTCCTGGAGACTTTTTAGTCCAGTTAAAATATGAATAACAACCTTCAGTGACTGTAATTTAAGTGCCAACCAGAATCTTAAAGCGACAGTGCAGTTAAAAGAAACAAGTTCAGGAGATGGGACAGAACCAGAAATGATCACGAGCATTGCACAGAACGGGCTAGATCAGCTTCCCCATCTTTCTTTACGAAACAGACAGAAGTCTGATACAGACATAATCCACGAGGCGACATGGCTATCTAACACGCGCGCTCCCCCCCGGCTGACACATCAGCCTCTCGTAAATGGGAAACGAATGGGAAGCTTCTGGTAAGACCTTGTCTCCGAAGTGCTTAAAAAATAATACAGTTTGGGAATATTTGGACACAGTTTTGAAACTTTTCACTTTTTCTACCTTACATAAGAGACAGATAAATATTTGCTGTAAAAAAAAAATCTCAAAAGTCTTATCAAACATACGAAGCTTAATACAAAGCTTCCAATTCATGTCACGTCTACTTATTCATTTACTTGTCTCAATAATTCCGAGGCTAAATAACCTACAAATTACCTTTGGCTGATAAAAATCAAGTGGTGGCTGATAAGACTATTTTTTCTAGATAAATCACACTAAGTAATATTTTTCTAAAAGTGAGGGTACGGGTATGGATCATAGAAAGTATATTTAAGCAAATTAAAAGGGCATGATTTTAAATAGCTAAGCATGCAAGTTTGAAAATTTGAGTCTAAGTTTATAATACTATCAACGATACAACAAAAAGGCGTTATACAAATACTTTCAGCCACTAAATCAGTATTTCAGCAATCGAAACAGGTCAGGTAAATATTTCATAGCTATCCAGTGTTGTTTAGAGCTGGTAGGGTCTCGGTGTAGTGTGTAATATGCCAGCAGTGCATTTAGCACTGTAAGAATAGGTACTAAAATAAATATCTACTCTTAAATTTTATAAACTCTCTTGGCCCTTGAGAATACATTGGTCATATTATGGATCTGTAAAAACAAACAAACACAAAGGTAAATTCGTTTTCTACTTAGGTCTAAGGCTACCTTTACATGTTGAGATATGGCCTGACTCAAGTCATTCTGATCAACTGATCTGAGGTCATCTGATGATAGAACGAGTTATTTCTGCATCCTCCCTCCCAGGACGGGGCTAAGCCCCCTTTGGGCCCACACTGAGATGACATGAAACAGATACCGTGTACACTGACATGTGGAAGTATAAGGTCCTGGCAAGTGTATGTCTGACTTATACCTTATTTCCATATTTCAAAGTTACCGTTTTCAAAGCAACATAAGGAAACATACCTTTGTTCTTTATCACTGATGTACAGGGGCATTTTTCTCCCTTAATTTAAGGACTAGCAATTATGTTTATTAAATTCAGCAAAACTAACAAGTACAGACGTGGCAACAACTCCTGATTTTTCTTCATGTTAGTGGGGTCAATAGTCTCAAAACCAGAATATCTGAATACGATTTCTGTCTCCACCGATAAAACTTATTTCAGTCATCATCTGCAACTTTCTTTGTCATGTTTTTTTGTAAAATAAGAATAATGTCTATCCTCTCCCATCTCTCTGCCTTGAGATGATATTTCTAAGTCTCTCACAAGAACAGTCCACAGACTCCCTTTAGCGTATATATTTGGTGTTATTATTGTCATGACATATGAACATGATCGGGCCTTCCCTAAAAACACTCAGGAAATTCTGGCCCCTGCCACCTACACTAGACAGGGGAGAGGTCCTCTCATACTTGGCAGGCTTCCTACACACGCCTCTGTCTGCCTGCGCAGGGCTTTCCATAACTCACAGTTATGCCTGCACACAGCACCGGATTGCTGTTGCATTAAAATAATGCCCTGGCCAATCATACCTTCCTTTTACCGCAGTGAGACGGGCTGCCCGTGTAAATGGGTCATTCCATCAGAGCCCTTCAGATATGCAAATAATACACTGCGATCAGGGATGAGAACTGAGAAAGCCTCTTTACTGCCTTTTCATCTTACTTTATATTCAGTGAGTTTATTCTGAAAGTAGTAACGGAGGGTAAGGTTGAAGTTACTGTGCACGAACGATCACGCTCCACGCGCACCCGCTCCTGCGCGCAGGCCTCCTGGTTTAGTGCTGGGCTCCGGGGCAGCACTGGTGGGCCGTGTGATTCCAGTGGGGTCTTTGCATTCTGCCCTGTTCGCTGCCTTGGGGCTGTGCCCACCTGACAGTCTGGGACTTCCAGGGAAAGCTGGGCCGCTATGAGGACACCTCTCCAGGGAGACGGGGATGCACCACAGGTTTCTGAGATTGCGGACAGGATAGGGTTTTAGGCAGGATTTCCAACTAGCACCTAGGTAGTTGGCCCCTAAACAACGCCGATCCACGCGCGTTTCGATAGTCTGCGGTTCAAACCGCGCTGCGCAAGGGTCGGCTCCGCAGTTGGGAAGCCGGGATCGCAGAGGCCGGCTCTAGCTACCGGCGGATTTTCCACTGCCCAGGAGATGGGCTCCCCGAACCCGCGTTGCTCAGGAGTCAGCTGTGTATCTACCTTAGTTACTTCCAGTATGCAGCACAAGATTACAAACTGATCTATTTAAATGACTAGGGTGCCCACTTACTGACAGCAAACAGTACGTTCCTTCGCCCCATTTTTGCAACAGTAAGTTGCAACTGTAAGAGATTTTAATAGTTTCTTTTTTGCCCTTCGTGTATGTAAAGAACGAGATAAGTTATAATAATAGTCCAATATTTATAAAGTCCTTGAAACCCAGAAACCTCTTTTAAAAATGTTTTTTGAGACTGAAAAATTTACCACACCTCAAAAGGTATCTCAGCAAAATTTGAACACCTTGGTAAATATAGCTTTATGGGGTTTCTTGTATTAACTTCAAAAGATGTCATTTTTAAGTTAATGTAGCAATTTTAAAAGCTTACTTATGGCGGGAGAAGCCCCCGCCCCCCAATCCTTTCACATTTGAGGGGCTGTAAATTAGCCACTGGATGCGGTCCACACAAATCAGGGTTCCTTTTT
Source organism: Aselliscus stoliczkanus (assembly GCA_033961575.1). NCBI lineage: Eukaryota > Metazoa > Chordata > Mammalia > Chiroptera > Hipposideridae > Aselliscus > Aselliscus stoliczkanus. The sequence goes on from CM066739.1 coordinate 59,042,582, forward strand.
AAGATTACTTGGCCTTTCAATTTCTGACAGGCCAATATGAATGTGCTTTGTTTTTGGCTGGAGAAATCTGAAATGGAAAGAATTTCTGAAAAGTGGGCTGTATAAGCTTTAGATAAAGCTAAAGAAAGAAAAAAAGACTTAAACATATAGACTATGTTACATTAAATAAGGCAGAATGCTGTCCACAAAAGAGGAGATATTCAGGAAATCGTTAATTATGCTCTTGTTTATAAGTCTATTCAAATGAGTTTAACTGCTCATCTTTAACTTAATCAAAGGGCACAAGAAAGCATTTGTTGATTGTGCCTCACTAGTCTGATATGTGGCCACAGAAATAGGTAGCTTTTACATAAAAACCAACATAGACATACCAAGATTTCACATTCACCAAGAAATAACTTTAATACTAGAAACATAGTTTAGAAAATGACAAATCATTCTCAAATCTAAAAGCAAATATCATTTGAAATTAGATTCTATTAGCGAAAGCCATACTTGTCTCTCTCAAATGAGCCTGAGTTCTAATTAACTGATGAGGGCACTAAGTGGTCATATGAGTGATTGCCCAGTGATTTCGGCTGCTGCTGACAGACTGCGTGTTGCCTAACATTCCTACAGGGAAAACCTACCCAGTGATGGTCCAGAATGAATCCCCTTCACTCTAGACATCTCCTCCATTTCCAAATCACCACCAATGGGGGTTTAATATCTTTTTTAAAACGAGAAAACCTGCTCCATTTGAACAAATCATTTGTAAATGTATGGTGATGGAAGGAGAACTGACTCTGGGTGGCGAGCACACAATGCGATACATACATGATGTGTTATAGAAATCTACACTTGAAACCTATGTACCTTTACTGACCATTGTCACCCCAATAAATTTAATTTAAAAAAAAAAAGAAAAAAAAACATTCTGAGAATTCATCAATAGCTATGATGTCATTGTTTTTAAGTTCAAAGATGAAAATATTTTGCCACTCGTTCCCTTGGGAATATCTACCTACCTACCTACCTACCTACCTACCTACCTACCTACCTACCTATCATCCTCCCTCCCCCCATAAAATGAAAGGTTTCTACTCAGTAAACCTTTGCTCAGGAGATGGGAAGCACTGAAAATCAACATTTACAATAAACTCATCAAATCTCACAATTGTTTATGTTCAGTAGGACACAGATGTGTCTCTAAGGAAGTGTCATCTCCATCACAAAGCCACCACAGGCTGCCATCTGGACTGTTAAAGCGTTCCAAAGAGCTTATTGCTATAATGATGAAACTAAATTCTAGTGAACTACCAAACCATCAAAGTGCAATGTTTCATTAAACAGCCTGCATAACTCAGGAGGTTATAGTTCAATAATAATGTGATTCTTTCTCAAATACTGTACTGCTTGGGATAAAATGCAAAAAAAAAAAAATCTATAAATCTATTTACCTTTCTAAGAAAACTCATCACAGTATCTTTCATTTGTTAAAAATTTTATCTTTTTTTCCATCTTTGAGACACAATTCACATGGAATATTGCCATCAGTTTATCAGATTTCTATAAGAAAATAGTAAAGGTATAACCTTTTGTAATGGAAGTCAGGTAACGAATAACACTAAATAGCATACTCTTTAAAAAAAAAGCGTTTATTATTTAAGATAGCGTGGCACTCTTTTCCACAGATGATTAATTCTGTGTCCTCTTAAGCTTGAGGACAATTCAGAAATGTTTAAGATGTTTATTCCATCGGAACACACACTCACACCCACCCACACCCACACACCCACACACACCCACACTCACACATACACACAGACACATACCCACACAGAGACACCCACACATACATATACCCAGACAGAGACACACACACACAAACACACACATACTCACACACACCCACACCCACACACACACACATCCACACTCACACATACACACACAGACACATACCCACACAGAGACACACACACAAGACACATACCCACACACAGACACACACAGACACACACACACACTGTGGGTGGGGACATGCAGAAGAACCATGGATGTCCCAAGACTGACACTGTAGTTAATATTAATTCCTTTTCTAAGCATAATACTATTACCCTTAAAAAAGTTGAAATAAGACTAATAAGACGCTTTAAGTCATCTCAAAAAATTATATTTTAACCCTGAACTGTAAGCTTCTCAAAGGGGAAAAGGGTTGTTTCTTACTAAACTCTATGTCCCTACAGTCCAACTGTTTGCCAGTTAAAAGATTACTGAATAAAGGAAACTTTAAGTGTCAAAAGAAAACATTATATGCACACCCTTACTTGATTATATCTTTATTTTATATTCTATTAATATCAATGAATATATCACAGAAAGTTTAGAAGTTAAAGGTATCTTTTGGAAGTAACAATGTTCAACAGCATATATGCTATCCTTCTGACTACCTGCTTACTAACAGGTCATTAGTTAGGGCCCAGGAATAGGAAAGAAGTAAGATAAAAAACCCCTTCATTTTGAGTACGGTGTAGAGTATGTTTCTACAGAATGCAAGCTATTTGATAATGAAAGCTACTAAAAAAACAACTGTTAATGCTGGGATATTAGAAGTTCCTTTTCCCAATAAAAAAAAAAGTTTTTTTTTTTAAATTAAAGTTTATTGGGGTGACAATTGTATATATCACATTGTGTGTTCGCCACTGAGTCAGTTCTCCTTCCATCACCATAGATTTGATCCCCTTTATCCTCATCCACCACCCACTCCCTAAAAAAGTTTTATGATAAAGAATGCTTATATTCAGTATAGATGAGTACATCTCAGTATATTCAGTTAGGCATGTGGTAGAACAATACGTGTGTACTAAGAATTTCTTAACTTGATCTTAACTAAGTAGGCAAGCATCTTCATCTGACATACTACAATTTAAAAGACAGTTTTTAGGGCCGGCCGAGTGGCATGGTGGTAAGCGCTGGCTTGGGAAGCCAGTGGCCCCAGTTCGGGTCCCACATATGAGGGCCAGTGACACTGCCCTCAAAAAATAAAAAAATAAAAAAATAAAAGACAGTTTTTATTTTATATAGGTTATTAAAATTTTCCCCATGTAACACAGGTTCCTACTGACAATTTTATAATACAAGCATATACTATATATGTACTGGGGTGCCAAAAACATGTATACACATTTTAAGAGATGTTAGCTTAAAAGGTATATACATTTTTTTGGCGCCCTGAACTGTGAGCTTCTCATATATCTTATGTAATAAACACTATACATTGTACATTTGAAAGGATACTGTAACAGCAAAGATTAAATATTAAATCGAGACATTGTTAAAAAAAAAGTTAACACTGACAATAAGATACAGCCTGGGAAATGAAGGAAGACATGTATAAGTTTGAATGCAGCTCTGACCCTTACAGCTCATTTATTAAACACACATCAACTGAGAACCTCATGTGTGCTGGGCACTGTGGATGCAACTTCGAATAGGACCAAGTGCCTGCTCCTTTGGAGACTACATTCTTTTGGAAGGAGCGTGCTAAACAAATGAACCAAAGAATGAATGATGAGGGAGAAACTGACAGTGATAACAGGGTCGGGGAGAAGGGGCTTCTTCCATAGTTATGTCAGGAAAAGGCGCTCTGAGGAAGTAATATGTGAGCTGAGAACTTGAAAGATAAGAACAAGCCAATTAGTTCAAAAGTCAGAAGAATATTTGACTTAAATACAAAGGTGCTGAAGTGAGGATCAGAAAGGAGCCCCAAGTGGGGGGATTAGTAAGCAATCAGGCTATTTGCAGGAGAGGAGGCTGGAGGTTAGGTTAAGAGTCGGATGCTGCAGCTCTCTACAAACCATGGCGAGGAGCTTGTATTTTATCACAGCAGCACGGGAAGCCCAGGAGGCAGGTAGGAGCCATGACCTGATTTACACTTCCAGAAGATCCTGATGGTTCCTGCGAAAACAAACGGACTGCAAGGGAAGGTACATATAGAAACAGGGAAATTAATTAGGAGGCTACTGAATGGCTCAGGTGACTGACAATGGCGGCTTGGACTACGGTACGAAAAGTGGAAAGGGAAAGAAACAGCCAAATTTGAGACATAGTCTAGACATGAAAACAACAGGACCTACAGCTGGTTTGCACTACAGAGGAGTGGTGATGGTGAGGAAAACGGAGGGACCATGGTAACCCCAAAGCTGATGGTCTGACCTACAGAATGGTGAGGGGGCGTTTAACGAGATGAAGGTTAGGAGAGGAATCTGCTTGCACGTGGGAAATCAAAAGTTAGGCTTGATGGTTTTATTACATATTCAATTGGGCATGTTAAGTAGTGAGAGGAATAAGGCTGGTGGACAAGACAAGAGGTCTCAGACAAAACTATTTAAAGCTATGGGATCTAAATAAAATCCTCTACGTGGTGGGTATAGCCAGAGAAGAGCCCTCCCCCTGTCCCCCAAATGATACGGGTACAGAACAGGGCTGGAGCCCTGAAGTCACCAGCATTGAGGGGTGAAAAGGACGAAGAACTCCCAGAAGAGACCACTGGAATGGGAGGACCATCAGGAAAACGGGTACCTGGAGAGCTGCAGGAAGGAAGTGTCACAAAGCAAGGCCTGGGCATCGTGTCCGAGTGAAGGCAGGAAAGGCTCACAGGGTTTGGCAATCTGGAGATTCCTGGCCATTTTAACAAGACTGGAGAAGCTGAAGAGTTCATGGGAGTCTTCTGAGAACTGTAGGAAGGGAAGTGAGATCCGGGCAGTGGCTCGACTGTGATGTGGGGCCACAGAGTTTAACTTTGTAGATCCCGGGTTATGCGTCTGTGCTGACAGAAGGGATCCAGCAGCAGGGATGGGGGTTCAGGGCAAAATAGACTGATTGGGCTTTGAAAAAAAGGACACTTCCTTCTTTGTAACAGGATGGAAGAAAGAAAAGTGGGTGAAAACAGGAGTAGAGATTGGGTGGTGAAAAGGTAACCGTGGGTAAGTTGCTTGACTTGACAAGCTTCAGTCTTAAGAGTGACGGCTGGCTCCTATCCGGGGCTGTTGTGAAGGTTAAATTAGATAGGAATATACTAAATAGCAATTAGCATTCTGCCTGGCATTCTGTAAATATATTTCAATAAATGCCATTATTATTATTAGCCAACATATCTCAGATTATAGACGGATGGGAAACCATTTTAGAGAATAACGTTGCGAATAATATAATAAAATTAGAATAAAGATTAAGTGTGCATGGCATCAAAGCCTGAATTGTTTCTAATTCTTTCCAGTAATTTCATTCAAAATTGGATTGCTCCAGAAACAAACTTTTTTTTTTTTTTTTTTTTTTTTGAGGGCAGTGTCACTGGCCCCCATATGTGGGACCCGAACCGGGGCCACTGGCTTCCCAAGTCAGCGCTTAACCACCACACCATTCGGCCGGCCTGAAACAAACGTTTTTGAGCAATTTCACTTAACATTTTTTTTCTTATTTTTCGAAAGAACAAAAACTTTAAAAAAAATTATTGATTATAATGTATAGAAATTTTCTGTGGACTTTCAAATCCATAATTTTGGATGGATTATGGACTGATGATCTAATGCAGATTTAAAGTTGCAGAAAAACAAAGAAGCAAACTACAGAACAGCCCCACCCCCAGAGAGAGAATCGAAAATTCTGTTCTAGCTAGCTGGCCTCCATCTTTTTTTTCCCACATGCAGACTATGTACGATGCTACGGTTAAGTACACACACATATGCTCATGTGAAAACACAATAATTCTAAGAGTATAAGCTACAATTTTGAAATTCAACATTTCTACATTGTATCTAATTCTTTCTGAAAGGGCCGAGGCTAGTACCATACAGCTCTCTTTTGAAATTTAAAATCACTCCTTTCTTACCCTCCTTTGTTATTGGGGTAACTAACTGGCAGTTTCCAAGGTGGGTCCTCTGTTTTATCAGGAGCTCTGACTTTACTGCCCCCAATTTAGAAATACTATTCTGAGTTTCAATACATTTTTAGTTGTTTTTATTATGGATATCTAAATCAATGAATGGGTATAACATGCTATTGATTTACACCCAACATTTTGATTTTTATGAGAATACAAATGATTTCTTTGTGGAATCAGGTGGCTATAACAGTACATGTAACTTCAATTGTGAGAAACTAGATGCTGATTTCTTTCTTTTATATATTTTATTTTATAATACTTCATATTTATAAGTTATTATAACTTATCTATATAAATATATAACATTAATAAAATATATTTAACAATGGCTGTCATCTAAAATAACCTTCCAAGAGTGAATTTCTTGGAAGTGAGCTTCCAGTTGCAAACACAACGTAAGACAGTAAAAAAGATAAAAGGTATAAGTGAAAAATAAATTTAATAACATATATTAACTGAATCAAATAATGCCTCAACCAAGGCTTCATTGTAGCAAAAAAAAAAAAGAAAAAATATGAGATTTTTATTGTACTTCAGCATAAAGAAGCATGTGTTTAATAATGTATAAAATACAGTTTGCTTAAATGTGATTTTAAATTACCACTGATTTATTCAATAGGTATAATATTTCCAATTATGTGTAAGAACTCATTTGATACGAGGGCTCAGTGGATGCTTACAAACAATGTTATTTTTACTTTCAGAATAGCTCTTATAATGTAGGGATCAAGTTTTTGAAATCCTTTACGTTCCATTAACTACTATGGAATCTTCTCTTTAATCAAAAGTTTCAAATAACATTCTGATTTATTAAATAAACACTAAGTGCAAAGTTATGTTGAAACTGAACATGCAACATAATCAAAGAAATAATGAACTGGCTGATTTTATTTGAGAAGAAAAAGACGTGCTATTTCAAAAGCATTAAAGCAGACCCAGTTCGAATCTTAATGGTCGTAAGCACAGACCCTCACCCCACCTCCCAACACATGCCCGCACCTTTCTCCTCTTGGTTTGTTAAGGTTCTAAACCTTTCTCTCAGGTTTGGCCTCGCAAAAGCTTACTTGATAAAGTAGGTCACTTAAAAAGAAAGCAAGCCCAATAAAATGAATTACAAAGACAACAAGATTAAACTGATTGTACTGTTTTCATACATTGTAGCTGAAATTCTACAAATATGCAGTTGGCTGTGGTTTGGCATTTAACAGCATGCGATCAGGGAGGAGGAGGAAATTTTATTCTCATTAACTGTTGCAGATTTACTGCAGTGAAAAAGAGCTATGTAACCCGAGATGTGACAGTACAGAAAGATCAAAGCTGTGGACTGGAAACTAAATAAACCCTCTGGCTACTTCCTGCAAGGAAAATTCGCTTTGGCAATGTAAAACAGAGCCCAGTTAAAAACTACTCTGTTTTATGAGCTGTCATAGCAGCTCAAGTGGTTTGGACCGGCTGAGTTTAGAACATTATATTTCCTTGTTTTTGTCTTAGATACTTCTGTAAGCAGTTTTATAGGCTCCCCTTTTTTTTTTTTCCTTTTTCATTGTTAACACAATAACAACAACAAAAATGAAACTCTTTTCTTTTGGTTGAAACTGAGAAGGTAGGCACTAAACTTATTAAAGCCGGCAGGTCTTCGTTTGCACATTCCTTTCTCATTTACTACAGTTTAATATTTTGCTCTTAGATTTATTTGGCAATATACATTTACTTTAATAATTCATGTGCAATCTGTACAATTCCTATTGAAAATAAGTGCAAATCAGTTTACAGAGCCCATATGGCTCGTATCTGAGGGCGAGCTATTTGTAATACCACATCTGGAAGGGCTATGGAGAAATGGGAATTAATTAATATTGCATTTAAAAACCTATAGGCTCTAGGTTTCATCTGTTTGTTTGTTTTTCCAAAAAATATTTAAGAAAAAAAATATTTGGTTTAACATTTCTAATATAAGGACTTTTAAACAATTGCTCACAAATACTTAAATCACATTGTGAAATCAATCAAAACACAGATGGGCTAGAATAAATCAATCTTAAATTAGAAAATATCCTTGAGTTTAGGAGTAAGCTCAGTATCATTGGATCCAGACTTAAAGGAAATAAAAGATGACATGCTCTATTTTCTTCTCGCTTTTATTTTTTGGATGAGGTGGTGGCGCTAATCAACCAAATTGCTTACAATTTTGTTATTCTCACTAGAATATGAATGAGCAAGCCTTTATAATGGTAATTTATATACTGTTCCCTTAAAAACAAAACAAAAACAAAAAAACCTCATATATTTTTTGAAAATAAGAGCATTTCATAGGTAGAATGTATTATAAAAGCAGTCATCTTTGCTTAAGGACTTTCATATTTTCTTTCCATTTAAGTTTACAACTAATTTTTATATCTCTCTACAGCCAACAAAAATGCAATTAATACACATAAAAATGTATGAACTTTAACACTAGATAATCACTCTTAATGGTGGTGATATAATTAACTTCTCAGTCATGACTGGATTAACTGGCATGTCATTTCTTCTAGTACAAAGCTTCGCAGTAATGGATGTGTTAACATTTTTATAGGATCTAGTCATATTCAGATTACTTTTTTCTTATTTATAGACTCAGTTATGCTGAATTTCTTCTCCCAAATGAAAGTCCTAATAAAGTGACAATAAATTTGGTTTTCTTTGGGAGCACTTTTGGACTTTCTGTACAACTAACGCGCAGGCCTCCAAAAACTGCTTAGATCGCCAGACTGAAAATTAACACGAATGTGATGAAGGCAGTTCAGTCTCCAACTTCTCTTGCTTCTAAATTTCCAAAGGAAAGTAAATCACTTAAAATAATTTTCCAAGTCAGTAGTATAATTTCTCTAGGATAAAACATCTTCCCAAGTTTCCAGATTTCTAAGCCTTGATTTTTGGCTTGTATTTCTGTATTTCAGTAAAGTTTACAATTTGCTAATGCTGATGTGTGATAATCTAATAAAATTTGGCCTCAAAAGTTATAGGCCCAATTTACTAATAAAACCTAATTCAATTCTCCGTGGGAAATGCAAATCACTAGTGTTTTAGCAGTGGAACAGAATTTCCTTGCCTTTTCAAGGTTTTAAAGTTGTCTCTATAAAAAGTCTAAACAAATAAAACAAGCCTAATGTATAGGATTCATTTATAGGCATAAAACAATAGTGTCACGTATATAAACATGGACCTTGGTTAATTAGCTAAATAAATGATTTGCATGAGACCTTCACCCTTCCAGACTGAAATCATCTCACTCATTTTATCCTCATTTTTTATACAACTAGATTAATCTGTAGAGATTCCAATGAACTAAGTACTTAAGAGAATTTAATTGTAGCTAACTAATTCGTTATTATGTTAATACATTTGTAGCAATTTGCCTAGAAGAAATCTGAAGCACCATCTTCCAGTTAACCACGTCAAATATATGACAGCAAAACAGGTAATCAGTATGTTGTGTCCTACTACGAAACCTACGTATCTTACGCTGAATTGTAATAACATTTGCTTTAAAACTTTCTAAAACACAGTTCACTCTTAGGCTCATACATTGCTGCTAGTTGAAGGCAGTGAGGGCATAAGAGTAAAAGTGATGGATGGCTCTCCCCAATCTTAAAGACTTCCCTATTTATTAGCTATGTGGTTTGGGGCTAGTCCCTTAAAAATATTTGAACATTAATTTCTAACCATTGTTAAAATACAGACAATACTACTCTCTGCTTTGTCTACTTCATACTTGACATTAAATGAGGTACTTGACAATATACATGCTGCCTAAATACAAGTTATTAGTCTCTGTATACTCAGATCGAGAGGAAAAAAAGTCTTAAACATTTTATTCTTTGAAACCTTTAGAAGGTTCCTAAGACACTCCACCTTCTGGAAAACAAAAAACAAAAAACAAAACAAAACAAAACAAAAACCTGGTAAAATTGCTATTGGAATATTTAGAAAGAAAAATGCAATTTAACGTAAAGATTGTGTTACAGCAAGAGTCTTATACTGTAAAAACCACTTATTTGCATTGGTTTGATTTTTTCATCAGAATGACCACTTCTTTAGATATAATTTCACCTGTCAAGTCATATAGTATTATTTCTTATGAATGGTCTTACTCATTTCAAAAAATTTTACTCTGCATTTCTGATTGATGAATACTGATGAAGGTGGGAAGAGCTTAAAATTATTTCTATTGGTTAGCCCTCGGTACAGCACTTCTCAATGAGCTTGAAATACAAGTTTTACATACATTTAAAACAAGGTCATTTGGATAACCAAATATAATTATAATAAAAATTTGCACAGATCTGGGTATTTTTAGATTAAATAATATACTCTGAAAACAGAGCAACTTTTAAAGTAAAAAGGGTACTGTCTTCCTACTCAACCCTATTGTTCCTATAAAGAGGTTCTGCTTTATATGTTTTAATCATGATTTAACAAAATTCCATTTAAACTGAGAAACAACTCTTGCAAATATCCCAAAGTAGGTACAGCTAAGAACAAGTATCAGAGACCTATGCAAATATGAACGTCAAAACCCAAAAGTAAATAAAAGGTATAACAGTGCCTTGCATATACAAAGTATTCAGTAAGTTTCTTTGTTTTTTAATAGTATATATTGTTTAATAGGCTGGTCTTAAAATGAAAACATTTAGGGCCGGCTGAGTGGCACGTTGGCTAAGAGTTGGCTAGGGACGCCAGCTCTGAGCATCAGGGCCCCAGTTCGGATCCCACATATGAGGGCCAGTGACACTGCCCTCTACAGCTAACAACAGCTCCACCTGGAGCTGGGCTGTGCGAGCCCCGGCAACGGTGTAGGCTGCAGCCCCTGCTGCAGTGGGCTGCCATAGGCTACAGTGAGAGGCTGGCAGCCAGCGTAAGCAGCTGGCAGCAGGTGTGAGCTGCCAAGAGCCGCTGTGAGCGGCCGTCCATAGGCCAGTGACTGATCTGCTTCACCCAGGAAGAGCGCAATGACGATACCAACATGGGCCAGTGAAGCAATGTCCTCCACAACTAGACTGAAGAACAAGGGGACAGAGGCTTCTCTGTTCCCCTTCCCCGATTCCCCAATGCTGTTCCCCTTCCCCAATAAAATCTTTAAAAAAAAAGAAAACATTTACATATTAATATTAAATCAACAACTCTGTTGTCATAATGTTGTTTTTTTAAAATCATATGTGGGATCTGAACTGGGGCCGCTGGCATCCTAAGCAAGCTCTTAACCACTGCGCCACTCGGCTGGCCCTGTTATAATGTTTTAATACATGCAAATGAATATACATGGACTAACTAAACAAACATTCCAAATGTACTGCCGATTTTTGTTACTAGAATTACAAATGTGGGCAGTGGTGTACTCAATTTAATGTTATCAAAAACATCACAGGTGGGTAACTTTTTTTATCAAAAAGTAATTTTCAACAAGGGAGAAGCAAATTACCACGTCCCTGTGGTCAATTCTTTAAAAAGTAAAGAATTTTATGTTAAATGAATATCCATTGCTACATGTATCTATTTTTACCTATTTTGCCTTTCTTGACTTTCACATTCACTTAAATCAGAACGCCACTGTAATATAATCCAGTATGTAGACAAAATCATGTGGCATAAAAGTAGGTGCTGAAAACAATGTTTATTCCACAATTAGATAAATGTACCTCATTATACTCAGTGTATCTATATTTTATGACATGCAACAATTTATTTCATTTAAATCATTTATTTATGCAGGCCTCATCTTTGATGACTTCCTAAGGATAAGTTCTTAGAAATGAAGACACAGACTCAAAAGGAAGTCAGCAATGGAAGGCTTGTGTTCACTGTTACCAAATATATACCACAAAGGTTTTCTCCGTGCAAGCCCCTACAGGGGGTGTATCAGAGTACCTCTTTGCCCCTACATGTGGGTATTAACATTAAAAAGGTCTTTGGCGATAGACGGGTAAAAAATGGAATCTGGCTGCTTTTATTCTGTAACCACTGGTCTGGAAAAATTACTCAAGTCAAGAGTGTTTTTAAAGGTTTCATAAAGCATATTCTTCACTGAGAAACAGGAACAGGAAAAGACATTAATAAATACCAAATAGGCTATGTTCATTTTTGATAAAAAATTAATAACACACTAAATAAAGCAGTGTTTTAGTCAGTGGTTATCTTCAAAAGATTTCATAAATGTTTACCAATTCATTTATAGTTCTTACAAATCGCAGTCTCAATGGCTATCAAAGGGAAGGTTGCTTAGAGGCTCTTGTCACTTTCTTTTGATCCTTCCATATGTCTATAATGCTGCCCCAGTAACGAAGGTCACTAAAGCTTAAACCATTAGAAAAAAATGGGAGAATTTGGGTCATCAATTAAAAACTGATAAAGGGCTTATCAAAGAAGGGATTTTACAGGCCTATTTACTTTCCTCCCAATATAAAAGAACTTCCGGATTGGTCAAATTTAGGCATAGACAATGATTTGATTTCTTCTTTGAATGATTGTTGTGAAATAATCTCATAATATCTAGCTCTAGAAATAATATGTAGTTCTATAAACACAACACAATGCCTTTTAGACAGGGAATGTATAATTTTGAGGTGCTTTTCTCAAGTGAAAAACAGTAAATAGCTGAGTATAATTAAGGTCGCCTAATAGCTAAAGAAATGTCTAATTTTTACATGTAGAGTCCTTGTCTTAGGAAAAATTATGCATGTAAAAATTTGGATAAAAGATTATCTCTCATACACTAAGGAAATGGGTAATTTGTTAGGTCTAGTCAGTATGAGTTTTTAAGTGCGACTAACATTTCAATTGTGATTTAATATTTGAAAAAAAATAAATTAGAGTGAACAGAATGAAAGGTACATGTTTGTAATATATAATACATATAAATGCACAAAAAAGCTGATGCCAAAGTACTCAGAAAGGAATATGAGGCAGGCTTGTAAACACGCACAGAAAATCAAAGTGTAGGGATCAGATGGCTCAGATAATGCACACACCTAGTTCATCTTTGTGAAACGGTCAGTAAATGACATCACTGTGCCAACCACAAAGAAGAACTCCAGGCCCTCTGAAAAACATTTTTCAAAGCCTCAAGGAAACCTAAGCAGCCTCTGCAATTTTTTTTCCAGTTTATGAAAATTGGATTCCTATAAAAGAAAAATGGACCATTTTTACTGCAACAAAAACTGATTTGTAAAAGCTGGAAGCAGTTTAAAAATACTCAACATGAGGTTCTTGTTAGTCTTGAAAAGTAAGAGTTATAATAAAAAAAAAAAGGAAAAAAAAAAAAGAACGGCCCAAAAATATGGTACGGATACATGGTAAAGGGGGGAGAAAAGCTAGTCTTACTCCTATTATTTTTAATTAGCTTCAATAGCAAGTTCCATTTTACTTTCTAACACCAGTTCAGATTTTTGCAGGGGAAGATTTACATCTGGCCCTCTGGAATTGGCAACTCTGTAGCGAATGCCTTGGAGCCCTAATGTATTTTGCATTACCTCTAAATGTCGGGGAATTCTGGCGCCAAGAGGTTCAAACTGATAGTGACACATGTCTAAAACCCAGGATTCGCTGTCCGGCTGCCAGTATCTATTTTATCAAACATCCAGACTCCCGTGCAGGACAGGATAGATGAGTTTAACAGTTTTCAGTGTTTTCAATTAAACTGCCTTGCTATATTACAAGAGTGCAGGCATTTGGATTATTAAGACCCCCTGACTTGGATTTTAAGAAAAATACTCATTTGAACTGTTCAAACAATTCTCTAAATCTGGCCTAGTTTCCGCATTTTAACAGATTTGTCCTATTACTAAACTTTGCTATTTTAGGAAGAAAGTGAAGAATTTTTCTTTTTAATATTAAAAAAAAAATACCTCATCATACAAATCACAACTTTATTTTTTACCTTGCAGGAACTTGGGATCATCTAGTTTACTTGAACCCAGTGAAACTGATATGCTAAAAAACCCACAAAGACTGAAAAGCCATGAGTACTGGCTAAAGCCACTCAGCAGTGCCATATTGTTTCATGTTCTCGAATTGTTAAAAACAATGATAATGATACAAGTTCAGATTTTTTATCATTTTTTCCCCAGATAACTGGAGTGTGCTTATTTATCAAAGACATGTGATAAAGAACAGGGAAAGAATTTGTAAGTCATCTGGACAATTTCCCTGTTTTAAAAAAAAAAAAACCAAAACCTCAAAATAGATAACATTTCCTCTTCTTAAAAAGTATTTAAAAATCAGCATTTTCAATATTGAAGATTCAATCAGAGTAATATTTTTTCATAGCTTACCCAAATTCTCCATATTGTCCATTAAGTCTGCTTACTCTTATCTCCATAGTGAAGACTAAGAATTCCACATCTTTTGTTTACACTATAACTCAAAAATACTCCTATTTTGCTTAAAATCAATTAAAACAAAACAATTCAAAAGTGGTATTTTAAGTCGTTACTTGATCTAGTGGGCTTTAAATTTACCTATTGGATATCAGAAGCTGAAAGATAGCCCTTAGTTTAAAATTTCACATCTCGGACATTATGTAGCAAAATTTTCATGCCAAAATATGTGAATAATTATGTAGCAATTTAAAATACTTAAATCTTTGTGGAATTAAAAAGTAAGCCAGAGTTAATATCTATGGTTTCTGACTATCAAAGAAGAGCACAGAAATCCTATTAAAAGAGAATCCTAGCCAACCAGAAATGGTTAAATAAAAGGGAGAGTAAATGATCCCAGAGAAGGAAATGTGAAAGGAGGACTGTGAGTTTGGGCTACACTGGAGACTTTCTCTATCTGTCTACTGATCCATTGAGAGTCCCTTCTTATTTGATCTATTACCTACAGAAAATTTCGGGAAATTCATTGTAAATTATTTCTTCTGGAAATAAAAAAGAAAACGATAGTTATGTGATTTAAGGCAAGAAAGATTACAAAAGACAAGAGGTGAAAGACTTAATTTTCTCAGGGGAAGTTCTTTTTAAAGGGCAAATAATTCTCAAATCAAATGATTATAATAAATAAGCATATCACTCTTTTGATTTGAAAATAGTCTATGGTAAGTTTTATTAACTAATCCTTTAAGCCAACTTTACTGTGATATGTCTTTTATGATATGAAAGAAGCTACTTAAATATTTTTACCCTTGTAAAAACTGAAGGTATAAAGGTAAGAGAATTTTCCCAGTCATTTCTGAGAAGTTATTAACAGAATTAAGGGATAAAATCCTGAAATCTTTGGACACAGTGCCTAACTTAGTCATTCAGTATACCTGTTTCTTAAAACATGTTTATTATTTTATAAAATTACTATTTTTGAAAAACAGAAATGAGAGATTTTGCTGAATTGAACTCATAAATTCATTGTTTTGTGTATTAAATTTTAATGAAAATGTTCAGGTTCTTAAAAATCACATAATTATGAAAAAAATCATATAATTATATAAAAAAATGAAAGCAAATTTTTCTCAAATATGTATTGCATCATTAGTAACCGCCTGCTTTCTTTGATTGGCAGAATCCATTTTTTTTTTTTTTTTTGAGGGCAATGTCACTGGTACTCATATGTGGGACCCGAACCGGGGCCTATGGCTTCCGAAGCCAGCACTTAACCACTGCGCCACTCGGCCGGCCCTGGTTGGCAGAATCCAAATGAGATACAAAAATTATATTTTGGTCATAGTGAAATACAAATAGCAGAACAATTAATCTTGTAAATGCCATCAACAAAAATCTTCCACATAAATATCAGGGATATAAACCCAAATCATTTCTTCCTTTTTCAATTATGTTTTAGAAAACATTTGTACAATGAATTGTTGCACAATGGAGTACAGTAGTTATAATGATTAAATAGCCTCTGCTTAAATTATTACTGCTAATTTAGACAGAAACATCAGAAATAATTAAAAGCCATATGTTTCCTGGTATGTCACCATGTTTAGCTTTTATTTCCTAAGGCTAGAAGTTTCTGACCATGACAACCCAGTATACCAAAAAACTATTTCTAAAGTGCTAGTATTTATAAAGTCCACTACAGAAGTGAACTACATATAAGGTTATCGCATTTCATGTAATACTATAATTTTCAACCACATTTTTAAACTTTGGGTCATGACCATCAGTGAGTTGTAAAGCCAATATAGTCGGTTGCAATCTGCATTTCAAAAATGAGACAATAGAATATAACATTATGCATTACAGGTAGTACGACTAATTGCCATTTTAAGAAATTTTTGTTTTACATATATATGTGTAAATACATATATATAAACAAATATGTATGTATGCACTGGATTGCACTATGAAAGGTATTCTTAATGTGGTTGTGGTTAAAAAAACGCTTAGAAGTTCCTAGAGTATGCTGTGTTTCCTTCAAATTAGGCATCACGTTTGAAAGAACATAAGCTCTAGAAACATATAGACCTAAGTTCAAATTTTATTCTATACCATCCTACTTGTGTGAGTTGTTTACTTAAATTAGTAAAGCCTTGATGTCTTCATTTGTAAAATGGCTGTAACAATACTTGCTTTAAAACATTTGCTGTGCAGGTTAAAATAAATATGATGAATATTTGTAAAATAGATTATATACAATAGATGATCAATAATCATTGTACTATTTATTGGATTAAATGGCTAATTATAAGTGATCATTAAGAGTTATAAAATAGTAGTCATAATTGTATTCTTTCATTTAAAAAATACATAAACACATCCTCCAAATAGAAAATAGTTTATGTTAATAAAAAGTAGAATTTTAGAGGAGGAAATTAAATAAATAATTTAAAGAAAAAAATAAATAATCTTAACGGCAAATAAGACTATAGCTATTCATCAGACTAGTTTAATGTGAAATTTCAACAGGCAGCCTAAGTTAAAATATCACACCTCTAGGAATGGTATGAAGGAGAAAATATTGTTTACATATTCTGGTAAGATTTTTAAAATCAATTATAGAACAATGCTGACATGTCAGATTGTTTTTCCCCTTAAATATTTTATTTGAATGCCATTCGGTGAAGAAAAGTCTTTAATCAAAGCATCAACTTTTTAAAACAGTGATGTCTGAATAATTGTTAAAATCCATGTATTATGTTCTTCTTTTATATTATATTTTATTGGCTTTGGAAAACACTTAGGAAACAGTCTGGCTTTGTTGATTTGGCAAAAGTACTGTCTCTTTCACTAGACAGCCTGTATTTTCCAAAGTGATGCAGCATATATGTTTTTCAGACCTGTGATCTTTTTTTTCATATAGAGAATGTGACTTCATAAATTAATTTAAAATCAAACAAGCATGTTTTTGAAAATGTGAGTATTGCTTCCCTCTGAATGAAAAAAGAGAAATGGAGAATGAAGAGAATTCGAGCTTTTCAAATAAAACAACATGTATTAAATTTTCCTTGGAAACATTGTTTACCTGCCAGGAAACGAATGCTGACCAACGATATCTCCATTTTGAAGGTGATAATCATTGAAGAAATCTGGACTTATGGCTCCTTCCGAGGAAATTAATCCATCTAGAAAGAAGGACAATGGTAACGAGTGAAACATACTTGTAGGGAATAAAAAGGCAACTACTCTGCCAAGCAACACAATAGGAGATACAGCAAGTCCCTGACTTCCGAACATTCGAGGTGCGAGCTTGCCGTGACCTGAAGGGCCCTGGCCTGACGCACACTCGCAGGTGCGCGCAGATGGCGGCGCAGCCCCGGGTCTGCCGGGCACGCTCACAGGGGTGCTGCTCGCTGTGCAGTGCCGCGGTGGACAGCAGTGCGGGGCTCAGTCAGACCCAGGGGGTCCGGGGGCCAGAGCAAAGGGGCTCGGGGAGCGCCAAGACTGGCTTTGTCGGGTTTACAAACGAACGTTCTCCCGGCAGGGAGCTCATTAGTAAGTTGGGGACTTGCTGTAGCCTGCATTTTTAATCGGGAAAGAAACCTGTAGCATGACATGCTATTCCCTTGGGAGTCTGAAGAGGTGCCCGTACGCACGTAAGTGTCCTAGAACAACCATGTAGCACGACTGGACATTTCTGGAGCACCTACTATGTGGCAGTACTACACTAGCACAGAAAAGACTATGACCATCTCTGCCTTCAAGGGCTGCCACCCTTGTGGAGAAAAGCCAGAGAAAGCCAGGGGTGAGGTGAGGGAGGCAGGGGCAGCAAGGGCAGTCCACCTAAGGAAACGCACGCGCGAAGGCCAGCAGGCATTAAGTAGCGTGGTGTCGGTAATGAGCAAATCTGTCGTACGGCCCACATTTTATACCCAGGCTGCGTCATTTGTGTCACATGATTAGGGAATTTGATATTTCAAATAGGTGAATTTCTACATAAGCAATGCTGGACACACCTTATAAACACACAAATATAGGTTAGTAATCTTTGTAAATATATTTCATATACCCTGTGATCTTAAAAAGTGTCCTAACCAATAATTTAAATACGGGATGACTTGATCCTCAGTGCAAGCATCAGTTACACACATAGTCACGCCCTAGGTTCTTAGACACACTTGAATACCCTGTGAAATGGCTCTACACCACTATGCTTTCTGAGTTCTTTCCATTGCTTATCAAGTGCTTCTTTTCATAAATCCAAGTCTTTATGATTACTTCTTCTTGATTTTAGAGTAATACTATCTTCTCATTTGCTCCAAACTAAGAATCCAGATAACCCATTTTTGCTGGAATGATGATTAAGTGAAGAATAAGAAGAATCTAAGGAAGAAAGATCTAAGCGATGGCTTCAGGGCTATGCTGCACTTAGAACAAATGTATTCTATTTATTTTTTTTAGCTTTTATTTTTTAATGTTAGCTTCAGGTTTACAAAACAACATAATGGTTAGATATGTACATGCCTCACAAAGTGATAACAGCCCCCTCCCCCGCCCCACATCTACTGCCTCTCTGACATGGTATATAGCTGTTACAATACCATTGCTGTATTCCCTATGCTGTACTTTCTATGTATACACACACATATTTAATCATAGTTGCCATTCAACATTATTCTACTTCAGCTTCAGGCGTACTGTGCAGTGGTCAGGCATCTACACAATCTATGAAGTGACGCCCTGCTAGGTTCAGTACTCATCTGACACCCTACATAATCTTTACAACATTATTGGTTATATTCCCCACACTGTATTTCACATCCCCGCGACTATTTTGTGACTACCAAATTGTACTTTCTAATCCCTTCACCTTCTCCCCTATCCCTTCCATCTAGCGACCATCAGTTTTTTCTCTGTATCTCTTAGTCTATTTCTGTTTTGTTTGCTCCTTTATTACTTCACTTAGTATAATATTCTCTAGGTCCATCCATGTTGCTGCAAATGGTAAGATTTCATCCTGTTTTATAGCACAGTAATACTCCATTGTGCAAATGTACCACAATTTCTTTATCCAGTCGTCTATTGATGGGCATTTTGCTTGTTTCCATCTCTTGGCTATTTTGACTAGTACTACGGTGAACATGGGGAGGGGGATATAGTTTTCTGAGTTAGTGTTTTGGATTTCTTTAGACAAATACCCAGGACTGGAATTGCTGGGTCATAAGGCAGCTCTATTTTTAATTTTTTGAGGAACCTCCATACTGTTTTCCATAGTGGCTGCACCAATCTGCAATCCCACCAACAGTGTACGAGGGTTCCCTTTTCTCCACATCCTCGCCAACACTTGTTGTTTGATGATTTATTGATGATGGCCATTCTGACAGGTGTGAGGTGGGATCTCATTGTGGTTTTTATTTGCATTTCTCTGATGATCAGTGACATTAAGCATCTTTTCATGTGTCTGTTAACCATCTGTATGTCTACTTTAGAGAAATGTCTCTTCATGTCCTCTGCCCTTTTTTGAATTGGGTTGTTTGTTTTTTTGGTATTGAGTTGTATGAGTTTTTCTTTAATAAATTTTGAATATTAACTCCTTATCAAATGTATCATTGGCAAATATCTTTTTCCATTTAGTAAGCTGTCTTTTTGTTTTGTTGATGATTTCCTTCACTGTGAAAAAACTTTTTAGTTTGATATAATCCCATAAGTTTACTTTCTTCTTTTGCTTCCCTTGCCCAAGGGGATATATCATTAAAAATATTACTAAGCCGGGGGGGCCGGCCGAGTGGCTCAGTTGGTTAAGAGTTGGCTTACAGTGCGAGCTCTGAGCAACAGGGCTGCCAGTTCGATTCCCACATGGGCCAATGAATGCTGTGCCCTAGCTGAGCTGTCGCTGAGTTGCCAACAGGTGGCAGGATGGCTCAGCTGGTGTAACAACAAGATTGCCTGTTCAGTGGTAGGCTATGCCCACACGCAACTAAAGATTGAACTTGACACCCTGAGCTGAGCTGCTGCCCGGATGGCTCAGTGTATAGAGCATGTGCTCTTAACAAGGCTGCTGGTTAGACTCCCACATACGATGGTGGCTACGCCCACCTGCAACTAAGATTGAACACAGCACCTTGAGCTTAGAGGCCACAAGCTGCCAACAGGAAGCCAGGTGGCAACTGGCGCCCTCCACAACGAAGACTGAAGAACAACAACTTGGCTGGTCCCCTTCCCCAATTCCCCAACAAAATCTTAAAAAAAAAAATATTACTAAGGGTAATGTTTGTGAGTTTACTTCCTATATTTTCTTCTAGGAGTTTTATGGTTTCGGGTTTTACATTTAAGTCTTTAATCCATTTTGAGTTTATTCTTGTATATGGTGTAAGATGGTAGTCCAGTTTCATTTTTTTTGCATGTATCTGTCTAGTTTTCCCAGCACCATTTACTAAATAGATTGTTTTTACCCCAATGTAAACTCTTGCTTCCTTTGTCATAGATTAAATGACCATATAGGCATGGAATTATTTCTGGGCTCTCTATTCTGTTCCATTGATCTATATGTCTGTTTTTATGCCAGTACCATGCTATTAGATTACTATAGCCTTGTAGTATGATTTGATGTCAGGTACCGTGATACCTCCCACTTTGTTCTTGTTTCTCAGGATTGCCACGGCTACTTGGGGTCTTTTATGATTCCATATTGGAAAGGAGGAAGTAAAACTGTCATTATTTGCAGATGACATGATACTATATAGAAAGAACCCCAAAGATTCCACCAAAAAAATCTATTAGAACTGATTAATGAATTTAGTAAAGTAGCAGGATACAAAATTAATATTCAGATATCAGTTTCATTTGTACACACCAATAATAACGAGCTATCAGAAAGGGATATTACTAAAACAATCCCATTTACAACTGCATCGAAAAAAAATAAATTTAGGAATAAATTTAATCAAGGAAGTAAAAGACCTGTACTCAGAAAATTAAAGACATTGAAGAACGCAATTAAAGCAGATACAAATAAATGGAAACATACCATACTCATGGATAGGAAGAATTAATATAGTTAAAATGTCCATACTACCTAAAGCAATAGATTCGATGCACTCCCTATCAAAATGCCAATGACATTTTTCACAGAACTAAAACAAATAATCCTAAAATTTATATGGAACAAATGTATTTTAGTAAATGGCTTTTCTAATAACTATTTGGAAAGCTCTGAGGCCATTTAAAATTTCCTATTTTGAAAGTATTCTGGGTTGTTAAGTGACCTCTAGGTAAATATTGGCTAGGTCATAACTACAACATTGTTTATAAATTTGGCACATAGTAAATAAATTATTCAGTTACCAGATGACCATTTTATACTTACTATACGCATAATAATACTTTCCTAGGTCCTGTGGGAAATACAAAAATTACAATATACGTAATTTCTGTTTTCAAGAATTTTAGGTTAAGTGAAATATAAGACAAACACTTAAGACAAACAAACACTTTATATATTTCATTAATAAATTATATACAATAGGATCAGATATATGTACCAAATGAGTGCTGGACACAGAAAAGGCTATAGAGAGATTTTTGGGTTCTATGGAGGTTAAAAAATCCTACTTGAGAAGGGAGGGAGCCAGAGATGTAACTGACTTGAGTCTTGAAAGACAGGTAAACATTAATGACAAAATCTGTTTCAGCAGTAAGGGAATCCAAAAGGGGGGAGAGGGCGGTAGATGACGATCAATGGGATCAAATATAAGGGGATGGAAAGAGAACTGACTCTGGGTGGTGAACACACAATGTGATATATAGATGATATATTACCGAATTGTACACCTGAAATCTATGTAACTTTGTTAACAATTGTCACCCCCAATAAACTTTAATTAAAAAAATATATAAATATATATGTATATATATGTCGAGTAAATTAAAAAAGTAGTAGAATTGCAAAATGAATAAGTGAGATAATTTGTATTTCCTTAAGACTCCCACACTACTCATTTGGTACAAATACCCATTTGTTACTTACCATATACAAAAAACGTATTATTTAATTGTTGAATTGTTAATGAATAGCTATGGTATTTGTCTTATTACTTCAGTAAATTTAAAATACTTAAGAGGTACTTAAATGTGCCTAATATTTAGCCCAGTTTCTATGTCCTCTAAAAGTTAAAGGTTCTATAAATCAAAGACCAGCTAAACACAAAAAAGTTACAAAAAAATGCAATTGTGGGAAATGCCAAGACATCATTGAGAGTTGAGCATCTAAAAAAAAAATAATTTTACATGGAACTAACACTTTGAGAAAGTGTGGCTACAATTAGTAAGGTTAAGACAAACATAAATCAACAAGCTCCTCTGTTAAATTAAAACCAAATAATTGAAGATCAGGGTTTAAGAAATCTATCAATTTTAGAGGAACAAAGCTAAGTGAAAATGCCAAAATAAAATGTATACCACTCTTTGAATATGACTACGAAGATTTTCACCATGGCAACAGAATAAAATATTTTATATTTAAAAATACTTCAGGGCCGGCTGAGTGGCACGGTGGTTAAGCGCTGGCTTGGGAAGCCAGCAGCCCCGGTTCGGGTCCCACATATGAGGGCCAGTGACACTGCCCTCAAAAAAAAAAAAATTAAATTAAATTAAATTAAAATACTTCAGATATAAATACAGCTCAATAAAAAGATACCTGAGTTATATTTTAAGTTTTTATTACATGAAACATAACCTTGTGAAATGAGACAGATTAGGAAGAAATTAAACCAAACACTTGTCAAATTCTCAGCATCTTCATTTTGATTCAGAGCTCCCATCATCTTCGAAGTGAAAAAAGAGCAAATGGATACATGGAATACAAACTGGGAGCTCACCAGTGATCAAACTAAGCATTTCTGAGCTGGAAGATTCAGCCAGAAATTTTACTGCCCCAGAATACAACTAGTTTAACAATATTATGAGCCTGATATTATGTAAGTAAAGAAGAGAAAATTTATACTCCTGAACTTCACTTTTAATAATCCTCAGACACTGTAAGCCATTCTGTAAACTACAGCTTCTCCAGTGCCCTTTAATGGCCTGACAAAATGTAGGAAACTCTTGATATATGAGCAAACTTTCTTCACTAGAATGAGGTATGAAAATTAAATTATACCTTAAATTAAGTCTTCACGCCAAGCCCCCCTACTTCTTCGGGACTGTTTCTCAGCATCCTGTACCCAGATTAATCCTTTTATAGAAACGCTACAAAGGAATCATATAGTCTTGATTACAAACGCCAGATAAATCTTAGAGTGCCCCTCTCAGGCTCCTATTTAACCTTATTATTTCAAAGGTGGCACCAAGGAACCACAGAATTCCGTGTCCCATTTGAACAGCAAGAGAAGAACCAGAAGACAGATGATATACACCAGAGCTCTTTGTGAGTGGGGAACATTACACACATTTAGGTTATTAAGTTACATGAGGCCTTTAATTCTATGGTTATACAGAACACACCTTTTTGAGGTGTTCCAAATAATGATGATAAACATGCTTATGAGTAAAAGGGGTATCTACTGGAACAAGGATGAAATCAAAGCAAACTTATTGTCAACATAGGTAATTTATCAGCCTCCTGATTTCTGAAAAATCAGTGTAAAAACTGGCTTATATACATTGTAAATAAAAATAAAAAATACAAAAACCGTATCTTCTTACAGACTGTTACTGAAATAAACTTTATTTTTTTTTGCTTGGGGTTTTTTTTTATTTTTGTTTTTTTTTGAGGGCAGTGTCACTGGCCCTCATATGTGGGACCGAACCGGGGCCGCTGGCTTCCCAAGCGCCACTCGGCCGGCCCTTAAAATTTATTTTTTAAAGTCAAATGAGAACATAATACTGGGCTCTCTGGTGAACTAGTGAAATTGTGATTGTGTGGGAGAAAATATCAACGATGGAGAACCTGAGAAAAAGAAAAGACTAAACTGGATAAATCACAGCGTATTTGGCTGCGCTGTACCTGATAAGACACATCACAGAAACACATAGGTAAATGAAAACTACAGTTTTACAATTACAGAACTTACATAAAAAACAGAAACAAAACCATTTTAAGCTTCATATTCCAGGAATACATTTACATGTAAATGCCCAGAGTAAGATTCGCCATAATTGATGAAGAACAACAAAAAAGTAAACAGTCATTTAGAAGTGCGTAGAGGCAATACAGCTTCATAAATTATAATATACTTTCTCTGTGGGTAAAAGTACTAAGCAAACATCATCATTTTCATGACAGAAAAGGAAATGATTCAGTGATTACAATTACAATAATTTTAGATTCCAAGGAAAAAAAGACTATAACCAAAGGAGATGCTAGATTCCTATTTCATATGAAAACACTAAGCTCCTTTTTAAAAATAAAAGCAAGAGAGAAACAGTTCCATTTTGACATATTGAAGAGTTTAAAAGTACAGAAGACAACCCTCATGACTGGGAAGTAGCAAATGCTGCCTCATTTTAAAATGAAAGATAAGACCCAGGACATCATGGGCCATTGAGCTTAACCTCTGTGGCTGAAAACCTGCTGAAGCTGCTTCTATGGGAAGCGGCCTAGTTTCATGGAGACCCAGGGATTTAAATAAGATGTCTCTTGCATTCAAACAAATCTGCAGTATTACAAATTTCTCTGAAGTTTCTGAACATACAACTGCACATAACAAAAGACAAGACGCTGGCATTACATAGATTCCAAGACACACATCTAGCGATACTACAGAGATCCATTTAAATAGATGAACCATTCATGGAAAACGAAATTAGGGAAAATAATAAGCTAAAAAGGTAGATGGCTTGAATTGAGAACTGCATCTTTAAACTCATAGCAATGAAATCTCCACTGTCAAATGTCTACCATATCACCAGGCTACAGGTATCTAAAAAACACCACAAGAATATCTATGATAATATTTCACTCCTTAAATGCCTACATATATTTATTTTTCCATCAGTGGTAGCTGTTTCTAAATTTGGATATATAAAAATATATATGATTAAGGCTTCTCACAAAAGCATAAGTTGTACATTTTAATTATAAACTAACTTACAATAAATGTTTGTGATTTTCATTTTAAGATGTTAAGTCAATTTTGGAAAGGTGGTATAACTTTTTAGAGATCTGTTCTAAAATTCTAATTGTATTAAAACAACAAAGTTGAATACTGAGGTGGTTAAAAGTTTTATTCTGTTTTGGAAACTGGTAATTGATTCACACTGAAAAGCAGCTATCAATCTTCAAAGCAAGAAACCTGATTCCAAGAAATTCTGATTTCTATTAACCATAAAATTCATATCATATATATTTTACATCATTTAACTTCATGAATATCTGAATATGTAAGGAACAGCTGCTTGTCATTACTGAGCTAAGAAATTCTGGTTGGTTGAAATTAATGATCTCCACCATCTGGTTTGAAACACAAAATGGTATTTCATAACTACTGTAAAGTTCAGTTAGGAAGAAATCTATTTAATTTTCAAAGTAAAGTATCAATTTTCCAGGATTCAAGTGTCTAGATCAAATATAAAAATAATACAGTGTTTATGGGTAATTTGCACAATACACAATTATGAAAACACATGAATCAAACATAGTAGGAAAAAAAGTGAGCCACTAATTCAGATATAATTACTTTAATGCTTTTTATTTCCAACCTGCTATAGATCTTAATTAGAAATCCTTTCCTCTTTTCAAGAAAATGACTTCAATGAAGTGATATTAACACTGGCAACAGTGCAGCACATTAAAAGCCAGAATATGCAAAAAACCTACCAATCTTTATGCCAAATGCATCCCTGAAAAAAGGCAATATGGCAGAATCAACAAGGTTATAACATATGTAAGATTTATGTAAAAATTAAATTTTGCCTTGAAAACATTAGTAGAGTTTAGAAGGGAAAACAACTATTGCTATACATGGTCTAAATCATCCCAACCAAATAGTGTCATCAAATAAGACTTTACTACTTCAAAACTAAAGCAAAACCGTGGCAAAATTAGACTGCTAAAATGAAATAAATGGAAAATAAAACATAAATTAGTAACTTACACATTTAAATAAATGCAGAATAGAGAAAAGTGCATATTACATTTTCCAACAGAAGTCAGAACTCTTGGAGATGTCATTTTCAGTTATATATTCTAGAATGTAATAGATGAAGAGCAATTAATTTTCCTGGCTATGGCCTTTTTTATGGAGAACACATCAAAGACCAATCTAGAGAAAACTAAGTGACTTAATGGGTTTGCTTGGTGTGTAGTGATGTTATGTCTGAAGTCCTTAGCAGAAGACCATATGGGCCCTGAAAGAGGTGCTTGCAAAGCCTGCGAGTGAGCCAGCTGGGCAGACCACAGCCTCTGTGGACAGCACGCAGGGAAGCTGTGCTGTGCTGCTCATCTTACCTGAGCTGTAGAACAGGTCAGGTCTTTCGAGAATGTCCCCCTCATGGATGTAGGGCTCAATCCGGTCGTCGCCGTACAAGCACTGCTCGCTCTCATCCACCTGGCGACTCTCCACCATCTCCAGCCACTGCGAGTTATGCCAGCGGAACTTCTCGCTCTGAACCTTCTTAGCCCACTCTTCATCATATTCCTATGGAGCACAAGCAGCCAGCCCTTATTTCCTGGGTCCTCGGGGCACATACTTTCATCTCATGGGGAAGAGAATTTGGGGGGGCCTTCACTTGGGTCAGAGGAAACATTAAAAGGAACTATTATATACAATTAATTATTGTAATTATTATATACAATTAATACAAATCAATTCAATACACATAGTAAAGAAATCTATGTTTGGATTACCAATTGCTAATGGCAATGGCGACAACTGGAAAAGCTTCCATTTCACAAATCCTGTATTATGAAAATTCAGTAAGCAACCAGCCTTCAGCTCCCCAAGAGTTTTGTGGCTATAATGTCACCTGTGATGCTAATGACAGCTGGTGAAGCATTAAAATTACATCTTTTGCTATCTCTTTTTGTTTCTTTGCAGTAGGAGGGGAAAAACCACTAGTAAAGTATCTCCTAGCTACTGAAATGGTTACTACAGAAAACAAATACCAGAAATTATTTTAATTTTGTTTCAACCACAAAACGGTGATGTTATTATTTAGTCATATTGCTTCTTTAAATGCCTATCTCCTGCTTCAATGGTACAGGTATCTTAATACCTGTACACAGAGAAAACCCTTGGTGAGTGCTTCTTGAGGACTAATAGGCCAGTTATGAATACTAGATTGTTTCACTTGGCAAGAGGTATAAAACTAACTTTTCATTTTGGTAAACAAATTTTAAATCTGAATGAAGAAGTATTCAAGGAAGATGATAGAAAAATATATGATTTGATAGTTTTATTACAATTTAAATTCAAGCATATGGATTCCTAGTTTAAGAATAGGCGTTAAAACTCAGTCAAGTACCCAAAGCATATAAAATATGGGGTTTGCTATTCCATTAAGACTAAAACTTGCCTCTTACTAATAACTGTGAAATGTTACAGAGGTAGGTATAATTTAAAAAGTAAATCCTGAAGCTACATATCCATGAAATGTATTTAGCCTAGGAAGTAATGCCCTGAACAAAGAAAAAAAATTCATGCTTATTCTGGGAGTTACCATCTTACACCCTTCTCATTAGATTTCACCATTCTAACTTACTATTAAAAATACATTTAATAAGTGTAGAAATGTGCAACAGAGATGCTGTTTTCTTCACAAACAGCCCTCTGAACTTAAGCCTTCTTGTCATTCTTCAAGCTTACAGCACTGTTCTTATTAATGAACTTATACATGCCCGAGTTTTTAAAAAGAGACTATCCATACTCCATTTGACAGATTCAAACACACAAATCAAAACATTCACGAGCATCCCTGGCTAACTTCTGACACTACAACTTGACTTGTTAGTGTCTTGGGAAAGCTGATTTTCCAAGTCAGTGAGTTGGCACAGACCGAGCACCAAATGTAACAAGACTACCCTTAGGTTACTGTGAATTCCTTTACAGGTTTTGTCTTCTTTCTTTTGTCAGTTTATGACTGAAGAAGTTCATAGAACCAGGGCACCTCTTAATAGTCTAAGGCCAAAAAGCATAGTAGCAATGATATAGATAGTACTGTCATTTTCTTTATCAAAAATAATTTATTATGATTTTGAAGTATTTTTGTCCTATAAAACCACAGGTTTAATTTTCTGTGACTAACATAATGGTTAACATGTGCACCACTGTTTCAGGGTCACAATGAAAACACTATGGTTGTCGTCTCGGATCTTCAGAAACAAAACAAAACAAAACAAAACAACATCTTCTCCCTTAGGAAACACGACACAGAATATGTTATTCTATACCATGCTGTGCAGTCATATAGGATAAAAAATGATGGCTTTGCGAAAGATCCAATAATGATTATCGATTCCTGTGACAATGAATCCACTACAGTGACAAGTGGAGTTTTCACAAGAAGTGGCCTTGAGATTTCAGAAGTATGTGTCGTGTTTTGTGCTAGAGCACAGTGAAGAAAACAGCAAAAGCCTGACCAAGCGGTCTCCAGGCCTTAAAGTCTCAAGCAATTATAATATGACTTCTTGAAAATATTCGGTTTTATGATTATAAAACTTCTTCATTACTGAAAGTGGAAAATTATAGAAAAAAATACCCATAATCCTTTTACCAAGATAGAACTACAATAAAAAGTGATATATATCCAACCAGTTTTCAATGACTTTTAAAGTTTCAATATTGATAGCTATGGAAAATATTTTTTTAATACACATTTTAAATTTAGAGGCTAAGTATGAAACATTATTAATATATTGTACTAATGCCATAAAAATTCGCTGTAGTTTGTGATAATACAGCCTCAGGTATTTGGATGTTTGCCAAATACAGCATCTTGGAATGAAGTATATTTGCCATGAGGAACATAATATTTGTGTAAATAATCCAAATAAGCAAGTGTAATAAATAAGCTAGGACAATAGTTCCAAGAGTTCTAGATTTCAGGAAAGGTTAAAAAACAAATTTTGGGGACTGACATGAAATGTAAATAAACTACTACCTACTATTGTTTTAGAAAAGAAAGGTCATTTTAATTTTTTTTTTTTTTTTTTTAGAAAGGTCATTTTAATACTAAAATTGTAACAAAGACAATCTCAAAATAGATATATATTGGGTCGTCGGAAAAGTCATGACACATTTTTGCAACGAAAAACAGAAAAATATGTCATGACTTTTCCGACAACCCAATACTTTCTCAAGACAAAACATGTTAACAGCCTTATATTTGAAACTCCTCCCCAAAGGAGTGTGTGCCTCTCTCTCTCTCTCTCTCTCTCTCTGTCTCTCTTTCACACACACACACACACACACACACACACACACACACACACACACATTTTTGTTTTGTTTATTTCTCTTCCATTTTAGTGAAATGCAATAGAAGCTTTATCCCACTCTCATGAACCACCCATTCTGGAATTCCTAGCCTCCGCAATCTGTATCTATTTCAATGAGTCGAGTTTAATAGCCATAGAGAGGCCGTAGTTTCTTTGTGTCTCAGAGTCTGGATTGATAGGTAGTAATAACATGGATGGTATAACACAAAGGCCATGAGACTAGGAATTAGGGGACTGCGGTTCTGCTTCTGGCTCTGATGCTAACGGAAGCATGCAACCTTCTGAAGGTATTTTAATATCCTTTGTCTCAGATTCTTCATTTCTAAAATGAAACAAATCTAAGATTTACTCAAGTTCTAACATTCTAGAAATAAAAATCTATAATTAATACCATCACTTCATAAAGCTGTTGAAATAACTATCCCCCAAACTGAAGAAAACTGGCAGTATTAAGAATTTATTTTTAAAAGTTACACCGCAACTCTAGAAGAACATCCAGTGTCAAAAATTTAATAACCTCAACATATATCAATGAAATCTATTTCCTCTAACCTTTCTGCCCCAAATCCCCACTTCCCTTTTACATCGCCACCCCTCATTAGCAGGAAATAACTATGGAAATTCAGGGATGCCACAGCTCTATCACAGCCGATGTGTCACAGAGTCTGTCAAGCCGTCGTGGAAACACTCCAGGGACGCAGTTTGTTCTCCACGTTTGAAATGCTTCCTGGTGTCCTGACACAGTGCGCCCTGCTATCCCCGCCTGGAGATTTGACTTGATCTCAGACTTAAAGGTGTGCACACCTGGCTTTCTCATCTCAGCAACTACGTTATGATCTTAAGCACTCAGTTTCCATCAGTTCTGAAGTGTCACAAGAAACGGATGGCTTGATTTTACAGGGAAGGTGCCATCCTTTTTGAAGTCCTAGATCATTTGTTTGCTGCTAAGCTCTGAAACGTCACGAAGCCTCGGCCGGCCTGGAACCAGAGTCTGTTCACTGTCAGGCAAGCTCTTTGTCACTGGCTTCCGTCCACACCTTGTATCTGATTAACACGCTATAGGATAACATAGAGCTACACAGATCTGCTTCGTGTTCCACAATAACTGATGGAAAACAGATTTTCTTTTCTCCTTTAATGTGGCAGCCCCCTAATTGAAATGTAATATGGTTTATTTAATACAATTCTTCATAGTAAATTAAAGCCGATCTAGAGTAATTTAGTTGCTCATTAAGGGTAAGTTAGTAGCTGCTGAAAAGATGCCTTTTATACCTTAGAAAATACTTCTCCCAGTGATATGCGTGTGATATGCACATGCAGGTACACGTTATTAGGCGCACACACATAACGGGATGCTGACGGATGCACACGCTGCCTATCCTGACCCAGTCCGTGCCAGGTGCGGCCCTGTGGTCTTGACGATGGCGTTTTCTAACCAGACCTCAAAGTCAAATTATCTCTCCAATTTCAGTTTAAAGCACAGAGGTGACTCGTCTGTGCTACATCATTTCAAACATCATGTCCAGTCAGGCCACAAAGTAAAAGATAAAGCTAAATAAAAGTTACTAAGCAAGAAATCATGATTTTTATCTTTCATCCTAGCTTCAGTTCTTTTAAATCAAACTGTTGCCAATTAAAAAAACAACAAAAACCAAAGTAACATGCATAGGACTGGCGGGGTTACATACACATTCATACGTGTACACATACACATAGATACAGTAAGTCCTCACTTAACATTGTCAAGCAGGTTCTGTGACATCAAGTGAAATGATTGATAATGAAATCAACTGTACTGCAGACTCATTGATATAAACCAGTTAAGGTCCTAGGGCATCTCCTCAACATCATAAAGAAAAGACTTTGAATGAAACCACGTTTTTAAGGACCTGCTCTGTGTGTCTGTGTACATGTAAATTCTAACAAGCTGGAAAGACGCTAAATTTCTCTCTTTCAGGTTTATGTAATATACAAATGAACTACAACTGAGGGCTCACTAAACTTATCTCACTAAACCCAATTTGGAATTGAGAAATAAAAATCAAACTTACAAATCTGAGAAATGAAAATTGACCAAGACTATAAAACAGGCAAGAACCAACTACTCGTGCTCTGGAAGAACATCTGAGAAGCTTCTGTCAACAACTCACTTAGAGATCTCCGCTCTGTGCCCACAGCCGACCTGCAAGCCAGGTAAAGGTGGGTACTGCCTGCCTGCTTTGCACAGTCCCTCCACACTCCCGGCTTCTGAAAGCCTGTCCTGAAATAACCCGAGTTTTATGCTAACCCTAACCCTACAAAACTTTCTCTATAACCTCCTTTTAAAGATGTATGAGATGTTTTTAAGTACTCTCCCTTGCTGGCAAGATTATTCACAAACTCAGCTTTTCTGTCTGACACAGACTTTCCCGGTATTTTTTGATGTCTTAAGAGGTTACATGTAAACCTACATGGGTTTATCTCATTCAATACACTGGTCTTACTAAAGGTAATTTTATCTGTCCTGAAATGAAGTTAGCACCTTGTTTTCCAAGTTTAAAATACCAGAGCTAGGTATTCATTCCAGATTGTTAACACACACACCGTCTGCCCATGGTAATTAGCAGTTGCTAACAGAAGCAGGGCCGCCAATCTCAGCAACACCAGCCAGTGTGAGGATCAGAGCGCCTGGGCCTGTGGCTGGCCAGAGACACGGATCTTTACAAAGGAGATTGGTACATCCCCTTTCTGGAAAGAGCCTGGAGATGCAACGTGCCATTGGTCCAGAAGGTCTGTTGATAGGGTCACAGAGCTACACGGCTCCTGGCAGGCAGGCCAGCTCACGTCTAGATGACAGCATCCGCGTGTTCTCTAGGCTCTAGACTAGTGTATATTCTAGGAACTTTGTGCTGTGGAGTTTTGTTTTCCCAGTGTCTATCTTAGGGTGTGCATCACAGTATGTGCTTTATAAACATGTATTAAGTGTTTGAAAACCAGAAAGGTCAGGGGAGGGATGTGTTTAGCAACTGGGGAAGAATTTATGAGGTTCTCCAATGCTCCCCACGAAGCTGAGGACGTGCGGAAGGAGAAAAATCCACCTGGGCTTTTAGACACTCTGTGTGCGGCAGGTTCCTCTCTTCCCTTCGTGCTTCCCGAGGCGAGGAAGACAGCAGGCAATGGCCACCTGCTACAGAATGCCCTCTGAAGGCCAAGAAGCTGGGCTCCTCTCTGCACCCGCCCCATCCCCTGCCTCCCGAAACGCCACGGAACAAGGCCTCGGCAGACAGGCGACAACGTGCTGATGAGGCCACAGAGGCCACATCCCGAAACATGCAATCCTCCGTGGTACACAGCGCTGCCGCCACACATCTGTTTCAATTCACCAACTCAGGGCGCAGGCCCAAATACATTAAACAAATCATCACTAATGTAACATTTCCATAATTTGGGGGACAAGTGCTTTATTGCAGCAGGCATATTTCCTTAAGGCTTGTGAGACACCGAATTTTCCTTAGTATTATTCTGTGCTGTCTGAGTGAAAAGGAGTTTGTTTTCTTAACGATAAGTTGTCGTAAGCTCCAAGTATTCCCATTCTCTCTATTTTTAAAAAAATGTTATTATTATAGGACACAGTCATACTGAGATTCTAGGAAATCAAAATCCAGAGGTAAAGAGCTGTAAGCATTCACTCACTCCCATTCTAGGCAGGCTTCTAACAAGCGAGTTTAGAAAGCTGGTTATGTGGCTATTACAGATGCTAACTGGGCAGAGACCACATTCCCCTTGACAGTCTATTTCTAGTGTTTCATCATCTTTACTGTGTCTAATCCAAGTTTCCCCTGTTTCAAATGAAGTCAATTTCCTCTTGTTTTACTCTTGAAAAAGGTTCAGGACAAACAAATAACACCCTGAGTCATGATCAGTCATACAGTCTGAGCTCAGAGATCCAGACGGGCAGCTATGTCCCGAGTGGACCTGAGAAGCTGGTGTTAAAATGCCCACTCCTCACGTTTTTCCCAAATAAGGAAGCCCAGCAAGCGGGGAGTGTAACTTGGGTCTGAGGTTAGCCGACAAATCCAAGTAAGTCACCACGACAGAGACCTGGCGAACTGAGCCAAGGAGGCTTGTCTACCCAGAAAAGGCAGGTCGCTGTCACTCCGTGTCCCCGTCAAGGCTTTCTGGTTACTGCCCTGTTCAGTTCGCTGTCCTGACATGAAGTTCTAAAGCGCTAAATTCAGTCACTTTGCAGGATAATCCTAAAGTGAACTACAAATAGCAGTATGACTGGCTAAAATATATACTCCAAAAAACTTCCCACAGGTAAAAGTCCAAACAGTGAACAGATTATCTTCCTGTACCATTTTAAAAATGTGAAATGAACAGAAAACAGCAGAATTAACTGCACTAAAAAGAGGAAATGTTGGTCCAGATACATACACATAAACTTCTCAGTTAAGTCTGAGTTTTGGTTTAGTTGGAACTAAACACCGAGTGACCATCATGCGGCAAGTGCTTCACAGAGATTTTCCCAGGAGTGTCCCTGTAAACTGAACCCTCACAGAGCTAAACCAACGGCCTGTGGTTATTCAGCAGGTGAGAGACCCTGAATCAGCTGCTTTCTCGATGCACTGCTCTATTAGATCAGCTGCCGCTGCACAAAGGCCAAAAGTTGAATCCGAGCGCAGACCCGGCTGAGGAGAAAATGCTCTGGGGAGAAGCTGCTCTCAGTGGCACAATTCTCACTACCAAGCTCAGTCGGAACCAGGACCTTGAATCGCGTAGGTGTGTAATAGCATAGGGTATATAAACGTTCTTCCAGCAGCACATGGGGTGTGCCCAGAGCTGGGGCCCTTCTACCAGCCGTTCTGGACCACTTCTCTTCTAGGAAACTTGGCTACCAATACGGCTCGGTTGAGTAAAACAGCGGGATTCCAAATCACGTGAATAATTCACATGGGAACATTCAGATGATACGTTCAGATTCTTATATACTGACTCAGGTGATCAGACAGCATCTTAGGGAGCCATATACAGTGCCTGATATGTGATCAGACAGCATCTTAAGGAGCCACATACAGTGCCTGATATGTCACCAGTTTCATTTTGCGGATTCTTCCTCTTGGAATCCTCACATCAACAAGGCTTTTACTGAATGTAATAATTTAAAATAATTTCCTATGTGATTTTAACTCTCACTAGGATTTATAAGTTCCTCCATGGAAGGCAGGCTCAACAAAGTAGAACGAAGATGGAAAGTGCTCGCTGGACTGAGAAAAAGGAAGGTCAGGATGACCGCAGTGAGCAGCATTTCAATGCAGCGATGGAGGCAGAAGCCAGAATTGGTAGTTTGAAAGGAGGATGGGGGGGAGGAAAAAAAAACATAAAGGAAGGACAGTTGACCCTTGAACAACATGCGTTTGAACTGCACAGGTCTACTTATACATGGGTTTATTTTTCAACAAATACATAGTCGGCCCTCTGTATCTCCGGGTTCAACCAACCCTGACTGAAGCCGCGGATTCAACCAACCCTGACTCAGAAACAGTTTTTTCCCTCTGCGGCTGGGAATCCGCAGATGGAAAGGGCCAACTCCATTCGTTATTCTGTGCCATTTTATATAAGGGACTGAGCATCCTTGGATTTTGGTATCTGTCGGGGGTCCCGGAACCAATGCCCTGTGGATACTGAAGGAAGACTGTAGTTAAGTTTTGGGAGAATCAAAAGTTATATGTGGATTTTTGACTGTGTTGGGGGAGGGTTTCAGGTCCCCTAATTCTCACAGGAGAGTATATAGACAATTTTTTTTCAAAACATTGGTTCTAGGGAGAAGGAGAGAGCCAGGGCAATATCTAGAGAAGCAAGGTGGACACAGGGTGGGGATAGCTCCTGTTTAAGAGGAGAGACTTGAGCCCAGAGTTTAGAAATAATTGGGAATAAAAGCTTTTATCTTATAATAAATATATTCATATTTTTATATTAAATGTCATTATAATAGGAACGATCTGGCCTTTTGGAACTATCACTAACTTACATTCTAAACCAAACATACCGAATATGTGAATCTAAACATGTTATTACCTTCCATCTACTTTTTCTCAAAAGAAAGTAATTTAAAAAGCATGCTAAAGGCAATTCATAACAGAGTGACATCTCTCCCCTTCCCTCACTGCTTAAGATAAGCACATGTAGAACTTGAAGAAATTTATTTCTTGTTCTTATACTATAGGCTTTATTCAATGACATTAGTGATCTACTAGAAAAGAGTACCTGAGTCACGAAATCAACCTCTAGGAGTAATTTTATATATAGTCTATATTCACAAACCCTGCGACCAGTGGCCTACATGGATGAAACATCTTGGCAGAGCACAAATTTAATAGTAAAGTCTCTCTAGTTTAATTTAGAGACCAAAGCAAAAATGTCAACGTAGCTATGTAGTTGTAAGCTAGTAATGATATACTCAGTCAAATCCAAAGAGCTTATGATATCAAATAAGATGAACTTATGAAATAAAATGCAGACATTTGACAAAAAAGTACCTGATGGTGATTGTCCAATTACATAAAGACATCACTAGCAGAAATGTCAACCTAGTGGATTTCCAATATAGTGGTTAATTGATTCTTTAAAATGTTATTCTGATCCTTTTAAAACACTTAAACTTTGAAAACTACTGAATAGGCTAGAAACTTTTTACAGGGTGTGCCAAAATAAAAAGTACAAATCCAGTTCAAACAAGAAAGCAAGCAGATTGCGTGTAGCAGTATCTGCCATAAGTGGAACACATATTTAAAGTGATCTAGAATCTGGCACATTCCAGGTCAAGGCCCGCTTCCCGGCAAGAGACTGTGGGGGCAGCACAATTCTGAAGACAGGTCTGCAGGGAGGGCAGGTTTCTAACCCAGGACTCAGGGCATCCCTCTGGGAGGTCATATTTCTCCAGTTATAGGTCCTTTAAAAACTTCTACAGTCATGAATAACATTAACGTTTTTCTGTGTTTCATAATTCCAAAGCAACTTACAACAAAACAATCCTATGTATATAACAAAAAATTATCAAAGAATTGAAAAAATAGTTGATATAAGATTTGATTAAAAAAATGTAATGACCCAAAGGCAAAGTTAACTGTGTTGAGTTTTGGCAGAAATTGTCATCAAACCCCCTGCTCCGATACAATAATTTTTATGAAAAACAAGTCATTCTGAGATGACATGTAGAACAGACCTAAAACTCTGAGTAAGTATAAAACCTCTGGAAGGAAGATTTTACTTCAAAGATAAAAAACCAAAGGTCTGAATGTTTAAAAAAATGAATTTAGTATCATTGTATTTTCTGAGCTCTACCAAAATATAAATTTGTATTTACAAGAATGAATTGTTCTAAATAGGTGTGCAATGTCTCCCCCACCCAAATGAAGACTATTATACTTTGTGTAGGAAGAAGAATTACTTACCGCTATGATATCTAATGTATTATCACAGACCTTTCGGATTTCATTATTTTTGTCATGCATCAGATCTATGAGGTATGCTGGAGCCTCTGAATAAAAGTGGTTAAAGATACAAACTGCATTTGAGATTGAGGCTATTCAATCATATAAGAAAATCCTGCATTTCTCTAAATTCATATGCTACTTGAAATTTTACTTCAATTTTTAAAATAAAATCATTAATACAAGATAATTGGAAATATTTAACATTTCATTTGTTTAAAACACAGGGATAAGAAAGAAAAAATCTAGATAAAAATGGGTAATAAAAACAGTGACTGCATCTCAGACAGTATAGGCCATGTTTTTAAAAACATGAACATGACTGAAGAGGGAGCTCGAGACTGTGTGCCTATAAAAGCTTTGGGGACCCCCTGGCCCTCCTAGAGGGTCAGGAAAGCTAACTTCACACACAAAAGGCAACAGAAAAGAATCATAGTCAAATCCCAGATATGGTTATTATGAGGAAAAAAAAAACATAAGACATTTTCACATAAAAGATCACATCTACAACCTAATAATTCAAAAAGAGATAAAAGAACTTAAGGAAAGGATCGAATACATATGAAAGAACAATACAAGTTAGAATTAGGAAGCTCAGAGAAATAAAATAATTCAGGAAAGAACTAAAACTAAAGTAAAAATCATTTCAGGCACATAAAAACCAAATTTATAACAACAAAAGAGGAAATAAAAACAATAGATAAAACTTCAAGAGAAATAGAAGGTAGAAAGGAAGAAAATTTGTAAAATTAAAGAATAAATGAAGAGATTCAAAATTAGAAAATAACATATTAAAGACAGGCAAAGAAGATCCAACATAATATATATCTCAAAGACAACCAAAGCAATCAAACAGACCAAATACTAAAAACTATAACTCAAGAAAACTTTCCTGAGATGA
This sequence comes from Aselliscus stoliczkanus, assembly GCA_033961575.1. Classification (NCBI taxonomy): domain Eukaryota; kingdom Metazoa; phylum Chordata; class Mammalia; order Chiroptera; family Hipposideridae; genus Aselliscus; species Aselliscus stoliczkanus. The sequence goes on from CM066739.1 coordinate 59,080,665, forward strand.
TGATAATAAAAAAAAAACTACATACTGAAAAAGAGCACTTTGTATACTTGGAAAAAGCAGGCGAGGATGATAAACACAAAGTCAAATTCTAATAAAACTACTTGGTTTAAAGGAACAGAAACATTCCTTCGGTCTTCCTGGCAAAAAGACTGACTCACTTATAAAGAAGAAAGAGTTAGTTGCCATCAGACTTTATGACAGATACCAATAATTAGTAGACTACAGACTTCTCGTTGGCAGCAATCCGGGCCAGAAAGCAGTGAAAAACTACCTTTAATTGCTGAGGAAAATAACTGGCAATCCAGAATTCCATATTCTGTGAAATTATTATTGAAGAGGGCAAACTAGCTCCCTGTTGGAAAGGAGGGAGGCCCAGGATCAGAAAGGCTTAACTGAGAAGATGGTTTATAAATTCATCTTTGCTGAGTTAGAGACTGTCAGGTAAAAAAGGAGAGAAATGCATTTGAGGTTGACAAAGCACCTAAGAGACAGTAAGCTATGACAAGGTGGATCATGTTTGATAAATGATGAGAAATTTGGTGTGCTAAGAAAAAAAGTGTGTATTGTAAGGTTAAAGAGAGAACTTTGGAAAAACAGGTCAGGTTATGAAGAACTGTGTATGCTAAGCCAAAGAATTTAGATTTTTCACATGGATAGTGAAGAATTTTACATAGTGGATTTCAAAAGTTTTTTTTTTCTTTTTGTACACAAACTAGCAGATCACCACACACACACACACACACACACACACACACACACACACACACACACACACAGACATGAAGGTTCAGCTCAGATACCATTTCGCTGCCACCCAGACATGGTTACATAGCCTCTCCGGAGCCCTTTGCACATACCTATCTATCTGACACTGATCACACTGAAGTATAATTTTATATTTCTCATTTACTTGTCTAACTCTCCAAGAATATAAACTCCTTGAGTCCATGCAGCATGTAAAACAATGTTAGGTGGGCAGCACTAGATAAACGCTAGCAGACACAAAGTTTGGATGGATGATACTGGTGTTATCCACTATGAATACAGAAGGTAGACTGTCTTTCAGGGGGAGGTGTTGCTGATACAGAGAACCCTTTCAGATGCAGCAATGACAAACTACCACTTACTGAGTATCTCTGTATGCTGGGAACTGTTACAGCACTTTAAATCCATTAGCATTTACAACAATCCTGTAAGGTATGGGGGTCTTCTTTCCATGTTCATAATTATGGCCATTTTACAGATGCACGACGGTATGCTCAAGGAGGTTAGGTAACTTACCCAAGGTCCTGCAGCTATTATAGTAAGTGGTAAACGTGACCTCTTAGAGTTATGGGATTCTGATGCTCCTTAGGCTACACCACACGATGCCCCTGAGGTAAGTGGAGGACTCAGGTGGCAGTTAGCAATACATGCCTGGAACGCATATTAAATGCTTAGCTTACAGTTGATAGCTGAAGGCATGAAAACAGATGTGTTTTCCCATGCAGGATAAGTAAGATTAAAAGAGGACTGAGGTTAGTCCTAGGAACCTCTGATAGTTAACTTAGATTAATGGAGAAGGGAGTTCTGATATGTTTGTTAAGTTTCTTAGGAAACAGCCTGGAAAGGTAATAAAATTGTTCCCAATATATTCTTCCTGTTTACTGATTTGGGGTCAACAGTTTCCATGCAGAATAGCTTGCCCCCTAAATTTATGGCAAAGCTTGATATTTTCTAGAAAAACACCTACGATGCCTATTTTCTGAATATGCCCAATGTCGTTATTGTAAACGCCAAAAGGATACGTGTCTCCTTGATTATGACGTCTCTCGTGGCTTGGTGGAAAACCATCTGGTAGAAGACGTAAATTATCTGGCACACAAATTCATCATCCTCTTGTTGGGCTGAAAGGAAACAGAAAACTTCCAATAAAAGAATACTATGTATATATACAAAATTGAAAAACATTGAGGGGAATAATAGAGAACAAAAAAAACTACAAGTGACAAAGAGATAGGTAAAGGACAATTAGTTTAAATTACAATATATGGGTGGCATATATCATTTATGACTTGGGTGTAATATAGTGATGACAATGAGGACATTTCTTTTTTTTTTTTTTTTTTTTTTTTTTTAAAGATTTTATTGGGGAATTGGCGGAGGGGAACAGCGTTGGGGAATCGGGGAAGGGGAACAGACAAGTTGCTGTCTTTTTGTTCTTCAGTCTAGTTGTGGAGGACGTTGCTTCACTGGCCTATGATGGTATCATCATTATGATCTTACCAGGTGAGGCAGATCGGTCGCCGGCCTCTGGATGTCGCTCACCGCGGCTATTGGCAGCTCACTCTTGGCTGCCAGCCGCTCACGCTGGCTGCGGGCCACTCACTGTAGCCTATGGCAGCCCACTGCAGCAGGGGCGGCAGCCCACACCATCACCGGGACTCGCACAGCCCAGCTCCAGGTGGAGCTGTTAGTTAGCTGTAGAGGGCAGTGTCACTGGCCCTCATGTGGGATCCGAACCGGGGCCGCTGGCATCCCAAAACCAGCGCTTAACCAATGCGCCACTCGGCCGGCCCAGGACATTTCTTAATATATTTTCAGAAATTTTAGTAAACTTGGTTGTACTTAGTAAACTAAATAGGTCAAATTACTTTGTAACACAAAGATTAAAAAAATGAGATTCTGAAAAAGAGAAATTATATCCTCTCTTGGTTTGTACCAGATGACTTGAGATTGCTCACCTGAGAAGACTGGGTTGTACTTAGGAAGAAGTGAGGGGCAAGACTGGTTTAAGAGAACAGTAACAGTGCTTCTTTGTGGTTTTCACTATATTTTACCGCCAGGTATAAAGAGATTGATAAAATGAACTTCTATGTTTCATCTGAAATGGCAACACTTACCACAACTTGGGTTTTTTTGGTCCATCATAAGAATTCTTTAAACAATTCTAATTTGTGAAATAAATCTGGTTTTATTTTGTCTCTATAATGTGGACTTTACATGAGAAAAGCAGTTCTTAAACAAGATCACACCTTCTAAATTCTAAGTTTTGGGGTAGAAACTAGACTGTTACAAGCAAGTATTTTTCTTCGTTAAATAATGTTAACAGAATTAAACTTTACCTATTGGCATGAAATAAAAGGTATTTGAGTTATTTGAGTTTCAATCTAATTAATTATAATAGTAAAAAAGAATGCTCTGTAATCATACAGGCTAATTAATAAATGTTTAATATCATACCAAGAGTACTGCAACAGAATAGGTGATGTCCACTGATTAATATGTAATGGCAAAAGCAAATACTTACAGGAATCTAATTTTTAGGTCCTGGTTATGAAATTTGATTTACTAATAGTTTGCTATCAACTCTTGGCAGCAGTTCAGTGATACTGTCAGACACAGATTTACAGGTCAACAGAGCATCCTCCCAGTTGTGAGGAATAAACTGTGGGCCCCTCGAAGTCCAATCTGTTCCAAATGATTCCCTCAATAACTTGCCAAAGCACCGCTCGCCCAGATGACGTGGCTAAAATTCTCTCAAGTACTCTCTTGGTATACAGTGTCCCCTCACTTAACCCACGGGTTTTGATCTTGAAAATCCACACATTTCCTAAGCAGAGTGGGATACAGCCTCGGCCGGGGGGACCCTCATGAGAGCACGTCAGCACACAGCACAGCCCTGAGCTGTCCTGTTCGCTTGCTCTTCCACATCAGAGCTTCCTCAGTCACAATCGGGGTGGGACAGCAATTCCAGGACGCAGGCCATTTTGCCCCAACTTCCTCTAGCTCACCACGAAATCTGCCGTCACTCTGCCAGCAACACTGTCTTCACTTTCACATGCCAACGAGCTAGTTCTTCTTAATTATTTCTAATCTGAAAACTCCTGGCTGTGAGAAGGCAGTAGCAAAGTACACATACAGAGTGGACCCCTGAACTCTGCAGGGGGCGGAAGGGTTAGGGATGCTGACCCCTGTGCAATGGAAAATGCCCATCCAACTTTGGTACCCACAGGGGATTGGTTCTAGAATCCCCTGCAGATGCATAATCCCTCATATAAAATGGCTTAGAGCAACACATTCAGTCCGTGGGCTCCCCACCGTGGATCAAAACTAGTGCACGCATTTACTAAAAGCAATCCACACACACAGTTCAAACCCGTGTTGTTCAAGAGTCCATTGTGTTATATGTAGGTATACTTCATATACGGAGGCATTATATGTAGATGAGCTACAAAAACGCATTATCTCAAAGAATTTACAAATCAAACTTTTAAGAATTAAAGAGAAAAACAGACAAAGGACTTCAATAGGCACTTCAGTGCATGCATTGGCCATACCTGTGTGGCCAAGAAACACAAGCAGGTACTCGACCTGGCTCATCGTTAGGGAAATTTAAGGTGAAGCCACAGTGAGAGACCACTGCAGAGGCTCCCATTAAAGAGGCCGGCGAGGCCCAGCTCTGCTGGGGTGGAGGGCACTGCAGCTCAGAACATCGCTTGAGGACTGGAGATCGGTACGACTGCTTTGGGTATTATTTACCAAAGCCAAATATACGCGTACCTGTCACCCAGCAACTGGGCTCCTTAGGTATCAAGGGAAATGAGTAAATACGTTCACAAATGAAGTGTAAGAATGTCCATAAGAGCATTATGTGTAATAGTACTTTGCCCTTAAAACAACAACAACTAAACCCACCTTCTTAGAATCAGTATAGAAAGGATAAACAGTGGTGTATTTACACAGCAGTGGGAAGAAACACACTCAGTACACAACACAGGTGAATCTGACATTTATAATGTAGGGCAAAAAGATTCTATTGGTATAAACCAAGCAAAATCAATCTAGGGGTAATAAAAGGGCACAAACCATTGACTGGAGGAGGCAAAAGGGGGGCCTTTACATGCTGAAAATATTTTACTTCCTATGTGAGTGGGAATAACACAGGTGTGCTCACTTTGGAAACTCACTGGGCGATATATACATGTATAATTTGTGCACTTTTCTTTCTGTCCCACTTCAAAAAAGTCTATTAAAAATAATGGAGAATGCATATCTATTAAACCCTACATGGGAGAGACTGAGATTGGGGTGTCTTTTTAGGCGCCTCATATTAGCATACTTAACTTCTATCCGATTAGCTATTTTTAATGGCTAATGTCTACTGTGGGTTGAATTGTATTCTTCCCAAATCCACGTGCTGGCGCCCTGCCCCGAATGTGACTGTATTTTGGAGATGGGGCTGTGAGGAAGTAATTCAGGTTAAGTGAAGTCAGAAGGATGGGTCTCTGTTCCTTCTGAGAAGAGCTCTGCCACCCTCCCCGCCCCCTCTGCCACGTGAGGCTGTGAGGACACTGAGGAGGTGGCCTTCTGCCACCTAGGACGAAAGGCCTCGCCAGGAACCACATCGGCAGGCACCTTGATCTTGGACTTCCAGCCTCCAGACTAAGGGAAAATAACTGTCTGCTCTTTAAGCCACTCAGTCCATGGTATTTTCAGTCCATGGTACTTTGTTAATGGCAGCCTGAGAAGATGGATACAAGGCCCTAGAAAGCTTGGCCCTAATAGGATAACATTAGATTCAGATACATTTTGTATGCAATGTGTAGAACAGTGAGTCCTGGCCCCTTAAGAGCAGCACAAAGGTAAGCTGAAGACTATTTAGGCCTCTGCTGTCCAACATGGAGTCATAAGCTGCTGTGGCTGATTAAATTAAATGTGATTGAAGTAAAAATTCAGTCCCAACAGCCACATTTCAGGTATTTAACAGCCACGCATGACTGACAGCACACAGAAGGTCCTTTTCATGGCAGAAGGTTAGGGGACAATACTATGCCTGGACCTGGGAGGGCTTATGATGCTGACAATTAGCTTCCAAAGGAACCTTCCTGATTAGAAATCAAAACACTTAAAAAAAGGGTTTGTAGGGCCGGCCGAGTGGCGCGGTGGTTAAGTGCTGGCTTGGGAAGCCAGCGGCCCCGGTTCGGATCCCACATATGAGGGCCAGTGACATTGCCCTCTAAACAAACAAACAAACAAACAAACAAACAAAAAAGCGTTTGTACAAGATGGGAGTTCCAATTCAACCAACATGAAGCCCAACAGGAAGAAGAAATGACAGAATACGAGTTGCTCAAGGCTGACGAGAGGCAGGCAGTGTCTGTAAAATTGGTCCTGAATCACTTCTGAGCAACGTTCTCAGTTTGTGAACTACAGCTCTTTGATATCGCTCTATCTGATCCATAAGAGTTATGTCTGATTCATTTCTATAACCATCTCATCTAAGTTGCTATGATTAATGTAACAAGATAAATAACCCTCCAGGATTCCAGACTCTAGTTTACATTTAAAATTGTAACCTCCAAACCTGTTAAGACGTTAGCATGAGAATACATTAAGGCAGGCGACACGGTACCATTGAGCAGCTCGATGAGCGCAGGGATGACCCCCGACTTGGCCAGCAGCGCGGCACACGAGTCGTCCATGGACACGGTCCCGATCATGATGACCACCTCCAGGACAAGGTCATCTTCCGCAGAGCCTGATGGAGGCAGAGCACAGGAAAAGTCAGGCCCACGAACGATGCTGAGAGCCATCGTCAGTCCCCGGGAGCCCTTGACATGGTTCCGTGTTTGTTTCTTCCCAATTTCCACACTCACTGATGACAGTTCGTGGTGCGGGGGAGGGCAGTAGAAAAGTAGAGATTGGCCTCTGGAAACACACATCAAGGACAACTAAACACAGGAAACTGAAGACCCGCTTGAATGCCCCAAAGACCTTTGTGTGTGTGTGTGCATCTGTGCGCAGATGCACAGGGGGAGGGCATTGGTAATTCTGAAAAGGTAGGAGTAAAACAAATAAGAAAGAAGGAAGGATAGGGGAGGGAAACTAATATTAAGAAAACATATTAGGAAAAAAAGAGTTAATACTTGTACATATAAAAGGAGGCCTAGTGCCCACCTTTCTGGGAGAAAGAAACTAAATCTAGAGCTAGAACTCCAGGTGTGGGAGAAAATATGTTACTAGTGCAATAATGGTCACATGTACCCCGCCAGCAGCCTTAGTCACATCACAAAGAAACAACTAACGATCAGGCAAAAGTGAAATACTCAGCACAGACCTGGTTTTAGCCGATCCTTGAGATACGGAACCAACTTGTACTCCTTAAGGACCAATTCCCAGTCTAAGTCCGGAATGGTCAAATTTGCAAGAGTTCCCAAACATTCAATCACAAACTCCTCCTCTTCGTCCTTAGAGATCTGGGCCGCAAGATCCCCAACGTAATCCTGAATAAAACGGAATTTCAAATATGATTTCTGCAGAAGAGCCAATTTAACCCACAGGAAGAAAACCTAAGTTCAAGCACGATTCTCGGGTTGTAACAATCTTGAGCTGAATTGCTAAGGGAGCCTACGTTTAACGGGTTTAAGGCAAGAAAAATGGAGTGAGGACCGAAGGGTTTGGGATAGAGATCGGAAAACAAAAGCAACATTAAAACCTAGGCTGAATTTTTTTAGGAGCTAAGCTTACAAGGAAGAGGATGACGGAGAGCCAGCTTGGGTCATGAGTTAATATTTGCTGGGAGCGACATTCCAAATGTAGCACTTTAAAGCTCCGATTCTCAGGCTCCCTAGCAGACAGCAGGCCCCAAACCATACTCACGATAAATAGGTTTTTGGTTGGCCCGTCGTGCTGGGAAATGTTCCTGATCATCTTCATCAACAGTGGATCCTTGAACTTCAGAGCCCTCTTCATGAGCATCTTCAGCCCATTTCCTGATACAGAAAAACCGGAAATGCCCCCAATAAAACTGAGGTTCACGTAAGTTTCATGACTTTTTTGTTTACAGTTTGCAAAAAAAAAAAAAAAAAATCCCAATTTACATACAGTAAAGTGCATAAATGTTAAGTGTATAATAAATTCATTCTGATAAACGTATGTCCATGTATAATTCAGACCTGTATCAAGATCCAGAACTTTTCCATTCACTCCGAGTTCCCTGCCCCCCCCCGTCAATACTGTTCCTCAAATACAATCACTTCTCCTCTCCTCCTTTTCCTGTTCCTCCTCTTCCTCGTTTCTTCTTCTTATTCAACAGATGACTTTAGCCTGTCCTAGCATTTCACATAAGTGGAATCACACAGTATGTGCTCTTCTGTATGGAGTATGTGCCACAAATTTTAAAAATGTAAACACCCCTTGACCCAGAAAAACTGTACTTCTAAGAATTTATCCTAATATAAAAATGGAAATGTGGAAAGATTCACAGAAAGGAAAATTGCTGCAGCACTGCTTGTAGCAGAAAAGATGTGGCAATGAACTAAATATCAAAAATTGCAGATTAAACTATGGAAACTCTTACTCCATTAATGGATTATTTTGCAGCTACTGGCAATTATGTTTTATAAAAGTATTTAATCACAAGGAATGATATTCGATGCATTATTAACTTTCAAAAAATGTCACCATATATATAAAGAACCCCCTTTTAATTAGAAAAACATACTAGCATTGCACCAAAATTTTACCTATGATTATCTTTGCATCTGAAAGAAAAGCTTTAATTTTTTTCCTATTTGCTCATTTGTACTTTTGTAACAAACATGTATACTTTTTAAATAAGAAAAAAATTATTGAGCAGACTGAACTATCATAATGCATGACAAGCCATTTTATGAAGTATTATAGAAACAAATACTCAATACATTTGTATTATATCATCTTACATTGTAACAGATTGCTTTGCATTAATAAAAAGTTTTGTGTCATCTAGAAAATATTTTTAAAAATCAAATTTCAATTCAGGTAACTGATCTTAGTTTATAAAATGTTATGGGTAAGTGTTTCTACCCATGATATAGGAATGTTCTATCTGACCTTTAAGGATTATAGCTACAAATTTAAAAACTATTTAAAAATAAGATTTACATAGCTACTATAATTCTTAATTCCTTATCACCTATTTTCCATCGTATGCCAATTGCCACGAGAGAGGTTATCTAAGAAACTCAAATGCACTCACCTTCACAGATAAGCTGTACATTCCTTTTGTTAGCAGCAAGATTAATGCAGAAAGAAATGAGTTCCAAGTCAACTCGTTCATCTGAACATTCAAAGAGCATCTTCATTAACTAGCAAGAAGCAGAGAGCATAGGGCATATTTTACTCCAACAGACACACAAAAAGCCAAAGCAGTATTTTATAATCATGTGTTATCTTAAATTGCATGTTGGAAATAATATAATACAACTACAGAGCGGTACACTCTCACTACTGAATAACTCAGTGAGTAAATGGTTAACGAACTACTAAGTGCTCAACATTAAATATAACCTAAATGGAGAATACAAAAAAAAAATAATACATAAATCTATGCATTTAAGGAATTTAAAATACTGTGTGGCAGTAGGGCATTCTGAGCAAAGAAAATACCTTGGTCAAAGTTGACAAGGCAGGAAAGAACATGATTCCTCCGAAGCACTAAAAGAAGGCAAGCATGGTGGGAGTGAGCGAAGCAGCGTTGAGAGATAAGAAAGTAAAAGCCAGATTGTGCAGGGTCTTGAAGTACAAGTTAAGGATTTGGAGCTTCATCTTAAGGATAGTGGGAAGCCATTAAAAGCCTCTAAGTAAGGAAAGTGTCAGGATAAGATCAGTGTTTCAAATAGATCTGGCCACGGTAGAAAATTGGTTGAAACAGATTAAGAAAAATGTGGGAAAACCACCTAGGAGGCTAGAGGAAACATCCAGGTAAGATGATGGCCTCCTGGAGGGGTAGTAGAGGCAGAGATAAAAGGATGGATAGAGATATATCTAGGAAAGAGAATCAAAATAGGATTTAATCACTGACTAGAGGTTGTGGTTAATGGAGAGGAAGGGTCCAAGGGGACTCCCAGGTTTCTGTGCCAACATGGGTGGTGGTGCCAACACTTACCAACAAAAGGGAAACTTGAGTAGGAAAACACTCTAGTGATTTGGGGAAGGGAGACAGTGATTTTGGATTTAGATATGTTGAGTTTAAGCTGCCTGTTTGACAGTCTAGTACGGATATTCAGTACGAGTTATAAATGTAAGCCTGAGTTTAGAAGAAATGTTTGGGCTGGGGGTATACATCGTTTTATGAAGTGTCACACATATGGTTGATAACTAAACCTGGAGGTGGGATTTAATTATCTGGGCATGGGTATAAAATGAGAAAAGAACTGTATTTAAGGTTAAGAGAAAAGGATGGAAAGTTAGAGAATCAACAGAGAGAAGAGTGAGAAAGGAAAGGTAGCATCACAAGCCAGCGCTTAACCACCGCGCCATTCGGCCGGCCCAGCAGTAATCTAGATTTTTCATGATAAGAATTAGTTGCTATAATAAAGTGGAAATGAACAAACTTTATGCTATAGTTTTGAGAAGCTAGTCTTCTATTATTGGTAAATCAGCAAATTAACTTAGTGTATATTATGCAAAGATAGTTTTCTCTACGTCAAATTGCTAACATACAGACATCAATTTATAACTTAAAACTTTCTTATGTTTCATCTCAGGGCAATACCTCCTTTTTAGATCAACATGCCTTCGTAAATCCAGCATAGTGCCTTATGTCAGTAAGTGAATAATAACTGTTGGTTAGACCCTGCTCTGTTAAATCTTGTTTTGGTTGTTCTCCATATTAGTTCCAGAAAACTTTTAAGTCTCAAAAAGGATACATGATCAATACACAAAACTCAATCGTATTTCTATGTGCTAGCAATGCAAACTGGAAACCAATTTAAAACACAAATGGGCCAGTGCACGCTGCTCCCGAGCTGAGCTGTCTCTGAGCTGCCAACAGGTGGCAGAATGGCTCAGCTGGTGTAACAACAACATTGCCTGTTCAATGGTGGGCTACACCTACCGGCAACCAAGACTGAACTCAGCATCTTGAGCTGAGCTGCCGCCCCAGATGGCTCAGAACACAGAGCATGGGCTCTTAACAACAAGGCTACTGGTTCGACTCCTACATTGGATGGTGGCTACGCCCACCTGCAACTAAGACTGAACTCAGCACCTTGAGCTTAGAGGCCACGGGCTGCCTAAGGGAAGCGAGATGGCAACTGGCACCCTCCACAACTAAGATGAAAGAACAACTTGGCTGGTCCCCTTCCCCAATTCCCCAACACTGTTCGCCTCCCCCAATTCCCAATAAAATCTTTAAAAAAACCCAAAAAACAAAAAAAACCACACAAATCCACTTATAATTGCTCCAAAAAAAATACTTAGGTATAATTCTAATAAATAAATAAAGATATCTACACATACACACATACATATATATAATTTATGTATAACATATACATATATGTTATATAATATATATTATATGTAATATTATATATATATATAAATTTATGTATTTCACTATATGCTGGAACTACAAAACACTAGAGCAGGTGAATGGTTGGCATATAACATGCCTTTTCCCAGAGAGCAGCTCTTTAACCACAAATGTTGCTGGCAATGAAATCTTTAGGTGAATAATCATTAACACTTAGATAATGTTGCAGAATTTCAAAATTCTATGGCAAAAAAATAATCTAAATTTATTGGGTATACATTTAACAGATTTTGCTACCTATCTATAAATTAACTTCCAATTAAAATTAAATTACAAATTAATAAAAATGTAGGTGACAATCCTCTAATTAATGTAATTAGTATGCTTTTCATATTCGTTAGAAATGTACTATAAATTTCTTCCAAACTTTTACTGATACAAGAAGCTTTTTTGTAATAACAAAAATATGTCACATAGAAGCAAAGCTTTAATAAGGCAAAATATCTGTTGCTATTTACTTGAAATTAACCTGTAGGATGAAAATTGCCCATAAAAATGGGGTTACAGGTGATTTGTTTAGAAGCTGAGGGTTTTAGTTTGTTGTTTTGGTTTTGTAATTTCCATACTGAATTCTGTAGTGAAATAATCAGGAGCTAGATTTAAAAAAAAATAATGCATGGTTTGAAATCTTATCCAACCCCTACCCCCTACCCCAAATCAAGAGAAATTAGGACTAAATGTGAATTAAATGTATCATGATACAGAATTAGTTTTTCATAATAAGAAAGAGAAACACTTCAATTTTAATTAAAGTATTCACATTTTAAAATAATAGTTTAGTTCAAACTCTACGTGCAACGTGATGTCTTTAATTTGATTGCTGCCCAGGCCACTTCAAAAGTAAGTGTAATTGCTGACAACTAGGAAATATTAAAACTAGATTTGTTCTGCTTTAACTATGTCCATTGTCATCTTTTCCTAATTTAACAGGAAGGCACTAAAAGGGCTTAGCTCCTGCACTGAAGAGGCACTAGTGTTCAATCAGACAAGTCCCATATTGAGTATCAGATACCAAAGACCCACGGCTGAAATCGCTGTGTCTAGACTCTCTGGCACCTGCCTTCACTTATTTACCAGTGACCAGAGGCCAACCCCCACGGCTCTCCACATTCACATACACCTCTCCCACCCCCACCCCCACCCCCACCCCCGGCCCAAACATCTTTGAATGATTATGGCAGAACTCTGCATGCCTCAGGAATCTCTTCTGACTGGCTACTCCCTAACTCCGCTGTTTGAAGTGATGCTCTGGTTTCTGAACTTCAGCAGATAATGGCAGGCAGGAGCAAAGGGGGCTGTCAGAAAGGACGTTTACCAGCATTCAGCTAAAAAGAAGCACGTAGATCAAAGAGGGGCCAAATAGGACAACAGTGGTGGAAAACATGTGGATCACTATGAAGATTCTTGCACACTGTTTCAGGGTAAAATATTAAATAACGCCATGACATCATTACCCAAACATCTACTTTGATTGGCCATTCCATTACCAATAAAGACTTTTATAAGCATCTGGATGGCATTTGCACCTATTTAAACAAAACATGCATCTTAGAGGTCTAAATAACAATGAACTGTTAATGTGTACTTTTAACTATTATTAGAATACAACTATTAACTCCTGGTTATCCCCAAGTATGCTTACCTGAGACAATTCACCCACTGAGACCATTAAGATCATATATAAAGAAAGACTTGCCTGGCCCTCAAATTTTGCAGTGTAGTGACATAATAGCCAAAAAATTAGAATATATTGGATAATTAGAGACAATAAAGTACAAAAGAAGCAAAGCACCATAATATTGGGAGAGATTACAAGGCACGCTGAATATATAATCACCTACTCTGTTAAATAATTTTCAAAAATGAACTCTAATCCAATCTTAGGTTTAACCTATAAAACATGTAAGAAAGGCAGTATTTAAATTGGACTATGAATGGGTCCAAAATAATGAGAAAAAGATTTGATATTTTACTAATAGTACCTTACTTTGGTATAGCGTTTTACAGTTTATAAAAGCTCCTTTACATATTATATCTAATTAATTAGAGAATATGACCATACTCCATATTCTTTTTCATCAGTGACACGAATATGAATGACTACTGAACCATTGCTTTCCCACTTTCAAAGTTATTTTAGACTTCTCATTTGAAAAATTTTTTGCAAAATTGACAATCTACTAAACAAAACTAATGTGCATAATTTCAAAGTGAAGAAAATATTGCATTAACTCTAAAAATACTCCGAACCTCAGATATAGCTTTAGTTAATATGTAAGTTAATCAGTTGTCACAAAGCAATTTAAAGCTTTACTAGTGTTTATAAACATTATTTTAAATAGCCAATACCTCTGAAAGGAGTATCTTGTTAATTCCTGAAGAAAGCATGGAAATTTAATTGCATTGCAAATTTGCTTTCCATGATTCTTTTATTTTACAATGAACTTGGTTGGACTGGGTGGCAATCAAAACATGTCAACTTTTCCCTAAATGTGTTAAAATTGAGCCCTATAAATTATGTACAGGTGATAGGCTGGATAGCACTTTAGGAACAAATATATTCTAGAGTATCATTTGGTTTCTCAAAATTTGGCCTCATACTAAAAAGCTTCAGGATGTTTATGACATAATTTGTTACTATAACTTCACCTATATCTACAAGGGTTGAACTTTTAAAAAGATATAAACAAAGTTGACCACTGAATGAGTTTTAGAAGATTCTGTTCATGAAACACAGATCATAAAAGTTCTGATAACCCCATTGTAGAAATGTTTGGTATTAGAAAATTATCTGGCAAGAAAGCATGCATGAATATTGTTCTAAATAAGGTATGGGAAAATTTTCTACACACACAGTATTCAACTGCAATACATAATAATAATGTCTCAAAAGTAATCTAAACAAACTCTTATTTCTGTTTCATTATTTAAAATAATGTTTTATATTTTATGTTTAGGGTTATACAGTCCAAAAGAGAAAGGTAACTCCAAATTCAAGATTCAACAAAGTAAGTTTTCCATGCCTTTTTAGCTTATATCTTTTATTTAATGTCATTCTTTTAAAAATGTAATCTGGATAAAAACAGTCAATCTAGGCAAGAATATTTTTTTTTTGGCTGCTTTCCAATTCATATCCTGTAGTCAATGAAGTTCTGACACTAAATGGGATTGAAAAAGGAACACCCTTTGAAACTGCAAAGCAGAAACCCTTGGAACATATGGAGTGCGACTGCAGTTAATCACCTGTAATCTCCCTTTGACATGACTACTCTTTTATTGAAAACTTGTTTGACAAAGAGTTTGATTACACTTCACATTGGCTACAGTTTGACATGGGTTATCTCTATAAGAAGCCTTGCCTTGTTAGATAAAATATGCTGTATATTCTTTGAATGATGTCTATTTCCTATAAACAAGCATAATTAGTTTATTCCCTGACATAAAAGGCTAAGAAATTATCCTTGAGAGTTTATCAGTTTTTTAATTACATGCTGTGTTAAAATTCTGGAATAGGAAATTCAATTTTAGAACTGTCTTACAGACTTGGGATGAATAGAAGGATGGTTAATAAGAATTAATAAAAAGAAAAATCATGGTCTATTTTTTACTACATATTATTTTTCAAGTAATATAAATTTAATAACTTATATTAGGCTAACAAGGAATTGCCTTTTAGAAGTTTTAAGAAGAATTATTTTAAGAAGTATGACTTACTATTCATATTCTTCTAATGTGTTTTTAACAGTGTGCTATTTTTATTGTATATTATATATCCGGGACTTTTGCTTTATCTATTGTAGAAAATCATTTTATAGAAAATAATATTAAAAAGCAGCCCAACCAATGTTTCAATCATCAGATAATCAAATTTCCAGAGCTCAGTTTAATAAAGATTAATGGCACAATAGTTATTCTATGAATGTGAATTCCCTAAAAGTAAAATCATACATGTACAGAACCTTTACCCTGATAACCCATGAAAAAGAAATCACTAAACTCCTTCAAGGCAAGTAGACCTAACATATGAAATATATCAAGCAACTGAGTCATAGCAAACATCTTTCTTGGGAACAGCTCTATAAAAATAAAAGAATCTTGATGAAGCACTTTCCCATCAGAGAACGTCAAGCACTTAAAACCATCAACCATAAACAGAATTAAAGAGCAAATGATAAAGTTGGGAAATGTTTGTAACATGACCAAGTTAATAGTTATTTTATATAGATTTTAATAATCATGAAAACATTAATATGCCAATGGAAAAAATTGGCAAGGGACATGAATGAATAATTTATAACATAATATGGATAATAAACATATAAAACAATGTTCAACTTCACCAATATTCATAGAAATGCGAATAAAAAGAAACAGACACTCCATTTTTAGGGAAATAATAATATCCAGTGCTGTTAATCATGAAATGCTAGTTGGAAACATAAACTTATGTCTTCTTAGAAGGTAATTTGGCCACAATGTGTCAAATACTTAAGTGTTCACACCTTTTGACCTAGTAATTCTATTTTTAGGAATTTAAACTATAGGAAAAATCAGAAATGTGGATAAGTATTTATGTACTATGATATTTATTCCACATTATTTCATTTGCTACATATGTTTACTTACATCTGTTTTTATGTGATTAACTGGAAAATACTAAACAGATAATTTAACAATATTTAAAGTGTGGCATATTTATGCAACAGAATATTACACCACTATTAGAAATACTTTTTGAAGAATGTTCAATGACATGGAAAATACTTAGGATCTATTAAGTAAATAAAATAGTAAGTAATTAGATATAGCATATAATGACAATATTTTATTTTTTAACTATGTAGAAGGAAGTGTACTAAAATGTTAAATGAACGTCTCTGGGCTTGGGATAACAAAGTTATTTTCATTTTATACCGTTTCTGTATAAAAACAAATTTATATTATAATAGATTTCCTATTAACAAATTTATGTTATTTTAAGAAGAAAATTTTTAAGGAAAAGGGTATCTGGTTAATGCAGAGAAAAAAGTGAAAAATGTCTATTTTTTTTAATGCTCTTTTTAAAAGCACTTAAACCACTTACCTGTGGTATACAGTCAGTGTATGCAAACATTGATTTAAAGCGGTCATCCATGCTTATGTGGTAAAGCACACACATTGCTATTTGTTTGTAGTTTTCATTGCCTGGGAATAAAAAGTCATGGATATGGTGATTGATATTTATGTGATTAATTTTGGGGGTATAACACTCAAACTAATGCATTAAAACTTTTAAACTACAGAATTAAATCCTTATATAACCTTAATCTAGAAAATATTTCAAACTCCCTATTTCAATTCCAAAGTTTAGATCACACTATCTGTGAAATATGACTAATTTCCAAGAAATAATGTGTATTTCACAATGTATTTTTTTTGGAAAAGAAATGAACCACAAACCTAAGAATTGTTTTCAGTAGCCCATTATAAAACTGGTCTCCCCACCTTACTGCTTTATCAAAATATATAATTAACAGAGTTCACTTTCATTGAAAGCGATGCTATATAAGAAATAGTAAACAAGAAGTGAATCAGAATCTGGAAAAATAATCAAAACGATAAAAGAAGTAGAATACTATTTGTAAAACTAAAAAATACATAACTATAAAATGGTAAAGCCTATGAACTCACATAAATTTAAACTATATACTAAGAATTGTCTCAGAATTTCTGAAGAAAAATAATTCTAGTTTTATACGCCTTGAAACTGAAAAAAGAAAAGTGAATGATAGATCATAGATTTAATATATAAAATGGAACTGTAATATGTCATGTAATCATTCTAGCTTTCAGATAGACCATATTAGGAACTACTTATGATTTCAAAATCAGTTATAAAGGTAGAGCTAGAAAAGTCATTTATCAAAACAAGTTTTATCCAAAACACAGTATCCTTTTCGAAAATTCTGAGCTGTGAGAAAAATCCTTTGAGTTTAAAAAAAATCCAGCACGTAAGTAAATTAAGTTGATAAATAATATATCAAGAAGATCTTAAACATATTTTATCAAGGAGGATAAATTCAGCACCTTTAACACAAAATTACTAAAATACTTAAGTGTTGTTTTAAAATACTGTTTTATATTTTTATTGAATTTTTTCGTATATCAGGCATATTGTAAGGTGGTTAGAAATTCTTTGGGGGACATAAACTTTGGTATTCTCACAAGCCATAGTGCTGCACATGGAAGTTTCTCAGTAAGTGATTGATTCCATTTTTCATATTTAAACAGCATGGGGACCACCGTTCACGGTACTGAATTGCGTATTTGAAAGTCGCCGAGCGAGCAGGTCCTAGCAGCCCTCGGCACACAGAGAAACTGTGGCAGTGTGGGTGATGGGCGTCTGTGCAGCCCTTCCGTGGTGAGCACCTGGTGACACGTACAGCCATCGAAAGCATCACATTGCACTTCAACCTTCCATAAGGTGATGTCAGTTAGACCTCAACAAGCTGGGGGGAAACGCAGTGCTACAGAAACAAGTAAGGGAAAAGGAAGTCCCTCTCACTCAGTAGGACAAGAGCAGTGTTGGCTTTTATGAGAAGCACCCGGGCCCGGAGGCTGAACGGGGGGGCACCGCGCGGCCACCGCGCTTCACCTTCCTCATCCGCGAAACGGGACGACCGCTGCCCTAACCCCGGAGGCTGCTACCGGCCCAGCAACCGGCACCGGCTCCGCGCCTGATGTGCCGCTTCAACGGAGCTCATTTTTCGCCCTCAGCGTCACACCGCCACGCCAATGGCACGGGCTTGTCATGTGCCCCGGATACACGTGCTGTCTGTGGTTTCCTGTCCTCGAGGTCGGACCGTCGTCCGAGCCTGTGGCCCCTTCCCCGCGAAGCTCGGTCATCCCGGGGTCCGGGCTCCACTCTGAGAGCCCTTCACCCTGCTGCCCGTCTCAGAGGGTTACAAATTCCTGGGTGCAAACCAAACTTGGGAAAGCAATCTGAGGACGGATTCCGGCGACCAGCATGCGTCCCTCTCGTCCTCCTTTCGCGCCTCCCGGGGTGGAAACCCCACTCCCCGCGTGGGGCATGGTCGTGAGGGCTGACGGGCTGTCTGGGCGAGGGGCACCGGGAGGGAAGCCTGGGAACTCAGAGGCCCAGCCGCACCGTTAGCGGCCTCACGCATCTTCAGGCAGCCCTGCCAGGCAAATACACCCCACGGCGGTGCCCCCTGGTCTGGGCCGAGCACAGCCGGGCACAAGAAGCTGGAGGTGACCGGCGCTACACGACAGATGGTTATGTTTCTTGAGGAAAGTGGGAAAGGAGGTGGCGACAGTGTAGTATCAAAGGACTACAATATTGTACTCACAGGCCTATCTCACCCAGGCTGTTGGTCTGTCTTCTAGATCTTGTCTGGGTCAAGTTTCCCTAGAATTCAATCGATTGATTTACAAATACCTACAAAGTTGATTTTACTCCCTTTTTACATAAATATTTTACAAATGGCTTTGGTACCCAGATGTTACCTTGATGATTCTAATTCATATCTTGTTACATATCACCTATTTCCTTTCCCCTCTGAAGAACTGCGATATCTGAATGACGGCATATAAACCACAGGTATCTTTTCCATTGATTCACTGATTCAGTGATTAAATAAATGGTTAACTGCTTGATAAGAAAACAGCCTATCACTGTATGACATCTAGGCGATATCTGACAGCTACAACACAAGACAAAGTATTTTAGGACAAAAGTGAATACCTGGAGTGAGAAGCTATCTGTAAATAGCCTGAATGCATCCCTTCAAACACAGCTGTGCATAGAAAGTGGAGGCTCTCTGGTAGCCAACTTTTATTATTACTTACAGGCTAATTTGCAGATCATGTGGCAATAAACAGCCATTAAGAGAGATTAAATGCTCTAAGTAAAATAAAAGCTTATCCTGTATTAGAAGGTAATAGTCTTCTTCATTTATTGAAAGAAAGGGTATCTTAGCTCTTGAAACATAACTGTCAAAACAAAACAAAACAGAAAAAAAACAAAACCCCAAACCCAACAATCTTGTATATTCTAAATGAATTTGGGGGCTGGTATGATTTTCTCCTAAGAATTCAGGACTAAGAACCATGAACTCCAGCTAAGCAGCTATGTTTCCTCCATGTCCTACAAATGGCAGGCGTTTCAAAAGGGCTCCTTTAAGATGTAGAGACATCAATTATTCCCTAATGGCACCCCAAGTAAAAACAGGCCGCCAAGAGTTGGTGTGCTGGCACAGTGCCAACAGCCCTGTGAATTTTGAGGAGAGCAGTGAAAAGACTGCATATTTTGAGAACGAGGGCTTAATGACTAGAGGTGGATTAGTCAAATCTGTTGAAGTAATAAGGCCAGGGTGGAAAAAAATGGCCCAGTCATTATGATTCTTTTGGTATTTATGGTAATAAACATGAATCATGATGAACTCACTGGCTATTAAAGGCAGAGGTCATAAGTACTTCGATAGGATTTCCACAGGAATTCACCGTTAATTAGCTGGATCATTATTTGAAAGTGTTGCTGAATTATCTTAGCAGTTGTGCAGCCATTCCCAAAAAATTGGTCATTCCCAGCTGAAGGCAGTTAATGCCTTAACAAACTGGTCATTAACTCTAGTAACTGATTTTGTGGGAATTATTGCCCTTATAAAATACATTCAAGAGTTTGTTTTCTTCTTTCTTTCTTTTTAAAGAAATTTGCAGCTGTAGCTCAGCTGGAGCAGCTGAAGGAGGAAAAAAATCAGCTCTCTGGGCTGCCTTCATGATCGATTTTCTGCCAATTAAAGGGCAAACGCATGCTGATGGATTTTGAATTTTAAAATGTCTTCAGTTTTTTCATCTCCGAAGTGATTAGTAAAAACACCATTTAGCCACTAATTTTGTAAGACACTTGGGATTTTCCATTCACAATTCAGTCAAGCAGAAATATGAGTTCTGAACACCAGAACTCAAAGCCAAATTTCCGCTTCTGCAGTAGACTCAGCCCCACACTTTGTAAAAACAGAGTGAGAACACAAGTTATGGGCCACATTATTGGCTAGCTTCTCATTCCCTTCTACATGCCTTGTCTTCCTTCAAAGCAGAAAACTCCCTTTGAAGTCACAAGGGTTCATTGAAAAGATAAGAGGGGATAGAATAAGCATCCCTGTATTAGAATAAAGTAGAATTAAGGTGAAATAGAGCCGCTAGAAAGTCTATGTGAATACAACATATTGGGCTGCAGGGAAAGTCATGACGTATTTTTTTCTGGTTTTTGTTGCAATAATGTGTCATGACTTTTCCGACAACCCAATAGTTCAAAAATCACAGTGTCTTTAAGTTCCCTACAGAGTTAGAGCCCTTAAAGCTCTATCAATACAGTGAAAATGCCACAGGCAGAAACACCACTGAAAAGACAGTTGCAACAATTATTGGACGTATATATTGGGTATATTGAAATATACTAAAAATATATTGAGGCTATATTAGAACATCTTTGGAACATGTTTCCATATAATTTTATGTTTAAGTCATCAGAATACATACTACAGATACACATACCCAGTCTAATTAGATAATTTGAATTTGGTGAGACCAATTTTTAAGATTGCAAGTATACTAGATAGTCTTCTGTTTTATAATAGATTTGTTCACAGGCAAATCTAAATAGTAAAGATCTGAGATGAGCAGATGAAAAACCAAGTGTTTTTAAGCATGAACTGAGGGGGGTGGGGTGGAAATACAATTTATATGTTACAATGATTAGTATGAACACAAATGCAACAGTATTTTGTGATACAATGTTTCATGGATAAATGAGTTTTGTGTCCAATTATTTAATTTAAAAACTATTAAGAACTTGAAATTGTATAGCTACCATTAAGCTCAATGGCTCTGTCACATTAACAGTACTAAGAAAGTACTCTAACGTCCAATGCTTCTGATGCATTTTCATTCTTTTCTAGTATGTACAACTGTATATTCTGCCATGTAGCCTATTTTTCAAATATTTTCAACATGCTTGCAGTTGTTTTATTACCTTGTCTGTAGTATTCTTTTATTACATCCAGCACATACCACAACTTCTTTATAATATACCCTACAAACTATGCCTACTTGAGGTACAAATGATAAGGACGAAAACAAAGCCCTTAACAATGACTGCTTTCCAGCTTATAGGTCCACATCAGTGACTCGGTGTGCTTTGGTCAGCTTTTACCATCTAGAAGTGGAGACACCCCAGGCAATATTCACACACAGAGTATTGGAACCAGCTGGTGATAGAAGAATCTAAAGAAAAAAGGCTTCTTGATTTAATTGGGAAAACAGGAGGAAGCATAAATTTTACTGCCATTAATAACTTCAAGCCATCTTGATATGCCTCTACCTCACCCTGACGGCTAGACATGTGCTTTTTGTTAACATGTTTGCCACATCTAACCCCTATTGTTTGCTCACTTGATCAGGTAAGAAAACGCAGGTTTATTTATAGGATAATGAGGCCTATTAAAATTGAGAAACAGTGCAGTAGTCTATGAGGAGCTGCACTCTGAAACAGATGTGTGAAATTCCATAACAGTTTTGTAATAAACAGGCCAAATGAAGTTATTAAAAAAAATCTACCTTAAGTTCCTTAAAGAAACTAGCATAAAGGCAACCTAGGTTTTTTTTAAAAAATGGAAAACACCTCCTAATTGGAAAACATTATTCTGAGTGTTTCCAAACAGTTCTTAATAAACAAGTTCAGAAAAGGCCATTTACAAAATAGTGCTTTCTTTACAAAATAAAGACAAGCTTTATTTCTTCATTTTATGGTGCTTTTGATAAATTAAAAAATCAAGTCATATTAATATATAATGAAAACAATAAATTTAACATTATGGGGGAATTTCAAAGGTGTTTGGAACTTAACTTTTCAATTTTGTTTTAAGGATATGTGACAGAATGGTCACAGAAAATAACTCTTAATTTTTAAGTGATCAAAGTTTCAAATCCAACAGTATCTGCTCCGGCGATCAACAGCAATAAGGGAAAGCAGGCTTGTCTCAACCGGAAGAAATTGAACATTTATCACTTAACTCTTGACCTGGTCTGACTCCCTACATGCTGATAAAATCTTTCTACAGCCTTGGAAAATGGCCTGAAACCCAGATTACCCACTGGAATCTAGATCAAGATGAATTACATGCCATTCTTCCTCTCAAAGCTATTCTGGGTCTCGTCGCAGAATGCTAAATTCATATATGAAATACTTATATCAATTTAGAAAACCCTAGAAACTCTAATTTATCTTCCAGTAAAGAGAATATAGGCTAACATCACTCTGACTAAAATCTGGACCCTTTCTGAGATGATTCCTGTGGAATTGTGAAATGAGCATGACAATGTGCTATTGAATACAGAAATCCTAAATTTCCTGCCACAAGAAATAAAATTAGTTTCAGCACAAACCAGCCATGCCAATTAGCATGAACTCACACTCCTCAAATTTAGAAGAATCAGAATTGATACAGATAGGGATTTGAATCCAGGTTTGAACTATGGATCAAACTTTCCTACTAGTACATTCGGTGCCATACACGTATCACTGACCAGTGCTCTGATGATGGAAGGGTACCTTTAAGAAAGATGTCTGAGCTAGTTAACTTTTTTAGGTAACTTGCACCCAGATTCATACATTATATGTTAAAGGGCCTAATACAAGTTAAGTAATGGCTGCCTATTTGCTATGAGTTTGACCTTTAGCTATTACAATGATAAATATTGAAAAGTTTAGCAACATCTTCAAGTAACACTACTACTAATTCCTCAATTTTTTAGAAGCATTCTCATCTCTGCTCATAAATGAACCAAGAAAGTACTGTGAGGCAGGGTGACTTGTGATGCTGGCTTCAACATTATATGGACTTTTGAATACTTTAGAAGAACAGAAAGCTAATCCAATCCTGTTATTTCTTCTATCTGAATAGTGCTTCTCAAACTATCTGTAGTGTAGGGCCACATTTTTATTTTTCCTCCCAATGCATCCAAGACCAACACTTTTGTAAAGTATAATAAAAATAAAAGATATTGAAAACAGAAGTTCAAAACTTCTATTACATTAAGTAGATAGATTCGATTAATCTGCTGTAAGTATTATTAATAAACGCTTATTCTCAATTCCTGGATTTACTCACTAGAGACCAGTAACAGCTCATGATGAGTGTGCATCGGTCTGTGGGCCACACTTTGCATAGATGGCGGTGTTGGGATCAGGGTGATAGCAGCTGTATTTGGAAGATAGAGCTGACTGACCTGAAAGATTGATGTAGGGTAGGAGGGAAAGAGAAGAGTCAAGGATAAAACATCCTCAGTTTTGGTGTGTTAACTCAGGAGAGGAAGTTGCCATTGGTAGAGACGGAAAAGACCTTGAAAATAGAGGGGGGTGAGGAGGCAAGGGTCAGGAGCTTAGTTTTGAACGTGTTAAATCTCAGATATTTATAAGGCATCCAAGTGGTAATGTTTGGAGTAAGAAAATCAAAGAGGCTAAAATGATCTATCTTTTTATTTGTGTCAGTAAAGGCAGAATATCTGAGTGAAATGGATGAAGTCACCAAAGGAGTAAGTACAGATAGCGAAGTCTAAGGACAGAGGGGTGGGGATTAGGGGGGAGACTGGGGACACGAGACCAGGAAGGGCCGCGTACTTAGGAGGAACCAGAGACACACTACGTCCTTAGAAAAACCAATGAGAAAAGTTAAAAGAGGAGAGAACTGTAGCCAATGCTGTTTATATATTGAGTAATATGACTGCTGGATTGGGCAATGCGGTCACTGGGACTTGACCAGAGCAGTGTGATGGCGGGGTGTATGGGAGGGGTGAGGGCAGGAGGGGGATGTGAGAGCCTGACTGGAAAAGATTAAAGAAAGTATAGAACAGTGGGGAAGGGAATTGAGAGAGAGGGGACAAGAGACAGGGAGAGTGGGAGAGGGAGAGCAGACAGGAAAGGATATGAATGTTCATGAAAAGGAAGAGAGATGAAGACAGGAAATGAAGACAACGCTTCTGAAGAAAGAAAATGGGATAATAGTTGAAAGGTAAAAGAGTGAAATAAGAATGAAGAACTTTTATTAAGATAGAAAAAATAATAGCATACTTGTAGGTTGATGGGAATGTTCTATGGGAGAGGGCAAACATCAACGATACGGACAGAGAGAACTGCTGGGGCAGGAGGAGGGAGGCCTGGCCTCTGGCAAGAGCAAGGGCAAGGTCATTTACAACACGGGAGGCAAGCCCAGGGCAGGCGGCGACAGGGACGGTAGTCCTCTCCCGACAGCCGGTAGATTCTCAGTGAAATGGGAAGCAAAACAGGCAATGAGCTAAGAATGAGGATGAGGGCAGGGATGAGGCTGGATTTGTGAGAAGGCACAGAAAGAAATTCTCACCGAGGAGAGCAGAGGATGACCAAAGAAAATGGAGTATGACTGCGGGGCGGCATCGGTCAATTATCCAGAAGTTACTGTGCGCTGCTGTCCCTCTGTGGCTTGGGTCCCCCATCGCCACAATCCTACACCACATCATATGTTCCCAATGCCCTTCACAAAGCACTGAAGAAACTGATAACAAATGATTCTGAGAGAGGAGTGGCTGAATACTTAAATGTCCAAAGAGCGAGGAAGGAAATATAATTAAATGTCTAAGTGAAAATAAGGTTATTCTAGGGGAATGGAAGGGTTTGTGGGTCATACCTGGAAATCCAAATATAAGATTAAGAAAATATATTTTGGTGGGATATAAAACTGAAAGCAACAAACGAACAAACAAGACAAACAAACAAACCAAAATTCATAGACACAGACAACAGCATAGTGGTTACCAAAGGGAGAGGCGGGTAGAAAAGGGTAAAGGGGGTCAAACATATGCTGGCGGAAGGAGATTTGACTTCAGGTGGTGAGCACACGATACACTATACAGATGATACATTATGGAATTGTGCACTTGAAATCCATATAATTTTATTAACCATTGTCACCACCAATAAATTGAATCAATTTTTTTAAAAAAATAGGTATTATTGAAAAAACAAAAAAGAAAATATATTTTGGGAAAATAAAACATGTCTTCTATCTAATTTGAGACTCTTGGTTAATTATTACTACCAGGGGTATTTTCATTTAATGGAAATTAAAAGCTTTAAAGGAATGCTCTAATTCGCAGGTTTCCAAAGTGTGTTCTGAGGACCTCTAAAGGGGATCCACAAAGTCACACCATTTTTACCACGATACTAACATATTATTTTCCTTTTTAAAACCCTCATTCTTTCCAAAGAGGCTACATGACATGATATACATGACATACATGATATATGATATCACAACAGATTGTTGAGTGAGATATGAGGGCCAGCTGTTATCTATTAGGCCTTTAAAGAGGTTTGCAAAATGTAAAACTATGCCATTCTTTTAAGTTTTATTTTGAAAGAAACATTACTTTTCATAAAAATATTTATATCAAAGTGTAGCAGGTTTTTTATTTTAAAATGATGAAATATTTAGCAATTGTCTCAGTTTTAATTTTGATAGATACAAATATTCATAGATACAACCCCCCATAAACAAAAGCCCTTTGGGGGTCCTCAATAATTTTTGGGAGTGTGAAGGGGGTTCTGAGACCAAAAGTTTGAAACTGATGCTCTAACCATTGAATTCCTACAATCTCCTAATAAACAGGGAAGACTTACAAAATAGCAGAGAAATTGTGGAAAATGGTGATTGCCTATAATTTATAGTAGCTATCTAATCTTTCTATTAGGTTGGCTGTGCCTACTCTTTTTATTTTAACAAATGCAAAAATTCACATGTCAGAAGAGACCTGTGTTAGTTTATAAGGCCTGTTCCTTCAGGTTTAAATTTGAAAATCAAAGTTGAAAACTGAAAGCTGACATAAAACGTATAAATTACTCAATTTAAATATATATTAAGATCATTCACAAAGAAAAGAAACACAGTATAAATAAACTCAAAATTGTCTAAAAGAGTTCACCTGTGAAATCTGACAGTTTTTTAATAAAATCATTAAGTATGCACTGTGTAATACTGTCTGTCATGTGATATTTAAGCTTTATGCACAAACCAGTGTCACGATGAACTAGGCTCTTTAAAGAATCCATTTCTGCTGTGTATTTAGGTTCGCTTCTGTGCTAATCATCCCCAAGCACATCAAATAGTACTCAGTTTAAGAAGCATCCAGCCAAAGCAACTGAGAGCTGCAAAAACATCATTTGACTGGTTCTGCAGACAAAAAGCTAAGAAAATTTAGTTTTTTAAGTTACTTTTGAAACACTACCAGTGCGTTCTCCAGGGGACTGAAGAATACACTATGACAAGGCATTTCCTCACCATCTCCCAGCCCAGGCTATTCTGACATAAGGAAGCACTCTGGAGACACATCAAGGTCAAACGGCTTAAGGACTTATGACAAGGGTATGTATATATTTTAATGGTCTGATTCTTAGATGAGCCAAAAAATCTTTAAACACTTTTAAAAAGTTAACTCGGTATCATAAAAACCTGAACAAACTGTCTAACAATTGGATAAGTAAAGCCAAGCTTTCTAGGTCCAATTCAATTTGCATGTAATCACATTTGCCGAAACCACTGGCTATGACAGGCGCCCCAGATGATAAACTAAAGTTACCAAGCATAAGAAAAGTGTCAAGTTCAGAGATGAAATGAACTGAAAAGATTTATAATTGATACTGAACTAGGCAGAGATATGTTTAGGATCCTTATGAAATCTTAGGAAAATAACATCAAAAATGAAATAAGAAATGGGTAATTTTGGTAGTATTTATGAAAAGAAAAACGAAGGGATATTTAGATATAAGCTTTTCCACAGACCCAAATAAAATTTTTAAAACATTTTTGAGAGAGAATGCCATTCTCTATGGCATTAAAGATCAAAACTATTCAAACCCATCAATTTCAAGATAAGTGGAGAAAGAAAAATTTAAATAACAATTTCTAAAATTTCTTATTTCTCTTTATGTGCCCCTGATGTCAAAGAAGAAAGTTAAAATCAAAATACCTAAAATAAAATGAACTATATGCTAAAATAATGTTAAAATAATTTTTGGTAATATTGAATTACAAGTTCTCTCAGAGGCTCACATGGCAAAAGAACGGAACTAAAACGCATTCTCTCCTATACCTTCAACAATTACTCAGATCACAAAAAACCGCACTCAATTGTGTGTGTGTGTGTGTGTGTGTGTACTTGTTTTGTTTTTTTTTTCAGTTTTTCAGCAATTCTCACAACAGCAGGGGTCGCAATGTACTAGTTAAATGTTTCAGGATACAGGAGAAGGGGATTAAATGTTCATTTAGCACAGCTTTATTAGAACCTGAAAGATTCATGATTCATTGTACTCTAGTTAAAGTAATCTATTATTAAGTATAAAAAGATTTGTCAGTTATGGGGTCCCCAAATAATTATAAAGAAAACCTGCTTAAAATCTGATATCATTTCCAGTTGAAACAGCATCCCTTAAAAATCACTTCTGAAAAGTTCTACCACATGTAAGGTCCCTGTAAAAGTGCTTCTGCATTTCTGGCATCTTTTAAAAACTAAGTAATATTTATATATAAAATGGGTAATTCCTTAATTTAAACAGTCAAATGTCAATATGAACATCTGTTAACACTGAATTTTTTCTAATGTGAAAAGCAAACTGACCACTCATATTCTCATGCTCTTTAATTCCTTCTCTATGACAATTGTGAAGGAAATGCAGCCCAAATCCTTTAGATATTTGAATTACAGCGTTCCTTCTATTTCCAAAAAATGTTTCAATTCCATATAATCATTCCAAGTATTTGGGAAAGAATAACCTAGAGTAATTCAGATTATCAACTGTTAAACATAAAAAAAAAGTCCAGCAGAGACTAATATTTCTTAAGATTTGAGGGAAAGAAGTCTAATCACTTCCCCTAGTTCGGTGGCTTTCAAATCACCATCAAAATCAACTGAAACACATAAAATCAACGAGCAAGTTGTAAGCAGAATAAAAATAAATAAATAAAAATTTAAAAATAGGAAATATAGCGTATTAAACATTTAAAAATTACATATATTAAACAAAAGGCATAATATATATCATAAATAAAATATAATGTATATTAATATAAACTTATGGATATACGCACAATCACATACACATCACACACAGACGCTTGCAATGTAAAACACACCTTACTATATAGACAGAGTAAAAGATGTTTCAAAGTCTCTGCTCTAGATGATTTCCTATCCCTTTAAAGCCTATGTTCTCTATTATACTTCCTAACTACAACTTCCTCATAAGCATAATGGCCAAAGATCAGAGATATTAAATATATCACTGAATCACTCAACTGAGGAGTTTAATTTATTGTGTTAGGAGTTAATAATTTAATTTTCCACACAAGTAACATTTACATAAAAAATGACCATTCTAATAGTCACTGATCAGGACATCATTTATACACTAAATGCAATTTCTCTGAACACAGCAGAGAGAACGATCAAGCAAAATGGGTTTCTTCACAGTCAAAAGAAATGGTGCAAAGTCCAGGCAATGAACATCACCAGGAAGAGAACCCTTCGGGCATTCATTTGGAATTCATTTTTAACAAAATATACACTTCAAATAAGTTCAGTTGTCGGTTTCCAGGACCACAGGAGACTGGAAATATATCATTAGAGGAGAGGAAAACTGCTGCTGTAGAATGGCTGCTGGTCCAGAAGAAATGAGAAGTGACAGCCAAGAACAAGAGGGGAAAACAAAAGCTATATATAAAAATTAAAAATGCATGGCATTTGGGGGCCACTTAGCAAGGGGAAATAGTTGAGCGCAGTGATATTTGCAGCCTTGTATAATAATTATCTTCAGAATTACAAAGTTGAAGCATTGACAACAAAAACAGTAATAGCTAATATTTACACGTCACTGGAACCCAGGCACTCTGGCTCCAAAGCCTGTGGTTTTAACTACTATGCTATACTGCTCCTCAATAAAAATTTCTTTATGGTACATTTTTAAGAAAAGAAAGAAAATATTTAAGAAAAGAAGATGTAATCAATTTTTAGAAGACTGCCATACAAAATGATTACACACACTTAATGATATAAGCCTGGAAAACTTATCAAAAAAAACGTCCACTTCTGGATATCGACTGTTTGTATTCTACATATTTTTATAATAATTTCACATATGTATAATTTCCTAACATTTAATGCACTATCTCACTTAACCCTTCCCTATTAATATGTACAATTATTACCTCCATACTGGAGATGAGAAAATGGACATATGGGTTAAGTATTTTGCACAGTACCACATAGCTAGTAACTGATGAGGTCAATATTCAAAGTCATAGAGTCTGGCTCCATAATTCTGGCTTTTAATCAACGTGCTCTGTGCTACTATAGTTGCTAGATATACCACATACAGTAGCATTTGCTATGATGTCTCAGGATGCACCTTTTAAGAGATTCTGGTTAATCCTGGAAACCCAGCTAAAATTCAGAAAGACTGGAAAATACCTTTCAGAATCATCAAGCAGCTTGGTCACCACTGTTTCAGTTCTAATCCTTCCAGGCATTGGCCCACCCCTTAAAGTTCGGCATGGCCATGTCACTTGCTTTTATCAATGTGAATGTAAATAAAAATACTTGTCACTCAGAGAGGAAGCCTTTAAGAGAGGTTTGCAATTCTCCATTTTCTCGCTTTATCAGTCTGAGTCCCTGGCTGACACTCTACTGGGCCAGCACTCTCTACTAGCCCATAATAGACATAAAATGGGAGCAAGAAATAAACCCTTGTTGTATTTTAAGCTACTAAGATTTTAGGGTTGTTTATTAATAATCATAGCCTTGTCATCCTAATAGATTTATTAGATAGGTTTTTCCAGGGAAGTGATGGATATAAAGTTTAAAATGAAGTTTACAAAATGGTTAGGCTCCAAAAGTTCATACTGAACTAGTTACTTGGAATTGGGAACATGGGTTTTTTTTCCATAGGCTCACCTTATAAAGAGCCTACAGAAGCTTATTAGAATCCATAATTTAAATGAAAAAGAGTACAAAATAATAGCACCGTTAAAATAATTAAATTAAAAGAATGTGAAATAAATAATAGATGTAAACTTGTAGACATTTCAAAGCATTTTATGGAAGTTGAAGGCACCGTGCTCTAGTATATAATAATTCCTCTTCACTGTGTACATTTTCTCCCTTTCCCTTGATCCTGAGGGATCGGTAGATATTCTCTCCTGTTTACTATATATGATTGATTGCTATTGTTTGCATGGCTTGTAAGTGAAATGAAAAGGAAGAACTAAAGAAAGCTATTAAGCAAAGACATATATGAACATTTGAAGAAAAGAAACTGCTTAAGTTAAAATTCAATGGCTTGTGAGTAACAAGCGGGAAATAAAAGTGTATAACATCCTGAATCTATACTCAAACAGGAATGGTTTTTATTTTATTTTTTTTAGCTGAGCCATCCTGCCACCTGTTGGCAGCTCAGAGACAGCTCAGCTCGGGCTGGGCATCGAACAGCTGTTGCTCAGAGCTCAGCTCGCACTCTTGAGCAAGCTCTTAACCAACTGAGCCACTCAGCCGGCCCCTGAACAGGTATGATTTTAGAGCCCACCTATCAATCCTCAGACAGGTCGAAAGTTGCCAAAAGCTTATAAATGAATATTGGTTTCTAACATGGCAAAAAAAATTGGGCCGTAACTACCTCCCTTTGTTTTTACCAATTATTCAAATCACACCACCTTTTTGTATTTTTTTCCACTTTATTCTCCAAGACACTTTTTGTCATTACTTTTACGAGGACTGTTATGTAACCATTACCTATTTGATCTATCACAGAAGGATCAGCCGAGGAGTGACCACAGCGAGCTAACCATGAACATCTCAGCAGGATCATTTCGCTTTCAGCTGTGACACATCAGCCAAGAGCAGAGGTAGAAACTTTTAAGATCATCCCTTTCTACCTTTGTAAAGTTAGAATAATACCAGCTTTTTACTCTCCCTAAAGTAGTAAAATTTGATGCCCTGAATTCATAATATTTCAAAGAAAATGCAGCAACACTTTGAAAGAAAGACTCAAAAGGAGGTAAAAGTCTCCAGCTGTCTTCCTACTCCCAGCTTCCTCCTTTCTCTTCACGTGAAGATTCCAAGGGCACCATGGCTTCTCCACATCAGCCTCATGCGGTGTGTTTCACAGATTTGTTGAAAACCATATTTCTCTGTTTTATCTCCTTTAGTAGTTCCTTCTGTCCATGTGTATTCATCTATTGAACAAGCATTTCTTCTTTAGCCCTCACCTCTCCTGAGCTCTGCTCACTGAACATCTTTGTCTAAGATGTTGTCTCCAAATGTCTCAATCAAATCTACCACTGACTCCCTCCAGCGACTTCCTTCATAATGCTCTATTTCTGTTCCAGGCACTGGAATCTAACAGTCACTGGCTTTTACGAATTCATTCTCTATCATAACCCATACCCAAACAGTGACATTAGGTCTACCTGCAGTATAGCTCTTTTGCCCTTTCCTTCTGCCTCAGACCTGACATACTATTTCTTCCCTAATTGAGGATTTCTTTACTTTTGTCTTGCTGCTGCAAAAGTTGTTGTTCTCATCTTTAGACTCTAGTTCTAGTCCATCCAACAGAATGATTTCAGATTAATTTCTGTAGGGGAGTACTCTGATTATGACCCAACTAGCTTTAACCCGCAATGATTCCTACCATCATCTATATTAAATATATCTTCTTGGCATAACCTTAAATGGCATAATTCCACATAACAGCATAAACCCATTTTTCCAAAGTTATTTCCTACTATTCTCTTAATTATTGTTCCTCATACTGACCTAGAGACTTCTACGCATTAGGTAATGTTGATCACTTTATCTGAAATACTTTCTACAGCTTCTATTCTTCTTCAACATTTTACTGAATTAAATTGAATTAAACTGCACACACATCTCAAGGAAGTAAAAATATATAAGCTGCCTAGTTTGTTAACAAAGATCTAGTATCTATGAGAATCTGTACTAGTATCTGTACTCAGAGAAAGATAAGTCAGCAACACTTACAGAAAGTCCACTTTACATCGAATAATGATAATGATAATGTTGATAAGAAAAACGATAATAGCTAACATCTATTAAGAAAATACGATGTGTCATACACGGGTCTAAGCACTTTGCATGCAATACTTTGTTGAATCCTCAGAAGAACCTTAAATTGGTCTTAATTATAATCTCTATTTTAGAAATGAGGAATCTGAATCAGTGTTTGGATAACAGCTTGCCCAACGTGACACGGCTAAAAGGAAACAGTCACAATTCTAATCAGACAGTCTGACTCTAGAAACTGAGCCCTAGAAGAGCTAAAATAGCTATGGATTGAATATTATATCGTATATCCCCAAAGTCTATTTGTTAACAAAATATGAAATGGGTATCCTGTGAGCAATTTCCCCCAAATCTCTCTTAAATCATGTTTCATATAAATTGGTGACTGGATACTGAACAGACCAAGTAGACCATGAATTCCTTCAGAACAAGGACTAGAATTTACTCATCTTCATACTGAGAATCTGACCTGGTGTTTGATACCTAATTCTGCTAGGTTTACGGTAGATGAAGGGTCACCTGAATTAGATTCAAGGGCCATCAATTTTACTTTTAAAGTTTTTCTGTTTCCTTACTAAATGTTTGCATTGTTTTGGTTCCCCAAAATCGATTTTCTAAAGTATTCCTCAATAAGAGTTTTTCTCAAATGTGTAATAAAA
The DNA here is from genome assembly GCA_033961575.1 of Aselliscus stoliczkanus. Taxonomy (NCBI): domain Eukaryota; kingdom Metazoa; phylum Chordata; class Mammalia; order Chiroptera; family Hipposideridae; genus Aselliscus; species Aselliscus stoliczkanus. Next base: position 59,113,827 of record CM066739.1, read on the forward strand.
GTCCTATGCAATATTTGTTGACTGGCCAATTAGTCAAATGTTCTTGGACTAACAGACTAAAGACTTCACCATTCTGAGAAAAGAGTAATAAATAAGTTAACCTTACTTTTTAAGGGGACTTGGAGAATTGGATTTTTTAGTTACGCGTATAGCTCTGCCTAATCTACTTAATCATAGTCTGCTTAATGGGCTCTACCTAGTGGGTTTACTATAGTAGTTAATAAATCCAACTGGGGGGATTCCATGAGATAATGTAATTAGAGCACACAGCAAAATGACTGGCACAGTAAATGTTCAATAAATGTCACTACTAGAATTATGAAGAAAATAATGATGATGTCAATGAGAGGCTGGATTCATAGACATTAGATAGCAAAGAATAAATTGAATTTTAAATCATTCCACTACTATCCCACTACTACTAATAACTGTTACAAAATATTTCACTATATGTGGAAAGCTACAAAACAAGAATGAAATTGCAGTACTGTAAACAAATTAACAAAATCTTCAAAGATGAGTTAGGAATTTGCTTTCTTGTCATAAAGGCAACGGTGTTGCTGGTAGAGGGAAAAGCAGGTGGACAGGCGCCCAGATAGCAAAGAGCCTGTTTAGGGGACTGTACGGGGCTCGGTGTGGAGGTGGGATAAAGTGTATAATGGGGAATGGCAGGTGCCTATAAACACAGACAATGAACACAGATTGTACAGGGCGATGAATCCTCTGCTAAGAAGTACTGCGTGAGCACAGAGGAGTTAACACCTGAATCCATCCACGCTATATAGGTAACTTGCTATCAGTGAAAATAAAATAATGTATTATAAACCGAATCCCCCAATACAATATTTTCTAACTCATGCTATATTACAAAATGCCCCTCTTTACTTAATGACGAAAAGGCTCCCCAAATGTGTGCAGCTGTCAGCAGTATTTTAAAAGCATGGCAGAATAGAAGAATATAAATAGTATGTGCTTTTAAAAACGTCCTGACGAGAAAATAGTTTTTCCTTCTCGCTTCCCTGGCAGCACTTTTCTAGATGTGCTTTCGTTTCACTTTCACTCGGGAACAGGAAGCTTCCACTCCACTGCACGCCACAGCACCATGGCAATCCTGGCACATATCAGTTTTCCTCCGTTCTGCTTATTTCTAAGTTCCCAATCAAAGAACACATACAGACTCATTTTCGTTCAGCTGGCTGTCCAACCCAGAGCTCAGCTTGCCAGTGATGCTGGAAATCCCACGCATCACTAGCGTGAATTTTCAAAAGGCATACCTAGGAGCGCAGTGAGCTTGGGGAGCAGCCCCACCTGCACCATCTTGTTCCTGAGGCCTGTGTCAAAGGACAGGTTCAGCAAAAGTCGGAGGGTGACATTCAGCAGATCTTCATGCTCACAAGGAATCATTTTTACCAGCTTTTCAACAATATCCATCTCCACCTACGTAAAAGGATGATATAAATGCAATGAGGTACAAAAATGATTACGAATAATGATTTTTTCATTGTCTTTACCTTAAGGGATATCTAATTTGTAAGCAAGTATGCGTTCATTTATATACTGTCATTTTAATCCATACACGTCTCTGAAACCAAACTGTTGAGGAGAAAATATATATTCCTACATCATCCCTTCCTTCCCTCACTTAATAGTATCAACCAGAAGACAAACTACACTGGGTTCTGGAAAACACTATTGACACAACCTACTACGTGCCAGGCCCTGTGTGAGAGCAAACAAAACACTTGGCCTTCAAGGGTTCCAGACTAAAAAGAGGACAGACAAATGTTACAAATGATTAAAATACACCATGATAAAAATGGAATGCACAAAGAACTCTGGAAGCAACACTGAAGGAAACGTTAAGCTACAGCAAAGAATAGGAAAGGCTCCCAATCACAAATGAAGTTCTCAGTAATGTGCTTTCTGACTAAGAACGGCAGTGGCAATCCAGGTCGAAGGAAAAGCCAGTGGACGGGCACCTGGGCGTGAAAGAGCCTGTAGGGGGAACTGCAAGGGCTTTGGTGTGGCCACAGGATGAGGTATATGCTGGGGAGTGAGTGGCAGGAGCCCATAAATACAGACAGTGGGCAGATCACAAAAAGCTTTTAACGCTCTGCTAAGAAATGTCACATTATGCTAAAGGTAGTAGAGTGCCTGGAATGATTTTAGGTTCAGAAAAAAAAAAATAAATGAAGACTATTTCATGACACATGAAAATTACTTGAAATTCAAATTTCAGTTTCCATAAACAAAGTTTCATTGGCACACAGTCACGCTCACTTGTTTATAGACTGGCTATGGCTGCTATCATGCTATACAACAGCCGAGCTCAGAAGTTGCGACAGAGACCGTGTGAACAGCAAGGAATGAAATACGTATTGACTATCTGGTCATTTACAGAAAAAGGTTGTTGACTCTCCAATTCTAGAAGATTATGAAATTGCTTCAGGAGAGCTTGTTTTAGAGTGAGACATCAGAGAGGACAGAACTTAGTTGGTAATGCGAGCCCTGTATTCATATTTCTTAAGGTGGCAATCAGAAAATTTGGATTATAAAAAATCTCACATATTTGTTACAAAGTGGTGATTCAAAAGGAGAGAAAGTCTATAGTTCTAATTCTACACATTTTTTTTTCATTACCAAAGATTTATGAATAATCCTGGTCTACTTCTACCTTTACTACAGGTCTAAGGTATTTATTTATACCACCCTGTCCATATTTTTATTGCAATCTTTCCCTGACCTCATAAACATCACATTAATAATTGAGCCCTGGATATACTTTTCTCCTTTCATTCCATGCCAAGGAGTAAACATACATTTTTTTTAAATGCTAACCTGACAAAACATCAACAATTTTGCCTGCAGAGCTCCATCTACACTGCATGGCCTCACAGTAATCAAATCCATGAGCTCTTCATCACAGAGGACAAACCCACCTCTAAGACTCTCCAATTCCAGCCTGTTTCTTTTCGTTGAGTCTTCTAAGGAGGCTGGGTCAATCATTCATTTGTTAACTCCCTACAACAGTTTCCACAGAGGCCAGTGACAAATGTTTGTCACATTTATACAAAACTGTAGCTCTGTCACTAGCTTCATTGATTACAGTGCATAAATTATTTTCCAGATTTATTTATTTTCATTCAACAAATATTTCTTAACTAAGCCCTGGGTATATATTGGTGAACAAGAAAGGAATGGTTCCTGACTTCATAGAGCTTATATTCTAGAGGGAGTGAAATACAGTAAAAACACAATTATACAATTATTTAACTGTAATTGTATAACTAGTGTATGTGAGACAAACACAGAGTACTATGAGAGGCTAATAAGGACCGGACCTGATATAATCTCTATAAGGAGTTATCAAAGAAGGCTTCTCCAAAGAAAACTAATCTCCCAATAAACAGAAGTTACACAAAGTATATCAACCTAGAATTCTGTATTCAGTGAAAATATCTTCCAAAAATCAAAACATGAAACCAAAAGCTGGTTCTTTGAAAATACCAATATTGATAAACCACTAAACTATTAAAAAAAGAGAGAGAGGACAAATCACTAATATCAATAATGAAACAGGGAAAATCGCTTTAGACCTTTGGATTCTAAAGACATAAGAAAAAAAGTATGAACAATTTCATGCCCATACATTTGATAACATAGATGAAATGGATAAATTCCTTGAAAGACACAAACTACAAAGCTACTCCGCAAAAAGAAATAGATTAACCTGAATAGTCTTACAGGTATTAAAGAAATTCAAAGAAAGAAAAGGTGACTCGTTCAATGGTGAGTACTATTACACATTTAAGTACAAATGCCAATTCTACACAAACTCTTCCAGAAAAAATTGAAGAGAAAATGCTTCCGAACTCATTTCATGAGGCCACAGTTATGCTAATACCAAAACCAGACCAAGACATATTATACTAATAAGAAAACTAAACCTGTAACCCCTCATAAACATAGGTACAAAAATCCTCAACAATATATTACCTAATCAAATATAGCAATATATAAAAAGGCAATACATGTATCATGATCAAGTGGTGTTTAGCCCCTAAATATGGCTGGCTTAACATGTGATGGTCAATCAGTGCATTCCCTATATCAACAGTCTAAAGAAGAAAATCAGGTGATCATCTCCATCAGTGCTGAAAAGACAGCTGACAAAATCTAATATCCAGTCAGATTAATAAAAACTCTCAGCAAACTTGAAGCAGAACAGAACTTAAATTTATAATCTACTAAAAACCTAGGCAAATTTATATTTAAGAGTAAAAAATACATTGCTTTCCTCCTAAGATCAGTAACAAGGCAGGAAAGCCTACTCATATTATTCCTTTTTAACATCATACTAAAGAGCCCCTCTCCAGTACAGGGGACAAAAGAAAAGAGCCATGCAATTTAGAATGGGAGAAATAAAACTTTCTATTTATAGATGACATAATTATCTACTTAGAAAAATCCCCAAGAATCTACAATAAAAAGTGAATTTAGCAAGGTTACTGGACACAAGGTCAATATACAAAAATCAACTGTATTTCTATATACTATTAATCATTATTGATAGAAACTAGACTTACTGTAGTGATCATTTTGTAATGTATATAAATATTGAATTTCTATGATGATCTACACCCCAAATTAATAGGATATATAGTAATTATATTTCAATAAAAAGCTAATAATGGGAAACATAATTTCTTTTTTTAAAAACTACAATTTATGGGCCAGCTGAGTGGCGTGGTGGTTGGGTGGTTGGGAGTTGGCTTGGGACGCTGGTGGCCGCAGTTGGGATCCCACATGTGAGGGCCAGTCACACTGCCCTCTAAAAAAAAAACAAAAACAAAAAAACAAAACCTACAATTTATAATGGTAAAACATTTAGGTATAAATCTAACAAAATATGTGCAAAATACATATGCTAAAATCTACAAAATGATGGAAGAAATCAAGAAAGACTCAAATAAATGGAAAAACTATTACCATGTTCATGGATTGGAAAACCCAATATGGTTAGTATACTGAATACTGCCAATAGATTCAAGGCAATCCCAGTCAAGATTCCAGGATTTGTCTTTTAAAGAAATACTGGTTGATCCTAAATGAGTGTGGAAAGGTAAAGAATCTGAAATAGCTGGAATAATTCTGAAAAAAGATAACATTTGAGGACTTATACTGCCTGATTTCAAAGCTTACTATTAAAGCTACAGTAATCAAGACAAGAATGTACTGGTGAAAGCACAACCACATGCATCGGTGGCAGAGCAGAGAGACAGTCCAGAAATAGCACCGCACAGAAACAGCCAACTGATTTTCAACAAAGGTGCAAAGGCAATTCAATGGAAAAAGAATAGTCCTTTCAACAATTGGTGCTGGAGCTGGAGATCCATATCAGAACATGAATCTTAATCCAGACCTTGCACCATACACAAAATTAACTGAAAAATGGATGGATTGCAGACTAAAACAAAAACAGCAAAAACACAAACCCTATGAAAAACTTCTTGAAGGAAACAGAGGAAGAAATCCTTTTGACTTAAGTTAGGCAAAGATTTCTTAAATATAATACCAAAGTATAACACATTAAAAAATTATTTGATATACTACTGGACTTCATAACAATTAAAACCTTCTACTCTTCATCGGAGAGTGAAAAGACAAGCCACAAAAAAAGAGAAAATATTTGCAAAATATGTAACTGATAAAAGACACATTCGAAATATAAAAAGAGCTTTCAAAATTTAATAAGAAAACAAGCAATCCAAGGAAGATATATCCTGTGTTGTTAGTCCTAAATCATATTCTAATATGCCTTATTCCTTTTTTGTTATATTGTATTAAGAAATATAAAAACAATTTAAATCATTAATTAAAAGATATTTTAAGTAAACTAAATTTCCTTTAAAATGTATAACTCTAAAAAGCAAGGTCAGTATTAGTTCACATCAACAGTAAAATGAACACATTATTTAAATAAATAATACAACCCTACAAATATATCAGCTATCCCTCCCCTCCATCCCTTTTAAATAAAATTGCCACAGGCTTCATCTGTTACTAATTATATTAGGTAATATTTTTCTTTAGAAATAGCTACAGTGTGCACACTGGTGTTATAGAAAACTTAATAATATAGTAACCTGGAGAATTTTTTATTAATATGTATTTCCACTGCAGAGAATGGAATGTAAATTGCCATGTAGTCCAATCAGACACTTAAACACTAGACACAGCCTTCTAATCATGTCTTTCAGGTTGATAAAAGCCCAATTCCAAAAGCTAAATTTAGTAATTGTCTCAACATGCAATGCCCTCTCAATTCTATACCTATAAAATGGAATTTATAGTTAATACTTTTATTTTTCAGTGTTTTGGGTAGCCATTTAAAAAAATTGCTTATACTTAATCTTGGTAAAAATGTTTTGTTTTTTTTAAAAAACAACATTTTATGTTAAAAAAAAACAACCACAAAATGAAGACAAAAATTTTTTTTCCCATGGGTAGAGAGTGAGTAGGAAACATAATACCTGGCAAATTTTCTTTGAGCAAATTATTTATTTATTTATTTTTATTTTTATTTTTTTTAGAGGGCAGTGTCACTGGCCCTCATATGTGGGACCCGAACCAGGGCCGCTGGCGTCCCAAGCCAGCGCTTAACCACCACGCCACTCGGCCAGCCCATTGAGCGAATTACTTAACCTCTCTGATCCTCTGCTACTTCATTTGCAAAATTAGGAGGTAATTCACTAAACCTAAACATGGATGCAAGGTCCAGTCAAGCTGCAAAAATCCTGATTTTATACAATGCCCTTTTAAAAAAATGCATTTCTTCCACAATAAAAGATGAAATGCATACCATCTACAGTAAAAACCTGGCTAATCAAATCATTCTTATGACCTTTTCTGAATGTCAGGTTTTCCTCCTCAATGAAAAATGAATAAGGGGGTAGGGGACATGATAGAAGAGGGTAAAGGGGATCAAATATATGGTGATGGAAGGAGAACTGACTTTGGGTGGTAAACACAGAATGCAATATATAGATGATGTATTACAGAATTGTACACTTGAAACTATGAAATTTTGACCATTTCACCCCAACAAATTTTAATAAAAAAAAAATTTTTATTAAATGAGATTTGATGAGACAACTTACATTTCGAATCTATGATCTTACCAGAAAATAATTTTTTTTTTTTTTTTTTTTTTTTAAAGATTTTATTGGGGAATTGGTGGAGGGGAGCAGCGTTGGGGAATCGGGGAAGGGGAACAGACAAGTTGCCGTCTTCTTGTTCTTCAGTTTAGTTGCGGAGGATGTTGCTTCACTGTTGGTATCGTCATTGCGCTCTTCCCGGATTAGGCAGATCGGTCGCTGGCCTCTGGATGTCGCTCATCGCGGCTATTGGCAGCTCACGCTTGGCTGCCAGCCGCTCACGCTGGCTGCAGGCCACTCACTGTAGCCTATGGCAGCCCACTGCAGCAGGGGCTGCAGCCCACACCATCACCGGGGCTCGCACAGCCCAGCTCCAGGTGGAGCTGTTGTTAGCTGTAGAGGGCAGTGTCACTGGCCCTCATGTGGGATCCGAACCGGGGCCGCTGGCATCCCAAAACCAGCGCTTAACCAATGCGCCACTCGGCCGGCCCAGAAAATAATTTTTAATAACATTCTTGAGATCACTTTTGATAGAAGAAACACATAAGAAGTGTATTACTTGAATACAAATCTAATCAATACATAGGAGACACATGCTGATGACAAGTCAATTTGAATTTTGTAAACCTAATAAAGGTGAACTTAATCTAAACACATAAATGGAAGAATATACTTCAACTTATAGCAAGGGGAAGCAAGTATTTAGCCACACTCTAATTACTCAGGAATATAGGTAGGTGTGTGTGTATGTGTGTGTGTGTCTGTCTGTCTGTCTGTCTATCTTTCACCATGTCATCATATTCTTCTTAAATGTAAGATCAACAAATTTAAAAAACATGTTTTGGATTAATCTGAAGTAAATTCAATCTTAAAGTTAGGCATACAGTGACCATCAATAATTATATACTAATAATAAAGTTGACAAATACTAAATATCTGTGGGTAAAATAAAATTTCATATATTTCAAGTATTAGAATCAAAGCACTTATTAAATCTGATAAATAAATCTTAGGTTTCAAAGAGCACGCTGTTTCATTTAATAAACATGAACGACTTCTTAGCTCATTTGCTTTTAAATGAAGAAAAAAGAGTAGGAAGAAATACTGTATAGTTAGACTCTGAAGGAGAATCCACTTACACAGATACTACATAGCCATATAATGATTTGTATTAGCATATCGCTCTCAAATGGTCTTCAGTGGAGTTAAGACCAATGATCCAATAATTCCACTCCTAGGAATCTATCCTAAGAAAATAATCAGAAGCACTTAACAAATGTGCCCACTGAAGTGTTAATTTTAATAGGGAGAGTTCTAAACAACTTAAATATTTGAAAACAAGGTAGGGTTAATGTATGATCTATTTAATATAACACTGTGCTAACAAAGACTTTTTAATGACATAGAAAAGGCAGGTAATTTTTATACTATTTTTACATATTTCTACATTAACTTTTTTGGAAGGGGAAGTAATATACGATCACCTTGTATGTCTCAAAGCCCACAGCACCAACACCATCTAAGCTGGCAAATGGGAGCCTACGGTGATAATTCAAATGAGAGATAAGGAGGGCATGCGTGAAGAGGGCATGAACTGACACAGTGGCCCTGGGAAGAGAAAGAGGGATACGTAAGAAGCAGAATCAATAGGTGGTGGCTCCCAGCTGGAACGGTAGGTGAGAAAGAAGAGACTGGGCTGAACTGTAATTCCACACACTAGTATCAGAAACGCAGAGATAAAAATACTGGAGGGGAAACTATAAAACCAGATGACGCTGAAGCATAATCTGAAGTTTAAATTACTTTCCATATGTCATGTTTACTATGAAAAGATTCACCCTATAAATTATTAGGAAAAGACTTTTTTTCCGTAAAGCTTCCATTATCTGGAATACCAACTAATGTGGAATACTGCACTTGCCAATGAAGCCATCTAAGGGCATAATTGCTATTGTAAGATTTTCATTCAGAATGATCTCAGTAGTGGGATAATGTGTTTACTTTTCCTCAAATATTCTAACTTGAACACGGCAAGCACGGGCTGTTTCAGTGGCATTACCATGTCATTTTTATTCTCCATGAAGATGCTGAGCTTCTTCAAGAACGACACGACGAGAATCAGCAGCTCAAAGTTGTCCCGCTCCAGGGCCTTCACCAGCATGTGCACGATGTTCTTGTTCCGCATCTTCAGCTCTGTCCGCGTGTCCTCGGCAAGGTTCAGGAGCAAATAAAGGGCAACTAGGAAAGAAAAAGAGGTGAGCAGGAAACGACTGGCACGCTGAATCAGTAATTCAATGCGTCATTCCTACTCCCCCCAGTCACAGACGGAGTTCTTAGGAGAGAATATACTGTTTTGAAATTTGTAATGGTTGTGAATTCATTCATTAGAAAACATTTATTGTTTCTGAGTGATACGTTATATTAAATAAAACACATAATATATATAAAATAATATTCTTATGATACTAAGAAAGAAAATAATCAAAATATGATAATGATTCCTATACTTCTGGAGCTTAGAGCTTAATGGTAACCAAACAGCAATTAATGATGTTAGCAAATAATAAAAGAGACAGATGGGAAAAAATAATTTTATACATGCACAAAACAAGGTAAAACTTCAACTAGGGACTGTTCTGTTAAAAAGAGCTATAATCCAAAATGTCTAGTACAGCTGGAGCTGAATTTGAGGACACTGAAATATTTTTTATTTTCAGACTGATTTTCTGATAGTCACTACAGGAAATGGCCACATGAAATTCAGCAACATAATTGTTACACTAGATAAAGGTGAGGTCACTGTTTACTAGTTCTAAGTAAAATTTCTTTCCGATACCATAATAAAAATGGTTAGGTTCTCATAACTCATATAATTGTCACCTTTTGACAATGAGAATTATGTACAAAGTAACATTTTACATTTTACCTTGACTGACAGAAAGCTTCAAAATTAAGACTTGAAAGATTCTGTTAGAATTATGTAAGCTATTTGGTCAACGTAATCTTTTTGCTCTCAGATGGCCTTTATTTTATTCGTTATTTTAGCATTTCATGTACTCTTAAAAACCATCTCTAAATCTAAATGAATAGAAGAGAAATATATGTGTGTGTGTATATATATATATATATAACTATTTATTTAACAAATATTTGAGGTGGAAAGACAATTCCTACTAATTAAGGACCTATGTATGCCAGGCACTGTACTAGTTGACATACAAATAGTAACCCATTTTAATTTTAAAACAATTTTATGAGGAAAGAAGTATTATAAAAATTTTATAGTAATCCCACTTCTGGGTAAATATCCAAAGAAAATGAAATAATCATATCAAAGAGATATTTGCACTCCCATGCTTACTCCCATTATTCACAACAGCCAAGACATGGAAGCAACCTAAGTGTTCACTGATGGATAAGTGGAAAAAAACAATGTGATATATAAATATGTATGTTATGTACATATTTACACAATGGAATATTATTCATCCATGAAGGAAGATATTCTGTCATTTGTGACAATATAGATGGACCTTGAGGGCATTATGCTAAGTGAAATAAGTCAGAGAAAGACAAATATCACATGCTCTGACTTATATGTAGAATCTAAAATAGTTGAACTCGTAAAAACAGAGTAGCTTGATGTTACCGGGGCTGGACTGGGGAGGAAATGGGGAGACATTGGTTAAAGGGCATAAACTTTCAGTTATAAGATGGCAACTGTAGCTAATAACACTATAATATACAATTCTAGTATTGTATACTAGAATGCTGCTATACGCGTAGAACTTAAATTTTCTCACCATAACAATGAAATAGTAAGCGACTGAGGTGAAGTCTGTGTTAACTAGATAAACATTTTACAATACTGGGGGTGCCAAAAACATGGAGACAAGTGGACACTTTGGTCAACGTTGCTCAAGCAGTAGTTCGCTGTCATCAGAAGTGTCTGGACGCTGATGGGAACCACTTAGAGCAACTCTTGTAATTGCAGAAGCCATACGTGACTTGTATTCATCTTTCGTTATCGGTGTATATTGAGTAGTACTATTTTAATAAGTTTTCCTTTCTTAGAACGTGTATACATTTTTTTTTGTACCCTCTGTATATACATGTAACAAATCATCCCATTGTATACATTAAACTAACACTATGTTATATGTTAATTATATTTCAATAAAGCTGGAAAAAATCAATAGCCACAAAGCAGGGATTGAATGTACACTTGAAAGCCCCACATCATCTCACTAACCTTCATGAGATTTTGTACCTTATGAATGACTGAGAAACCATACTAAAGAACATGTAAATCTCTCAATAAACCCTACGAAGAAGAAACTATTTTTATTAAACATGAGAAATATTTTGAAAAATTTTACATCAATTTCCTAGGAAAACAATGAAATAATTCACTATATAAGTATATTAGGGTTTGAGAGACAAGATTTTTATTATTGAAAAGGTCACACATTGGATTAAAAAATTATCTCTGAGTAAATAAATAACAAATATATATACATTTAGGAGCTGAATGGAGCCTTTTGGTAGAAAATAGTAAAGTGAAATTTAAAACTATTACCCATGCTAAAGACAGAAGAATTGGTAGCACAGTAAGATTTACAAAACTTTCAGTTATTCTGGTATTAGCTTTACTGATCTGACCAAAAAAAAAAGTGGAACAAACTAAACATAGAATAAGCATTTTGCTGCTTTTCTCGTTGCGTGAGAAGTCATACCTCGTAAGAGCTGTTCCTGTTTTACCACAAGGCCCTGGTATTTTTTAAATGTTTTTTCATAATCTTTTCTCAAGGTTTGGTTTTCAGGGTCTTCATCAAGTAAACAAGTTAAGGATCATCCATACTCACTGAAGCAAAGAAAACCTACTGAAAAATACTATGAAGAACAGCACTATTAACTTTCATATGCAAAGTTATCTAGTTGTTTTCTCTAACCAATTGTTTAACTAAAATATTATTTTCTGCACAATTAATTGTGTTATATACAGGACTTTTTAACCAAGGGTTCAAGTACATGCTTGGAGTCCTTAGGTGAATACATGCTTGGGCTTCACAAAATTCTCCAACCTTCAATCCCCAGAAATCATATGGAAACATTTTATGTATGTGCACAAGTCTGTCACTTTCAACAGATTATCAAGTAGGTCCACGTACCAAAAAGATATTGCCTTAGCAAATGATTTAGTTAATAAGAACATTGGATTCCACTTCAGACAGATGTGGAATATTCAAAGGATACGGATTAGGGTATAAGGCTTTTTAGTGCCCATTTCAGACTAGATGCCAAACAAGAAATAACCCAAAGTAAGAGGTAAACAAAATTTAAAAATTGCATCCTATGAGCCCAAACAGTCCCTGGACACCTACAGAAATAAGCAGTTACTTCAGGATCTTCAAGCACTTAAAAACAATCCTTTACTGAATGCCACTTCCATGAAAACACAAGGAGACTTAAGACTTAATAAATTAGTAATATTTTAGGAGAAATGGCCAGCATTCTGATAGATCATTTTTATATTCCTTCAATTATTGTAATCCATTGATTCTGAGACACACTGTCCCACACACATTATAACATCTCCAGAATTTAGATATGTCTTATAATCCATGCTGTGTCATAGTTTAATTGGAAGCATTCTTTTTCTTCATTATGGATCATAAATAATGGTGCATCTTATAACCACTGGTGTCTGATATAAACAGGGATATGGTACGTCCTAAAATATCAGTTCTTGTCATCAATCACAACGTATAAATTAATGGTTAAGTCCCACTCATGGTCCTCTCCACACCCCTCCAGGTTAAATGAATTTGGGGTACATTCAGGAGACTTGGGACGCCAGAAATAATCTAAAATCTCCAAAATTTTTGAGTTGTCCATTTAGTTTAGGGCAATACCAATCTAGACGTCAGAAACTTATAGCACACACATCATTTCTAAACTGGGAAAGATCCTAATCAAGAAAAGTCAAAGCTTGTATGTGTGGGGGTGCATTTTTATAGTGTCTTGGGGATTCCATGAAGGGGAGGTAAAAAAAACATATAAACAATAGGAATAATCTTTTTATTTTTTAAAAGAGATCAATAATTTTGGGTTCAAAGGAAAGTTATCAGTATGGCTTGCTGATCTGCAAAATATGTCATATAAGGGCAGATATGAATAAACCAGGGCCTTCAATCTGACTTGTACAGGCAATATAAGTATTTTCAAATAAAAGAAATGTGATGTTGCAGAAAATATCCTTATTCTAGAAAGCTTCAGTATACAAGATTAGAATGAAGAAATAGAAGTTATTAGGAAGCAGACCTTAGTACACTTAAGCAAAGAACATAATAAATAGAATGTCAAACCACAGGGCGAGCTAAGTCAATAAGCAGTGACACTGTTAAAGAAGAAACCAAAAAAATTAATTAATCAATTAATTAATTGGAAATTAAAAAAAAAAAAAAAGAGAAGAGACCAAATAACCCTTTTGTAAGGGAAGCTGCAGAAAAGATTCCTGTATTGAAAGACAGGTTAAAAGAGGTAATTTTAAAGGTTCCTTTAACATGTTTTATCGTTCTGCAGGCCTCTCAAATTTGAACGTATTAAGAAAATTATTTTTACGCTAAACTAGAAAAATAGAATTTAAAATTATGTTCACCAAATTTATACCTATTCTAATCAAAATCACCTATTACACAGGAAAAACTACATAAGCAACAGTGGTGAGTCAGACATCAGCTAACCAAAGTTTCTTCGTGGCCATAAGTGTAGCTACTTAGAGGCTCACCAATTCAGTTACCCAGGACTACTATTTTTCAACTAATAAAGTTATAAAGGGATTTAAAAATGTATTTCAAACTATATTCATTCTGAGAGTTTCAATCTTCATCTTAACCTTTAAAATACTCTTGCATTTTCCCAAGTAATGTGAATAGCAAAAAACAAACAAACAAACAAACTAAACCACCCCATCCATCCAAAGCTCATACCAACAGGCAACAGAGAGGTGAAATGCCATTCTAAAAGGATATCAGCTTTCTTCTTCTTAGAAAGTTCTTCTTGCCAAAGCTCATGTCGTTTTAATTCATGATCAATGATATTCATACAGAGAGCTCCAATTTTATAGTGAGTGATAAGTCCATGAAACTGAGAGAAGCTTTAAAGAAGAGATTTTAGTATGCATTTAAAGGAATACATTTTGTGGATTCAGGAAATTTGTTTTGGGTAAACACTGGTACAAACAATATAGAAAATTTGACATACATATTTCAATAAATGAACACACCCACCACATACTAACAAGACTTAAAATAATGAAATTACTTTAACTATATTTTAACATACTATCTTTATCTGAAATGAAATTATTTTTAAGTTAGAAATTAAATAAAACATTATTTTTATTTAACCATCATTTTAACTTTTGAGATACTCTCAAAACAAAATTTCAGACTACCATCTAACAAAACTAATTATATAATGATACTATTATTGAATAAAGCTGATTATACCAGAGAATAAACTAATAAAGTATTAGCAATCAGGTTTTGCATATGTTTCTTAGAGACAATTCATTCATCCAAGGATTTATTCAATAAATATTTATTTGCTAATGCTGATACATTTTTAGAATAGAGGCAGGCAAATCTCTAGGAATTGATTAAAAACTTCACAATGACTCAATAAACATCTTTCTAAAGGATATATGTGTAAAAGACTATATATGGATGCAAAACAGATAAGTGTTTGCACATACTCAACATGTGTGTGTTTGTATAAAACAATCATATTTACCAGCATTTACCCTGATTCAGCCTTTATTCTAAAAACTATCTGAAGAGGGTACTACAATTACTATCGAATTTACAGATGAGAAAACTAAGGCACAGTGAAGTTAAGTAGTGGAACCAAGATCATACAGCTAATAAACAGCAGGACTTGGATTGAAATCCAGGCAGTCTCCTTCTAGAGCCCATACTCTAACCCCCCTCATACTATCTCACTGTGGTGTGCATGTCCACACACGTACGTGCGTGGGTGAGGACAGGCTGAGGGAAGACAGAACAACAGAGAGGGCAGGGAACAGGAAACAGTGATTTCAGCGGCAGAGCACAGGCAGTCGCACAGAAGGCTGCACGCCCCAGTCATCTATAACCTAAACCAAAGTCAGACAGAGAGAGAAATACCCATAAACTAATACTCTTATTTCCCGATTTTTATACTTACCTGGAAAAACAAAAAAAGATGTAAATGATGTTTGTGGCTAACTCCACACTTTGCTTCCAGTCTTCTCTCAGGACTCTTGCTAATGCACCGAGGGCAGTCTCTAAAGGAAAAAGAGATGTACAAAAATCATCATTCGCCCGTCTCTGGTGATTGGTTTTAAATGTCTACTTATTAATAAATAACAAAGCTAAGAGAGAACTGGGACAAAAAAGTAGGATGCTTCTTTCCAACACAGAAAGCTATTTTTAAAACTGAAATCCAACTTTTACTTAAAACCTGAAAAATGCAGTTTTAAGTCTATAACTGTAAAACCAGAAAAACACAATGTGATTTAAAGTAACATGGGTGTAATATGACAATAAAATAATAAGACCATTTATTTCTTGAGCTGCATTCCCATCTGTAACTGGAAGAACTCTAAAAAAAATAATGAGCAGTTTAGTAGGGTAGCATTAGCTCTATTAAAGCAAACTAATAACCAAATAAAACTTATACACAGAAAAATAACTAATATTTTAATATCATATTAAATTGATGCCAACGGACATAAATAAAACAAAAAAATCTTTCACAAAATTAGCTTCAGGGTAGATTAATAAACATCCCTGCTTGATTTTTATCTTGAGAAAAGTGAAATTAATAAATTGATTAACAAGGATTACCACATATTAGGTAAATATAAAGTAATGAGACTGGCTTCAATTAGTGTTGCTACATGGCTTACCAATTCTTAAAATAATAAAAAATTAAAATATCTGTGTTATATATAATTCATAACTCAACTTTCTTTGGCACTCAGGAGCTATTGTACTTTATAGATCACATTATCAGTATTTATTATTGTAATGAAAGTGTTCAGTTTATTTGAACATTCTGGCTATTCAGATCATGAAACAATAACAATTCACTAAGTTATTAATCTACTTCGTAAGACATTATTTCAACAAACTGAAAATCATCCTATAATGGCATTTCATAATGTTACTCATTTTCAATTTTCACAATGCAGAGCACTAGTATAATATATGCTTGACTCCAAAATCTTTCTGGAATCAAGAAAATAAGTAGGGAATGTATATTAAGAGCAAAAGCTCCAAAAAGTCCCATTTAACAAAGAATCCGGTTGAGCTTTTTTGATTCCAGTATTACCAAAGACATTTCACCACTAAAATCAAGGGGAAATAGTATTTTTTAGAATATACTTCGGAAAATGATGTACTATAATGTCATGAATTTACACATAGGTTTAGTGACCTATTTTCCAAATTTTATTTCATTTTTCTCCTTTTATATAGCATAGAGAAATATCTCAATAAAAAATGCAGCTACAGGAATTGTACATGGGTTTATCAAGAAAAAGAAAAAAGAAAATTACAGAGTTTACAGAAAGTCAAAATACAAACCTAATTTATAAGGTGAATGCAATCATAATTAAAATCTCGTCATGACTTTTTTAGAGAATATGATAAAGCGATGTTAAAATATATATAAGAAAATGTACAAAATAATTGTAAGACAATGTAAGAAAAATCACAACTATGATATCCATGAAACACAGCAGAGCAGCCTAGCAGCAACTGAAGTAGGCGAAAAGAAAAATGTGGCGCTCCCCAAAATCCCTCCTGCAGAAAACAGTCACTATCTGACCTATCTGGAGGGTTACCACAAAGCTCCACTCCCAGGGTTTTTCTTTACTTGACCTGATTCAGAGCTTAGCCTTATAATCAGAGCATTTGTTGAAAACTACTAGTGGTAACACTGCAGACACATGCAGCAGCCTTGCCAGTTGGAGTTAACAAGAGGCTGACCAAAAAACTTTAAAAGGAAAAACTGGGAAATGGGATATCCATAGGGTCTTTGGAAAGTTCCAACATATTCCTGGGAATCTAGAAGGCCATGTATGTGTGCAGGGATGTGCACATGCCAGAGAAAAAAGGCCATAAAGGACCTAATCTCTCATCTCTGGCTAACCTTGAGGCAATGTATGAGCAGAAGTGAAGGCTAAGGGTTGTAAATGACCTGCTTGGCACTGAAGACACCCACCCCCCCCCCCCACACACACACACACAGCCCCTGAGCAAAAGTCAGGACCCTTAGTGCCAGGCATTTAAGGGGGTCTCTATCCAATCATGAGCTACTACTAAACTCACCGAGCAGAAGCTTCAGTGGCTGCACAAATACAGACTTTACAGAATTAACCCTGGAAACTCATTGAACAAGCAAACAGCAAAAATAACAAGCACCAGAGGAAGTGGGAATCAGATTTTCAAAGTTTCAACATTATTTCAACAATAGTAAAAACATACAAGATATGCAAAGGAAAGGAAAATATGTCCCATAATCAGGTAATACAGCAGTCAATAGAAACTTGTCAGTGAGGAAGCTCAGACATTACACTTATGAGATAAAATTTTAAATCTGTTATTATAAATATACTCAAAGAACTAAAGGAAAACATATTGAAAGAATTAAAAGAAAAGCATGAGAAGGTAGGAGAATGAAGTCTCACCAAACAAAGAATATCATAAAGAGATACAAATTATTTTAAAAATAAACTAAGTGGAAATTCTGCAATTGCAAAATACCTGTACAATATATGACATGAAAAATTCATTAGAAATCTTAACAGCAGATGTGAACTAGAAAAAAAGAAAGAATCAACAAATGTAAAGGCAGGTCAATTAAAATTATTGAGCATGAGTAACAGAAAGAAAAAGAATGAAAAATAAATAAGTAGAGCCTCAAAGACCTAGGGGACACCAACAAGCATACTAACATAAACATAATGGGGGTTCTAAGGGGAGAGATAAGAAAAGAGCAAAATGAATATTTAACAAAACAATGCCCAAAATCTTACTAAGTTTGATGAAAAATATTAATCTGCCAAGAAGCTCCACAAACTCTAAGGAAGATAAACTCAAAGATAGCAACACCTAAACATATCATAGTAAAGCTGGCAAAAACCAAAGGCAAAGAAAATATTGAAAGCAACAAAAGAAAATCAATTCAACATGTACATAGGCTTCTCAATAAGATTAACAGCTGATTTCACACCAGAAACCATGGAAACATGAAGGCAATGGGATGACATATTCAAAGCGTTAAAAGAAAAGGACAATCAACCAATAATTCTATATCCAGCAAAACTATCCTACAAACACCAAGGAAAAATTAAGTCATTCATGGGTAAACAAAAACTTAAGAGAATTTGTTGATAGTAGACCTTCCCTGTAAGAAATACTAAATGGAGTTCTTCAGGCTGAAATGAAAGGACATTGGAGAGTAACTTAAATCAACACAGAGAATAAAGAGCATTAATAAAGATAACTATGTAGATAAATATAAAAGGCAGTATAAACATACTTCTGATTGTATTCTTTTCTTCTGATTAAAAAATGCACATATCAATAATTATATTACTGTGCTGATGGGTTGATAATGTATAAATTAATGTATAACTTGTATGACTATAATAGTACAAAGGAGTGGAGAAGGAATAGTTATATTGGAGCAAAGTTTTTATATACTGTTAAAATTAAGTTGATACTGGGCCGGCCGAGTGGCGCGGTGGCTAAGCGCTGGCTTCAGTTCAGGTCCCACATATGAGGGCCAGTGACACTGCCCTCAAAAAAAAAAAAAAAAATTAAATTGATATTAATTTGAACTAGAGCAATTTAATTTAATATGCTAACTATAATCCCAGAGCAAGCAGTAAGAAAACTATTCAAGAAAACATAGTAAAAGAACACCAAGAGGATTCAAATAGTATACTAGAAAATGTCTATTTAACATAAAAGAAGGCAGTAATGGAGGAACAGAGGAACCAAAAAGATAAAAAATCTACAGAAAACAAATACAAAATGTTAGATGAGAATCCTACTTTAAAAGTATTTACATTAATGATAAATAGACTAAACACTCCAATCAAAAGGCAGAGATTGGCAGTGTGGATTAAAAACAACAAACATGATCCAACTATATGCTTTCTACAACAGAAACACTTTGGATTCAAAGATACAAATAAGATGAAAGTAAAAGGATAGAAAAAAAAAAAGACAAGTAACAGATTAAGAGAAACTATTTCTAAGTATATAAGAGAAAAAGGATATAATGATATATATATAAATGTATGTACTAATTTATATATATAAATGAAAAAGGATATATATTCATATATAGACAAATATTCATATATATAAATTCTTGAGATGTGAATACAAGCTTCACAGGATAGGAATTCTAAAAGTCTGGTAACATTTGAAAACATCAAATTCATTAAAAATCAGGCAAATGCAACTTAAAACAAAGATAGTGTTCATTACCAACATAATGGTAAAAATGTTTACGTTTGATAGTGTTCATATTCTACTGGCATAAGGATAGAGTGACACAACCATTTGGAGGGCAATTTAGCAATATCCCTTAAGATATTATGACCTATATTTCTGTATGACATTTGTTTCTATGCATACACCCTGAAGAAACTCTGGCTTGTGGATGTAAAAAAAATATGTACAAAGAAGTTCACTGAAGCAATATTTCCTACTGAAAAATTTGGAAACAATCTAATTACCACCAATAGAAGAGTGACTGAAGAATATGTATGACTTTATAAAATACAATTATCAAAAGTAGTTTAAAATTAATTTATATATATATATATATATATATATATATATATATATATATAACTACATATGTATGCATATATGTAATCTTAAAACATTACTACATGGAGAAAAAATTACCAAGAAGTATGATATAATATAAAAATTCATATAAGGCAATACTCTATATTTTAACACAGAAAAAACCTATACTTATATATATGTAAAAGTATGAAAAAAATCTGGATATATGCATAACAGATTACAGAATAATGGTCAAAGGGGGTTTTATCTATAATATTCTAATTCTTTTAAAATAATATAATACTATATGAGTTGTATATTTTAAAAAATACTTAAAATGTAAAACTTTCCTAATTAGAATACAGGGAATATTCTAGGACTCTCTGGAAAGATCTTTGTACATATTTTCCAAGTTACAAAGTATGGGTGTGCTGTCATAAAAGGGGTTTCACAACAGACAAAAATATTCTTTCTCATGTGATAGAAATCATACAATAATGACATCTTCCATATTTTGGCTTTGGCAAAAGATAATCTTAGGAAACTGTGCATTGAAAATAATTCTATAGTGATATTACTGATAAAAAAAGGTTTTAAGAGCTTTATATCTTCTTTTTCTTTAACTAGCACCTCTAATGAAAAGAAAGCAAATTCAATCAAAATTAAATTATAAAGATTAATATCTTTTGCTGTGCTACCATAAGAAAACTAATACTGGAACTCTAATTTAATAAAATCATATACATATGTATACAAATGTCAAAAGCTTGATATTGTAACCTAATTGAAAGAATAAGCAAGTCTTTCAGAGTAGAAGAAAAGATACAGTGCCATTAATGCTTGATTTTCCTTATTTAAACTAAATGATTTGTGAGTTCTCCAGAGAATATTTAAATATTATGCTTTCCTGTTAAAAATCTGAATAAGAAGAAAGGTAATAAAGAGCTGGAAAATAAGTGCATTCTTATGTTTGGTATAAATAATTTTAGCTTACTCCTCTAATATAATAAATTTTAAAATCATATTTCACAATAATTTTTCTATTTGTAATAGTTCTAAGTTACCATTTAATAGTAGTTCTTCCAAGTTATCAGGGTTTCGAGCAAGCTGCAGGATCAAAGCAGAACCACGAACTTTGTCAGGAATATCTTCATATAATAACTCAATGTATTCATCCATGTCATTAATGTTAGCAACCTCATCAATCTGAAACAAAAGAAGAGGACAAAAGTACTCCAGAAGAACAAATACGCTTAACAGAGTCACTGCCATAGGACTTACTATTTTGTGATCAATATACTGCCTTTTATAATAAAAGACAAGTTTTCAAAGGACTCACTGGTAGCCATCCTTTTGTAGAGGGGGAAATTAGACCTTTGGATGCTACGACTCCAACACAAAAGTAATTATGAACCATATAATAAAATGGGATGAATATAAACTCTAAAAATGGCCTATCAATATAAAATATCTTAAATGTAATGAAAAATAATTTGTATCTTCTACAATAGATTGAACAATATTTCAAAACATTGCAATAAGAACATTTAAAACATTTCACAACTTATTTTTCTATCAAAATAAATTATGTTTAAAAAACACACTAAATAATTTTTACCCTTACCAATTAAATAGTGATTTTCTACCTTTTTCAGGTACTTCAAGATCAATATTTTTTTAATTCCCACATCTGTTTACTCTGATTGTATGA
This sequence comes from Aselliscus stoliczkanus, assembly GCA_033961575.1. Classification (NCBI taxonomy): domain Eukaryota; kingdom Metazoa; phylum Chordata; class Mammalia; order Chiroptera; family Hipposideridae; genus Aselliscus; species Aselliscus stoliczkanus. The sequence goes on from CM066739.1 coordinate 59,135,555, forward strand.
CTTATTAGTGGGGAAAGACCTTACAATCAGTTTCCTGTTATATAGATCAGAAGACAGTCTTACTTACTTCCATTCCTTCAAAAGGAGGTGGATCTTTAGGCTTGCTTGATTTTTCTTTCTTTTCTGTAAAAAGATAAGTTTTTTTTTTGTTTTTTTTTAATGAGAAGAACTAGGTTTTTATGGTGTCTAGGTAATTTTTATTTTTAGAAGCTGAGTTTAATTCTAGCTAAGCTAGAGATCTTAAAACTGAATGGTTTATGAAACAATCTTTTTTCCAATGTATAAAAAAATCCATCTGTTCTACTGAGAGTATCAAAGAGAATATAAATAAATAAAACCTACAAATAATTCCCAAGTTATGTTAGGCAGCAATTTTAACTTCCTCTTCAGTCAACTTTTTGGGTTGTAAATAGCCATCAAGAAGCAAAACAGTCTTACGAAAGGCAAAGAAAAATGAATGAGTCGAAAAACTAAAAACTAAAATAAAAATTAACAAAGGAAAATAAAAATAAATGACTTGGGTAAAATTAAAAGCTAAAATAAAGAATAGATGCTAACTGAAATTTTTTTTTTTTTTTTTTGAGGGCAGTGTCACTGGCCCTCATATGTGGGATCCGAACCGGGGCCGCTGGCGTCCCAAGTCAGCGCTTAACCACTGCGCCACTCAGCCGGCCCACTAACTGAAATTTTTTAAGAAATAAAATTACCCTGGGCTGGCTGAGTGGCGTGGTGGTTAAGCGCTGGCTTGGGAAGCCAGAGGCCCCGGTTTGGGTCCTACATATGAGGGCCAGTGACACTGCCCTCAAAAAAAAATAAAAAAAAAATTAAAAGACATAGTTTTTAAAAAAAAAAGAAATAAAATTAGGATCATAAATTAAAAGGCAAATATTTAACATCTGCATTAATCCTCACTTGTTCCCAAATAAATGAAAGAGGTACCTAAAGGTGTTGAACACAGCTTTGAGCCATTTGTCACACTCAATTACTTGATTCATAGCAGAATTTCATTTGCTAACAAAAAATTATCAAAAATACTTCACTGATTTGGGTTAAAAACCTAAGCAATTGCATGTACATTAAAATATGTTCAAGTAGTATCAAAATTTTGATTCTATAATTATCAAATATATTTTCCATATAATGGGAATTAGCCCTGATTGTTTTCAGAGGATGGTAGCCATGCTAAATAAGGTTATATTTCCTCAATAGTTGTTAATTAGATTTGCCTCAAATAGATAATTTACTATGACAGTAGTTTTAATTAAGCAAAGAAAAAAAATCACTTTAGGTAAAGCGTCATAAATCAAATACATATTATTGTTTTGTTTCAATCACTGAGAAATAAGTGTATATTTAATATAGTACAGCATTTCATATATGTCTTGAAATATTAATATCTACACAAAAAGATATTGATTTGGATTAAGTGATTCATTTACAATGACATGAAAATTTCCTCTTGTTCCTCTAACTTCTGGGAAAAGAGGTGAGAAGACTGATTTACCCTGAAAATACAGATATTTTATTATAAATACCATCGGAATTATATTAATTTGGCATTAAGAAAGATCAATTTTAACTACATTGTACAACCCATAGTAAGTATACACACATCTTTAAAAAGTATGGAATTTATTTTGCTCACTTTGAACTTATTTAAATTACTGAAGATGTTATTTCCTCATCATTTATAGACATCTTACTTAGGAAGATTAGTCTATCATGAAATATTTAATTAAAAATTCTTCTTGGTAATATTTTCCTTATAGCACTTAATTAACAAATTAACAAATTAATTAACAAATAACAAATTTGCACAGAATGCCAGCTGTGTAGTTGGGAGCAATCAAGTTGGAAATGCTTAATTTTGCTTTTAAATAAGTTCACAGCCATCCAATTCATTCAAGAAATACATAATAATCATATAATGTGAGTTACTCACTGTATTTAGGGCTAACTAATAAAAGTATGTCAGGCACAAGGCGTTTTATTTGGATAGAAAGACAAGACTGATTAACTTGAAAAACATTTAAATTTTCTCTTCCATTGTTTTTTTGAATTAGTACAATCAAAACTTAAGCATTTATGTTATTTCAAGGGCACCATATTTTGGAACTCACCCACAGTAAAAAAAAAGATATGCAAACTTAATAAATACCATGAAATGGAATAACTCACCATTCAATAATCTGAGGTGATTTTTCATGTTTCTATTTTGTTTCATTTTTTATTTAGATCATTTTAACATGTGTTCTAGAAATAATCGTTTAGTTCTGATATTTTAATGGCTTAGTTCTTTTAGGAGGGAATTAAAGATAGAAGTATGGCAACAACAGAGACAATGAGGAATGAAAAGGTAATATTTTCCTAAGGAAGGTTATAAAACATCTCTAGAGCATATGGCGTATATTTTAACATTTAAATACTTAAGTAATCCACTCCAATAATAAATTAAATGTCAATAAGAAATTTTCAATATATAAATCTAGTTGGAGAAGAGAAAAATAGGCTTTCTGTCCCAAATTCTCTCCTTTTATTATTCTAGATTCAATACAATAGGTATTTGCTATTCTATTCCTTATTTCAGCATATGTACACACACACACACACACACACACACACACACACAGTATGAAACAGAAACATTTGTGTGGAAACATCTAATATAAAGCCTGACATGTAAGAATCTAACATGTTTGCTTATTCTTTCATTTACTTATTCATAGCACTGGCAACGAATGAATGAATGAATGAATGAATGAATGAATACATAAATAAATAAATAAATAAAGCAAAACAACAAGAAAAAATACCTTTCAAATATCTAAAATACAAACTCCAGTCAAACAACTCTGGTCCTACATTAAGGAGTCAGGAATTCTTCCACCCACCTTTTCCTGACAACGAATCACGGCGGTTCTGCAGATAGTACAACAGCTGTTCTACCTCATTTAGCTTTGAAGGATGAATGAGCTTACATTCTTCCACCACCTTCCGTGCCAAGGAAGTTATATCTGTGTTGGCATTGAGACTCTTCAGTCGAATGCTGTAAGCATATCAGAATTTTCCAACTCAGCTATGATCAAAGTACATGATAACTTAAACAATACTTCTTTAAATAAATAACAAAGCATTTAAATGTACCTTACACAGGCTATTTTAGTAAAATATAATAAAGTATTAGACACAATAATTAGGCTTAGAAAAATGCCAAGCAATGGTTATCTTTGAGCTGGGAAAACGAGAGAAAAAGAACATAATAACACCTACATTTGACTCATCTAGGCAGGACAGAATATTCAGAGATCTTATTTTAAATGGCTTTCTGATGTAATACATATAGTCTTTAGTCATGGGATGTGAGAATCCATACTGCCAACGATGAATTATTTTCTTGACCACAGTCACACTCATTTATGTTTTTCAGTTAGGGATAAGACACAACATTGATATTTTAGGATTCAGTTGTTCTAATGGAATTTATACAGAAGGCGGAAGAAAAAAAAGCAGGATGCATTTTAAGACCTATATTAGGAATTCTGAGCAATAAATGAATGTTTAATATGTGTGAGTATATAAAAAAAATAATAAACCACCTTCTCCCTCCTTTTTATTTTAGTCCAGGAGATTCACTGGAAGCTCAATTAAGAAAAGGTTATTCTGAGTCTGGAAACAATTGCATTTACAGGGATTCGTGGCACCAGGGAGAGCTATGAAAACATAAATAAGGTTCAGGGTGAAGACTTATAGTGGTGGCAATAGACTCTTTCAAGCAGATGTGCTCATGCAAGGCTTAGGTTTAAAGAGAAACATAAAAAAGTAGCCACTGTACAGAATTATTTCTTGGTGAAATGGCCAATATTTGGCGAGACATCAGATATTAGAGGCAGCAAGGGCAGTGGTCTCAGGGAAAGGTCCTGTGCTGACTGAGCTCCTGTGAAACCGCTGTTCAGCTACAGAGACCTCCCCTGAAAGAAGCTGGGAAGAGTGAGGGCGACATACTCCTAGCTCTCGAGTCATCCCCAAATCTGGTCCTCCTGGGATTCTACAAGCTACCTTTTAAACTGTTGATTATATTTTTGGATAATTTTACTGCACATCAGTAGGCAGAGATAGAAAGGCGAGTCCATGCAGAGAAAAACTCTCAAAAGATCTCTTTATGTTTAATTTTAGCCAGGAACTGGGAAATCTTGGCAGTTTCCATAAATCCGATTGAGAAGAGGCATAATAGAAATGCTACACATGTGTATTTTAAAATTTTCTTACTAGTCTTTTTTAGAGCAGTTTTTGGTTTACAGGAAAATTGTGCATAAAGTACAGAGTTCCCATATGTACCCCCACTACCCCCACAATACAGCATTTTTCTATTGGGTTGTCGGAAAAGTCATGACGTATTTTTTCTGTTTTCTTTGCAAAAATGCATCATGACTTTTCCGACAACCCAATATTATTACCATTTTGCATTAGCGTGGGATTTCTGGTACGAAGAGGAACCAATACTGAACACTGTTATAAAGTTGACATTAGGGTTCACTCTGTGTTGTACAGTTCTGTGGGCTTTGACATACGCATAACATCATGTCATAAAGAGTAGTTTTCGTGCCCTAACAATGCTTTCTGCTCCACCTATTCCCTCCTCCTCCACTCTCTCCTTTGCCACCCCCTGAACCCCTGACAACCTCTAATCTTTTTATTTTAGTTTTGCCTTTTCTAGAATGTTATATAGTTGGACTCATAAAGGATGTAGCTTTTCCAATATAGCATCTTTCACTTAGTAATTCCACTTAGGTTCCTCCATGTCTTTTCATAGTTGATTTTTTTTTAGTGCTGAATAATACTTGATGGTATGGAGGCACCACTGTTTGTTTCCCCATTTGCCTATCGAAGGATATATGGTTGCTTCCAATTGCTAACAATTAGAAACAAGGCTGCTATAAACATTCATGTGCATGTTTTTGTGTGGACATATGTTTCCAACGCATCTGGGTTATTATTTAAGAGCATGATTGCTGGATCATCCGGCAAGCCTATGTTTAGCTTTGTTTAGCTATCTTTGGCTTAGAAACTGCCAAACTGTGTTCCAGTGGCTGTACTTTACATTCCCACCAGCCATACGTGAGTTCCTATTGGTTTATGACCTCACCAGCATTTGGTGCTGCTAGTGCTTTGGATTTTACCCATTCTACTAGGTATGTAGTGGTATCTCAATTTAATAAAGCAGATTTTTCTATTTCTTTAGATCTGTTTGTGTGTGTGTGTGTGTGTGTGTGTGTGTGTGTGTGTGTATTAACAATCTGATTCCTCTTCTTCCCATGAAAAGTAATATATTTTCTTCTTTTAGTGCATAGTTCTCTCTCCTGACTCTCTCCCTTATTATAAAAGACAAAGAAAAAATAGGTAGGACTAGCATTTTTAGAAAATGTTACCTGTAGGTTTACTCATTATTCCTATAATCAAAAAAAATAGAATCTTCATTAGGCAGCCCATGCCTATTAAGAACACCAAAAACTCACAAGAAAAATACCCATATTATTTTTGGAGCATTACCATCAGTTTCTCATAGAGAATGAAATACAAGTCTTCTGACCTGGGCCATAGCACAGACTACCCCAATTTAATGAAGGTTCACTTCATACTATCTCAGTCTATGAGTATCCCTCAAAACCCTCACTCCCAATAGCTGCCATTGATAAAACCTCTTGAATTGTCAACAAACCATGGTGTCTTTTTGGTCCCACAGTATGATTTCTCTCGAGATTTTTACAGCCAGGGTTGAATATCACAAAATCGGGATACTCAGGTCTTCCCCTCACTGACGTTTATAAAACCACTTACTCTAGTTGTAGGAGGTAGCAACTCTTTCCAGCTGCCTGACTAGTGGATTTATCCCTTATCGAGAAACGGGCAGATTTTCAAATTGTTAACAACTCTCATTTAATTCTAGTTGAATAAGGCTACTGACTGCATTCTTAAGAACCCAAACCTAATTTCTCTCACGAAATGTGATGTATGAGGCGGTAAAGGCATAGATCCTGATGGTCTAGCTTTTCTTTGGGCGTCAATAAGATCTCATGAGATTTTTCACATGTCGTCAAAATGTACAGAACTTAGGCAGCAACCACAGACACACAAAGGGAAGAGAGACAGTGTGAGAGAACACAAAAAAGTGTGAATATGTGTTAGAATCTGTAGTGTATGTGTATATGCATGTGTATTTCTCTTCCATCTAGTGCATTATCCAAGGACTCAGTCATTTTTAATGCATTAGCTGTGTAATTTCATCTCCTCCTAACCCAACTAAGAAGATAAGTTAGGGATTGTAATAAGACATTAGGTGGCATCTCTCTTTAGGCTGCTGCACAGTTGTGGCACTATTAAAAATGTGGGCAAATACTTCTTTGCTTGTAGGTGGCTCTCTTGTGCAGTGTAGGAATCTTAGTGGCAACCTGGCTTCTATCCATGAGATGCCATTAGCACCTCTCCAGCTGTGACAACCACACGTGTCCAGGTATTGCCAAATGTCCCCTGGGGGAAATCACAACCAGCTAGGAACCACTGCTGTGTATCTAAATACAGTGCTCTTCAGTGCAACTCACTGTCACACGCACTCGTAGCAGCCTGAGTCTACTTCATACCACCAAAACACACTAACATTCTTTTTAACTTGTTTAAACTTTTTTTAATGAGTTCCCAAACCAAAATGTTTTATGGTAGGTAGAAGGTTGGAAGGGAATACTAAGTGATCTCAAGCCTTCTCTACTTCCACAGAACTATGGGAGAAAGATAACCGTCACCAGCACGACTACAGACGAATGAAAAGGCCAGTCCCCAAGGGGATCCTGAAAGGGTTACAAATGCAAGAAGGAAAACGTGTAGGATATTGGAAGGTCTAAGCTCTCAATTCACTGAGTCGGAAAATGCTTATTACTAAGATCTTTCAGAGGGCTAGATTTTTTAGGGATGAAATCAAGGCACATGCTCCATTTTAGAATTTCGGAAATCATATCACTTTCTGTAATTCCAGGGAAGAAGGAAGAACACAGGGTTCCGTAAACACTAATTCCCTAAATTAAGCTAAAAGGTCCCACATAAACATATAATTTATAATTAATGTCCCAACTTATAGTAGCTTATGTTCTATTTAATGCATTTACTAAATGGGATAAATCAGAATAGGTTATTTTTCAATAGGTTCCCATTATGCTTATATAAACATGATTTTATCTGGAGTAAATATATCTGTATTTAAAGTTTAATATAGTCTCTGCTTCACTAAAATGAAGTATGTCTAGAAAAATGCCATAACCATTTATCATCTTTGCAGATTTACATAACATCGGATTTCTATGAAGTTTGTATAAGGTTCACTACTTTCAAAACGTGCACAAATGAAGAAAACTTACATTTTTTGGCATTCCTTTCGTTCTCCCAACATGGGATCTCCCATTTCTCCAAGAATGGTAGCTTCTACTTCATACTGAACAATGAGGGCTTTTTCTGATGGATGTACATCAATATTTCCACCTTTAACTTTTCTATAATGCAAAATAAAAACAGGCATAGCGAAATTAAAAACTCACAAAATGTCCATGTTTTTTTTTCTAGTTTCTAGTTCCAAAAACATAATGTGTGCTGCAGTAACATACGCATTTAGATCAGATTTATAGTTAAAAATGGCAACATTTCCGAAAGTGATCTACTGATTCAATATAATCCCTATAAAATTCCCAAAGCCTTTTTTTTTTTTTTGCAGAAATGAAAAAGTAATCCTAAAATTCATATGGAAACACCCGGAACTCTGAGTACCCAAAACAATCTTGAAAAAGAAAAACAAACTTGGAAGACTTACACTTCCTGATTGCAAAATGTACTACAAAGCTACAGTAACCAAAACAGTGAATTACTAGCATAAAGATAAACATATAGATCAATGGAATAGAATTAAGTCCAGGAATAAACCCCCTGCATATACAGTCAACTGATTTCAACAAGGGTGGCATTGAGGGAAAGAACAATCTCTCTAACAAATGGTGCTGAGACAACTGGACATCCACATGTAAAAGAATGAAAGTGGACCCTTACCACACACCACATAATGAATTCAAAATGGATCAAAGACATAAATTTAAGAGCTAAACTTAAGAAAATTCAGAAGAAAACACAGGGCGAATCTTCATGACCTTGGATTTGGCTATGGTTTCTTAAATAATGACAATCAAAAACAAAAGCAACTAAAACCCTGAAGACTCCACCAAAAAACTATTAGAACTACTAAATGAAAGTCCCAGGATATAGAACCAATATTCAGAAATCTGTTGTGTTTCTACACACCGATAACAAATGATCAGAAGGAGAAATTAAGAAAACAATCCCATTTACATTTGCATCAAAAAGAATAAAGTACATAGGAATAACTTTAACCAAAGAGGAGAAAGACCTGTACCATGAAAACTGTAAGACACTGAAGAAAAAGACTGAACAAGATACAAATAAATGGAAGAATATACCTTCCTCATGGATTAGGATTTACATTGTTAAAATGTCCTTACTACCTAAAGCAATATAGATCCAATGTAATCCCTATTAATATGCCAATGGCATGCTTCTCAGAATTAGAACAATTAATCCTACAATTTATATTGAACCACCAAAGATCCCGAATAGCCAAGAAGACCTGAGGAAGAACAAGGTGGGAGGTATCACCCTCCAATCTCAAGCTGTACCACAGAGAGCTCTTTTTGCCCATCTACTGCGAGGATGAAGGCCACCCTCGGCTCTCACACTGCCCACATTCCAGAAAGTGTCCGAGACGTGATGGTTGCCTTTTTACCATCTCTACTACACGCTCCACCTGGTTCTGGGGCCTCACAAATGTGTTCTCTCTTAGCGGACATCACGCTGAAGGGACGCACAGTTGTTGTGAAGGGCCCCCGAAGCACCCTGCAGAGGGACGTCAACCTTATCTACCTAGAACTCAGTCTCCTTGCAGAGAAAAAAAAGGCTCTGGGCTGGCCAATGGTGGGGAAGGAGACAGGACCTGACTCCTGCACTCTCGGCAATCAGATACCAAACAATGCTAGGCATACACGAGGTATTTGGTGAGTATTTATTAAGTGCTATTGAGTCAAAACACTAACTGGGGGCCGACCAAGTGGCGCGGTGGTTAAGCGCTGGCTCCGGAAGCCAGCGGCCCCGGTTCGGGTCCCACGCATGAGGGCCAGTGACACTGCCCTCAAAAACAAAACAAACAAACACTAACTGGTATTTTATTGAAACCCAATTTTTTATTCTAAAATCTATTACACATGTAAACATAAAGAGAGGAGAGATTCCTCGGTGATAGCTACAATGAAACCACTGAAAATATGCAATTAAATTTAGAGTGAATCAATTAGATTGAAAACATACTGCTGTCTTGTTAAAAACAAAATATAAAAGTAAACTACAAAAGAAATAGATGTAATCATTATCGACGAACCAATAATTAAATCAGAAGGTTCTGTCAGATATCATAACTCATCAGGCCTGTATGGTTATATGTCAGCTGCATACTTCTAATCTGGAAGCAGACCATGCAAACTTTTTATGATTTATTTTGCCAAAATTAGACAAGATTGAGAAGTGTATATTTTAACCTGTCCAGATTCTGACCTTATTTTACTTTGAACATTACAGTGCCTCGTTCCGTTTTATTTTTTGAACTCGAGATAATATGACTTTAAAAGTAAGCAATGGGTTGAGAATTATAAAGAATAGTATGCCTAAGGGTCTATCTGGGTACCAGAATCGTAAGGAAAACCATCTTCTGGCACAGCTATATTATATGAAAATAAGCGATACCAGCGGCTCCCAGCTCTAGAACAATTTTATATTTAAAGCTGGGAGTGAACATTTTCTTATTTTCTGTCACAAAATTTTCGATCAAAATATTTGAAAAGATCAGTGTAGCAAAGTTCAGCGATGAAACAAATACTGACTATATACTTGTTATGATGATATGTTCCTTCTTAAAAACTTTACTGATAAAGCCTGGTTATTTGACAGCTTCAGATATATTTACGTAAAATGAGAAGGGCAGGCAATATATGCTGCCGTCTCACAAAGACAGTGCAACTGGCTGATGGGCTGATTTTACGATTGTTTGAATCCCTTTTAAGAATCTATTAAAGATTAGAAGAGCTTTCTGTGATGATTAGGGCCTTGCCACACCAGGATAAACATAAGTAGTAGAAGTATATTATGACTTACAATAATACCATCACCTGACGTGCATATTTTATCTCTGAAAAGCATTTTCCTATTTGGTCCTCACATCTCTCATAAAGTAAGAAATCGCCCTGTTTTTAGATAAGGAAAGTGTCCCAGAGAACACATGTGACTTCCCCAGGGCATCTGCCCAGTCAGTAAAGGGGACGCATGTAAAACCGGAGACTGTTCATTAAAGCTCTTTTCTATTGGATGACTGCTAAGTCTTGGTCCAATAAGAGGCATCTTTTTATTTTTTTTTCAATCAGCTAAGATGATCTTATCTTTGACAGGAGTCAAATACACAGATTTACAATGTTCTTTAAAGCGTCATCAAGAGTTCCAATAGTTTTAAACAAAAAAACAAAAAACAAAAAACAAATTAGGACCAGTTCCACGTCAAGCTCCAGAACAAAGCTCTTGATAATTATGAACCTCCTACAAAAAAACAAACAAAAATGACACTGTCAACATGGCTGTCAAGTGGATGAAACGGCGGAGAAAAGCAGAACCAGGGCGGAAAGCAGCGTCTCCGTCCAGCCTCCATCATTTCAGACCCCGGCGGCCGGGAGCCCCCAGGCGGGCGGCCGGGCGCAGAGGGCCGGCGGCTCCGGGCCAGGCTTGCAGCGCGCTCATCCACGCGGGGACACGGAGGGCGGGCGCGGCGGGAACACCGCGGCCCCCGAGGCGCGCGCCTCGGCCTGTCCCGCCGCCCGCCCCGGCTCGGAGCGCGCCGCTTCGCGCAGGGGCGCCCCGAGCCACCCCCGCACCGTCCGGGCCCCCGCCGGGAAGGCAGGCCCGAGCCCGGGGGGGGGGGGTCGTCACCTTTTCAGGTATCTGGCGTCCTCCCCTTGCATGGCGGCGGCGCCCACGGCCTGGGGGACCGGAGAGAGGCCGGCGGGGCAAGCTCCGGAAAGCGGGGCCGGAGCAACGCCGACCTCCAAGGCCGATGACAGTCCCGAGGCCTGCGAGGCGGGGCGGCGGCGGCGGCGGCGCAGCGGTTACCACGGTGAGGCCCCGGGCTCCGCCCACCGCTGCAGAGCCCACCGCGCCGGAGCCGCCGGGGCCCGCCCACAGACGCAAGGCGCATGCGCCCGCTGCGCCGCGCCAGGACGCGCAGGCTCAGTCGGAGGCGCTGGGACTAATCTGACGCCTAATCGGACGCACCGCGCAGCCCGGCGTCAAGGTGTTGGCGGTGGGTTTCGGCGTGTAGGGTGCAGGCGTGCCGCCCCGCTCGCTGTCCCCTTGAGAATGGGAGTTGCAAGAGCCAACCCAGGCAGCCGAAGTGGAATTTCAGGTCCTCCGCGTGAAAAGAGGGAAAGGGAATCCGTTCATCTCTTCATTGCAGAATGCTATAGAGCCGTCCAGCTCTAGGCTGATAATAACCTGTCAAGTGAGGTTTGTATTTGGGGGCACCGTGGGAGAGGAACTGCACTGATTGCTCTGAGAGACGCTGGCTTGTGGAGATGGGCTGGCCCTTGTACACAATGAATACACTTAATGTCAACTTGGATTCAGTGTCAGATCTTTGCCTTCCACTTTGGTATCCTAAATGTACAATGCACCTCCCCACCCCCAACACACACATATATACACACACACAGCTCCTGAAACACCCAACTCCTCCAGTAATTGTCTTTAAATCAAGGTGCGTTTGCAATTGTTCCCTTTGAAGCAGGTAACTGTTGGCAGTGCAGGCCATAGAGAAGAAGGGATGTTCTTGAACCTTAGCAAGTAAATGTCCTCAGCTTCAGCTCTACTCCCGTGGGCTCAGCGATCGCATCTGTGCAAATGATTTACGTTCATTTATTCAATAAATAAATATTCATTGAGGGCCAGCTTTGTGCCAAACAGGAAATACAAAGAAGGCACCGCCACGCCCTCTCCTCACCTGCAATCCTGTCACCCTCTCTTCTAGTTCTGTATTTTCAGTCATCTTGGGCCATGTCTACATAGTTCCAGTGCCTTTTTGAAATACAATAAATTAATGCACTGCACTACATGGAATATTGAATAAAGACACAGTCCATACCCGCTGAGATACAACTTGTATCTGCCTACCCATTCACGCCAGCTGCACTATTTCTGTCAGTATTACAGTCATTCTTTAGGTCTTCCGGGGAAGAATATTGGGAGCTAACTTTGACATTTTCCTCTGTATCATGCCCTCATTAAACTATTACAAAATTCTATCATTTCTTCCTTCAAGATATTCCTACAATTCAGCTTTTCTTCTCCATCCCCACTAGCTATTTAGTCTAACCACTTCTTACGTGGAATACTGCAATTCTTTCCTAACTGGACTACCCATTTTCTGTATTTTTCTCCCAAATATTCATTTTAAAAACTGATGTAAAGTTTTAGAAGTGATCACTCATGGCTAGATTATCTTAAAACCCCCCACAATACCTAAAATCTCCAGATCACAATATCTATTAAAATGCACAGATAAGATAATGAGCACTCTTGCAATATAAGCTCCTTCTAAAGAGATTTTGTTTTGTTCACTTCTGTATGCTGAGGACAGCACCTGTCCCATACTGGGTACTGAATAAACATTTGGAGTTTTAAATGCAGACTTGAGCTTGAAACAACAAGAACAACAAAAATCTAGAGGAAATGCCCAGAGCCAGAAAGAAAGAGCTGAAAACTAGAGCAAAAGGGAGATAAACTGAAACTGAGCCTGAACTAGAGAAGCTCTCAGTGTGCTGCAAGTGGGGGAAAGACATGGATAAACTTATTTTTGAGTTTAAAGAAATTGAATACAATGATTTTAAAAAGATCTCCTATGAATCAAAAAGAAAAAGACAATAACCCAATGGGAAAATGGACAAAGAAGAAAAAGTGGAAAGAAGTATGGCAAGGAAAAGAACAAAACAAAACATGAAAGGATGCTCTTCCTCCTCAAAAGTAAGCAGGAAGATGCCCATTAAGACCATAAAAAGAAGGGCTGGCTGAGTGGCTCTGTTGGTTAAGAGCAAGCTCAAGAGTGTGAGCTGAGCTCTGAGCAATGGCGGTTCGATGCCCAGCCTGAGCTGAGTTGCCGTTGAGTCGCCAGCAGGTGGCAGGATGGCTCAGCTAAAAAAAAGAAACTTTACAAGACCACAAAAAGATACTATTTTATGCTGACCAGGGTGTAAAAATTAAGAAGTCTGATGATAGCAAGTGCTGGCGAACCCCTGGAAATTGTTTAGTAAACATTTCATATTTGAGGGTACATGGAGAAAAATCTATTATTTTGTAAAGTTGAATAGGCATATACCCTAGATCTTTGCAATTCTAGTCCTAATTATATGCCTCAGAACATTCTAGCATATGTGCAAGTGACATTTTTCTAGAATTATCCAAGCAGTACTGTACATAAAAGAAAAACTGAAAAACAACTCCAAAATAGTTTTGCAGTCATGGCTCATTGGTTTCCACATGTCCTGTATGGACACAGTGGTGGGAGAGGTTTCGAAAGTTCTAGAGGGGAAGAAGGACACCTTGTTATGGCTGGGTGAGGGTGGAAATCTAGGCTGTTCACTTGGCTTTTGCTGATAAGGGCGAGAGTGGTACCATAGTTTTTCCACAGTGTTTGGATGGAGTCGGAAAGTTATTGTTTAAACACATTCTGTCTTCTTAGCTTTCCCCCTTTTTGTTCCTTTGGCTAGAGAAAACTTTTCTTGGGGCTCTTTTAGTCTGCTTCTATTGGCTGTTTTGAATTGCTAGTTTCTCCAGCACCCAGCATGAAACATATCAGGCAAAATGGAAACTCGGGGAACTTATTACTGTGTCATTCTCTGGGTCCTGAGACTCCTACTATGTCTGCCATCTCTTCACCTTTCAGTGGTTTTTGTTTGTTTGTTTTTTGTTTTGTTTTTAATGTTTGTTATATGTGTAATATCCCAAAATTTTAGCTATACTTCGTAGGCATAAGAAATGCCTCTCCTTCATCATGGTCTCAAAATGAAAGTTGGTTCAATTAATTTTTGATAAAGGTGACAAATTAATCCAATAGGAAAAACAGGTTTTGTTTTGATTTTTTAACAAAAGTGCTGGAAAACTGAATATGCATGTAGAAAGTAAATAGGCCTCAATTCTTTCTTTACATTATACACAAAAATTAACTTATGAGGATCATAGATATAAACATTAGATCTAAAACTATAAAACTTCTAGAAGAAAGCATAAAAAAAATATCTGAGACCTACAGGTTGGCAAATATTTCTTAGACATGGTACACAAAGAACTAATCATAATATAAAAAAAATTAATGCTACTTGATGTCACCAAAATTTAAAACTTCTCTGTGAAATACACCATTAAAAAATGAAAGGCAAGTCATGTACTAAGAGAAGGTTTTTGCCATAAGCATATCTGACAAAAGAATTGTATTTGTGGTATATAAAGAACCATTGTAACTGAATAATCAACACCTAAACAGCCTAATTAAAAATGAGCCAAAGATCTGTACAAACACTTCACAAAAAGAGATATATGGCTGGCCAATAAGCATGTATAACTCAACTTTGTCATCCAGCAAATGGAACTTTATGCCATAATGAGATATACTATGTACCTGTATTAGTTTTCTATGTCTGCAGCACCAAATTACTGCAAACATAGTGATTGAAAACAACACAAATGTATTATCTTACAGTGCTGTTGGTTAGAAGTCTGCGATGGGTCTCAGTGGGTTAAAATCAGTGGTCAGCAGGGTTTTATTCCTCCCGAGAGGCCCCAGAGGGGAATCAGTTTCCTCGCCTTTTCCAGCTTCTAGAGGCCATCCACATTCCTTCACTCATGGTCTCTTTTGTCCATGTTCAAAGCCAGCAACAGTGGGCCAAGTCCTTCTCATACTGCCAACTGGCTAGTCCACCATCTGTCATCACATCATTCTATGAGCACAGGCAGGAGAGGTTTTCCACAGCTAAGGATTTATATAGGCCCAGCTGGATAATCCAGGATAACCTCCCCGGGGTTAAGGGAGGTCCTTGACTGTAATCACATCTGTCAAGTCTCTTTTGCCCTGTAAGGTGATATATTGACAGGTTCTAGGGATTACGATGGGGGAATTTTTTTTTGCGGGGGCGGGGGTCATTATTTTGACTACCACAACACCCACTCTAACGGTTAATATTAAAACATCAGACAATACCAAGTGTTGGCAAGAATGCAGAGCAACGGAAGTCCTATGATGCTTGTGAGATTGCAAAATGGTACAACCATTTTGGAAAATAGCCTGGCAGTTTCTTCAACACCTAAGCACGCATTTACTATATGACCCAGCCATTCCACTCCTAGATATTTACCCAAGAGAAATGAAAACATATGTCCACAAACACTTGTTCACAAATGTTCATGGAAGTTTTATGCATAATAACAGAAAACTGGAAACAACACATATATTGCTCAGTATGTCAATTGATACAAATCATGGGGTATTCACATAATAGATGCTAAACATTAAAAAAGCAAACTACTGATATACGTACCAACATGATAATAGTTCTGATGTCTTACAGTTATTGTAATGTTAAAAGAGATAGCATATATAAACTTATACCAGGGTGATTATCACATAAATGGTGGTAATTGTTATCAACCAAATGAGGTGTTTGAAAACCATATTAATCATGTGACTATGGACAAGTCACTTAAGATCCCTGTGTCTTCATTTAGAAAAATTGGGATAAATACTGTAAAAGATTGGGGTGAGGAGAAAGTGAGTTAATATTTTGTGAGAGTCTGGTAGGCTGTGAAATTACATGGAAATGCCAGAGGTTATATTATTTCATCCTTACATTTGTCAACTGTATTTTGAATACTAAACTAGAAGCAGTGAGGAGTTTAAAAGTATTGAGTAGAAGAGATTGCTGCCTCACGGTTTTATCATTTAACAGGGGGAGAGAAAGAATACAAAGTTACATAAAACTACCTCTGACAGCATTTTTTATTTTATTTATTTATTCTTTTGAGGGCATGACAGCACCTATTTAAATACAGATAATTCCAGGGATACATCAACCCTCCAAGGATCTTTAGAGCTATAGGAGTCAGGCTGCTTTGCTTTGGGAAGCCTTCCTGTTAATACCACAGTTTGCTCCTTCTGCAAACCTGTTCCTCCTGGAAGCTTTCCCCAAGCTTCAGGTTCAGTCAAGTGATTTCTCCCTTGTCCTACTGTATTTACTGTACCTTATGGATATGATTTGTTCATAGCTCTATCTTCTCCAAGAAGAGTTTTTCAAATGGTACACAATCTTGGGTTTCCAATTACATTTCTAATCAGAGTACTTGGCACACAGGAAAAAGTAATAAATGGTAACTGCTGCTATATCAGATATAATCAGAGCTATCAAGGAATACATAGTCTCCAGGTATGTAAACAACTAACTGTTGAACCTATGGATGCATATCATAGCAGCAATATGAAACAAGTAGAATGTTGGCACAAAGGAGGGAATAATCCACTCATTATGGTGAATAGAGGCTCAAAGCAGGGCTCACAAAGGATCACTAATAATTAGCATAGCAGAGAGCCTAAAAGGGACATTTCCAGGGAAAGGCAACAGTACATACAAAGACACAAACATGAGTCATCCTTGTATATTTAGACAACTGCAAGTAGTTGAGATGGGTAGCGAATTACATTCAAGTGGGAGAGCAGTGAAACATAAGCCAGGAAGACCCAAATTGCGGACAGCCTGGTATAAAAGAGTATGGTATTTGGATATTTTCTACAGGAATCAGGAGCCATGAAAGTGTTTTAATATAAGAAAGCCATATGTTGCAATTTATTACTTTTAGCAGTATTGAATGTTCCTTATTTTATCCACACAGAAACCTAGAATAGAGGTGTAAGAATTATATTTTTTATCCTCCACATACACCTGCTTTGTAATTTTAATCCGGATTTGCTTCAAGAGTCCCTCGAAAATCCTTTCTTACCTTGCAACAGCCTTTGGGATGTCATCAAATGGCCATTGTGGTTCAAAGAGTCCACATCCCCTGGCTATTAATGCGGCCATCCTCTCACTTTTCAAATTAACTTTAGCTCACGTTGCACATCCTAATGCAAAGGAGATTTCAGTTAAAAGGACCCTTGAAAAATACAACCTCCTCTTGGTAGTGGTAACCTCTGTATTCCATTAGTATGACACAAGGCAACAATTATGACATCATGGGGTTGTTCCAAGGGTCAGGACAGGGAGAGAGATGGCCAAGTAGGAAAATGAATAATGAATCTGTGGGCTTTTCTCCTTTCCTAGGATCTTTTATAGCCTGAACCATACTTGAGAAAATAGTTGTGTGCTAGCTCAACCTGATGATCCTTGAAGACATGCAGTCAAAATGAATGTATTACCCAGTATAAGTGAGACAATGTATGAGTCACACACATACACACAATTATGCACATACAAAAATGCCTGTGTCTGTGAATTTGTATATGTAAATATATATACATACATGTCCAATTGGAAGTTCTTTACACAAGAGCATGGCTGTTTTTGTGCTCTTGAGTGAGCAATTTCGGAGAGATGCATGAGGCATGGTGAGGGGAGAAGAGGATATGAGTATTTCCAGCCAGATCAACTGAACTTATTAATCTAACCAAAATTTATAAGCAGGCATTGCTTTAGACTTGAGTATGCAAAAATGAATAGATCTAGTTCCCGACTTGAAGAGTTGTATCTAAATCCAGTAGAAATATACACAAAGTGAATAAAGAAATGAAATTCAAAGCAATACGTTCTATGATAAGGCTCCAATGCATCTCTGTAGAAATTCAGGTGAACGTTGAATCACTAGACACAGAAGACCTATTCCACACAAGGCATTCATCTAAAAATCAAAGCTCAAAGGAGAAGAACAGATCTTCCCCTGAAGGAGCTCAAGTCTACAAATTGGCACTCAGGGAACAAGTCATTGGTGTTTCCACCATATTTTCCACACATCTCCATTCCAAGTCATGTTTATTTTTTTCCTCTGGATCCTGTTATTTTAAACTGCTTACCAGGGCCGGCCGAGTGGCACGGTGGTTAAGCGCTGGCTTGGGAAGCCAGCAGCTTTGGTTCGGGTCCCACATATGAGGACCAGTGACACTGCCCTCAAAAAAAAAAATTGTAAACTGCTTACCTATTGATTTTATTCTTATAAAGATGATGCCACACCATCACTTTTCAATGCATTGATTCAATTCCATAATCTCTCACGATGATAGAAGTTTCCTTTCTATTCATGTGAGGTAGAGATATTAAGTAAACCCACTCTGTTGTTCAATACATTTGTTTTTTAGTGCATATTATGTGTGTCCCAGGCATCATTTAGAGAAGACGTATAGTCTAGTTGTGATAAATTCAGGCAATGGCTATAGAGCAACTATCGATGTTTCCTCTGAAGTCTTAGTAGCATAATGAGAAAAATTTTAGAGATAGAAAGCACAGGACAACTACTGCCACACTCACTTCTTCTGGAAGTAATTGAAAGCTATTTGGTCACCAAGAGTGTTCTCTTCCCCTACCTCTTCACGAAAGACAGTGCCATAATATACGTGTTTGTGACATACCCACTGGGTCATTAAGAACATGACCATAACTTCCAGTTCATTCTAGATCAGTTCCTAGCAACTGCCAGTTAGCAATACTAACTTCGGGGGGTGGCTGGATGGCTCAGTTGGTTAGAGAGCATACCCTGAGCAACAGAGTTGCAAGTTCGATTTCCCCATGGGCCGGTGTGCTGCACCCTCCACAACTAGATTGAAGACAACTTGAACTGAGCTGCAGCTGAGCTGACAGTGGGCAGCCAGATGGCTCAATTGGTTAGAGTGCGTGCTCTTAAAAACAAGGTTGCCAGTTCGACTCCTGCATGGGATGGTGGGCTGCACCCCCCCTCCCCCTCGCAACTAGATTGAAGGACAACAACTTGACTTGGAGCTAATGGGTCCTGGAAAAAACACATTGTTCCCTGAAAAAAAATACATTGTTCCCCAATAAAGTATATAAAAAAAAGATTTCAATCATTTTCAAAATAATAATAACAACTTTGAAGTTGGGAAGAAATGGATTTGTGCTTCCAGGGTTGAAATATATTGTGTTCTAACAGGTGACCTAATCCCGGCCATATAAGAAAGTGGATGAAATTAAATCCTATGTTATCTGACTTTAACTTCAACTTTTACTTTTCTTTCTCTTACTTTTCTTTCCTTGTCTTCCCCACTCTTTTCTTCCTTCTTCTTCCTTCTTTCCTTCCTTTCTTTTCTCTTTCCTTTGTGTAGACAGCACATATGTCATACAAACAAGTACATAATGAAAACAGAATTGTTTCTGATTTTGGAAATATCCTGCGAAATCCATGTCTCCTCAGTGTAGTGATTAGTTTCAGGAGAGGAAATACATGTAGAGCAAAGACCCTGAGAAATGGTTGAAATGAGGTTGGGATCTTTCCTATGTGTTAGTGACAAAACACTTAACGTGCATTTTGCTTTAATTTGCACTTCAATTCCTTGCCCACTTTGATTTTTTTTTTTTTTTTTTGAGGGCAGTTCAGTGGCCCTCACGTGTGGGACCGAACTGGGGCCGCTGGCTTCCGAAGCCAGCGCTCAACCACTGCGCCACTCGGCCGGCCCTTGGTTTTGTTTTTTTTTAAGAGAGGTAAAAAATAAGATGCTGCTGCCTCAAGCTTGACAAATTGTAAAACGTCTCTCACATCAATCCTCTGCCTGCCTTTCCCCTTCGCTGGCATATGAACTTTTTTCCAAATATGTCCATTGAGAGGACATCAACCATTGCTTCAAATAAAAAGGATACTGGTATGTTGGCATCAAAACAAAGTAAAAGCAGAGTAAACACCGTGCTGATTGTCCACGTACTTCGTTTGTTTGTCTCCTCAGGATCTGGTGATGTGTACGGCCCTTTAAATGCTCTCTTGACTGAACTCGGCCTAAATACTCTCCATCGTAACCAAGGGACTTGCTGGTGAAAATTTCCTCCATTTGAGCTAAGGAAGCATTAACAGCTTCAACATTTTTAGCAAGATTGGTTTCATTTTACCTTATTAAATATCTACATGGCTCCCAAAATACCTTTTGTTTTTAGACCTTGAGATGTTGGGTTAGGATTGACTCCAAGGTTATTCTGTTGCCAGTACATTTGAGTTTATAATACCATTAAAATTGAACAAACATGAAAAGCCTGAACTGGAAAGTCAAATATAAACTCCAGGAACACATGTTCTATTCTTTCATTTGGCTGGTCAACTTACTCAGAGCAAAGGAAAAAAGCAAAATGGGCCCTGGGAAGCTCTCAGTATCAGCTTACTTCTGATTTTTCTACTTTTGATTTATGTTATTATTTCATGTTTTAGATCATTCATATAGTTTGGGTTCTTTTGAAATAGTCAGTGAAAGTTTCATGTCTTTCTGGTGTGATTTCACTGTGATTGTATGGAATTCGACCTCCATATATTGTTTGTTGTTAACTTTTTATGAAATTAGTTTTCCTGAATGTTTAGAAAGTACTAGCATTTCTAACTTCACAGACATTCCTTGTTTGCATACAGGGTTAAAAATATAGCATCTTGCTTTCTGAGATTTCCTAGCTCTGTTCACCTTCCCCATTTGTATCTGCATCTTCTTTCTTTGACCTCTGTTGTCTCTCTCGCTAAATTATGCTTCCAGTCCCGGTAGATTTTCCTCAGTGTAAAGCCCTCGTCCCCGATGGGTCAGGTTTGAGAGTTACTAGACAGTAGACTGGTTCACCACTATGGAGTTTACACAGGTTCTTTACACTCGCATGATTCTGGAGTGAGCAACGCCTTTCTTGGCTTCAGCCACACATCTAGAATGGACCTGTTGTGCTATTCAGGTATTAACTGTTGGGTGTTTTTGGTTCCCTTATCCCCAGGATCATCAGGTGTCTTGTTATTCCCCCTGCCTTTTCCCACACAGATGCTAATGACACACATCTTGTGGCCATTGGTCATTTGTCTCCACTTGCCTGTATTTTGAGGTTTGTTTGCATTGTACCTTTTGTTGAATTTTGGGGTTTTTTTTTTTGCTCTCTAGGTGCTGTCTTTTTAATATGGTGATTTTTGGAGGAGCCAAAAAGCTATGCTATGCTACCATCTCCCTAGAATACCACCTGACAGTTCTTTTTACAGATAAGGAGCCTGAGACCCAAGGAGGTAAAGAGATTTGCCCAAGACCACACAGCTCACAGCAGAAGATAAATATACGTGAACACACCTTGTTTAGTGCCTGGTGCAGAAACTGCTTCATGCATGCTCTGCCCGTCTTTCTTCTCTTCCTTCCTTTCTCCAGTTCTCCCTCATTTCCTCCAGAGCCTACATTTAAACGCACTTATTTCTAACTTCAGCGCTTCTGCAGGCTCATTGAAAGTGCTGTGCTTCTACCCACGATGTGAAGTCACTGGTGCTTTTTTTTTAAATTGGGGAACAGTGTGTTTTTCCAGGACCCATCATCTCCAAGTCAAGTTCTTCAATCTAGTTGTGGAGGGCACAGCTCCACTGCCCATGTGGAAATTGAACCCTCAACCTTGGTGTGAGGAGCCTGCACTCTAACCAACTGAGCTAACTAGCTGCCTCTTAATTCAGCAAAACAATTTGAACAAAATTGGTTTCACTAAAACCTACACTTACGTTGCTCTAAGAACATTTTCATCTGTTTTAATGCTCAGATGCTCTTCAAATGGGATCCAGTAAACTGATGCCCTTATTTTTGTGAATTTATTTACAGGCATTATATAATCCTTTAAAAAGACCTGTTTCGTCCTCCACTGCCACTCTGGGAGCCACATTTGATAAGGAGTGAATGAAATCTGAACCTGAAAAACCCTGATTTCGCTTTCAAATTTTAAACCCACGGAATATAGAGAAATTTTTAAACTTGGACAAAGTCAAATATCCTGCTTTTGAAAAATCTCATAAAAGCACCATTTTGATTAGAAAGCTGTACCGCTCTGAGACAAGTCCATAAAAGCCCAAGCTCCATCGGTTAGGGGGTTTGGCTCGTGACAACTGACTGAAATGGACTCATTCAAAAATTGAGTGCACCGTGAAGGTTCCCAAGGAATTTACACTGTTACAATCATCATGTAAAAACTCCAATTTACTAATTCTCCATAATCCTCTACGTAAGGCCAATTAGTAATTAGATCTTGGGGAGCAGAGTTTTGCTGAAAGTATGAAATCACCCTACAAGTCCTAGGGGATTTATAGCTCTATTTCAAGGCATCGCCTTTATAAAACCCGGTTCCAGTTTTTGGCTCCATAATGGATTTCCCAGGTTGGTGATACACCGCACAGAAAATGCCATTTCCTTCATTTTTTCCTCCTTGAACTTCCTGTTCTCACTGGGCAGGCTTAGTTCACACTGTTTGAATTTACTTATTGTGGTTTGCATAAAATTATCCTTCACTCATCTACACGTAGTAGATAATGATTATTTGCCTATAAATCTAACAGGTCCTGAGTTTTATTTACCCTCTTGCTCGGTGGGCATGCTCTGAACAAGCGGGCCGTTGTTCTTGAAACCGTTTCCATTTTTTTTTTACGAGGTTTGGAACTGTTTCTCCTCGTTGCTTTGTGTGCTTTTTAGCAGCTTGAGGCTCCCTCTTTCCTGGTGTTTCCTCTGGAGCTGGTGTGAACAGAGGCTCTTGGTCGAGTGTTAATATCCCGCAGTGTGGCTTGCTACATGTACAAGATTGATTCTCTAGGCTTCTGGAAGCTGCAGCAGACAAGCCTTGCACAGCACACGCAAATACACACATGGTCGTGAACGGTCGCACGCCTACGCTCACCCTCTCACGCTCCCCGACTTGGCCTGTGCGAAAACAGGCCAAGAAACCTGACCCGTGTTGACTGGAATGTTGCTTTGCATTCATTTCCAGAATATTTGGAGCCTCACATATGTTTCTCATTAACGCCCATGTTTGATTGTTCTACGTCATTTTTTATAAAATTAAATAAACCTGTATTAGAAATTGTCACCTTGCTTTCAAGAAGCACAATTACCTCCCTTTGGAGGAGCAAACAGAAAAAAAAATAAAGAAGGGGAATAAAAAATATTTCTGCTCCGTTCCATGTATTTCCATAAATGAGAGTGGCATTAAGACATAATAATACATTGGAGTTCAAGGGATTTTTAAATAGCTTTTGACCAAATCAAGCATAAAGTAGCATTTCTTATACAAAGAAACTCATTTAAAACACAGCCCATTAATGAAATGTGGTTTAAAATCATGTCTGTTTTAAATATATGCTCAGAATTAAAAGTTACTGGGCCAGAGACCAAAAGTTAAGTAAGCCGATACTTGGATATAATTATAAATTTGGAAGTACATTGTTTCAACCCACAAAGGGATGATTTGGTAAAGTATGATACCCATACTTAGGCCTAAAGGACTTCACAAATTTCAGGAAATGCAGTTATTTGAATCTATTTCTAATTTATGTAACAACCTATGGGCTGTACCCAAACTCAATCAGGTAATACTGTGGCCCCTTTAATACAAAAGGAAAAAAAACAAAAACTATTATCTATCATCTATCTATCTATCTATCTATCTATCTATCTATCTATCTATCTATCTATCTATCTACCTATCTATCTATCTATCTATCTATCTATCATCTATATCTATCATTCTATCTATCTATCTATCTATCTATCTATCTATCTATCTATCTATCTTCTACATTTCTGAATCCAAGCCACTAAACCAAGTGTTTCAAGACCCAGATATCAAGTTCAAATTGTCTCCTGACTCCTTACCTGTTCTTTCAGTTTACTCTTTCATCCTACACATTTTGGGCCCCTCCCAGCGTTATCTAATTTGGGCCCCTCCCAGCGTTATCTAATTTGGGCCCCTCCCAGCGTTATCTAATTCCTAGAGATAGCAAACAACTTGGCTATGAACACACCTTTGATGTGCAAACCAAACAGCCCATACCTCCAATCACCTTCTTTATCAAATTTTTACACACCAAGCCAATAGTCTCCCTGCCCTAAATCACCCCAGGGGCAAGTACCAGAAAACCAGGGACCACCCACTGTATCCCAGAGCCCATTAAAAGTACTCAAACCACCCAATCCTAAGCCTATACAATGTACTTAGCCTGCCTCACTCATTCCTTTCCTCCAAAACCATTATAAAGGCTCTGGCACATCATTTCCCCTTTTTGCCTCCTGCCTCCTGAATTACCCGAGTGCTTTCCATGGGGCCCTGCAAGTCAGGCAGTGCCCATCCTCATGAGAATTATAGGTAATAAACTCTGTTTTCAGTGGCAGTTGTCCCCTCCTCTGATCTGTTGGCCTCACCACACCTGATTAAAACAAATCCAGAGTACATTTTAATACACTCTGGCACCATTCCTACTGTAGGCTCCTGGCCTCCCTCTAGCCCTTTATGCTTCCTCATTTCTAAAGCGTTTTCTCCCTCTGGACCATGGCTACTGCTACTGGACACTCCCTTTAAGTGAGGTACCCTCTTGTAAAGCTCCTGTCTCAGGGGAATCCCTTGAGTTGGGGGCAGGGGTAGGCATCGGCATAGCCCCTGGCTTCAGAGGTACAGGCGCTCCATCCTGCCAGGTGTCATCCAGTCTCCAGTGCTGCCTCGGGGTGGAGATGACTTTAACTGTGATGCTTATCCTGCTGGGTCTGCCCTGGCTTTGCTGTCATCTGAAGCCACAGCTAATCTCACCTCATTAATCATGCTCCAAATCCAAACTGTCTCATAAGATATAAGGGCTTTCTGCCCAGTCATCCAGGCTCCTTTCTGCCCTTTTTTATACCATATTTTCTCTATCATTTCCACCCAACCATCTCCTTAGCATCTAGACAAAGTTGTACCAATCCTTCAATCCTCTATGAAATCTCCAGTCATATTCCCTTCCTTACACTTGATTACATTTATTTATTTATTTATTTATTTATTTATTTATTTATTTATTTATTTTGAGGGCAGTGTCACTGGCCCTCATATGTGGGACCCGAACCGGGGCCGCTGGCTTCCAAAGCCAGCACTTAACCACTGCGCCACTCGACCGGCCCTTGATTATATTTAATTGAACATTTTATCATTTGTTGTCTTTTCCTCTCTATTTCATGTGCATTTTTCCTATCTAGCCAAATGACTAGATTTTAAAATACTTGGCACTATCTAAAAAGCTTGGACTTTGGAGTCAGAGGACTTGAGCACATTCTGTTCTAATTCAATTACTTACAAACTGTGTTAGTCTGCTTCGATGTTCCTTACAAAATGCCAGAGGGAGGGGTGGCTTAAACAACAGAAATGTATTTTTCTCCGAGTTCTGAGTGCTAGAGGTCCTGGATCAAGGTCAGGCAGGGTCAGTTCCCAGTGAGGACTCTCGTCCTTGCTTGTAAACAGCCACCTTCTCACTACATTTTCCCATGGCCTTTCCAAGGCGTGTGCATGTGGAAAGAGAGACAGAGAGAGTGCTCTCTGGTGTCCGCTCTGACGAGCACACCAATCTCATCCGAATACTAATTGGATTTCTATATATTAGCATGCCATCTGAGGACTTTTCCACCTGGCTCCTTATTACCTTCTCAGTCTACCCACTATGTATTCTCTTTTCACGTCACACACGACTGCTTCTAAAACCCCACAGCACTAAGTATTCTCACTAATCTATAACTAGTTCATGTAGTTTGCTTTCTCTGGGTTTCTGTTCTCTTACTTATCCCCCTTTAAAACTTCAACTCGTCTTCCAGTACCACCTTTCCTGGGAAAATAGTTCTTGATTCTCAAAACAGAATACCTTTCTCCTTTTTCTATGCTCCCCCAGCACTTTTGTTTAGACTATAGAATTTATTACAGTTTTACAGTTTGCCATACCCTTGTCTATATTGCCCACTATGGTATGAATTCTTGGGGATAAAGGATTGTGTCTTCCTCGCATTTGTTTCTTCCGTCTCAGCCCATTTCAGTTCCTGGAAACCTAGAGCAGTCTACCTTACACATAAGGGAGGGTTGTTATAATAAACAAAGTCAGTAAATCAAATGAACTAGCATATGCTGGACACTGAAATAAAGTTATATAATAGAATAAACATTTATTTCTGAGATAGAGGACTCCATTAACCTTTTTAAAAATTATTATTTATATTAATGGCTTAGCAAAGTAGGCAATATAGGATGGATTGACTCTGTAAAAGAAGCCATAGGCACGAGTTTACAGAGGCCAAGCATGGCTGTTGAGGATGGGACATTGTAGACGTCCCTCATTCATAGAGTCGCCAGGAGTTGGAGCCAACTCAACAGCACATGTTACACAAACAATGTGAGCTGTATGTATGCTGATCATCCAAACCAGAGTCTGGATGGCAGTAGAGAGAAAATTCAGGGATTAAAAGGATGGTTGATTGGTTGACCTAAGGATTCTGTCATCTCTGAAATCAAATGCTACCTGTGATATTCACTGTTAGTCTTTGCAGAAGCATATAGGCAAAGTAGATGCTGGCCGTGGTGCTGAACATTCAAATTGCAAGTGATGATGTCTTGGCCATATGGTCCTACACAACGTCATAAAAATCAAATCAGTGCCCGTGTAGCACAACTTTAACTTATTTCATAGATTATATATTTAACTTGGGCTTATATATAATTCTACCAATGCCCACAACACATATCAGCTCTAACTAATGTTTCTCAACACAGAGTACATTGAAATACATCATTCCTGAATGATTTAATTATTTTTCAGGGACTTAAAATGTGAGTGTAGTTATCTATCATTCTCTTGTCACAACTCCATGTGGAAGTACTATGGAAGATTTCATAAAATTAAGGCATTGCCAATCAAATCAAAATACAAGTACCAATAAGCGTTCATGAGAGGCAGGGACCTTCATTGAAGAAAATCAGATTTACTCTGTAGACATTTATCCTCAGATTTACTTATTGGATAAATTTTTGCTTCCAGACATAGTTTTAATTCTTATAGTAAGAAGTGAGGAAAGATGCTTATATTAGGGAAGTTTTGAATTAAGCAGAATTGATATTAATCTTGAGATAGATTGGATAGACAATATTTTTCCTATTATGTTAGCTTTACTTGTGTATGAATACTTTTATGTCTGTGTGTAACCTAGGCCTAAATGGACCCTCAGTATGGAAATAGTGAAATGTCACTATGTATATTCCTTTCAAATTTTGTTTCTGTGAAGTTCACTGGATAATAGTATCTAAATATAGAAGAGAAGAAATAGAACAAATCTTTCAAACACTGTTGCTAAAACATTTTTAAAGATAATATCATTCCATATTATTTTCTTTTGTCTATACTTATGTCTTATCATGCATAATCGTGGAAGAATAATGAATATACAGATGCTTCTTGACCTATGATGGGGTTACATCCCAATAATCCCATCTGGAAATTGAAAACACCACAAGTCAAAAATGCATTGAATACACCCAACTGAGCATCATAGCTCAGGCCAGCCTACTTTAAACGTGCTCAGAACACAATATCCAAAAACACTGGTAAAACACCACATTGCAAGGTATCAGTTGTTGACCTTGGAGTGCCTGGCTGGGAGTTGTGTCTCACCCCGCTGCCCAGCATCACCAGACAGTATAGTATTGCATATTGCGAGACCAGGAAAAGATCAAAATTCAAAATTTGAAGTATGGTTTCTACCAAATGCATATCACTTTTCCACCACGGTAAAGAAAAAAAAAAGTCGTTAATGCGAACCCTTGTAAGTCGAGAACTGTCTGCAAACACATTTTGTAAACTAAAACTTCCGATACAAATGCAAGATTTTGTTATTACTTTTTCAAATCGGGTCTTAATTCTAAGTCTTTTGATGTTTTATCCTGCTCATATCTATGTATAATAGGTCATCAGTTAGGCCCAAACTGCCTCAGAGTCTTAAATACTTGGCTTTACCTGGAAGTGGTGTTGTCTGCCCCTTATCCTGGCTTGTTTGAAACTTGCCAATTTCCCAGAAGCTTCATGGAAAGGGCATAGAAGTAGGGCGATCAAGTACGTACCCATCCTGCTCCTCTAACCTCCTCCTCCAACCGAAACTGCCTCTGTTGCACTGGTGAGCCATAGAGCTGCCCTGTATGTCCCTGAAACGGCTTGTACCATCTTAGACCCTGAGAGTCAGTGGATGCCCGTGGTGGGGATAACAGTGTGCGTCAATGTCCATTGATCCCCTGCCCCAAACCACCCACCCACTTCTGATCCCTGCTCTCCAGAGGCAACTCTTTGAGCTGTTGGCTCTTTACCAGCTTATTTCTACATATCATGCTTCTACTGCTATTTGATACTTTTCAGTGTTAGATATTATCCATTGACATCCTTTTAGTGGAAAATTAAGATTTAGGTTTCTCACACCCTTGCCTCCTATCGCCGCTTCATTTCTCCCATATTTTTTAAGGCATTACATCACAATTTTTAAATTAAATTTATATTCGATATCTGTAACATTATGATTATATGAACAATATCATAGTTGTTACATGTATTGTATTGGGTTGTCGGAAAAGTTATGACACACTTTTGCAACGAAAAACATAGAAAAAAATACGTCATGACTTTTCCGACAACCCAATAGTTATAAAGATGTACATTTTTACTCTCCTATAACTTTCAGTTTTCTCTGGAATCAATTAATATCTTCTTTTTGAGTTCCTTAGAGTCCTACATACCTATCATAAATTTTTCCTCTGTTAATCTCTTCCTGTTATGTCCAGCATCTCAGGTTATCTATTTGATTCTTCCTGGAGAACCCCTTCCTCTTGCTCTACGCTGGACCAGTGATTTTCTAGAAAAGTTGCACACCTGCCATTATGGAGGTTTGTTTTGACTAGCATCCTGGGGATTTTTTTTTTCTTTTCACATGGATTCCCCAATTTCCTGGATCCTACAGATTCAAAATACTACTTGCCCCTTAGTCCCTTTTTAAATAACAACATTCTGCCCTTTAATTTTCAGAATGTAAGCTTTGCGTTTCAAGGGTCTGCTAACCTTTTTCTCAGTGCTAATAAAATTCCAATTCTTAACTTAAAAATTTTAGGCCTTCCTGGTAGCTGGTGAAAGAAATCTGAGAAACACCAAATGGGGGAAGCTCCTCTATTCCTTCAGTTGCATAAAGCAGATACACTCTTCTGCACCATAAAACTCATCTTGATAAAATGACGACTCGGAAAAAGTTTACAAAAGTCTCAATTTTATGCTCTTGTCCAGCCTTAAGATTTGTGTTAAAATACAGTTGCCTATTCTGTTATTTGTTTAAAACTGTTCTTGGAAGATTTATTTGTACAAAGGAAACCTGTACACACCCAGACATTAGAATTTGTTGCTATGTCCTATGAAATAGATTACTTCCAAAATCTACAAATCTGATTGGTTGTATTATTGAATAATCTGTTGCCCTGGCAATAGTATTCAAATGGACATGTCTTTTTTGTGAAAAATTATATGTACTTCCTAGGTTTATTTGTTGAACTAGAAAAAGATTATAAATGAAAAAGCATGACTATTGTGTTCTTTACTCAAAATTCTAAGAGTTTTGTCTCATTTAGAATGAACCATCCCCTGTCTTTCTCTTGGTTTACTAAGTCATTTTGGTGCAGCACATTTTTTGTATCTTACTATGAAATGGTACACGGGTGCCTTCTTCCATGCCAAAAAGAAAAAGTCATTATCCTTCCCATACTTTCCAACTTATAGCTTGTCTGAGCATTATTATTTTAGCATGAAAATAATTTTTTTCTCAGATTTTTGAAAATCTTCCTCTATTCGTGTCTTCTAGCTGCCACTGCTGTCACTCAGAAGTCCAGTGACGATGGTCTGAGCCCTCATCATCCCTCACCTGGTTTATGTCACAGACCCCCTACCTGGTCTCCTTGCTTCCTCTCTTGCCTTGCTCTAGTCCATTCTCAACACAGCAGCAGGGTGATCCTTCGAAAAAGGAAGATATAGCATGACACTCCTCTACTTAAAGCCTGACGATGACTCCCCTCCTTCTCAGGTACCGCCAGTGTTGAGGCCCTGCGTGCTTTGGGCCTGTTACTTCTCTTTTCTCACCTCTACTCTCCTCCACCGTGTCCACTGTGTTCCAGGCCCACTGGCCTCCTGGCTGTCCCACACACAGGCCACACGTGCTGCCATCTTAGCGACTCGGCCAGGGATGCTCTTCTCCCAGATGTCTGCAAGGCGATGCTTCACTTCTTTCAAATTGTGCTTAAAACACACCCTGTCAGAGAATGATCCTGATTATCCTGTATATAGTTACATGCTATTTCCCTCTCTTCTCACTCCAAATCCTCTTTATCCTGCCTTTTTTGGGGCACCTACCAGTTTCTCATAGGCTGTATTATTTACTACTTTTACATTTTGTCTATTGTGTAAACTCCAGGAGGGCAGACAACTTAATTTTGCCTCTAATGTAGCCCCAGTACCAAATTAGCACATAGTTGGTGCACAGTAAATGGCATTTGAATAATTACACTGAGAAGCGATTATTATGTCCTTCTTCCACAGAAGGCAAAGGTTATATGTGCAATCAAACTTTTCATCATCTCACTCCTTCTGTTTTCCATATTGTAGGTAGAATAATCTTTCCAAAATGTGAACCTGCTGATGTCAGCCCGTCTCCACCCTTCTTCCCCTTGGTTTCAGATTCCCCAAATGGCTTTCTATGTTTTTAGAATTAAGACAGAATTCCTTGACATGATCCATAAAACTCAGCTTCGACTGCTTCTTGCCTCAGCCAGAGGGTCTTGCACAAGCTCTTCCCTCTTTTTGGAATGCTCTTCGATCTTTTCTGTGCTTACTAAGCTTTAGGATCGAAGCCTCAGTCTAGCTGGGAGATCTGGAACTAGGACCCAGTAAGGGGCTGGAACAGGCTCCTTTACATTGAGGACTGGACGTATAACATTTCAAAGCTTCAGACACGCAGGATAAATAAATTCTGGAGAGCTAATTTATAGTAGGGTGACAATAGTTATTAAAACTGCATTGTATGCTTGAAACCGTTCTCCCTGCCAAAAAAGTCACTATGAGAAGTGATGAATGTTAATTAGTAAACATTGCACAATGTACACATACATCAAAACATCAGTTTGTATGCCTTAAATATATACAACTTTTATTGGTGAATTTACCTTGATAAAGCTGGGAGGAACAAAAATGTTACCACCCATTCATACGGCTTCTTCTAATACTTTTTAATCCTAGTTTTAACAATCAGTTATGCTTAAAAAAAAGAAAAAGAAACACTGGCAAATTTTTACTTTCATAGGGAGCAAGCAGCCTTCTTTTCCTCTAATTATGCCTCTAGTTAACTCCGAGTTAGTCTTCAGATCTCAGCTCAAGGGTGACTTTCTCCGAGTAGTTTTCCCTGACTAGACCGTATGACCTTTGGTGGGCTCTCAGGCCACGTGTGCCTCTCCTTGGCACTCATCAGAGACACATCTGCTTTCACAGGGAGTAGTTATCTTACTGAGTTATCTTACTGCCCCCACCGGACTAAGTTTCATGAGCACAAGAGACTCAGATTAGTTTTGTTCACTGTTTGACCACTAGTGCCCACTACAGGGTCTAGATCATGATAGTAGATGATCAAATGACTATTTTTAAATGAATGCATAGGTGTAAAATAGCCTGTTTAGGCAACGGCTTTCATTCTATTATTAGACCTTATCCAACCACTAATGTTCCATGATTCCTCCAAAATGTTTGTGTTCTAAATTTCTGATTTGATCCCTCCAGATGATATGCACTAAATTCTATAAAGTTAGAGCAAATCTGCATAACTGCTCTTATGCTGGTCCTCCTCTTGTTCTTAACAACTGCCTCATGGGGATCTTTAAATCTGACATTTTATTTCAATCACCATATTTGAATATTGATTTTATATTATTCTGGTATCACTTAAGTGAAGGCTGATTTTAAATGTGGTTCTAGAGGTTGCCTAAGTTTAAAAACCTCCAGTTTTCACTGTTTTCTGAAAATGTGTATATCCTAAATTTCTGTAAAATTAGGGAAAAGTGCTCTGAGTGGGTGCAGAACTTTCCTACAACTCAAAACTGACTGTGACTTTCAGGCCTCAATACAAACTCTCAGAATCCGGAGAAAAGAAGTAAAGGAGATGAGGACAGGAACAGGAAATGAGCGATGGGAAAAAGAAAAAGCGAGGTGAGGACTGACTAGGTAAGTGAATTGAAGCCAGGAATTTTTTCACACCAGGTTTCCAATCCTGAGTCTATAGAATACGTGGAAGTGTAAAGAAATTTATTGTTTTCTCACACTTGGCTTATGACACTTGGATTTACGATGTATTTTATTTTTGAAAGGGAAGAATTCTCTGGATGCTGCTCATTCTACTGACCGACTCGGTAAATCTCAGAGTTGTTTTTCTACCAGAAATGATGGATTTGCGGTAATGCAGCCATGATCTGTTGCTCCACAGCCCCAGTACTGGCAGGTTTCACGGATTTGTAAAAAAGATGAGTCAATTAGGGACCCAGCCTGCAGTTACGAAGTGGGACAAAAGTTAGCAGGCTTCCTTTGGCTTGAAATGCAAGTCGGTCTTGCTTATTTTCTGGATACCCCAGATGTGAAACACACCGATGCAAATATAAAGATACAGTACTTTAAATTGTGTCCCCAAAACTGCACATGCCTCCTGACCAAAGTACTATTAAAATCAGCCTGGAAAAATGACCCAAGGGACACAAGTAGTTTATGACTTTGGCTGTCACTAGATATTAATTCATCTAAAGTACCCTTCATAACTGGAACGATAGGAGACTTGCAATCCCAGAGATCTTGAGAGACAGACCAAGAGTAAACGATGGGCAGCTTTTCAGCCTCACTTCATTATTGTCTGGCTCGCATCAGAGAGACGGGGCAGATGGAGAGTGGAACACGGAGTGTGTACAGTGAAAGACCCATCAGGAAAGCCTCAGAGGCTGCCCTGGCCTGGGGTTGGCGTTCCATAGTAACGTTTCTGCATTATGTGCACAACTGAACTGCTGATGTCACCTCCAACTAGGATTTGGACAATTGTTCTTTTTGGACATGGTGGAACTGAAAAAATAAAAACGCACTACAGGAAGTATGCCTTACCCTTAATACCAATCAAAAAACAACTTTAGTTAAAAACAAAAGGAAAAGGAACACATACTCATTCTAAAAGTAACTGTGTGGGAAAAAGGAAGATTATCCAAGACATATAAATCAAGGCCACTTCTCTCTGCAGTAAGTGCTTTTGCCCCCCTCAGAATGATCATTGTATAATTGGAAAAGCCCTGGAGTTTAGAGCATGCCTCATACAAATGTCACTTCCAAGCTTCAGTGCTAATCCAGAGGAAATATTATCCTAGTGGTCTCCGAGGCCCAATGTCTAGGTGTTGGATACATGATAAACTTACATGGAGCTTTCTTAGTGAGATATAGTCCTCCAGAGGATTGAATTTTTCAAGGCTTAGTACAACCCAACCCTTTAAATAAGATTTAAGCTTCCCTTGTCAGCTTCTTTTAAGAGCTTTTTAAATTTTTTTTATTTGCTGCTTTGACCAGGTTCTAATCCTTAGTCCCCAGTGACAACCTTTGGCCATCTCAACCATTTCATGTCTGGTTTCCCAGGGCCTGGTGCAGCCTGAATAATTGAAGATATATATATATATATATATATATATATATATATACACATTTTTCCCCCTCTTTCACAGAAGAGCCTCATTGAAATAATTTGAGATGGAAAAATTGCAACAGTCAGACTTTCTTGCTACTTTACTGATAATATAGCGGATTTTGTTACTTTTTTTTTTTTTTTTTTTTTTACCATTTTATAGGTAGTTCTCTTGAATAGATAAAATGACAGAATACCAGCTATTGAGCTATTGGAAATAAAGAGTGAGTCTACTAGTTTGCAACTTAATTGTAGACTTCCCAGCTCACAGAGCGGCGAGAAATAAAGTCTGTATTTAAGCTATATGGTCCATGGTTACTTTGTGAGAGCAGCCAGAAAAGTTAACACAACACAAAAGAGAAGACAACAGTTACACATTTTAAAGACTTCCTTGTGCTTTAAAACAATGTGGACATTTCCAGGCAGCAGACACAAAAGGGAACTGAAGCCAGAATGAAAAGTTGGAGGCGATATCATGGCTTCCCACGGGAGACAGACCCCAGGAGCTGAGGGGTAGATATGTAACACCCTGAGGCCAGTGATTCAGGCCTTTGTGCTGTGTCCAGGGGTAAGAGAATGGACACTCACACTGGGCTGCCTGGGTTCAAATTGCCAGCCCTACAACTCATGAACAGTGTGACTTGGGCACATTCTACAACCTCTCAATGCCTCAGTTTCCTTGTTTACAGAGTGGGGATTTTAAGAAGTAACTTCTCAAAGATGCATCATGAATTGAATTATACACAAAGGACAGAAAATGGTGGGGGCCTGGAACAATTTAGGTGCTATAAAAATGATGACTTAGTATTATCCATGAAACATCCATAAACACGGAGCAGCAAAACTTAATCAGCATCCCATGTGTTAGCAGGAGAATGGGGGAACCGAAACTCACACTGCTGGTGGATAAATTTGTGCATCCACATTAGAAAGTAGCTTTGCAGCAAAGTTAAAGGTGCACAGTGTGCAACACACCAGTTCCTCCTGGATGTGCTTGGTAGAACAACACTCACACATGTGTGCCAGGAGGCTTTCAGAGGGATGTCGGCAACAGGAAAAGGTCAGAAACAACTTAAATGTCTATTAACAGGGGAAGGTAAAAAGTGCCATAGTTATACAATGGACTACTGCATTAGTTAAAATGAATGCATTGTACGTGTGTGTGTGTGTGTGTGTTTGTGTGTGTTCTCATCCTCTCCCCATTGTGTACTGAACATGTGACAACATGGAAGACATATCAAGAGCAGACTGTTGACTGAGTAAAGTGAATTTGCAGGATACCAATTTATATGCTTTTAAACAATAACAAGACAATTCGAATCTTGTGTATGGATAAGTACATCTATACTAAAAATGTAAAAATTTAGAGAGGAAGGGTAGGTACCTCAAATTGGTACATATTTTCCAAGGCAGCAGAGCAATGGGGGTGGGGAAGCATTCCCAACTGTATTTGTATAAGTATTTAGTTCTCAGAAAGAAAAAAAATAACCTGAAGCATCAACAGCATAATACTACATTTGTTAACACTAGCTGTAAGTCTGAACTATTTCAGAATTTACAAACCCCAGCCAATTAGAAAAAAAAATTATAATAAGTATGGAGAGAAGAAAGGCTTTATTTTTCCACCTTTTGGTGGGAACAAACAAGCATCTCAGACTCAGAGATACAGGGAACAAGCTGATGGTGGCCAGAGGGGCGGGGGGAGGTTGGGGAGCTGGGTGCCAAAGGCAAAGGGATTAAGAAGCACAAATTGGTAGTTACAAAACAGTCATGAGGATGTGAAGTGCAGCATAGAGAATACAGTCAATAATATTGTAATAATTATGTGTGGTGTCAAGTGGGTACCAGACTTATTGGGGGAGGGGATCACTTTGTAAGTTATATAAATGTCCAAGCACTATGCTGTACACCTGAAACTAGTATAATATTGAATGTTAACTGCAACTGAAAGTAAGTAAATAAACAAACAAATACTAAAAAAAGAAACTGTCCTCAATGCTGGTTTATCCAGTGGACACCCTGAGTCCATGTTTTCTAGCCCTAGTTGGCAGGGGTGGGGGTGGTATTTGGGAGGCAAATATCAAATAATAAAATGTTTTTATTTTGAGGGTGGGGCAGAATGTCCTTTTCAGCATGTAGGGCTCCTTAAAATTCCTGCCTGGTCCTGATGTGTTCGCTTCTAGCTGCACATCATAGGCCAGTTTCAGCCAAATCTGCTTTGCTGTGTGCACAATGGGAAAAAGCATGGGAACTCATATACTTAGGACAACACCGCTGAGTGGAAGGCTAGGGTCAAGCTGCGTAAGAGCCAGGATGAAGCATGATGGAGGGAGCGCATGGGGACAGAACACTGTTTCTGAGTGAAAGTCTGTGCAGATTTCTCATATATCAAAATTAGAGTCTCCTCTTCTGGCCCACCTGAAGCTGGGAAGGGCAGAGCCCACCTGCTTGCCCCCTCCGCCAGCACTGTCCCCAGGCTATAAAGACCCATTAGCACTGGTAAGGGGGGCTCTCTTTATATTCAAACGCACATTGCTACTTCTTGCCCCCACTTGCCTTTCTATTATAACAGGAAGTCAGGGGTGATACACTGAAGGGAAAACAGAAATATAAGGATGTCAACCTGAGACTTCATTGTATTTCTTAATTCTTTAAATTAGATTTTAAAAAAAGTATAATTTCCTTTTCTTAATAACTATCTAACATCTTTTGGTTAGGGAATATCTGCAAAGATGAATTTGCCTAGATAGTGTTCTATGCCTTTACCAACCCGGAGTCATACTGAAATATTAAATTATGTGCAATCAAGCATTGCTATATTTTAAAGAAGAGTCATATGAACTTGAACGTTTTATAGTGTCTTCAATTAACTTAAATGAGGGAAATGAGAGAAGCGCACACACACACAATGTGTTTTTGGCAGGGACACTATTTCTTTTATTAAAGATGCGAAGTTATTTTTTTTTACTTGAACGCTCAAATCCCCTAATGAAAGGTAAGCAGCCCCCTGAATTCTTCTCCTCCTCAGTAAGACAGGAAAGAATCTACAAAGGTCTCTCCAGCCTTTCTGTCTGTTAAACTGAACAACTTAACCTAAAAATGATGGGTTTAAATATTTCTTCATCTGCAAAGGGTCATTTCTCTCAAGCCCCATTTTCATTTAATACTGGGTATTAAGTTGAGGCCTGACTGCTGACCTTGAATCCTATTGGCTCAGACAGACACCCAATGGACAGCCTTTTTGTCTCCACAAAGTGCTACAAGTGGTTGAAACTAGTCATCTAAACTTCCTCTTGTCGCATATATCCCAAGCACACATAAGGTAATGGGCTTTGTGAGTGACTTCCGAGTTATATAATCAGAGGTACCTTTGACGAGGCGCCTGTACTTAAACAGAGCATGATAAAGAGAGAGGCAAACACTCCATGTCGGGTTGGACCAGTGAAGGGTGGAGTAAGGCCTGGTGGTCTGTATTAAGAGTTGCTCTGTGAAGCCTGTTTGTACAATGTTCATACTACTCTCTCATTCCAAGTTTCAAGTCTACTGAAATGCCCATTTCAGCACAAATACACAGTTAAGTTTATCAGCCAAGAATTACTTATTCTATCTCACCATTAATTTTCGCTAAAACCTACATACAAGAACACACTTGAACATTGATAATTTTATCCTAAAGTTAATTATGTTAATTTTGGCCTATTTCAACTTTTGCAATTCATCTAGCTCCCCCGCGTGGGGAGCTGGGAAATCCTGATTCAGCTATCAACATATTACTTTTATTTCAGCCTTGTTTCAGCTACTCAATATGGGTATGTACACACACACACACACACACACACACACACACACGTAAACACACACATGCAAATTCAAGTTCAAATTTTGATTCTGCAATTTATTTGCTGTGTGATGTTCAGCTAAAACCTAACCTTTCTAAGCTTCATTCTCTGCCTCTGTAAAATGGGGTATCACCTACCTCTTAGAGTTGATATAAGGATTAAATAGGCATTACAATTTAAAGCCCTTAGCTAGTATTAATATGGCAGTATCAGCAAGTTAGTATTAGTCTCAGGGAGAAAATAACGTTTAATTTTTCATCAAGAGTCTAACACGTTGCTGTGTGTAAGAGAGTGTCACAATTGTTTGCTGAATTGAGAAACAGATACATCATGATCATTGAAAAAAAGTTCTCTGGGAGGAAAAAAAAAAATCTCTTAAATAATATAGGTTGTAGATAAATAGGGGCTTACCTAGAAATCTTCCTGAACTCAGTTTAAAATATATGGAATTTTAATTTGATACGTCTTTTCTATTGAGTGGATTTCCCGAAATATTTAGCTTACCACATTACTGGTGAGCACGCTTTCCATAGGGTCTTGGCAATTCCCTTAGAGTTCTTACTTCTGACTCTCCATGCATGATAATTTATTTTTTAACAGTGGTGTTCTCCTCACCAAAGGAGCTCTTGTGAGAAGACAAACCAACCCAGATAAATTCAGAGTCTCCATCTTCCCTTGCTCGGGTCCTATTTCCCTGCTCTACATACATTGTTTTCCTTTCTCATCTTGAAATTGGATGCCTTTGGTAGACTTGAAATCTATATCAGAACCTCACTCAGTGAGTATGACTACGGTCAAGAGTGGTACGAGGTGGTAGCAAATAGAGCATTTCAGCTATGAGAGAAAAATGTTCACATGAGGAAACAAATGCAATGAGCCAGAAACGGATGCAAGCTACATCAGTATGAGAAATAGCCACAAAATCTAATGTGACTCACGGAGGTAAACAAAAGCTGACAAAGGCATTTTGTATAAACCAATCCATCTTTCATTCCCACTCAGAAATTATTGTTCTAAAATATGGAGATCTTAGAACCCTTAATAATCCGCCTCCAAACAAGTAATTAATGTCCATTTCACAGTAAAAGAAAATTTGTGCTGTAAAAATGGAGAAACTTGCCAATACCAATTGCCAAATAAGGAATACTACTGAGTAGCTGGAGTCAGTGATTGCCAGTTTCTCCCCTAGGACCCAACATCCTGACCTCTTCTGTATATGAGAGGTTATCAAAATATCACTGAAATGTTGGGGTTAAGAACCTGCCTCCTGTTAGAACTACTGATGAATACAAGTAACAAAGAAGATCTCTTCACTTTCTTCTTTTGTTGCTTAACTTTCCCCAAAGCAATAAAAAATTCTGAAGGATAGATGCATGAGCTCTAAAAGCACATTTCATTGGGATTTCTTTTCTTTTCAACTCTTAAATATATCAAGTGCTAATAATCACCTTGATATGTGGTGAAATTGCATGATAAGTGACAGTGTCACAGTGAATGTAACCTAAGAACAGCCAGAGAGACATAAAGTATTCTTAAGACCTATAATTCACCCCAAAGATTGTGATGCTAATAACTAGCATTTATTGAATACGCACTGTGTGCCCGGCCCTGACATATTTACGTGGAATTCATTTAGTCCCAACAACAGTCATACCAGGTACACGCAATTACCATCATCTTCACATAACAACAGAAGGGGTGTGATGCACATGGTATGGGGCCAATGGAATACTGAGTTCCTATGGATTTTCCTGTTAGGAACATTAAAGGGATAAAATGGTAGCAATGGTCCTTACAGGAAACACGTGGCATTCACGAATTGAGAATTTTAGCCAGTTTAGGAAAGGGATATTTGCAAAGGTGTGGTTGAGTCCGGAGAAGTGAAAAGGAATAATGGATTTCTCCAGGGTGTGCAACAGCCTGGCTTGCCTCTACCCCAAGCCTGAAGCAGCAAGAGGAGGGAGCCGTTATCAGAACTACAAGAGGATACGTGTATGGGAGGACCCCAAACCGAAGCTATGATTCTCCACTTCAGAAGCAGTCTGCCCATGGCATTTGCGCAGGGACGCCATCAGGGGAATAAATATGGCGACTCACTCGCCCCCAGGTCCTTGTTGGCACTACCCACTGGCTGAACCCAACTAGAAGCCAGAGAGCATCAATACAGATCAGCCTCCACACAGTAACGTGAGGAAAGTAGAGAGTGGACCCTGAGTGACAATCAGGAGATACCCAGTCCAGAAAGCAAATGAATAGTTTGGAGGAAAGTCACATCCACAATAGGCAGAGAGGAAGGAACATGCTGACATAAGTAGGTGTTGTTCAGAGCAAGCTAGAGGGGCTAGTTTGCTGACAGAAGGGTACTTAACATCAAAACAGGCTTTCTTAGAATCATGTCTCTTGAAGATCCTTAAAAAATGGGAAACACATATCCATCTCTATGGAACAATTTGGGTGAAATTGTACTGATGAAAGGAGGGCGAGTGGCTAAGATGACTTTGAAGGGTCCTTGTAACTTGAGGCTTCGGTATTCCAGGAGGGGTAGATGGAAATCAGGGAACAGGATCTCCTGCAAAATATTCACAACTCTTTGAAATGGAAATTCGGCTATTCCAATTTAGGAATCAAATTAAAGCAACTATTCAGGGTGTTAGTAGGCTCGGCTCCTGCCCTTTTGAATCAGCAGCTAAAGGAGACGTGCTTTTCTGCCAAGCTGGGATGAAGCAGGATCTCGCTCAGCCTGTTTTCATCTTTACTTAGCACCTGCTGGCTTGGAGTGGTGTCGCCCAAGCAATCAGACACGGATGTGCCAAGAGTCTGACCTCCTCACGTCTTCTGTCCCTCCCCCAACACCCCATGACAGCCTGTCCTGATATAGACGGACAGGGGACTGGTTTAAAATGACAGTCTCAAGTTCTGTAGGAAGAGAAGGCTAATTCAAAGAAACAGCCAGGTCAGCTTCCTCTCTCGGGAGGAATAATAATATCCCCCGTCGCCATGGCCCACCTGGGAGCCCACTTGGCCTTTAGATCCCGCTGGCAGAAGACCGACGATGAACTCTGCCGACATAGCATGTCCTTTATCCTTCACAAAGCCATTCGTAATGACTTCTTTCAGAGCTATCTCTACCTGCTGGAAAAAATCCCCCTGGGTAAGTGAGTCAGAGCTCCCAGACAAGGGACAAGAAGTGACTGAAGGGATGGTGTGAGGTTGTGGGACTTTGAAAGAGCAGTTAGAACAAGGGCATTGTTCAGATGCAAAGAACCTGCCACCCATGGCAGCCAGCTTCAAAATATCAATGGCATTCTTTAAGGAAGGTGCAAAGATTAAGTGGTGCCCCACAGGTCACGTCTCTATTTTGGAACTTCCATGCATCCTCAGCCACTGGGGGTTGCTTCTCTGGGGGTTGGTGAACTGAGGACCAGGCTTATACAAACTCATTTCTTGAGGTTTGAAAAGACGTTTTTAATATTTGCAAGAACAGAAAGATGGGCAAATTAGGTAACTCAAAGATGCAAATATTAATGCAGTAATGTATCAACTGAGAGTTTAAAAAGAAAGACTAAATGATAATAGTCTTTACTATTTATCTTAAAAGGTAGCCGTGAGTGTGTGTGTGCGTGTGTGTGTGTGCGCGCGCGTGCACTTATCCACTCCACATAATCCTTTCTGGCCTGCCTGAGTCAGAATTATAGAGTCTAAAAGGGGCAGATTTGGTCTTTGAATATTGAGAAAAAATAAAACAGAGCAGTAGTGTGTTTCCATTTTAGTTATTTCCTCTAGTTTTCAGGGAATTTCACAATAGGGCAATAAAAAGCTTATCTGGTGTGTCTACACTACTTTTCTTAGCCTCTGAAAGTGGTCAGTTTAGGGCACTCTTAACAGCACTGAAAGGGAAACAACTTACGATTAAAGAGTGAAGTATCCCCCTTTGATTTATATTTCCCCCCAGTGAAAGCAGGAACTCTATGTATCAGACCTACTTTGTTTTCTTAA
The DNA here is from genome assembly GCA_033961575.1 of Aselliscus stoliczkanus. NCBI lineage: Eukaryota > Metazoa > Chordata > Mammalia > Chiroptera > Hipposideridae > Aselliscus > Aselliscus stoliczkanus. The sequence goes on from CM066739.1 coordinate 59,177,309, forward strand.
GGTTGTCTGAAAGCCCCTTTGTGCCCTCGATATGGCCAAGGTTTCCAGACGTAAAAGGAGCTACATAATTCTTTGCATTGCATTCACGAAACTATATGCTAGCAGCCTGCCAAAGTCTCTTTTAATAAATCCATTTCTGAGGGGATCTTTAATTATAGACATACAACTACTTTTATCTCATATTTATATATATTTCTTATAAACAGTTCTCATTTATGACTTTATTTGAGTCTCACAGCCGCACACTATAGAATATATAGGGTAAGTATCATTATTTTTTTCCTCTTACCCCCTCATCTTATTTTTTCAAGTGTGAAAAGAAAATTGAGAGATGCTGAGATCTCATCGAGGTACCAAAGATCAGAACTCTTTCCTGGTAGATCACACTGCCTATAAGTAATTCTTTTAGGACATACTATACATCTCATCTTTATCCAAGTGAAAAGATTAGAACAATCCATGTGGAATGTGACAATGATCTGGTTACATCATACTTTGGCAGAATATTGCTTTTCTGGAGACACTTTTTGGGCCACACCTCAATCACAGTAGCTTGGTGGCCTTAGTTCATTAGACTGGAGAAAGCTATCAAGGGCGGTGACTGCCAAATTTTATCAATAGTTATTAGAAAGAAAAGAAACTCATCTCTGAAAGTAGTTAAAGATGAATAAAACAGTCTTTTCTGAAAATCAGATGAGAATTATTTGGGACAAGTAGACTGTAACTTACATTTGGTCTCTTTTTTTTTCAGGGCAGTGTCACTGGCCCTCACATGTGGGATCCGAACCGGGGCCGCTGGCTTCCCAGGCCAGCGCTTAACCACCGTGCCACTCGGCTGGCCCCTACATTTGGTCTCAATCCCTTTTTTTTTTACCCCCAGAATAGTCATTTTGATTTTATCTGTTTTTCTCCTTTGTGAATGTACTAATGGTTTATCAATGATTTCCAACCTTTAAAAAAATTACTATTAAAAGACAAACAGATGGGCCAGCTGAGTGATGCAGTGGTTAAGCACTGGCTTGGGATGCCAGCGGCCTGGGTTCAGGTCCCACATATGAGGGCCAGTGACACTTCCCTCAGAAAAAAAAAAAAAAAAGAGACAAACAGTTTGACAAAGTCTTCCATGGAAGCCCAAAGTAAAATACCAGGAAAAAGTGAAGTTCTGCTTAGCACAGGGCAGGGTCCTCCCCTTGCTCTATCCTTTGTGCCCCCGCCCCCAGTGACGCGTACGGTACTTCTGTAGCATCCACAGGGTTCCATAGACAGTTGGAAAACCATGAGTCGATTCTAAGCCAAAGGTGACTCTATTTTACTCAGTTGGTTTTCCATCAATGGGTACTGCTCATTTTCTCTAACCCTATGATTCAGCCCAGACATTAATTTCCCCTGAGGCTAACAGAGATAGCCTCATCCATAGTATCTCTTTGATTTTAGCAATTGAAGGCTATCTTAGTCAGTATGGACAAGGCTATCCTGCAAGAACAAGTTAACCCTGAAATCTCAATGGCCAAACATAAAAAACTTTATTTTTTACTTTCGCTACCTCACTTCAACATGTGTTATGAAGAGATGGGCTATGTTCCATAGAGGCATTCAGGGATCTAGGATGATAAAGGCTCCGCTTTCTAAAACATAACTAGTCACATGGCAAGGAAAGATAGAAGCTAAGGGTTGGTCTACCAGTGCTTAAATATTTTGTCCCAGAAGGACATACATTACACCTGTTTAGAGATTGTTGCCCAGAACTCGTCATGAAGCCTTTCCTAACTGCAAGGATGTTGGGCAATGAGAGGGGACATATTTAGTCACTAGTAAATGTTTCTGTCCCAGGAGAAAAAAACATTGCTTTTCAGAGGCAGACACACCAGGTATTGCTTCTTTCTGAGCAATTCAATTATATTCAGTTATATGCAGTGTATTGTTTGAGGTACTGTTCTGTGCACTGGACAAGATTCAAATGCTAATGAGACAAGTCTCTGTTCTTCAGGATTTTATAAGCTGGTAATGGAGGCAAATCTACACATAACTTTAATCCTCAAAAGCTTTAAACTGAAGGTGCAGGGAAGGCAGGATATCAGTTCTGTGAATACAAATGTTTTGGAACCTTTTCCTTCTCATGGCAGAAGCTGAAGTGCTTCTAAAGTAGCCAACTCTATAGGCTCTTAATGGTGTAGCAAAGAGGCGGCACATATGTCTCACCTGCCACTATGACTTCATCCATCCAGAAGGCTTCCCCAACCCCTTGATTAACTTGCTTAACCCTTGGTTTATGCCTCAGGAGATTATCACATATATTAATGGGATGTATTTACATATGTCAGTTCCCCTATTGGACTCTAGTCCTATGAGAGTAGAGACTCATTTGTCCTCTTCTATATCTATATATTTACCATGGCTCCTGGCCTATAGAGAGAACTAAATAAATATTGGGCTGTCGGAAAAGTCATGACGCATTTTTGCAATGAAAAACATAGAAAAAATACGTTATGACTTTTCCAACAACCCAATATATGCTAAACAAATTAAAGTCCCCCTTACCAATAATTAATTGCAGGCCACCAAAGTCCTGAGTTCAAATCAGTCTCGCACTGCTGCTGATAGAGAAGCCACCTCTGCAAGTTACTAAAGTATCTGAGCATCCTTTTCCTCAAAACCGGATGGCTATCGGAAGGATCAAGTGCAATTATATATGTGAAAATAGTCAATGGTCAATAAGTATTAGCTTTTTCTTTTCCTTCCTCAGAGCCAGGCCTCTTTTAAAGTCCCCATGTAGCCATCCTCAGAACAGGCGACTCTATGGGAGTTTTCAGGTTGCAGTGGATACTCTGCTTTTCCATTTGGAAATGAAGCTTAGCCGGTAGCAGTGCCCCCTTCCCAGCTCCACTGAAGTGTTTTAGAGTTGGCTTCCCCTTTTGATAATTTCAAGACTTCACAGAAGTGAAAATAAAGCCCTTCTTTTAAAAGGTTGAGGAACCGCTACTGCCGGGTCTGCATAGAGAATTTGCTGTTTGGGGTAATTACGGGAAGGACGGTGGCTAACCAGACTCTTTGATTCCTTCTTTCCTTCCTTCCTCCTTCCAACTGCCTGAGTTAGGCAGCCAGTCTCACTAGGCAGTGACCTTCAGTCATGGGGACATTTGCTGAAATACTCCCGGCTAGTTTCAGAGATTCATGCAGAAGCGAGAGCACGTACTAAAACTCTCCAGTGGAAGACTTAGCTATGCCACTGAATACAACAGATCTTCAGAAAGACATGGGAACAAGCCTATTACTGTTCTCAGCGTTTTGCATACATTATCTCTGTCAATCCTCATAACTCCCCTATTAGGTGGTACTGCTATTTCCCCATCCTGTATTTGAGGAATGGACACGGAGAGGAGTTAAGTAACTTTCCAGAGATAACACGGCGGTGCATGGTGGAGCCGGGTTAGAACCCAGGCGGCCTAACTCCAGAGTCTGCCTTTTTGAACCTCAAAATCATGCTGCCTCCCAATGGAAATGGCAACTTGACTAACGTGGGCAGCAATATTAAGTTTTACCACATTTTTTTTAAAAATTTGACAGGAATATACAACAGTCTAGGAAGAGCACTGGCTTGCTATTGAGATAATCGAGCAGCCGGCCGGTGAGTGGGGTCGCATAACCTAGCAATATCAGCCCACGTTCAGCTGGAGTCTTAGAGTGAATGAATTTTGCAAAGGTGGCTGTTTGTGAATAAATAGGAAGTAGAATAGGATGACAATTTTTATAAATCTCCAGTTGGTGCTCAAAGGGGCCTATATACACACCGCCCAATTGGAGATGCTCGTGTAAGTTACTCCTCAATAACTCTTCTAGCACTAGGCACAGCATATCTCTGAGTACCTAGGAGTCACTGAATATTTATTAATTATATGTTGAACAAGAGTCCATTACTCCTGGACACTGTAAAAATCTTAATCTAACTTCACAGTTAGAACAATGGTCCCACGTGATTTAGCAGAAAGAATGAAGGCTTTGCATTTAAATGGGTATGGGTTAGGTCCTGGCTATAACACTTCATTTCTGTGCAATGGTAAGTTACTAAATCTTTCTAATTCTCTATAACGCATCTGTAAAATAAAGATTATAACCCCATTTTTGCATCATTGAGAGGATTAAAGAGATAATGTGAACAGATCATATGAAAGTGCCTAGCACAAAACCTGGCACATAAGAGGTACCCACCAATAGTTGGTAACCCCTTTCATTTACCCCCTTTTAGAAGAATCAGTCTCTGGGGAGGACATTAACAATGGTCACCCCTTTTCCATCACAATTAAAAGCCAGAGTTAATAAAAAAAATTCCCTATAAGACACTTAGAATTTCCAAATGAAACTCAGCACTCAATTACTGGCATTTTTCAAATTGACTTCATCCCACACAACTCATTACACAGTGATACATTTTTTTCAAATGTTTACTGTTGTTACCTTTGCAATGCAAATGCTGAAAGATCATCTTTCTTTTTTAAAGAAATGAAGAACCAGTGAATTTCCCTTCTTATTTAGCAGACTTTCAGATACACAGTGTGAGATGGAGGAGATACTAATTTTGGAATTAAGTAGACCTACATTTAAATCCTAGTTGTGTCACTCACTAGCTAGTCGATCTTGGGAAACTTAATCTGTTAATGCCTTGTTGTCCTCTGTAGATAATAACATTGATATTACATACTCAGATATAAATGCTAGCATATATAGTACATATACACATGTTTGATCAATTATAGTTAGTTTCTTTTAATTATCTAAGTATGCATAATTAGAAGGATAGATATTTCATAAGCTGTATGAAAAGAGTCCTTTATGCGTGCTTATGTCAGCTTTTTCTTATAGCCACTCACTACTCCGTTGAACCCATATATTATTCAAAGTACAGAACACTAGACAATATGCGTTTACTCAATGAACATTCAAAGGAGACCTACTATGTATTAAGCAAAACAGTAAGGGCTGGGGTTACAAAGAAAATAAGATGGAGCTTTATCCTGAAGCATTTGGCATAGGAGAGAGGCCCACACAGACCACTTTTGCGGGACGTGGAAATGGGATGCTACCACAGGACGGTGCAGAGGTGCACAGAGGCATGGCAACCCTTGAATCAGCTTCCGACGTTTCTGATGCAAAATCTCCCCATGAGAAATCTGCCTCCAAGATCTCTGCCTGACTTCTGGCCTTTTTCAATTTGACAGCAGGTCAGGTACAACACTCAGGAGGGAATAGAGGGTGAGGGAGACACTCAGCCGAGCAGGTAGGGCCTGAGCAGAGTGGTGGGCCTGAGTAGACGCTTGCTGATGTGGGGAGAGTGTATTGTCCTCCCCTCCCCACCTTTGGTTCCCTCATTTCTGTTGAAGCCTGGAAAGAATTTAGGAAACACTGAACCAGCCCTCAGTTGAAATGGAAAAAGCCCAGTACAACTTTCAGGGTAGGCAGTGCATTCTTCTAGAGACAAGAAATACCAGATACCTAAAGCATACAGGGAATAAATAAAACCCAGAAGGCCTCTCAGGGCAATTCTGAGATCAATAATGACAGCTTTCTAGCATGCTGGCACACCCAGACCTCTGGATTCCACCAGAAACACTGACAAATTCCCACTTCCCACCCTCCCCTTTTGCTGAAAAAAAAAATAGATATGCATTTGTGTTTTTTTAGATTCCACATATAAGTGAGATCCTACAGTATTTGTCTTTCCCCGTCTACTTTTTTCACTTAGCATCACATCCTCAAGGTCCATCATGTTATCGCAAATGGTGGGATTTTCTTCATTTTTATGGCTGAATAATATTCCATTGTACTTAGATACATTTTCTTTTCTTTTTATTTTTTTTATTTTATTTTTTTTTAGCTGAGCCATCCTGCCACCTGTTGGCAGCTCAGCGCTGCTCAGCTCGGGCTGGGCATCGAACAACTGTTGCTCAGAACTCAGCTCACACCGTTGAGTGAGCTCTTAACCAACTGAGCCACTCGGCCGGCCCTAGATACATTTTCCTTCCTTCTTCCTTCCTCACTTCCTCCCTTCCTTTTTTCCTTCCATTTTAACCATTACTTCTTTAATGGCTAAACTGGGAAATGCTCACCTACAAATCTCTTTAATGGAAGGTCTGACTTTCATAATGGCATCTCCTAATTCGGGTTCCCCCTCACCCCTTATAAATAAAAGGTAACTCGATCCAATATCCTGTCTCTAATCAACTCCAACTTACCATCTAAACCTTGCCTACATATCCTCTGGAGATTCTGACATCAATTTTCAGTTGACAACAGGTCTAACATCAGAAATAAAGTCTGAAATAGCGATATCCAACCATTAAAAAAGAAAGAAAGAAAAGAAGATACTCAGCAACATACACACTTAGCTATTAACAAACTTTTTCATGGAGATTTTACAAGATCTTTATTCTTCTTCAGGGCACTTGAACTTGTACTCTATTTTTCTTTCTGTAACAAGTAAATCATTGGAAGGCCTCTGGAAGTTCAGCTCATAATGTAGGTCAAGAAATAAGTACCATATTTTATAGAGAACTGTTAAAGAGTATCTAGTCTCTGTCTCAGACTACCCCAAGCTTCACAGAGACATTTCAAGCCTGTCAGAATAAGCTACTCGATGTAATTCTATAATAAAAAAAGCCTGGGCGGATGACTGATTACTGTATCTGAGCCAATGTGCACCACTGCAGGAACCATCAGAAGGGGAACCTGGGGCTGGCCATGACACCTCATATATCTTTTGAGTGAAATGCTCCTGTCAATTAGGTGTAAATGAGAACTCAAGCCCATAACCATAAAATCTTACCTATTGAGTCTGACCCCTGCTGAGGTTGGCATTCACTTGTGGTCTGAACGTTGCTGGCATAATGGGCCATTCCCATTTCCAGATTAAGGGTTTTAATAGACTCCACCAACTAGTTGACTTAAGCAGGTGATGATGAGCGGGGCTGTTTTGCTGCTTTGGTTGGATCAAGGAGAGCACGGAGTGGTGGCTTGCCTATGATCCAAGGCAGTATTTGACTTTGGGAAGGCTCTATGAACTGTGATTTCCTAGCCTGGTTTTCTGAGATGTACAGAAGAATTGGGAACAGCCCTGTTACTGAGATGGTGCTGCTTGATTTTTGTCATCCCCGTTGAAGTCTTAAGCATTTATCGAGACCCATGCTGTTTATACAACACTTTACCAAGCGCTAGGGAAGGGGGAATTGGTTTGGTCAGTGGTTCCCAGTGTTTTGGAACTTGAGGACTCTACTTTTAATGCTGTATCTCAATCGGTAGCTAATTTGTGTAAAAATGTCAAAAAAAAGCATTTATATATTGATTGATGCTTTTAAAAGATTTGTATTTTTAAAATAACAATCTACATATAATAGTTAATATATATAGGAGATATAGTATATATGTGTAATAATTTTAGTCTCTAGAAAATGATGTACATGGAAACTGATTCTTGTAGCCCTTTCAGCAAATTCATGACCATTCAAAGGTCTAAACACTGGCTCCAATGTCTTCAAGTTGGAAAATACTGATGTAACTCCACAGATGGAACATATTACAATGGAACATTGCAATATAAGTGGTGTTTATTGGATTTTTAACTTTTAGAATAAAAATTTGGGACTATGTAATTATTGTTCAATTCAGAGCCAAGCAGTACACTGGTCCAATGTCACAATCTTCATGTTACCTGAAGAAACATGTTCTTAATTTAGGTTAAATAGATTCTCTTTCTTATAGTCCTTCTACTCAAAATTATGTCATAGTTTGGTTTGCTTCATATCCTGATCATAACATTTTTGTACCATTGCATATTTTGCTTGGAGCTTTCAACTGTCTTTCAATTTTGATGGTTGAAATAAAAAATATGTCTTCCTTAGAATATCACTAATGTCCCTTTTCTTCTTACCTACTCTATTACCCAGAACTCAGTCCATTCTACTTCTTGAAGATCTTGTTTTTGAAGCCTATGTTTTCGGTTGTAATACAAATTGATTTTTCTGTAGATCTGATAAACATCTGTGATTTTGGGGTGCTTTTTTTCCCCATTGGATTCTTGGGTTAATTTCATCATCTTTCGTCACATATCTTCTCTTGATTTTAACCCTCATTGGGCTGGAATATAGCTTCAAGGATCTTCTGAAGAATGAATCCATGGGAGATAAATATTCTTTCACATTTGACTGGGGATTAAATTTTAGCTTCAAAGTAATTTTTCTTCCAAATATTAATGGCTCCACTCCATTATTTTCCAGTATTTCTGATGACATCTGTTATAAACCTGATTTTAATCCTTTGAACATAGGGTTGTCAGATAAAATATCATCTAAGCTTGACTTTAAGAGAATCCACAAGTAAGTGTTTAGTATAAGTATATCCCATGCAATGTGCAATATTTTGAGCATACTCGTATTAATATGCAATTCATTTTTTATCTGAAATTCAACACAAATTATGTGTCTGTATATTTTATTTGCTAAATCTGGCAACCCTACTATAAGGTCAAGCACTTGTTTTCCTTTAAATAACTTTAGAATCTTCTCATGACTCTATGTTTTGAAAGTGCCCAAGGATATGTATAAGTATGGCTTTTATTTAATTATTATTATTTTTAATCTACACTGCCGAATACTCACGGGAATTTACAATCTCTTTCAGCTCTGGGGAATTTTCTTCTACTATTTCTTTTCTAATGTTCTTCCCTCCATTTTCTCTGTTTCTTTGAGAATCCTAATTAGCTGATGATGGGCTTCCTGAACTAAGTCTTCATAGCTCTAATCCTTTGACTTCTGTTTTCCATAGCTTTCTTTTTATGTCCTGATAAGTTTACTCAGTAATATATTCCAACATTTTCAGTAATCAAAACTTTAATTTCTAAGAATTCTTTGTTATTCATTGAATTGTCCTTTTCTTGGCATCTTATGTTTGATTCATAGACGCACCGGTTCTCCTGTTTCTCCAAGGATATATGAGGTTTTTGTTTAGTTTTGGTTTAAATTCTGGTCTGTTTCCTGAATTATTTCTATTTCCTTTGTGGGCAGTTCTGATCAATTATCTCTGTCTTTTTCTTTCAGGCTGCCATTTTCCTTCCATGAGTTTGGAAATCATTGTTTATCCATATTTAGGAATACAGGATAGGGTCAGTGATTCTAGGTAATGAAGATTGTTTCCTCTGTTATATACCTCTTCTTTAGATAGAAAGAATGATAAGCTCTACGTGCCCAGGTAGATCTTACCAGACTTTGATGAGTGTGAGCAGGTGAGGTCTTTGGAGTCCTTTATATGCCAAAATGAGCAGTGTTCTAGGATCCCAACACTAACAGGTCCAGTTGTCCTTAAGCAATTTATTTAACTTTTGTTTTTTTACAGAAGTGACCTCTCTCTCCCCTCTCCCCCTGGATTACAGTTGTGCTACCTGTTGCTTTTGAGAGGTTGCATTTTTCCCTCTCAGTGGTTGGTCTGTAGATGGATTTTTGATTAATTCTTTCTTCCTTTTGCAACTATCCTGGGCTACAAATCCTTTAGCTTTTTTCTTTGTACTCTTTGTCTTTCAGAAATTTGTTGAAATCATGAGTCCATAACTGGTCCCCTCTCATTTTCTTTATTGTTATGGGCTGAGTTTATTAAAATAATTCTTGGGGTACATTGGGTAGGAGGGAGGACAAATGCATGTATTCAGCCTACAGTCTTGAACCAGAAGTTCCTCTCTTTCATCCACATTCTATCATATCATCCTAAAAGTGCTCATGAAAATATTTACATCTGCAAGTGTGCATTTTGGTTTACAAAACACCCTTAAATGCATACTCATTTACCCTTCAGCAGTTGGAACACATTTTTCTAAAAAACAAATGTCTTAAAATAAAACCTCAAATGGTTTCTGAAATAATGAAATGACATAGTTAGTATATCATAGTATAAAGTGCTTAGTCTACTACCTGGACCAGGATAGTTGCTCAGTAAATATTACATCTTTTTTATTAGTTTATTTTCAGAAGATAGAGCTCAAGAACTTTTTCTGTAATGTTGGTACAAAGAGATATTTGGTCATGAGTTGCTTGAAAAAGAGATGAAAAGACAGCTACCTCTAATCTACCTTGTGATTAGAAGTTAAGGATTAATGATTAGATTCTCATAAAATATTTGGAGATCAAAAATAAAACTCACTGTAAAACTTGTGACATTCTTTATTCTGCTGTAGCAAACTGTACTATTAAACTTATAAAATATAGTAATGAGCTATGGTTTTATTAAACCATAGGTTATTAACTCATGAAGAATGCCACATGATTGGGAATTACACATGAGATACCTGAAGATCAGAGGGGTTAAGAAGTTTCCCCAAGTTTACATAGCAAGTTAGTCCCTGAACCAGAACTCAGGCCCAGATCTCTGACTTCAAACCAGTGCCTTTTCCTCCACAGCACAGATTCGCAGGATTCTATGGGGAAATCAATGTGTGATAAGATGGCACTTGTTCTGTCACATGATATTAATAAATATCGATCATATTTCATTTGCAGTGAAATTGTATGCTTTAACTAGTCAAGTCATCAACGGCGAGATGCAGTTCTATGCCAGAGCTAAACTTTTCTACCGAGAAGTACCAGCTACAGAAGAAGGCATGATGGGAAATTTCATTGAACTGTCTGACCCTGATATCCAGGCTTCTCAGGAATTCCTTAGGAAATTTGTTGGGGTGAGTTATCCAACTGCAGCTTGATGAGGAGGCAAAGTTCTTGCAAACATTGAGCTCACATGCTTCTGTGTTGTTTTAAGTCATATTAAAGCCATATGGCCCAGCCAAGAGTTTAGCCTGAAAGCCTGCTTTAAGACGTTCAGAAAGGATGGGTCACATCAAACCATTGGTTGATCCCAGTCGGCATTCCATCCTCCTAGCACCGTCTCATCCCTCATGCTTCAGGGGAAGGTGAACCAGCAGTGCTGATACTACAATTTGGGGGTTAAGAAGACATCTCTTTAACAGTCTTATAGATAAATAGTCGACAACCAGATGACTGATGGGAGATCATGCCATTTGGTCTCTTGGGGTGATTTACTGACTCTCTCTAATAAAAATTTGATGTAGTAAGGAAATGCACGCTTATGTTGTGTTCAAAAATGATACTCACAGTAGAATATTTTTACATTAGTTTATACATAGTTCAGACATTGCCTTGAAAAAACGTGACCCCCTTGAAGTCCCAATGCTGGGTGAAACCCCATTTCCTTACCTCTGGTTCCTATGGAGACAGTATAGTGTAGGAGCCCACATCTTGGGCTTTAGAGTCATTATGGGTTTTTTTACTTACTATATAAGCAACTTTGGGCTTGTTACTTAAAGCTCTAAGTCTCAGTTTTCTTACCTCTGACTAGGGAATAACCACAGAACCTGCCTCATTGGATAATGTGAAGACCAAATGAGATCACCTGTGTCAAGTTCTTTCTTTAGTGCACATAAGTATTACTCAATATGTTTACTTTATTGCTAATACTAATAAGAACAGGATTTCATAAAATGCATTTGCGATATTTTAAGGAGCTTCATTTAGGTATTAGAATAGACTTAACCCACCTAATAAGGCTGCTGTTAGTCCTACTGAAGACATAACGTGTTAACTGGCAAACAGGTTTGGTTTATTTTGTCTGATTTAGGAAGTCATTTGTTTGGAATTTGGAGCCCATTTTATTCTCATAAAGGAACATTATAAATATTATAAATATCTGGGATTAGGCTAATATTAAGAACGTCTGTAGTGTTGAGATGAGGCTCACTTCACATCCACCCTCCTGGGAGTACCGAGTGTCTGGGCAGAGACAATAGGGTCGGGATGCAGTGCCCACTGGGGCCCAGGTGTCTGGACATCAGCTGCAGCCAGAAGAGCTGTGGGACAGTGGTCATGGCTATTCAGAGGTCAGGGTAACTGGGAATATTTCTAAATCAGGATTGTTGATTGATTTCACTCAGTGCTTTTCTGAGACTGTCAGTCACTCTGCTGAGCCCTTTAGAAGCACGTCGCATTTACTTTTCACAACAATTTCAGGAGGTAAGCAGTATTATTATTATCCTTGTTTCTACATTTGTGGAAACTGAGGCTTGCAAAGGCTAAAGACGTTGTCCAGGTTACACAGCTGGTAAGAGGCAGAGCTGGAACGTAAGCTCAGCCAGGGCTGTCTGATACCAAACTCCCTGCTCATAACCATGACATATTTTTTCCATTTGGTTCATGAAGCAGAAAAATCCCTGCTTTCTTTCCTTTTCTTTCTTTCTTTTTTTTTATTTTTATGGACCACAGACCTCCACTCTCCTCCAGTCTGGCTGAGAGCAATGCCTCCTGCCTGCCTGGCGGTGAGGTTGCCTTTGATCCCCGTACATTTCAGAAGCTTAGTGAGTAATCCAGCTGTCTTGTCACTCCGTGTGGAGCATCAGGCTGACCACAGGGATGCTGGGCAGATGGGGCCAGTCCACAGGCCCATGGGCTTGGGGAAGGAAGCAGTCTGTGCTTGCATATTTGTGTTGGTAAAGAGCAGCATTGTGCATCTCAAACAAATATGAGGGGCCCTTCGTAGCAGACAAGACTCATTGTGAACCTGTGACCTCTAAGTACCAACACGGTCTTTTTCAAGAAATAATATTTTGGTACTTTGACCCTAATAATCTTCTCAATGAGTACCCAGGTCAAGCGGGGAGGAACTAGGAGGATCTGACATGATTTATCCTGGTGTCAACTGGGAAAAGGCAGATTGTTTCATTTAAAGCTGGCTTTCCTTTTAACACAGCGACATGGGATGGTAGGAAAAGGTGTTTAAACTTGTTGCAAATGTGTTTACTTTAGCAAATAAATGATACCAAGATGATGTCCAGGGCATAGCTGATAACTTTCTTCAATTTTAATTTTTGGGGTAGGAGGGGCAGTGGCAATTTATAAAAAGTAAACAGCATCTGATGTTTGTTTTCTCTTGTCATTTCTCAGAGACTGCACACTAAAAACTCTGGGTCTAACTTGTTATATTTTGTGGGTTTTATACAGTGCCCTTTAGCACTTTCATTTTGGTATTAAACTCCCCTGGATGAACTGAAATAATGTTCTTCAAAACAAAATATACATAGGCAGAATCAAAACCAAAACGAATTCCTTAAGAGTATTTTACTATTTTATATGAATTCATATGTATAAGGATAGCATCATAAATGAAAATATCAAAACATCTGGTTTTTCAATCATACATTGTATATAGCTGTGGTGACATTCACGAAAGAGTGCCAACTCTCCATATAATCACAGCTTCGGGCACCCAGGTGCCCAAGAGGTGGAGATGCTGTCCCTGAGAGGGGTTCTTAAATATCCTTTCTCAGAGAAGCTGCGTGAGGATGAGACATGGAGAAAGAAACTAGGTACCAGGATGTGGGAGGCAGTGCCAGCCATGGGGAGGGACACAGAATAGAGAGAACTAGGCATCAGGGGTGAGAGGCTAGAGGCACACAGGATTTGTGTGAAAAGCACCTTTTTGTATCAGCTTTGGAAAAAATAAAATTTCAGTCACAACAGTATGAATAGAAATGTGTTTACTGAGTGAATTTAAAATTTTGTATAACTTAGAAATGCTCTCATTGCTTTGCCATATATATATCAATAAGCTACAGTGTGGGTCCATTTAGTAGGTTTACTAAATTTACAGTTAACCAAGTTCTATTTTCACAGGGCTTTCAATGGCCCATTTCTTAGAGAAAAATTACCAAGTTTTTAAACTTAAGACATTATTTTCTAAAATCCCACTTTGAAATTCTCTTAAAGACCTATATTTGGGTAAAATAAAGAACACGAAAAGAAGAAAGGTTTGGATGTGTTTTGAAAAAGAAAATGAAGACTCTATAACCTGATTGTGGTAGCACATGCCTTGTATCCATTTGCCTAAATTCCTTGAATGATGCTCTTAAAATCGCGCATCTTATTATATGAAACTGACCTTCAAATACAGTTGATTTGGAGAGGTAGCTGGAGTGCCGGGGACTCAGGGGGGTGTCTGTACCTTTGTGCAGGGGCCCGGGAGAGCTGGGACGGACTGCGCCCTGGACTGCGGCTCTGGGATCGGAAGGGTCAGCAAGCACGTCTTGTTGCCGGTTTTCAGCAGCGTGGAACTGGTGGACATGATGGAATCGTTCCTCCTGGAAGCCCAGAACTACCTGCGAGTCAAAGCGGACAAGGTGGAAGGTTACCACTGCCTCAGCCTGCAGGAATTCTCGCCCCCTCTGGGAAGATACGATGTCATCTGGATTCAGTGGGTCTCTGGTTAGTCCTGCACGGCCTTGCGCCTGCCTTCCTCCGCTTCCCAGAAGGAGAAGATAACCCCTGGGGCTCCCTGGAGGCTTTGCAAAGAGGGAGCTGGGATGTAAAGGGAGGTCTAGCTATAGCTGTACCTAGAGCAGTTAGCCAGCTTTGGGTACCACAGGAACCCCTGGAAAGTGCTGGTCCTTCAGGTTTCTCCCCTAACATCTTCTGTGTAAGCCTGACAATTCCTGTCCTTGGGAACGGAGTGCCTTTGGACCAACATAAACCCTAGAAGAAACCTAAATACTTGAAAAACTTTAAGACATGGGGCCAAAAAAAGTTTATCCCCATTTGTTCGTAAAACTAGACTTTCTTAGATTTTAATCCCCAGGAAATGAGACAATAGTGAATTAGATTTGGGTCTGAGTGTGTGTGTGTGTGTGTGTGTGTGTGTGTGTGTGTGTGTGTGTATGTCACAGAGCAATGATGATAGAGTTGAGTTGTCTGGGGGACACAGAGGCGACCCACGGATGGGCAATAATTTATCTCACATCCGTGAGGTAGACAGACCAGGTAGGATAACATCTATTCTGTAGACAGGACACTGTGCCCCCTCAGAGAGGATCGCTTCCTCTTACCTAAATTCTCGAAGCCTCCTGCACGAAAACAACCTGGCTGTTAAATAATTCATGAATGAGTGGACAGATGGTCTCCTGATTCTTTCCTACTCACCTTTTCCCCCACCTATTGTTTCGTCCTGTTTCCCCATCTATTTGGCCTCATCTTTAGGGTACCTAACCGATAAGGACCTTCTTGCATTTCTTTCCCGGTGTCGAGATGGCCTGAAAGAACACGGTGTTGTCATCCTGAAGGACAATGTGGCCTGGGAAGGCTGCATCCTCGACCTCTGTGATAGCAGTGTGACTCGGGACATGGACATTCTGGGGAGCATCATTCGGAAGAGTGGGCTGGCAGTGCTGGGCCAGGAGAGGCAGGGCGGCTTTCCAGAGCAGTGTCTCCCGGTGTGGATGTTCGCTCTGCACAGTGACGGCCACTCCTGATCCGCGTGAGTGTGCTTGGCAGGGCTGCATGGCGGTGCTTGGGGACGGAGATGCTCCCCTCGGAGATGCACCTGGTACTTCGTGGAGGGACGGAGAGAAGGGACGCAATGCATGTCTGGAAATGACTGATGATGTCGTATGGACAAGCGTGCACTCATTCTATAAGTACACGCACACTGGATTTCTTGAAAGATAAATGGAGTGAAATATCAGGAGAAATGCTTGTGGGCACCTAAACTGTACAAGGGTACTCAGAAGCAGAGAAGGCAGCAATGTTCACAAATTCTGAGGATTTGCATATACAGCATAGAGTGTGGTATAGCCCCTTCCTCCGCCCTCATGCTAGACACATTATACTTCCTTCCTCTTTGGGATTACTACTTCTCTTAGACAAAAATCTCCCCCTAATTAAGAAGGCACCAGTTATAATAACCTTACGAAAACAAGCCCATTACTTAATTTTGTCATTAGCCTTTCTCTTGACAGAAAAAGTATATGGTTTCACTTTCTATTTGGGGTCAGTTTCACCGCGCGATGATGTCATATGGATGTAATTTGATAACAGAAGGCTGCATTTCAGTGATGTACCCTTGAAATTTCAGCTGTGAACATGTAAGTAAATGTCACTGATAATCTAATTTTAGCCACTGGGTCCCAGTGCTGCTTACTTCATTGCAACCGCTCCTGTTTTCTTGATTGATATGAAGGTATATTTGAAAGAGAAGGGAAATGATAAAACTGAAAACTGAACTAACTGGATTAATTTAAGGCATTGATTTAATTAAAAATAATCTAGAATCTTTCACAACCAAACGTAATTTAATTTTTATTAGTTTAGCCCCACAGTATGAGGGAGGTAGAATCCTGAGCACATGAGCCAGAGAACAGAACTAAGCCAACTGGTAAACCATCCATTACCAAAGGGCCTGAGTGTGGCCCACAAGGGCACTCAAGTGTTAATCCTCTGTGTCTTGGAGCAAATTAACTGCATCTTCTTTCTAGGCCTATCCCAGGAATTTTCTTTTCCTTCAACAGCACTCAGTTCTCTTGCCTCTTGACTTTCTGCTCTGCCAATGTTCAGCTACTGATTGATACAATTATCAATTTCCTCTGCTCTCAGGTTCCTGGGCTCATGGAGGGGATAACATAATTGTCCTATGGATCTGGGTGGATGACCTTTAACTAGGCTGAGTCTTTGAGGTTGTTGATATAATTTACTCCCCAACGTCCTTCTTCTCTTCCTAAGCCAAGTCACTTTCCATTCTCTGTAGAAATGTTCCAGTTCCACACAACTTTCCAACTCTACATCTATCCTTAATTTAATTGAGAAAGTGGAAGTTGGGGAGTAAATTGTATCAACATTCCCCCTTTATACTGTTATTAACAAGTACAAGATGAAGGGAAGCGCTATTTGAGAGAAGAGACCGTTGGAGCTGATCATGCTGCCTAATAGGTCAGGTTCAGGTTTGGACCTGGTGTTCAGAGAATAAGGGTGCAAGTCAGGGACTGATTTTCCTGGTACTGGAAAATCCATAGATACCATAGAAGGAATACATTTAGAGTGAGACCTACCCCAGCCATCTTCAATCTAATTCAGTCACCCAGACACATTATGATGTTACCAGCACATCTGTGTTGTGGTGTAAGTGACAGTCTACATTAGTTCCCACATTCTGTCCAGAGGCCAACTGCCCAGAATCATTTGGGAAACTTTTACAGACTAGACATGCACAGGATCTGTCCCCATGCAAGTCCAGTTCTGAGAAGTGCGCTCAGATAATTTGTATTTTTTGTAAGGTCTCAAAGTCGCTCTGACCAGTAGTCTTGTTTGAGGATCCTGATGGGGAAGGGGCATGGAGCTGGGCTCTTCAGAGCTATGGGAAGACGAGGTGCGGCAGACAAGAGTGGGGGCCAAGTTGAGGGAAACGGCTCAATGGTGAAACCCATTCATACTGATGGCACTCTTTCTAAATAAATCTGACCACATCACATACAAACGTTCAGTGCCCCCATATCACCCACTGGATGACTTCCGCCTCCTTAGTGTGACAATAAAGCCTTTTGGGATCGAGCCCCACCATCCCTCTCTGGCCTCAGTTTTTCCATGCCCCCTGCAGCTATACCTAACTCTAATACTTGTGGTTCCCTGAAGGAGCCACAGTGTGTGGCTCACAGCATTTACTTATGTCACTTCCTTATTTTATTTTTTTTTTTTGAGGGCAGTGTCACTGGCCCTCATATGTGGGACCCGAACCGGGGCCGCTGGCGTCCCAAGCCAGCGCTTAACCACCGTGCCATTCGGCCGGCATGTCACTTCCTTAGACTAGAAGGGCTCTCATTCTTTTTGGTCTGGCCCAGGCTGCTTAGATGTTATTGACTCTAGGAAAGTTTCCTTGACCCACACCTGCAGGGGTTGGCTTAGGTACCCCACTATGTACTACCCTCATACCCTCTGCTGAACATTATCTCAGCTCTTCTAGGGCAAGTAATCGTCCGCTTACTTGCTATTTCCTGTGTTACCTTCTGAGCTCCTTAGAGGAGCATTCACGGTTAGAGTCTTTAGCATAGGCCCTCATACACTGCAGGAACTCAGACCTCTGTCAAAAATATAAAAGGCAACGTTACAAGTCGTAGAAAGACTTGGGAGGCCATCTAGTTTCTGAAGGCATGAGACGGGAATCAGAGCAAAGCAGGAAAAACCAAGGGCTTCTGAAGTTCCAAGAACACTGGGATGTGAGAGACTGGTCAAAACAGTGATCAAACAAAGCAAGCGGATGAGAACCAGGAAATGCACAGAAATAAGAAGGTGGTGAGCCCAGGGATCAGATGAGATGGGAGCAAGAAATCTATGTCCTGCCTAGCAAGGACATCTCTCTCTCTCTCCCTCTCCCTCTCGGCAACACAAGGATATGGCCAACCCAAAGCCCATACTTTGATCATGTGAGCAGGTGGACCTCATAAGAGAGATATGTTGTTGAAATTGTGAGTAGGTCATAACAAAGCAAATCCTCGTCCTCACCTGTTTCCTGCTAAGCAACAAATCGAAAGAACCCACCAGCTTATAGATGAAGCTAGTCCTCCTGCGAATGTTGACTAGAGGTAGAAGGAGCTCACCTGTACTTCAGAGATAAATTCATTGCAAACATGCCTGCAATTCTAGATGAACTTTGGAGGACCCCCTTGGCTTCCACAGTGATTCATGAATGGGTACAGTCTCCACCTCCCTTCTCTTCTGAGAAGCTGAGCCACTATTTCGAAGCACCAGCATAGAAGCATGCCAAGTCTTTGGGGGTCAGTAATTTTATAGATTCAGGACCATCATAAAAATATAAAGTAAAATGAATAAGGTCATCCATGTGAAAGATGATCTGCTTTGTATTATGGACACATTTTAGCCTTATCCTTTTTTTTTCCCCTCTCCACCATTTCCTGTAACTGGTCTGCTTTGAGTGATGTATTGGGGAGAAGACCTGTGTCAGATATATTCAGCTGCCTGTCATGTGTAATTAAAACCAGTTGTGTTATTGCTTTCCTTAGTTCCAGCTGACTCTTTGATGCTTTGGTGTCCATGCCAGAAAACTACCTCTTATAATCATCAGAGGCCAGTGTTTTTGCAAAGGTCACTGCAAGCTAATTAAGCAAATATGTGAAAAATAGTTTTAAATTATCTCAATTAGTAGAGTGTGTGTATACATGTATCTAGAGTGGGGTTTGAGGAGTGACTTTGTAAATGATAACTGACTTGCAGGATTAGTGATTTGGTGCCGGAGAACTATACATATACAGCACCTTTGTACATTAAGTTGGCATAACTTGACCTTTTGCTACATGACAGGCTGTATTCATTTCTGCAAATAAACATGTACAAAACAGCCAAGAAGATCATGGTTTGGTAATGGGAAAGACAGATACATAAATAATAATAAATCAGGATTAAAAGGACTAAAAGAGTGGCACGTACAAAGAGTTCAAGTAATGCGGAGACTAGTGACTCACTCCACTTCTGGGAGGCTACACAGATCCATTCAACACAGATTTTCTGAATACCTACTATGTGCCATGACTGCTCTAGGCTCTCAGGATACACCAGCGAATGAAACCCAAGGATCCCTGGCCTTGTGTAGTTTGTATTTCAGGGGAGATATAGATTAGTAAATTATTTTGTATGTTAGAAAGTGGTAAGTTTTTGGAAAAATAGAGTAGTCAGGGCTTTGGAGTCATGGAGGAAGTTTGTAATTTCAAAGAGTGGTTAGTGTGGGCTTTACTGAAAAGGTGACATTTGAGCAAAGAGGTGAAGAGGGTGAGGGCATTGGCCACATGGATACCTGGGGGAAGAGCGAACAGCAGTGCAGACGCCCTGAGTCTTGAGTTTTAATGGGGGGAGGGGAGCAGTCAGTGCAGCTGGTGCAGAGTGAATGAGGGAGAGGGTAGTAAGAGATGAGATTTAGGGACATGAGGGGGGCCAGATCATGCAGGGGCCTGCAGAGTATGGAAAGGACTTTTACTTTTATTCTGATTGAGAAGGGGAGCCACTGCAGAGTTTGGGGCAGGAAATGACACGATCTGACTTGTTTAAAAGAATTCCTCTGGCAGCTGAGTTTGAGAAGAGAACGGTGGAGCAAGGATGGAATCAAGGGGACCAGTTAGAACAGGAGTTGGGAAACTACGGCTTGTGGTCCAAACCCAGCTGGTGGCTCTTTAGTAAATAAACCTTTACTGGAACACAGCTCTGCCCATCTGCAGTACAACAGTGCAGGTGCTTAACTGCCCCAATCACTGTGTGGCCTGCAAGGCAGAAAATGTTTCCTACATGACCCTTGATGAAAAACGCTGTAGATCCCTAAGTTAGAATATTGTAGTAACTCAGGGGAGGCAAGTGATGGTGTCTGTAACCAGAGTGGCAGCACTGAAAGTAGCGAGAAGTGTGTAGATTCCAGACAGATTCGAAATGAAAGCTGACTTGATTTGCTGAATGGTTGTGTGTGTCATAAAGAGAACACTGAAAGATGAATCTAAAGTTTTGGGCCAGAAGAACATAGTTTCTATTATTTGAGATGAAGAAAGCTGCTGGTGAAACAGTTTTCATGGTGAGAGATCAGGAATTAGGACAGCTTCAACTCAACATTGGTGAGTTTTTAGATGACACCAAGTGAAGATCTTGAGTCAACTGAATATGCAAGTCTGAAGTTCAGGAGAAACATCTGGGCTAGGGATGGGAAATTAGAACAGAGTTGTGAATCTGGATGAGATGTCCAAAAGAATGAATGAAAATAATGAAGAGGACAAATGATGAGACCTGGAGCACTTCAACATCAAGAGCTTGGAAAGAAAGGAAAGGGGAAAAAAAGAGCAAAGGTGGCCAATAAAGCAAACCAAGAGTGGGGTACTCTGGAAGCTGAGTGAAGAGGGTATATTAAGGACAGAAGGATTGACTATATCAGAACTTTCTAATAAGTCAAGTAAGAGAAGAACTGAGAATTGACCAGCACAGTTTTGGTTGTGTAGGTAGGAACAAAAGCTGGAATAGAGTAGTTAGGAAGGAGTATGGGAGGAGAAGAAATGTACAGAATGAATACAGACAACTCTTTCAAGGAAGTTTGAAAGAAAAGGAAACACATTTGAGAACAAAGAAGGCAGTAGTGTCAGGCAAGGGAACTAAGAGAAGAACTTTTTTGTTTTTGTTTTCAAGATGGAAGGAACGATTTGATGGTGCGTTTACATACTTGTGGGCAAGATTTGATAGAGGTGGAGAGATTTATGATTCAGGAAGGAAAATGAGAGAATCAGTAGAGCGATGTCATTGAGTAAGTAGAAAAAATGGGATCTAGTTTGCAAGTAGGGATTGACTTTAGATGGGAACATGTTGAAACCCTTTCTGGTAGCAGGTGGGAAGTCAGGGTTTATGTGTAAAGATTCCAGTGGGTAGGTGGTGATGGTGGTGGGAGACTGTGGAAGTCCTTTTCTGTTTGTTTAAATTTTTCCAGTGAAGTACTAAAAGAGATCATCATCTGAGAGCGAAGGTTGAGGTGGTACGTCATGGGTTTGAAGAAAAGAGGAGAAAAAAACCAAAATAGCCATCATGTATATGGTAGAGTGAACGGACTGGAAAAGTCTAATATGATCATCAAGCAACATATGTGTTCACTTGAGGTTCATAATCAAGATCATTTGTCTTCAGTCCATTCTTTTGCATGAATGATGGCACAAATTAGGTGAGGGGATAGATTTAACCAACGTTGTGGTTTTGCTGAGTACAACAGAGAATTGAGGGTCTATACGAAGAAGTGAGTATATTCATTAATCATGGCATTTAAGATTGAGTAAGGGAGAAAGAGAGGCTATTAAGAAGGTTAGAAATAGTGAAAATATAGAAAGATCAGTGAATTGGAGGTCCTGTGAAGTGAGAGTCTGGGCACTAGAGGGGATAGATGGAGGGTGTGGTCAGAGAGTGGAATGAATTAAACTGAGATTACGAAGAGATTATTGGTAATGACAAAGCCTAAGGTTATGAACATATAAATGAATGGCTGAGGCAGTAAGGTACAGTCAGGTCCCTGAAAGAGAGGAGTTCAAGGAACTGAGAGGTCAGAGTCAAGAATAGAATTATCTACTGTGTATATTACCATCTTCCAAGAATGAAGACACTGGCAGTATTGGAGAGGCTAAAAATGAACCAGTAACTAAAGTGAGTGGGTGGGTCTGTGACATCAGCAATGAGGGATAACGGGTAAGATGATTTAACTACATGAGATTCAACCCCTACAGGCTCTAGGGAGGGGACAGAGAGAATGAGAATGGTTTGGAAATAGCCGCAAGGAGCCTGGAAAGTATCTACGTCACGTATCATTTAAACTTTTAGCTGAGACTCCAAGGACAAATACTTGCTCTTGAGGCAGAGAGGTTTGGGGAAGAAGCTTTCAGGCATCATGAAATGGTTGGGCATTTGATAGCATGTACCGAGACACAGGATATAAGAAATGGTGAGTATGTGAAGCTGGCTGGGGTGTCAGGTTGGGGCATGGTGGCCATAGATGGAGAGGTGCTGGGACATCACAAAGCATGATGGGAGATGAAGTCGCTGAAATTTGTAGGCTGGGGTAGACTGTGGTAGGTGTTATACATTCAGGTTTTTCTATAAGCACAAGGGACTACCTGAAGTTTTTATTCAGGGCACTGACCTCATCAGGTTTTCTTCACACACATAAATCTTGCTACGGTGGGAAGCAGGGGGAGACAAAAAAGGTAACTAGAAGCTATGGCTGTAATTAAAACTTCAGATGGAAGGGCCTAAACTCGGGCAGTGCCCAGGGGAACAGAGGAAACACTGGGAAGTTGAAATCCAAGTTGCTGGTGATTGTTTGGATGTGGTTAGTGATGGGAAGAAAGGAATCAAGGAAGGCTGGAAGATTTCCAGCTGCAGTCACTGGGTAGAATATGTTACCTTCCACCAGTTCAAGGAATAAAGGAGAACAACTAGACACCTTGGTAGATCCCACGTCTTCTAACAGGCAATCATCCAGCAGACTCTGGAGAGACACACCTTATTCTGTAGTAAAATAGTTCCTTCTTTCATGGAACTCAGCATTCCTCAAAGTATCTTCAAAACTCATGAGGAATTTGAAGAACCTATCATATTCTTTCCTCTAAATGGTTTAGCCAATTTAGAAATAGACTCAGGAATCAAGGATCAACTGCGAGTTGAGTATGTTATGAAGCAAGGCTGAAGGATGTATGTTGGATCTGCAGCCCAGATAAGACATATCCTGTCTCCCCACCCCACAAGTCTAGATCTTGGGACTTGGTTGCCTCCACCCGCCCACTGCACCCCACCCCCACCCCAACCAGGAGAGTCAGGTCCGAAGGTCTGATATCTGCCAAAAAAGATACTAGATCGGCAGACTCCCTTGACCCAGGGAGGGTGGCAGGCTGACAGGAAAGGATTGTCAGGTTTCTACACTTTCTTTCTACAGTGAAACAAAAGTAAGCAAGACGATAACGCCTGCGCTGCAACTCCAATCACTTTTCCCAATCTCAGTGAGAGACATGGCTGCTCTTTCTGTGGGAAGGAGGGAATAAGAGATAGAAAAGGAACAGAAATCCCTCCCTCCCCTACTGATCTCACCTAGAAGTGGAAAGGAGATCGTGCCTCTCTACTGGAATGAAGGAGTGGAATAGCAAGCACTCCCTAGCAATGGTGGGGCCCGTGTTAAATACAGGCAAACTAGAAAGCTGAATGCAGGGAAGGTAGTCCAGTTACACGTGTATGTGTGCCCTAAGTAGAAGAATGTGCCTCCCTCTGTATGCAGTACAGGGCCAGGGCACGAAGGCAGGTGGAGATAGAGGACTTGGGAAATACACTGATCGCTGGGCCAGCTGGGTGAACAGGAGAAGTTCAGTACATGGATGTAAGGGTACCTTATGAAACTCAAGTGCGGCTGCTCGAGACACTGGCTCTTGGGAATCTTCCATCTTGCTCTCAATCCTCGTTTCACTGCGAAGAGTCACCAAAGGGGCTGGCATAAGGTCAGAGTCCCACTTCTTGTCCAATCAACTATGTAACATGGCTATGTTCATTCCACCCTCTGCACCCCAGCTGTGGGCTAAAGCCTAGGGACACACTTAAGGGAGGAAGATAATCCAAAACTGTCTTCAGGACCTGAGTGTCTTCAGCGACTGAGATCAGGAAATAATAAGAAAATTCAAAATCATGTCACATGTTCATGCTATGCATGAGGGATGCAGTTAAACTGTTTCTCGATAGGAACTCTTCAAAGGAGTGTCATGGGAGGGAAGGAGACGCCTGCACTTGGGGTCTTAGCAGGGATCAGAAGGCTGCAGGTTTCCTGCACTGCTGGATTAAATGTGTGGACAGAAATGACTTTGGTTATTGTAAGAAGAACAAAAGGATGCCATGGAAGGCTGTCTGCTTCTTAGCCCCTCTAGGAATCTTTGTCAAGAAGGAAGAAGGAACGTGGCAGACAGGCCCCCTGTGTCTACCAGATGTTCTCTGACAATATGTATCGTTAAAACTGAAATTTAAATTATGAGAACCAGGCCCACCGAACAGTTTTGAGTCCATTCATTCAGCTTTTCTGGGAATTGCTCTGGGTCAAGCTACTGTTTATTCACGTGAGATGTGAGTCTATCTCTGGAATATTAGCCCTCGTCTCTGTCTGCGGCTCAGGACTCCTTTGCCCACCTTTTGGAGTGATGGGTGACTCTCTGTAGTGAGCATAGGAATGGCTTCTCTGAGTCACTACGTTGCTCCCTGGAGAGGGGAGAACTCAGGGACCACTGGTCCCAAAGAGGCAGCTGGTCATTGGCTGAATTTGGTAGGAGCCAGGCCCTTCTTTCCTCATCATAGGGATTACAGGTCAGTGGATGCTAATCTGAGGACAGGGTCCAGACAGAGATGAATGAAAAGTCCTAACCTCCTTTGGGATGTGGATAGATCCTGGGGCCATGAGGCCTAGCTATAGAAGAAGTGGCTTAAGGATCCAGGGTCCCAAATTGTGTACAGTGGAATATTAGACTCTTGGCTAAGGAAAGATGAGCACTCTTAACACAGGCTCTGGTCGGGGGCTCGGTGTAGATGCTCAAGCCACGCCTTCCCATACAGGTTCAGCCCACGATGATCAGAAGAGGGAGAAGAAAGCACATTGAATAAAAAGCCTTTTCCCTTTTCCATCCTTAACAGCCAATTTTCTAGAACACAAAAATTTAACTGTAATAACCCTATTGATAGGATCGAGTTTCATTCTAAACTCAGCAGAAACCTGTGCCAGCTCTGGAGTGGCCACTGCCTGGGTGAGGGCTCACAGGACCTCTGGTCTTCAGCCGAAGAGTGGTTTGCCCCGTTAGCTTCGTGGGCAAAGTTCTCCCTCTCTTCCCTCTCCCTGGGGGGTCCCCACTAACTCCATACCGCCCTCCAGGATCCCTTGCCGGGGGACACGGGAAGTAGGTTAATCGTCTCTCTAGCTCAATTTCTCCTTTCAGTTAACTAAGGGGGGGGGCAGTTCTATCCCAGTCCACTCCCATCCCGAATCTTTAATTTAGGGAGGCTTGAGTAGAGCTGCTCTCCCAAGGACCCACGTTTTCTTGGCCGTTCCTAGAATGACCACACTCATTGCCTCAGCCTCTGCTTGGCTGCCAGGTGTGCACATGGCCTACCTCTGCACTTCCTACAGGACTCTGCTCTAAGGTGACCTGATTAAAGAGGTCTTCCCCGACTCTGCCCCTCTCCTCCTCATTGTCTCTATTTTTCTCCAAAGCATTATCAGACTCTGATCTTATACCAGCCCCATCCCATGGACACACTTGCTTATCTCTAGAATATAGGATCTGGGTGGCATTGCCTTTGCTTAGATATTATCATGTCCCCAGCATTTAGGAGAGCACTGTCATATAATAGAAACTCAATTACTATTTACAAAATGAGCAAATGAAATGCAACCACCAGGGCAGTAAAACAAACAAACAACAAACAAACAAAAAACAACCGAAACGAAACAAAACACCAAAAGCTTCCCTGTGAGAAAAAAGATACTAGCACGAAGACTGAACACACATTTCCTATTTTTTGCTTGTATTTGATGTTCAGTTCTCAGGCTTCCTCGTGGATCTCTTTATTCTCACAGCTCTGAAGCCTCACCAGCCTCCCGATGTTTGCATGCTCCCCACCCCTGAAAGCCTGCCCTAGTTTTACAATGGCAGGAAGGACTGACTAACAATACATCTGGCGGCCCACTAACAATGGGCCACACTTAAAGCCACCCTGTGTTGAAGGGGCCTGTTATAAATGGACCACCCTGAGTGTTACTGTCATGTGTGCCTTTCTGCCAATAAGCTCACAAGTGTTTTATAAATACAAAGATGATGATGAAGAAAAGGGTTCTTTTTCCCTGTCTTTCTCTCTCTCTTTTTTCATTTAGTTCACATGGAGAATTTTATTGTACAAATCTTCTGCTTAGCTGTATAATGACAATGCAATTCAGCCCAGGGAGATGCCTCTTTTGGTTCATAAACTGCCTATTAGGATCTGTGGATGCTACGGAGCAGGTTTCAATGTTGGGGTAAACCGGGGAAGAGTAGGTTCCATGAAAACAATCCTTCTTCACTCCCTGGTTCCTACAAGGTTTCTGCTGGGTCCCTGAAATGAACCTCAAGTTCAAGAGAGAGATGGAAGGGCAGGCTAATTTACAGCTGCTCCAAGAATGCAGTTGCCTGACAGGGGGTTCTGTTGTGCTTTGAAGAAGAACATGAAAATTCAAGCTCAGGATGAGCTTCTGGAATATGGAAATGAAAACCCCACCCCAAACCTACCCTGAATCTGCAGCCAAGTCCCTTCAGATCTGCAGGAAGGGTTTGGTGGTTTTGCATGGAAAAATCATTCTCTTTTTATTAGCAAGCTCCAGGGGTCCCGATGACCTGAGCGTCACACACACGGAGGCCAGAAAGAAGGGAAATCTTATTTTGCAACATTTTCTGCCTGGCTTTTACAGTCAAAGAAGACAAATGGTTCTGATAAGTCCTGTGACACCTTTGGATCTGAACTGCCTTTTTGTCCTGAGCTGACCTGGAGAGGTTAAAAAGCAAACCAACCCAAAGAAAACATAGAAACAAGAAGTGAAACGAATGTACCACAAAAAAGGATCCCTTTCTCAGAAAGCACATTTGGCCCAGGGGAAGGTAGGTAGCTGTCCTCTTCCTGTTATCCTCAGCAAACCAAACTCAAGACTTACTGGACTCATGGTGGGTGGGGGTGGCATGAGGTTCAGTACTCTTTAGACAGTTTCAGTTCCATCTTTTTCTTGCTGTCACCATGCCTACTTTTGCCTCCTTGCTGTTGGTCCATTGTTCACCTCTAACAAGCAAGCCATCCTGATTTCTTCTCATCTCACCCAGTTCTAAGGAGCTACCCAGGGAGCTCCTTAAAAATTCCAGTTCACCATCACCTCCTCATCTGTCAACTACAGCAAAGATTTTCCAGGGCCCCCAGCACTCTACTGCTGGAATTAGGTAGATTTTTCCATCCCTCTACCTCTGTTGTTAAGTAAACTCTTCTCAGCAACCTTCTGACCTTCCCGAGCTGAGAAGTCACCCCTGGGTCCCTACCCGGGAGCCCAGACCCTGGAATTTCAGGAGCCTTCAGGCTTCTGGGTCCAACCGCACCCCGCCAGCGGCTCCTCTTCCCCATTCCTCTGCCTTTCAGATGCCTTCCAACCCACACTCCTTTTTCCCTTTACGTTAGCACCCACCCACCCCTTTTTCCCTTTACGTTATCACCCACCCACACCCCTTTTTCCCTTTACGTTATCACCCACCCACCCCTTTTTCCCTTTACGTTGTCACCCACCCACACCCCTTTTTCCCTTTACGTTGTCACCCACCCACCCCTTTTTCCCTTTACGTTATCACCCACCCACCCCTTTTTCCCTTTACGTTGTCACCCACCCACCCCTTTTTCCCTTTATGGATGCCACCACACACCCCTTCTTCCCTTTACCTTAGCACCCACGCACCCCTTTTTCCCTTTACGTTAGCACCCACCCACACCCCTTTTTCCCTTTAAGTTATCACCCCCCCACCCCTTTTTCCCGTTACGTTATCACCAACCCACCCCTTTTTCCCTTTACGTTAGCCCCCACCCACCCCTTTTTCCCTTTACGTTGTCACCCACCCACCCCTTTTTCCCTTTACGTTATCACCCACCCACCCCTTTTTCCCTTTACGTTGTCACCCACCCACCCCTTTTTCCCTTTACGTCGTCACCCACCCACCCCTTTTTCCCTTTACGTCGTCACCCACCCACCCCTTTTTCCCTTTACGTCGTCACCCACCCACCCCTTTTTCCCTTTACGTGAGCACCCACCCACCCCTTTTTCCCTTTACGTTATCACCCACCCACCCCTTTTTCCCTTTACGTCGTCACCCACCCACCCCTTGGTCACGTTTCGGAGCCCCCAGCCCTCCCAGGGCCAATGCGGTCCGCTTGTTGAGTGATCTTGTCAGGCAGTTCCGGCTCATTACAAAATGAGAACGCCCTAAGCCCACACTTCCATCTGGCCTCACGATATTATCGTAATTGCATTCCTTGTCTACAGTAGGCCAAATGAAACACATGCTGTGGGAGTGGGTATGTTTAAGCTGGCTCCCCAGGCAGGCTTGAACAGAAAATGAGTGTGGTCTCCACTAGGGCCTTTCCCACCTGTTGGCCCTTTCCTGGAACGGGATTTCCTGATAGTATTTCTCCATCAGATAACATCTTATGCCTGCTTCTGGATCTTGTTTCTGGGTCTTTGGACTATACAGGTGATGATTTTAAGTAGGGACTGTAATAAAACCTCAGCAATGTACTTGGTAATCCCAAAGAAAAGGGAGAGAAAGAGGAGGGGAATAAGTGGAGACAGTTTTATGTAATAATTACAGCCATCATTTACTGAGGAGCTACTCTGGGCCAGGCCTGAACTGGTTCTTTTCTATCTGTTCTCTTAATTAAATGTAGCTAAGATATTCAATTCAGAGTTATCACTGGAGTCTACTTTGCAGAGCGTATTTCCTAGGTTGTGCTTTTTCTGTATGTGCTATTTAGAGCATGGGCCTAAGAAGGTGAGAGATCTGGGTGTGAGCCCTTCCTCTTTCACGTGGGTAAGATTCTTAGTGTCTTAAAATAGGAATGGGAATGGGAATGCCTATTCAATGGGATTTATGTGACAGGAAAATTAGATATCATAATCGAGGGGTGAAATACAGTGACTAGTCTATAGTAGATGCTCAATAAATGAGAACAGTGTCTATCATTTTTACCCAGATATAGGTTTCTGGCAAGCGAGCAGGTGTCCAGGTCAAGCTTGTTGGCATTAACATTCTTGCTTTAAGGTTTTGCAAATGAAAAGTTATACCGTGATGTATAATGGTCTAGAGTACCTTAAAATAATGCACCTATGGATGCTCAAAGAGCTAGTGAGAAAAAGTGGAAGAGAAGTCAGTAGACACACACAGATGCGCGCGCACACACACACGCACACGCACACACACACACGCACACGCACACGCCCCACCCCTCAGTCCTTCAGAGGAGGCCTTTAACAGTAAACCAAGGTTCAGTCTCAGAGCTCCCAGGACAAATGAGCATATGGTGAGCATTTGAGAGACAGAAATACATCCTTCGAGGAAGCACTTAGCTTCTTGGGAATTCGGGAAGAATAGGAAAAGAATGTCTTAAAAATGGGGAAGAAATGAGAAAATTAGGGAAACTCTCCATGGTGTATTCTTTGTGAAAATTTGCTAGAAGGGGTGTATGTCTGCGTTCAGACGTCTGGGCGGAGATGCATTCTCCCCAAACACCACGACCTGGAGAAAAACGGGTCTGCGCGCCCTTTAATCCACGACCACTGTAGATCAAGTTACCCCTTTGAAAGAACTTTCCTTTCTCCAGCCAACTAAATGAATTGAAATTGATGTACTTAATTGTTTTCCAAATTGCAATTTTTCTACCCCAGATGTTTTTTATCAGTGTTGAGCCCAATGGGCTCTGTCAGTCACACGGGGAGATGAAGTCATATGGTAATAAAAGGGGTTGAGGGAGGAAGGGAAATGCCACACAGTGCATTGTCTAATTGAAAAATGTGCCACATAAATGCTGACCTTGAAATCTCGCCCCCTCCCAAGGGCTGCTCACTGCAACAAACAATGCACGTATCTTCCGTCCTGGAAAGATTAGCCTTCTCCCGTTTTTCCATTATTCATTCGGGTCAGTGCAAGAGTTTCCTTCCTTGGCCTTTCTTGGGTGAAGTCAGTCTACTGGAATTGTGATGCAAGGTACCACGATTCCAAAGTGAGAGCTTAAATGCTGAAGGTAAGGGAATCAGGCCAGAGGGTGGGGATTAGGGTGATGGAGGCAGCATTAGCTTACACTCTAACCTCCCAGAGGGGAGAATGAGAACTAGCCATAAGACCCACGGATGTGTCTGAGAGACGGTTGCTAACAATAATCCAGTCTGAAACAGAGGCGGATCTAGTGGGGATATGGCAATTGGGAAAGTCGGAAAATCTCAGGCTCAGAGGCCTACTAAGGAATGCTGGAAGCATAAATGGTGTGGAGTGGGAAGGATGGATCTGTTTCTCAGAGCAGGAGGGGGAGGGCTACAGATGGAGGACCTATGTCAGCATCCGAGGAAGACAGGAAGACAGGGAGGCAGCTGCTGCTCACAGACAAACCTAAAGAAATGAAAGGAAGACCCCTCTCCCTAGTCCCCATCAGGGAAACCAGATAAAAATCGGCTGCAGCACCGAACTGGGGTCCAGAAGGTCCCCTGAGACATCTTTCTGGTCCTCTACATATCTTCATCTGTGTTACACTTTACCCTGACTGCATAAAATCAGTCCAGTTTTCTCGTAAGCTCTCTGAAGGAAATGACTTGTAACCAGTGGGATGGTAACTGAGGGGCTTTTATCAGCCCTTACTATCATGAAGGCCTCCCTCTTGTATCAGGAAAAAAGCCTCTTTCCTCTCATCCTGTCATCACTGAAGAAGGAGGACACCTGGTCATTACAGAAGAAACCCAATGAATCACTCATTTAATTTTGGCCTCGATTAATTTCGCTGTACCTCACATTTGACTGAAACAAACTCCAGGGACGTCTCCAAGTTCTTTGATTGCACTGGAATCTTAATGAATCAACCACGTCTTTGAAATATGAGGACTATTGCTCAAGGTTATAATCCTTTGTAATTTTCTTTGTAGTGATATTTAGAGTAACTAGATTTAAACGGCACGAGGGTCAACCATATATAATACCAAAGCTTAGGGTGGGGCAGGGAATCACATTATGTTGAGATATGGATGACCCGGGTTTAGTGTGGGCTCTAAATTTTACCTTTGCCTCTCTTTTTCAGCTCTTCCCTGGATTAAAAATCACCACCATTGTCATCGTTGTCATCACTTTTCTGTGCCTCTCATCTCTCTCGTCTTCTGTTCCTCCTCCTCTTTCCCTCCTCTCCTGCCTTTCTGTCTTCTCTACCTCCTTTTCCTTTTTCTTTTTCTTGCCTCTTCTTCCACTTCTGTTTTCCTTTCTCCTTGTGCCCCCCTCTCCTCCTCATCTTTTTCTTCTCCTGATGGATGTTTTCCCTTTCCTCGTCTTCTTCCTCCTTCACGTAGTTCTTCCCCATCCGTGCTTCCTCCTTTTCTTTTTTTCTCGAAAATTTCTTTTTTGTTGTTTTAATTTTATGCCAAGATTGAGAGAAGCATGTTACTGTGTCATCTCAGTAAGAGCCCTAGACATTATTTTAGTGAGGAAATTAGGTATCAGAGAAAAGAAGTAATTTTCCCATTCACATGGCTAGGAAAATGTGACTCTGGGTCTCTCTGGTTTCCAACCCATGCTTTTAGCAAAAGTCTCTCTGGGAACGTGTAATGAACACCGGGCTCAGAAAGTATCAAATAAAACTACAGTTAAAGCTTAAATTTCTAATTTGAGGAAATAAGAAATAATTTTGTAGTTGTGAAAATTTGAAGTTAATTGAAGTAAGATAATTACAGTGTTATATGGTAAGTAAATAGTTTTAAACAGAAAAATCTATGAAAGAAGAAATCAGAGTGGTATGACAATTCTTTGAAATACAGGAATGTCTTTTAGTGTAAATAATTATTTGATCTCAAAGGGGTTTTTCAAGGATGAATGAATGTGTTATTACACAACACCCAGCATTTTTTCTGAAATGTATATGTGTATTATCAACAGAATACCAAATTATTATAACAGAAGACCAAATTACAGTTGCTTTACCTTTTTGCTAAAAGAAGTCTGAAGATAGGCAGTGATAGTGGCTCAATTCTGCCATCAAGCCCCCGCTTCTGCTTCTCTTTTTACTCTACCATTGTCAGTATGTAGGCTTCTGGTTCTTAGACTTACACCTCATTTTGGTAAAATGGCTGCCACAGCTCCCAGCATCACATTGTCACTTCATTACATTTAGGGATAGAGAAAAAAATTTTTTTCTTCCTTGTGAGATTTTTTTTCTTTTTCTTTTTTTAAAGGAAAAAGAATAGTTTCTAGAAACTTCTCTGGTCCTCCCCATGCCCCCACCTGAAGACTTTCTCTTACGTTTCATTATCCAGGTCTTGGTCATATGCCCACCTCTGATCACTGCCAAAGGGAACAGAACAGCCAATGGGGCCAGAGAAGAGACTAAACTTCTCCAAAAGTATGGAATCTTTTCTTGCTACCTAAATATATTCACAGTTTAATTAGTAGGTATGAGGGGAAGATGGATGCCAGGTAGACAATGAACAGTGCCTGCTATATACCACCTTATCCATTTCACAAGGAAAAATGTCTTCCTTAATCTCCCTCAACTGAGTGCCGACCCATATGGAATATTTTGCCTTAAGGAAACAAAGATGGCAAGGAAGCCAGAATTCTGTGAAAGGTTATAGTTAGTTTGACTTTTTCTTTCAAATGTTCAGATATTCTGTTAGTATTCTAATCTAAATACC
This sequence comes from Aselliscus stoliczkanus, assembly GCA_033961575.1. Classification (NCBI taxonomy): domain Eukaryota; kingdom Metazoa; phylum Chordata; class Mammalia; order Chiroptera; family Hipposideridae; genus Aselliscus; species Aselliscus stoliczkanus. Next base: position 59,210,147 of record CM066739.1, read on the forward strand.
AGGAGAACTTTGAGCTGGAAAGTGGAAGAGAGTGATTCAAAATTAAAGAGCAAGACAAGCTTTATTTTTTTGAGAGAGGATATGGCCAAGTGAGGGCTAGGTATGTAAGTAAGTAAACACGTGTCACTGAAGATGGATGAAGCTTTACATGTGGCACAATGCATGAAGAAACAGCTAACTACAGTTACGACAAAGGGGTGAAATAGTCATGGGCTCTGGAAAGGACCAACAGATTCAGAAGTAGCATCGTTTTTGTGTGAACTCAGCACAGTGAGTCAAGAACATTCAGGATAATCTAATATCCTGGATAGATGATGATGATGATGATGATGATGATGATATAGTGCTTACTTCAAGTCAGGCACAGTTCTTAGCACTTTACGTACGTTAAGTCATTTAACTGTTGTGACTGCATAATGAGGTAAGTAAGGCCTATTATGATCCCATTTGTCACATGAGGAAACTGTGGTACATGTAGGTTAAGAAACTTCCCAAGCTTACACAGATTGTAAAAGGCAGACTTATGATTTTTTGTTGTGGTTGTTGGTTTCTTATATTTTTCCAATATATTATTTAAGCACATCTGTTTTACGTATAATAAAGTCTAATAACATCTCTTTCCTTAAAAATAGATTCAGGAAAATTTGGATACTTATGCACTTCACTCACAACATAAGCACTCTTTGGAAATCATTGGGGATTTCATCAAGGAGCTGTCTTAGTCACAATCACGTAATTCAAAATGAATATCAATTGGGCTAAGGCAATGCAAACTGTCTGAAATAAACCAAAGGGTGTTCTGGATGACTAATCTATGTATTTCACTTGTCTTAGAGCAATGATTTATATGGAAAAATGTTATACATATCCCATAGTTCCTTAATGACAGTATAATGGGGTTTTTGACACTTAGGGTGACTACACTGAGACGGAGTAAACAATTGACTTGATACAGTGGCGGTCCATCCACTGGTTCCTCTCTTCTCTGACTCTCCTTTTACCTGGGCCACAGTGATCACATCTTCAGTTAGCATGGAGCAATGTAGCTTCTTAGGAGGAAGGCATATTTCCTTGGCAAGGCCTGTGCTTCTGATAATCATGACTTCTTCAATCATTTTCCTTTATCCTATTCAATGGCCAAGGAGCTTGGGTCAATTTCAGAACAACAACCCACGATTTGAAACCCGGTAGGTGTATCTTTTTCCCTTTTCATCCATTTGAATCTATAATTTCATTATATTACTGGCAGCTGGAGAACTCTCCCGTCTAGTTCAAACATCCTGGATGTCTTTTCAAGGAGCTGTTCACTGTTAAATTCTGTAAATGATGAACAATCTTGTGATAGAGGAGGGCCGGGTCCGCCAGTTCCTGCTCCTCCTTGGGCAGATGGTCCAAATCTACTGGCAATAGAGGGGCCCTCTAACTGCTGCCATCTTGTCCAGGCCAGAGCTAGAATTTAAATCGTGTATTCTAACTCTACCATTTAGGTTCTTTACCACTACCCTTTGTTACCTCTCTAGCATCTCTGTTTTTAACCACTCATTAGAGTACAGGGTTGTGGCAGGGTTATACGTTTAAAAGCACAGGTAATGGAAAAACCAATCAAGACTGTGTTATACGGTCGATGGGAACAGGACACACATGGCGATGACCAATTGGAATATTTGGAGAGAAAGAAATGAGGATCAGTTTTATTTTCAATGGAAACATGTTGGAGGGGGAGGAATTTGAGGAGAAATTATTGGACGCATTTCAGGTTGGCTGCTAAGCATCAGAGCTCTTCAATTTCCCACCTGAGAGTAGAGGGGGTGGGTAGGGGCTGCTATGCTGGCAGTCCTTTCATTCTTTATGTCTCACCATCTCTCTGGTCTCTCTGGTTCATGGGAAGCATGGCAGTTCTACCAGACTAGCTTGTACTGACGTGGAGAAAGGACTTTCTGATGTCCCGGGCACCTACAGTAGGATAGAGAATGGATAGAGGGGCCTTTATTTTGGTGGCATTTCTTATCCAACCAGCCCTCAGTGACAACTTGTGCCTATCAGCTGATGGGTGTGGCAGTGGGCCAGCCACTCAAGGTCTTGGATCTTGAGGCTTAGTTCACAACGTAATGGTTCCTTCTGTTTGTCATATGTCAGAGAAGACTGTCTTTTCAGAACAGTGTTTTCACAGTCTGGTGCTGAACAGCACGTTGGGGGTCGCTGTTCAATTATCTTTAATTAACGAAGAAGCAAGTCAGAAAGTACTGTCATATATGCCTCTGCCTGAAGGTCAGACGGAACCATGGAAATCCATGACAGTATGTCCCAGGCTCCATCTGCAGGCAGTTAAAGCATTTAAAGGGAATGTGTCCCATTCAAAACTTTCTGTCTACAGATGAGAAAACTGAGGCACCAAGAGATTAAATGATTTACCAAATTACCCAGAAACAGCTAGTACTGTAATGTGTTGTTTGACCGAGGATCCCATACACCCGCCTGGCTTGGACCAATGACATCCTCTCGAAATGTGAAAATAATTATTATTGGGATAAATAGTACAGATAAGGGACTTCAGAGACTCGGGCTAGGGCAGGCTGGAGCACAGGCCAGTTTGACTCAACACATTGTTTGAAACTGAGGCTTTTTGGAACAGAAGTCTCCATCCCTTAGACGGAAGTCCTTTTGGGGGAGTAATTTTCTCACCCACATGAAAGTCAGGAATTCCATAAGCACTTAAATGCTACTATTAAGGGAACCTGAAGAGGTCATTTACCAAACAACTCCTTTACTGTTCCCACCAAGAAGTCATTGCTTTAAATTAGAGGAGTGGTGTTTTTGAGAATTGGTTGGCCCAGCATTAAACTGCATTCTAAGCCGAATCATTGGCTTTTCTTCTTACTTCTCCTTTCACTTGACCATTCTCTGGGGCTTCACTTTATTTTTTTAAAAGAAAAGCTTTTCTTGAATGGTAATATGAGTTAACCCTCACTCTTCTAGTTCTCTGTTCTAAAGAAAAACCCTGCAACCAACTTTTGTTTTCCTATTCAATGTCTATTTAGGTCTATATTAATACATAACTGCCTCTTTTTATACATATGGCAGCATATTATTCTTGCTGCATGGTGTGCTTGCTTTTTCCACTTAATGTTTCTCAAAGATCGTTCCCTATTTGTATGGAGATATTTACCTTATTCCTTTCCACTAGCCTCAAGCTTTAAAAGATTGATAAAACAGTCTTATTTTCTTCCGTTACTGTTCCTGTCTTTCTAGTGCCCATCAGGTGGCCAAACCCCAGGAGATGAGGTTAACCCAGAAGATGACATGAGATGGTCCAGGAATCCCTGTGACTTCTAGGCCCCAGAATCCAGGAGTCCCTCTCGGTCACATAAGCTTAGGTGATTGCTCTATTGAGTAATTATCCATCACACTGTGGTTCTCAGGTGACCCTCTCAGCCTGGCTTAGAGGAAAGGGTTGCTGGGGTCCTGAGAAGCCAGCCCACCTTGCCTGCGTCTTCCGAGCTGCTCTGGTGATGGAGCCCTGCCCTCCTTGCCTGCGATTTCTCTGAGGAGACCTTGGGTTTTACTGGCAGGCAGAGCTGCAGGCGACTCAGCGGAATGCCTTTGGGTCTGTAGCTTCAGGAGGAGGCAGGAGGCTGTGCTTCCAGGCCAAGGGAAACACTGCTTCAGACTCAAGACCACGACTTGGCAGAGACCGTGGGGCCTGCTGGATTCAGGCGGGGGCTGCCTCCCACCCTCTTACCCAGACCGCCATTCCCACTAAAAGCTAGAGAAGGGTGGAGTGACGCGAGAAACCTGGTTTAGTCCCTAGCACACACGGATCGCCTGGGTGAAATGGATTCCAATCTCTGGAAGGGAGATGAAAGGCGAGCGCCTTCTTCCCGAGCTGGGAAGAAGGAGAAGGAAGCCAGTCAGAATCAGATGTCTCAGGTCTCAGCAGCGGTCTTGGTCTGTGCTTAGACAAATAATCTCAAGGAGACCCAAATCCCCTGTTCATTGTGAAAACAGACAGTGCCAGAGTGAAACAGAATTAAATTGTTTCTCTTTCACGGCAGCTGAAGTGTAAAAACCATTCTATTCCGACCTTGTGGTCGGAATATCCTGACACCTCATAAATTATGCTCAGGGCCCAGGGCCTGGGCGGTGTGGGCAGGCAGCTCGTCCACACTCAGCCCTGCACAGCGCCCTCCAACCCCCAGCCTTTCTGGGGGGCAGGCCCCCACCTCAGGAGGGATGCAGTTTCCTCAAAGTCAGGGTTTCTGAGAAAGGACAAGCATCTCCCCCTCTTTTCATGTTTTTAGAGTTTGTGAGGCCACATGAACAGTTTATTAAGGAGGCAGGAAAAGCACAGTGATAAGTCCCAAGTCTGACAGAACCTCTGGGGTGGTTTTGTCTGTGTAGAAAAAAGAGAAAGGGGTGGAGAGAGAGGAGAGTGTGAGAGAGACACAGAAGATGAAGAGATAGAGGGAAAAAAACAAATGAAGGGGAAGAAAAAGGAAGGAGGGAAGAGGATGTGTGGGTGAGAGAAAGAAATGGCCTCTCCATCCAGATATGGCCTTCTCTTCCCCGCTCTCCCCACACCCATCTGGTAACAGGGAAACAAAAATGCCTGTTCAGCAGACCGGAACTCATGCACTTCCTGCCCCCTGGTGAGCTTCCTTTAGCTCCTGCATCCATCTGTGCCCTACACACAGTAGGTGCTCTGTAAATGTTTGCTGAGTGGAAAGATCCACAGATTGGTCCCCAGAGAGGAAAGCAGATTTATTTGGGGAAACTCCAAGTATGCAGAGCAGTCATTTGGAGCAAACACTGTTCCTGTAGCCCGAGTCGCCATAAGGTTTCAAGAATCTGGTTATGTGTGGGTGTGTCTGGACATATTGTGTGTGGGAGTGTGGGTGGGTGGTCTGGACGGGTGGGTAATAAGTGACAGGAGGGCTCTTGAAAATATAAAGGGCTCCATAACTACTGTAAAAATAAAACTGGGAACAGCATGCCCAGACCTCCAGCCACGCAGTGACCAAAAATGACCTTGGCAGAGATGAATAATATTGTGGAGATGGATTCAAGAATTATTAGTCAGTGTTTTCAGTCCCTATGGGCTTTTTTTTTTTTTTTTTAAAGACCTGCTGGGTGGGTTTTTGGCAAGGCCAATGACTGCAACAGCCTGTACGATTCCAGAGCCCTTCCAAGCTCTTTCTGGTCTCTGCTATATTGGCTTTTTAAAATTGCTGCTTCCCTCTTTGGATAAAAAAAATGTGATTTCTCATTTGCTGCTTTTATTTCCTTCCTTTCTTGGAAATTGTGTCTTCAGCCTTCCTCACAGATGGACAGACCATCCTCTCCTGATTTCTCTGGCCTGGGGAAGGAACACTGAAGATCTCAGGGAACAGATAGTTCAAAATCAGTTTATATCAGGCTTCAGCACAAGTCAAAGTACAGGGAAACCTTGGATTGTGAGTAACGTGGTTTGCGAGTGTTCAGCAAGATGAGCAAACACTTCTAATACATTTTAACATGGTAAATGAGCAATGTCTTCAATACGAGTAGTTTCCGAAACGAATTATGCTCGCAAATCAAGGTATTACTGTACATGATTTTCCCTCATTCCTTTATACATCGTCCTCAGGTTTATCTAATCATTCCCCACTGATCAGCCTAATTCCTGATTCCATATGACCGTCTCATGCTTGTAACCGCTGTGCACATCTGTTTGTATTTACGTTGATTTTCCTGTATTTTATTTCCCTCCCATTAGACCTTAATCTCCTTGAGGAGAGGAACCAGCATCATCTTTATTTTGTATCCCAAGCGCCCGGGGCTGTTTTGTGAATCCTATGTGGTCAATAAAGAAGGAGCACATTGTGCCCTGATCGGAGCAGCGTGGCAATGCTTGGCTTGTTTTCCTAACGCCTGTCTTCTTCCAGCTCTTTGCAGTTGGCGCATGCTCGAGAAATGCTGACGTCAAATGCGATGACACAATTAGGAAAAAAATCTATTTCTAAAATTATGTGAATACACTTCAAAGTCAAGAATAAATCATATATGGGTTTTCCATAGCTTTGCAGGTCGCAAGATGGCATTTAAATTTTAAGTATGAATTTCTGACCATAAGCAATTATCCATCTTTGAATAAAATATAAACTTTCTATCCAGTTTCTAAATTTTTTTACGTATGTTTCTTTCATTCTCCTGGGGGCATTCTCTTGGGCCCTTTCCCATTAGAGCTCCTGAGTGTTGAGTCCGGTCCCATAATCATGGGAACCACGGTATGCACAATCAACTAAATAATTTGCCCCATTTCTGAACAAGGCTCAATGTCCTCTGGCACCACTTTACCTAAACTCTTGAAGTTCCAGTCCTCAGATAATGCAGAACCATTGCTAGCTCATCACTTTAATATTTTCCCTAAAACCTTTTACTGGATTGCAGATCGATTTATCCTTCAACAACTTTGTTCCCATTGGCATATTTGGCTACGTTGGTCCCAGACACATTTGTGAAATGCATTTCTACACTTTCCTTCTTTTTGCTGTGTGGCCATATGTCGAGCTGGACCCAGCTTGCCGCCCTGACATACCACTGGCTGGCACTCCATGCTCTTCAGTGTTAAGAGCAACCCATCCTGAGCTGAGATGCCTCAAGAACCTCCCCTTATTCCGCTGTCTTCATGGAGAAAACTATTGAACACATTTGGACATTAAAGGCAATGATATAATACTTTGGAAATATGTGCTCCTTGTTTTCTCTCTTAGATTATATGATCTTCATTCTAGCCCTCCAAATGTATTCATCCAGCCATTTCCCTGGGGGAAGATGATAATTGGTTGCTTATGGAATTCGACAAGAAAGATAGGAAACAGCTTTTAACACACTACCTAGGGTTTGAACAAAAAAATACACTGGAGAGCCACACAGGCAATATTTAGAAAGTTTTCTCCAAATCCCTTTACTATATGAGAGACTTAGCCTGGAGGGCTTATGCTCTGAGACTCCTCTAGTCTAGAAAAGACACCTCTTCTTGTACGCTGTTAAGGCAGCTCCATGGCAGCAGAGAAAAGACAAGGCATGGATGAGCAGTAAAAGTAAAGGCAACTCCTCCTTTTGCTGCAGAGAGTGTGAGAAGAGGGGGGGAAAGAGGAAGGCTATGAAGCAGTCAAATAGTGCTGTCTGTGTTCACCATTACGTAAGTTGAAGGGAACTCCAAGAACCAGGTTGGGATGGGGAAGGGACCACCTTTGTAGCTGCCTTAAACCGAGCTAGGTCACAGTCCCACTGACCTGATAATGCAGCAGAAAAAGGCTCTGAGGTGACCTTTTCCTGAGCCATGCCTGGTCCCATGTGCAAAGATTTCAGAAAGAGCCCAGAATATGGTTAGGGAACTTGGCAGAGAGGGTATTACTGTATTGGGGTTGCGGGGGCGGTGGGGGGAATGGTTCTATAGCGAGAGTTGCAAGGCAGGCCTCTCAAACAGGGGCCTAATGATTGTCACAGCCAGACCTCAGAGGGGCCTGTAACACCAACAGGAGTGGAGGTGAGGCAGAGTCAGCCAAAGGTCATCACTGAGCCCTGCCAAGCCCAGCGCAGACCTACTAGATGGCAAGTTACACTGGCTGCAGAGCTCAGCTGCTGAATGCGTGCAGGACACACAGCACCCACACTGACAGGGATGGTACCCCAGAGACAGCAGGTCTCTTGAGGACCCTGCTCTTTCCTTATGGATTGGGATCCCACAAATCCCTCCACTCCTCTTTCTCCTCAGTCATTCATTTCTTTTATCACCATCCTTAAGCAGAGGAAAGGAAGACTTTCAAAGAGATTGGGAATTTTTAATAAAAAAAACATTAAATTCTTCTTACATAGAGTGTTTAAATGATTGGGTCAAACTCAATTATAAATCTGATTGGATTTTTAGTATATTTCTCTCATCCTTGCAGTATGTGAGTTAAATTTTGTGATTCCCACCACATCATGGCTGACAGTAGCTGAATAAATTTGACTTTTCTGGGACAGGAATATCATCATAGGTGATTTTTAGAGGCCCAACTTTGTAAATCAAAGGATTTCATTTTAAAACTTAGAACAGGAGTTGGCACACTACCAAAGACCTAATCCGGCCCACTCTTTGTTTTTTAAATAAAGTTTTATTGGAATGCAGCCATGCTTATTTGTTTATACATTGTCTGTGGCTGCTTTCATGTGATGACAGCAGAGTTGAGTGTTTGCAACAGAGCCCACATGGCCTACAAAGCCAAAAGTGTTTATTACCTGGCTTTTTATAGGAAAGGTTTGCTGACCCCTGATGTAGAATACTATGGTTTTACTGAGCATCTCTACCCTCCCCCTTTTTAGACAGATGAGCCACTGAGATTTTGAGGGGTAAGTAACATGCCCAAGATCACATAAAGAGTAAGGGGAAGCGTCAAGATAACCAGCCACGGAATGCTAAATATGGTGAAAAGTGAGTGGGGAAATCTTTACAGAGCTGGATTCCATCAAATAGCTTTGTTTTAAATACCATCCCTGAGATTAAATGACTATGATGAACTAATGTTCCTAATAAACCCTAGAGGAAGATAAAAACTATCGATGAAAATTCCCCTCTGCCTGTGAAATCACCCAGTTTTCATAAAAATGGAAAGACCCAGTTCAGTCAGTGTGCCCTGACACTCTTGAGACCTGCATTTTGGGTCATTCCTACGTTCTTATTCTATATTAATATGTGAGTCCCCAAGGATAGTCCAATCTGTCATGTTGCATAGTCTAGGGATTTGGAAAATAACCTCAAAACTAGGTTGGAAGGAGTTGTCTGAGGAGCATGGGCTGCATACCACAGCGTCCTTCCCAGTGGCTTGAAGAAACTGGGCCACTGAGGAACAGAACATAAAATAGTCACCCGGTTGCTGCCTCTGACTGTCCTTCCTCAGAAGAGTCCTGTCCATATAATCTTTCCCCGAAATCTGACACCTCCTCTGCTCTCACATTCCGGTTCCTAACCTCACGTTCACTCTTCACCTCCTGCAGTTAGGAGCTGGCCCTGCCACGCCATCCACACAGGAAGGGCTTTCCAGCCCTCACCTCATTTCACCCTCTGAGACATCTAATATTTTTGCGGACACCTTCTGTATGATGCTCCCTCCTCCTGTGGCTTACGCCTTGCTCATGTAATACTCCTGACTTGCTGCCTCCCTGTAGGCTCATCCGTCATCTGTCCACCACCCTCGAATATGGACTTTGGAGTCCCAGTATCTATCCCCTTTCGGTCTTCCTGTATATATTCACCTGGGAAATTTTATTATGGTCTTGGCTTCAAGTGCTAGCTAACTGGCCATGGCTTTAATTGTCAGCCCAATCTGTTTCCAGCACACGTCTCTCTTCTAAACTAGAGAGTTCATGTCCATTTGTCCGTAGAACTCCTCCACTGGATTTCCCTCAGTTTGACTTTCTCAAACCAGAAAGTCCAAAGCTGAAACCATAATCTTTCCCCTGAACCTCAGACCTTCTCTGATATTCTACACTTACCACCGCCTTCTCAAACCCCCTGAAGGGAGTCCTGGAACCACACAGAATCAAGTTCCTGCATTCCTCAAAGTGCCCCATGACCCGGCTCTAGCCAGCCTCCAGTCTTCCTTGGCCTCCCCTCTCCCCACCCTCACTCTTCCCTGCTTCCTCCTTCCTCTGTTCTTTTTCTCTTCCTTTGCTCTAAGTTTGCAATCACCTCCCCTTTGTCAAATCCATGAGCATCTATTCAACTTCCAAGATTCAGTTCACATCCTGCTTACTCTGCAGTCATCCAACAAGTCCCTGGACATGAGCAAAGGAAGGCTGGGATCCTGACTTCCTGAACTCTGCACATTGGTGGGCTCTGGAATTCGTCACGCTGATGGAGCAACTTTGTGCTGGCCAGCCACCTGCCCCTTGCTGGGCAAGACTTGAGCTGGCTGCAGTTTGTTCTGGAATTTTCCAGTTCCCCCACCCAGCTGGGATTATTTTACTAGTCTTTCTTTAATAGCTATAGGGCCAAGTGAGTCATAGTTCTTGGAGTCAGAGTGCTGTCAGTGAACATTCTTCTACAGAAAACAATGCAATGACTAGAATTAGGGTAATCTTATTAGGGACAGAGTATAGCACTTTATTCTGGGTTTAGTACATGACCAAGAGGCAACACAATGGGGCTAAGGAACAGACTCTGGAGTCAGGGTGTCTGCGTTTGAATTCTAGCTCAGCTATTTACTAGTTTTGTGACTCTCTGCAGGTTCCTTAGCCTCTCAGGGCCTCAGTTTTCTCACCTGTAAAATGGAGAGGAATAATAGTACCCTCTAGATGGTGACTGTTGTCACGGGTACATTTATATTTATATATGGATGGACACACATATGTTACTTAGAATAGTGCTTGCTATTTAATAAATGTTACCTGTTACTATTTTTAGCTGGTGAGCTGACTAAAGGAGGAGCCAGGGTTCAGTAGCCATGAGAAAGATCATTTCCAACAGAGTATTGAGCAGCCTTCCTCTTTCACACCAGTAAAAACCACCCCTGAACTCTCAATGCTCCAATTAAACCATACGCTGAAGAACAAGTTTATATATCTTATGTTTGTGTAGCCCATTATACTAGGCAAATAACTTTAACTAATATAAACTTACTTTTATATTAGGTAGCAGTAAAAACAAGAAAAGAACGAGTGGGCTTTTGAACACGCAGTTCTTTGCTTTATGTGCAAAGGCTTTGATGAATGTCTCCTTACATAGTTAGAGCAAGTAATTACAGGAACTTCAAAGTGAGTAGGAACCACTGTGCAGCTCGGTCTGTATGATTCTCACAACAACCAAACCCCAAGTAGTAGGAGGAAGAACTATTATTGTATTAATTTTACACAGAAGAAAACATTCAAAAGAAAATCTATATGAGTCCTATATTTTCTGACTCCTGTATGCTGATCAAGGAGCCACATCATACAAAAGAAACCAAAGGAGGGCCGGGGGATAACAAGAAGTAAAAAGTAGTTTAACAAAGAAACTAGACTTATTGTATATTTGCCTGGTGTCAATGCTTCGCTGCATGGTGTTATTGCTTCTGTCTGCCTCTCTCCATGTTAGCACCACGAACTTGCCTGTTGCATGCTACCATGAGCTTGCCTAGATTGCTGTAGTAATTCCCTTGACTGATCTCCCTACAACTATTCTGATACCTTCGACTCTGTTCCCCAAATTGTTGCCTGAGTCATTTTTTTCAAAATACAAACGTGATCATGTCACTCCTTTCGGCTTAAATGCCTTTGATGGATTTCCATTGGTCTTGAGATGCAACTCAAATTCTTGAACAAAGCTCACAAGCTCCTGTATCTTCTGGCTCCGCCTGCTTATGGTAGAGACCGCAAGCTGTTAACATCCATTCCTCTTCCTCCTGTGACATAGATGTTTTGCATTTCCCAGGCTCCCTTGCTGGTAGGGGTGACAATGTGACTGAGCTTAGCTAATGGAATATGAGACAAAGTGGCATCATGCTCCTCGTAGGCCTGACCCATAAAAACCTCTGATGTGTGTTACTCACGATCCTACCAGGTGATTGCGGTGGTGATACTCATGACTCTGAAAGCAACATAATGAAGTTGACAGAGTACTAGTAGCAGCATGTGTCTCTGATGGTGGCATCCCCGGGACCCCCATCATCACCCCTAACCTGGAATTTCCTTGGAAAGTTACATGAGAGGGAAATACACATTTATTGTTTTGAGACCAGATGTGTTTGGGCTTATTTGTGGCTGAAGACTGGTAATTATGTTAAATCGGCCTCCGCACCCCCAACCCTGCCCATGCCGCATCTTTCCATGTCGGCTGACCAGGTCTTTCGGTTCCTCATTCTTGCCATGCTCCCATCTTCCAGGAGTCTTTGCACGTGAATCTTACCATTAACACTTTCTGGCTAAATCCTGTACATCGTTCAGATCTTATCTAATAGCTCAGGTATTGCTATTTCATGGACGCCCTTTCTGAACTCAGGTCCCCTTTTACAGGCTCTTCTCTCCATGTACTTTTATTTATTTATTTATTTATTTATTTATTTATTTATTTATTTATTTATTTTTTGAGGGCAGTGTCACTAGCCTTCATATGTGGGACCGAACCGGGGCTGCTGGCTTCCAAGGCCAGCGCTTAACCACCGCGCCACTCGGCCGGCCTTTCCATGTACTTTTCCTTCAGAAATATTAATGATTGTAACTTTATATTTTTCCATGCTTATTTAATTACTTTATGTCCCTTCGCTAGAGTGTAAACTTGAGGACAGTGAAAGTGTCTGTTTTTGTACATTCACTATCTACGCAGTCCCTTGACATAAAGACAATCAATAATTTTTGTTGAACGAACAAATCAGATTGTTAACTCATCCCATTAATAAAATTAAACATTTAAAAGTACAATTTATAGCTGCCAGTTATGGCACAAAAATCCTTTTTCTCAGTATAAAATGTTGTTTTACTCCTTTTTCATTGATCTTAAAAGGAAAGCTTTTGGCTTTCAGCACTGAATATCATGCTAGCTGTGGGTTTGTCATATATCGCCTGTATTATGTTTAGGTACATTTCCTCTATACCCACTTTGTTGAGAGCTTCTTTTTTTTTTTATCATAAATGGATATTTAATTATGTCAAATGCTTTTTCTGCATCTATTGATATGATCATACGAGTTTTATCCTTCATTTTATTAATGTGGTGTAACATTGATTGATTTGTGGATGTTGAACCATCCTTGCATCCCTGGGATGAATCCCACTTGGTAATGGTATGTGATCCTTTCAATGTATTGTTGAATTCCATCTGCTAATATCTTGTTGAGGATTCTTACATCTATGTCTTGGCCCACTTTCCCACAGCCTCCAGATGTGTGGCAAGCCTGAAGCCTGACCTTCAGGCTGAAGCTCCAGGATAAATAAATAAGCCCTTTTCACAGGAAGATGGGGGTGGCGGAGGTGTCACTCTGTCTGTGCAGTGCCCTGGGGGTGGGAGCCTACCCAGAACTATCTTTCTAATTGATTCAGTCCTGTAGGGCCCAGTAATCCAATGCCCTCTGGCCACCAGAGCCACCAGTCAAGTGACATCCCCTATGTGGACTGCCAGCTTTACTGGAGCCACAGGAGTGCATGGAGTCTGGGCACACCTGCAGGCTTTGGCAGGGCTGCAAGGGGCAAATAGGGGGTGGGGCATGCCCTCAGGTGCTAGCAAGGTAGAGGGAGAATGCAAAAATCGCACCCACCAGGGCCTCTGTCCCCAGAGAGAGCCCTAATAGGCCCTGCCCCTTTTGGCAAATGGTTTAAGATTAATAAATGAATCTCCTTCATATATGATCTAGGTGCTTTTTAAACTGTTGATTTTGAGCTGGGTCTTGGAGTGAGTGAATCTGTGCACAAGCCCTTTAAGTATGGAATCTCAGTGTCCAACAGCTCTTTGGGTCTTCTGGATATAAGCTCTATGGATTGTCAAAGCCAGACATTTTGGGGCCTTGTCTCTCTGTGCTGGTCCCCAGGGTTGGGGTCCCGGATGTGGGACATGAACTCCATATTTGTGAGATCCCTCCCAACTGTGGGTCACCATGCTGGAGGTGGGGTTTTTGGCGAGACCACATCTCTGCCTCTCCTACCCATCTTGATTTGGTCCTTTTATCCTTTCCTGGGGAGGTGTTGCTCAGCTGGCTTACAGATCTTTTCCATGGGGAACTGTTCCATATGTAGCTGTTGTTTCCATATGTTTGTGGGAGGAGGTGTATTTAGGATCGTCCTATGGTGCCATCTTGAATCCACCTCCTGTCACGTGGTTTTTAAGTGTTAATACATGGTGACACTAATTGGTAACATTAACTTGAAAAGATATATGCATCCCATATTTATTGCAGTATTATTTATAATGGCCAAGATATGAAAGCAACCTAGGTGTCCATCGATAGATGAGTTGATAGAGAAGATGTCACACACACACACACACACACACACACACACACACACACACAGGAAACTGGAATATTACACGGGAATAAAAAAGGATGAAATCTTGCCATATGCGACAACATGGATGGACCTAGAGGGCATTATGCTAAATGAAGTAAGTCTGATAGAGAAAGACAAATACCATATGGTTTCAGTTATATGTGGAATCTAAAAAAAAAAAAAGACAAACAAAACAAAACTAAAGCAGGCTCATAGAAACAGAGACCAGAGGGATGGTTACCAGAGGGGAGGGAGTGAAGTGAGGGGTGAAAAAGGTGAAGGGGAATATAGTCAATAATGTGATAAGTATGCGCAGTGACAGATGGTTACTAGAATTAGTGGGAAGGTCACATTGTAAGGAATAAAAATGTACATCTGAAACTAATATAACTAATACAATAGTGTATACCAACTATACTTAAATTTAAATAAATAAACAAAACTAAGTGCTGACATGTTTTAAGACCAGAATCTCTGAAGGACACACAGCTTGCTGCGCCAGCTCCGGATATGCCAGCCCTGCGCCCAGCTGTCCTGGTTCAGCTTATTATTGACCTTCGGCATCCACTGTCCCTGATACTTGCCAACCACAAACAATTTCTGGATCATTTCATACTGCAAAACCTTCTGGTGTGGAAAAATAATACTAGAGAATGAGATATACAAGGAATAAGTTATATTCTGCATATAACTGTGTGGTGAGGAAACATAAGCATTGGCTTGATAAAATATTGGGTTGTCGGACAAGTCATGATGCATTTTTGCAATGAAAAAACATAGAAAAAATACGTCATGACTTGTCCGACAACCCAATAGATCTGGGGGCTTGATTTCTCGTTAGGGTTGCCACATACCGGAGGTGCCAAAAAAATGTACACACATGACTTGTATTCATCTTTTGTTATCAGTATATATTGAGTCTTAAATTTTAACACAGTTTTTAAAAAACTGTGTGTACCTGTTTTTGGTACCCTCTGTATATAAGCATGTCTCATGCAGTATTATTTGGGACACACTTATTCTAAAAATTATTTCTTATTTATCTGAAATTTAAAAGTAGCTGGTTATCCTCTATTTTTATTTGTGAAATCTGGCAATCCTATATCTAGTTCTGCCACTTGCCAGATTCCTCACCTTCAACAGGAATTTTACCTTGAGTAGATTAAAAGTAACATAATATTTAAAAGGCTTAACATAGGGCTAGGCACAGGGCTAGGCACTATGTGCTGACACTTGGTGATCAGAAAGTATTCTCATTATTAATATGTGTAATAATAGGAGCTGCTCATTGTTGCAGTAAGATTCCATTCTTTGTAATGATAAGAGCTGCTATTGATCGGGTGCCCTCTTGTAGACACAGTATTGTTCTAAGCCCTTCACATGTACTATTACATTCTTTTCTTCCAGTGATCCCATGAAACAGGGATAACATTATCTCTGCTTTACACATGAAATGCAGAGCTTGGATCGCCACCATTCAATCATGGTGGCGACGTGGTCAGACCCAGCTGACTCCAGGGCTTGCCTTCCTCACCACCACGCAACCATTTCTGCCTGTTACAAATGAGGCTGGGTCCATTTATGCATAGGCATTTTTTTTTTTAAAGATTTAACAGTACTGCTTTCCCTTAGCCCCTCTGTAACCCTGGGGGATTGGTTCTGCTGCCCACCTGGTAAATCAACCATCCATTTTGCACCCAGAGCTGATTTTATAGAAATCTAAATACACTTTACTAGATTTACATGTTAACACGAAAAGAAAAAAAAAGTTCCCTGTTTGCCTTTTAGTTGTGGCAACCCTTTGGTTTTACAGGCTTGTTTGAGTAAGTAATTATTCTGGTAATGCCAAGGCCTCCTTTATTGAGTCATAAATGCATCTTGGACAACTCGAAATAACAAGCAGACCCTTTCCTCGGAGCCTAGCAGGCAAACACCGTTCAGCGAGATGTGACTCGGCTGGCCTGCCCCCACAGGTTTCTCTCTTTCTCGGGGAAACCTCCTATGAAACCATGTGAAGGGGGAGGTGGGACAGAGGATCAGATAATTGGGATCTTTAAGATGGTTATTATGAAAAATGTTCTGGAACCAATTCAAATACCAATCAGAAACCACATTGTTCAACTAAATCACTTTCAGATGCCACATAAGATACAAAATGCAATTATTTCCAGTTTAAAAATATAATGTTCCTTTAAAAAAAACACAGTATTTTATTTTATTATTTAAAAAAAAAAAAAACGAAGCCTGCCTTGGCTAGAATTCAAGCCCGTCACAGATGATGTACAGACAGACTTTGTGCAGTCCCCTTTGGATCCGGAGCCTGCAGACCTCACTATAATGTATTTAAAAGTTCCTTAAAATGGATATGACGGCTGTTTTCTTTGTGTATTACAGAAATATACAGAGTTCAGAGGCTCCATGGCTACACTTCGGGCATGTATGTCATTAAAGGAATGAAAAAAAGATGATGGCCAAATGCTGTATTAAAATCCCATTAGAAACGCTGGGAGGAATTTATGGTCCCAATCTCTTTTATCTGACAGGCGTCAGTTTTGCTTCTTGCCATTTTTTCCTTTTTTTAAAAAAATTCCTTTCCCTTTCTCTTCCTTCCTTCCCTTCTTCCTTCCCTTCTTTCTTCCTTCCTTCCTTCCTTCCTTCCTTCCTTCCTTCCTTCCTTCCTTCCTTCCTTCCTCTTTTTCTTTCTTTCTTTCTTTCTTTCTTTCTTTCTTTCTTTCTTTCTTTCTTTCTTTCTTTCTTTCTTTCTTTCTTCTTTCTTTCTTTCTTCTTTCTCTCTTCTCTCTGCCTCTCCCCTCCCTCTCTCTCCCCCTCCCTCCCTCTCCCTCCCGCCTCTCCTCCCCTCCCCTCTCCTCCATTCCCCTCCCCTTCTTCTCCCCTCTTTTATTTCTTCCAGTTCCCTACTTGGCCACAGATGTCTGGGTGTCATCTTTACCACTGGGAAGGGAAATATTATCAGGTTTCTGTCAATATTTGCTTTCCTTTACTGTCTCCTGCAGCAGACAGCCTCGGGGGCGGCCATCCATCCTTTTCCCAGGTAGACCCTCCTCTCTGTCTGAGGGCTCATGAAACCCAAGGTCGTTTCTCTGAGCCGTCATCACTGCGGTGAGGAGCAAGGGGGTTAGGGCACCACGTGACCTCAGGAGCCATGTTGATTACGGCCGCTCCCCTAGGATCCATCAGACTCTGAACATGAATTTTAATGGACTCCGAACCGCTTCTCCAGCCTGTGGGCCTGAGGTCACTGGCTTTCAGAGCAAATCTTCCACAGACTGACATGGAACCCAAAGAATGTGTTTGCTCTGTCAAGAGAGGTGTGGATTTTGGGCCCCCTTCAGATCTGCAGGGCATGCTGTCACCCTCTGTGGAAAGGGAGGGAAATGCCAATCCATGACCTCATGGAGTATAGAGTTACTTATGGATTAACATGGAAAATTCAGGCCACAGGGAGCTCCTGCAAGGCCTGACAGTAGGAGCAGGAGGCGTCGGAACGTCTGGTTCCGCTCCAGCTTTGCCACATACAAGCCAGGTGGCCATGGGCAAGTGGGCAAGCAGTTGTATCTCCCCAGGTTCCATTCACTTCTCTATCAAAGGAAAGCTGGCTCTGAAATGCTCTGATTTTGTGAAACCAACCCAACGGGAGGCAGAGGGGGAGATAAAATATTACTGTGAAATATTGTAACCAAAGATATACAAGAAGTTCTTTTCAAGGTGTTTAGTAAGAGAAAAGGATAACTATAATACATCCTACCTCAGGGAACTTAGAATCACTGGTTACACATAAGCTCACTTATCTAACACCATGTTCATCCCTGTCTATAGTCTAAAAACTACCTGAGGACAATGACGGTGCCACTTGTCTCTCATCCTCACCTGTGTGCCTGTGTGTGGAGTGTGGGAACACAGGTGTAAACATTAGGTAAGACTTACAATGAGGAAATGGAGGAGGAGGAGGAGAAACCCCAAAGAGAGGAAGAAAACCTATCTTTTCAAATGAACAAACGAGAGCGCACTGTCACAGACATTAAGGCAGAAGGCCATCTGAGAAAGAGCAAGTGGCCACTGGTGTTGAATATCACAGGTGGATAAAGAGAGACGCACAACGGAAGGCCCCTCTACTGGGCAGATCAGTGGGCAGTCTACAGAGGGGAGAAGAGTTGCTCTGTTGTCACTTCACCTGCCAACGTTTAGCCAAGGAAGTTAAAGGTCTTTACTCGCTTATGAGCTCCAGGAAATAGGAAGACAGCACTGTCATCTAAGGGTGAATAAACACAATTGTAAAGACGTTTTTTTACTAAACGTGACACAGGAACAGAAGGTAAGTGCCAAGTCTGTACTCCTGACCTTTTGGTTCCCATGCCCTCTACACTATAGTGGACACTTTACTGCTCACTAACATGAAATGGACTAGCTAGTGGAAAGGGGGAGATTGGTCTGGGAGCTGGCACAGTACCTCGAGGCCCAGAAGATCAATGGATCAGTGAACATACCACCACAGGCTTGCTTTTTTTTTTTTTTTTTTTTTAGCTGAGCCATCCTGCCACCTGTTGGCAGCTCAGTGGCAGCTCAGCTCGGGCTGGGCATTGAACTGCTGTTGCTCAGAGCTCAGCTCGCACTCTTGAGCGAGCTCTTAACCAACTGAGCCACTCGGCCAGCCCTTAGGCTTGCTTTTTACTTGAATCAAACGAAAGAAGGAATTTGAATTATTTTGGTAGTAAAGAATTATAAAAATAGAGGAAGATTAAAATCAGTAGTAGGCAAGAAATGGAAAATATGAACCTTTGATGATCAGTGTGTTCAAATGACAATCTCAGCAGAGCATTTGGTATCTACAAGGATTAGCTTAAATAAAACTTGTGTGATGGGATTTAAATTATACACCCAGACCCAAAACTGGGTAAGAAAGTCTTAGTAGCAGCAGCATTGAGATAATTTAATGTCAGTTTTAAAGAATAATGAAGTGCCTTCTGAGGAAAACAGGAAAATGGAAACACCAAAAGAGTAAGGAAATCATGAGCCAAAAGAGTATGGATTTCTGTAGGAAAAACTAGATTACTTTTTTGGAGAATAAATTTACAATATTAGTGAGAAAAGGAAAAGTGGATGTCATTTATTAGACTTTTATAGACATTCAGAAATGGCACGATGATAATTTTAATTTGAGAGTTCGTTTCAATTGGCATAGATTATGTTCCAAAGGGTGCTTTTAGAAGAACCAGGAAAGGAAAAAGTCAAGGTGTTCGAGTTGGGGTAGCAATGTAGTTTACATCTCTGTCTTAGAAATATTTTTATTGCTTCCCTGGAACAAAAAGAACATGGAACATTAATGAAACTGGCACTTAAATTGATAGTGTTAGTGAAACTACAAAAATTACAGAATGAAGAGACAAAATTATTTTTCTCCTTGCTCTGTGTTCTGTGTTAGGTCAGAGGAAAAAAATACTCATTCATTTATTCATTAAGCATTTATTTGTCCAAGATCACACTAATCCCACAATAAATGCAGCAGGAACTTGCATAAAATAACTACTCTTTATTATTTAAGTTTTCTGCAGCTTAATTTTCTGATGTATAAAATGGGGATTATAAGAGCTAATTCTGAGGGTTACTGTGAGCATTACATGTGACGATTTTGTGAACCAGCACAATGCTTGACATATGGCAGTGAGATCGGTAACAAACATCAGGCACCTCCTCCATGTTAGGTACTCTAGATTTTTTTGTAAATGTTAATGCATTTGATACAACAACCTGTGGTGGAGGCAGACATGGTAATCCCATTTTACGGATGAAGAAACTGCAGTTTAAAGACTAGAAGTGACTTGCCTGAGCTTGTAAGTAGCGTAGCTGAGAGTCAAACCCAGACAGTCTGACTGCATTGCTCATACCTGGCAGCTATTATGGTTATTACTACAACTACTGGCTGAGACGAAATTGCAGCAGTGGGAGTTTAAATTTAGACATCAGGTTCTTGACTATAGAGATTATAAAGAAATGGAATGGAAAATTTTGAAGTATGAAAATCCCTGGAGGGTTTCAGGCACGTCCAGGCTGTCAGCTGAGGCCGTCCTATCCCTTGCAGACTGAGATCAAGTTGGTTTAAAATCCCCGTTTGGTAATTATGCAAGTTCAGGGCCATCGCTACAATTTCTGTGAGTTTCTAGTGGGCTCCTTTCTCATGGTTTTCTCCACCTTGCTTTGGCCCATCTGTGCCATCCAAACACAAAGGCCACTCTCCCCAAATATGTCATCAGTGTAGCGGTTTCACTGACGATCTGAGAGAACTATGGGAGAAGTCCCATCACAGACAATATGACTGACTCTCTGGCTTCAGCTTCAGTCTTCCTTTTACACATGGCGTTTTGGCAAGCATGCCATTTTCAAACACCCAGTACATGGAGAGGCCAGGACTCCAGGCAGGATCTTGTCAGCAGAAAGGCTGAGCAAGCCAGGGCCAGTGAGGAGAGAAACCTCTTATCCATCCAGCCATGCCCCTTAAGACTTGCATTTTGTCTCCGGGAAGAAAAGTAAAACAGGAATTGTCAAAGCTAAGGCAAACCAATCCTCCAGGTAAATGGCTCTTGAACATGCAAAAGACCAACGCTGAAACAGTTAAGATTACATTACAAGTTAGGGATGTTTCAAAAACATCCATTTGCATGGGTTATAGCAAAAAGATGCCTTGCTGTCTGACTTCCAGTTGGGTTGGGCCGATGGGAAACTGCCACAGAAGATTGGAAAGAGGGAAGAGAATGGGGTCAGTGTGCTTATGGCCTCAGCTCCGTCCCTCCCTCCTGGTTCATCTGAAGCTGGCCCTGTTGCTCCACCAAAGGTCACTGCTCTTCCTGGGGCAGCCCGCTCTACACACTGTCGCCTCCTAACGCCCAAGCCCTCTCCTCATCCTTGAGGCCCGGGGGCAGTGATAGCTCCTAACTACACATTACTGCAGCGCACCACACAATCTCCTGCCAGCCCACTCACACCACGTGTTATGGGTTAAATCAAGTCCCCCAAAAAGATGCTGAAGTCCTAACCTTCAGTGCCCATGAATGGGACCTTATTTGAAAACAAGATCTTTGCAAACGACCAAGCTGACACTAGGTCATTAGAGCTGGCCTAATCAGGTCTGACCATGTGCTCAGGAAAAGGAGAGGTCTGGACATAGAGACATGCATACAGGGAGAACGCCATGTAAAAACGAAGGGAGAGATTGGGGTGATGCCTCTTCAAGCCAAGGGGTGCCAAAGATTGCCATGAACCACCAGAAGCTTGGAGAAGAACATGGAACAGATTCCCCGTCACAGGCCTCTGAAGGGACCAATCACGCCAACACCTGATTTTAGATTTCTGGCTTCCAGAACTGGGGTGGGGTGAGCGGGGGGAAGGGATTAGACAGCAAAAATAGGCAACTACAGTGTTGCCACTGGGATATGAAAAACAGTTTGGGAAATGTGGTTAATAGTGTTGTGGATCTTTTGTGGGATGTCAGATGGTCATAGGTCTTGTTGGGAAGACCATTTCATGGATGGAGTGGAGGTTTGATCACTGTACTGTATAACAGAAGAGGAGGTGGTATACCTACTGTAATTGAATATATATAGATAGTCACGGGATGTGGATTATACTGTGGAAGAGAGTCAGAGGAAGAGTAATAGATATATATGATATGGGGGGGGAGTGGGGTGGCGAATTGGGGGTGGGGAGTTGTCACTTTGAGGGGTGGAATATGTAGCTATTGCACTGTGTTGTACACCTGAAACTAATTACAAATAAATAAATAAATGAAAATATATATAAAAAAAAAAAAGAAAGACAATCAATTTCCTCTGTTGAAGCCACGTAGTTTGATGTCCAGCAGCCCTCGGAAGCTAATACACCATGTAAATAATCTGTGACTTAAACATTTCTAAAGTTTTCTTAATTGAAGTATGCCACCTGATAAGTATTGGGACCCTGACTGATTAAAAAGGCCACTATTAAGGGCATATATTACTGGAATAATGTCAAGCTGGTAGAAGAATTTGAGCAGATACAGGCAAGAACTACCCATGAGCTTTGTTTGAAAACCTCTCATGTAAGATAGACAAGGCATCAAACTGGAAGCCCAGATTTGTGTGACACATTTGTAGGGCAGTGCTAATTAATATGTTCCTTTTGAGCTATGCCCTGATTGACTTCCATCACCAAATGTGCATTGGCTCTTGAGGACACTTAGGGGAAAACAAAAAAATCTGTAACATGCTACAAAGAGAAATAACACGGGACAAAGATCTATGGGGTAGGAGCTCTCAGAAAAGGTGACATTGAACAGAGATGGAAATGAAGTGAAGCAGTGAGTCATGTGGAGATGAAAAAGAAAGTGTCCGGGGCAGAGGGAACAGTCCATTGAGAGGCGGGAAGGCTGCATTGAGCATGGTGTTTCAGAAACAGAGCAGAAGCCAGCATAGCCGAGGCTGACTGAGGCAGAACAGGTGAAAATGAGATCCGAGAAGTTACCTCAGTTTCCTTTTCTATCCTGTTGGGATATTTTAACTTTCTCTACTGGATTGTTGGGAGTGCTTAAAGCTTAGGGACAGTGTTTGCAAAGTGATTAACAGAACGTTTCTCCTATAGTAAGTACTGATGGTACCAGTGTGGGGTGGAGGGTCACAGACTGTTCCCACATTTTCTCCATACTCCCTTTCCACTCTTACAAAGGCCCCAACAAAAAGTCATATTATTCAAGAAGACTAAGAAATATTTTAAGTCACAGCCTGATTTCCAATCAAATGAATTTTCTTGGCTCTGTGAGAGGCGATTTTCTTTAGCCCCCAAATGAGTTTCCGGCCTTTTTTGTTTATTCCATTTTGATTTGTGTGGCCATGAATCGTTTGACTAACCTTCCATTAGTTCTCTGGATCCATGTTTTGGCCCGGGCAGTCTTAACCACCGTAACAAAAAGAACACTCAGAGATTTTTTTTTAAAGGAAGTTTTTCACTTATAGAAAGTAATAAAAGTATTAATTTCCTTTTCAGATTATTTAAGTGGATCATAAAACAGCCTCATTTGCTAAGCTTACCTTTCCTTGTGTCCCAGATAATCAAGAGAGGGTGTATGGTCTGGGGGCAGCAAAGCATTTACGCACACTGGTGGTCCAAAAGGTTTAATGTCCTTCCTGGAGTGATTAATTTAAAGCAAGGCAAGACTGGCCCAACATTATTATTTCATTTTAAGTGCAGCTGGAAACCCAGAGCATGAGCCCTTGTTTCACTCCATTGAAGAAACAGAAATGCATGTTAATAATTCTTTCCTATTATTAGAGCAGCTCTGCAATTGCTCCTCACACGGAGGGGCCACAGCTCAGAATGCCGCCTTGAACAGGAGACAGTTGGGTGGCAGAATCACTTGTGCCCATTGAAGAGGCCTGGACTCAGGGAGCAGAGCAAAGGGGGCTGTCCTGAAGAAGCATGGAGCTCCTACCACTTGAGGAATTTAGCAAACACGGAGAATTGATTTAGAAAGAGAAATCCCCCAAAAAAGAACTTTTAAAAATTTGACCAATACGACACACATCCCCAAATCAAGAAAAATCATGTTTTTATTAATTGAGTTTCTGACTTATCACTACACTTTCTTCCTACATTTTTCACAGTGTACCCTTTGCTTTTTCATATTAAAAGGATGTTGTAATATTTTCTACAAAGATCATTGAAAGGTGTCTCATCTCTGCCACAGTTGATTGAATTTGTTTTTTTGATTTTTATTGTTTAGGTGAATACAGCTGGTGCTTAATACATAGACATAGTCACTGTTTTCACTACTGCTTCCAGTTAGTGCTCTATAAACACCGGAATTCTGATAATTCTAGTATCATGTGTTTGTGACTGTACGTACTACATGATATTCATGTCAGGTGAGAACGCCCACCTTGACGAGGCATCTATGAAAAGCAAATCGTTGAGGAGACACTGAAAGCTTAGGATTCCCTCCAGGCTGGTTACCGGCTTCACACATTGACACTCCCTCTCTCTTTCATGCCTCCGTGCACTCCCCTCACTAGTGCCACAGGCCACTCTCACGCTCCCATGTGACCTCCGGCCCTACCTCTTTGAGCCATGACAGCAGGAAGAAACACAAGGGGATAGTAGGAGCTGCCCTAGGGGCCATTTCTACACCAGCCTGGCTAGCAATAGCTTTGTACATATAATTACAGCCCACTAAACCCAAACTAAATCTATCTCTAACACAATTTCCTCTTGACAGTACCCCCCAAATGCCCATGGTCTCTCCAACACTACCCCACCCAAGGAGAAGTGCATGGGAGGAAAAGTCAGAATGGAAAGAGACAGTGGCTTTAACTGATTGCGGTTAAAATATCTTACTTCTGCAAGTTGTACATAAACGTATGTGGCCTCCCATGGCCCTGGATGGAGCCTGTGCAGCTGGAGCGTAAGTGGCATGAACCTCACTGTAAACTTTCTTCCGGGGTGAAATGTAAGAATAGGGCATTACTCTCCCCCCGACTGTACAAGGGCACTAGGAAGAGCTAAGTCTATTCAACACTAGTTCTTGGAAATGTAGTTGGTAATACAATTGACCCTTCAATGACATGGGTGATGACATGGGTGTGAACTATGCAGGCCCACTCATACAGATATTTTTCAATAAATATTATAAATGTATTTTCTCTTTCATATAATTTCTTTAATGACATTTTCTTTTCTGTAGTTTATTTTATTATAACAACGCAGTATATAATACATGTAACATACAAAATATGTATTAATTGACTGTTATCAGTAAAGCTTCTGGTCAACAGTAGGCTATTAGGAGTTAAGTTTTTGGGAGTCAAAGTTACATGTGGATTTTTGATTGTGTGGAGTGTCAGCACCCTTAACCTCAAGGGTCAATGATATGAAATCAGACATTACCCCAGAGATTCTTACACCTCAGAATAATGCACGGCACTCGACAGTCATGAGGGACAGGTGTACCTTTCCTTTGTCAAGTGGCAGACAGGCTTGGGGCAAAGGGAAGTGGGAATGAGGAGGGTTGGGCAGATTTCACTGAAGACACCTACCTGGGCAGATCATTTTAGGAAAGGGTAGAGAAAGAAGTTGAACATCTGGAAATTGATTTTCTTAAAACTGTGCTTGCCTGTTTTCTGAAAAGTGACGTGTATTCCGAAGAGTAAGTCTGCCTGTTTGAAAACTGTTCTATATAGATCTTAAAATAGTTCCCGGACATGTCCCCTTAGAGAAGTCAAGAGGTAAGTGTGCAGTAAGAGGCGAGAGTGAGGACTATTCCAGACATCTCTTTAAGACCCTGATGACAGGAAAAAGCCCAGTGAAAGGGGCTCTTTTTAGATAATCTTTAGGAATGCTGATCCAAATATATTTCAACCACAAAAACTTCTGTTTTGATTTCTGTTGCCTTACATTCTCTGCTTTTTGAAAAGTAAATGTCTTTTAAATTAATCTACTTAAATTTACTGAGATAACTGAAGTTATGAATCTCAGCCTCAGCGGCCTCTCTGAATTTATGTTCACACAGGAAGCCCTGCTAATTATGAAATGTCCTGAACTATCATTTACAAACGAGAGAAGAAAACACACAGGGACCTCTCAAACAAAATGCACTAGGTTAATTTATATTGATACATGTCACTCAAATTATTCCTGGAATCAGTGTATGATTTACTTCTGAAGCCTTACATAGATGAGTGCTCAATAATTCTAGTTATTTCCATGTATACATTTCAAACTATTTTTTCAATGTATAAATTTATTTTATTTATTGATATTTACTATTCATTTTCTATGTAGTAAATAAAATATATAAGTAAATAAAAATATGATTTATTTATATTTAAATACTTATTTATATTCTTTACCATTTTTTTCTCTTAAAAGATTTATTGCATATGGAAATCAATAAGTATCTTTTAAAGAAAAGATGAGAATAAAGATCTCACATTTGTAAAGGCATACATGAAACATTTTACAGCCATGACAAGGAGAGTGAGAACATAAGCAATACACAACTAAGAGTGATATTTAAATAAGACTTTATAAAACAGATAGGAAATGGTGCAAAAAATGCTGTCAAAAGTCAGTATAAAACTGGCAAGCATAAGCTTATCTACTGATATAAAAAAACAAATAAAATAACATGCATAGATTCATTTAAGGCTTTTAATAGTATTAAATTGAGAGGGAGTCTACACCAAAGTAAATGATACATTTTTAGTTTTATTCAACTTTCAATTTATATTTATTTCAGCCTGGCAAATCTACCCTGCCATTAACACAAAGGAATCAGCCTTTTTACTCTATACATCAGTCACGTGAAAACTCGCAAGATCTTCCTGTAAACCAGCTATTTGTTTTCAATTTTTCGGCATGAGCTCTCACATGTTCGTTGCCCAGTTTTTAACTTCTTCCTGGGCCCCCTGCAGCAAAAGTCTGAAACACTGAGAGAAAAACCGTCCTGGGAGGGCTGGGCAACCACGTGATGTCCCACCTGGGTCTGCGTTAACCCTGGAAGCATGCTTCAGCCTCAGGTCAACAGCTGACTTGCCTAACCGAAGCTGGTGATGTCAGGGTGTCTGAGGGAAGGGAGAGGGAGAAGAAAACAGAGGGGGAGGAGAGAGATGGGGAGTGAAGAAAGAAGGGGGCGGGGAGGAAAAAGAGACGTGGAGAGAAAGGAAAAAGAGAGCCAGCCACGTGTGTGACTGCAAAGGGCAAGGAGGTGCCACGCCTCTCCGTGCTGGTGCCATCGTTACCCAACGCTATTCAGGGAACTTTCCAAAACACAGAGACGCTTTACGGGTCTGGCTCTCAGGGCTTATGCAACCGATTGTTTGGGGAGCAGCCCTGGGAATTTCACAAGAGAGCAGAGTTCTCGAGAGATTGACAGTTTGACCGAGAGATCAAAGGTTTTGAGCAGTGGGGCTAATTTTCAGAAAGCCTTCCAAATTGGGAAGATATTTTTCCTCCTTGTTATGGCAGTTAAGACATGTGAAAATAGCGATTCGAGGCACTTATAAGCCGCTTTCTTCTTTGTTCACAGTGTTCCACGAATGTCAGTCCTCTCCAAACCCATGAAAACAAAGTAGGCAACCACGACGTTTACTCCCAAATCACAGATAAAAGGAGGCACAGGGATTTGCTGGGTTTGCCCAAAAGAGAAAGTTGCATGGTTGGATTATAAGAACTGTTATTGCCTTGATATTGACAAAGTATGATACCTAGGCAGCATTGTGGGCGGGAATGAAGAAGGAGAGATGAACCGTAGTCAGACGGGTGGTAGTTATTTAAGATTCTGAGTGCTCCAGATATATTCATCAAACCAGTGAGAAGACCTAACAGCCACACACGAGACCTAGATGAGGGAAGTCTGTGATAAACAGAGGCTAACACAGCCTGTTGCTATTGAAATATAATAACTCATAGCAGCTGTCTTATTTTAATGTTTGTGTAATGAACAGGAGGCGATGCAGAGAATCCAAATGCTGGTGAGCAATCCCGAATCACCAGGAGACACTTAATATTTATCTGGAGGTTAAAGTCTGGAAGCAAAACCCCATGTCCCCCAACATTTTATAAATCACTGCTTTGGCTGCTGAGATGAACTCAGAACAGGAGAACCATAGAAACCTGGTCGTCGCACCAAAGCTTTCGGTTAGCAATGGTACCTGGGACTTATCAGGCCCAGAAGTCAAGGAGTTGGCATGTGTTTCTATTATAGTGAAAGTTATCTGGATTTAAAAGGCACCAAATGGGCCGGCCGAGTGGCGCAGTGGTTGGGCACTGGCTTGGGCAGCCAGCGGGCCCGGTTGGGTCCTGCATATGAGGGCCGGTGACACTGCCCTCAAAAAAAAAAGAAAAAAAAAGACACTAAACATCTACTGACTTCTTTCTTTTCCTTCAATTGTACAAGGATGTTTTCGCTGAATGTTGATTGTAACTAAAAACGTTCATTCTGCATTGATCACCTGGAGAGCTGTTGTCTACCCTCTGGGGATTCCCAAATGCACACCTTCCCTTGAAAGTCATAAAGGCAGGATCTGTGCACATGTATGCCTCCATGAGCCCAACATCTCCTGCTTGGAATCCTTTGGCCTTAGTCACCCACTGTAGGCCTCTCCATGGTTCAGTAACCCAGATAGCCGCCAGACCTTTGTGCCTTGTGAATCAAGTCATCTTTACCCAAGTTAGAGAAGGTAAAAATTCACATTATTTACCCAGAATTCATCATGGGGACACACATCTCCTTTCCATCATAATTTAAGAGGCTTAAACTTGACATACAAAGCACATTCTAAGGACTACTGGCTGGTCATCAGTGCAGGGTTTAAAGTACAAAAGAGCAGAACGGGACAGGTCTGGTAGGAGCACCTAAATTTCACGCCAAGGCACACCACCCAACACTAGTATCAATCAGCTCCTACTGCAATTCAGTTAAGATGGTTTTTCCCAGAAGGAGGGAGTGATCAGCCACAGTAAAGTCACAACAGAGGGCTCCAAACGGGACATGTGTTTCTCCTCACTTACTCCACTCATAATTCCAATTAGGATTAGCCCCAGAACACCATTTCTAAAAGAATCTTACTTCTATTATCCTGATTAATTTCATGAACTCAGAGAAAAAAGGAGAAGCTTATAATTCATTAGGGCCAATTATGCAAGGCTAAACCTCTCACAGTCTATATCTATAAAAAGAAGGGAGACTGGGCTGGCCGAGTGGCATGGTGGTTAAGCGCTGGCTTGGGAAGCCAGCGGCCCCGGCTCGGTCCCACTTATGAGGACCAGTGACACTGCCCTCAAAAAAACAAAAAAAAAGAAGGGAGACTGACCATTGTAACATTCCCCCCCCGCCCCCAACCCCTGGAAGGATGGGGGAGCTCTGAATTCAGAGGCTGAATGGACCAGCTGCTTCATGACCGTCTTGGTGACACAGTCCATTCAAGTAGTAGAAAATGCTAAATATCTGGCTGACTTTTGCCAACATATTAAGGCACTTACCATACAAGCATTAAGAAGAAAGGAGTGGCCACAATTCTTCGATTCATCGGAACACATGCATAGGAACATGATAAAACACAGTGGTATTATTAAAAACCAAGAAAAAACTGAATGAATGAGAAAACAAATTTCCCCAAGGGTAAGTCAAGTCACGATGTTTATCTATCTGGAACCATCTGTCCTTACCCGGGCTATCCCAGTCCTGCTCGAACCAAGCCACCTCACTGAAATCCCTCTCATGCACCTTGCCACTTCCTCACAGCTACCAGGGTGATTAAAAAAAAAAATGGGTCACGTTACTCCTGCTTATTTAAAACTTGTCAAAATTCCCATTGCATTTTGAATAAAATCCAGATCCCTCTGAGATCTCATTTTTCATTGTGTCTTTCTCGACTATTATTGTCCAACATCACTGACCAACTTCCTGTACCTATAGCTTGCCTGCCTCAGGGCCTTTGCACTTCTTAGGCCCACTGCCTGGAGTTCTCTTTCCCCAAACTGGACCAGGTTATTTCCTTCTAGCAATCAGGATGCTGTCCTTTCCACCATGTTACCCCGAAAATAAGGCCTAACTGGAAAATAAGCCCTAGCATGATTTTCAGGGTGCTCGTAATATAAGCTGTACCCCAAAATAAGCCCCAGTTAAGATCGTCAGCCAGACATGACTGTATTTGAATAAATGTAGATTTTTGTACATGAATAAATGAATAAAATGCATCTTTTATAGCAAAAATTAATATAAGACTGGGTCTTATTTTTGGGGGAACATGGTAGGCATCTCATCCAAAGTAGCCTGTAGCTTATTCTTTATCAGATTACCTGGCTTCATTTTCTCCTTAAGTCTCTCTTTATCTGAAATTACTTCATTTGTGTACATGCTTAACCTTTTTCTTCCCCAGTAGAATGGAACCCCAAAGATCAGAAACCTATTTGTCCCTTTCATTGTACTGGCAACATTCTAACATAAAGACATTGTGCAATCTTCCAAATCACTTACAATCTTTTGGGGGTAGATTTGTGATGAAGACTGTATGAAGTCAAGGGTAGAGCAGCAGCCAGATAGAATCAGGGATGGCCAAGTGTGAGACGGGAGATTAAGGGCAGCATGCTGTTATAGAAAGAGCACGTGCTTGGAGCAGGACCTGAGCTAAGGGCCCAGCCTGCCACTTCTTAGCTGTGTGACCTCAGGCAAAGTGCTTACAACTTTAGTGAGGCTCACGGTTTTTCATTTATAAGGAACAGACAGCAAACAGCATTTAAAATAACTATTTTACAGTGTTGCAAAGATTAAACAACATAATATATGTAAAGTCACTAGGTCTGTACTTTCCCCTATAGGCTCTCCATAAGTGGTGCATATGGTGACAGACATTATTTGTCACCTCCCCAAGAGCTGTACTTGCTTCCTCCTTGGTAACAGAGCCCTGATTTGGTTCAGGGTGGGACTGCTGAGGCCCCGATGATGACTCGTGTTTGATCTAAGACCATCACAACTCACCCGGTCCTTACTTTCCCAGCCTCTTTTGCAACGACAGGTGGTCCTGTGACCGAATCCTGGATGATGAAATGAAGGATAAGTCTCCTGTATGTGTGTGAAGAGGAAAAGTTTCTGCTTTCCTGCTACAAGGACAGACATTCGTGGTGCTGTATGTGATTCTCTGCTTCTTGCCATGGATGTTGAAGTGAAGGCTGATGATGAAGCAGCCATCCTACAACTTTGAGAAGCAGCCTTGCCAATGCTGAGCCCTTGACTCGATGCTAGAAGCCCCCGACCTGCAGACATTTTGCTTTATGAAAACAACAATCCCATAGGTACTTAAGCCACTGATAGGCTTTCTGCTACTGGCAGCACTCCTAATGGGTGCAGATGGGTCTGTGTGAACACACGTGGGTGTGGACAAGGGAGCATTTCAAGGCGACAGTGGTGAGATATGTTACTTGTACCCAGAGTTAGCTGGTTCAGTGTCACCTGGGCATCTACCAAGTGAAGGCGGGGATGGATTGCCAATTTAATTAAGGTTGCACTTTAAACATGGTAGAGGGGTCTGGATTTTTAAATTTCATTAATTAAATCTGATGCTCAGGATACCAGTTTCCCCCCAAACACTGACTGTTTTATTGTGGAAAACAACAGCATGTGTATTTATCTAAAGCCAAGTTTAAAAAGAAATCTGCTTTTCATTTTCAATGTTAACCTCATTTTATTTCCTTTTATAAAAACCAAATATATTCTGTTTATATTTTTGGATATTTGGGCAAAGAACAAACAGCATCTATGAAATGCTACTTTAAAAAAATATATTTTAGATTTTAAAAATTTAGTTTATGAGAAATATGGCTTAAAAAATTGACACTTAAAAATGTTTTGTTGTGCTATATACTATACGAGACATATTATGCTATATGGAATATATTATTGGAGGCTAAATTTTAAAATAATACTATTAAAGTATAATAGTTTTAGGTATTTAGTTAACTGTTAATTTTCAGTTTAACTCTTAATTCACAATTCAATGCTAATTTATGTTAAATGTAATGTTTCTATGTGCGGGATGCTGTCCTAAAATCTTTATATTAACTCACCTAGTCTTCTCATTAGTCTTCTTTATGGATTTGGTACAGTTGTTCCCCCTTATCCACAGTTGCACTTTCCATGGTTTCAGTTACCCACAGTCAACCACAGTCCAAAAATATTACAGGGAAAATTCCAGAAAGAAACAATTTGTATGTTTTAAATTGAGTGCCGTTCAGGGCAGGGTGATGAAATCTCACCTTGTCCCACCCCGTCCTACCTGGAACAGGAAGTCTCTTTGTCCAGCGCCCCCACACTGTATTCGCCCCCCACCCAATGTAACCGTGTTGGTTATCAGATCAGTTATGAGAATGAGAGAGGCAGGGACAACATTCACAGAACGTTTCTTACAGTATATAATTATAATTGTTCTATTTTATTATTAGTTATATCGTTGCTCATCTCTTACTGTGCTAGTTTATAAACTTTATCATAGGTGTGTATGTACAGGGAAAAACATGGCATAGGCAGGGTTCGGTACAATCCACGGTTTCAGGCACCCTCTGGGGGGTCTTTGAACGTGTGCCCCACAGATAAGGGCTGGGGGGTGCGTCATTAGTGTTTTCACTCCCATTGTGTGCCTGTGGACACCGAATCACAGAGTTCAATCCTTCGCTCCAGCAGAGCTGAATGTGAGCCCAGGCAGCTGCTCTCCCGTCCACTGAGATCTGCTGCCTCTGATTACCCATTAGACTGGATGTGAGCTGAGTTATACCACTTGTTAACTTGTGCTGAGCTACATTTCTTAACACATTTCCTACTCGTTCTTTTATCTGTATATTTAAAGGTATTTTCCCACTTACTATCCCATACACTTCAGCATAGATGGGCTCACCACCCTCCCTTAACTATTCCACCCAGGAAGCTAACCCACGGAAGCTGCGTCCCTGCGCACTCAAACATAGTTAGAACAAAGCTCCTTCTGAAGAGAATTCTAAACCGGGAGGCTAAAGGACCAGCTTCCCTTTGGGGACAGATGAAGGGCCACAGCATGAACCACATTGAGCCTGTAACACTCAGCTCGAATTCTGCCCTTTCTGTCCACTCCATGGCCTGGGTTTCAGGGGTGTGTCTATCTTACTCCATCTTTGGGGGAAGCACGGAAGCACACAAGGGTTGTCTTTTCCTTTTTCTGTCCTTGTGACTTAGGAAATATGGACAAAGATGAGGACCACAGACCTCGATTTTACGGATGGAACAACAGTTTCCAAAGCAGCAGGACGGAGCCATGATGGGGCCGACGGTGAGGTGGAGAAAAGGGATGAGAGAAAAGCAAAAGTCGGAAGCATTTAATGGAAGAGAGCAGTGAACACGAGGATAAAATGTGCAAGAGAAGAGCGAGAAGGTCAGGGGCGGGGTCTGGGCGGTGGAACGAGTATTTGAAGAGTGTCGCAGAAGAGAAAGCCTGCTTCCTTTCTCCCAGCCTCACAGTTTCACAGAGAATTGCCCAGACAGGCCTCTTGGACGCTCCTTAGGCAGCGAGGAAGCAAACAAATAAGCCCAGGCCACATCCTTTTGTCCTGGCATTTGCATCCTCTCGCCAATCTCCAAACCTTTGATATCGTTCCCTAAGTTAGTCCTTCATTTTCTCTTTGCAACACCCAGTCCCTCTTCGGAACGGCTGCGGGGTGCTCCCACTTAAGCAGTGGTCCTGGCCCAGGTCAGGCCAGAAAGCCACGTTTCCAGAGAGGGGGAAACCACCAGAACCCCTACAGTGGCAGTGCCAGCTTGCTCCCCACAGTTCTGGACTTTTCCTCTCCCTCTCACTTTCAAGTTTTCCTTTTAGTTTTGTATACATAATTTAGCTAACGGGAAGAAGAGATTATGAGAGCTAACTTGGGGGCCAACTTCTTAGGGGAGTTACTATGAAATTTCTGTAGCCCCCACATCTAGATGGACTAGTGCCACATCTCCATCTTCCTTTCACTCATTAGCATCCCACCAATCAGCTCCTGCCCTCACTACCCAACCGAGTCCGGTCCCACAGACGTGTCTAATAACCTCCCAGTTCATGACTCAGATGGGGACTCTTCAGGCCTTTCCTTAAGTGAACCGTTTTCGACCACATGGTTCTTCCATCTCCAAATTCTTGTTACTTTTTCCCTCTGCTCTAATACAACCTTACAATACTTCTCTGGTTTTATCAGAGTTCTTTCTTTCTAGCTTTCCTTCCCATCATGCTAAGAAATCTTCAGCACCTGGACTACGCACTAGATTAGGGATTAGATACTGGTGATTCTAAAAACAAGTGCGATGGAGTTACGCCATTCATCTATTCTCCCATTCATTTATGCCTTCACTGAATATTGCTTACCAGTATCACTCGATTCCTGAGGAAAGCGTAAGCATGGAACCTTTCTAATTTGGTTTAGTGAGTCTGAAAACTAAAGCCATTGTCTTTTCCCTGGAGAGCTTACAGGATGTTTTGGGAACAACTTCAATAGCAAAAACAAAACACATTTTTATGAGGCTAAACACTGTAAGAGCCACTTTACATATATCATTACACTTAATCCTCACAAGACTACTGGAATGTAGATTTTGTTTTTGAGTAAACAGGTACTCAGAGATTTCATACCACACCCAAGTTTGCAGTTAGTAAATGGCATTGCTAAGTTTGGATCTATGTCTGCTTGGCTCTACAGTTCATTTTCTTCCCATAGTAGGTCATATTTTCTTCTTCGTTGAGTATCAGTGGTCATCTCCTTAGTGACAATCACTGCATGTCACCATTTCCAGATCCCCCAGCTGTCCATCTACTGAAATATCTGGTGTGTGTGTGTGTGTGTGTGTGTGTGTGTGTGTGTGTGTGTGTGTGGTGGGGACGGGGCGGGGGGGAAATATCACTAACCCTGACAGTCTTTCCACCCAGCCTTCCAACTTTCCAGGTGTCTAGTGAGTTGTAGTTTATTTCTTTTCCATTCTCAGGTATTTGGAGCAACTCAGGAGATGAGCTTTCATGAGGCTGCACAGAGAGGAGTTTGGTTAGTCAGGCAAGGATGGACTTGGGAAAATCTAAGGAGAGACAGTCGTGTGTTCAAATAGGGCATGTAGGAAGGAAGTCATAGCTGAGCATGTAAGGGCTATGGGTGTGGCCATGGCATCTGCATGAGAGTGTCTGTGTGGGTCTGACGAAGCAGCAGTGGAAGGCATCTGCAGCTGGAGTGGTTCAGGCTGCCATGGGGCCATCTCCTTGTCTGTCTGCCCATGTGTTCTTAGGTGCAGATGTGGCTTCTCTGTGGGTGTGCCAGTCGTGTCTGTGTATGGGCTTCTCTGTGTGCATGTGGCAGTGCTGAAGGAAGGACTAACTTCTAAATAGCTTTGCCAGACTTCCATTCAGGTTCCAAGGCTCAAAGTGAAAATGATGTCAGCTGCATAAATGAAATTTGCTACTGAGACCTTCACAGGAGGCATGGAACGGCCAGAAAATGGAATAAACAGTCCATTATATCCCCCTTTTCTCCTCTCTTTCCAATCTTCAAAGAGTTTCCTCCCCATCTTCACCTCATCCCTTATCTGTCCAGATGAATTAGTTTTCACTCTGCCTGTGTGCTATAGAATTGAATGATTGTTTCTTTGTTTCTGCCTCTCACCAGGAGTGGGGATGCTGTGTAATCTGGAGAAGGCTGGTGGGAAAATGTCTAGACAGAGGGCACAGGGAGCCAATGTCTGCCCTGCCCTGCCCTGTTGAATCATTATGTCAGCCACATGCCAGGCACTGTGTTATAATATAGTCACACCCCTTCCCCATTGTCCTCAAGGGATAAGCTAATACTCTTGAGGAGATAAAAGATAAAATGACAGTTGGAATTATGGTACAACATGAAGCAAATCAATCAATGAAAGCAGCGAAGTGAATTGTGGAATGTAAGTTCTATAGGTGTGACATCAAAGTAAAATTTGCAAGGGTTTTTGGCCAAGATGAAAAATGTATGGAAAAAAAGTAAAGAGGAAAAAAGAAATCTATGAAAACCATCTAATGCAGAGCTCCCTACTAATACTCGAATCAGACTTTATCCCTCCCTAAATATTTTAACTAATCTCTGTATTGGCTGGTGACTCATGCCTAAAAATGAAGTTCTTTATCATTACATTTCCATGACTTTTGAATAACTATAGGTGGTACAGTTGAGAGAGAGAGAGAGAGAGAGAGAGAGAGAGAGAGAGAGATTGAAAGGAGCAGAGAGAAAAGGGGAGATGAGACGGAGGGATTCAATATGCCTGAGAGACACTGACAGCTTTTCGTTCTCTCTGTTGAATGACAGTAATACAACAAGACAACAGTGAGATGCTTCCTCTCCAGTTGGAAAGAGGGGAAATAAGGTTTGCCATCTGTGGGAGCAAGCCTGGAGACTGTGTAAATAAGGGTCTGAAATGTTTGGGAACACACAAAACCCCAGTCAAGGTCACCTGGGTGTAATTTCAAGCAGGCCATTCTAGAATGTGATTTTCATTTAGTAATTGGAACCCAACTGTATTGTGCTTTCCATAGAGAAGGAGTTGAGTGCACAGAAAACAGTTCAGTCTGAAGGGAGAGAAAAGGAAGTGCAGCTGGGAAATGGAGAGTCAGGAGACTGAGACTCACTGCAGGGTGTGGCGGAGGAATGATCTCTCGCCACAGCCCCACTGCCAGCATGAACAGGAACTGTCACTTAAGACCATACAGTATTTCCATTTGATTTTCTTCTCTGCTCACAAAGTAGCATTTTCATTATGAACGTACCGAGAAGTTGGTACCCTGGAAGGGGAAATGTCATTATTCTTGATCCCGGAAGGGATATCTCCCCCAAAATAAATGAAGAAGAAGAATTCTATTGACTTGATAAACTCTAGTCTCCTGTGAGTCTGATTTGGTTGAGACAGGTTTCCCAGTGATGATGGCAAAGGAGGCACATGGACAGGTGAAGGGCAGATGCAGAGCTGCACACCTGTGAGGCCTGTGGTGGGCGGGAAGCTAGGCTTGCTCTGGAAAGCACTCTGCTATTCACCACAATGAGTACCTAATCCTGGTGAATCATTATTTAGACACAGTACATTCTAGAAGAGGAGAAACCTGATCAGTGGTTACATGTTTCCCACCTTTCTCTTTTCTGACACTAAAAAGGGCTCTAGCTTGGCCTACTTCCGGCTGTTTTTTTCCCCCACTCTGCAACCATCATCCTGAGTTGCTTGGATAGCTTTTGACATTTTGTGATGGAGGATGGACAGCAAAAGGTAGGGAGTAGGGGGGCAGCAAGATCAGATAGATTTCTATAGGGATTTTAAAGGAGATTATGAGCTGTGGGCTGTGAGTGATATGGATTGGGATGAGAAATAAGAAATATTTCTTGAAGGACCTTCAAGGAGTTTGAAGAAACACAAGTAAAATATTTGTTATTCTGAAATTATTTTGGTTGGTTGAAATGGAATGCATTCTTTTAAATTCAACACCTATACAGATCAAAACAACTGGAATATAGTTTTAGGAAGATTACACATAAATTTTATTGCATGTTAGTCTTAATTATTTTCCCCAGAAGTTTGTGAATTGCTATTTTGATTTTCAAGCCCAAGGGAACCCTCAGTCATGGACTATTAACCATTCTCTCCCATTGTAAGATTCCACATGTTAAATCAGATACGTCTCCAGAGCTACAAACCATGCAACCAACTACTAACTGTCATTTTCACTTGGAGGTCCCTTCAGTAGGTCAGACTGAAATGATCTCACCATTGTACATTCTAAACCTTCTCTAGTGTTTCCTCTCTCAGTGAATGGTACTATTGGGTTGTCGGAAAAGTCATGATGCATTTTTACAAAGAAAAATGTAGAAAAAAATATGTCATGACTTTTCCGACCACCCAATATTTTTTGCCCAGCTTTCTAACCAAACACTTAGAGTTTATCCTTTACCATTTTCTCATTAATAGCAATCTCCCAATTTTTTTATTCTAATTCCTAAATATTTAGAAAATTTGCCCACTCATCTCCATCCCACTGACATAGACTTGGATCAGACCACTGTTAGCTCTCACCTGGATAACTGAAATAGCTTCCTCTCTGGTCTCCCTGTCTCCAGGCCTTGCCTGATTCACACTTCTACATAAAAATTGTGTCGCTATTTAGCTGTGTTCCCATTTGGACTATACCTTTTCCATATAGTTCTCCTTAAATATTAATCTTGAGGTTTGCTATTTTCTTTGTATGTATATGTTTTATATTGATCATATTTTTCAGTTTTTCTGAGTATTGTGTCATAATATCTAATCTATTTTCCCCACCTTAAAAAAAAATAAAGCAACAAATCAATGCCATTCACTCTTTTTTCCCTCCCAGAGACTTTCTCAGGGAACTTTTGTCTAACTGCTGGGACTGGTTAGACTCTCATCGGGGGCTTTCTTTTATGTCTTTCTGCATTGGATACATAATTTGCTGATCCATGTCTTCCTCTTTTTTGGTTTATTCCTGTAAGTGACAGCCTATGAAAGAATGTGAGGCACAATTTTAGAGTCTTTTTCTGTCTTAAAGTATATTTATTCTGCCCCCATATTGATTGATAGTTTAGCTGGTTATAAATTTCTAGGCTGAATTATTCACAATAGCCAGGACATGTAAACAACCTAAGTGTCCACTGGCAGGTGAGTGGATAAAGAAAATGTGATGTGTGTGTGTGTATGTCTGCATGTGTGTATAAAATGGAATATTATTCAGCCATAAAAAGGAGGAAATTCTTATACTTGCTACAACATGGATGAACCTCGAGGTCATTATGCTAAGTTAAGTAAGTCAGACATAAAAAGACAAACAGTGTATGTTCTCACTTACATGTGGAATCTAAAAAAGCCAAATTTGTAGCAACAGAGAGAATAGTGATTATCAGGGGGTGGGGTGGAGGAAATGGGGAAATGTTGGTCAAAGTTACAAATTCTTAGCTATAAGGTGAGTAAGTTCTGGGACCTAATGTACAGCTCGGTGACTATAGTAACTGTATTATATACTTGAAAGTTGTTAAGAGAGTAAATCTTATATGTTCTCTCCACACACACACAAAAAGGTAATTATGAGAATGGATGGAGGTGTTAACTAACCTTATTGTGGTAATCATTTTGCAGTATATATGTATCAAATCATTAAATTAATTAATTAAATTCTAGGCTGAAAAAATTGATCCTGGAACTTGAAGATGTTGTTCTCTAACATATGGTTTTACTGACAAGTAGTCTGGTGTTCTTCCTAGAGGCTTTTCTCTCCCCATCTTTACTGAGATATAAATGACGCAAGACATTGTATAAGTTTAAGCAGCACAATATGTGGATTTGATACACTTAGGTCTTGCAAAATGATGACCACCACAGCATTAAATAACAAAGTTCCAGAGGCTTTTATGAGTTTTTCTGTTTGTTTTGGTTTTTTAAATTTTTTACAATGACTTTCCTAAGTGTGGTTCTTTTCCCATTTACATCCCTGGGCATGTAGTTGAACCATCCATGTTGAACCTGCTCTTCAGTATGGAAAAAAAAACTTCTTGTTTTATTTCTCTGATCATTTCTTCTCTTTATTCTCTCTTCTCAAAACTCCTTTTAGTTGGATGTCAAGATTTCTGGATTCATCTCTACGTCTTTTATCTTTTCTATGTTTTCCATTACTTTTTCTTTGTATTCTGAGTTCCAGGAAATGAATGAGATGATACCTTCCTATCCTTCTACTGAAGTTTTTTTCTGGACATGGCCTGATTTTTAACTCAATCCAGTACTCTGTTACAGCCTATGATGTCAATGAAATGAAAGGCTCTGTTACAACCCTGGATTTCTTTCCAAACTACCCCTGTTCTGCATTTTCTACTTGGCTCCTTCTCTCTTGGCCTTCTCTCCGATTTGCAGTCTTACATTTCACCTTTGCTTTTGGCACAGGAAATTCCTGAACAATATTGTATATGCTCCTGTGAGACACTTCTGTAGACCCCATAGGGATTTGGCACCATGTGGATGTCTATCAGACACATTTGTTTTCAGCGGGTCATAGCATGGAAGAATCTCCTACATTATCAGTGCTACTGATTTTTGTGTTACAGTGACTCCTATACAGTGAAGAACCCTGTGGGAAATCAAATCACCTCTTCTAACTTTTCTGTTGCCATCGATACAAAATTCCTTGACTCAGGTTTGGTGAATTGAGTGGGTACTTCTATTATGCGAGGTTGAACAGGCTGAAAGAGATTATGGTTTAGATACAGGTACGAATTTCTGTTGCTAATATAATGCAATAGTCAGTGGGAAAAAAGTAAAATAAAAATGAGTGCCTACCATGGGCAGCTAACAGCTGAGTGAGCTAATATAGTCTCCATCCACGGAGATAAGAACAGTAAATCTCTTTAAAAATAGAATAAATCCAAATTCACTGCTTAGAACTGTGAAATTCTGGTAGGAGTTAGTGAGATGAACTAGTTGACCTGAGCTTTCCTAATCTTTAATTATATGATTGATCTTGATAGAAAGAGAAAGCAACCAAGACGCCGCCCAGGAGTTGGCTCAAAGTCACCAGCGCCTAACACCACGAAGCATTAGTCTTTGTTCATCTAAATCCAAGGCATTGCTTTGTACAGGGAAGATTTTAAAAACATCTCGGGAACAGATGTAAGAAAGCACTCTTTTCTTTTTTAGCAAAAATGTGGTTACCGTAGGCCACCACAGTCAGAAGCAGAGGACACCATGCTGGCTAACGGAAACCAGATGCTCTGGTAAAGGAAGCCATGGATAAATATGAATTATTTTCAGCTGAATGACCTTCAATTATCTCCCTTATTGTTGAGCCCTGGTTCTCTGCCATAATCTTCCGTTGGGTACATTGAGAAGAGAACAACAAAGGGACTCCATTATAGAGTGATTTATAGAAGACACGTACAAGGGTCATCTATGGTATGTGAGAGAGAGAAAGGGAGGGAGGAAGAGCTAGAGTACAAGACAGAGAAAGAGAGAGAGAGACTGGGAATTCACTCAAGATCAAAAATAAAAACACAGGAAATAGAGTTATGTGGGTAGGGACCTGGCTAAGAGCCAGGAGTCCTGGGTTCCAGTCTTTATTTTGGTACTGACTCATTGTGACATGTTGGACCTATTCAAAATACCTTTATTATGAATCCAATCTCTTAGCCTCATTTTGCCAAGATTCTCCCACCATTGCAAAATGGGGCTAGTCTTTGTAGATTTCCTAATTTCCAAAACTACTATGAAGCTTGATAGTAAGATGATCCGCTTTCCTTCACGCAAGCTCTACAGTCCCAGGTTTGTTTCCTGTTTCTCATAGGCTATCCTCAGCCCATAGTTAAACATCTTGAAGATGCCAAGACTGAATAGTCATTTTCCTGTCTCCAAATGGAACTTGTTCTTAACCAACTTCCCTTTACCAAACCACCCTATTCATCTTAATGACTTTATTTTGATAACTATTTCATGCCTTTGTAAAAAAGGGGGTGGTGATGGTGGGTGGAAGGAACCCTTCATAGTATAAAACATAAGCTATTTATGGAAAATATAATCTTTAAGAGAAGAGTCACTTGCAGACTCCCTACATCTCTTTCATTGAATTTTGTTAAATTTTCCTCAACAGTTTCAATACCCACAAGAACATCTCCACCTGTATATCTATCTTACCAAACCCAGACTTCTCGTTGACAAAGTTAAATTAATTTTGTTTCTTGGGCTGGCCAAGTGGCGCGGTGGTTAAGTGCTGGCTTGGGAAGCCAGCGGCCCCGGTTTGGGTCCCACATATGAGGGCCAGTGACACTGCCCTCAAAAAAAAAAAAAAAAATTTGTTTCTTTTTTTTCTTTCATCTATTCTGTTTCCCTTTCTCTTTCCTTCCACTTAAAAAGAATAGATCTCTTTTTCTGATCAATTTCTCTTACTGGATGCAGAATTTTGTTAGAAATCCAGGTTTGGTAGAGTGTCTTCCTCTTATGAAGTTTATTGATTCTGGTACAATTAACTATCAAGAAATCAGAGATTTATTTTAGGGTCTGACTGAGATCTACATCTGAGGAGCTGTGGGAAATGACTTACAAAGGCCAGGTCCCATCCACTTTCACCTTCTCAACAAATATCTCTCCATCAATTTTCTCTTCTGCCTTCTGATTAAAAATAAATTTCCCTCTGGATATTTTCTAAAAAACATGCAAACATGCTATTATTTCTTTCATCTTAGAAACTAGCCCCCTCACAGAAACAAAATAAAACAAAAACAATTATATTAATTTCCTAGAGCTGCAATAACAAAATGTCACAGAGTAGGAGGATTAGACAACAGAAACATATTTTCTCACAACCCTGGAGTCAAGAAGTTCAAGAGCTAACAGCTTTGAGGAGTTAACAGGTCTGGTTTCCCCTGAGGGCTCTCTCCTTGGCTTGCAGATGGCAGCCTTCTCACTGTGTCCTCACATGGTCTCCCCTCTGTGTGCACAGCCGGGTGTCTCCCCAGGCATCATAGTTTCCTCTTCTTAAGGACACCAGTCACACTGGGTTAGGGCTTACCATAACAGCCTCACGCTAATTTAATCACCCTTTAAGGGCTGTCTCTCAAAGTACAGTCATATTTTTAGATACTGGGGGTTGGGCTTCAACATATGGGTATGAATGGGGGTAGGGAGCACAATTCAGTCCATGATACAAACCAACAACCAAAGACCCCTAAGATATTCCTTTTACCCCACTTCTCTCTCCTGCTGCCACCTCATTTTCTGCTTCCCTGTACAGAAAAACTTCTCAAAAGAGTTGTATATATTTGCTTGATGTCTCCGACTTTCCCCCTCCCATTCTCTCTGAACCCCACTCCATTCAGGTTTTGGCTTTTGCCAATCCACCAAGACCACTCTGGTGAGGGCCACCAACAGCCTTGATGATAAACCCAGAGGTCACTCTCAGTGTTCATCTGACTTATTATATGCATAGCACCAACATCTGATGCAGCTGACTGACCCTCTTCCTTGATATTCTCCACCCACTTGGCTTACAGGACACCAGGCTCTCTGGGTTTTCCTCTTGCCTTCCTGGCTATGCTGTCTCACTCTGTTTTTCTGGTTCCTCCTCTTCTTCCAAAACTATTAATATTGTAACAACCCAGATTCTTCTATCAACATTCATTCCTTTAGTGAACTTATGCAGTTTCATAAATACCATCAATATGCTAGACTTCTAAATTTATATCTGCAAACCTCTCTCCTGAATTTCAAATGTCTATGTATCATTTCCATATGCACATAATATGTACATCTGGGGTATTCTCCCCACAGTTACCCATATGGATAACTCACTCTCCCTCAAGACTTTGCTCAAATTACATCTTTTTGATCAGGACTGCCCTGACCACCTTTTTAAAATTGTAAATTGCCTCAAATCCAACTCTGCCTTTGTGGTCCAGCTCACTGTACTCTCTTTTTATCTAGTTAATCTATGTATCTATTCAATAGAACTTATCACCTTCCAGTATACTATGTAATTTGCTCAATTATTACAATATTTTCATCTACTATAATGTCAGCACCAAGAGGGTAGCAACTTTTTTTTTTATCTGTTCACAAAGATATCTCAAGCATTTAGTCTAGGTCCTAGAAAATAGTAGTTATTCAGTAAATGCATGCTGAATGAATTCATGAGTAATTTGAGAAAAAGGATCTCCAGAGCAGGAAATCCCTCAGGCTGAGTTTCCACATCATCAGGAGGATATTTTATTAGTATGACCTGTATCACTGACTTGATGGAACAAGAAAGACCCTCATGGGCTCTTTAAGACCTGGAAAGACCACCCTGAAACCAGAACTTTCTAGAAAAGACTGAAATCATCTCAGCAACAAGGTCACACTTACCCAGTCTCTTTCAGAGCAACCCTCCAGTCCTACGGTGTGCTTCACTTTCTCTGACATTTTCCTCTGCTCGCATCTCCCTCCATCTGTCAGAAGACCCAATAGGTGACATAACCATAGAAGCCATTAGTCATCTTGACCCTGTTTGTTCACACCTGACACTGAGGACCTGTAGGTGTTGCTTCCCACCTCAGTTCCAATTCCTACTAGCCTTCCATCCAAGCCATTGATGGCTCATTTTACCACACTGACGAAACAGGCAGCACTCTTTATCACATTTAATAGTATCATAACATTCCAACAGTGGCCTCCTTGAAGACATTTATTAACTTATACACTGTCTTCATAACGACATTCAAATTCATCTCCTAATCCCAGTCTTAAACCTGGGATAGCTGCCTGGATCAATTTGGGGTATGCGACACTTCAGTCCTCTGAAAAGAGATTACACTGACATTCTGTGCGGCCAAGACCCTTCCCTTGCTACTCGTTGTGGGACTTTGAGAAATCAATCCTGAATGAGTGTGACAAAGTCTGTAAAATGATCTGCCTACGCTTATTAAAAGGTAGTGAAGTCTCTCTAACCAAAAGATGAGTTCTTTGCATCTGGGAAAGAGAGTTGGCTTCTATTCTGCTTCATCTGTTATAAGCTTCTAGCTGCGGTCCAACAGTTGAATATTTATTACGAACAATGATGGAAGAGGCAAGAAGAGCACAGTTTGATTTTCTAGACCTAAGGCTGCGTTTTTGAGCTGCCACTTAGAAAATGCTTTGACTTACACGCTGAGCCAACTTGATTTGGAACTGTCACCACCAAGAGAGAAAATGTCTGGAATATTTGCAGTGTCATTTCTGGGTAGTCTGTTTTTTATGACTTGTCGTGCATTACTGAAGAGAGACGAGTGAATACTATGCAGGATTGGGGACTACATGAAACCATTAGCGCTGTCATGGCAGGCAGACACAAGACCACCAGGCAGAACAGAAGACCACCCAACACAAAACATGAGCTCCCATTAGCAGCGTCTTCGAGACTCTATGCTTTTGACATTTGCATTTCAGAATGCTGAGCCACCAAGCATGCAGGACGATAATTATGGCTTTGTGATGATATTTAGCAACTCTCACCGTGTGGACCACCAATTCTGGTCTGGGTTTCTT
The DNA here is from genome assembly GCA_033961575.1 of Aselliscus stoliczkanus. NCBI lineage: Eukaryota > Metazoa > Chordata > Mammalia > Chiroptera > Hipposideridae > Aselliscus > Aselliscus stoliczkanus. The sequence continues at coordinate 59,254,710 of CM066739.1, forward strand.
CTTTTTATTAGCACCATCTGAGAATGTCTGTGGTGGAGACTTTGGTGAATCGCGTCTGTCCTGTGGCCAAAGGAATGAAAGAAAGAGCAACTTGGTTTGAGAATATGGAAGAGTTCAGCAACAAAAAGCCCATGACACATGTCTGAAAAAGGCTTCATTGAGGGCTTTTTTTTTTTTTTCAAAGAAAGCAAAGCAGAATGTTTTACTACTGCTTCTTAAAGTACACTCTGTACGCAAATAGCCCTGTACTAATTTCAGAGCTATGATGGGGTTTTTTATTTAACAAATTGTTCTGGTCAATATTTCTATCTTAGATGGAGCCAGCTGTCTCCTGATTTTAAAAAATAAACTGAAGCAAAATAAAACACTTTTTTCCCCCTAGAAGTCAATGTGATTGTTCAAGATAAGTTTTTCATCTTTTTTTTTTTTTTAAAGGAAATATCAATCCAATTCTCTCCTTTCCTCTGAGACTCTTTTCCTTGCCTTTATTTTGTTTTATTCCACCTCTTCTAGTGAGTATCTTGGTCAAATTTTAAATCTGAATTCACCAATTTTTTTTTTTTTAAAGATTTTATTGGGGAATTGGGGAAGGGAAACAGCATTGGGGAACTGGGGAAGGGGAACAGACATGTTGCTGTCCTTTTGTTCTTCAGTCTAGTTGTGGAGGACGTTGCTTCACTGGCCCATGTTGGTATTATCATGCTTTCTTCCCGGTTGAGGTAATATCAGTCACTGGCCTCTGGACAGCCGCTCACAGTTGCTCTTGGCAGCTCACGCTGGCTGCGGGCCACTCACTGTAGCCTATGGCAGCCCACTGCAGCAGGGGCTGCAGCTATGCTGTCCCTTGCACTCACAGCAGCCCAGCTCCAGGTGGAGCTGCTGTTCACCATCTTAGCTGTAGAGGGCAGTGTCACTGGCCCTCATGTGGGATCCGAATCGGTGCCATTGGCATCCCAAGCCAGCTCTTAACTACCGTGCCACTCAGCTGGCCCGAATTCACCAATTTTAATGTCTGTCTGACTCATTTATTTGCTGATGACAAATTTTCTGTTTAATTAGTTTTTTTATTGTTGATGCTTCTGTTGTATTTTCATTCACTCCATTGATATTTTTTAAAGTTTATTTACAGATTTTCCTAGATGTTTACAGTTCATTACCCAACTAATATCTCTCTCACTTTTGTGATTTGAATGCCTTTCAAATTCAATTTTTTTCAAGAAAGTTTCCCCACTTTTGGATTTAAGACTATAAATAACTAATCCTTACATCAGTAACTTGGCATCTTAGTTTTTTATTGGAACTTATTTAGATTGCAGATCTTGTTGTAAAATTGGTTTAGCATGCTGTTGTCATTGTTCATAAAATCAACCTTGAATGGAAACAATAAACAAGTACCTTAACAATAATATAGAGCGGTTAAGTTTTAGACCTAATGTATAAATCCCTTGATTCAAAACTTTGACAAAAAAATAAATCACAATTGAGTTGTCTTCCCCTGAAGTCATTCTCTAGAGCAGTGTCCGTCGTGGAATTGGGGCTCTATCATTCTACCCTGTTGCTCAAATAAGTGACACTGCTGTGTTATAGGCAAGATTCTGAGCCAATCAGCATGATTCAGGGCAGATACATCTTATAAAGCTTTCCAACTCAACAAGAGCAGAAGGTGTAGGAATCCTACACAGTGTACAATGACTGGTGAATGAATGGCAGGAGCAAAACATAACTAGAGAAAGCCGCAGGCACAAAAAGAGGCAGCGCGGTAAAACTGCTAGGTCTGGAAAGATACAGCCATGCAGGTTTTGGGGTTTACAGTTTCGATCTCCGTTTCACCTCTGCATATGCAGGATTTGTTTTGGAACCCAATGTATGGGCCACGATTACTAGTAACTGAATCTCAGATTGAATTCCATCTTGGAATTTTAAGGTTTCCAAGCACAAAATTATTTGCCAGTTATGGATGGTCCAAATTTGTTATCAGTTTATCCAATCCTCTTCTGATGACCACTTCTTTGGTATCCTTATAAGAAATTCTGAGTTTCTCATGTTGGTATACGAATTCTCTGGCGCTACTTGTGTGAGTTTGTCTTCTTCCTCATGTGGGAGATTTCTTTGCTTTCCCAGGCCCTGCTTCATTCTTTCTTCCCCAGGGGCTGATCTTCCATTTCCTGTGGGGTAGAAGCTTGGCCCAAATGTCTGTCATTATGAAGCTTCCCCTCGGGTCTGGGATGGTGGGAGGGGGTAGTTCTTGGTTCAAAGTTTGTGTCTCGGGAGAAGACTCATAGAAAACAATTAACTGAGCATTTGTCAAAAAATCCTGGCACGTGCACACGTCTTTAGCTCCCCAAAGGTTTGCCTTCTGCTCTGCGAATGTCAGGAGACTGGCCAGCCACATGGAAGCGCTGCCAAGCTCATCCCGCTCGTGGAGCCAGGAGGCTGCTCCACTTGACTATCTGGAAATCATTCTTTTGCTCACTTGGGAGGTTCTGGGGCCTCTCTAATTCCTCAGAAACAAGGCCCACCCAAATGATTTCACATGGCAGCACAGTCTGAGCAGGCAGACAGGCTATGGAAGCTGAAAATCTGTAGGTCCTCTCCTACTGACTGCGGCTCATTCTATTCCCAACCACATAGGTTTGTGGCCTCCCCAGACCTTTCAAGTCAGGAAAGGCAATGGATCCCAGTGTCAAGTTAAGTTACGATGAATGATTAGGAAAATCTGGAGCTACCGAGAAGGAGGCTCCCATTTGAGGATCCATGGTGAGCACAGGAGGTGAGGACTTGCCTCTTTTCTATCTGTTGTCAGAAATAATGGGCCTCCGGTTTGCCTCTCAGGTTCCCGGCTCCATTTCTCTTTCCTTGGAGGGGCTGGCGGTGGGCTTTCACTATCTCCTCTCCATTCTCTCAGTGGGAAGCAATACTTCAGGAATGGGCTTTCTCGTTTATATAGTCAGCCACATCACATCTCCAGTGGCTTGGCAGCACCTGTAGAATAAAGTTCGTCATCTTTTGCAGGATACCTGAATTCAAGCCTTCGCCAAAGGCTTCCAGCTCCTCAAATCTTCAGGCTCTTTTGCATTCTCCGTATGCACGGGCCACTCCCTGTACTTGGACCGCCTTCCTTTCACTGGCCTGCTTCCCAAACTGCTACTTCAAAATGCACCTCAGATGTCATCCCCATTCGAGAGCCCTCCTCAGCGCCCCCCGCCCCCCGGCAGAGCTGGGTTTGCCATCCTTGCACCATGCATGTGTGCGTGTACTTCTTTTGTAACGCGCCATGTTGTTTTGGTTTTGCTGTTATTGTTGTCACTCCAGTTGGCCATTTGCATGTCTTTCCTGGTAGCCTGCGATTTCCTCTGGAGCAAGAATGTTGTGCTATTATGTACTATTTTGTGCTATTTGTACTAATAACCCCAGTTCTGAATGTTTGCTGTAACAAGCCCATTACACTGCTGCAAAATGAGTGGATAAAAACGTAAAAGACAAGCAAACCATATATGTATGTACATACTTTTTTGTGTATGTTTTATGGACAAGATTCTGATCCAATTAGCCTCCTTTGTTCATTTCAACCCAGTTGTGCCCAAATACAAGTGGTGGTGGTATTTGAGAGCAGTGGGATACTTGACCCTGGCTGTCAATCCCTCTATAACAGACAAGATGACCAGACTCCCAGACTTGAGCTCAGCTGCCTCTGGAAAGAAGACTTCAGGTTTTGGAGTGTTCTTTTAGCTGTTCTCATTCTCTGGGGATGAAATGGAAAGGATCCTAGAAAATAAATGATTTGGAGTTTTCAACTGTGGTGCAGGAACTTTCATTGAGCGTTTGGATGCCAAATTTCAGTAAAATGTGGACTAAGTAAACCAGAGGAAGTCAAGCTGGAGCAAAACTCTCCTCAGAACCAAGAATCCTGGGAAAATACTATGTTCTCTGGCTCACCCATCAAAAGGTGTGGGTTTCGAAGTGGGCTCAAGCCGAAGAACAGCAGAAATCATGACAACATTAAATTCTAAGAACTTCCAAATGAGGAGTTGGAAATTTACACGGGGGTTAATATTAAGAGGCTTCAAAAATCCTAGACCTTTCGTGTTGGAGAGAATCTTATAGATATGGCAGTCTAACTTCCATGTTTTGTAGCTGTGGAAACTTGGGTCAGAGACATTCAGTGTCACAGCTGTGCACAAAGGATGACAATCTGTCCCCTGCATCACATTATTTCCTGATGATTTGTAGGTGTCACTTTTCTGCTATGAAATGCTCTCTTAAATGAACTAATACAATCCACAGAATTGTAGTGCTCTTGTTTAAGGGTCTACTTGCCAGTCACTGAGTTGTCCATTTAATAAAAAATTGTTCATTCTTAGCTCCTCAATTAAGGATGTGGGAAAACTCCAGAAGTCAGTTAGCATGACTTTCTTCCATCTTGGCTTTATTGCCATTTCTGTTATTTTTATTTCATAATTCATATAATTCTTTTCCTCTCAGAGGCTCAAAACGCTTTGCTCATATATATAATAAGCTTTAATTATTTTGCAACATGTAGCCAAGTATTACTAATAAAATATTAGTTTACGAAACCAAAGGTCAGCTAGATTGAGTTACTGGCGTATCGTCAGGTTGCATAGGAATCGCCAGAATCCAGTTCTTAAGAATCCTGATGGATGTTCAAGGTCACTGTTGCCCAGAGCCTCTCCTGGGAGGCGGCTTTGTGCACTGAAAGGGCAGATTATGAAGGACTCAAAGAATGGCTGGAGAATTCCCAGGAAAGCTTTGCAAGGGCACCTCTCTAGTTAACGAGTGAGCTTTTATCAGAGAACTTCATGAAGCAGTTGGGATGGTGCTTGACTCAGGGCTCTTTCTTATCATCATTGACAGTGACGCTTTCATTGGAAACACAAGATAAAAATGCCTGGTTTGATGGAAACTAATATGGAAGCATCTGGCACAGCATCTGGCAAAGAGGAGGTCCTCATCAAATGCTCATTGATGGAAAGAAGGAAGGAAGGAGTGGAAGGACAAAGAGAGGACAGATGGGGAGGGCTTTTTCAAACAGAAAAGAACGGACCCCAAATTCAAGTTGCTTAGTGTCTCAAAGATAATATAGATGCAACATTTGGGCCTCTTCAAAATACTCTATTTGTAGAATTTGTGGCTTACAGCTGAAGTGAAGTTTTAAATTTAACTTCAAGGAATATTTGAAAAACCCATTTTTGTTCAGGTTTCTTGTCATACACTTACATAATCGAAATAACTGACCTTTTGGCCAAAACTGTTGTGAGAGACATATTTTATCTGTAATCACACAGATCCAAGTACCAGCACCATATTAATAAAGCACGTGGAGCTATGGAAAACAGACTCTTCTTAAAAGAGAAATCTCAGATGGCAAATTCCATCTGTTATGAAAATCACTGAGCTTAATTATAACGTGCTCTATGATAAAAATAATTGTAAAATCCATAACACACAATCTTTGAGGAACTAGTGTTTTGTTAAGATATTTCGTTAAATTAAAAAAAAATTATTTTTTTAGTACTTATGTCCTGGTGATAAATAATGGAAATATCTTTCTGCGTTGTGTGGGAAAGAGTCAGTAATATGGCAGGACATTGTTTCAGAGTCAGCTTCTGGAACACATTTCTAATCCAAAATGCATAGCACCACTAATTTATTCCTAGAGAGGCCCAATTTCTTAATGAAATAAAAATGCGAACTCTTTTGGCCGATTCTATTCAAGGCCTTCTATTAACTCCCCTTCCTACCTCGGTGGACTTCTCTCTACCAAGAACCCTGGTTTAAGCCCTGGATTTAAACATGACTTTCCTGTCCCTCAAATACCTCCTCAGTGTCTTTCCTCTGTGATTTCTGAGCCATCTCCTCCCACCCCCGTCTCCTATACCTGTCACCACCCACACCTGCACTGATCTCCACCATTAAAACAACAATTTCCACTTGTTATTCCAGCTCCAGCCAAGGGCCACCTCCTCCACGAAGAGTGCCCATCTCCCTCACTAGGTGCCTCACCTCTGTTTCTGAAATCCCAAAGTACTCTGGAATCAGCGCCACACCAGAGGGAAAACTCTCTATCAGTGTAGTCCTCTGTGGACACTTATTTCCCCTACCAGAATATAAATTCTTTTTATTAATTAAATGTATTGGGGTGACAATGGTTAGGAAAAAGGGAGTATAAATTCTTGATGGGAAAGAGCTGGACTTGTTTGTTCCTGAATTGTCTCCAAATGCTTAGCACAATATCTAGTACCTTTTAATCCCTCAGAGAATATTGGAAGAATGAACAGTCTGAAAATGCAGCCCATAGGACATCACAAACCCTAATAACTTTCTTTCCTAAACGATGATGATTAAAACAAAAATTTGACATTATTAGGATATACATTGTGCCAGGCAGTGTTAGAAGTACATCTATTAATTGCCAGGGCAATCCTGTAACTTGGATCCTATTATTTTTATTTTACTCATGGGGAAACTGAGGTAGAGAGATTAGGGCATCTGCTCAAATTATACAGAATGGTACACGAAAGAGCCAGGGTTGAAACCCAGGCCATCAGTCTCCAGAGCCCTCACTCTACATTTCTTTACAAGCATCTAGCCCCTTGCTGCCTTGCCCTAAGTATTCCAAATAAATGAAGCCTCATGTGGGCACCTTCTTTCCCAGTTAATGAAAATAGTCGTGTCCTCTCTTGAAAAGACCACATGTGTTGCAGTTACCAGCAGTGAGTGAGGCTTTGGCCATCCTCAAAGAGAGCCATGGTGTCTGCTTGATAAAAGCCATAATTTTCCTGACCTGCTCTGTGCCTGGCCCCCTCAAAGAAAATGCAGGCAGACACTTGGCAACTGGACTCTCCCAGACTCTCAAGCATAGAGCTGTGTTAGTGTTGGCAGTGGGGGACGGTTTACTTCCTCCCGTTCTCATGAACTGTCACATCAGCCTCTTTGATCCTCCCAGGGTCCTGAGTGTGCCAAAATCATTACTCCACGTTCTTGCTGTTTCAGATAATTGCCAGAGAAAACGCTAAGGTCGGTAATGACCAAGGTAGGGAAATACTGCTCCCTCCACGGCATACCGTTTATATACTGCGTACTCAGAAAGGCTCCAGAGTGGAGGCATTGCTTATTTTTACTGTCCCAAAGCCATGAAAGGGGAAAAAGGGAATGAACAGAAATTGATACATCTGGAACAAGAGCCAGGCATGATTTACTCACATTTCTACCTGACCTGAAATTGCTTATTTAGAAGAAAGAAACATTATAAAGTCTCAGGGAAATGTCATGAATTAGAGCCAGTGTGGTTTTACGTTGGGGCTCCAGAAATAAACTGTCCAGGAAAATCAAATGAGCCAAAGGTACCCTGCCATCATGACCATCACCATATCAACGGTTTCAGAGTGTGCTGCCATGACAGGGCCCAGCTTGGGGACTTGAACACCCAGGCTTGCCAATGGATGGAAACCTGGTGCAGAGGAGGCTGTCCTTATTCGGGCAGAGCAGAGCGCGGTTCGGGAAAGTCACAGACATGACACTTTCACCTAAACACCCCTTTACTGCCTCAAAAATTGCTCCGAGCTAATCACACACTACATCACTGAAACACACAACTGCAGGAAGTTACAAGAGGCGAAAAAAGTTGATTAAAGCCTTCCATCCATCCTGCTTTAATGGATCCCTTATCCCGTGTGTTCCTGCACTCTGTAAGCAATATGAGCGCCGTTATGAAGCAGTTAGATAATAAATGCTATTCTTATAGCTACCAGCTGGAAGGGACTTTAGAGGCCATCAGTTTTTGTTTTTGTTTTTTTCAATTAACTAAACTTCAGGCTGTCTTTGAATTTCATCCATTTCCCCATGAAGGTTCACTTTCTGTCCCAGGATCCAACCTAGGATAGCACACTGTGTTTAATCGTCACATGTCCGTGGTCTCCTTGGATTTCTGGCAGTCTCTCCGTCTTCCTTCTCTTGTTGTTTAGTGACCTTGGCAGTCCTTAGGAGGCCCTGTAGAACGTCCTCCAATCTGAGTTTGTGTAATGTCTTTCTCATGAGCAGACCAGGGCTGTGGGGACTGGGGAGGAAGATCACAGAGGCGAAGGGCCCTTTTTGTCCGATCCTAGGAAAGTACGTGATAAGCACATGTCATTACTGTGATATTAACCTCCCCGACTTGGTTAATGTCCTTGCCAGGTGGCTCCAGTATAAACTTCCTCCTTTCCTTTGCCCCCTCTAGTCTTTGGACATGAATCACTAAGCCTAGCTCCTCTTCAGGATGTGTCTTCGGGGAGGGTGGAGTCAAGCTTCACCCCTTGAAGTGGGGAGTATCTGCATATAGCATTTGGGATTCGTTTGTAAGAAACATTTGACTCTTCTCCCCCATTTTTATTCAACATTTCTTTATATTAATATGTACTCATGTATTTTTATGTTGTATGTTGGGTTCTAGTCCAGCACTATGTTATTTATTTTGTTGATCAAATTGCTCCAACTTCAGCTGCTGGGAGCTCCTTTAGGTGTGAGCTACTGTGTCCTTTTGACACATCCCCATCTGGGTGTTCCGTGAGCATCCTTTTTGGTAGCGCAAGGTGTTCCAGGCTCTACCTGTCCCAGCTCTGGTGTCAGGTCATTCTCCACGGAGCCCTGGTTCCTTTGATTCAAGAATGGTATTTAGAAGCCAAGGAGACCATCAGTGTTGAACTCCTTCTTTGGTCAAACAAGGAAGCTGAGACGCAAATGGTGAAATCATTACCCAGGATCTGACACTGAAGAGTGGCATTCAGGGATTAGAACCTGGGTCTGACTCCTTGTTCAACAGCCTTTCCTTCACCCCAGTCTGTGTCATGTATCTACACTTTGCCGCTAGCTTGCTGTGTGCTCCTAGAAGTAGAAAGCATGTTTTCTGCTCTTTGTGGAATCGCTATTGTGCCTCTGTAGTGTTGAGCACAGAGCATCAATAAATGCGTCAGTCAACCTCCTGCAACATCCTCATTTAGCTTCACTTTTCTCTGCCAGGGTCAGATCCTCATTAATGCTTGCTCTAGACTATTGCATTTCCACTAATATGGTAGTTTTCTTTTTCTCTAACCCATCCTGCCTGCTCTGGCAATGTCAAGAATAGAAAAGCAGAGTTTTCATCATCTCTTACCTAGCACCACTTTGTAGAATAAAAATTAAACAACAACATTTTACCCTATTTTCTTTTTTAATTTCCCTCAAAGTTTGAACAGTCTCCTAAGACCATCTTAGCAAATATTAGTACATGGTATGTTGATCAGAGAAGAGGGGCTCTCAGATACCGTTTTCCTCAGCTTTTGTCTTTTCTATCATCAATTTTTCCAGCTCTCTTTTCTACCAGCTTGACGTGTTTCTTTCCTGTTCCAGAATAAGTCTCTGTTTCCATAGGTTCCAACCAGGGCTCTGGGTCTGACTTTCTGAAATAGCGCTCCATTAGTTATCACCTTTGAGACTTAAGTTTGGGTTCTCTCCTTTCCTACTGATACATTCCGTTGAACATATTTACAGGCTGAATTCTGTCCCATCCTAAATAAAACTCACAAATCTCCCTTTGCCCTTTCTTCTGTACATCATGTGATTTCTCTTTCCATGTACCCTTGTAGAACTCAAAAGGAAAGGTCTCCACTCACCTTTGACTTTCCTATTCCTATTGATGGATTAAACTTATTCTATGGGTTCAGGTTCCCCGCCGTTATCATCCACAGTAGCCCTACAGTATGAATGATCTCTTGAAAGTTTTTCACTACTCCATCAGCCATGAGTACATTAAAGGGTTTACTTTTAATAAAGTGGATTTTAGTGAAGTGAACTAGCCCTGTGGGGAGGTTAAGGGAGCCAATCAGGGGTGGTGAGGTGTCCAAGGATAAGCCAGAGGGGGAAAGTAAGGCCTGAAGCAACAAGTGAGGACCCGAGAGGTATCAGAAACAAATAGAAATGAGAGCCATCTGAAATGAGCGTGGCCTTAGGAGAGGGACAGCGGCCTCTGCCAGAGCCATGGCCTGCAGGAAGGGAGAGGGAACTGCCTCACTTCTCTCTTCTCTCACCCTTTGCTGCCCTGCTGGTGTCTCCCACTGGTTAACCCAAAGTTCACAGAGGGCAGGAAAGCCCAGAAAATGCAGGTTGTAGATCAGTTTTCCAGGGAGCAGAGAGCAGGGAAGGGTGGATAATGGATTTGGGGATCTGGGAGGCAAACAAAAGAACCAGCATAGTTTCTTATCTGATTTAACATTTGGGAAGAATGTTAAATTTCTGCTCACTTCTTCAAGTGTTTCCACTCTCTGAGATCTGGAATGCTGTCTCCTGGTTTCTTTCAATAATGCATTCACTGGAAAAAATAATGTGCTCCTACTAGGCTGAGGGCTGTGCTCGACACTGGAGACCTAGTGGTGGAAAGAAGGTACTGTCCCATCCTTCACGGACCGTATGTTCGGACAGTTCCTGTTCAGTCTACTCTACCGGCTCGTCCCTTATCCTCCTCATTTCATATTGACAACCCTCAAAATGCTCTCTCCTTGGGTGTCCTCTCTCCCTGGAACCCTAATTACCCAGGGCTTTCATTCTCATCCGTATATATCCATATATATGGACTTCCAAACCTATATTCTAAACTCGGCCTTTTTGGCTTATTAGCAAAGAATTCACGACCCTTGATGTACTGGCCTCAACCTTTCACTCTTGTCTTACTTTCTCTGACATTCTCTTTGCTCCACTCACCCATAAAGGGATCTCAGTCAGGGTTTTTGTTTCAGTTTGTTTTAATCTGTTTTGTTCCTTGATGTATCTCAAGGGCCTATAATAGTATCTGACACATAATAGGCACTGAATAAATATTTATTGAATAATGACTGAATTGTTTCCATGGGCTCAGATTACTCTCTACTCTCCAAACATATGACCTTGCTTATTTCTGCACCTTTGCTCACATAAAATTTCTTGCATCATCTCTGCCCTCTGTAATCCAATCTTCCTTCAAGACCCACCCAACTCAAATGTTTCCTCTATGAGCCCTCTGAGACACTGCCTAATTGGAATTAATCCATTTAGCTTCTGGTACTACCATTATACCTTGTTTATATTTCTGCTTTAGCACTACTATCATGTCATGTATTTTAGTGGAATGCATATATTTATTTTTGTCCAGTTTTATTGAGGTATAACTGAAAAATAAAAATTGCATATATTTAAGGTGGACAATGTGATGTTTTGATATATGTATACATTGTGAAATGATTACCACAATCAAGCTAATTACAATATCCATAACCACATAGTTATGATTCTTTTATAATGATGAGAACACTTACAATCAACTCTCAGCAAATTTTGAGTATACAATATGATATTATTAACTAGAGTCACCATGTTGTACATTAGATCACTAGAACTCATTTATCCTACATAACTAACTGAACTTTTTTTTACCATGTGACCAATAGAGGTATATATTTCTTATCTCCTCCCGCAGCACCTCTAAAGTGACCTAGGCTAGTTCTTCATTGTTACTCCTCCCACCGCTGTCCACTGAGCCTGTCAGAGGGTTTGGCTGAATTTAAGAGGATAAGCATGAAGTCATAGCCCCAATATACAAATTAGCCTCTTTCAGTCATTTAATATCTGTCCATCTACATTATGAATATGTGTAAAATTCAAGGTGCTTCCTTTACAGAAAATGAGGGCACATTGCATCTTTCATTTTGTAGCCCCTGAGTCCTCAGGAGGCAGAGTCGAGAAGCCAGTGTCAGAGGGTTCCAGGGGGCACACCTCCGGGCTCTGCTGTTGAAAGCCCTCAATTAGAATGGCCTCCTGAATCTTGACCATTGTGAGTTGTCCCAGCCTACCTGCACTCTGAAACTGGTCTGACCCAGCCTTAGTGAACCCAAGTGTGTTGATAGGAAGCCATATTGATCCAGCTCCATAACATTATGAAAACTGACTTTTGTAGAGGAAAAAAAGAATTACCCAGGAATAAAGTCGATCTATACAGAGGTCCAGAATAAGTTTCTGATTAACTTATAAGAATTAAAAGTGCTCATCTCAGTCTGTATGGAGATAACTGAGGTTCATTTGTCATGATTCCCCTGTGTTTGAGTCTATCATACCCCATGCCTTAGGGATCAGCAGCCAAATCTAGGGTGGACTTCAGCAAGCCCAGCCTGGCTCCCTGCTTTATCCCTCCATAACGTGTGCTAAGGAGCACGCTTCTGCTCTCCTCTTCATGTCTTTGGTCTCAGCTCCTGATCTCAGGTGGCTGACGGTAAAGACTAGAGCACACGAGCAGCTATAAGGAACCTCTGCATACAGATGAAGGTCCCTGACATCTACAACGTGAAAATCCCCCACTCTTGTCAGCTTGTAGCACACTGGAAATGAGGAGACTGACACCTCCCAAAGACAACTGTGAACTTCCAATTTAAAATTGATCGATGCAGAAACAAAGATAAAGGGATTTAACACTAGCCAACTTCTTGCCAAACCCATTTACTTCTCTTGCTGGGCAGGCAGTTGGAGTATGTTTTCCAGCCTCCATTAAATCTATGTCTTATGATTGGTTTTTAACCAGTGGACTCTGAGTGGAAGGGACATATACTATTTCAATGTCTGGGCAAGAACCGGCCGGTGCTTAAGTACAATTCTATTAGAGTTTATGGGGTAATTTCTATCACTTATGGGGTTACAGAAGCTGTTCTTGTCTTAACTAAGAAGAGGAAGAGTCAGAGAGGTGTTCAGAAATAGGAGAGTAAAATAAATGGTGTCAAGATTATAATACAGGGTAATAAACACTGGATCTCATTCTAACTAGTTGGAGTAGCTGTTCAGCTTAGTTCCTCCAGAAAGCAAGAGAGCACATTGGTAATAAAGTATAAGTTGATTTTTTATGAATTTGTTTTAGGCTTGGTCACTGAAGGCCAACAATGTGAGGATGATTCAATAACAAACACACATTCACGAGTCTAAGACTAACAGGATCATCTACATACAGACCTAGGGAAGAAATCTCCCTCTAAAGGAAACAGTTACCTGAAATACACCGTTTTCTCCTTTTTCATTATCATGAAAAGCAGTTTAACTCCTCTGGAGTCTCATTGATTCCAACAGCTCTATTTCAGGAGAGGTATTCACTTTTCGTTTGCTAAGTAAATCTTTTTGAGGGAAAGTTACGCCAGGTCAAAGGGATGCACTGCCTACAACTTTATGTCAAGCCTCCACTTTCCAACTGGCAAAAAAGGACTTAAAACTTTTAGATTTTTGCCAGGTTCAAAACATTTATGGTTGGATCTGAGATGCATGCTGTACACAGCATTCTTTGAAACTCAATTTTTTTTAAGTGGTGAGGTTTAACTTTGGACATGACACTCATCCAAGTTATCATGGTTCCCGTCACAAAGATATCCAGATTTCACTATTGCAAAATAACTGGCAGAGAGATATTCTGGTTGTACCAGAATATGTTAGATAAGAGCGGGAACTGTACGAAGCATTTGAGAGGAATTCTACTGAAAGCAAAATACCATACATATGATAAAAATGCAGACATCAATATGAATTATTGGTCAAGATATTTGGTCTTGCTTCCTGAGTTATGTCGAGTAGCCTGACACGTACAATACGGTTTATAATTCTTCCAATATCAGGATCAGTTCCAGGCCACCGGACAAAGCTACTAGCCAAGGCTTTCACGTGAACAATTCCTAAGTGTGCTGCACATAGCATAGCCAAGAAAACGTGGTGACCGCTTTCTGCTAGATCAGCATAAGTGATCCATGAAAGGCCTCCTTTATGATCAAATAACTCAGCGACTGACTTAGTTTTGCATCGTTTGAATTTACTTACTAACTTCCTTCTTTATACCTAATTAAAGATACAGACCAATCTGGTAACAAATCTAGATTTATGCCAATACAAGCAATAACAAAGAGAGGAAGGAAAATGACATATGCTCATAAAGTACAAGGTGAGTTTCTCAGTGTTTACCCCCTATGCTCATTAATTTAAACACTAAAAAAATTCCAGTGTTCCATACTTAATGATCTAGGGTTTTAGCCTAACCTTAGGAGGAATGTTAAAGCAAAGAGTTTAATCTAATTCCTCACCATGACAGCTACGATTTCTATAAAAATGTGCAGAAAATTTGGTGCGCTAAAAGATCTGTTTTTGAACCAAATATAGTTGGTGCTTCAGGATAATCTAGAATTTGGTGACCAAATACTATTTCAATATCATTATTATTATCATTGTTTTTATTGTTGCTGTTGTTTTTGTTATTATTAGTATTACTTGCTTTTACTCAGTGCTTACTATGTCCAGGAACTGGATTTGGTATATTAATTTCTTACTTCATTTATCTCTTTTAACAACCCTTTGGGATAGGTGTGATTTTTGTTCCTATATCAAAATATTTGTCCAAGGTTTTGTAACTTCTAAGTGGAAGGTCTTAAAATTCAACCCAGACAGCCTTGAGGTATCAATACAGAGTGAGATTCAGTGACTGTTTGATATTCTAGTATGTACCTTCATACTGGTAAATTCAAAGCTCTAGAAATTGTTTTAACAGTGGGAAATCAAGTAGCTTGGCTATGTCTGCTTAACTTTTATGAAAAATAAATATGGTCAGAAATAAATAGTCCAGGGAAGTTTTGTGCTTTTGTTTTGTTTTTATAATGAACACAAAATGGAATTCATGCATATTTCTCCTGTTATCTCAACTTAAAATGTATGTTTTAAAGTACTGAATAATATACTTACCATTCCTGTAAAATAATGCACTGTATAATCTGTCAACCCATCTAATACAAAAATATAGAAATGCTAGATAAAGCCTAGCACATGTTCTTTTGAAGTCATAGCTGAGAATGGACAATCCACAGGTGTCGGAATCAGAGGCGAGGCTGATAACCAGTATGGAAATGAAGCCCAGTAGAAAGCGTGTATATGGAGTGCATCTCTAATTAAACTTGGGACATAGTTTCTGTTGGCTTTGTAGCACATGTAGCACATGCCTTGGGACCATGTAAGGCAGGGAGCTAAAACAAAGGCCATCTACACACACCCAGAATCTCAAAGGGTTAATCAAAGGATAGATTGGAGGGAAAAAAAAGTCTCCTACAGATATACAGGCCTGGCAAAGAAACTTGAATGCCACTATCTGGGCTTTCGGAGGGGAATAGAGTCGCTCCTGATAATTTATAAACATGGGTCTCTCTCTTACAGGTGTCTGGGATTTAAAATTACATGACCTACTTGATCTAGAAAACCCTAAGCTTAGAAAATAATAGTAACATTGGTTCAGGGCTAGTGATGCTCCTGGGTCAGTTGGCAGATACAAACATAAAGCTATTCTGGAATCCCATCCACAAGTAAGAGATTCTCAAAAACACCTACCCCACAGAAGGATAGATTTCTATTAAAAATTACAAAACACTCAAAGAAATAATCTGACATGAACAAACGTTAGCTAATATGACAAGCAGCATGCTTGAAACCCCTGAGAACTTGAGCTAATTGGACAATAATGTGAATCATAAAGTGATTATGATTTTAGCATGCAAAAATAAATAAGTCAAATAAATGAATAAGACATCGTGAAAAGGAACTGACATATTTGAAAAAATATATGGCTCACTTCAAGAAATTTTTAAAAAAAGTTATTGATCTTATAAACAAACAAAAAAATCACTGTATAGTTTAAATAGTAGATAAAATGCTAAAGAGAAGTTAGTAAACATGAGAAATAAGAATATTTCCAAAATGTAATTCTTAAGAATCTCATAATTAGAAACTAAAAAGAAAAAAAGAAAAAAAGAAAAAAATAATAAATGCACTTCCAATCAAGATAGAGCTTTGAAGTCATACATTAAACTTCTTCTCTATCCCTTAAATTTAGCAATGATAGATTTTTGTGTGTGTACATTTAAAAGCACAGCCATTCTTAAGACCATAAAATGCTGTTAAATAGCACATTTGCCCATCTAATAGGTAGTAAAAGGCAGAGCAAACCTTCGGGCCTGAGGTCAGCAGGGGAGTGGAGAATGGAGGACCCATCTGTAAAGACAGTACAAAATGGGGCACAAAATGGGGCAGAATGGGGTTGGGTCCTAATTCTACCTACCCGCTGGCTCAGGCAAGGCACTTGATCCCTCGCCGATACAATGGTCAGAGAATCACTGATCTTTTAGGATCCCGCTTATGATCAAATGACATCATTTAAAAGGCTCAGTATTACATTTAGCATTCATTCAGTGCTCAATGAATAACAGCTATGTTTATTCCCTCTGGAAAGGAAGCAGAGGAAACTAAAGAGGGAGAAAGAGAGGAAAAAGGAGAAAAACAATGAAGATGAAAAGGGAAAGAACTAGCAAAGGAGGAGATGGAAGCGGCTGGGAGTTTTCTGGCTCCCAAGTGAACAATGCTACAGTGAGGGATTTGACACAGTGTCCTCACATCGTGCCTTCTCTCCCGCGGGCTTCCCACCCCACTTTCAATCTGCATGCGAAGCTGAGTGAGGAAAAGGCAGGGGACGCAAAGAGTGAAAGATATGAGTCAATGAGCAAGGAAAATATCAAGCAGGAGGAAGAAAGAGAAGACAGAAAGAACGTAGAGAAACATGAAGGACAATAAAAGAAACAAGACAAAGTTAAATATCTCGGTAGTAACACAGACTAGCAGGCAAAGGACCTCCAACGGTCTTTCTTAATTTAAGAAACAAGCAGATCTGAGTCTTGTTAGTTTTGACCTTTAAGTTTTGGGTTTGGGGATTTTTTTTTTTTTTTGGTTTATGAGTAGACTGAATCATGACAAATGCCTAATTTAAAATTGATTTAGCTGCCAATCGCCTCTTCTGTGAGAATCAGCTGCCAACTCGGTCTTAAAACAAATAAAAATACTTGGATGAATCCATTCAGCAATAAAAACACGCATCTCTTTATTTCTGGTACATTGGAGGCCAAATAAATTAGTTCTGTTACACAGAAAGAGCCAGATGGAGGGAGAAGGCTTAGAAAGAGGTCACTGAGCTGGAGTCTCCACAGTCTAAGGCACAGAAGGGACTCAGGTAGCAATTCTTGATTGAGAACATGGTTCAATCATTCGCCCAAGTGGCCTTTTTAGGGGTCACATGTCTTTGACACGATTCCATATCAAACATTTGATTTCCAGGACACAGTGACCAGAAAGATTTCTCATTTCAACCAATGCAAAAAAAAAAAACAAAACAAAACAAAAAAAACATGGCATATCCCTCCCCTAACCCCACGCTAGCCACCCACTTGGGAACAACTTACAAGATAAGACATCTTTGCAACAAAACAGGATTAACTCTCTCCTTTTGGTCCCTTCATTGTTCAGACTCGGGAAGGCTCTTCATAGGAGTACAGATACCCTACTTATTAGGAAAGACCTTGACCCCATTCACCACAAATGCAAATAGCAAAATTATTCCAACAAACTATGTAAGTCAGCGTTCTGCTCTCTGATCAGCTTCCTTTGTGCCTAACTGTTGGCAGACCAGTAGAGCTTTGAGCCTGTGGCATAGGAAGAAAGAAGTGGAGCAGGCTTGTGAGTTTATGCTATTGCAGAGGGATTTCTGGATGGGGAAACATGGATTCCTGGCTCCAAGCGATCTGAGGGCCCTGGCTGCTTCGGGAAATTGTCCTGTTTGTGTTGGGGGTGGCTCAGGACCAGCTTTCATTACAGACATGGAGAGATGGTGCCTCGGGCTTCGGTGCGGTTCTCAGGGTTGTTCTATGCCATTTACTCACTCCTTCATGGAGTAGGTATTTATGAAACACTCCTGAGACAGAGCTAGGGAAAATCTGGGCTAAGGGCAGGCAGCATCCCGGGAGTTGTCCTAGGAGAAGAAAGGTCACTGCCTCTGGCTTTGAATGGGCAGAAATGTGCTACTGAGGTTAGTAACACAGATATTAATTAGACTTAGGACATCTTGGGTCCATGTCCCAGGATCTCTATTTTCTAATATGATCTTGGGCACACTGTTAACTTCTCTGAGTTTCGGATGCTTACCTCCTAGGCCTATTATAACCTTAAATAAGCTAGTGCTTTACCTAGCCTGTGATTCTAGTACATGGTCTGGCACATTGTAACCATTATTAGTATTTAATAGTCTAATATTAAGGCCGGTCTCTTCCTTTCTTCAGATCCCTAAAGGAAAATGAAGAAGCACAGCTATTATTGCAGGGGATAATTCCATACATGATAAACATCTCCGGAGACCTTTCTAGGTGATGGAGTAGAGCCCACAGTTCCTTTGCCAAAAGGTCTCAACCTTGGAGTGCCAGAAAGTGACTTATGTTCATTAAAAATGCTTTCATTCCAACTGCATTGCCAAGTGCTTTCTGAATAAGAACTGATCCCAGGAGACACTGACGCCCATCATCTCGGAGAGGAGCCCCCTGTCTCCACCCAGCCTATCCTGCCAAGTCCAAGGCCTTTTCAGCTAGCAGAGAGCTGAGCATTCCTGAACCTCCGAGTTGAAAAAAGCTTTGGAAGTCATCAATCTCGGCCCTGCTCTGTCGCGTGAGCCAAACCGCAGAGCTAAGTAAGACACTTAGGTCAGCTGACAATATTTCCTCTAAAGTCTCGTGTGTGTGTGTGTGTGTGTGTGTGTGTGTGTGTGTGTGTGTGTTTTCTTCAGGGTTTCAGGTCCCAGACTTTTCCTGGAATAGGCAAGTGACTTTTGAAGGGCCCCCTGTGAATCGTCACAAAGTGAAGTGAAAAAACACTGACTATTTGGGGGCACCCTGCTGGTGGAGGAGGCTGAGCGTCTCTGGGTCAGAATGAAAGTGTCCAGGACCCCGTGGCTTTTCCATCTGCTCAGTGTCACCATGTATGTCTTTGCCTGTGTGTGCTCTTTGGAAATACATTCTCCATGTAAATTCACAAAGACTGGTAGCAAAAACAGACGCAAAATGTGGCCAACAAGGGGCGACCCAAAAGCAAGGAGACAGACCTCTAAGGCATCTCCAAAGCCAAGATGAAGGAGAAGGAGGAAGAAGTGCCTTTTCAAATGGTGATAAGAGGAACCCTGACCAGCTACACCAAGAAGTAAAGGGTTAAGTGGTGTTGTTCATTGTCACGTGATGCTGGGAAAGGCTGAGCAGGACCCTCTGGGCTGGGGAGCGGGCACATCTTGCCTGCACATGTGGCCTCTACCACAAACACTTCAAAGTGCCTCCTCAGACCGACATAACATTCTGACGCCGACTGTAAATGCCCTTGACACGCAGAGTGGAAAATATCAAACACTCCACCAGTCCCCAAAATGCAGTGTCTCTGCACTGCGAAAGGCCTTAATGAGCCTGCAGTGGAGGGGGCTTCTGGGGGCAGGACTCGGGCCGGGGAGAGGGGAGGGGGCAGAACGGGTGGTTCTGATTTAAGGCTTGTCCTGATACCCACGGTGTGTGCAACTGGGCTCAGGCCGCTGTGACTCCAAATGCCCCAGGATCTTGCAGAGCGGCCCAAACATCAATTCCAGGCCTTGCTGAGTCAAGACCCTACTGAGACTACTTCCCCTCCCACATTCCAGAGCAGATGACTCTTAAGCAGAAGAATTGTCCAGCCCACAGAGCTGTGCTTTTTCTGCAAAGGCATCTCTGTACCCTGTTTGCTCTCACACAGTTCCCCTCCATTCTTTTGGAGAATACCTGAAGATGCTGATTTCTCTTTGAATTTTCATGATGGGGAAAGCTGGCAACCTGGAAGATCTCTTTCACCCCATCACAGGGTATCTGCGGTTTTTGTGAACAGAGGGTGTTTCCCTGGGGATCAGTTGTTGTCTGCTCCTAGTAAACTCTCCACAAAATAACTCAGTCAGCAGAATAGCCCAGACGATGTGGAGGAAACGATGCCTCCTTCCATAATATCCCATCTCCTCTAGAATCTATGATGGGACTCATGCTGGGTTGCTTCAGTTTTTAAAATTCATTCACTACTTCTGAAACACTGGAGTACATAAAGTTTATAAAATACGTTTCCTATCTTTTGAAGATATCACTATATAATAGGAGTGTCAACAAAATGTTGCTGCCATCAATCCAATGCCAACAGGAATCTCCAGTCTAGGATACAGTAAAAAGAGAGACTTTATTCAGGTAAACAGATTGCAAACAAGAAACATAGCCTCCCTAATAAACGTTAATTAAAAAGAAAAAAAAAGAAACATAGCCTCCAGAAGAAATTGGAAATGTGCTTCCACCAGACAAAGGGAAGACTGGCTTATAAAGAGATATGCACCCTGGTCTCTGATTAGTTCATTTCTATGCAAATGAGGACTCCAAATTCACACAGTTTGATTGGTCCAAATTGCACTGTCCTGATTGGTTGGCTTCTATTATAGCATTCTGATTGGTTGTTATGGAGCCATCTGGCTGGTCAGTAAAGATGCAAATGAGTATATAGCTGTGCAGTTCCAATTGGATAGGGCACGTCTCACCCATTGGTTGAAAGTCAATTCCAGGAAGTCCTTTCTAAAGGTGGGCTCAGACAGCTCAGCCTGTGGCTTTTCCCTGAAATACAGTCTGTGTGGGAGGCCTCTGCTCATCATGGCTGCTAGACTCTTGTTATGATTTGGGGCCCAATTAACCATGGGGAGTCCTTCTTGGAGTCAACAGGGGAAAAGGCCATACCAAAAAAAAAAAAATTGCCTATAGCGCTAGATAGAGACATGTGACGAAGTGCCCGGAAACACGGGAGAATGTGACTGTCAGTTTTAGGCATTTAGAAGCCTTCCCTTCAGGGACTGTATTTAAGTGGGGCTTTGAAAAAAATCCATGGCTTTCACCAGACCAAGGAGTTCAGTGTGGCTGGAGTACAGGGTACGTGGGACAACCATGGTGGATGAGGCTGGAAAGACATGGCATGAAGGGCTATGTGCCAGGCTGATGCTTTCTACAAAGTCTAAAGGGCTTTCTGCAGAACTCCGGCTCAATCATGGCTGTATTTCTGAAGGGCACGCTGGTGATGGAAAGGAGAGGGATTGGGGTCTTTCCTGCATGCAACATGTTCTGTCCATCTTAAGAACACGATTCGCTCATCAGAGAAGGTGTGGAATTTCAATTTCTCCCCAGGTTTGCTCGGCCCTCTTGGTACTGCTGCTCCCAGCTCCTTGGAGGCTTAGCATCGAAAGCACCAGTGCTCTCAAGGCATTCTTCCCCTGCCTTTGTCCCTGCTTCAGTCTCTCCAGGTCGTGTGTTCCAGGAGCAAGGTCTTTGGGAAGACATCAAAACCCCTGAGCCATTATAGAGCGACACCCCAGAGAAAACACAGAGCTTGAAGTCTGGTGCCCGGGAGAGAGCAAACACATTCTTATATAAACACAATCAAATGCGAAATTTTAGCCAGAAAAATAGACTCACTTAAAATGCATTCTGTTACTGAGCTTATATCAAACAGGCCCACAGGGACCTGTCAGGAGTTTTCTTGCAAATTACATTTACATGGTTTTAGATGGTGTTTGGGTGGTTAAAATTCTTCTAGTATAATAACATGGGAACATAAGATAAGTGAATAATAAAAAAGGGAACTGGATCTCCTGTGTTAAGTCCTGGTTTTTACAGGTATAATCTTTGGAGAATAAGGAGGAATTAACCCATGAATAGGGGGGAGGTTCTGGAAAGATAGAGGCAGGTGGTCAGTGTTTTTTTGTTTGTTTGTTTGTTTAACAAAGCTTTAACTATCACTGCTGGAGACAAGACGCCAGAATGGAAGAAGTCATTTACCTAATGATGACATCAGATTTTAAGCATTTTAAAAATAATTGGTGGGAACTGCTGTAAAAATAATTATGTCTTATTTCTCCCTGCACAGAAAGACTGCAGATGGCCCAAGCCAATGCTTTGTTTAGAATATTGGCTCCAATTAAGAGTCTTTTGCTAAGACAGTTATTATTGAGAACTTATATAGCCTGGCCTGGGCCCACTGACCACCATGAACACGTCCATTGGATCTGTGCAGCTGTCTCACTATCTGTACCATTTAGAGCCTGCTCGACCAGTGAGAGAACACCAGGTAGTGCGCTGTGACTTTTCTGTGCATTGTGTTATATTAGTTAGTCTTGCACCAACCCTACAAAATAAGTCCCATTATTAGCTCCATTTTACACGTGAGGAAACTGAAGGCTCAGAGAGATCAGATTCACTAGGAACTCTCAAGGAGTGGAAATGAGATTCCACTCAGGTCCAACTCACTAGATTACACAGCAAGCATGCTGATTGTTCTGAATGACACCAAAAGCTCTCACTGAGTATGAGGGAGGGAAAGGGGATGAGGTTTAGAATAATCAAGTAGCCTGGATGAGAGAGGGCTAGAGTCAGAGAGGTACCAAGGCCTTTCTCTCCTTTCTCTTTGGTGTGGGCTCCACTTCCCACCCACCCCCAGGTGCTAGCGGAAGGAAGGCACTGTTACCCTGGGCCTGGGGCTGAGGCTCAAAGAACAGGTCACATTGCAGAGCCGAGCAAAATCACCAACTCAGCAAGCTCGAGGGCTGAAAGCAATTATGCTGGACCTAAAAATAAAAGGGCTACAAGTAAAAGGGAATTTAATAATGTGTATTTAATTTCTAAATCCGCTCCCCCACCCCCAATTTTACAAAATGCCTAGCTTACATAAAGTCTGTGTTTTAGCAGGGAAGTTGTATGAGTGTGATTTCAGTTCTCAAAGAAGCTGCTCAGATAAGGTCCCTGTGAGTGAGTCGTATAGGAGGCTGATCTTAAGCATGGAGCACCTTTCTAGTCTCTCCCATTAAATGGTCCAGTGAGCCCCAGAACCCTTTAAGGCCCAGCCAGCTGTCCACCACCGAGATCGGGGAAGAGCTCACACTGCTGGGCCACGATCTGGCTGACCAGTCCTGAACACACACAGGACACACGAAATCACGAACTTGTTTTTGGTGACAACCAGAATCAAAAGGAACCCAAGCAAAGGCCCTGCTCCCTCTAGTGACTAGTCCATTCACTAGGAGGTTTCAAAGCCAGTAAGACATAAGGCTCAGTGTGCAAGGACAGAGGAAGTGACAAGTGATCAGGTTCCTCACATTGTTCCAATAGGGATACTGAATCCAGCAGGTCCCTTGAAATGGCATGACACCAGTATTTTAGAATAGAATAGAATAGAATAGAATAGAATAGAATAGAATAGAATAGAATAGAATAGAATAGAATAGAATAGAATAGAATAGAATAGAATAGAAAGAATAGAATAGAAAGAATAGAATAGAATAGAATAGAATAGAATAGAATAGAATAGAATAGAATAGAATAGAATAGAAAATTGGGACATGAGGACATGATGATCTGGAAACCCTCAAGGCCCCTCACCTTTGTCCTGCCAATGCGTCCCCTCACCCATATGTCGTCTATCAGTGAATGGTCCCACCATACACCAGGCACCCATGTTGGAATCTCAGATTCTTCTCTCTATCTTATCTACTTTATCAGTCATTCCTGCCATCCCTCTCATGAATATATGTTTTCTCTACCATCTTCTGTTCACAGCCTTTGACAACTGTCCAAATCCTCTCCAGTACTCTTGTCCCCCTCTGCTCCCCTCCATACTGCTGCCATATGATGCTGACAATCAAGGAGGAATACTAGCTATCATTGTAGTTCACATCTGAAGACCAGCTTACTAGATGCCAGGCACTGTGCTAACCGCTTTATCTCTGTCCTTTTACTTGCTTGGTGTCCCGCCCCAAAGTTTTTAATGACTCTCATTACCAACAAGGTAAAACTACAAGTCTTGTATATAGCGTCACCATCGAGCCTGCTCCCTGTACAATTCACTGCTGCCACTGTCACCCTTTCACTCACCCCACAGCATTCCCTCCAAGCACTCTTATCTTCTGGCTCTCAGACACACTGACGCCCTTCTTTTACATGCACCCACACACACAATTTTAACTTATGGGTCATTTTTACAGATGATATAGTGTGACGTGCCCCATCCCCAAACATGCACACACCTTGGAGAACAGTAAGGGAAGTATGTGACTATGCGCTAACATAGCCTGGCAACATAAGGTTATCGTCACATATTCCCAGTGCCTTCTGCAGATGACAGGCTCTAGAGTCAAACAACCTGTGTCGAAAGGAATGCTTCAGACCAACCATTCCAAAGCCCAAGTCACGGTTTTTTGTCAACAGTCATAATATCAGAGGAGCCAACCCCTAAGAACCCCACATAAAAAAGAACACAGTCCCTGTTGTGACACATTTTGCAATCAGGTTCTCTTGAGAGCAGGGAGTTTTGCATGTTTGATTCCAGGTACTTCCTAACTTCTAGAATGGACCCTGGCATTTTTTATGCAATGAAGCCATGGTTTAAACATTTTATTGATACAGAGACAATTGTATGGCTATATGGATATAGTTACATTTACATTTAATTTTTTCCCCCATGTTATAGTTCTTATTTTTTATGATGATGAGAGTGTAAACATTTCTGAAAAACCATTTAACAATATGCATTAGGAACTGCAAAAAAATTTATACTTTGTGGCAGGGACTGCAAGTTGACTACCCAATATCCATGTTCGTCTTCTTTACTAACAGAAATCATTTAGTGCTGAGATGGAAATGTGTCCAGTTAAATTTCTCAGCCTTCTTTGAAACTATTGGGTTGTCGTAAAAGTCATGACATATTTTTTCTATGTTTTTCATTGCAAAAATGCGTCATGACTTTTCCAACAACCCAATAAGTGTGACTAAGTTTTTATGACTAACAATATAAGTGAGATGTTTTGTGAGGGATTTCCAGGAAGTCTTCTTAGAATTGGAACAGAAGCCTAATAAAATCCCTTTTGCTTCCTCCTCCTTCCTCAAGCCTGAAACTAAGATTAGATGGCTGGGTCTTCTGCAGCCATCTTGGCTCATTCAATCAGATAGGTAAATTACAGGATATTAGAAGCTTACAGAATTTCTAGGAGGGCCAAGGAACCAAGCTTGAGAGTACCTGGTTCGAAGCCAAGCACAATGCATCCAGGAGAAATAATATTTTGGAGGCACGCCTCTCTGCCTTACTGCTCAGCGCCTGACATCTGTAGCAGTAAACTATAGCTCACTCCCCAAAATGCATGGCCTCCCCCACCATGTTTTCTAGAAGGTTCCATTTTACTTGCCCAGCACCTCCTCCTGCTCACTTCTTCCTCCAAGTCTTGCAAGGTGGTGTCTGCTTGGTGGAACTCAAATTACCTTGGAAACTAGCTATAAGGAGGTCTGGAAAATATCATTCTATTTTCCATTTTTCCAGCCTCTGACGTACAGGAAGACACATGAGGAGAGGACTGAGTGGGTGTTGAGAGAACCGGGATGAAGTATTTGCCAGTCTGTCAATTCAGTTTTACTGGTGGTTCTTTGCGTCAGGGCTGTCATTGTTTACAATTGGCAGGGACACACAGCAGTGGAAACATATAGGATGGTATGTTTCATGCGTGTGAGGCTGAGGGAGAAAAATTTATAGAGCATAGGAAAGGGAGGTTACAGGACAATCCCTAACACCGAGAAGACCTCCTAAATCACAGTGAACACCAGCTAGCTATAGTCTATTCAGTAACTCCGGGTAACCCCAACAACCTCCTGACTGGCCTCTAGCTGCTACCCCTTCAGTCTCCTCTCCACACAATGGTCAAAGTGACCCTGTTAAAGCTGAACGCACATCAGGTGTCCTTCTGTTCAAAACTCCCCAGTGACATCCCTTCTCGCTCAGAGAAAAGCCACAATCTGCCCCCAATGTGCCAGGCACACTTCACTCGGGCTCACTCTGCCTGGAATACTCTTCCCAGATACCTCTGTGGCCTCTGCCCAAAGGTAATTATCAGTGAGACCTTCACTAGCTGCCTTACCCCGAATGGCATGCCCCTACCCTTCAACTTCCTGTCTTTCTTCCTCTTTATTTTCTCCTGAGCTCTTGTTTCCAACATACCATATTTTCAACAGATCTATCTTGTTTATAGACTGTCCCTCCCCACGCCCTAAAATGTAAGCTCAATGTAGACAGAGATTGTTGTCTCCTTCACTGCTGCCTCCACAAAAACCAAGGCAGTGCCTGGCGCATGGTAGGTGCTTGGTAAATATTTGTTGAATGAATGCATGAAAAAACAAACAAATGGTTAACGATCTATCAGATGGGTGAAAGAAAAAAAGAGCTTTTCCCATAGAACAGCAGAATGTAATGGGATTTCTAAAGAGACAGAAAGGGGAACGCTCTGAAGCTCCTTTTCTTCTGGGGTCCCCCGGGGGGGCAGGATTGTGGGGGTGCCCCTTCCAGCCACCAGCCACCCCTCTGCAGAGGGACCTAGGGGGCTAACAGAGTGGTGGCTGGATGGGGACCCGGGCCTGGGAGCCACGACAGCGCCCTGGAGTCCTGCCTGTGCCTCCAGCCTTGTGCGTTGGGGGACGCCCTGTCCCGTTCTCCAGCCCCTGATTTTACGGGTGGAGAAACGAGGCTTCTGTGGGCTCTGACTTTCTTCCTTGATGGATTGGTGCTGAAGGAACACTTTGCTGATAAGGGTTTTAAACTCCGTGGGTGACAGCCCAGAGCACAGGAGCTACACCGTAAGCGTATGAGTTTCCTCCAGGGAGGCTTGTCGCAGCAGACATGCCTCTGCCCCACGGCGCAGGGCCACGTCCACTGGCTGTGGCGTCTGCAGGCTCATGCTAACACCCAGGGCTCAGGAGGACGGCTGTGGCCGGCCAGGACGCCGTGTTCCATCTGCGGCAGCAATCTCGTGGTCCAATCTTCATGTCTACTCTAAATACACAAGCTTTCTCCGCACATTTCACGTGAGTCTCTTGAAGGAATCCAGGGACATTTTTCTTTAACCTGCCTGAAATTTGTTTTGGCAGAAGTTCTGAAGGCTGAAGTCTTGAGAGATTTGGGTTTTGTTCAATTATAGATATAATTTCAGTGAGGTTAAGTAACGCAGGCAAAAATTGGAGCGCCCTCCGACAGTTCTGCCCTGGAAACTCGGCCCATCCTGCAGGGCCCACTCCAGTGCCGTCTCACCCAGGAAGCTCTCCGAGGGCATCAGGGCTCACAGGACACGCTCCTCTCCCTGCGGCTGTGGGAAGTCTGAACCCCAACTCCTGCTACTGGGTAATCTTGACCAAGGTCCCTAACTGCCCTGAGCCTCAGATCTCTCAACTGTCAGGGGTGACAGTGAAAATCATAATAGGCATTTATGAAGTGCTTTCTGCCAAGTATTATGGTGGATACTCTACACTATCTATTTTATTCAATCCTCTCAAGAACCCTGTGGGACAAGACATTTTCCTATGCTTTCTTTGGATGTGAGGAAACCGAAGGTAAAAATGAATGGTACTTTAGACCTCGCTGTGTGGTGAAGATCAAATTTTGAAAATATATGGATCACAGCACTCAGTAAGCCCTTAGTAAATGTAAGTTCCTTCTTCGCTGAAGTCTGGAACCCAGCTTGGGTGTGTTAGCATGTGTTGCTTGATACTGTGATTTATATAGAAGTCGTAAGACAGTGCAGGCTAGGGAATCAGGGCTGGGCTGTGGAGGGAGTCAGGCGTGGGCTCCTACCTTTCAACATGTTACTTAATCTGTAGGAACCGCAGTACTCTACAGTTGTAAAATGAGAGTAATGAGACTATGAGCGTTCACAGGACTGATATATAAACATAATCTAGACTAATAATGCCTGGCATATAATGGCTGTTATTATTATTGCTTATCTTCAATGTTAAAGTCTGCATTCCTTTTTAATAGGATGCTTCCTGAGGAGTAAAACAAGCCTTTTCCATCTTGGTACCCGTTTGTGGCCTCATCCGCTGCCTTGTACGCCACAAAATGGCTTATCAGAGGGCCACCTGCATTAGACTGTCCTGAAAGCTTGTTAAAAGGAAGACCCCTGGGCATCTCCCCAAACTCAGTGGATCACAATCTCTGACAGTGGACCAGGATTTTGTTTTAACAACCTGCTCGGGTAACTATCAAGGATCACTCTACCACAGGCACCAAATGTCTGTGAATTAAATAAACAAATGGATGGATGATCAAGGCAATTTGCCTAAGTATGCATTTAAAAAAAAATTAATGGAAAGAAAAAACTACTGATACCTCTAATCACTTTAGGTTGAAAAGACCCTGGTCTTGCTTTTTGGAATAGAATTTTGGATCTTTATTGCTCATTTGGCTTATCCTTGCCCCAAATGCTTATTCAGTCCATTTCCTTGGGTAAGTAGGGGCAGTTATCTATTTAAGCTCAGGTCTTCACTAGGCTCTGGAAATTTCCTGAGAACTGTTAGTCTCCCACTGATTCATCAGCAACATAAACTTACATACATTCTGGGTGCCTGCCAATTAAGTATCATCCCAAAGATCTACTCAGATGAGTTACACTGAGAAAGCCTAGAAGAAAACAAATACCTTCAAAATACTTTCATAATTTTTAATTGGGATAGAAATCTTTTTGGCCTCAACATCTTAGTAAAGAAAAAAAAAAGAAACTCTTGAGTCACATGAATCAAATCCATAGATATTTGGGATTTATTTTCATACAAACTAGTTTCTTTTTTTTTTAAGGACATTTCTTAAAACCCCATGAAACCAAAAACTGTTTTTCTGTAAAGATGCATCATACCCAGATTTCAGTAGAAACGCTATCCCTTTAAAAATAAAGGGGCAGGAAGACATAGTGATGTGGTCAGCAGAGGCATAAATTAAATTCACCTGGCAGAGCGTTCTTTAGTTCTGAGGAATGTAGAAGAACACATTTCTAGTGAATGAAAAAAAAAAAAAAATCCACAGAAAGACAGACCAGTCCTGAAACATGAAAAGAGAGGTTAGAGTTCCAAAACCCTGACTCCAGCATGAACGGCATGCCCGGGTTAAGAGTCATACTCCCTGGGTAATTTCCATACCAAATGTGCAGCACTGTATGTACAAGCCCAGCAAAACTTGAGCTGGTTTCATTTCCCCCGCAGAAAAGGAAGACAATAACATCCCAGAACTGGAGAGCTTTCTCATGGAAAGGTATGATATTTTTAATTTTTAGGTGAGTTGGATAGTAAAAACAAAACAAAAAACAAAACCAAAAAAAAGCCTACACACTAAAATGGCTTCTTTCAAAAGGTAGTAATTGCAAATAGGCTAAGAAACTGAAAGCCTAAAGTTCCATAGGGTTAGTGCAGTCTCAGCTCTAGCCTAAGTCCTACCCCTTTAGGCCTCCATTTTTTTTATCTGTAAAACTAGAAGCAGGATTGTGCTGTTTTCAAAGAGATGGTTGTGAGAATTACATGGTACAACGTCTGTAAAGCTCTTAGCACAGTTCACTGCATGCTGAGGGACCGTAATAAATGCTAATTATTATAATTATATAAGCTTCAGCTTGGAGACGAAGATTTCTACCTTTATTGGAATAAAAAACCGATGATCGTGACCCTGACGATAATGAGAGATTTCGCTGTGTAGTTCTGCCAGATGAACTGAAGCAAACATAGGAACAGCAAAATGGGGAAGGAAAGTCAATTAGCTGAGCAGCAGCGGGTGTTGGATGCACCCTGGCTGGATGTATCTTAAAGGAGATAGTACTTCTAGACATGCTTCGTGTCATCGAGAAGCTTCCATACCAATAACAAATTACCATCAGGTATTTGGGCAACAGTGCCAAACGCAACACCAGATTTCTCCGAGTTCTATGTTTAGGAATAACAGCCATCTGTTAACTCCTTTTCCTCTGAGGAACACGAAACACTGAGCATTAATTTTGCTGTTTTCACAGATGACACTGTGGTGGTGCGGGGGTGGGGAATATTCATTTCTGCTTTCCGTTGGTAGAAGGAGGCCCAAGGTGCAATGCTGCTTCTATGAAATCGCACAATGGAAACAGGACCTCCGCCTCCTAACAATCAGCTTCCAACTCGGTTCAGTAGAGCTTGCCTGGCTTCACGTGCGTAGCCGCTCTGCTGGCCATTGGGTTTATTTTCAAGAGTAACAATTCACAGATTTCACCCAGTTCCATGGTTCTTCGCGGAAGCACACCTTTGGGTTTCCATCACAAGCAGGTGGACCAAGTTGGGTCAAATCTGAGATCTGACGAGAAGAGCCAGCAGTCCAGGATGGGCTGGGGCAGCCGGGGAAACCTGAGCATCAGAGAGACGTCTGTTCCGAGAGGACCCCAGCCCATGGGGGTGGGGGCTTAACGTAATGACCAGTCGAGATGAGAGGGGCTGAGCTAGAAGAATCTCCTAGAAGTTGGGAGGTCACAGACACCAAGCCCATTATTTTAAAACCAACCAACCGAAGAAATCCATAAATGATGGCCCTAGAATGTACAGACTGAACGTAAATGAAATAAAAGAAAAATAAGCTTTTTGGCTTCAGCTCTAATTATCAAGTTTTCATTTCTCAGAAATAACAAACATGTATTTCTGGGGGAAACTTAGAGAAATCTTCAGAAATGTAGCAAAGATTTCTGTTAGAAGATGTTCATCATTGTTACTCATATTAGTAAAATAATGGAAGCGAATTTCATATTCGACAATGAGAGAAATTTAAGTAATTTAGCACATATTGATACAATGAAATATTAGACACCCAGTAAATAACCAATTTCTAAAGAATGTTTTATGATGTAAAAATGTTCACAATATTGTATTTAAGTGAAAAAATAAGACATAAAACTGTGTGTACAATATGGCTTCAATTATGTAAAAGAAACACAAGACAATGAAAGAAAAAAACAACAACATTGGAAGTACTACATACACCATAAAGAACCATGGTACCCTATCTCTAGGTGATAAGTTCATGGGAGATTTTTGTATTTCTTTGTTTAAATTCTTTTTAAAAATACTTAAAACTACAACTAATGTATCTTTTCAATAATTTGAAGGAATATTATTTAAAGAAAGATGATATGACAAACCCATATTGCAAGATGGCCAACGTGCTTGGAAACCCATTTTCCCACTAAAAACTGCTTGTGCGTACTTGATCCTGGAGAAGAACAGTTCTGAGTTACCCTTCTGCGCCACCAGCCCTGTGGCTACCTCGACTCAAGCTTGCAGGAATTCAGCAAGACCAAGCTGCTCAGCTGGCCTCAGGAATGCACACGTCTGAACCATTTCCCTTTGGCCATGTGGGGAACATCACTGCCATATATCCACAGTTGTAAGCTGTCCAAGTCCTGTCATTGTCTGTGGGTAAAGGGAGGGAAGGAGCTACGTGATGGCATGAAGAGAATCACATATCATCTCTTGTGCCATTCTGTTTGACCAGCTTTCTTAAGGCACAAACCCTTGAACACATTGTTTATTTTTCCCTCTCAAGAATTTGTCCAAAATTTTATTTGTATAGAAAAATGTCTATTGAGCCTCCCTTCCTTCAGCATTCTCCCTAGTCTTTCAGATATGTGGTCATTAAAGAAAACGGATTTGCATTACAACTTTTTTATCCTCTGAATTGAATGCTCCATAGTTATTGTTTATTTGACTTTGGAATTGTCTCATCTTGGGAAGTGAGCATTTGCAATTGCTGCAGATAGGGATATGAACTGGTACAATTTTGAGGATCTCTTAATCACAAACAAGCGCATATACACATATTACATTTAACTTTACCTATATATGTATTAAGACTCTTGAAAAGTATGTGTACCCTTTAACCCCAAAATGCCATTTCTAAGAATTTATTCTAACAAAATAATTAGCAATGGTTTGTGAATAGTTTTTAAATCAGATTATTATTTATAAGTGAGAAAAACTAGAAATAACCTAAATATTTAAAAGCTGGAGATTAGTTATAAGGATAATAGAGTCACATAATGACAGGCTATGCAATTGTTAAAAATAAAAATAGTTAAAGACCTGGAAGTACTTATGATATTTTTAGTAAGTACGAAAACCGGAGTATAAAACATTATAACGTCAATTTTGTAAAAAAAAAAAAAAGATTAAAAAGGGGCCATGAAAGCCTGTATAAGAACATGTCAACCAGAGTATCTCTGGTGACATCTATGTGCCTTTTCACACTTTCTTATATTTTCCAGACGTTCATGGTATTACTTTTATAATCAGACTCCAAAAAACCTATTTTAAAATTTCCTCCCATTTAAATACTATTGTTCTCACCTGAGATTTGGGAGATTTGGTTAAACAACAGCATTGGACATCACGTGTCATTGGCATCTTTCGGATAAGACTCCAAAGCTCCAAGAAAAGGTAAAGGGACCAACATTTGTTCAGAATTTACTATGTGCCAGAAATTTTCCTGAGCTTATCTTATTTAGTTCTCAAATGAATCATTTCAGATGGATGAGGGACAGTCTCTCTCTAATCCCTCTTTGTACTGTAATTCCCTTAATACTTGAATATAATTCATCCGGAACACCTTCTCACAAGGTTCTCCTCCCAAGTGATTGAAAACACCCTGTATTCTCCAAAGTGATGCTGCTCAGCTGATTGCTGAGGCTGGGACTGTTCTGTGATAGTGGAATGTGGTGCTTTGAAGGGGTCTCAGGCGGCACCACAGGAAGTACCCCAGAAAGCACAAGGGCCACTGGGAAGGATCTAGTTCATGGCACCAAGGACCAAAGCCTAAGACAGCCATCACTTCCTCCCAACCTCACCTCGCTGAGTTGTAAACAGATAATTTCTACGAAGAACTGAACACTCTTATGGAAATTGTGTCCATTCTCCTTCCTTTGGGATCTAACCATTGAGCCAAATTGCTGGAGAAAATGCACCAAATTACAACATAAGCATAACTCTTTCTTTAATGGGTTAAATGACCAGAAAGGTTATGGAATGGAAGAAGTGAACATTGATTCCACTTTCCCTAAGATCAGGAAATGTAATCTTTTTGAACAGACATGATAAAAAATCCTTTCCTCCTTTTCTAAATTATTACATATAAGGAAAGGAAGACTTGATTTTTATAAATTCCTTCCTCCATCAAATAAAAGCACCCTGATTCTTCCTAGATATTGAGGTAAGAAGTAAAGTTTCATACGGATGTCTTCCTTCTCGTGACCACAGACGTGGAGTTTAATATTTAGGGAATGTGCACCTCATCTCCTCTGGAGTTCTATTTCTTAGGAATGCACCATGAGTCAGTGTATGGAAAATGCTTCCAAGACAGTGTGGCTGAATGATACCTTAACTGCAGTTGGATGGAAGTAAAAATAGCCTTTACAATTAGAGGGTGGAAAAGTAATACAAGCTTCATTTAGACAAAGCTCTTTGGCCTAGACAACTTCTAGAAGTTAATGACCCAGAAAAGGTCTGGAGCCTCACTTAAGTGAGCATGGAAGCCGTCACTATAATTGACACCTGGGTTTGGTATCTAAATGCTGCGAGAAAAGAACACAATTACAGACCACAATAGGACAAGATATATTCTCTCTGTATATTGCTCTTCACCCAACACTTTTATCATTGCCAAGAAGAGTATTATAAATCACTGCCTGATCATTCTTCATATGTTCCCCAGATTGTAGTTCATTTTCCTGAGCCTCAACTTATTGCTGGACTATAAGACCAGAGTGATATTGAAACCAGGCCCATCTCTTTCAGAGCCCTACTATTCATATTCCTCAGCCTCTGTGGATGTGCTGGGTCCTTCCACCCCCATCCAAAGCTCCCAGGATATTTAAGCAAAATGATATTCTTTGTTACCTCTTGAGGGGTTCATGTACCACTTAGGGGAACCCTCAAGAAGTCCACTCACCTTTCCTAGCAACGCCAAGTTCAGAGTCCATACAATATAACACATGCAGGACTCTGTGACAAGAAAATCCTAAAGCCGGGTGGGACCAGGAATATATGTTGTCCTGACAACTGAAGGATGCTTTAACCACTCAGTACAATTAAAGGAAAGTGAATGTGGCTGAGTAGACATGGAGCATTCCCTTTTTTCCTCCTAGGAAAAGCAACCACTGATTGTGCTCTTCCCTCCAAGGTTAAGTTGAACAACAAGCCGTAGGGACTTCTAAGGATGAAAGCACTTTTAGGCCTTGAGTAGGAATGATGGGGAAAAGAGGTTAACATTTTTTAAAGTCTGTTCAGAGTTTTAAGTGGAGGCAAAAAAGGGAGGCAGGATCAAAGAGATGCTTTCCTAAAACTGGTAATAATTAATATTGGTGATAATTTAAATACTTGATTGCTCCCAATGTATTCAAAGAAGGCTGCGGTTTGGTTGTGTCTCCAGAAATTACTGACTATAAAACAAATTTGGAAAGTTGCAAACGGACCTGACTTTGTAAAAGGAAGCAATAGCATTTGAAATTTCAATCGCAGTCATGGAAATTATTTTGCAGAAATAATTTATTAGGGGAAGCAGAAGGAATCTGACTGAAAAAAAGAATAAGGTATTACATGTGTTTTTCACAAAACAACATAAAAGGGAGCTTTAAGGATGCCTTCCAGAATGTAGTAATAAGTATCAGTAATGCAATGCAAGGATTGGGTATGATGGATGGAAGCAGGGAAATAAGTAAATAATTATTCATTGGACCAGATTCCATTGTAGGAGTGAGTAGGGAGGAGCCAAGTGACAGTGTTTTCAGAACTCCTTGCCTCCTCCAAAAAACCATACTCATTTGGCAGAAGATTCCAGCCAGGGCTCAGTCATTCTATGGCTTTCAAGTCTGGCAAGAAGTTCTGAACAGCATCTTTTGCCAAACCTTACACCCTTCACATCCTGAACTTTTGGGGAGTTGCAGCCCTCCTTGGGAGAATGAGATGTTACCCTCAGGCAGGTCCAGAGAAGAAGTTTACTACTGCTGAGGGATGGTGTCAATTATACAATCTTGATAGGGCATGTAAATATTAAATATGGATCATTAAGCTTGAGTTGCTAATTATCACTGATGCATCAACAAATAAACATGAATATTTATCAAGCACCCTCTGTCTATGAGGGATATAAATGAATTTAAGATACAGTTGTAATAAAAAAATATCTATCAACTAGTTGTAGAGCCCACGTTAGACATTAACTCTTGGTAGGTATCGTTATTTAATTTTTCATGGCAATAAAGATGAATGGCATGATCAGGAAGAACCATTCAGTTCAGATAAAGGAGCGATAGATCACCAGGGACTAGAGTGGTCACCATGCCTGCAGGAAATAAGGATACCTGGAGAAGGACAGGAAGAAACACATGTTCATTGATAGCCTATCAGACTCCTTACATGTATTCTCTCATTTAATCTTCTCACCAAGTGTCTGAGGTAAGATATTATTTTTTATTTTTATAGATAAAAACATGGAAGCCTAAAAATGCTTAGAAACTTTCCAAGGTCACAGAACTAGTAAACAGAAGAGTCAGAATTTGAAGCCACATCCAACTGAGGTGATAACCTTATATACTCCTCATTATACTCCTCATTATATACGCTTCATTATGAAGGATGGCTTGAATTTGATAGGCTAAGGAGAAGCCGGAGAGCGACTTCTACAAGTGTGGCTTGCACTTTCTAAATATGTAGCTGCACAGATAGTTGAAATTAGTTAGAGGTTAACAGCTTCTCCTAGTGAAGTGGTGGGGAGAGAAACATGATAGCCTACCCCAGAGAGGTAAAGGCGGCCATTGGGTTTTTAGGTAAACATAGTCTGGTTTGGGGTTTCCCCAGAAGCAGACCCAGAGACCAGGATTCACATGCAAATAGCATAAAAGGGCAAGCAGGAACTGTTGATAGAAACGTAAGAAAATAAGACAAGAAAGAGAATGCTGCCAATACAATGTGACATATGAAGCCAGCTATCAGCATGGATGACTGGAACTTAATCTCATGGGGTGTTTCTGGAAAACAGTGGAGAACACAAGCCTTGGAATCATATACCTGGAGGACTTATACACCTCCAGCTATACATAGCTCCCACCAATCACTGGGTAAGGGCTATGGCAGACCAGTGGTGGCAGCTGGTAGCTAATTCCCTGGTACTTCTGGTCTACCACGTGCACAGCAGAACCCCACCTGAGGCTTGGGAGAAAGCCCCAAGGGCAAGTCACACAGACACAGCTGAAGCTGACTGTCTTGAGTGACAGGGGTCAAGCCCAAGGCTGTACGGGCAGGGTACTGACAGCACCTGCTAATAACATCAGTATCTTTGGTGCTGGCTATGTGCTATTCTCTATGACTCTGTCCCTTTTGATGTGTATGAGTGTGCAGATCAATGTCTCCCAAACCTCAGAATGCATGAAAAGTACTGGGGAGGCTTGTTAACAAAGGAGATTCTGGGCTCTACCCACTGAAATCCTGGCCGATTGTCGGGGATGGAGTCTAGGAATCTGCATCATTAATAAGTATCCCAAGGGATTCCAACACACATGGTCCTTGGATCACACAGTGAGAAAAAAAGCCTGGAATCTCCATGTATTCCATGGAAAACTGAGGAACAAGGCAAAGGCCATGTAATTCACTGAAAAAAAGATGGTCTTTAGGTCAAGGTATCCTTCGATAGGAATGGTGGCTCCATTCCTTAGAAAAATGACATAATGTCTTTGTTTTAGTTTCTTTACCTATAAAATGGAGATGAAAGCCCTGACCTGGACTGTTTTCCTATGAGATGTAAATAACATATAGAAGAGGCCAGAACAGTTAATATGTGGCACATGGTAAGTGCTCAGTGTTAATTCTCTCTTTTTTTTCAAGACTTTATTGGGGAATTGGGGTAAGGGAACAGACAAGTTGCTGTCCTTTTTGTTCTTCAGTCTAGTTGTGGAGGACGTTGCTTCACTGGCCCATGTTAATACTATCATTGAGCTCTTCCTGGGTGAGGCAGTCACTTGCCGGCCATTGGATGGCTGCTCACTGCAGCTCACGAAAGCGCATGCCCACTGCCAGCCAGCCAGCCCCACTGCAGCCTACGCTGTTGCCAGCGACTCACAGCAGCCCAGCTCCAGGTTAAGCTGTTGTTCACCATCTTAGCTGTAGAGGGTGCAGCATCACTTGCCCTCAAGTGGGATCCTAACCGGGGCCCTGCTGCTCAGAGCAGGTGTCCCAAGGCAACTCCTAAACAACGCACCATTCGGCCGGCCCTCTCTCTCTCTCTCTCTCTTTTTTTTCTCAGAAGATTGAAATCTGTTGACAAAGTGATGCCAGTGGCATTTGATAGCTAATGCTGTTTGACAAGTTATACTTGACTAGACAAAAACCTGATGATAAAATAATACAAGTCTCATCTCTAAATTTACCTACGTTTCCTCAGCACACCTACAAATTGGGTTATTTTTTTGCCTTCCACTTGTACTGCATTACATAATGATCACCTTGGGGCTATAACTAGACGTGTCCATGTGCCAAGAGGTGGATCAGATCTGGCCCAAGGACCTGGACAGCAGGCTTTCACCTTTAGACACTAAATTTCTATACTGTGAAGCTATTTCATTTATTGGCTTTTTGTATTTCTAGGAAAGGTATTTTTTAAGTACATACTGAGAAAAAAGAAAAGGTGCCAAGAAAAAGATTAGAGACAAAATAGACTATGGTTTGAATAATTATACTTATTTATTGTTGTTATCTCATCATGCTCAAACTGGCAATTAGAATGAATTGGAGGGCCGGCCGAGTGGCTCAGTTGGTTAAGAGCTCGCTCAAGAGTGCAAGCTGAGCTCTGAGCAATGGCAGTTCGATGTCCAGCACGAGCTGAGCTGCAGCTGAGCTGCCAAAAGGTGGCAGGATGGCTCAGTAAAAAAAAAAAAAAAAAGAATGAATTGGAGATTAAAATAGTATTAGCATAATACAGACCTCCAGAGGTGAACTCAGAGCACAAAGCAATATGCTTCACACTTGGTATACCCTGAAGTCCTAATTGAACTTAATGACATCACTCAGGATACACCTTTATGTTTCTCCATAATCTCTATGGAGTTTGCTCCCTGGACCCCGTCTTTCTAATAGTCACCAAGTTTGGCTTCAGTGCTAATCAAATCTCTCTTGCCTTAATTTAAAGTGACTTCTGCCTAGTCTCCAGGAGGATAGAGGAAAATGTATCAGAGAACAAAACTTTGTTAGCTGCTCCCAAGATTGGTTAGCTGATGAAACTTATAAACAAAACACGCCTAGGAAAATAGTGAAGATTTAATTTAATTAATTAATTACT
This sequence comes from Aselliscus stoliczkanus, assembly GCA_033961575.1. Lineage (NCBI taxonomy): Eukaryota > Metazoa > Chordata > Mammalia > Chiroptera > Hipposideridae > Aselliscus > Aselliscus stoliczkanus. The sequence continues at coordinate 59,292,804 of CM066739.1, forward strand.
TTTTTTAAAAGATTTTTTTAATTGGGGAATTGGGGGAGGGGAACAGCGTTGGGGAATCAGGGAAGGGGAACAGACAAGTTGCTGTCTTTTTGTTCTCCAGTCTAGTTGTGGAGGACGTTGCTTCACTGGCCCATGTTGGTATCATCATTTCGCTCTTCCCAGGTGAGGCAGATCGGTCGCCGGCCTCTGAATGGTCGCTCACCATGGCTATTGGCAGCTCACGCTGGCTGCCGGCCACTCACTGTAGCCTATGACAGCCCACTGCAGCAGGGGCTGCAGCCTACACCATAGCCGAGATTCACACAGCCCAGCTCCAGGTGGAGCTGTTGTTAGCTGTAGAGGGCAGTGTCACTGGCCCTCACATGTGGGATCCGAACCAGGGCTGCTGGCATCCCAAACCAGCTCTTAACCAATGCGTCACTCGGCCGGCCCAGAATAGTGAAGATTTTAAAAGAAAAAAAAAATTTTTTCTGTGAATGTGGACCTCATTCTGTCCTGACACAGATCACAAAGGTCTTTCACCACATAGCATGATGCTGCCCAAACAGGAGGCACAGCGCCTGTTTCTTCGTGCTTAGTGGGCTATACAGCCTACTGCGCTAACATCAGCAGAGGAACGAAGGCCTCTGGGCGGGAAGCCGACTGCGCACCTTATGGTTTTCTCTCACCCCGCTAAGCCACACCTCCCGAAAGAGACCCTTTTTCCACGCTTACCCCAGCATGGCCCAGCGGCCTAAGGATGGGCTTGAGGGCCCAGACTCCCACTTCTGATCCAGGTCCTGCCTGACTCTTGCTTAGATGGAAACCAAGGTCAAGTCCCATCTCTACACTCTCATTTTCTCTCATGTAAAATAACAGAGTTGGGTTAAATGATCACTACACTTGTCCTTCATCCCAGGAAGTGATTTTTCTAAGGGAAAAACCAGGGTAACCAATAATAACTACATCTGAGTCTCATTATTGGCAGGAGTTGCATCCTCTAAGTAGCTGGGAAACCCTGAATGACCACATGCTTTTAGGGGGAAGTACAGACTGAGGTTCCTGCGAGCCTTGGGGCACATTTTCATCAACACATCACAACATACCCTGGTTTTTATGCATCTCTCTGTCTAAAGAAACCGTGTTTAACACACGCTGCTGGTTTATTCCGTGAAACTCACAGCCAACAGCACTGAAACTGCTGTCTGAATGAAACTTGTGCAACGTGCGTATTTTCTCCATAATGTACATTACAGCCTGCTCGTATTAGGGCCCTTGGACAGCACTGGGCTAGGGGACCATTTTAAGCTGATGAAATCACCAACAAAAGGCACAAAATACTGCAAACATGGCATGAAGTAGGTCATGGAAGAGACGCTTATTCACAGTTTGAGAGCTGAAACAGAGGGCAGCCTCTGCCTGGTCTGACCTAGCTGAGAATGAAGGGTACACTGCCTGGCACACCTCTGCCACTGACTCTGAAAGCACCACGGACACTCACTCAGAAGTTACCAAGAAATCCTAGCAAGCGGCCGGGTTTATGAAGACGGAATCCATGAATGAGAATCGATCACACGTTAAACAATAATTGTGTTGTTTCCTAGTCTCTTGCTGCTGAACACAGCAGACTCTTCAAAAGTTTAACTGACGGCAGTGAGGTTATTCCCCCCTCAATCCCGCTATGTGTCGGGTGACATGACAGCTCTTGTCTCACAGATGGTGAAATGTGGAGAGGAAGCTCTCTGAGCTATGTGACAACCAAGCCAGGAGAACCCGGGAGTGTGACCCTAATCCTGTGTCTGGACCACCGGGCTGTCCCTGCTCGGTGACTGACAGAACAGGCCTTCTCCGGTCACCCCGTGTTCCCTAAGTCCTCGGCTTGGGCTCCGGGGTGGAAGTCTGCGAGTGGTTCTGGGATGCACCCTCTGGAGCTGCACAGGTGATCACAATGACTGACCTGTCATTTTGTCCTTTGAGAGTGCTGTGTCCTGGGGGTCAACTGGCTGTTGTTTGGCCATATTTTTTTGTTTCAGAGATGGCACTGCTGACATTTTACCCTCACCCCCTGTCTACAGGCGAGTTTCAACTCCACAGCCTCGGACTTAGCACACTCCAGCCTGCCTACCGCCCACCCCGCACATAGGAACCACATGGCTTCTTAGTCACTGCTCCTTTTCTGGGGGGGACAATAGTCACCTTCTATTCATTTTTAAAATCCCCTTCTCTTTCTCATGATGTCTGTAGCAGTGCCTGGAACCTAGGGCATCCTGGAAACAAGCTGAAGAAGTGAAACTCTATTCCACAGTGGAAATGACCCCAACATTTCCAGGACTCGTGTGCTCCTGTATCCAGAGCAGTTTCCGCTAATATTTCTCTCTATTAATTAATCTTTTTCTCATTTGCCTGTGTGGGTCATGAAGTAGATGAGCCACATGGCTTTCTTCTTCTAAACCAAAAGCCTTCAACCAAGTTAGGATCACTGAACTATTACAATAGTTCAGCACGTAAACTTCCGTCCAAGTGATACAAACCCCAGGCAGGGGGCAGAGCTGTTTGGGTGGATGGAGTATGAGAGGACAGAAGTGGGACCTGAAAAAGAGTGTGGCCTCCAGTGCATTCCTTGTCTCAGACACAAAGACATAGTTGTGAGCCCTGTGGGAAGAGAAGCCACCAACAAAAGCTGAAAAGGCCCTTTACCTGAGACACTCAATGACCTGGGGCAACTCAGAGCACAGAAGATGAAACACAGTATATATTCTGTTCAAGGACTACTGCCCCCTTTGGTGGGGAGGAGAGTGTGGCTTTTCCACAGAGATGACCCTTGACCTGCCGTTCCATCTTGAGGTGTGGCTGCTTTGGGGCACTGGGAGATGGGACCCTTAGCTCAGGCATTGGTGTCCTACTGGTGAACATTGACTGAGATGACAGTGGTCAGGTCTTCTAAGAGTTCCGAGGGTATCAGGGATTCATAGGCAGGTTCCAGGGCAGGAGAATAGTCTCCAATTCCCAGAAACATTGGAAAACGTTTGGAAAAGTGAGAAGTTAGGATTTAGACATAGGCCTGAATTTTCAAGTCCTGGCTCGCTTGATTATGAATGATGCCTCTTTGAACAGGTCATTCGATCCTTTGGAGAGTGAGTTTCCTCATCTGTAATGCGCAAAAAATTTTGCCTTCATTGAGGTTGTATAAAGATTCAATGGACCTGGTAAGTCTGCGACATCTTTTGTGTCGCTGGTCACATGGTCACTTTTTTCTGAAGGCTGACAGTTATCATTGTGTTCTTCTGCGGGGACACGTGAGGGTACAGTATCCTGATTCTTCAAAACTGTGGGCTTCTTGGCTGCATCCATCCCCTGGGTGCCATTAATAGTGGTGAGTAATCATGTGCAAATGAATGTTCTCCACCAAAAGTTGTAAGAGGCTGAAAACTCATTTCTTCAACGCCCTTGAAAAGCTACAAGACACTAATGCATGTCTGGGTGCCAGCAGTTTAGAAATGAAAATTTCCACATTCCTTATGCCTGGTCTCATTAATTCTCCCCACTCCACTGGTGTGAAGGTTTTATAAATAAGCAAGACAGGATTGATTTGTTCCATTTCAGCAAACTCAAAGAAAATAGTCAAAAAAATCACTCCCATTATTGCCCCAACCCAGTCACGTTACTCTTTGAAATTGGGCAAAAGCCTGTGTAGCTTTTCCCAATTCGGTGAAAGGTGATTTCATTCCAGTTATCTTTAGGAAAATTCTTTACGGTTTGTGCAAACATGCCAAAATAATGCAGGAAGATTTGTAAAGGGTCTAGTTTGATTTCTCTCTGACTAAAGGGAGATTCAAGATGCAGGAAGCCCCGAGGCCACTAGTATGATTAGGATTTGTGGTGTTGAGTTGGACCTACAAGGATGTAGCCTAGAGGAATGAAGGAACATTGAGGGAAAGATGACAACAACACCCAGGGCCCTTTGCGGTGCCTTGTACTGGGGTTTACAAACCTTTTCAGCAAAACCCTGGAGATTCCAGGCAAGGATTGCCTTTTGGCGATAGATTGGCAAAGGGGCAAGAATCTTCAGTTTAGAGCAAAACTACTGTTGTGGGTTCTACATATCAGGCTCCCATATCTGATCAGTTTCACCCATTAATAGAATCTAAACACCTTTTCCTTTCTCTGAATTCCTTCTGCACATGCCATCTGATTCGTCCTCTTGCCTAAACAGTTTCAGTCCAAGGCAGCCATCTTTAGACAGATGTTCCCTAAACTCCCTTTGAGCTCTATTAATCTATACCAATGTATTATGAATATAAACAGGAAATGCAACAGCACAGACTGAAGGCATTAGTTTAACATGACTCATCAATCCATCACATCCGATGCAATTCCTCTTCTGTCTCTAGCTAATGAGGGTAAACACAATTTCAAATTTGGTTTATTTTAATATATATTTTAAAAACATGTGAAACTACATCCCCCCCCCCCTTTTTGACACAGGGTGTTGCTGTTTCTCTTGAAGAGGAAAAACATTCACATCAGGATTGATTTAATTTTTTTCCCCCCTTTTAAATCATAAACAGTCCTGGTACAAGAAACAGTAGCTGTTATTGATTAAAAGTTCATTTGCCTTGCCTGGGCTGATGATTGATCCTTGGAGGGCAGGAGGAGTGTTGGAGTCTGGCTGGGAGATTGGAAGTGAGACAACTTTGTCACATTACCTGTTCTGTTAGTGTTGGAGGAAATTTAGGTTCAGGGAGAGAGCTGTTCTTGTCCGTAAATTTTAGTAGATGTGAGTCCAACGTTTTGTTTTGTTTTGTTTTGTTTCCTACTATGTTGGGTTCACCAGCTTTAAGTACCTGGAGTGCACATGAACTTGTGAGAGGCCCTCTAAATGGGCTTTTAATGGTCTGTGGAATAAAGCAGCTACCAATTCAGGAAATGCATGCATTTTATAGGTGTGCATATTTTCAAAGATTCTATTTGTGAGTGCCAGTTGAGAGGTGCTTTTGTATGTGTTCTTCACAGACCCAGCACAGCAATAAAGCCTGCCTCTGGAAGCATTAAAAAACAAGGAATACATTTCCATGTCCCATTTAGACTTCTAATGTCAAGAGACATAATTTTTGTGTTTTGTTTTTTTTAAGTATCTTTCCTTTAGGAAAGTTATTAATGGAGCCCATCAGAAAATTCTAATTTCACAAGAACGTGGTAAACAGATTCATGGAATGCATTTGTCAGTGGTTTCTGTATCGAGGCATAGGATGGTAAAGAAAGGTGGCATGATTAGCAGTTATGACAGAATTCTTAGTCTTCAGTTTTCTAATTTTTATGTGTTGTGAACATTATCTCCCTTTCAGTTTTTAACTGTAGCAAACATATACTGTACACCAGGGATCCTTCAACTTGTCAGTTAGCAGAACATCTGGAAGTAATAGTGATCTTTGTACAACACCATTTAATATCAACATATTAAATTTAAAATAACAGAATATATGATATGACAGCAGGTTTTATTAGATAGTAATAAAGGCAAATATCAGCACCAAACCTTTAAGGAAAAAAAGTGTTGGGAAACGTTAGAATTGAAAGATATTCCATTAAATTAATTTTTCTGGAAAATTGGAAAGACTCCTATTTTGCATATTTAATAGCGCAACATCTTGGCTAAAGTTATGGAAAAACAGTGTTCCGTGGAAGCGTAGTTTGAGAATCAGTATCATAAACAGATACATGAATATTCTGAATGAGTTTCTAGGGAGCTTATGTATCATGTCAGACTTTTTGAAAGTTGATTTTAAAGTCCTTACGATGGCATAGCCTGAAACCAGCGGGGAAAAAACAAATAAAGAAATGCTGATGATTTCAGTTTGCTATATAAAATACCAAAGAAAATTAAAAGGCAAAAATGACAAACTGGAAAAAAATATTTGCAACAGATATTATAATGTATGACTATATTTAAAATAATAAGAGTGTGTACAATTCAGTATAATTAGAACAACTAATGCTAGAATAGAAAATAGGTAGCAGGATGGCTCAGCTAAAACAAAAACAAAAAAAGAAAAAAGAAAAAAGAAAATAGTGGGCAAAAGAAATGGACAAGTAACTTACAAAATAAGAAATAGATAGAGCTAATATGCATGGCAGAAATTACTCAACATAATTGATAACTAAAGAAATACATATTAGAATGATGAAATGGCATTTATTTCCATCAATTGACGGGTTTAGAGAAACAGACACAGTCATACACTGACATGTATGTTAGTATAATTTTTAGAAAAATAATTTGAGAACATGTATCAAAAGCTTTAAAAATTTTTTATACCTTTAATCTAATAAATAATTCCACTTCCACATATGTGTTGCTATCTCTTTTTTTTCCTCTTATGTATGGTAGTCATTTTTATCATTATCTTAAATCCTAAAGTTACAGTAGAAACAGTCTCATTGTCTAATCCTAAAAGACAGGTTAAGTAAATTATGGTACAGCACACAATATTATACTATACTGTCTTAATTATTGTGTATAAATGTTTCCTTATTGATATCAATAGGTATTCATAATACTGAGAAAAGCAAGTTTTAAAGATGTATGATTTTACAGATGGCCATAGATACAGGAAAAGATGTTCAAAGTTACTGATCATCAGAGAAATGTAAATAAAACCCACAATGAGATCCCACCTCATTCCTGTCAGAATGGACATCATCAATAAATCAACAAACAATGAGTGTTGGCGAGGATGTGGAGAAAAGGGAGCCCTCATGCACTGTTGGGGAGATTGCAAATTGGCGCAACCACTATGGAAAATGGTATGGACGTCTCTCCAAAAATTAAAAATAGAACTACCTTACAACCCAGCAATTCCACTCCTGGCATTTATCCAAAGAAATCCAAAACACTAATTCAAAAATATATATGTACCCCTATGTTTATTGCAGTGCTAATTTACGATAACCAAGATATGAAAACAATTGAAATGCCCATCAAAATACAATTGGATCAAGAAATTGTGGTAGATTTATACAACAGAGTACTACTCTGCCATAAAAAAGAATGAAATCTTACCATTTGCAACAACATAGATGGACCTAGAGGATGTTATGCTAAGTGAAATAAGTCAGACTGAGAAAGACAAATACTATATGATCTCACTTATATGTGGAATCTAAGGAACAGAATAAATGAGCAAACAACACTGAAATAGACTAAGAGATACAGAGAACAAATTGATGGTTGATAGATGGGAGAGCGGTTGGGGGATGGGTGAGAAGGTGAAGGGATTAGAAAGCACAAATTGGAGTCACAAAATAGTCGTGGGGATGTGAAATACAGTATGGGGAATATAATTAATAATGTTGTAAAGACTATATAGGGAATCCGATGGGGACTGGATTTATTGGGGGATTGCTTCGTAGATTATATAAATGCCTAACCACTGCCCTGTACACCTGAAACTAATATAAAATAATAATGAATGTCAACTATAATTAAATATATATATATAGTTACAGATGTAAAGTACAGCATAGGGAATATAATGAATGGCATTGGAATAACTATATACAATGTCAGAGAGATGGGAGACTTGGTGGATTTAACACTTTGTGAGAGGTGTAAATGTCTAATCATTATGTCATTTTGTACACCTGAAACTACTAATAAAATAAAATTAAAATAACAAACTAAAGATGTATGATTCTATTTCTGTCAATTATACATGCAGAGGAAAGGGCTGGAAGTTCTCAGATCAAGATGTCTCCCGTCTTAGGTGCACAATTCTGTAATACATCATCTATATATCACACTTGTCACCCCAATAAACTTTAATTAAAGAAATACACATATGAAAACAAGAAAAAAGAAGATGTCTACTGTCATTATATCTGGGCGTAGTTATGTGTGTTTATTTTGTTTTTTAGCCTACACATATTTTTTTCTGTAATGATTATGTGTGTCAGATTGAGAAGAAAACAAAATTTATTTTTAAGTTATGTCCTGCCAAAGCTATTGAAGGAGACCAAATGACATACCTTGCCTAGGATATGTTATTACCTACAACAATCATCTTTTTCCTCTAAAAATAATCTCTCCCATACATTCTTCCTCTCTAGAATACTCTTCACCCATTTTATTCATGGGTCATCTCAGCGGGTGACGACTTTCAAATTTCTCCAGGGATCACATAGTTTGTTCCTACGCAATAAACTCTCCCAATCATCAGCAATAAAATCAAACCACTCTAAATTAAGGCCTATGGGAGGGGGAGGCCAAGTCAATACACAACTTTGTATGATTTGAATAAATTCCTAAAGAAACAAGACAGACTCTTGACTTTCATCGTATTCCCAGACTCTGGAACAAGAATGTTCACCAATTTAATGTTTAGGAAAATCAAAAAGGGAAATAAAGTATTTAGGAAAACCAAAAAATAAAATAAAACAAAAATTTAAAACCTCAGCATCCATAACCAGGATAAAGATATTCATTGATCCCCTTTTTTGAGCATCTATCTCAAGGAGATGAATGTGGCCTAAATATGTTCAACATGAACATCAGGAACACACTTGAAAGAAAGAAAGAAAAGCAGAAAGAACGTATAGATGTTGGACTTGGTGAGAACTCGGGTTCACGGCTCCGCCCTACATCTTGCAAACCATGAGAACAGAGAAGGCACTTAATTCTTCTGAGGGGAGATCCTATCAAAGTAGAGTTATTATAAATGTTAAATGAAATTAAATACATCGTGCACTAGACAATTAATAAATATCAGTTTCCTTCCTTCCCAGGAGAAGAGAAAGAGGGCGGAGGAGGAGAAGGCAGGAAATGCCCCTCACCTCCAACCTCCATGTTCAGCATGTCAGGAACAGCCCTAAGGGTCTGGTGGGGAAAGTACACGCGCTTGGAGATAGGGAAATAGATACAGGATTGAACAGAGGGAGTATTTTTAAATAATTTTAACATCCAGCTGAGAATCAGGACAAAAAACATTCCAAGACCATGAACGACAGTAACAATAAGACACTGTGGAGCCCACGGAAGCTTTGGAAAATGGCATCCCTCCCCACTGCTGGACCACGCAGAGGGAAGTATGCCACTTAATTCCTCCCCCAGTTTCACCAGTTGCCAAATGGAAAAACAATAGCTCTTTTTACCGAGTCAAATGCTACGACACCACAATATGGGGATAGGCAAAAATGCCTGAGCTCTAGGGTAGGTGACACTTACACCCAGAATATTGTAGTTGCTGTCATTTGCAGTGTGGTTGATAGTGTAAGTTTTATCTTGGAGTTCTGAAGCCGGAGAAAAGTCCATCTCGCTTCCCGTTTAAGTGGGAGAGGGTTTGGAGGACATGTGAAATTTTAAGAGCTCTTGAAGCATAGTGAATGGGGAGGAAGTTTGATTTAAAAACAAAAACAAAAGAAAACAAAAAAAAAAGGCTCATGATGTGCATGGTGTGGGCTGGGGCTGGTGGTCGGGAAAATGGGAATGGACTGTGCATGTTCCTCGTACTGAGTGTGGTTTGAGAGAGTTGGTGTGAATTAGAAAGACCATGAAAGCGAAACACATTGACCACAAGGTCTGCTATTCTGGGTTTCAGTTTGAAATCCCGAAGTGTTTCTTTAGGATCAAAGCTTTGGCAGGGGGAGGCGGGTATAGGGACAGGTTCCAGCCTGGCAGGAAGCAAAAACTCCACATTTTCCTCAGGAGACATGTAGTCTGAGAAAATGCTTTTGGTTGCTCCGAGTGTTCATGTCCACATTTATTTTGGAGTACTTTTGAGATTTCTTAAGCAAAAATGCCTCTACTTAGAAACAAGGCAGATATGGTTGCTGTTGATTCTCTCTCTCTCTCTCTCTCTCTCTCTCTCTCTCTCTCTCTCTCTCTCTCACACACACACACACACACACACACACACACACACACACACACACACCAGTATTTACTATTTGCTGCTTTACTGTCACTGCTTTGGGGTACATACAGTGAACTGGAAAGAGTCCTTCTGAGATCCATTTGGAAGGCCAGGCCTGATCTCTTCGGAGGAAAGGAAATGGCCCAGCCTGTCTTAGCACCTTTCTTCTACCGTAAGTCTGGTTTGTTTTATTTGAAGTCAAAATGGTATGTGAAGTAGGAGGTGTGCTCCCAGTGCTTGCAGAAGGGGACTTGGGCAGACGTGGGCCACTCAAGCATATGGCATGACCAACTCCCAGTGGTGAGGACAGCCCTGAGGCTCCAGCCAGATGCCTGTGGCGTCTTGCACCTTCCTAGGAAGTGCTTGCTGGGATCAAGGCAAAGCAGATGACTGGCATGGGTTCCTGTGATGGAAACTGAAACTGTCAGGGAGCAAAGGACACAGGAAATAAGAACTCCCTTTGGACACTGCTGTCTCCGCTGCATCTAAGAAGAGAGAGGCAACACCCCATTTTCTGTCACAGGCCTACCACTCAGCCTGAGGGACTGAAATCCCAAAGGGAATTTGGCCCCATGTCCTCTGCAGCTGTTGAAGTGCAGTGGAGGAGGACTGATCCCCATTCCCAATCTCCCAGCCTTCCTTTTCTCCCTGCAAATGGAAGATTTTTGTGGGGAGCAAAGGCTCCCCTACCTAGTGCCATAGAAGGCACAGGTTAGATGTTACTTATATTTGAATCCCTCCTTCCCAGCAATGAGGCACCCATTTAGTAGGTACCTGATACATGCTTTTTTTTTTTTTTTGAATGCACAAACTGAGTAAAGTGTATGTATGTGTGTGCATGTGTGCGCTCGCACGGGCATGCACATACGGGTTGTTGGGTATGGGTAGTACCCAGCATTTTTGGAAGGCAGCTATGCTTACCACTACACAACGCACACAGGAGTTGACGTTGTTGGAACTTGTCTCCTGGGTCAGGATGCCAAGCTCTGGACTACCCATTTTATATAAGCCATCTCACTCACTCCCTCCACCAGCCCTACACAGTGTGGCCTCAGAACTTCTGAGAAAATGGAGGCACATGGAGATTCACATCACATTTATAGGGGTTGGTCTTTGAATTGAGATTGGTCCACTACAAAGCATGGGCTCCTTCCAGATCATGGTGAAGGAGACTCTGGGATAATGATCCAGGCAGAGCCGTGCTTACAGGGTGTGAAACTGGTCAGCCCCCTTTATTGCATCACCTTAGGAAAGGATCCCCCCAAATCAAATTGTTCCCACCTACTGGCTGATAGACCAAATCTATTGAAGGCTCCTTTCTGAAGGAACCCCTGGGATTCAGAATCAGAGTGGAGGTAACATAAAGATTACTGAGGTTCAGTCTTTGGAGGTACTTCCAGCATTTCCTCCCACTGGATGTGATACTGTGTGAGTCAGCTTTGCCTTTCCAAGCCTCAGTTTGTTCAACTGTCAAACAGGAACATGTAACATGACCTGTGCTTTCACCACAGGCAATGGTCTTGACTTAAGAATTAAGTTAGATAAATGTCACCAAAGAATCTGAACTCTGCTGCATTGTTAAGGTTAGAGATGCTGTCTTTTATCACTGTAACCCCCCAAACACCTGGGGAAGTGATCGATAGATCTGTGAAATGGAGGAACTAGCGGAACTTGTTCATCGAATTCTATTTTTCTAGGTTCAATATCAATAACTGTAGCCAGAATCAGTGGCCTCTTTCTTTCCAGTGGCCTGGGGAGGGTGGCAGTAATTTAGAAGGCATTGGCTATCTGGTATACCTAAGGAGAGGGTTTGAGATATGTGGGTTTGAGATATATCGAGGCACCCAATTTCAGCAAAAACCCTAGAACCCAAGGCTAACATGGAAGTAGCAGATTGCCTACCTTCAAGGGCACAAGTAAGCTTGGACAATGAACATCGATGGCGACCAATACTGACCAATGACGAAAAGCCATTCTGAATATGGGCTGCCTGAGAGTCTCATAGTTTTTGAATGATACCAGGGAGGTGAGAGAGTTCCTCTCTCACTACTTCCTACCAACATTCCCATTCCCATTCCCAGAATTTAATTTTCTACCCTCCTGATTGAAACAGATTAAATTAGATTTGGAACAAATGCATGTGCCATTTATTACATCCTGGATGATGAACTAAAGTTCATACTTGTTAGAAAAATACTACATAACTTTTGACCTAGAAATAGGTTAGATAGCTCATATAAAATGTATGTAAGTTATTTACCAACTCATGAAGAAGCTTCTTAATTAATAATGTGACAATATGAAGCCCTTTGGGAACCCCTGGTAGAGACCATGCACAGATATCATTTGGAAGCTTCTTTAACTCCTGCTTTATATTTACATTACTGTTTCCTATTTCCCAAGTACTTTCTGCATATTAATTAACCCGAGCCACACAATGACCTCACAAGGTAGGATTACCATTTTGCAAGTCATGGAGCATGGATGACACACACAAGGTAAGAATCTAGCACTTTTGACTCATCAACCATCTATGTTTAAGAATGGTCCAGAAAAGTTGTGTGTGTTCCCATAGACTAGCAGTTATTGATTCTGAATGCAAAGCTCATATGGCAGGTGTCTTGGCAAACAGGAAATGGATGACAGAGCCTTCTAATATCTGTAATTTTAAGAGGCACAAAAAGAAGACATGATTACTGGATGGGGAACAGATGGCTTCCTCTCCCGTGGCCACCGGCACACAGGAGAAAGCAGAGAGCCCACTCGGGTGTCGGAACACAAAAATTCCCATCCATGTCTAGCACTTAACAGTCTCCTCTCCTTCTTCCAGGAAACCAATAAACACATCGCAATAATTGAACAAGCATAGCTGAGGTTCTGGTCATCAGGTTCTCTTAAAGGGGGTGGGGAGAGGGAGAGAGAGAGAGAGAGAGAGAGAGAGAGAGAGAGAGAGAGAGAGAAGAAGAAGAAGAAGAAGAAGAAGAAGGAGGAGGAGGAGGAGGAGGAGGAGGAGGAGGAGGAGGAGGAGGAGGAGAAGGAAGAGGAGGAGGAGGAGGGAGGAGGGGGAGAGAAACATTAGAACAAACAAACATCAACAATATTATTTTGCTCTTTGTTCCTTTGGTCTCATCGCAGCTGCATCACTAAGTTACATGCAGATATTATGTCTGAAGATGCTTGGAAGCATGAAGGGCAACCTTTACGATTCTGACAGTTGGTGACACACAGCAGCTGGGGTCAGGGATTCCACAGCCTTTGTGGTTCTACTGTCAAAATGTTTTGATTGAAGAGAATAAAAATGTAACCACTCTCCTTTCAAGCCTTGCCTCCCCTAAAATACTTTCCAATGAAATGAAGTCACACATCCATTAAGCCCTGCAATTTTCCATCAGCAGACTTTGATTCTACCATCCATCCGGCACACTTCCTTCTTTTTCCCTTGATTGCTGCCAAAGCGTCAGAGCCACCCGCCCTCTGGTTCCTCAGCTGCCCCGCACACTCGGCCTCTGTCACAGCCCCGTGCAGACCACCCCCACTGGGCCTAGGTATTTTGATTCTAACCACAGGTTGACTGACCTTCCGTCCTCCCATTTTCCTTCCAGGGACGCCAGTGGTTTAACTCAAATACTGCGCAGCTCTAACCACTTAAAACAGAGCCACCAATTAAGACGCAGACAGTTCTAACAATTGGAGGCAAGTCTCCTGCTCTGAGAAGGACCCATTTCCTCCACCCTGGCAAGCCGCCAGTCCAAACACACCGGACAACTAAATGGGGCTTTGGTGGAAGGGTGGTTAATGGTGTGCTGGTTCCCATGGACAGGGTCCACGTTTCCATGCGCTGTTTCCAGAATACCCAAAAGGAATTATAGGAGTGGCCAGATGAAAGGCTTGGTCTGAGTGACAAATAGGGGTGAGAGAAGTGGAGGCTGGTTGAGTTCGTTGAGCTTGTCAGAGGGGACCTGTGCCCTCCATGGCATGAGTGTAGGCTGCCCTTACTTGGATTCTGAAGCCCGATTTTCACAGGCTCCACCTTAGCATCCAATTACACACCACAGAGCTTGACTTGGTCCACTTTAGTGTCTATTTGTCTCCAGATATTTATTGAGCACCTTTGACACGCCAGGCGCCAAAGCCAGAGGTAAGCCATGAACAAGGCACATGTGATTTGTCTGTCAAGTCTTCAACATGGTTTGAGTGCAGTTGGTGGAAACAGAAAACTGACAAATAAACAAGGTTACTTCGGGTCCTAAGAAGGGCTACGAAGAAAAAGAAAGGAATGAAACAGGGAGAGATGCTAGAGAGTGACTGGGGTGCTAGAAAGACCCTTTCAATAGGGGGTGCTTGGGAGAGACCGCCCACAGTGCAGCTGGGAGATAAATGTGGCTAAGACCTTAACGATCAGCCAGAGTCCCGTTTCCTCTCCCCCCGCCCCCCCGGAAGATCTGGGGGAGGGGACAGATCACATGGAGCATTTAGAGGAGAGGGGGCACCACATGAGTCTATGGCAGGCCCTCAGGATCTGTAGGTTCTGAGGGAGGCCATGCAGTGGAGCATCATTAAAAGGGTAGTGAGCAGCTCAGAGGAGGGTGGAGAAGCCACGAGAAGCCAGCCCATCCAGGACTGTAGGTCATGGCGAAGAGTGAACATGTCGTTCGAATCGCAGGAAGGAGCGCTGGGACAGTGTGGCCGCCCAAACCGCATTCTGCTTTGTTCCCCCAACTTAGTAGTCCAGGCTCTTACGCTTGTGTTTGACAGTTTGATAGCAACATTAGGGAAATCCCAATCTCGGCTCAGTGTCACATTAAACTATAAGCATATATGATCAAACTATAAGTAGATAGGAATGCAAATCCTTCACTAATGCCTGGTCACATTAAACTTCTTATGGCAAGAATCTGTCCTTCTCTCACTGGGCATATTCAACCTAACAGCTTCTCATAATTTACCATTCTCCTTCAGCAGAAAATAAACATGCACTCAAGCAAAAGTCTTCTGGAGATGGATTTGACCTTGGTCAGTAGTTATCCAAGATGGGAAGGCTGTGAAGGACCCTTGCTGAGAAAGGGGGAGTGGGTCTCGCTCTGGGTCAGCTATTAGATCCAAATAAAGTTTTATGTGAGAGAAAAACAAATTGAGATGCCAACCCAAACTTCCCCGTGTTAATAAGAAACTGGGAGTTAAGTGAGGAAATGGACCTGCAGCTAAACACTGAGCAAAAGCAGGAACTCAGGCCTGGAACCAGTTTTCCCCCAAACGGACATTGAACAGTTTCCGCTGCACAGTTTTACGGGAGTGCCTGTAACCTGACATGTCCTAGGCATCTGGGCTCATGAATATTCAGGTAGGCAGAGTGCTGAATACTTTATTGAATGATGACATCTGGCACTCCTGGCTTAAGTGATGCTTCTAGTCCTGGGAGAAATCGAATAGGTTACTACTGAGAATACGGGCTTTTACATAGGGTTGGCTCATTCATGAAAAAATTCATCCCTGGTCAGTCCAACAAGTTCGTTTTTTCTAGGTAATGACCTTGTGTCAGATGTGTTAAGGTCTAGAGAAATAAGAAGTTTCACATTTACAACCTTGTACCTGATATTCATCAGTGTTTTTAGGAAGTTTTCTTTGTTTCTAAGCCCAAAATATTGAATCTTCCTGTCTCTTGAGACATGTTGTGACCTTATTTGATATACTGCACAAATCATACTTTAATAAATCTCTGAAACTCTAGGATCTCAATGTTGAACTGGCCCTGAGGATTTCTGGAAATGTATGGGGCCACTGGGAACTAGAGATCCCAGCTCTAGGCTGTTTGGCCAAGGACCCTCAGGGATGACTGATGTGTGTGAAACAAATCTTTCCTACTCCTTTCATTTCTAAGGCACAGCAGGTACAGGTGTAGGTAGCAGGTAAGGCACACTTACATTTCTAAGTCCTTGTTTCTCCTTTCAAATTACATGGTCATCCTGGGTTGCTGGTGCCCTAAGGAATCCATGCTTTAAATTGTAGGTTCCTATATGTTTTCTCAGTATTTGTGCCTTACCACTCCCCCTGAGAACACAAACTCTCTACATTGATGCTTCATTTTCCACTAGGAGCCCCTGGTCCCACCCCCCTCCATCCTGAATACAGGAGCCCCATTAGCTCAGGTTTGAAAGATCATGGTACCTACTACACATAAGCCTTTTCTCTAAAACTACCCAATCATCCAGAACTGATAGTTCTCATGGAAAGTCCATTACATTGTTACCTCTGGCAGGCGCGTGTGATTTTCTTTGGCTGGCCAGGCGAGTGGCATTTCCAGCAGCACAGATAACGGGCGGCCCTGACGTGTTCACTCTCCTCGGCCTGTCAAAGTCTTGTCTGACACAGGTAAACCGGACGTGACTATATAGACACACCGGGGCTCTCGGTGCAGCCTCTACATTGTCGCCCCCCAACAGCGAGTGTCCCCAGCATGTCAGTGAGTGGTTAGAACATTCTGGGCCCAGCACAAGGCCCACACAAGATGAGATTTTGTGAGCAGAACTTTGTCTTTGAGGTTTACATGTTGCCGAAAACTTAAGCTCCAAAGGCTTCGGGTCCAATTCCTGCCATTTATTTCCCCTGGCCATTTTGGTTGGATAGTGCCCCTTCCCGGAACCTTGGGCCCATTCCTTTCCAGTCGTGCTTCTGGTCCTTTCCCTGCTCAGCCGTAAGTGGGTTTACTCTGATCCATATACTGGCTTTCTCTTCCAGGACACTTTTGAGTAAAATTGTAAATAGGGATCGAGGATGCTTTTTCATTTTCTATTCCACGGTATTTGCGAGAGGGACTTCTATATACTGTGAGAACACCTTCCCTAATTTTGCACAGAACTTCTCTCGGAGAAGCAGTCATTGGTTTTCCAAAATCTGTTAAAGCTGATTGACAAAGCATGGGAAAGTCAGAAATCTGCTCTGTAAAACAGTCCTAAGTACAAAATAGTCCTAAGTAAGGAGTCGCTGCCCTCTTCTCTTTTTTATCACGGTAAGTAAGCCCACCTTTGTTTTCCTCTAGACTAAAACTCTCTTAAAGTGACAGTGAGCACAGTTTCCACTCAGCACTGAGCCTCTTGCAATGAGTATTTGTTGAACTGAATTTAATACCAGTCTCATAAACTCATTAGACTTAATTTGGCTTTTAACACGGCCTGATTAATTGATGGACCTTGTCTTCCAAGTTTCTAATTTAGGGTACTCTTTGTATTTTTCAAGACTGACACTTCTAAAAATAGGAGGCTGAAGAATTCCATCCATCCCCAAAGTGGTTGAAGGGTTTGAATTCCAAAGTAAAAATGCACATTGCCTCATTGGCAGCCTGAGGATAGATTTCTGTGCTGTGGCTCTTCTCGATAAATTTGCCTTCGAAAAGATCACCTAGGATAATGAGGGAAAAGCTTCTCTCTCTCCTTAGCTAAAACTAAAATCGCTGGGCTTCAGGAAACACAAGATGTCTCCCTTGCACGAGATATAGTGCAGCTGGACAGAACTCTCTGATGGGTTTTTATCGAAAAATGCCCTCATCTCCTTCGCATTCCCTGAAGTACTGGGTAGCTGCCAATTTGCTCTGAGTCTGTAGGCATCTGGTAAAGCTCGGGTTTGATTGCCTTGGTCAGGTTGGGTAGAGGCAGACCCAGGAATCGCTCCTCTAGGTATGGCTTCTCTATTACTGCCCATCCACCCTGTAAGTGTATCCACTCTGTAAGTTCAATCAGCTTGAAAATTACCCTCTACATTTCCATTGCTCACATTACCTCAGCTAGGCAGTTTCGTAGCTACTTGGAATTTATGTAGAATATTTGTTAAATTAAATCACACTGATGGGCCCCAGAATCCAGGAACTTGAAATACATTCATAGTTGATCATTTGACTAAGTTCTTTCCTGAGAGGGAAAAGAAATAGTTCAAAGGCTATCTCCTAAGAGTTTCCAGGTTACAAAAATGCAGATCTTGTCAACAGTCCATGGTATTCATTGAACAGGGCTCTGTCTGGCCTTGAACAGGATGAAGAGCCCTAGAGAAAAGTGTTAGCCCTTGGTTACCAAAAAGTTAAGACGTGTGACTTCACCGCCTTGTTTGTTTGTTGTTTTGTTTTGTCAAGACTAAGCATAAGCAGAGTAATTTTGGAGTTAATCAGATTTCCAATCATATAGAATATTTAGGCCTGCTTTTTTATACACCATTACAATGCTTTGCTAACAAGAGATTCTTGACCATGCCACTTGTCAGTGGAAGTTTCTTCACAGAGAAGTAGATTGCTCCAGGCAGACAGAGGCTTATTTGAACCAGTGTGTTTTCAGAATAAGAGAAAGGTTTAATGTTTTCATATCTTTTATCTGTGGACAACTTTCAAACACTTAAAATGTCCTGTGAACATGTCTAACACAATCCCTCTCAACTTAAAAACTCAAAAAACATGTGAGAACTTATTAATGGTGATGAAGCCCAAAGGAAGGTTTTAAAATAAGTAAATGAGGGATAATATTATTAAATTGTATGAGTATTTTCCAAGCAGACATATCATTACCTACATACCATCCATCTACACATACTTCTCATAGAAACTCCTGCAGGCTCTTGGAAAGGAACAATACAAGCTTTATATCATAAAATCACAACAGGAGTCCTAGTCTGAGGAGTGATATAGTAGAAGCAGAAAGGTATCATTTAGCAGTATGTTATAGTCTATCTTATTATTTTGTTGTATGGTATATTATTAATCCTATGTAATTGTGATCTCATTGACTAGATTATGTAGCTTATGGACAGGAATGACATATACTACCCTTTTTAAGGCAAACAGTAAAATATATTATCTCATGGAACCAAATGCTGAAGTCAGGGCTGTGAATCCTATCAGCTGGTCTCCCCTGCACCTTTTGGTCTCTCCTTTTCCCTTTGTCTTTTTCTGCATGTCTGCCCCCTTCTCTTCGGCTCTAAAAGTAGCTGCTGCAACGCTCAGGCTCACATCTCAGCTTTGACACAAGAACACAACTGAATCAAATACTAATTTTTGTATCTGCTATAAAAATGCAACACCACATTCAAGTGCCCCACCAAGAGTCACTGCAGCTTGAAAAGCTTTAGTCTATAGATGAAATGTCAATATGAAAATCTTGAGTATTTAAAAATATATATGAAAGAGATTTTCTCAGTTAACATATTCAAATAAAATATGAATTTCAAGGATAATACAGTAATGAGGCAAATGAAAGTTCCATATACTTCAGGTGGGAATGTAAAGTGGGATTAACCACTTTAGATAACGGGCCTGCAGTTTCCTATAAAGTTAAACATCCATTTACCATATAATCCAACTTTTCCACTCCTAGGTATTAATCTGAGAGAAATAAAACCATCAACTCACAGAAATACATGTACACCAATACTCACAGAAATTTTATATATAATAGCTCAAAACTGGTTAACAACCCAAATGACCATCAACAGGTAAATGGATAAACAAACTGTGGTATGTCCATACAATGGAATACTACTAAGCAATAAAAAGGAGTGAATTGTTCATGCATACTACAACATGGATGATTCTCAAAATTATACTCAGTGAAGGCAGTTAACCAGACGAGAGTACATATGGTACGATTCTACTGATGTGATGGTATAGAAAGCAAACTAACCTATATTGACAGAAAGCAGATCAATGGTTGGCTGTAGGAACTGGGTGAAGAAGAGTAGGAGGGAGAGATTCTAAAGACCTATGACTTATACACTGGGAACTACAACACCCTGTGAAGAGAAAGTTAAAAAGACCTAAGTAAATGGAGAGATATACCATTTTCATTAATTAGAAGACTCAATATTAAGATGTCAAGTCTTCCCAAATTGATCTACGGATTCAATGCAAACCCAGTCAAAATAGCGTTATTTGTGTAGAAACTGAAAAGCTAATTCTAAAATCTGTATGGAAATTCAGAGGATCTAAAATAGGCCCCTGATAAAGTCTTAAATAGAAAAATTAAGTTGGAGGACCTATGCTACCTGTTTTTCAGCCTGTAAAGCTACATCAATACAGAATGGCGTTGGCAGAAAGATAGAGATGTAGATCAATAGGATAGAACTGGGAGTCCAGCACTAGACAAACTCATATTGGGTCAATGTTGTATAACAAAGATGCCAAGGTATTTCAATGGGGAAAGGATATTTTTATCAACAAATGGTTCCAAAACAATTAGATAGCCACAATTAAAAAGATTCAACTTGACTCTTACTTTCATCATATAGAAAAATTAACTCAAAATGGATTGTAGACCTAAATGTAAGTGCTAAAACTATAACCCTTCTGAAATATGAGAAAATCTTTGTGACGTTCAGCTAAACAAAGATATCCTAGATTGGACCACAAGAAAACTGTAAATGATAAAAAAAAAAATAGATACATTGGAGTCCACCAAAATTAAAAAGGTTTGCTAATGCAAAAACGGCATTAAGAAAATGAAAAGGCAAGCCACAGGCTACAGGAAAATATTGCCAAAAAGGTGTATGTGACAAAGAACCTACACAAAATACATAAAAATATTTACATCTCAATAATGAAAAGACAAACAACATAAAAAATATGCAAAGTACTTTAACATGTCACAAAGGATATATGTATATGATAAATAATCACAGAAAAAATGCTTAAGGTCATTAGTCACTAGGACAATGCAAATAAAATCACAATAAGATACTAATACATACCCATTAGAGCAGTAAACATTTTTTAAAATGACCATAGCAAATGGTGGCAAAGATATGGAGCAGCAGGAGGTCATACACATTGCTGGTGAAAATGCAAAATTATACAAATAACTTATGTAGTTAAATATATATATATAGATATATATATATAGAGAGAGAGATATAGATATAGATATTTATTTATCAGATACCCCACCAATTCTACTCTTTGCTTTTATTCAAGTGAAATAACACAATCCACCCCAAAACTTGCACTCAAATGTTTATAGAAGATTTATTTATAATAGCCCCAAACTGGAAACCACCCAAATTTCCATCAACTAGAAATATTTTTAATCAGACCTAATTTTGAAAAGCAAACAAACATGTTCAGACCTGATTGGAAAGCCTACAATCACATGCTTTTCTCTGCGTTTATAATCATACCCAAATGTCTTAATTGTCAATTAAAATGTTTTGATTTTTTTTTACTAGAATTTAGAAGGTACTCCTCTAGGATCCATTAGTACCACTCTTAAAAGGGGAAGGCCATGAGGCTGCCATCTTGGGTTTTACTCTTCTCAGCCATCACCATACACACAGCAAAACACGAAAAGCAGTTTTAAGAATGGCCTCCAAGCCAATGCCATTTCGTTTCTGTAACCAGGCTTTCCCGTGTTTCTCTCTCCATGTCTCCATAGGAGGGAAACTTTCCAAGTGGACACCCATGCCCTAGACTTGACAGAGACACCCCCGTCTACTTGACAAGGTTTGAGTCACCAGTACGTCATGTCCTCGTCTGTGCACGGAGCTCAGCAGCGTTTTTGGAATCATCTTAAGGAGAAGCCCACTAGAAGAAACCATGAGAACTAGTTAGGAAGCAAGCTTGTCCTTTGATGTGTGTTCGTCTGAAAGTCCAGTATCTGATGTGGGCAGATTTCCATCTTCTAACACACACACACACACAGCCTTTAATATAACGCTGTCACTTGAGCAAAAAAACTTTCATCTTTAGCTGATCCAATAATGGGAAGCTATTTGGCATGGACTTAATAAAACCTTCGTAAAAAAGCAGCCCAGTGCCAGGGCTTCCATATAGAGTGTAACTTGAGGACTTATCCTGATCCTGGAAGAGGCGTCCAGCTTCTAGAAAGAGGCCAGTAAAACATGGGGAGTGATAAGGCTAAATGGAGAATGCTAACAGGGGAGCTGTAAACATGCCTTCACATTTTGTTTCACATTTCAGCTTTCACAGACACCCACTTATGGTTGGGCTGCTTGGTGTCTTAATAAATTCTTGAGATCTCCAGAACTGCTTTTTTTATTTCTTTTTTTTTTTTTTTTTACAGAAAAAAGGTATATTTGGGCTACAAAAGGATGAAAACTAGTAACACATGAAAAAGTGACAGAACCTACTAACGTAATAGTTCTATTAACCAAATCTAACAGAAGCATAATTCCAATTCTTCGATTACCCAAATTTTTCATTTTATCAGTAAAATTCATACTATTTTCTATGTAGTATTTTACAGGAAAACAAATGGTTTTCTCTTTAAGTCCAACCAAAGGGAGGAAGAAAACATTAATTTCTGGGAAAACATACACGCTTGGAAATTTGCTTTGGAACAATTGAGAATTGGATCCATGTTCATTTTCTCTAAAGAGCAACACAAACCTTTGCCTTTCTCTCTGTGCCCTACGTCTAGTCTAAAGGAAGACCAATGGACTCCACCTCGGGAAAGCTCTTCGCATTTCACACAACCCTTGTTCAAGTCTCCCTTTTTGAAGAAAAAGCATTGCCAACTGAAGAGACCCTTGGTAAGACCTCACCCGAAGTAGAGGTGGCCCCCTAATAGCCTGGGCAGCAGGGTTTGACCTAGCCACCACCTCAGTTATTGAATGTCCTTCAGACATGAGAAAATATTCAGGAGAAGGCACTTGGGAACTCGGACTCAGTGATGTGAGAGACTCCCGCTATACGACATGGCAGGAAGACTCAGCCGCAGGCTGCTGAGTAAATGAGGCAATGCACAAACTAGGTCACAGGAGATATGTGGTTTTCAGTTACCTAGTGGGAAATGAGTAAGTGAAATGAAATGGAGAAATCATATGTAAATCGTATTTATCTACCAGGGAGACTCAATGGCCACAAAGGTTTACTAGATATTGTGCTTACTTAGAAGCAAAAACACATGGAAATGCCCACTCTAATTTTGTTGATGCAAAGGTGAAAAATAATTTATTGTTCCTGTTTCTAGAGCTACATCCTAAATCTCATAATCAGGGGGCTGGAATCTACGAGTATTGGGGTTTTTAGCAAAAGCTTAATTTATGAATGTCCCTTACCTCCTTGGATCCACAAAGCTCTGCCCAGCCAGACTTTGGAGCACAAGAAAAATACACCTTTTGTAATATGTTTGTACCAATTTAATTTAAGTATGCTCAAGGAAATAACACACTCATCTTGGTAGGAATGTTTCTTCGAATTAATGAAATGGCTGAATTAAATTTTTTTTAACAGTGGGATTGTATAACTGTTCTATACCTAAAATAATTGGAGTTAGGCTAATGGCATGTTTCTTACTAAAGTGGCACTTGGGGGACCTATTTTGTGAATGCAGAAAATGATTTTAGTTAGACATACCAATTATTTATACTTAGGTTGCTGCTGTAATTTGTGTGGAAAAAGTTTTTTGGCTCAAATTGCTTTAAAATTCTATTTACAATCTTTTTAAAAAGCACAAATTTATTTCACAAGCTCTTTGCCCTCACCCTATGAGAACTTTAACTATGTGAGTTCCTATCCAGTGACTCATCAATGATAAATGAAGGCATTCTGAATTTTCCTGAAGTGACAACTATCTGAGTACACTCCATGCACTTGAAGTTAGTTTTGTACTTTGACTGGAACCTACATTAAATATCACCTTCCCTGGTCACTTCATCTAACATTAAAAGCCTCCGTAGTTTCAATACTCCTCATCTCCTGGCCCCAGACTTACTTTTCTCTTTAATACCTATATCATCATCTGACACACTGCAGAATTTACTTTTTTCTTCCTTGTTTATTGTTTGTCTCCCATCCTTGACTACAAACTTCATGAGGGCAAGATTCTTTGTGTGTTCACTGCTATAATCCTATCACCTGGAAGTGTGCCAGGAACATAATATTTGCTCAATAAATAACTGAATAACTGAATAAATGAGGTGTGCCTGAGTTTTGACATCCTTTCATATGGAATACAGACATTGACTTGAAGAGTTAAAGGTATACCTGGCTTGCCCTCTACCCACCACATTTCACTGAGCTGAGAGACAGGCTCCGACAACAAGCAAGCCAGGTCTCTTCTTTCCCTGAGGATACTGACCAAGTGGGTAAATAAAAAAGGATGACCGTTACAGAAGAGGAAAAAGTGGCTGACTACACCTGAAGGTGAGAGATTGCTGAGGGATATCGCCATGGAAACCTTCAAGTGCGCTAAATCTTGAAGAAAGAACCTGAAAACGTCTCATGGCAGGTCCCAATTAAAACGTGTCTGACCCTTAGGAGACACCATCAGAAACAGTTGGCGGTTATGTAGCTTTTCACATGTTATTCAGCTAAGTGCCCCAATACAAGCATAAAATTTGGTCAGCCCCATCCTTAATTTAATCCCACAATGTAGTCAACTTTGTTACTTCCTTCCCAAATCAATCCCCCAAAATTGAATCACCTTCTCCAGTTAACGAGAGCTATGAGCAGTACACACACAGGCGCGCGCACGCGCACACACACACACACACACACACACACACACACACACACAGGATCTAATGGTGTCTATCTTAAATTCTTTGAAAACTTTAACAAATAAATTTAAAATATCATAAACACTTCTCTCCACAAATCTGAACTTCTGATTTTTTAAAAAAGCTTTTTTTTTAATTACAACATGACAAAACTTCACCAAACAGAAAAGCCAGGGCACCATTTTAAATGTCTAAGAAGGAGAAACCAGGAAGACAATGGGCAGAGCGCCTTCCTCTAACCTGAATTATCTAGAAAAAACAAAGATGCTCCCACAGACTCAGCCTGAACCTCTGCATACTGGTGGTGAAGCCCATCCATGAAGGCCGTATAATAGGTCCCAACCTAGGACGAGGAACTTCATCCAGTCCCTAAAACCCAAAGTCACGGATGACGTGTGCCTTCTGCAAGATTCAAGCAGTGCGACCACACTTCATAAGAACGTCTCAAAGGGAATTTTCCTAGTATCCAGAAAGCAGCCATTTACTTCCCAAAAATAAGAACAAGGCGCAATGTCCCGACGAGGTTTCACTGGCTTAGAGGCTCCGCGTAGATATCTGAAGATGGACGTAAGGTGCATGGGGAGCTAGAACGACTCCCGTCCTGTCTGTATTGATCGTGGGGACTTGGAGCACCTCTTCTGCCCTGGGTCACCCATTATAAGAACAGACAGGAAAATATTCGAGGTTATAAGAGGTAAAACTTTTTTCCATGTTTGCTTATTGTGGGACTGATTAAATAATGCTATTTACCGTGTCCTACACCAAACCAACTGACCAAACAAACAAAAAATCCCGAGGAGGACTAAGAATTTGGATCAATAATCTAGGGCTTTGACACATGTATATCACAGTTAAAACAAAAAAATTACAGCAGGTATTTACCCTGATTAAAATGATGGAAGAACTTAGTCCTGGCTAAAGATAGCACAGACTGCAAAACGGACAGTCTCAGGCAAATCTCTATGTTCTGTTGGATTCCTGAAGTCACAGGAAGCACTCCCTGGAACCTATTGAGGGGTCAATTTCACACACTCTGAGCTTTCCTAATAAAGGGAGCAGTAATATCCCAAATCACCTTGTGTGTCCTGGGCCCAGGTGCTTGGACTTAAGAGAGAATAATTACAGGTATGATGTATCTCAAAGGTGTAAGCTGGTCTGTTTTTGTTTGTCTGGTTTTTTGTTTCATAACTGTGTGTGCACCACACACACACATACGTACAAACCTAGAAGAGTTTCATTATGTCTTTGTTCTTGTCTCATCAACACTAGGCTGAAATGTCACGTGGTTTACATGAAGAAGTGGATGTTATAGAAGTCGGTGGCACAGATGTATGTATGTTTGTTCAAACCATAGGGCTTGCCTAACACGTAGTGAGAAGCTGTTTGGCGTGTGGTGAGAGGCTTTGAGATGGCCATACAGGATTGGGTTATTTCCAAACATCCTAGTAGATGTAACAGTGTGAAGGTTCAGGGCAGTCCAGTTTACAGAAACATTTCACTCTGGCCTGAAACCCCCTGAGGAGGAGACAGCCTACCAGATATCTCACTACTGCACCCGGCATCCATTTGACCTTCTGTGTTCACAGAATTCTCCATCCAGTGCTAGAAATTGAGAGAAAGAGAGGGGGAGAGAACAAGAAACTCTCTTTTTTCTTGAATATAAACCTGGAGCCAACGGGCTTGGAGCTACTTGTCATCTTGCCATCTCATGGAATGTAAAAACGAAGCCACTACTTTGAAAAAGCAGAACTGAAATATAAAGAGCAATTAAGGTCTACTGGCATCTGTCAAGTCCCTGGATGATACAGTTATGTCTAAAACTGGTTCAACCGCCCACCTTTTTGGTTAGGAAAGCCAAAAAATTTAGCCTCCTCTTTCTCTCTCTCTCTCTCTCCTTCTCTCTCTCTGTGTCTCTCTCTCTCTCTCTCTCTCTCTCTCTCTCTCTCTCTCTCTCTCTCTGTCGCTCTTTCTCCTTCTCTCTCTCTCTCTTTGTTAATTGAGTTAGGTTTTTTTTTTTCCATTATTGCATAAGACAAAGCTGATACAGATGCAAAATAACTGAATCGTGAAGATCTATTCCAAAATTAAAGTTCCCAATGTTCTGGGGATAATTACATTATGAATTGGGTGTGGTGTTTCACAAGCAAAATTAAAATCTGAAAGAAAATAATATAAGGCATCAATCAAGTTTAAGGATTAATTTTTTTAAACCTACCATGCTCCATCATCGGGACTATTTTGGAAGATAAGTGGAGGGATACATAGACAGAGGCCGACTTGGAGGTGATCAGTGATGCTGATATTGCTGAGATAGCTGTGGTGTTGGAGAGATGGGCTTGTGACGTAGAAACTCTCTCTGCCTTGCACAAAATATGGAGTATTTTTTCGAAGCCATTGGAATCGAGAGTATTGTGAATGCCCTCACTCATGACATCTAACTCACATGTTTCTAGATTATAGGGACATACTCTAATAGCACAATCTCTTAATGAGAGGTGCTAAGTGTCATTTTGGCTCTTAGATTGCTTTTAACATTTATAGGTACTGTGAAACTTAAAACCACACCAAGAAAATCTGTAGTGGGTGGTGACCTTTTGAGGACGGTGTTGAAATCTGGTTCATGATTAAAGCAGGGTGTGGTTAAGAGGGCCAGGGATGGAAAATTCTCTTTTGGCAACTTGGTAGAGATGTGGGGGTTACACTGCCAAAACGGCCACAAAAATCTGTTGCCAGAAGAGAAAAATAAAAAGTCTAACAGCAGCTTTAATCGGTGCCAGGCACTGTGTTCAGTGCTTTATGAGTGATCTCATTCAATTCTAAAAGCAATGTAGACTTTATATTGCTGTACACATATTACAGATGATGAAGTGAAAGCAGAGAAGTTAAATAATTTGTCCAAAATGTCACAGACAGCCAGTAGTAAAGGCTAGGTTTGAACCCAGGTCTGTCAAATTCCTTGCCTCATGCTCTTACCATCTCAATGCTAGCTGTTGCCACTCCTCTAATTTAAACACAGGAATCATAAGCCCTTTTCTGCTCTTTTGCATACACAGGACTTGCTCCCCATCCCCAGCCCCCCCGATTCTCATGTTAAAATCCTTTTTTGAAACTTAATGTACATGAATACTGACTCACAACCATGGAAATGTGTTTTAATTTTTCCTGGAAATTTCCTTCTTCTCTGTTCCTCAATCTGAATTATCACAAAGAAAATAATTTTTCTCACTTGCCTTTGAGTTAAAGAAAGAAGAAAAAACATCTAATTTTTTGAAGCACAAAATCTCAAGCTTTTTT
Source organism: Aselliscus stoliczkanus (assembly GCA_033961575.1). Lineage (NCBI taxonomy): Eukaryota > Metazoa > Chordata > Mammalia > Chiroptera > Hipposideridae > Aselliscus > Aselliscus stoliczkanus. The sequence goes on from CM066739.1 coordinate 59,320,472, forward strand.
TTTTTTTTTTTTTTTTACAGCAGTGAAGATTATCAAAGCCTGCAAAATTTAACGAAGGCAGAACTGGTGTCTGTCCTGGCTTAGCCTGTATTTCTAGATGTGTCTGGAAATCAGGGTCTGTTGCTTAAAGTCTCCTGATGCTATCACTGTTAGGAGGGGTAGCTTGCTGGGGCAGCAGGTTTGCTTAGGTGGTTAGAGAGCACACTCATAACACCAAGGTTACCAGTTCGATTCCCACATGGGCCATGGAGTTGCACCCTCCACACTACATTGAAGACAACTACCTAACTTGGAGTTGATGGGTCCTAAAAAAACACACTGTTCTCCAGTAAAATTTCTTAAAAATATATATAAATATTTATATATATATATTAATATATTTATATATATATTTATATAATATTTAAATAATAAAGCTTTCTGGAAGAAGAGACTCACTCTCACAGCTGCTGTGGAATGGGATAAGAGCTCCTTGACCGTAGCTGGGGAATAACAAATGCACGTGCTTGTGAATGTCTCATACAGGATACTCAAGGGTCTATTTTACTTCTGACATGAACACATTCTTAGCCTAGGCAAATATTGATTAATACTGAAGTGTCAAGAAAGAGGGACCATCTTGGCCAATCAGAATTAATTTCATTAAAATTTCATATTGGTTAAGAAAGACTGATTGTTTTCTGTTACTTGTTAAATTTTTAAAGCATCTTTAAACACTGGGGGTTTTTACATTAAAATTTGAGGGTATGGGAGAAATCCAAGATGGTCAAGTATATAAACACTGTGCCTGCTTCCTTCTGTGGACACATTAAAATTACAACTAAATTATATAAAAGTTATCCTGAAGAACCATCTGAAGTCTAGCTGAACAAAAGGATTTATACCAAGGATATATAGAAGAAGCCACGTCGAGACTGGTAGGAGGGGCTGAGAAGCAGAACAGGCCCCAAACCTCCATGTGGTGGTTGAGAATCAAGAGGGATATCTCGGCTGTGGAGTTTCCCCCCAGAGGAGCGAATAACCCCAGCCCTACACCAGACTCCCCAGGCCAGAGTACTGGTGCCAGGAAGAGGAGCCGCCACATCTGGCTGTGAAAAACAGTGGGGATTCCGACCATGTGGGTGGGACAGAGGCTGCAAGAAATCCAGCTGTCTTCTTAAACAGCCCACACACAGACGCATTCGTTTCCAGGCACTCACCCTGTGCTCCAGTGGAGGGACGATGACACAACGAGTATTAGGGGTCATCAGAGGCATATGGGGCACAAACTGAGGTGTTGTGGCTTTGCAGTGAGTCCAGGGGTACAGTTGCTATTTTCTCTGTGTGGGGTCCTCCTTTCCTGCAGCCGGCAGATGGGCACCATCTTGCTTATGTTGAGCCCCCCCCCCAGGCCAAATCTGAATCTGATTGGTCTGGTGAGCTCTGCTGGGACCCTGCCCCACCCAACTCCCCCAATGCCTGAGGCACTGTTTTGGGAGCAGCTAGCCCCGCCCACATTGCACTCTTTCTTGGAAAACTATCAGAGTTCACAGGGCCCAGGAAGGTGGCGATTGGCTTTAGTGTGCTCTGAGACTTTTGGTGAGTAGCTCCACGCTCAGCACTGGCACCAAACCAGAGTCTGCATTAACCAAGTGACCACAACTCTTTCCACTTTAGTGACTCCCTGAGACCTTGCCTCACCCAACTTGTGTATCTTACAAGGCATTATCAGTAGCTGAACCTTAAGGAAGGCAGCAGATGGCAGCAGACCTTGGGTTGTGCTGGCTTTTTATGGAGCTACCCAGGCCCGGTACTGGTGACAAACATCCTCAGTTCCTAGAGTGGCCTTTCCTACATGCCTCCAGGTTTAGCACAGGTACTGAACAACTGCATATTGCTTTATAGCCCCTATCAGGTATACTCCCTGGCTGGTCACACACAGGGGATGATCTGGGCCTGCACTGGAGCCCCTCTCAAAAGGTCCCAGAACCAACGTACTTGGAGGTGGGCTTCAGACCACAGCAGAGCACCACCCAATTAGCCCCACCTTTTGCAGCACACACATAGGGTGATCTCAACAGGCACTGGAGCCTGGTAGGGTAAGTAGCAATCAGTGGGGTAAGCCTCCCACACAGCAGCCTATAAGCTGTGGACATGGCCAAACGCCACTGCCAATCATCCTGGGGGGCAATTCCACCCATTGACATGCCAATAGCAATCAAGGCTCAACTACAACAGGAGGGTACGCACAATCTACACAACGGACACACTCCATAAGCACCCGGAACAGGTGACCAGGGAGACTGTACCAAGGCCCCATGGGGTACCTACCATATAAGGCTCCCCAGCCAAGATTGGAAGACATAGCTGATATATTTAATACATAGAAACAAACACAGAGGGGCAGCCAAAATGAGGAAACAAAGAAATATGTCCCAAATGAAACTACAGGAGAAAATTCCAAAAAAAGAGCCAAACAAAATGGAGGCAAGCAACTTACTAGATACAGAGTTCAAAACAATGTTTATAAGGATGCTCAAGGAACTTAGTGAGAACTTCAACAAAGAGATTACAAACAAACAGAAAAAAAAGACATAGAAACCATAAAAAAAGAACCAATCAGAAGAATACAATAGCTGAAATGAAGAATGCACTAGAAGAAATCACTAGCAGACTAGATGAAGCCAAGGACTGAATCAGCAATTTGGGAGACAAGGTAGTAGAAAACACCCAATCAGAACTTCAAAAACAAAAAAGAATCCAAAAAAATTAGGGTAATTTAAGAGATCTCTGGGGCAACATCAAAATAACCACTTTCGCATCATACAGGTACCAGAAGGAGAAGAGAGAAAGCAAGGGATTGAGAACCTATTTGAAGAAATAATGACTGAAAACTTGCCTAACCTGGCAAAGGAAATAGACATATAAGTCCAGGGAGTGCAGAGAGTCCCAAAAAGGCCCCCACTAACATACTATAATTAAAATGGCAAAGGCTGAAGACAAAGAGAGAATCCTAGAAGCAGCAAGAGAAAGGCAACTAGTAACTTATAAGGGAGCTCCAATAATATTGTCAACTGATTTCTCAACAGAAACTTTGCAACCCAGAAGAGATTGGCACAAAATATTCAACCTGATGAAAAGTAAGGACCTACAACCAAGATTACTCTACCCAGCAAGGCTATAATTTAAAATGAAAGGACAGACAAGAAAAAGCTAAAGGAGTTTATCACCAACAAACCAGTATTATAAGGAATGTTAGAGGGACTTCTTTAAGGTGGGGGCAGAAAAGATAAAAATTATGAGTACAAAAAATGGCATTAGCTATATATCTATCAACAATTACTTTCAATGTAAGTGGATTAAATGCTCCAATGAAAAGACACAGGGGGGCTGAATGGATAAGAAAACAAGACCCTACGTATGCTGCTACAAGAAAATCACTTCAGATTGAAAGACACACAGAGACAGAAAGTAAATAAATGGAAAAGATATTTCATGAAAATGGAAAAGAAAAAAAACAACAACAAAAAAAGCTGGGATAGCAATACTTATACCAGACAAAATAGACTTTAAAACAAAAGCTATGACAAAAGACAAGAAGGACCCGATAATCCCACTTCTGGGCATTTATCCAAAGAAACCCAAAACACTACTTTAAGGTGATGGGTGCATCCATATGTTCATTGCAGCATTGCCTACAATGACCAAAATGTGGAGGCAGCCTGGGTGTCTGTTGATGGATGAATGGATAAAGAATAAGTGGTACATACATGCAGTGGAATATTGCTCAGCCACAGAAGGGAATGGGTTCTTGCCATCTGGGGCAGCAAGGATGGACCTGGAGGGTATTGTGCTGAGTGGAGTGTAAGACAGAGAAAGACAGATGCAATGTGATTTCACTTACATAGAAAACCTAAAGAACAAAATAAACAAACAAACAAAACAGAAACAAACTCATAGATACAGAAAACATTTTGATGGTTGCCAGATGGGAGGGGGTTAGGAGTGTGAATGAAAAAAGGGGAGGGGATTAAGAAGTACAAATTGGTTGTTACAAAGTAGTTTGGGGATATAAGATAAGGAATACAGTCAAAAATATTGTAATAACTGTATGGTGTCATATGGGCACTAGATTTATTAGGGTGATACATGGGAGGAGGTTGGGGACAGGGTCAAAAAGGTGAAGGCATTAAGAAGTACAAATTGGTAGTTATAAAATAGTCATGGGGATGTAAAGTAAAGCATAGGGAATATAGTCAATAATATGGTAATAACTATGTGTAGTGCTAGGTGGGTACTAGACTAATTAGGGGGATCATTTCTTAAATTACATAAACACCTAACCACTAAGCTGTACACCTGAAATTAGTATAAAATAATACTGAATGTCAACTCTAATTGAAAAATTTTTAAAAGAGGAAAAAAAAGAAGTTAAAATTTCCAGGTATAAAACAAATAAGCCATGGGAATGTAATATACAGCATAGGAAATGTAGTCAACAATATTGTGATGGCATAATACAGTGTCTGATGGTTGCTGGCCTTGGTGATAATTTCTTTAGGTGTATAAATGTTGAATAACTGTGGTATACCCCTGAAACTACTATAATATATATTAGCTACATTTTTAATAAAAATGTTTTTAAAAATTTGAGGGCATGGTAGGTTACCATTTCGCAGAATTAAACATTTATATCTCTTTCAAACATATTGAAGGAGATACAAACTTTCCATTTCTGACCACTCAATGATCATACCCAAGTTACTTATCTTTCCATTCATACATGTTGTCACTTTAGGCCAAGAAGTAAGTATTGTCCCAAACCCAGTATGTGCTTTGGGCATAAGACTTTTCGAAACAAACTTCTCTCAAACTTCCAAATATTCTGGAAGGAAAGCAAGAGGCAGTTTTTAAAAACTTGAAAATGGAGATGGTTAGAAGGAACCATGAGGAAGGGTAGCTCTGATGTTGGGGTCCAGTTTTACTCTGGCCCACAGAAGCTTCCAGGAAGAGAGGAGGAAGGCCCCGGCACATCGTCCTGAAGAGGTAACACAAGGTTAGGAAGCATCTTTCTGGGGGCCTCCCACCAGGTGAACAGAGCATGTGGCCTGCCTCTGAGAATCTCTGACTGGAGAACTTTCCTTCTCCCAAATGGCCACAGCTGTCACATAAGCAAGAGAACTTAATTTGTCATTCAACTGTGGTCACATTATGTAAAGCAATAACTGCCCAGAGAGCTGTCCCCATGCCCTGCATGAAAACAGTGGAAAATCTGGCACAGTTGCCATGGTAATCCTCCTGGCAAAACAAAGGCATCCTATCACTATTGCTAAATTGTGTTAGACTCTGGGTGGTCTCTACCCCAAGGAGTTGTTTTCATGTTTCCTTGTAAAGGCACCATCAAAACTTTTTCAAAGAGGTGTTAGATTTAAGAAGGGAAGTAGATAATAGATGAATCTCATTAATATGAAACTCCTACTTTAACACACTCAACACAAAATTCAGTCTTTGCGGGAAAGATATAGCCGGGAGAATATGGCATAGAGGAGTCAAACCCAACTCGAATATGTTTATAAGTGCGGATAAAACAAAGGATGAAAGTTTTCAGTTTCAATACTTCATTCCTCTTTTAAAAATTACAAGAGAGAGAAGGGGATAGGAAAATGTGATGCATTTTAAGGCAATCATATGCCAGGAAATGACCAGCTTTACAGTGATAGATTTTTTTCTATTCTAGACAGCCTTTTCTGATACTGAGATCAACAGTATCTGACCCATGGTAGACACACAAATGGTGGCCTGTCTATCTGAATCAAATCAGTTATCAGTGTTCATTCAACAAGTAGGTATTTCAATGCTATTTATTGGTGGATCATTAATTACATTTCAAATAGGATTTTCAAATGAAAAAATCATACATCATTAATTGAGGCTCCCTTTAGGGAAATAAATGATGATAAAAGAAACTGGAAGCCCTATTACTGGCCTTAAACATTTGGATATATGTCCCAGTAAATGCATTTAAGAAGAAAAAGATGAAAAATCTGCTATAGAAGTCTGTTCTTTGCATTCTAGAACTTTCCAAGAACCACACAGGAACTTCCTCTTATCCAGGCCAGGTGCAAATAGGTATCAAATCGAGGGACTAGTCTGCTGCCCTTTTGTGTAGACAGTTCTCAAGGACTTAGAGAAGGAGTCTGAGCATGAGGGTGCGTGGGATGCCATGGGGCAGTCAGCTATGCTGACTCCTTTGTAAATATGTAAGGATATATCTTGCTATGCAAAGTTTCTGATAGAGACACGGGGTTATTTGGAATAAAAGAGAAGTAGGTGGGTCTCTCCCTCAAACTCAAATCAAGACCTCTTTAAAACTCGAAAAATATTTGGCTAAACGTGCTCTTAATGACCCCGGATTTTGAGATTTGGGCCTGTCAGAACATCAACAACAGTGGGTGAGTGCCCACTGGGTACAGGGTACTGTTGAGTTTAGAATTCTATAGGGAGTTCCAAGGAAAGCACATATTCTGGTCCTGGTCCCCAGAGAGCTTATGGCCCAATAGAAAAAGGGCCACCACATAACTGCTTACAAGAAATGCTAAACCAGAGCAGGCTTTCAGCCAAACTGCTAAAAAATAAAAATAAAAAAATTCCCAAAGCTATTTAATCAGCATGTTTGTTGGCAGAGTCTTTCCTTTCAAGGATCCCTCCCTGCCTGCTTTGTGCCTTATGTGGACTCTAAGGAGCCATGGACTCCAGGACGCCACCCACAGGCCGTGCCCTCGCATTCGCAGAGCAGGGTTGAAAGCTGGTCTGTTCCTTACTTGATATTTATGCTATCTCCCAGGCTGGTAGAAGTCGTTATTGCATTACCATTATAAGAATTTTCTGGCTGAAGAAAGTCAAATGAAGTTGCTATTAACTTCTTAACTGAGCCTAGAAACCAGTACAGCATTGCTGATGATTGCTCATTCTAATTATTTACAGATGGTCGCAGCCTGGTCAACGGGCAGATAAAGTGGCAGAATTTCAGCACTGGAGGTTTTTTTACTTGTTAGCATCCAATTTGTTTACTGGTTACTTTAGTAGGTTTACTTGGACCAAGGGAAATAGAGATGACTGTCTATGCAAAAAGGAGGACATGTGACTCACACAGCAAGTATCAGGGTCTTCAATTTGGTTGGGTCACGTGTCATTCGAACTACCTTCTTAGCTTCAAGTGGGGCCATCTTTAGACTATTGAAACATTTCTCCTATCTATCTATCTATCTATCTATCTATCTATCTATCTATCTATCATCTATCATCTATACACATACATACCTTTATAGAATCTATATGTGTATATCTGTGTGTGTGTGTGTGTATGTGTGTGTGTGTACTCCACATGTATCCAATTGTGGTAGACAGTTATATTGCTCGCTCCCATTGAAGCACGCTTCCCCCTATGCTTCTCATGGCCTGTGTAGCCCCCGCCCACATGGATTCTGGGCTCATTGAAACACAATCAAGCAGGATGCAAACAGAGGCTTGATAACCACTTGCATATCAGGGCTTATCATCTTGGAACATTTGCCATTGGAGCCTGGAACCACAGTGGAAAGCAGTCTATCCTGCCAGTGAAATCCCCGGAGAGCAGAAGAGGCCTCGGAGCCCTCACTCTAAGTCATCCCCCTGGGGAGCCCACTTGTGAGAGAAGAAGCCATCTGACATGGTTCAGCCCTTGTCCAGCCGAGCTTGGTCAACCCCCAAAACCATAATAACAATACAACGCTTTAAGCTACTAAGTTTGGATAAGTGGTGTGTTACGTGGTGATATAGGTAACTGAAACATGTGTGTACCTGTGCTCATGACAGCCCGAGACATTTCCCGACTTCCCTCATACTTTTCTAGTTATTTTTTAAAATTATAACGTGTTTAGTAAGTAAAGAAACTTTACATGTACATTTTAACATAATGAAAAAACAACTGTGATGGGGACACCTATGTAACCAGGACACAGGTCAAGAAATCAAAGATCTTGTGCTGGCATCCACATCAATCTTGCACTGGCATCCACATCATCCAGTATGCTCTTCCCTCGTCATGACCGCTCCCCTGGAGGTAACCATTGTCTTGATTTTTGTGACATTACTTGCTTAGATTTCCCTTATGGTTTTATCTTTCTATGATTAAAGTCACTCTGATTGTATTCTTTCATGACTCGCATCATTGGCTAATCTCCCGTGTGTGATGTCCATCCATAAGTGTAGTTAGCTCATTTCCACTGCTGATAGCAGTCCACTGAGTGAGCACACCTCGTTTACCTCTAAATGCATGTTGGGTCGTTTCCTGTCTAGACTAGAAGTGCCCTCAACACTGGGGCCTTGTCCTATGTACTTTGGTGACCCCATGAAACCATGCATCCTTCCCAAGGGCTACTAACAAAAACCCAGATACAGACAAAGCTGTCAGCCTGTAGCCTTGGACACTGCAGACAGGTCACAATTCTGAATCTGAGGGATTTCATTTAGAATCCACAAAGAATTACTAGCTTAAGGTCATAGTAAAAAGTACAACTATTATACTTAAGTGGAAACTAAAAATAACCAAGAGAGTCCAAACATGGGGTGGAGCTATATCGAGATGGTTTAAGGAAAGAAAACATGGATGGTCAAGTGACATTCCTGAGTATGTGGCATGTGACTATGTAGTAACGTGTCCAGATGAGTGTGTGGTAGAAAATCTCCTGTTGGTCATGTGTGTGACAATCTCATGGGAGAGCTCATTAAATTGCAGACCCACAGGATTAACTGAGACTTGGATCCCAAGGTAGCTGCAAATTTAAAACTCCTACATATTCCTGTGCACACTGAGTTTGAGGACAAATGCTCTTGCATGTATAAGGCCTGGCATGCCTTACTTTACACTTTACATTTTCAGAAAGCAGTTGCCGTAGGAAACAACATATGCATTCCAGCGACGTTACTGTTCCACGGGCCAAGGTTTTTTTGTGACTACGCCTTTTGTGTTGCCATAATGGCCCCTGAAACATTCTTCACTCTGTGCTCCCCGCTGCCAGTCTACACTTTGAAAGAGTGGATGGGAACGTTAGCAATAGTCGCAACTATGTAGAAACATATCTGGGGAATGAGGTCAGGGTAACGTGGCTGGGGGCCTAGAGAGAGTGTGATTAGGAAGCAAATTCAGCTCGTTTTTCTTGGGCAGTGCTCAACATACGAAGATGAGAAAGTCTGACAAAACGTATGCACATTTTCACCATCACTGTATTTGCTTATAATGAAAACTGTTCAAATATTACAGTTGGCTGTAGAAACAAATATTCCAAATGTTCTGTTCCTAGACATTCCTTGCAAGTACATTTATGCGTTGCTGTTGTACCAGAAACATGGATGCAGGGACAAAAATTCAACGCAATGCCTCAAATTTCATCCACATTGATGACTTTTTAGCACAGATGTTTTCAGATCAAGTTTTAAGAGTATGAAATCAAGAGAGAGATGCCAGACTGGAAGGGGTGCCCCAAGAAGTACATTCTGGGTTTCTGAACACCTTTGCTCGGTTATTGCTGCTCAATCACATACAAATCCATTATCTTAAACAGCTACTTTTTGGGTCCTGGTTTCTGTGTTGACCCCAGGTTCTGCCCTAGATTCTTGGTTTCTGACTCCGGCTGCCCCAACAAGCTCAGCTATTTGAGCAGCATATCCTCCTGCCCCATGGGCAGAACAGCACTGGCCAGCCACCAGAAATCAGTATACGGATGATTTGTTCGATTTATGGATTAAATGCAGTTGCAACTTTCAAGGCCTTCTGAGTTTTAAACAAGTTCATAAAAACAATCTCAACAGAAACAATTTTAAAAATCTCAAAATACTTTTTCCCCAGCTGAATTTCCTTCTAAAAAATTTTACTGTCATTTAAATTTTGTAAGCCATCGTTTTGTCATCAGTAAAATACATGTAGGAGTGAAACTTCAATGAGTTTTTGAAAGAATGAAATCATTCCACTAACAATTTAGCATGGTGTGTAGCACACTGAGGGCTCAAAAACGTCAGCTATTGTTACTATTATCATGTAAAGCACCAGTATTTGGTGTATGTGGTTGAATAAACAGTAACTGTTAATATATATGTTTAATCCTAATGATGAAACAGAAAGATACCTTAATCAAAAATTTAATTGACTCCATGACCATATACTCTCAGAGTAGACGCTGCCAAATTCTTAGCTTTTGGACACTGCCTAATCTATTTTTTTATTCTAAATAAATATGATTATGATAGAAGAATGGATTCCTATGTTGACTTTGACTTTCTGGTTGGGATTCGTCCATGTGTAAAAAATGTCACTAAATGCTGAGATTTGCTAAGACTTCAGTCAAGTACTTTCCCACTAGGGAAAAAACAATCAAGGAATTAAACTGAGGCCTTATGCATTTAAACAAATGTTTGCAGGAGTTAAAGAACGCTTGGTTTATTCACAGCTAGTAAAAATTACGTAGCATGCAGAAAGCTGACCCAGGCATCCTACATCCTAAGCCAGAGCCACCTTTTTTTTTTTTTCTAACTTGAAGGAAAAAATAGTTTGGTAAACCTCTCATTTCTACTCTTTTTTCTTTTTTCTTTTTTTCTTTAATATTGTGTCTTGCTGCACTTCTTGACTTTTACCAGCAAAGGGGAAAATAATTGCCAGAATATCATGATATAGGTGGCTTTCAGGGGGACTTCTTGTGAAGCAGGAAGTGCCAGAAATCTTGTAGAATGTCCAACACAAATTCTCTTTTGCAGACTCTAGAGACTCGCATCTGGATACACATCTGCATTTTCTGGGTCCTGGGCCAAAATGAAACGCTCAGTTTATCCATTGCTAATAAACATGTCAGCAGTGTCTTTGCTCTCACATCTGTTGTGAAAAATGTTATCTTTCCTGAAGTGTATTTATTTTGTCTTTAATACCAGCTTTCATGGATTACAAAATTGAGATATGCCTTCACTTAACAAATTCAATAGCATATGCTGGAAAGTGCCCCACAAGAGTGATGAGATAAATTAGAGATGTATATTATATCTTGGATCCTGAAAAGGAAATCAATCTAAAGAAAAATGACAACTCTCAGGAAGGCTGTACCATGGAAACAACTTGGCTCTTGGTCAAGTTCATCTAAAAATCTATTCAAGACACTCTATGCACCACAGGAATTCAACAAAAAAGTTTTTAAAAAAATCTATTATCAGTTGTTTCATTATAAAGCCTGTCTTCAGTCAAGCTGATGACTTCCTTTCCCAAGGAAACAACCTTCCCCTCACTTTCTTCTCATTCTACATTCTCCAAATACCTGCCTTACCCACTTCACTGAAGTTGGGGCTGTTAGAAGATCAAATGGGGTTTTGTTTACTAAGATGCTTTAGAAAGAACACTGTCAACTATCATATAAATGGTAAACGATGGACAATATGTCTTCCCTCTCTATTCTTTTATTTTATGTTAGAGTCAAAGGTTCATTTTTCAAGGGCCTGCTCCATCCTCAGCAACTCCATCTCTTTGCCTTCCCTCACCAATACCCCACCCACTCAAAATATTTAATTGGTGGGAAAAGGTTATCTCTCTCTCACAGATGAGGAATGGTATATTTGGAAATTCACCAATATGCAGTTTAAAGAAGGAAGTAGGACTATCCTGATATCAAGTGTGGGGTCAATGTGATTAGGGCTGTCAGAGATGTACATGTCTCTTCTTCAGATGCGTCCTCTGAGCTTATGGATATTCCTAATACCACATACCTCCCTCTGAAATCCAAAGCCATTTTCTGCCCAATTGACCAATAGCCAATATCTGCTGAAATCAAGGAGGAAATAGGGTGGAATTCAGCACAATCTTGCCACTGTCCCTTCAGCCCTGGAAGATAAACCAGCAAACTGTGCACACGTGTATGATGTTCTTTGCTAAAGCTTTAGGTCAATAGTGGAAGAAAAAAAAGTACCCATGAATGGACAGTGATTAGTTAATAAAAGAGAAAACAAAAATGGAAATAGAGAGGATCCAAAAATCCAAAAAAGTTTTGTCTTCCAAAAGTTTTTTTTTAAAAAATCAATCCGCCTTTAGCAATATTGGTCAAAGAAAAAAAAAAAAGAAGGCACCAATAAATGATATTAATAATAGAACAGGGGACACATCTAGGGAGGCATCTCAGTTGAAAAACGACAAGAGAATATTATTAAAACCTCAATGCCAATAGATTTGAGGAACTAGCTAGGTGACATGCACACATTGTTAGAAAGATATAATTTAGCAAAAGTGATTTAGAAGAAAGAAAAATCCGGAATAATCTTCTACTATTAAAGAAATTGAACACATGGTTAAAATCTCCCCACAAATAAAGCACCAGGTAAAGACATTTTTCAAATGAAACAGGTAATTTCAATCTCGCACAAAACTTTTCCAGAGATAAGAAAGAAAGTAAGAATGTTCAACTCACTGTTTAAGGTGAGTTGTATCTGATAACTTTTTAAAGAACTGTATTGAAAAGACTCATCCTACTAGATATTGATCCTTAATATAAAAGGTCTAATAATTAAAGGAGTATGATGTTGCTACAGGAATCAACACATAGCCCAGTGGAATGAAGCACAGAGACCAAAATAAACTCATCCAAATATGGAGACCTGATATATCACAGAGTTGTCATCGCAAATTAGTGAGGAAAGATTAGACTTTTCAGTAAATGATACTGATCTATTTAGTTATTCATAAAAAATATAAGATCCCATTTCATATGACACAGTCACACAAAATCCATATAGACTAAGAGCAAAATTTTATAATTTAAGAAAAAAAATAGAAAAATATACTTATGAATTCAGGGTAGGGAAGGATTTTTTAAACAAAACACAAAAAATGTAAATCATAGAGGAAAAGATTTGATTAAATTAAAATTAGGTGTCATCAAAAAATATCAGAAGAAAATATCATCATTAGATGATTCTGATCATTAGAAAAGTAAAGACACAATCACAAACTAAGTGGAAGAGGCTATTTATTACATTATAGCCCAAAGCTCAGCATCTAGAATATGCAAAGAACTCCCATAAATGAATAAGAAAAGGATAGACAATTTAATTTTTTAAAGTAGACTAACTACATGACCAGGCATCTATCAGAGAAGAAAACAAGAATAGCCCATATTTCTATTTTTTAAAATGCTAGGTTTCATTAGTAACTAGAGAAACATATATTAACACCATAAATGAGAACATCTCACACACACACACACACACACACACACACATTGGGGAAAAACTGGACAAATCCAAGTGTTGGTGAGAACGTGGAGCAAATGGGAATATAAATTGGTTACAGCCATTTCAGGAAATAACTCAACATTATCTAGTTATGTTGAAGGTGCTCGTAGCCTATGATCTAGCAATTTTCCTCTTAATTTTACATCCTACAGAAACCCTTTTATACATCAAGCAAGAGATATGCATGAATGTGTTCATAACAGCAATTTTTGTAATAACCCAAACATCTGTCAGTCAAAAGTAGAAAAGTATGAATACACAGTGGTATAGTTATATAAGAGAATTCTTTAAGCAATGAAAATTACTTAAGCCATATGTGTTGATAAGCACTAACTGAAGAAAACACTAAGCCAGAAAAGCTACATACACATGATACCATATTCATAAACCTCAACAAAAGCAAAACAAAACATAGGATATGTTAGGTACAGGCATAAACGGTACCATGATAGAGAAAAATAATGGAATAACCAACATCTTGAAGTGACAGGAAGGTAGATGCCACCAGGAGGACCCTACAGGGCTTCAAAGATATTTGACAACATTCTTTTTCTTACACTTGATGGTGTCCACACGAGTGTTCCTGTTATTATTAATATTAGTCTTTAAAATGATGCATAGTCCACATAGTCAAGAGCTGTAGGAGTGAAGAATATTGACTGACATCTATAATTTTGTAACCACTTATTTCTAATGTAATAAAGAAAGTAAGAGAAGTAAAAAGTGTCAAGAATTCAGAATGGATTAACAGAAAGAATATAAATGAAATAACATTAATCTAAAGTCAGGGGAACTTAGCAGGGGATCATGCACAAGGACTGGATAAACAAAGAAAAACATGGCTGCTCAGGGGCCAAGGGCAGTAACGAGGCGACCACCAAAGTGTCAAGATCATTGAGGCCTCCTGGAGAGCACTGCTGACCTGAAGCCAAAAAAAAGATGTTGGATATGAAGCTGAGACAGAACTATCGAAAGAGGGAGCTAAAGAGGATAACTGGATTTAGACTGGAGGTCGCTGAGTGGGTGATGAGGAGGACAAAGTACACAAAACCTTCATTCCAGGAGAAATGGGCATCGTTAAAGGGGGTTTGGGAACTCTGCCAGTGGGAAAGCTGCATCGGAACTCTGCCGCCCTTTCAGAATCCACCACAAACGTTTCTATTCATAAGAGATCAAATTTTATGTGGATGTGGACCTGGCGTGTGTAAAACATGTTCTCAAGATGGCCTTTTATAGGGATGAAGGAAACAGACTGAAAAGGGATATGAGAGCTTCCTCCTCGGGAAGTGGTAAGACGATCCTTGGTCAGGATTGGAAGGACAGCAGAGCGGCATTTGTTCAGTGACCAGAGAGGAAAAGATGCCTAAATCACAATCAGAATATCTACATTTAATGTTGATTTTCAAACAGTCATGTAACAAGGTGTAGGGTTTGGCTGGGACACTGAATAGACAGCCCTGTGACCCTGGGAAGTCCCAGCTTTTCTCTTCACTCCAGTTCTCTCATCCGTAAGAGAGAGGGGGCCTCTGTGTTCATCTTCTAGTCCTAGCACTGTGCAGGGCTAAGACTCATAAATTCAATGATTTCATTCTAATTGAGGTCTCTCAGTTCAGACTATTTCCTAGAAACTAAAAGAGAAAAAATGTCTGCAGACTTTGACTTCTCCCAATTTTCCATCTCCCAGTTTGGCCAGGAGGGACCTGCTCTCTATGGGGCAGCCACTTGCTGGCAGCTCATCTGGCTGTTCCCTGCTGGCTCTGCAGTCCTGTCTATCTCTTCCCCATCACTGGACACTGGACACTATATTTCTAAAACATCTCTGTGGAGCTGGCACTCTACTGGCTCAGCCTGGAGTGGTCCTCCATTCAGAAAATGCTTCTCAAATTAAAGGTAGTAGGGGTCTTCTTGGTTTCGGTAAAAAATGCTTGAAACTGAGGGCATCATTTTTTTTTTCTTTTTTGTCTTCCACCACATGGAATTCTTGTTTTAATGACCTTCAAAAATGAAACAATTTTTATCTTAAAAGCAAATATGTCTCCTGCTCTTAAAAGGCTAGCATTTGAAAACCAATCTATACCGGCAAATAATGTGGGAAATAGACAGGCAGAACACTTAATGATGATTGAATACATGAAGCATTTTTCTTCTGTTGTTAGGTGACAGCTGGATGAGTTTCAACTTCCTGCTCAATGCACAGACTCTAAGCGTCCAATTCTGGGGTTTTTCCTTCTCTTCCCCCTTCTTGCCTCCTCCTTCCTCTTTGGGAAAACACAAATGGTTTTGATTACATAATAGCTGCAAACTTTATATCTTCCACTTTGGTTCTTACACATCATAAACAGAAGAGTGAACTTCAGACTCCATTAAGACAAAGGTTGGTCTGGATGGTTGGGAGGCTTTTCATGTTGGTATGGTTTAAAAAAAAAAAAAAGGTTCTGTAGGAAAGAGAAATGCACTGGAGTTTGGCTAGACATCATGATTTGACTACCGACCATTCAGTCTAAAGAGTGACAAGACCCCACTTCTAGGCAACACAAGAGTGAAGCCTTGAGCCCAAGACCAACTCAGCCCCTGCAGGATTCATCCCCCTCCACGGCAGCTTTAATATGCATGCGAGCACCAATAAACACCAAGATGCTAAATAAGGGTAGTCAGAAATACACTTTACCGTGTGTGCCCTATTGACTGTCAATCTCTCTTCACTAACCTGGAGTTTTCCTCAGCATTTTGTTTTATAAATCAAGTTCTATTATTGTCACAGTGCTCAAGTTAACAAATTAGAGACAGAAAAAGCAAGACAATGCTTTTTATTCCACCATCTACAAATATTCATAGAGCACATATTATGTAAGAGGCACCATTCTAGACTCTCGGGCTACCTCAATGAATGAATCAGACAAGTGTCTCTACTGGAAAGGAGAAAGGCGCCATGAAAAGCAGTATGAATAAGTGTATTGTACTGTCTTGTAGAAGGTGGTAAGTGTGTGGAACAATAGAACAGGAAGAGGCGTATGGGAATACTGGCTGGGGTAGACAGCTGTGACCGTAAATAGGACGGCAGTAAGGCTATGTTATGAAAGGGACGTGATCAGAGACGATTTTGAAACTTGGGAGAAGAGAGGCCAGAGATGTTTCCGTATTTGCAAAACAATTGATCTGGGTAATGAAATATTTTGCCAGTTTCCTTGGTAAATTTGTCTGCTGTTTGGTAATGTGACTGTAAATGATTATCTTTATACTTTACTTCTGAGTATACTTAATTCATTATAATAGAATACATTTTATTGAGCCCCTGCTACGTAATAGGCACTGTTTTAGGAGCTGGGGATACATGGTCAAGAAGGCAACAGGACCTCGGTGCTGTTGGAGTCTCCAGTGGAGAGAGCAGACGCGATCACACAGAAGAACAAGATGATCTTGGAGCGTGGTGAGGCATCTGCAGAAATAACTCGGCTAAGAGCAGTGGGGTGGAGAGACATGCCATGACGGGGGAGAGGGGGAAGTCAGGGCCAGGCTCTGACTGATCTGAGATCTACATGAGAAGATTATGATGGTCAGAAGGGCCTTCTCAGCAGGAAGAACAGAAAGGACAATATTTCAGAGGAGAAGATGCCACTGACCCATTGTAGGAACAGTAGGAAGGGCAGTATGGCTAGCGCAGGAAGGAGAGTGGCAAGAGACAATATCAGAAAAGTAGATGCTGTTTGTGAGTGGAATCGTGTCCCCCAAGATGATGCTGAGGTCCTAACCCCCAGGGAATATAAAAGTGACCTTATTGCGAAATGGGGCTTTTTGCAGACAATCTAGGTTAATGTGAGGTCACTGGGGTGGGCCTTAATCCAAAATGTCTGTGTCCTTAGAGAAAGGGGAAATTTGGACATGGAGACAGACATAAACGGGGAGTACTCCACGGGAAGATGAAGTTGGAGGTTGGGATGATGTATCTACCAGGCAAGGAACCCCAAAGGTTGCCAGCCAACCACAAGGAGTGAGAGGGGCATGGCACAGATTCTTCCTCAAAAGAAACGAATCTTTCTGACATCGTGATTTTGGACTTTTAGTCTCCAAAACTATGAGGCAATGAATTTCAGTTTTTAAGCATCCAGTTTGTAGTACTTTGTTGTTACAGCTGCCCTACGAAACTGATAGAGGCACAGACAGATGCCCGACACATTTCGATTTTAGTCTAAGTGCAATGAGAAGATACTGAAATGCTTTAAGCATGGTTTGATGAACATCTTCAAAAAGATCATATTTATGTGGCTACCTGCTCATGAAATTACAACCAAGGAGGGTTTGATGATTTCCCCAAAGGAAGCTCAGTAGAATTTTACTTTCTACAACCATTAGAGAGCAACCATCAGATATTGATAGAAAAGCATTCTCAATTTTTGAATATTAATATTGAGCATTCTTGATCTTTAAAAGCAACTTTTGGGATAGAAGTTTTTTAAAAGTAGGAATATATGTTTTAGGGTTGAAAGGAATGCCTTTTGCAGGAGACTATGTTTGGAATGTATGGGTTTGCTTATATTTCTAACTCATTTACTAACAGAAATGTAGGCTGAGTCAAAGCTTTCATTTATTGACTGAGTAATGAAAAACTAAAAACAAGGCTTTAATTCATATATTTAAACATGTTTATAAACACATCTAGACAGGGACATATGACAATATATATGCCTGTGCGTATCCATATACAGTATATTATTTTCATACTCTGCCTGTACCTGGATATTAAATTTTGGATCTATAAACAATGTCAACCATTTAGGTCTTGTAAGTCAGCACCAATTCCATTTTGATGACCACTGAAATGGGTAAATCATCTGCTTCGTGCAAAAGTAGATTCTTAGGGACAAAGATTAGAAAAAAAAACAAAACTGTGGTCCTAAATTAGCTAATTCCTTAATGTGTTCTGCTAGACTTTTTCTTCTAAAGGTTTGATTACTGTAAAGTTTTTGAACAAAATCCAGTTTATGGACAGGCCTACAGAACAAATCACCAAGTTTCTTCAATAAATAAAGACACAAAAGACATGACCATTAAAAATTGTTTGGATTACAGTTTACCAAACTGTAAAATAATAATGATATAATGAAATAACCAGAAAAATCTCAATACTGACTAGAGGTTTCATTATATTAAATAATAATAATTATTTTTTTTACCCTTCCTGGATTTGAAAACATTATTTTACTTTGAATTTTTTTAATGATTCTTGTCTTGTAGAGATAGTCACTGAAACATTTTGTATGAGATGATATGATGTCTAAGATTTGCTTCACAATAATTGAATGGCAGGAGGTGGATGTATAGATGAAACAAAAGTGACCTGAGTGGATGATTATTAAAACTGAGGGGTGGTGGGGAGTATTGGGGGTGTGCATTGTATTAGCCTCATTACTTTCTGTATATAGTAAATATTTTCATACTAAAATGTTAAAAATGTTTTTTCACATACAGTATACCTTAACATAGTTGAAAGTTTTTGGAAAATAATGAAAAATGTTAAATTCTATAACCTAGCTTGCTGTAGGGCATTGTTATAAATATACCTCCAGCAAAGGAGTTTATTCAAAAATTGAAATGTATTATTCTTTTTTTTTTTTTTTTTAAAGATTTTATTGGGGAATTGGCGGAGGGGAACAGCGTTGGGGAATCGGGGAAGGGGAACAGACAAGTTGCTGTCTTTTTGTTCTTCAGTTTAGTTGCGGGGGATGTTGCTTCACTGTTGGTATCGTTATTGTGCTCTTCCCGGATGAGGCAGAGGATGAGGCAGATCGGTCGCCGGCCTCTGGATGTCGCTCATCGCGGCTACTGGCAGCTCACGCTTGGCTGCCAGCCGCTCACGCTGGCTGCGGGCCACTCACTGCAGCCTATGGCAGCCCACTGCAGCAGGGGCTGCAGCCCACACCATCACCGGGGCTCGCACAGCCCAGCTCCAGGTGGAGCTGTTGTTAGCTGTAGAGGGCAGTGTCACTGGCCCTCATGTGGGATCCGAACCGGGGCCGCTGGCATCCCAAAACCAGCGCTTAACCAGTGCGCCACTCGGCCGGCCCGAAATGTATTATTCTTTAATACTGTATGTCTAGATGATTCCAATGTACACAACATTTCAATACCCAACTGAGTGGTGGATATGCATCACAGTTATATTACATATTTAAATGATAACCTGTATCAGGTGTCAATTGTTCCCCACCTGACGTCTCTTCAGCCTTTCCTCAGATTCCAGCCCTGGAGTCTCTGCTCACCTGAGCTGACAGCACCTCACCTCAAGTGTGACCTGCTTTTGCTTTCTGTCCTGGGGCTTCTCTGATGCCTCAGCACAGGATGCCAGCATGACGTCACTTGGCAGGCATCCATGGGCAGCTGACCCTCAAACAAAGGCAGAGGAGAGACCAGGTGTAAACATCTTCTATTGGCCCTGGAGCCGACAAATGCCAGAGTCATTCTATGTGCCTCTCAAAAGATCCTGGTGAGATCATGTCTCATTTGCTCACAGAGGTGGCCAACTTGAAAGTACACCTTTGAGCTGCACAAGGAAAGAACTCCAGGGCTTTGACAAGTATCCTCCCTTGAGTATTCAGTAGAGTACTGATGAGTACAGGCATGTAAGAAAACCATCTGAGCCAGGGAAAGAACTACTTGAACAGTTTAGTGGTGACAGTACCCATCAATCACATAGGGCCAAGAAGAGTGTCTGTTCTCATCACCCCTAGAAAACTTCACAATCACAATGAATTGGGCAGAGTATTCAAAAGGGTATTGCATCAGTTGGTGGGAAAAATTAGTCCTCGATCATACTCTGGTCCCATCTAACAAATCTTAAAGGTGGTACCCCAAAAGATCAAACTGTTTTTTAGGTAATGTAACTGCATCCTAGAAGAAAGCTCAAGAATATTTACAGGAATACAAAAATGTCCAGTACCCCAAAATATAAAATCCAAAATGGGCCATGGCCCCCAATCAAAACTTATCAGGTAAGCAAAGAAGCAGGAAAATAAAATCCATAATGAGGAGAGAAGGCAATCTACTGAAATTGACACAGAATTGACACAGATGTTTGAATTAACAGACAAGGATATAAAAATGGCGATTATAACTGTATTCCATATGTTCAAAAGTTATGTAGAAACATAAAAGAAATGTTTTAAAACAAATCAAACTTCTAGTGATGAAAACAAAAAAGTCCGATAAAAAATACACTGGAAGGGATTAACAGCAGATAAGATCTCACAGAAGGAAAGATAAGTGAACTTGAAAATAAAGTAATAGAAAGTGTCCAAGATAAAGCACACAGAGAAAACAGAATTAAAAGAATACATAAAAAGCATCACTGAGTTGTGCAACACTTTCAATCAGCCTAATATAAGCATCTCAGAAAAAGATGTTGGAGAGGTAGAAAAAGAACTTGAAGAAATAATGGCCATTTTTAAAACTTTGATGAAACTGTAAACCCAAAGATCTAAGAAACTCAATCAATTTCAACCACAAGAAATATAAAGAAAACTACACTTACCAAGTCCAATCATAATCTTTATGGGAAAGATGTTTAACTACAAATTCAATGTCTTTATTAGATTTAGGGCTGTAAAGATTATCTATTTCTTCTTGAGTGGCCTTTGGTAGTTTGTGTCTTTCACAGAATTGGTTCATTTCATTTAAGTTGTTGATCTGGTGAATTCCATCAAATACTAAAGGAAGAAATAATACCAGCTCTGCACAAACTCCTTCAGGAAATTGAAGAGTCTGAGAGAATGCTTCCCAAATTGTTATTTGGTTCCAGTATTACTCAAATACCAAACCAGAGGAAGACATTATAAGCCAAGCGAGTTACAGACCAATATCATTTATGAGCAAAGAAGTAAAAATTCTAAACAATATTTTACCCAAGCAAATGCAGCAATACAAAAAAAAAGGGGGGGATGGGGGGGGGTAACAAGTGGAGTCTATTCCATGAATACAAAGTTGGTTTAACATACAAAATCAATCAATGTGATTCACCATAACAAACTATAAAAAGAAATACCATATAATCATAAGTAGATGCAGGGAAGGCACTAGACAAAATCCATATCCATTATTGATCAAAACTTTCAGTAAACTCATAATAGAAGGAAGATTCCCCAACCAGATGAAGGGGCATCTATGAAAGACTTATGGATAATATCATCCTTAATGGTAAAAGAGTAAATGTCTTCCTGCTAAGCTGAAGAATAAAATAAAAGTGCTTCCTCTATCATTCCTTATCATTATTATAGTAGAGGTTCTAGTCAGTACAATATGGTAAGAATAATAAATAAAAGGCACCCATATTGGAAAAGAAGAGATAAAATAGCCAACATTTTCTCTATGTAGGCAGGTCAGTGAAATCTATATAAAAGCTACTAGAACTATTAACAATAAGTGAATTTAGCAAGAATACAGGATATCAGCTCAATAAACAAAAATCAATGTTATTTCTATGTACTAGAAAGAAAGTATCAGAAATTGAAAATTTAAAAATATATAATTCATAATAGCATAAGAATATATGAGTTACTTAGGGATAAAACTGATATGATTTACAAAACCTGTATGCTAAAAACTACAAAACATTGCTGAGAGAAATGAAGGATGACCCAAATAAATTAAGAGATATAATTCTGTTTGTGGATAGAGATATTCAATATAAGTAAGATGTTAGTTCTCCCCAACTTGGTCTGTAGATTCAACAGATTCATAATCCCATCAGACTTTTTAAATAACTTGGCAAGTTGGTTGTAAAATTCATATCGAATTGCAAAGGATGTAAAACAATCAATACAACTTTGGGAGAGAAGAATAAAGTCTTTAAACCAAAGACTTATCTTACCACTACATTAATCATATAAAGATGGAAAAGTAGATCAATGGAAAACCATGGAGTCCAGAAATAGACCCACACATATATAGACAACTGATTTGCTACAAAGATGCCAAAGCAATTCTGTGGATAAAGGACACCATTTAACTATTGGTACTGGAGAAACTGGATACCTGAATGCAAAGTATGCATGTGATCCACACCCTTTACCATAGGCATAAATCAAAAAGAATCAGAGACCTAAACGTAAGTCCTAAACCATAGTACTTGGAGAAAAACATTTCTTATATAAGACATCAAAAGTATGATCCATCAAACAAAAAACTACCGGTACATTATACTTCATTAGAATTAAACACATCTACTCTTTGAAAGACACCATTAAGAACATGAAAAAACAAGCCACAGACTAGGAGAAAATATTTTCAAATCATAAGTCTCATAAAGAACTTGTATCCAGAATCTATAAAGTACACCTAAAACTCAATAACAAGAAAATAAATAAACCAACAAAAAAATGAGCCCAAGACTGGAACACTTCACCAAAACACACAAATGGCAGACAAGCACAGGAAAAGACGCTCAGGGTCCCTAGTCTTTAGGGAAATGCAAATTAACATCATATTACTACGCACCTATTAGCATGGCTAAAACTAAAAGAAATGACCTCCCCAAGGACTGGAGAGAAAGAGGAGGGCCTGGAAGTGCTGGTTTAAGTTAAACATACACCTACCATGACCCACGCATTCTACTCCGGGTAGAAATCAAAGAATATATATATACAGAGACTTGTACACAAATATTCAGGAGCTTTATTCGCAATAGTCAAAACTAGGAAACAACCCAAATGTCCGTCAACCCGTGAATGGACATACAGTGTGCGTTATAGCCATGCCATACTACTCAGAAATGAAAAGGAATGAACTGTTGATAAATACAACAATAAGAATGAATCTCAAAATAACTGTGCTGAATGAAAGAAGCCAGACAATAAGACAAGCATGTGCTGTATAATTCTACTGATATAAAACTCTAGAAAATCCAAGCTAATCAATAGTAATAAAAAAAAAAACCCAACACTGGGTTGCCAGGTGGAGGGACTTCCGGGGGGGTGAGAGGACACAGCTGTGGGTGATTGACGTGCTTGATTAAACTCTTGATTACACTGGTGACTTCATACATGTACACATATGTCAACACCCATCAAATTGTACAGTTTAAATACATGCAGTTTATGGTGTGTCAATTATATATCAATAAACCTGTTAAAACAATCACCTATCTCCTTCAATTCTGTTTACCTGCCTGTCTTTTTCACTGCCCTAAATGGATCCTTAATTATACAAACCTTTGTTTCTGTTTCCTCATTGCTCTCAGAGTCTTACTTTTTGTTTGAAATTCTAGAAAAGAATAACCCCGGCTCATGAAGACCTCAGGGATGGTACCAGGTCCACGTGGCTGATGAACAAGACTATTTTAATAGTCTCACTTTTAGCTTTCACAGAGTTTCCACATTAGGCTAAGCAGGGAATAGAAATCAATTGCAATAGAAATCACGATGGGAGTCTATCCTTCTAGGAGCATAACAGCCACCAAATTATACCAACTATGTGCCTCGAAGATGAGGTGCTTTCGACATATTATTTTCACTCAGTCATTTACTTTTTCAAACAAGGGATGGTTATTAAGTCCCCACTATATTCCAAGCACTGGGATAACTTTTTGAGTGCCTACTACATACTACGCATACATACTGTGCTTAATATTTAGTCCTTAATGCAAATTCTTTCCTATAGTTATTCATTACCACCAATTTACAGATTAGCAAAGTGAGGATCAGAGATGTTATATACTTATCTAAGACACAAAAAATTTGGGAAAAGTGATTTTTTTTTTCCTACACAAATAGAACATTTAAAATTTCCTTCCTCCTAGTCATTGGCAGGTCTTTCTCTGGTTTGGGTGAAAAACGTATGTGTCAATTACATATTCAGACACAGACACACACACAGACACACACACACACACACACACACACACACACACACACACACACACACAGAGTTTTTGGAAGGCGCTTGCACTATTTAGTTCTATCATTTCATTCCCGGGCCTATTTCCATTCATTTTAGACTGCACTTTCCAGGTTGTTCTAACTTCAAACCCTCTCCTGTGAGGTGAGGGACCCAGGAGATTGGTTAGCAAATGTCAATAATGTACTTCAAAGGGATCGGGATATATAAATTGAAAGTTGTTATTCTTCCTGTAATGGAAGAATTGGCTGAAATGTTGAATTTCCTTCAGGGAAAGGTTTTAGCACCTTTCATTGGTAAAATGGGTTCCTGCCAAAGAAGTCTAAACAAGCAGTGGTGTGGTGTACGGTAGGGGTTTCTGCAATAACACGTGAACAGCAGGAGGGGCAGGTATTTTTCAAAGGAAAGTAGGACTGAAAGCAAAGGGTCGTGCACCTTGCAGGAAGGTGGGCCATCAGTTACACCCCATGGGCTGTTCAAAGGGGCACAGCAGATGGAAAGAAGGGGAAGCTGGAATGGAGCCACATAACACATGCCTTCCTTTCATTCGTGGAGCAGACGGAGCCCAGAGCAGATGGCCCCTCACTTTGATGAGTGATCAGAAGGGGAGCCCGTGGATGCATAGAGAATACGAGCACACAGAATGGTTGGAGGGACCACGTGTCAAGGAGAACTCCAGATGGCGCGGTGAGCCCCCTCTTCTCACCCTCAGATCAAAATCCATCAGGACGTTGTAACTGGGAAAGATGGTCAGGAAAGAGACGAACGGGATCAAATGGCGGATGGGATGGGATGAGTGCCCACCTCTTCATCAAGCCTGCATCCCTGCACACAGGTTTGCATTTGTTTTTCAGTCTTGGTCCCCACCATACGTTCTCTCTGAAAACTCCTGCTGCTTCGGAACAATCTGAACCTAGCTGTGCTTCGGGAGTCTGCTCAAATTCCACGTCTCTCATTTTCCTATCCCACAGTGCTCGTGTCTTCTTAATTGCCAAATTCCTCACAGTTTGTATCAGCCATTGTTTCTTTTATTAATAATAAATGCTGCATATAATATTCTTTTTTTATAGGTAAAGAAACATCTGGCTTTAAGTGGCTTGAGGTCTAAGACCATTTATAAATTCATTAAACTTCTCCTGCTTGGCACAGTGCTTAGAATATAGCAGATATTACTATCTTCTTTGTGCTAGTCAAGGTTATAACATGGATATCTTGTCACATTTGATATAAAACAAATCAGATTTTAAGCCCCTCCAAGCACAATGAAATTTGAGAAGCAAAGCCATGTGAAGAGCTGGACTATTTGGGAATGACCCCAACATATAGGGAAGCTATCTAATGTCCAAGGGCCCATACAAAGGAGAGATATTTGGATAAGATGCTGGAAAGAAGTAGCTCCAGACTGGGGGCAATGAGCAGCTCTTGGCCCTCCTATGACTGTTGATAAAGTCCTTTAATTCATTAGGACTTTTTGGGTTGCTCGTGACAGAAATCACCCCTAACTGGTTTATGCAAGAGTTCCTTCATTCACGAAGCCCTGGGGCACAGCTGAGCAATCAGAGAAGAGAAGAGATAGGAGGATCAGAGAGCCTCCTTTAATCAGAGGTCTCAGCCAGAAAACCCTCCCAGACTTGGCTTCATCCAGCAAGCACATTCTCTCCACATATCTGCTCGCAAGCCCAGGGAAACATCCTCCTGTCTGGACACCTCAGAGAACACACTAGTCCCAGGGAAAGATTTGACTGACCTTTCTTAGGTCATGTGCCCATCCTTCATCCAATTACTGTAACCAATGAGATGTGGACCTGATATGTGGACACACCTGTCCACCCTGTAGCCAGAGGACCAAGTTTCTTACAAGAGAGGAGGAACCGAAAGCTTATTGTTCCAACAAAAATAGCTTTCACAGTCTCATGTGAATGTGGCATGTGTTTATCAAAATGTCTTTATGAAAATACCCTCTTTTTGAGCTAGACTAGGGACACTGAAGTGCCCCCTTCCAGAATGCCACCTCCATTTTGAGGGCTATCAAATTTCCCAAGATTCTGTGAGCCAAGTGAGTCTCGAGGTTATCGTAGAACCCCTAGAATGCAAGCCTAGTAAGGAAGAAGATGAGGCAATTCTGTAAATGATGCCTGACACCAGTGGGTATCAGGATGGTTCCAGGAAAAAAACATATTTCATTACCTTGTAGCTTCTGGAAGTCCTATAGAGCTGGCTGACGGGTCACATGAAGAGCATTTGAGAACAAGTATCATGGAGCCATCATTCCTTTTGAATTGTCACAATGATTCCATGTCTACTGGAGAAAAAGTAAAGGTAAATGAAAAGTGGTCTTATTTTTCTTTGTTCTCATTCTCTGCCCCCTCCCCCAAAATGTTTTTGCCACCATCATATTAAAAGATAGCAAAAATTCTAGAGCAAGTATAAACTGTTTCAAACATATTAAGATCACTCTACTATTGGGAAAATTTATTTTTGCAAAGATTAAAAACCATGCCAAACTGATTGAAGACCCTTGTTGAGAACATGAAAACATTTATGGTGCTGCAGCATTGTAAGACGTGTCTGAAAAAATAAGCATTTCAACACGTTAGTTTCTAAGCATATACAAATGTCACTGAAGAAACAATGTGATACATAGACGATGTATTATAGAGATGCACACTTGAAACCTATGACATTTTATTAACCATAGTCACCCCAATACATTTAAACTAAAAGAAGAAAGGAAGAAATTCTGTTTTGCGTTCCACTGGAGGCTCCCTCTCTGATTTGGAGAAGTGTCCAGCTGTAATGTACAGCCCTGCGTCGGTTGTTACTCTGCTTCTTGGCTTCCTGGATAGAAACCTCTCACTCAAATTAAATCATCCTATCCTTAACCATCCTATAAGTAAAAGTTTGTCAGCTGAGAGTTTCCTAGTTTTTCTCACATGTGTCAAAAGCAAAAAAGGAAAGAAAAAGGGGAAAAAAAGGATTTTTATGGACTCACTCTTATCTGAATGGGTCTCCTAAGAACAGACAGCTTTGAGCCTCTGCCTTCCAGCTTTGGGGTCTCCTTCCAGAGGCTTAGCTCCCCGATCCCCTTTATTCTCACAGTAACCCAGAGCTTCCCAAGATTTCTATTCAGTTTCAACTTTGTTGGTTTCTAAGACAGTTTGAAGCCTACCCACTGTCTACTCTTTTCCCTGTGGGTCTGTGAATCATGAGGCAGACGTAGTGTGAAATAACTACCCCATTTATCAACCAAGGATGCATCCTTGGGATCCTCCCGCACTCTAAATCACCGTCTGCAATGGGCCACATGTAGATGGCCACATTTTTCTTCATTAGTCAAGATTCATGAAAGGAATGTCTCATTGAAGAAAAGTATTTCTGCCTAACAGGCTCAAGAATCAGATGTCATGACTGAACACTAATTATAATCCTTAGGCTTTGAGCTTTTTGAAATCCCCAAATTCTATGGAGTAGTCTCCAAATTATTTAAAAATCCCTTTTAAGGAAGTCAAACTCAAATAAGCTATTTCTGTACTCCTTTCTCATTCTTTCGCTCAAAAAAACAAAAAAGTATTTTTCCCATCACATGAACAAAACTCTCTCTGGAGTATTTTCCCCCACCCTTTATTAAAATATACACGAATCATCATTGTACATTTTCATCAATATTCTCAAAGTAAACACACCATGTAATGGGGAGCCAGATCCAAAAGAAGTTGTCATTACAACCCTTTCTTTCCAGTTACTATATACTCTACCACAGGTACCAACATTCTTACTTCTGGCATTGTACATATTTTTGGTCTTTTTTGGAAATTTATGAGTATATCCCTGTCCAATATACAATCTTTGTGTCTTGCTCCTTTCGTAACGTTGAGTGAGATTCACCCAAACTACAGTTGATTCATGTAACTGTAGTTTGATTATTGTCATTGCTTATTTAGTACTTCATTAGATACAAAGAAGATAATTTATCCATTCTGTCATTCATGGACATTTGTCTTTTATTCAGTTTTGTCTCAAATAGCTCTACTATATTTCTTCCTGCGTTCCCATGCTTCTATCTAGGATCATTTTTCTTTTGCATGAAAATCTCCCTTTAAAGTTATCTTTAGTGACATTATCTGCTGATCAAGAATCTCAGTATTTGATTGCTTAGAAATGTCTTTATTTTACCTTAATTTTGAATGACAATTTTACCATGCACAGAATTTGAGGTAAGAAATTCCTTTTTTTCAAATTTTTTTTTACCTATTGGAATATGATTTCCATTATAGACCAGCTTCCATCACTTTGATTAAGTCAGTTGTTTTCTTATTGTTTCTTTGAAATCAAAGTCCTTTTTATCTGATAGCTTTCAGATTTTTCTCCTTCTCTTTGGCATTAAGTACGTTTATTATGATTTCCCCTAGCGTTGTTTTCTTTACATTTTCCTAATTGGCATTCACAACACTTCTTGGATCTATGACTTGATGTTTTTCAACAGTTTTGAAAGGTTATCAGCCATTATTTCTTCAAATATTGCTTCTGATCCATTCTCTCTTTCATCTTCTAGGGCTGCAATTACAGTTATTTGTCATTCTTTCTATGTCCTATATGTGTCTTATCCTCAGTATTTTCCTTTGCTTCCCTGTATTTTATTCTGGATTTTTTTTTTACAAACTTATCTTCTAATTCACTTAATTATATCTTGGCTATGTCTAATCTGCTCCTAAACCCATCTATTGATTTTAAAAATTCAGTTATTGTATTTTTTTATTTTTAAACTCCAATTCAATTATTTTCATAGATTTCACCTGTCTGCTGAACTTTTCACTTTTTCTATAGGTCTCTCATTATTTTTCCCTGAGTGCTTTTTTTTCTCTTCACTGCCAATTGTTTGGTCTTGCTTACTGGAATGCCTGATAATATTTTATTAAATGCCAGCATTGAGTATGGAATATTTTTTAAGTCGTTGGAAGTTTCTGATGATGGTATCTTCCTGCATTTAGTGGACTGTTAGCTCAGGCAAATGACTTTACTTTAGAGTTTGTTTCAGTCTCAGTAAGGGCTGATTCTGTTCATTCCTACTCCTAAATTGTAGTCCTTTAGGCATCCCAAATGAGAGCCTGATGATTTTACCAGGTCCTTAATATCTCCACAGACTCCAATTCTAAGTTTTGGTCCTTCAGTTCCATAAAACTGCGAAGAGCTGCCCTCAATTTCTCCATTCCTTGGCTGCTTTGAAATTAGGAAATACCTTCATGGGAAAAGGCGCTCCAAATATTAGGCTCATCTCTTTATTGTATTATTTTGAAGTTATCAATGCCTTACCACTCTCCAATGCTATGACAATTATTTGTTGAATTTATCTGGATACTTAAGTTGTTATTGTGGGGATGTTGGTCAGATACAAGCCATTCCATCATAGCCTGGAAGTGAAAGTTAGCCCTCCTCTAGAGGTTATCATCTTTACATCTATCATATCTATATTGAACTGAGCACTTCTTAATATAGTATTTAACTCATTAACACTAAGGGAAAACAAGGTTCAAATTAATACTTAGAAATACTACACTAAAATAAAACCTTTTAAGAGCAAAACTAAATATATATGAATTCTTATTTAGACTGTTAATGACCACTTTCTTCTAAATTTCAACTACATATTTCACTTTTTCAAATAATGCAATGATAAACATCTTTGGATATATACTTTTATATGATGATTTCCTGATTATTTCCTAAGTAAACTTCTAAAAACATAATTTCTTGGTCAAAACTGTAGACATTTTTAAAGCTCTGCCACATTTTTGCCTTATTGTTTCCTACTTACATGCTAATAAGTAGGCTTAATTTTAGGTGCATATCTATACTGTAGTATTTTTTTCAGTTTAAGAAGGGACAGGAAAATATTTCTATCCTGGAAAACATTTTTCCCTACCCATCAAGCTATAAAATTTTATAAAAGGAATTTTATTTTATTCCTTACACCCAGCAAAAGATCTCTTTGAGTACGATTCAAAATACATTAAATTTCATCCATAAAGATCATTTATTCCTGGCAACATATTTGAGTTTCTATCAAAGGGGGGGGGGTCTCATAAAATTCAAGTTATAACCTTAAATGCCTCAATCATTGCTGAAGCAGAGGTCTGGTGAGCAAAGTCTAACAAGTAGAAAAATACTTAGAGTTTTGCACATGGTTTGAAATTTTGAACATATTTGGGTGGTAGGACAGTGCTTATGCATCGTCTGTTGTCACCCGTCAGGAAAGCACCATCTGAGTGTTTTTCAAAAGAGGCAGCGTATGGCTCAGTTCAGTTCACATGAGGTAGAAAAAGCGCGGGCTCTGCACCTTGGAATGACAGGACCAAACACTGTGTGGCCACCTCTTTTAAAAAGCTACAAGAATAGGGGGTGGCCTCAGGAACCTCAACCAGGGAGGCTGACTTCCAATTACCAGACACGTCCATTATGAAGTGTTGAAAGGAGAAAGAAAAACAAATAATAAAGTTACAAAATAAAGTTTATTTTATCAAAATTAAAACTGCTTCCTTCTCTCCACTTCAGAGTAACCTTGAGATGGACCAGGCTGAGGATTACATTGCTTTAATCCCTTAGCAGTTAGTTCCACAGCGGGAGGCGCCTGCTACAGACAAAATTATAGGGTTAGGAATGTTCCCCATTCAGTGACCTGATTGGCTGACTATTCCTCAGGGCTTCTGAATCAAATATTTATACATCTAAATGGGAGCAACGAAAGGAAAATGGTTCATAAAGAGAGTCCCAGAGCATGTATTATTGAAATAACAGATGGAATATTATATTTTTGAAACATTCTTTCTATAAAGAAGTCTTTTGAAGTATGTTTTGGTAGGATACAGTGAGCCAAGAGTGTTGGAGAGAGAGAGAGAGAGAGAGAGAGACAGAGGGAGGGAGAGAGAAGGAGAGGGAGAGGGAGGGGGGAGAGAGAGAGAGAGAGAGAGAGAGAGAGAGAGAGAGAGAGAGAGAGGAAGTTTTATTTTCAAATGTTTGGTTGTCAGCAGTGTACAAAGTTAGCACTTCCCCCAAAAGGCATGTCTCAAAATGCACTAGAGGACAAAGCACTTGCAAAGTCTCTACTTTACATAGGATTCCCCAGGGAGGAGTCATTCAGAAAACACTGGATTGTCACCACTCAGTTTGTGTGTATAGTCTCCCGAATCTTGACCTCCTAAATCTTTGCAGAGGGTGTATGGCCTTTCCCCGCTGAATTTTTCATGTTTTCTAAACTGATTGAAACTTAAGCTCACGCACAGGGCATCATCTCATAAAAGCTTAAGAGTAGGAGGCCACCTCCTGCTTGCTAAGATTTTGTTATGAAATAGATTACGATGGTGGATTTTATGCCACATGGACAATATTGCTGGGTCATCTCATCTGGGTTTGAAGAATAAAAATGGAAGGATGCAATACAAAGAAAGCCAGATAGGGGGCCAAATGAAAAATGTATCACACTTGTTTTATTTTCCTCTACATGGAAGCCTGAACCCATAACAGAATCAATAGTTCAGAATTATTCTGTTGTCTTTCCAGGAAAAATACCCCATTACTAAGCAATCAATTTGAAGTGCTCCACAGTCAGTCCAATTTCTCCGTTTGTTTAGCTCTCAACACATGGCTCAGTTATCCTGCTAGTCTCAGCTATTAACTGTCTGTGCTATATGATGATGTGATTTATTGCACAGCAACTGGCAGTGACTTTGGCCAAAGAAAGAGAGAGAATTTACAGGAACACAATTATTTTGACCTTGCATCCAGACAGGATGGGGATCCGAATAGAATTCCTGGTCGAGTGTATTCTCATATGGAACCAAAGAAAGAGGAGCAGCCTGGGAGGAGGGGTAATGGTTCTGAATCGACAGGTAGAGAAAGCCCATTCTGTTCAAGTCCAGGTGATTGACACTTGCTGGTCAGGTGATCCAGGCATCAGTAAGAGTTTTAGGAGTTGGTCTTTTATACAGGCCCGAGCACCCAACAATAGCCCATTGGAAAAAGCCCGTTGGTTAAAAGCCAGTAACCCATGGCTTCTGAAAAGCCAGAGTGTGCAATCAGATGGCAACCTCTACCAAAAGGAAGAAGCAAGAAAAAGAGATAGCAACTCATTTCCACCCACCTGTGGGGCCACCTCAGAGCAAACAAAAAATGGCTCCTTGGGTGACAGCATCTGCTCGGGAGTAGAGTCAGAGAGCCTCCGAGGCTCAGGGTTCCAGCCAACAGCAGAAAGGACTCTTGGCACAGCCGCTTCCTGTACCTCTTTTGATCACAGGACACAGGCTTGGAAAGGTCTCCACCAGTCTTGTGGTTTCCTGGTCGTGCGTCAGTACATTCTGGCTGAAACACTTCACTTCCTTCAGGCCAGCCCCTCCACCAATGGCTCCGGCTCCATGGTTCACTCTCTCCAGCTTTGAACTAGACTCCAAGGACACTGCTGGCTGCAGCGAGAACCTTGAAAGAGAGACTTGCAGCTGGGATGCTAGCACTCCTCTCCTTCTGAAGGGGATCCTAATTGGAGAAAAAAATAGGTTTCATGGAGTCTCACCAGAAGTCCACTGAAGCACAGACCACTATGTATGGTTCCCACAATCTCTTTTCAAAGACTGTCAGCCATAGAATTACCTGGCAACTGGTTAAAATACAGACTCCAGGTCTAGTCTCAGATCTTCCAAACCAGAATCTCTCAGTGGGGACTGGGAGTCTGTGTTCTTAAGAATCTCCTCACAATTCTGACATATACTCACTGTCTAGTATAATACACCCAATTGCATCAATTAGGAAACTCCGGCCCAGGAAAATCGAGGAAACTTACTGATGTAGAACAGGACCTAACCACGTTCTTAACCATGGAGGGTTCCTGTGTGCTTTGACTCCATGTTTCTTACCAAAGAGGAACGATCCTGCTGACATAGGACCCTTAGCAAATCTTACTACGCTCAACCCAAGTAGTATTAGAAAAACAGGTAAATTCAGAACTGCTATCAGGAAACATAGTGCTTGTACTCCTTTGTCTTTGGTGAGGAAGTTTACATCATGGGGCCTGAGACACTGCGGGTGTGGATAACTCACATAAATGAAAAAGGAATTCCTCAGATACTCAGTGAGTGGTTAACTACAGACAGCCATTCAAACATTTCAGGGCCCTTTACAGAACAAGGTTTCTGTTGGGTGATATAGGGGAGTGGTGCGGAACTGGAAGGGCTGAACAGAAGACAAAAGAGCTTCCCAATGAAAATGGATGGTTTTCCTCTTAAAACTGAATGGTATTAGAAACGCTAAATTTTGCAACATTTCAGAACTAGCATAAGCTGAAAATAGCACCAAGAGTAATACATGCTTTTGTCCTTCACGTGTTTACAGACCAGCGTTTACACTGTGCCAGGAGCCACAGACTATCTCAGAGAAGTCACAGTCCCATGTGACTCAGTACTGAATGGTAACTACACGGAAGACATTATTTTTAGAGAGTGCAAGAATAAAACTGTGGTTGCTAATACAGCTTTGGGAGTCCGATACATGCGAATCAAAATCCCAGATCTACCTCTGACTAGCTGTGTGGCCTTGAGGAAGTGATTTAACTTCTTTGAGTCTTAATTTCCTTGTCTATAAAATGGAGCCTGACAGGGCTCTTAGGACATTAAAGTGCGGCAGGGAAAAGGAAGTGAGGGGGCGCTGAGGTTACTGAAGAAAACAAACGGCAAAGGGAAAAATGCAGGTGATAATCCCAGGAGACTATATCTACAATCATGAGACTCAAAGAGTAACACACTAAAAAATATTGTGTATGATAATTAACCTAAAATCTCTAAATTTTGCCACCAAATCCTCAGAGTCCTGTACCCACAGACAAACTCTACCCAATCCTAGGAGTGTGTAAATATTGTTGAACATGGCTACAATATAGGCATTGGCTCAGCTTCATGAAATGTACGATTTTTATCTGTTTTGTTCACTCATGTGCCTAGTGTTTAGTTGTGGAATGAATGATTGTGTTGGTGGGATCTAATAAGGGTCCAAAGCCTTGATACTTCAATAGGGAGGAGGTTGATGAATATATAATGAGTATGTAAATATCTCTGAGCTTTCTGGGTCTACCCTGCAAGCTACGACAACCAAAAGATGAAGAAAGGTGCCTGTTGTGTTACCAAAATGCCTTCAACTCTACACTGATACCAATGAAACTGGGGAACAATTCCTTAGAGAGAAGTTCTGATATTAGTAACAAACTGATCAATAAATAGACATTACTGTTATCATCTCAAATTAGAGGACATGTCAAGAAAGCCAAAGTTTGCCCTGAACATTTTCAAAACTGCTGCTGCCATGTAATGGAAAATTGGTGGCTAGGTATTAGAAGTAGACAGTAATTTAATAAATCCTTCTTGTGCTAGAAATGAAGTTCAAAGCCATTAAATTTTAGAAAGAAAGGAAGGAAGGTGACAAGAAGGGAAGGAAAAAAGAAGAGAGGAAACAAGGAAGGAGGGAGGGAGGAGAGAGAAGAGGAAGGAGAAAAGAGGGGAAAGAAGGAAGGAAGAAAGGAAAGAAGGAGGGAGGGAAGAAGAAAGGGAGGAGAATAAAATCAACAAAGAAAGCATAGGGTCAGGCCAGCCGAGTGACTCAGTTGGTTAAGAGCTTGCTCAAGTGAACAAGCTCTGAATAACAGGGTCACCAGTTCCATTCCCACATGGGCCAGTGAGCGGTTCCCGAGCTGAGCTGCCATTGAGATGCCAACAGGTGGCAGGATGGCTCAGCTGGTGAGAGCACATGCTCCTAACAACAATGCTGCTGGTTCAAATGGGGGGCTATGCCCACCCACAACTAAAGACTGAACTAGGCACCTTGAGCTGAGCTGCCACCAGGATGGCTCAGTGGATAGAGAGTGCGCTCTTAACAACGAGGTTGCTGGTTTGGCTCCCACATGGGATGGTGGCTACGCCCACCTGCAACTAAGATTGAACACAGCACCTTGAGCTGAGCGGCACAACTGGACTTGGAGCTGAGCTAGCTGCACCCTCCACAACTAAGACTGAAGGACAACAACTTGGCTGGCCCCCTTCCCTAATTCCCCAACACTGTTCCCCTCCCCCAATTCCCCAATCAAATCTTTTTTAAAAAAAGAAAGCATAGGATCATATTCTTAAACCAGATTGTAAGTAAGCTGAAACCTGCAGTTATTTTTTCACTTATTTTCTCTTAAAATAGCCTTAGCATAACAGGTCAAGTTCGTGACTACAGAATGAGTCAAGCTATCACAAAGAACAAGAGTAGTCCCTACTTCCCAGCTCTCTGCTGTGCACCCAGTGCCTCTGTCAATGGGAGTGATCAGCCCCCTGGCAATGAGCTCAAGCTTGAGGTCAGAGATAGGAGGGTTCTGCACCTCATTAGCTCTGTGATTTCAAAGAAGCCACTTATCCTGATGGAGTCTCAGTTATTTTTGTTTTTCTGCAAAAGGGAGTTAAAAATCCACACCTCGCATGGGGTTTTGTAAAGTCTGATCTAGAATCTGGTACACTCTGAAGGCTCATAGAGTGGCCACTACTGTTTTCATCATTGTCGTTAATTAAGATGTTGAAATATCTCAGATTTATCATTTAAAAATGTGTTGCGTGATCTGGTATGAAAAATGGAGCTGGGAAATGCATCCATTGCTAGGCCCCTGGGAGAAAGATCTGAAAGCTCTATTTCCCTGTGGTAGCTGCCATGGTTATATTTAGCTTTTATAATAGCCTTATGCTCACAAACTGCATGAAATTTTTGCTCTCCTTTGCCATCGACCCTCTGGTTACACAGAATAAATTTTACCTTTTGCTGATGGAGCAATGAAAGCAAAGAGAAATAAAGTACTTGGCCTTGGATCATACGATGAGCCATAATTATCATAATTCCCCAAATCCCACTCCCTGGTCCAGCCAAAAAAACTTGGGTTTCCATGAGGCTTAACAGTGAGTCAACTCTGGAGACATTTTGGACAATTTTAAAAGAATTCTAGTATACTTTGTGTTTCTTATTTTGCACAAAAGAGTGAACTGAAATAGAAATCGGGAATGCAAGGCAGTGTCGTGAAAGGAAGTAAGGAGTCTTTTAGGCTGTGCTGTAAAAACAAGGCAGATTTGATTCATGAGCTATAGGAAGATTATTCTGCCAAGAGACACCCAAAAGAGTGAGGTCAGTTTCAGAGAAGACATGATTATATAATCTGTGTGGTTACTAAGGTGGTTGCATGGAGACCTAAACATTTTTTTAAAAATAAAACAAGAAGTATTGAATCAAATTCTGAGAGGTCAGAAAATAGAGTAGAAAGAACCTAGTGGGAATAAGGAGACCTGGTTTTGTCCATCAGTTATTAATGTGCTTTATGGCAATCACATAAATTATCCAAATGAAGATCCCTAGCCTAACCCTACAGAATGATTATAAGAATACAATACGCGTGGTTTGTTTTTTAAAAAGTGTTTTAAAAACCTCTCCCATTAAAACAAAACAAACCAAAAACACTATTAAAAATGTAGCCCCAAAGAAATCCCATTCTTTTTTTACCCACAAATAGATGCTTATTAACCAGTAGGTCTTAGATATTATAAAGGATTCAAAGACCTACCTACAAAACATGGATTCTACACTTAGCAAACTTAGAGGGTAAAACATAAAAGGATCTAACTATATAAAGACAAATCAAGACATAATTTGATAAGTTACTAAAAGATTTCTACAGAACACTGCTGCAGAAATTCATTCATATTGATGAGAAACCAGCTGAAAGCTGGAATAGTTGAGGAAAGCAAAATAAAAGGAAGCTAGATTTGAGATCAGACATGTGGGATTTTAATTGTTAAAATGGAAGTGTGGGGTTTTTTATATATATATTATACTGAAGGGTTAGGAATTTACTTTCTGGACACCAGGGAGTATTTAAAATTTTGTCTAGCAATGAATCTTCAGGGAGATTCATCTAACAAAAGTGGTTTGAAAGGAGAGTATACAAGCCAGGAGAACCATAAGCTACTTGTGATAGTTTAACTATAATAAGGACCTGAAATACAGTGATGGTTGGAAGAGTTAAAATAAAACCAAGTTTATGAGATGAGGGATTTCTTGGGGGAAAAAAAAATCTACAAGATCTGACAATTGATTAGCCAGAGTAAGTAAAGATCAGGACAAAAATCAGGCAAGAGTGACTGTAGTTTTAAGCCTAAGTTTAAGAAAACATGGTACCATATGTAGACCACAGATATTAAAAGGAGGATGTTTTAGTAACTTTTGAGGGAAAAAAAAATCAGTACAGTACTTAGGGAGTGGGAATAGCTCTAGAAATTAGTACTGGCAGGGAGGCTCAGAAATGTCACAAGAAATCAGGAGTAGAGAAAATCAGAGGCTAGGAACCAAAAAATGTAGGGTCATATCTGGCAAACCCAATTGTCTGTAAATATGTCATCTACCTTGTGGACAAGAAATCATCCACTATGACATAAACAGCATGTCTTTACATGGCCTTAGGAAAATGAAAAGCACAGTTTGCTTAGATGGTACCAAAACCCGGTGCCCTAATGTTTTTCAGAATGTATGTGGAGTATGTCAATAGAATAACTTTTTTTATGGTACATTCTAAGGATGATTTATTATCCTAATAACTGATAATAAATACCTCAATAGTTGTGGTAGGCACAACAATGGTTCCCCCAAAGATGTCTAAGTCCTAATCCTTGGAGCCTATGAATATGTTACTTGACACTGCAAAAGGGACTCTGCAGAGGTAATAAAGTTAAGAATCTTAAGGGCCCGCGAAGTGGCACGTTGGTTAGGAGCTGGCTTGGGATGCCAGCCCTGAGCAGCAGGACCCCAGTTCAAATCCCACATATGAGGGCTAGTGACACTGCGCCCTCTACAGCTAAGGTGGCAAATAACAGCTCCACCTGGTTGCCTCTCTAACTAAGATGGCTGATGACAGTGTGGGCAGCAGCCTATGCTGCAGTGGGCTGCCATAAGCTACAGTGAGTGGCCGGCAGTCAGCGTGGGCAGCCAAGAGCCGCTGTGAGTGGCCATCCAGAGGCAGGCAAGCGACTGCCTCACGCAGGAAGACCGCAATGATAATACCAACATAGGCCAGTGAAGCAACATCCTCCACAACTAGACTGAAGAACAAAAAAAGGACCGCAACTTGTCTGTTCCCCTTCCCAGATTCCCCTACGCTGTTCCCCTCCCCCAATTCCCTAATAAAATCTTTTTTAAAAAAAGAATCTTGAGATGAAGGGATTATCCTGGATTATCTCCAGGATATAATCCTAGAATGTAATTCATAATGTAATCACAGGGTCCTTTTTTGGTGAAACGTGGGGGTGCAGGAGAGTCAGGGTCAGAAGTACATTTGAAGATGTTATGCTTCTGACTTTGAAGATGAAGAAAGTGGCCATGAGCCAAGGAATTTGGGTGACCACTAAAAGCAGAAAGGGCATAGAAACAGATTCTCCCCTAGAGCCTCTCAAAGGAATGCGGCCCTGTCTACACATTGATATTAGCCCAATGAGACTCTTACTGAACTTCTGACCTACAAAACTGTAAGATAATAAGCCTGTGTTTTTAAAGCCACTAAGTTAGTGGTCACTTGTTACAGAAGCAATAGGGAACTCATACAATAATATTACATATATTTTCTGAGGAATACAAGCTCATTGTAGAAAATTTAGAGAATATAAAGAAGATTTTTAAAAATAATAAAGTTCAAACTTATTTTTCTGACCATGACAGAATAACTAGTACCTGACTTGCCTTCCTGTCATCAAAAACTAGAAAATTGGACAAAATAGAAGAAATACAAAAAAAAAACCCCAAAACTATTGTTTTCAGACACAGGAGTGTAGTCTCTACCAAAAGTGAAGAAAATTAGATGAACTCTACAATCCCTCAGTTTTCTTCCTGAAAACACTTTTGAGACCACATCTGAATTCCCATCACCCAGAAAGGAGAGGCGTTTTTGAATACCCAAAGCATGGACTAGAGATTCAAGAAAAACCACACCTTAGTTGTAGGACCAAACTCACTTTAGAAGGGAGGCAACTCTAGACCTCCACTACAAAAGCTTAAAAAAAAAAAAAAAAAAAAAGCCTGAAAGAATTAAGCTGAATCTCAATTTAAATGACACTAAAACAAAATTCAACACTTCTTAAAGAAAACAAAAGGCATAAACTCATCAATGTAATATTCACTGTCCAGCAACAAATCGAAGAGAATTAGATAAGCAAAGAAGCTTAGAACTATCACTCATAGCATTAGCCTGGAGAAAAAATCAAAATTCAAAATTTCAAGTAGTTTCTACTGACTGCATGTCACATTCACACTGTTATTAAGTAGAAAAACCATTAAGTCAAACAATCATAAGTAGTAGATCGTTTGTGTGTATATATATATGTAGTAATATAGCTCTTACAATTACATAATGAGAAAACAAACAACCCATTTTTTTCAAAAAT
Source organism: Aselliscus stoliczkanus (assembly GCA_033961575.1). Lineage (NCBI taxonomy): Eukaryota > Metazoa > Chordata > Mammalia > Chiroptera > Hipposideridae > Aselliscus > Aselliscus stoliczkanus. The sequence continues at coordinate 59,360,113 of CM066739.1, forward strand.
GGGTAAAAAGGGCAGGCCGACTGGCGCAGTGGTTGGGCGCTGGCTTGGGAAGCCAGCGGCCCCGGTTCCGGTCCCACATATGAGGGTCAGTGACACTGTCCTCAAAAAAAAAAAAAAAAAAATGGATAAAAAATTTGAATAGACCTTTCTCAAAAGAAAATACATAAATGGGCAATATGCAGTAGAAAAGATATTCCACAACATCAGTAATCAAGAAAACACAAATCAGGGCTGGCCGAGTGGCGCGGTGGTTAAAAGCTGGCTTGGGAAGCCAGAGGCCCTGGTTTGGGTCCCACATATGAGGGCCAGTGACACTGCCCTCAAAAAAAAAAAAAGATTTCACCATTACAGTGGTGGGGGCCTGTTAAGAAAACGCAAATCAAATCAACAATGAAGCATTATTACACATGGTTAGAAAGGCAAAACATTTTAAACTATCAAAATTCACTTTTTTGTGTGTGTGTGTGGATGAAAAGCAACAGACACTCTCATACATTGACAAAGGGAGTGTAAAATGGTACATCACTTTGGAAAACAGCAGGGCAATTTGTATTAAAGTACACTCATCTCTTGACCCAGTGATTTTGTTTCTAGGTATTTACCAACAAAAACTGAAAACTAATGTCCACAAAAAATTCTTGTATACAAATGTTCATAATAGTTTTATTCATGATCCCAAATGAGAGACAACCTAAAGGTTCATTAATAGTTAAATGGATACAAAAATTATGAATTCTACTCACCCAAGAAAGAAAAAGAAGTATTGGCACATATAACATGAAGTTTCAATAACAATAACATTTCTTCTAAGCTGATAGAAGAAAGCCAGGAACGAAAGAGCATAGACTCTTATATTGCCTGTGCATTCCCTTATTCTATTGTACATTCCATAACATGAAATCTAAAAGGGCAAAACTAATCTATAGTGACATAAAGCAGGCCAGTAGATGCTTAAGGCTGAGTAAAGGGGAGGAAGACTGACTGCAAATGGGCATGAAGGAATCTTTTGGGGTTATGTGAATATTCTACATCTTAATTTGGGTGACTGTTAGGCAAGTGTATACATTTGTCAATCATTATTGTTCACATAAAATACACGAATAGGGCCGGCTGAGTGGCACATTGGTTAAGAGCTGGCTTGGGATGCCAGCGGCCCCGGTTTGGATCCCACCTGTGAGTGCCAGTGACACTGCCCTCTACAACTAACAACAGCTCCACCTGGAGCTGGGCTGTGTGAGCCCCAGCGACAGTGTGGGCTACAGCCCCTGCTGCAGTGGGCTGCCATAGGCTACAGTGAGTGGCCGGCAGCCAGCGTGAGCTGCCAAGAGCCACCGTGAGCGGCTGTCCAGAGGCCAGCGACGGATCTGCCTCACCCGGGAAGAGCGCAATGACAATACCAACATGGGCCAGTGAAGCAACGTCCTCCACCACTAGACTGAAGAACAAAAGGACAGCAACTTGTCTGTTCCTCTTCCCCAATTCCCCAACACTGTTCTCCTCCCCCAATTCCCCAATAAAATCTTGAAAAAAAAACAAAAAACACAAATAAAAACTTATTCTAATATAGTTTATATTTCAATGATAATGGTTTTAAAATAAAAAATATAATAATCATCTATATCCCCTTTCACTCAATTTTGTTATAATTTCTTCTAATTTTTCCAAAGTCTTTATTCATAGTTGAGATAATGCACTATTTGATACCATTTTCTCTATGCCTACCACTTACAATCAAATTACCATGTCATCAGTAATTATTTGTAGTCATTAAGTACCTTAATGATCCCTACTTTATTATCTTATGGTTTAGATTTTCAAGTTTTCATTTTTATAAATAATATTCCAATGATTAGCTTTGCACATAAAGTTTTGTCCACATTTGTATCAGTTCTTTGGGAAATATTTCTAGAAAAAAGGTATTAGGTTAGGTTAAAGGATAAAGAAGATATTTATATGTCACTCCTATTTTTCTGGAATTTGACTTATAAGAATTCTACTTAAAAGCTTAGCCACATTGACAAACATGGCCTGTGATTCTTATTTCAAGACACATTTTGAATATTTAGCTTCTTAGGAATTAGAGCAAGACCTCAAGGAATAGTTAAAACCAAAGATAGTTGCAAAATGCCCACAGAAGTTTGGTCCTGGTGCTGGTAGACTGCTTTGTGGAGTCCTGTGAGGATTCATCTGAAACATGCATGACAGGAGCTAGAGAGGAGCTGACTTTATTCCACTGATTTCCTATAGCTCACTCTCCATAATCCTTCAGGTATCTCTCAGATAATGACCCTCATCCTACCCAACACCCCTCCGCACACACACCCTAATTACTTTCTTCCCCTTTAGCCCTATACATATTTTTTCTTCATTGCACTTCAAATCTGATATCTGCCACATATACGACCTTCATCCTCTGGGAAAAAAAATATACTCCAAGAGAGCTGGGATTTTGTTTTGCCACTGTCATATCCCTGTTACCTGGTACAAATCTGTCTCATAGCAGGTGAGTAACTGCCTCACAGTAGGCCCTCAAGTGGCTGACAGATAATCCTGGAGAAAAGGAAAACAAATCAAGGCTCCATATTGTGTTTACAACAGGAAACCAAACCAAAACAAAACAAACAGCTCTTGGGGAAGAATCAAGATGTCTATTGGGATGTTACAGTTGTTAGCTAAGAGTTGTATTTCAATTGTTTGCTCTAAATTCTGGATGAAAATTCAACATCTACCTCCCACTCTTCTACAAAATCTTGACTAAAATCTCTAATGGACAAGCGGATTTTGGGGGGTGGGGAGGAATGAAATGGGCTGAGTTCTATAGCAAGTTTGTCAAGGGAAATTCAGTCAGACAGTAAAGCACTTATAAATATATTTAAGAAAAGGCACTTCATGATTCTTCTGTACTTAGCCATAAAGCTGTAAAGAATGTTCCCCACTCATGATTATGACGACACTATTTTAAACTTATACAGACATTATAGGTATATTTATTGTACTCTTCAGAGTCACAGAAAATTTATAAGAACAAAAGTGAATTTTATCATGGCAGACACAAGAACAGAATAAATAACCAAAGGCACTGCAGGTAAAATGATGACTTAAGGTCTTAAAATTCATGAACCATTCAGATAGTAAGTCCATAAACTCTTGAAAGGTATACTGGAACTAAGCTAACCTCGCGATTAATGAAGATTATTCAACACAGTCATATTTTCTATTTCAAGTTTTATATTAAAATCAATTAAGTTCCTTCTTTATCCTGACTAAAGAAGGCTCAAAAACACCATAAAATATCTCTACAGAAAGGCATTTTCTTATCAGTATAATAGCACATTTTACAGATTCCTAGATTATGGTAGTAGTAAAAGGTCCAGATGATGGCTTATTAGTTCAAGGCTTCTGTCTAATGAAATCAATAGTTACCATATTTCCTTGATGCCAAGCTGCCATTGGCTGCCATATGTACCATTAATTTAATAACAACTGTGGATGCAAAAATAAACAAACTTGCTAAGTGTTCACCTTGAATATGAGACACATTCTATTTATGGAAAAAGTCAGTTATGGGGAAAATGCATATTATCATTGAGGAAATACTGTACCTTGAAAATAGAAGATTGAATTCAGAAAGTTCATTATTTACTGGTTTTGAGACCTATATCGAGGCATAGGGTCTTTCAAGCTTTCCATTGTCTGACTGTCAAAGAAAACCATTCTCTTTTTACCTGGAAGGTGGAGGAAGGAAAGGACTGAGGATGGGAAACGCAGAGGAGATGACGTTGGAAGGACCATTCTAGCCAGCTCTAAGGCTCTAAGGTGATGGTTCCATGTTTTTTGATAATACAGGTATTGAAAGGGAAGTGATCCTAATTTGATGAATTCATGCAACCCCTTGTGCTGATTGATTTTCATTCTCATCTAAATCTTGATCACAGTTCTTCAACGATTTCTACCTTGGTAACCCTCGATTTTCAGAGGGCTCTCGAAGTGTTGATTTTAGGAGTTGGTAAGTCATTCTTTCTTCATAAAATCTTCGACGACAAGCTCCAATAGCTAAAGTAGACACAGCTTCCAATGAGCAGGACGGCAGCCCCACTTCTAATAAGTTAATCCAATGGTTTTTGTCATGAGCAAAACAAGAAATCATGTTTTTAATCATACTAAAAGGTCTCTGCATTTTGTTAACATCTGGAGTTCAATCACTTCTGTGCTAAAAACCGGGGAATGCTTCAGCAGGGCATAAATCTTGCCCCTCGTTGTACATGCGCTCCAGATGCGGGAAGAGAATTAACGGTGGTTTGTAACACATCTGGTGTCGGCAGCTTTGAGAAAACTCTAATGGAAAGAGTACGGAACTAACGTGGCATTACACCTTCCCTCGGGCCAGGGGTTCTAGACTGAAGGTAAAAGCCTGCAGGTGCCCCTGGGGGCTTCGCAATAAACTGCACTAATCAGCTCTGGCATTGTGTTAAGTGCAGGGGTGTTTTGAATTTTCCACAGAAATTTCACAGCCTAGTAATTCTACATTCCAACTGTCTGCTTTTGACAACTCTTTAGATTTGCCACCATCTTGAAACACCAGACAAAGGAAAAGGCCTGGAGTCATTGTCAGGGATGGGCTGTCCCAAAAGACAGGGAGGGTAGGTCACGACAGCACAGTAGTGAGCAAGTAACAAGACTGGGCTCACCAGAGAAATAAGCGACTTGGAATGTGCCGTGAAAGGGAGTCTGGTGGAGTCGAAAGAGCATTGACCTTGAACTGGGACATACCACTCTGGTTTGTGAGCAGAAGTCCAAAAGTACCTGGGTCTCAGTTTCTCACAAGGACATCTGGGAGCCAAATAAGGTGATGACTTTTGTAAGAAAAGGATCAAATCCAGGTTTCTTAGAGTTTTAATTCATGTTGTAACACAGTCTTCCTTTTCAACTTCCTTTATCCTTGGCGTACACTTGGGTTTTAAACTACCACAAATACCTTGCTTTTTAAAAACCTATTGGATACCTTGTGTTTTGGAGACTGTCCACACTCTTCCTATTGGTATTAATGCTTTGCCTCAGTTCATTTGCTGACCTATTATTTCCCATTTAGCCCTAGGTCTCCCTCTCCATGGAGCACTGGTCCATGTCTCTCACACAGCACTTACTATGGAGCATCATAGACAGCCCATTGTTCTTTGTGCCTAACTCCTTGGGTAGACGTCGAGCTGGTTTCATGAGAACCTGTCAGAGAAAAGGTGGCATCTATTGGAAGCATTGAATGAAGTCTGTGAGATACATTTCATGCTGGTGCAAATGGCCTCTGATTAAATCACACTTTTCTGACAAATTACTTGTGATAATCAAATGATGGGGCATGCAAATGCTGCTGGGCCATTGGAGGGTTTATTTTAGGATGTAAAAGAACATCTAGCTAACTCAGAATGTGTTTTATGAGGGCACTGTGCCTTGTTGGGGGTCAGACTCTGAGGTCAGGCAGTCGGATGCTCACACCACGAAAGCATCTAGACAAAGATCAGACTCACATCTCCCCATTCCCACTCTGCCTGGCTCTTGTGTCCACTGAGGAAACTTGTGGGTGAAATCGTTCACCTTATTCAAGTGTTCTTTATTTTAAGTTGGTGCAATATGTATGGTGGAGTTTTATGAGTTAAATGTGCAAAGGACTTGACTCCACTCGTCATATGTTTCAAATTTGGTATTTGTTAACTATAACTAGAATACCAGAAAAAAAAACTTAACTCTCCCATTTAGACTTGAAAGCTGCCACACCACCAAATGAATCATATACGAGAAAGAAGAGAATATGAGAAAGAAGACATGACCATCGATAAATGTTTATAATCTCATTAGAATAAAAAATGTGAGCTAAATAAAGTGATATTAACAAGGGTATCAATGTCATAGAGTCACAGAACTAGCCGTGATAACTTCACTTGGCTTTTGGATAGCATTTATATTTCTGCTAGTACTTTGCTATGTCTCACTCATTCCATTTGTCTTCTCTGCCCACCTGTGAGTAATGCCCAACATCAAGCCTACGGAAGAAGGAAATTCAAAAAATGGCTCTATCAATCTAAAAATAGCCAGGCAGGATTCATCCGTTGTTAAACAGAAAAGTTTTCTAAGTAAACTTGTAAATGCTTATTGTGGAAAGCAGCGTGGATTGAACAAGACATACCCAATTTAGGTTTGATGGAAATAACTAATAGAAGACATCTTTTATCTATTTAAAAGAGATCTGAGGCTTTTTTTTATATGTAAACTATTCATTTCAACTTTCCTGAGACATGTATTTTAGGCATAACTCTTATATAAAACATAGATTGGGATTTTTGTTATGGTGAAGCATGATTTTTAAAACAGGTGAGTTATCCATTTATATTTATGGAAGCCAGTCTTGTTTGGTCTTAATTCTGTCATTCATGTCATGCTTTCTGTTTTTATTGCTTCTATTAAAAAACATAACATTGCATGATCTATTTTCTTCCCTTTGTCCTCTGTTTATGTGTTCTTGATTTTAAAAACTATTAATAAAATGGGAATGATAGTTAGATTTTATAATGCAAAGAAGAATATACTCATATGTCAATCATCATCTGACTTTTTAAAAATCATAATTCCAGTGATATTTAAACAGTTCCAGGGGAACCTTTCTATTAAAGTCATGAATGAGATGTAAATATTTACTACCACTACTTTAATTTAACCCTGTCCTAAAGGTATTGACCAACACAATTCAGTAAGAAAAATAAACTAAGGTATAAAAAGGAAAGTAGGTAAAATTATCATCATTTGCAGATGACATTTCCAGCATACCTGAAAAAAAACCAAGGGAATCAATTTTTTTTTAAAGTATTCTATCAATAAGAGAACTCTGTAAGGTTGTTTGGGTAAAAACTTAATATATAACAACAGTTCTTATACATACAAACAATACCCAACTGGACAAACTATGGGAGAAAAGATCCCATTTACAAAAGCAATAACAACAACAAAACTTAGGAATACACTTAACCAGAAATAAGGATCAATATGAAAAAAAAATTTTAATTCTCTTGAGACTTGCAGTGAGAAGGGATGGCTTTCCTACTTGTGTGTAATATGCTCCCCAGGTCCTCCGCTAAGTGAAAGCAATTCTAAGAGTACAGCTTCCAGGGAGTACTCTGGGAAGGGGGAAGCAGCAGAGCTTCTCCCTGTGAAATTTCCTCCTTCCTCTTAAATTTTTTAAAATAAAAAAAAATGGGGTGACCAGTTAGCTCAGTCGGTTAGAGCGCCGTACTGCTACCACCAAGGTTCGATCCCCGCATGGGTCACTGTGAGCTGCGCCCTCCCTAAAAGAATCAACTGTGCCATTGTAGCATGAAAGCAATGTGTAACCAATGACCATGGCTGTTCCCCAATAAAATTTTAAAAATATATTGAAAAAAAAAATTCTCTTGAGAATCACAAAATTCTCTCTCTCTCTCTCTCTCTCTCTCTCTCTCTCTCTCTCTCTCACACACACACACACACACACACACACACTTGAACATTAAGAAAGGTATGTACTTGGAAAGGAATATACAAAAAAAATATTTCAGTACTCAATGTCATCTCAGTTAATTTGCCAATGTGATTTGATGTATTTGTTTCAAAGGGTAGACTAATTGACTCTAAAGATTATCCAGAAAAAGAAGTAAAATAGTCAGAAAATTTCTGAAAAACTGAAGAGAAGGAAACTATTTCTACCAGGTTTTAATACCTGCTACAAATCTAATCAAAATTAAAAATTTGCTACTTGCACATCAATAGACAGATAAGTCCATGAAAGAGAAAATCCAGAGATACTCATAGATCCAAAGACACAGTTAAATAGTAAAGATACAGGGAACATTTCAAAATGGCATTGAAATACGAATTTGATAATAATTTGTGATGAGGAAGTGGGATAAACACCTGAAAAAAATAAATGTGGATTCATGTCTCTTACTAGAACAAATTTAAAATTGATGAAAGATTTAAGTATATGAAACAAAATAATAAAAGTAGAAGAAAATTTAAAAAAATGTTATTCTCTCAAGTGAGAAAAGTTTTTCTAAGTATAAACAAAATCTAGAACCCATAAAAAATTGTTAATTTGACCATATAAATTTTTTTAAATTTTTGTATAGCAGAAATCATAATAACCGAAGTCAAAATCAGACAGACAATTGAGAGCAAATGTTTGCATATGAAACTAAAAGCTAATTACTCTAGTGCATAAAGAATTCCTACTAATCAATAAAGAAAAAGACTCCAACATCCAGTAGCCTAATGAGCAGAGACTGCGAACAGTCACAGAAAAGGCAATACAGCTTTTAAATACATAAAAGATGTTCAAGGAATGCTACTTTATAATACATTAAAGTAACATTTTTTTTTTTTAATCTAGAAGACTGGCAAAATTCAGAAAGTACGATTAACTCTGCATTGGCTAGAGTTCAAGGAAACAAACTCTCTCATACACAGACTATGTGCACTGAAATCAGTAAAATCTGTTTGAATGGCATTTTGACCATACTGATCAAAATTACAAATACACACACCCTTTAACCAGCAATTCCACATGTAGGACTATATCCTACAGATTTACTCACACATGTGGTAAACTGATACATATACAAGATTATTCACTGCAACCTTGTTTATAAACGCAAAATATGGCAACCCTCTAAATATCCATCAATAGAGCACTGCTCATGGAAGTTGTAGTGCATAGACATAATGGTATATTATAAATAGTAAATAAAGAATAAAGCTTCATGTACAGATAAATGATAATCTGCAAGATAGTTTTTAAAAGAGAAAAGGAGAGAGAATATTGTGCATACCATACAAACATTTAAGTGCAAGAGAGACGGGAACATAACATATATAACAGCAACCCTGGCCACTGTAGCCTACATTTCAACAGCACCAGCCTCCTTTTCTTAGAACCACCGTGTTTTAATGACTGCCTTCTTCTCGGGTACAGTGTTCTTCATCCTTCCTTTTGCTTGTCAAAATTCAACCCATCTTTAGATAGATCCTCTTGTAAGTTAACATTTTCTCTTCTTTCAACATTACCATCTGAACCTGTGGGGCTTTTAGTTTTGTTTTTTGTGTTTGTTTTTCGAATAAAAGGCGGAAAAATCTATTAAGTCTATGTAATGCTGGAAGAAGACAGGAAGGGAAATGGAGCAGCTATTACACTAAAAACAGGCTTGTCAGACACTGCAACGCCCTATGTCATTTACCTGTAGAACAGCCACATGACTCAGGTACTATTCCAGTGACAAACACTGAAACCAGCTCTCTGAGGAGACTAGAGAATGTCTCCAGTGTCACACAGCTAAATAATTGGCTGTGCGGAGGTTTGACTCAATCCCAAAGATTTCCCTTTTCCACCATACAGCCTTGTACTTGTGGGAGCTCTGCCACTTTTCTTCAGAGCCCAGAGTTGAGTTCATCTAATTCAACATTCTTAATTTGTAAATGAGGAAAAGAAAGCTGGAGAGGTTAAGGGCTTTGCAAACTAGTTTGTTAGTGTTGCTGGGGTTGGATGGGAGGTCCATAAAAGCACATGAATGTAATTAGGCCTTGGGATGTGAGGTCAACCTGGTGCTTCACACTTTTATAGGATTTACAATGAACAGGATAATTGATAGCCTTGAAAATTAAAATGTTGTCACATACCCCAGGCGGGAGAGGTCCAGGAATGAGAAGCGTAAACATCTGAGAATGACCATCCATCTGTGAAAATGAATGTCCATCCGTGACATTTACAAGAATGTGCTCGTGTAATTAATTCTTTGCCAAGCATCTTTCTCTGCTGAAGACAAAGTGAGTTCTTGACATCTGATACCAGGTCCATGTGCCGATACAAAATCCCGAGGACTCCAGGGCCCGTTTGCCTCCTCCCGCCCCTATCTGGCTCCCATCCCACAGCCTCTACCACTCTGGCTCAGGAAGTAGGCAATTTCCTGCCCTGGCTGAGCCGGATATTAAGGCCTCTTTGTTCCTTATCTCCGAGAAATAACACCTCTCTGCAATACTCCAAGCAGCCGGCTGACTCATGGTCCTACCACTAAGGAAAGGACCCTCTGGTGTTCTTTAACATTAGTGTTGATGGATGCAGAGTGATTTGCTCACATTTTAATTGTAAAATGTTGTGAGGCAATATATAGCACACTGGATTATGACGGTGTGTGGACTGTGTTATATGAGGATAAAGGAGGTTTTTCAAAGAACTATAAAGCTCCAGGATCTTCCTTTCTGCGTCTCCCCTGCTCCCACCACCCCCCCCCCCGCCCCCCAGACCAACCCACCATTTCATGTCAATTTTTATCTTTGGAAGCATCGTCTCTCACATGAGACATCCTAAATGGATTCATTCATGTTAGTACAGACTAAACTGAACCTTCTAGGCTGTGTAACATGAGCAATTTGACTCTTCTCCTTGGAGGCAATACATACAGAGATAACAACTGCTGACAACTTCTTGGTACATCCCAATGTCTAAAGACACATGACGTATCGATCCGTATGCATCGGCTGTGTTCTCTCCTTGACTGATGGTTAGCAACACCGTCTGCACATCCACAGCTTGTCCAGTTTCCAGGCTTCTTCCATTTGGTGGGATGTTCTTAATACAATATTCCTATTCAACACTTCAAAGCCCTTTCAAAACATTTCACTTTTCATGTAATGCATGCCCTGCATTCCAGCTTCTTCTGTTAGGAGCTCTGATACCACGAAAAGCTAAAAACAGCTCATCGTGATAACCAAGCCCCGAAAATAAAATTTAGAAGTGAAAAAGGAGGAAGAGCAATCTGCCCACATCCTTCACTAGCACCTTAAAGGAATCAAAATAGTTTAGAGCTCAGAAACCCTAAGGTTTATTTAGTCTCACTAGCTCATTTTATAACTGTGGAAACTGGGCAGGATTATTAACAGCATTTTAAGTAGAGGGATGGAAAAGATTGCAGGTAAAGAGAACTATATCTGTATAGACACAAGGACCCGGACTAGATGGGCCGATGAAAAAGAAACAGAACACAAGATTGAATAAGTAGGGTTGAACCAATTGACAAAGGACCCTGAAATTTCCATCTGCAATTTGTGGATCAATTTTCTACTTTCCTGGCAATTTAGACATGGAATCGTGTAGTTTAGATTTGGAAAGGAACTCAGGACCTCAGCTTTTATTTCTTTCCTCCATAACACTTACTTCGTTTAGTTGTAATTTTTTATTTAATTTAAAAACCGTTGCCATCCATTAGATAGTAATCATTATAGGTTTTGGCACAGTTGGCAGCCATATAGTAAGTACTCAAAAACTATCTGTTGAGTGAAGCTCAATGAATAATCTTCAATGGTGAAGCCTGGCCATTAGCAAGATATTCCATGTCTTTGTCCAGCTGCCATGACGGAGAAGGAGCCAACTTCTTTTGGAAGAAGGAGACGGACTTTCGGTTACCAGGATATTCCAGGTCAAAGGACATGAGACTATTGAACGCTTCTTATTGTTTCTGGCAGGCTCTAGTCTTGAGGTAAGATACTAGAAAATGAAATATATGAGAGCCTTTTTGCACTTCTCCAAAAGCCTATGGAATTAGACACCACTATACACATTTTCCATGAAAGTAACTGAGGCTACGCTTTGAGTACTTTATTCAAGATAACATAGTCATGAAACCGATTTAAAACCGGGTCTGGCTTAGAAGCTCAGATTCTCCCTGACTTGCTACAGTGCCTCTACTAAATAGTATAAAACAGAAAGGCTATCCTGAAATAAGTCACAATAGAGCTGGAGACAGATTGGGAAGGCCCCATGATGATGCTTATCACAAGCACGTAAAACGCACTGAGCACAGAGAAGCTATTAGTTCAGCCTGGAGCTTGGAAACGGCAGGGAAGACAACACCAAAGAGATGGCTTCTGACCTGGGTTGTGAAGGTGACTGACAGGTGGAATCCACCTGACTCATCACATAGAGTCTCCCAGGAGTCCAAGAATTCAATGCAGCCAGAAGACTTTGTCACTGGGGCTCAGTACGTTCAGCCAGGCTGGGGACACACCCAAGTTCACATGTAATACCTTCGGGGGGTGGGGTTCATAAGGTTTTGCTTGCTTGATACATAAGTACCCACTTAAATCTCCCATCTGTGTGTCCACACATACACACTCCACCACACACACTACACACATCCCATTGCCATGCCTGGACACACTACCTGAGTGCCCTCCCACGACACTCGCTGCCTCTGAGCATGAATAAACAGGGCACTCAGTTTATGTGATTATAAGAATACAACAAAGGAGTTTTAGGTGCCAGGCCTGGTTCCTTTAACTGACTTCAATATCACAGACACTTGTCGAGCACCAACATTTAGGATGGGGTAAGTAAAAGATTAAGCAGCAGCAGAGAAATTTCCTGAACTTCTCAAGTTCGTAACAGGAATTGGCAAACGTTCTCTGCAATTTGTTTTTAATGCAGATGGAACCAGTCTCTTATGGAAACAGATACCTTCCTGTATGTTTATTGCATGTTTCAAAAAGGAAAAAAAAGGACTGGTCTGGCTTTAAGGCAGCCACACAGACAACCTTACTCTCTTGCTTAGAGGAGGCTCAACAGGGAATTTCAAATTAAACTCCCAGCTGGTTCATCACGCAGAACATTATCCAACACTAACAGGCCAATAGCAAATTGAGCGTGCTGGTATTATTCAAACAGGACAACAGGGCTTATTTGAAGGTTATTTGAGATGTTCAGTAAGTGGTTGATTTGTGATTATTGCTTAGCTGTTGATAGATATTGTGAGGATGACTTTTGGAAGAAAGCATTTGTCGCTCCTGAACAATGCCCCTCATCATTCAATAGACTTTGGGTCTTTGGCAGCAAACATTACATGTGAAGTTGCTTCCAGCCAACACAAATCCATAAGTGGCCAATGAAGCAGGGAGTGACTGCGTATCCAACATGGACTGGGCGTAACACCCATGTTAAAGCTCAGCAGCGATACTGACGCTGAGGGTGGCATGTGTCCACAATTTGGGCACAATTCTACTAGCAGGTTAAGATATTGAAAAATGATGGTGGGAAGTGACATAAACAGTGTGTAGAAAGAAGTCTAATTTGAGAGTGGACCTGATTTCCTTAGTCTTGAACTTGATATGACTCAAATTCCCAACGCTCTGCGGTTTGCACAACTGGATAGTTTTAATGAGGTCATGGAGGACGGTGTGGAAGTGACATTAAATCCTTACAATGAGTCTTCAGAGAGCAAGTGTTGCTGCTGCTGAAGAGAATTTTTCAGTGTAACGAGCTTTAAACACGTTCAAAGGAGCCAAATATACTTCTGAAAAAGGTCCTAGAAATGGGAACCAGAGGAATGAGGCGTGAAAGATGCCAAAGACACTGACCTATAATAATCTGAATTAGGAAGAAAGGAGAAAAGAGACAGCTTTAGAAAACCTTAGCTATCTAGAGTCACAGAAAGAGGCAGCGGGGTATAGGAACCAGGGAAGAGAAAGCTGAGGAAGCTATGCCTCTAAGCAGCCTGCTCTTTCTTCCACGTTGTTGCCTTAACTTTCCTAAGGAAAATGATCTTGGAACTTTAGAACTAGAAGGAATCTTAGAGGTCACCTATCTCAACCCCATTATCATACAGCTGGAGAACCTGAGGGCCCAGAGGTAGTAAATAGCCCAAGGCTGCACAGCTAGTAACTAACTGATCAATCAGAAGAGAAGCTCATCTTTCAGACTCTGGATCTACAACTTGTTCCTATACCAACTAGCTATAGAATTGTCGGAAAAGTCATGACATATTTTTTCTGTTTTTCGTTGCAAAAACGCATCATGACTTTACCGACAACCCAATATATTTAAAAGATTCTACAAGCTTTATGCCCAGTATTCTCTTCTGACCTGTTTCATAGAATTATTAGAATAAAACGAAGATGTTGCATGTAGCATTCAAAAATAAAGGATTCCTACCAGATGGTATTTCCCAGGTTAGGGATGGGAATTAACTTTGCATCTTTCCCAGGTTCTAGCACAGATATTACGTAAATACAATGAAATGAACTGAAATACTTCCATTTTAATAAACTCAAAATAACCTGAGACTGCGTACAACAGGGAAGCCATCTGGTAGGGCCACTTCCAAGAAGGCTATTATACTTCCAAACAATAAATGTACCCTTTGGGAATAAGCAATACCCCTCTGCAACACAGTCGTAGATCTAGTCAGAATTTAGAGGTTTAGAGATGGTTGGGAAAACATTTTGATTTTTATTACATTTCCAAACTTCAGAACTCAACCAATAATTTCTAATTATGATACAACTTATTTTCCTTATTTCTCTGTTTCAGTAGGAGGGAAATCCTACTGAAACTAATCTTTCCTACATTAGCAAACTAAACAAATTTAAATTTAAAAGATATACAGGACCAGTCAGACATTTGGTAATTCAATTCAACTGACATCTTAAAAATATTATCAGCATTTATGAACCAGCTCATTATTTCAGGCAAGTTATAATTCAGTTTAAGGTTCCCATTTAAATTTTCTAGTGATAGGAGTACTTCACTGACACAACCTGACATTGTTTCATTTGCTACCTAGTTTTAAGTGGAAGAACACATACCAGATATCTGAATTCATAAAACATTGATCTGAAAATTTTACTTTTTCTATTTGTATCTGTAGTTCCTGAAATATCTTTGTGAACAAAGGTATTTTGCATCTTCTCCAAAGGACATTCTTCATTCGGCACATAAAAATGACACACCCTCTCTCATTGCAGAAGTGGCTGAACTTCAATGGGTATATTTTGTGAAATTCAACTGTTCGACTGAGAAACTCTGCCAGTTCTGTCAGGAAGAAAAATGGATCCAAATTGGTACACTTGATCTTTGCCTCCAGCTCTAGAACATAGCAATGTGAGTTATCTTCATCATCAGAAAGTTGCAGGAACAAATCCTACAAAAGTCAAACAGTGTTGTTGCTAAGGAACTAGGATGCCTAAGAGAAATAAAGTTGAGCCTCAAATTTGGTTTCCATCACCATAGAAATTCCAGATAGTGTTTTTCAATATACAACGTCTTCACGGCCATCAAAAAAAGTTCTCACACAAGAAGTCTGGTGTGAAAATGTACTCTTCGGTGGACTCGGCTCACTCAGAACAGACAGCAATATTTTAATGTCCAATTCATAGCTTCCTGCATTTTTAAGTATAGGACAAATGTATTCCTATTTCACTCACAGGGGAGTTCTACAAGGGGGAAAAATGGACTCCACAGGATAAAAGAAGACATCCACATACTTTAGCCCGAGGAAACTGTAACAACAGTGAGTTAGTTAGCAAGAGTCTCTGGTTCAGGGTGATAAGAGAAAACGAGAAAAACAGCATCTACATGTGACCTGCGCACTGTCCAAGATGGTTTGAGGGCTTTCTGTATCGAGTCCAGACAAGACAGATCAAGTAAACTGATTGGCTCCCATAGTTCAGTGAGCAGCCACGGAATGCTGCTAGAAGGGCCAGCTGTTGCTTCTGAGAGCTCTGTGGGGTCACACTGCACATCACAGGCTTTGGGGTCAGCCAGACCTCGGTGTGAATCCTGACTCTATCGCTTGCTAGCTGGCTGACCTTGCAAAAGTTAGGTAATCTCTCTGTACCTCAGTTTCTTCATCTGGAAAGTGGGGATAAAACTGACTACCTCAGTGAGCTGCTATGGGATTAGGCTGGCACACAAGTGTGAATGCTTAACAATTCCTGGCACACAGCAAAATGAAAAAAAAAAAATGGCTACTGCAGGGGATCAGAGATGTGACCAAAAGGTTTAAAAAAGGTTACCTAGACTAAACAGAGAAACAGTGTGCTACGTTACAAGCGAGAAGGCATGACAAGTCCAGAAATGCAATTTAAATCTAAGTAAAATGATTGACTATTAATAACCACGTAAACTAAATTCAGGATTGGAATACAGATTTCAAATAACTAGAGATAATTTGATAAACTACATGAGTACAGGGTATCTATCTAGATGCATTATCATTAAACAATGGAAAAGTTTACCAACTAAAGAAGGCAAAAAGTGTTGAAAGCACAGTGGTCTTCAAAGTATTACTTGCTACTGATCATTACTAGTTTCAAAACACCCCTTAAGGTTTCCTTCACTAGGCTGGATAAGTGGAAAATGATACAACAGCCTTCTCATTATTCTCTGAAGTCCAGTGTTATCCATCTTGTCCCCAAACCATTTGTTCAATAGTTTAAAAATTAAAATTTTGAGGTATACATAAGTCAAATCCATATTTTCCATATTATTCAGAAAGAGGCTAAAACCATGTCCTGTGCCCCCCAAATTTAGGTCACTTTAAACAACTGAGAAACATGCTATTTTCATTTATCAGGGCAAGCTGCTACATAGTCTTGCCAATCTAGAGGGGCTTCATAGAACATAAGAGAAGAACATAGTTTGAATGGAACATGTTCGATATTATATATTTTTTAATATCTAGAAACAATAAAGGATTTTTCAAAAGCCACCAAAACAAGTTCGACATAATCTTCTTGGCTGGTGAAAAAACTCAGAAAACAGAAAACGAATGGAATGATCACCCCTCCCTATCTCCTCACCCATCTTGGTCTTCCCGTTTTGCAGGCAGGGCATCAAATAATTTCCAGAGAAATGTGAGATTTTTCTTTATCAAAGAGGGGCAGAGGTTATAAAAAGGTTGAGAAATACCGTTAGACACCCACCAGCTGGAGAACTATTTAAACATCACTATGGACAACATATTCTCCCCAAGAGGCATGCTTCCGGAAGGAGATGAACTGAAGCCTTCAATCGCTTCTGTGGTAAATGGAGCCCCAAAAATCAGATTATAAACATTGGAATAGTAGCTCAATCAGTTCCACCAAAGATTCTATTACAGTGGCTGCCTCAGATCTTTGCTGTTATCAGTCCTTTTAGAAGGAAGTACTTTAAGTCAGAACAAGGTCCCAGAATGAGGATTCACGTTTTTTATACAACTGTTAATCCTACACGCATTTAAAAAGGAAAATGGAAAAATAAATATTACTCTTATAACTGTCAGTTTTATATGAATTTAATCCAGGCTACTCTTGTTTAAATTACATTTATTCGGGTGATATTGGTTAATAACATCATGTAAGTTTCAAGTGGACAATTCTGTAATACATCACCTGTATATTGCACTGTGTGCTCACCACCCAAAGTCTAGTCTCCTTCTGTCACCATATGTTTGATCCCCTTTACCCTGGTCATCCTCCCGTCACCCCCTTTCCCCTCTGGTAATTACCATACCGTTGTCTATGAGTTTGTTCGTTGCTTTCTCTTTTATCTCCCACAGAAGTGAAATCTTATAGTTCTTGTCCTCTTCCATCTGAGTTACTTGGCTTAGCATATACCCTCAGGATCCATCCATGTTGTCTCAAATGGCAGTATTTCATCTTTTCTTATGGCTGAGTAGTATTCCATTGTATATATGTACCACATCTTCTTTATCCAATCATCCAACAAAGGACACTTTCTTCCATGTCTTGGCTGTTGTGAATAATGCTGTAATGATCATAGGGGTATATATAGCTTTACAAATAAATTTTTTGGTTAGATACCCAAAAGAGGGATTGCTGGGTCATAAAGTAGCTCTATTCTTAATTTTTTTGAGGAACCTCCATACTGTTTTCCATAGTGGCTGCACCAATTTACATTCCTACCAGCAGTGTATGAGGGTTCCTTTTTCTCCACATTGTCTCCAACACTTATTTTTCTTACCAATAAGAGCCATTCTAACAGGTGTGAGATGGTATCTCATGGTGGTTTTGATTTTCATGTCCCTTATAACTAGTGAAGTTGAGCATCTTTTCATATATCTGTTTGCCATTTGTATATCTTCTTGGGAAAAGTGTCTTTTCAAGTCCTATGCCCATTTTTTAATCGGAATTTTTGCTGTTGTTTACTTGTATGAGTTCTTTATATATTTTGGCTATTAGCCCCTTATGGGAGGTATATATAGTTTCCCATTTGGTTGCCTTTTTCTTTTGTTGGTTTCTTTTGCTGTGCAGAAGCTTTTTAGTTTGATTGAGTCCCATTGTTTATTTTTGTTTTTACTGTCCTTGCTTTTGGGGTCAAGTTCACAAAATCCTCCCTGAGGTCAAGGTCCATAAATTTAGTACCTGTTTTCTTCTACATATTTTATTGCTTCAGGTCTTATATTTAAGTCTTTAATGGATTTTGAGTTAATTTTTGTGTATGGTGTCAAATGGCAGTCTATTTCATTCTTTTGCATGTGGCTATCCAATTTTCTTCTTACTCTTTTTTAAATGACCATTCACTTAAGTGAGATTTGCACTGATAAAGCCATTTTTTTTCAATAAGACATACAAAATTGGATGCCATTGGTGACTGGATACAGATTAAGAAAGAAAACATGACATGGACCTCTAGCACTAGAACCACTTTCAAATGGAGGATTAATCTCAAAGGACCCACTATGGTTAGTTTGGTGAAGAAAACAAAATCAGGGTAGTATCTCCTAAGGCTTTAGTCCAGACTCAATGATTTGTTTCAGGATAGTGAATTCAGAGAATCACTCGTGAGCTAAATTATAATTTCTAGATTTTCTTTGGAACGTAATGAATCATTTCTGAGATTTGAGTCCTCACATAATATAAAAGGGACCCAACAATTTGGAGATGAGAGAAACAAATATTCTATACATCGGTTTGCTCTCAATCAGTATCTCCTGAATAAATGTAAGTCTTTTCAGTATTTTCATGTCAGCTTCTACATCACAGATATGACTAAGACTAATATTCCATTTCTCAATCCTTATGATGCCTTGATTTCAAGAATGTACGTTCTACTTAACATTTGAGTATCTACTATATCCAAAACACTGATACTCACATAAATAAGAAATGATGTCTGTCCAAGGGGCAGTAATCACATAATAATGTAAGTTAACCTCAGAAGGAAGTGGAGCTAGTCACCTGAGGTACAGTTTTGTACTAACAGATACATAATTCTGCAAGTATGGAGGCAAATTTTGTTTTTAATATACTTTTTTCTGGAAAAGGGAACCATAGTTTTCATCAGACTAAAAATTGGTCAAGATCACTATTTTGCAGTTTGAACTATTCACTCTATTTCTACACAGCATCAGATGTCTATTATTTCTAAGTTCAGAAAGCTAATAGTTTATTATAACTAGACTTTAGGGAGAGAGCACCTGACGGGATTCAAAGTAACCTCTAGTGATTTTAGCTTGAAAAACTGTTCTTCTTGGAGTAACTGGCCCTAAATCTGCCATTCAGATGGATCTGGTCTATTATTTGGGAAAGGAAGGGGAAGGAAAGGAGGAAATCTCAGAAAAAATTAAAAGTTAAAATATTAAAAAGCAATTAAAAATGTAAAAATTGATCACCAAAATATAATTCTTAATGTTAACAATGGAAATAAACTGATTCTAAACAAACAGTAGTTTTAAAATTACTTTTTGCCAAAGCCAAACCTCTTAAGACACTAATTGGTCTATTTAAGGCTAAAATATATATTAGATAGATATAGAGATAGATAGATAGAGATCGACCAATCATGGATACTGGATCACTTAAAATTTGAAGTAGCTTTATTTTACCAGTAATTTTAGAATAGCAGAAGAGGCCAAATTTTAAAATATTGTGACCAATCTGAAATAGGAAAAGCGAATAGAATATGAAAGTCATCAAGGCAATCCATGGGAATTAAGCATAAAGGGAAGTGAATAGGGTGAAGGTTGCCTACCTATTTCCAAACAAGCCAGAATCCATATCAGAAATATTAAGCATATCATTTGGGGCTCCCAGCATTGGAAAGGAGGGTCTATCTTGTTGAATATCATAACCCTAGAGCAGACACGTGATAAATGAATGTTAAATGAATGGAGTCTGAAGATCCCAGAAACTTGGCACTCTTGGGCCAGTAGGTATTCTACGATGAATCCACAGGAAAAGAGCTCTTAGTGACATGAAAAATGTGGGACTCATTTTTTCAGAGCTGAGGCACAAGGGGGCAGTGACCTGGTGAGCAAAGAGGAGAGGGAGGACTTCATAAACGAAGGATACACATCACACTCATTGAAACAGCCAGACCAGCTCATACCTGCCACCGGTATCTGACTGATACAGGGGGTAGTAGTTTAGTCAGTCTTATGAAGGCCACAGCGGCTCCTATCATATACGACTAGTCAAGACTTCCGTGATTTAATGAATGCCCTAAACGTGGGTTTTTCTTACATATACTTGCGTGCTGAGTAAGGTGCGGCATGCATAAATCAGAATCCAATACAAAATTCTACTCATAAATGACAGGTTTTCACAGTCTGACCTTACCCTTCAGTTAATAAAAGCGCTTTTGTATTTGAAATATACCTACTCATGACACGCAACGCATTTTATCTTGTTTCTATATGGACCTAACTGGCCATGGGGGAAACAATGACAAACCTGTCTTCACAAAGCGCTCTACCAACCCTCCCTCCTCCCAATCCATTCCTGCTCCCTCGCACCCCAGCCAAGTGGCTCCAAGACAAGGAACAGCACTAGGATGCCACTGGCATTGACCGTTGGCTCATCCTCTTGCTTTGGCTCGTGCGCGTGTCTCCCAGTGGAGACAAAGGTCTGCGCAGCCTCAGCACCCTGCTCCGTGCCGCCTCTCTCCAGCATTCGTTACCCAGGCAACGTGAGGGAAAGCGGCCCGTCCTTGCCCGTCCCCTCGCCCAGCTGAGCAGGGAGAGGCATTCAGTAGGGCCTCCGGCGCTGCTCCCAACTCTTGCTGGCTGTCACAAGCCCCCTTTGTCCCCTGCCCTCTGCCCCATCTACACGCTGCCCCCGCCCACATGCTCTCTATCGAGGCCTGAGCCGTGCCAGCAAACTCTGGCACGCATGAAAGTGCCCTGAGTACTGGCCCTCCAGAAATACCTTTTCCCCCTCTGATTTCTGCAAATATTTTTAAATGTTCATGGGTTCCACTCACCCACAACCTAGAGGAAGGTAACAGAACAGGGCTCTGTGTGTCCAGGAACAAGCGGCCGGGGATGCGGCCTGGCGCCGGGCTTCTATCCCACCCTCAGGCGCTGGCTGGGGTTGTCCCACCTTGGGCCCTGGAGGCCGGCACAGAGCTTTCTAGTGACAGGTTAGATGAGCGGCTGACAGGGGAGTTGCTCCAAGCTACAAAAAGGAAGGGCTCTACCTTGCTCTGAAGTCTCTGAGAGCGAGAGATCCTTTGAACATCTCCAAAATGAAACTTTGAAACGTTTATTTTTTCCCTCTTACTCATCCTCTTCCTCCTCATCTTTCTTTCTATTTAAAAAGCATTTGGATTTTTTTCCTGATTCAGAACAATTTTATGTGAGCATGGGGACTTCCGGTATCATGTCCTTTTGAAGCACCTTAATGACAGAAAATTCGCACATTAACAGAAGCCTTAGCGCAAATTTTAGTAAAACGGAAACTTGGATCTTCTCTACAGAGGTGGGAAAGTGGTCCGTACTTGGAGGGAGAAGAGTGGGTAGCACATAGTTACCACTGGAGAGATGTACTCTTGCATTGACAGCTGTTTTAGGGCCCAGCTGGAGGCTTCTAAAAAGCCCTTTCTAAAGATAACTGAAAGCTACCCTTGAAGATTGTTTTTATTCCTGTCCTGATAAGCTCTCTGGTCACTCTCAGATGTTATCGCCTCCAGGCCCTTGTTTCTCCTTAGCTAAGCTCCCTTGCTGCTTAGGAAGCCACAGCTGAGCTAGGCAGCCCCCACCCACTCAGGGCGCAGAGGACCTGGCTCTCAGGTTCTCCGGCTCCCAGACGTGAGCTTCCCATAATCACACCATGATCCAAAGACTTCAGGATGTGCGGTTACACCACCAGCCGTCCCCCCACCAGCAGTCCTGCTTCAAGGGACATCTTATTCTTTCTACCACTTTCTAGTGAGGAGCAGTGGAGAAACAGGAGCAGCCCAGGGAAGCTGATGACAGAGCAAAGGCAGGATTACACAACCCAGACAGCTGCCGTAAAACCATTTACTAGTGCACCAGCCTGGGCACTGAGAAAGGAAATCATCCCTTCCCCCAAAGAGCCACCAACTCTCTCTCCACTGGAAACAAGAGTCTGTGCCTTCGGGTTCTCTGAATCCTTGGTCTCAAGATCTGCCCCCTTCCTGTTCCTACCAATTCTGGACTTCGCCTCCAACCCTAACCAAGTCCCCACATTGGAAGGGCAGCTTTAACCAAGCTTTAGATCCTCAGTGAATCCTGACCTTGCCTTTCCTCTCCCTTCTCCCACACACTGCCAAAGCTTTGGGAGGTGGAACCTACTACCACAGTGAGCAGTAAACTCAGCTCTGTGGTACCAACAGACGGTGCCGGTGATACTCAGGGAGCCAGCTCTTGACACTCTTTTATTTAACTATAACCTGAGATGGAATTAAGACTTTTAGATTTTGAATTTTATGCCTAAAACTGGAGGAAGTTGGACAGTGTTTCTAATACTCTATCTTCTTTCTCTAAAAATTATTTCTCTATTATTTAAGACATTTCTGAGATAATTAAAAAAACTGAAATTAAGAATTTTCACTATGAGTTAATTCTAAAATGACATTAAAATAAGTTTAAGAAGAAAAACTTTACTTAATAAGCTAATAAATATAAGCAGGGGTCATGTCTTCAATCTCCAAATAAATCATGACAAATTAATGCAGTAGAGACCAAACTATTGCTAAATAGTTTGGGTTTTTCAGATGTGAAAAAAATCCTCGCATACAGAATTCTATTTTTGGCAGGCCCTGCAAGTGTGACTCATCCTAGGTCCATATTGACAAGGCTCCAACAAATGAACTATCTGGAAATCAGACAAGAGTGTAACCAGACAGATAGGGCACACATGGCACTTCACTAAATAAATGACACACATTCTTTTCGATCAGCAACCAAACAAAGCAGTTATAAATGCGTGATAAAAAAAATAGGTGTCTCACAAAAAAAACGTGCTGATAATGACTCAGGCCACTAAAAGACCTCTGGAGGGAAGAAGCGTCAGCTAACCGCTGCCCTATTCACACATGCCTCTGTAAAGGGGACGGGACAGGAAGTACAAACCCAGCCGAGATTTTAGGTGCAGCAGTGTTTCTCAGGCTGTCGGGAGACTCTAAGAACCTACAAAATTTTTTACTTTTCTTTAAACGGGAGGGGATGCAAGTCGGAGGACCAGTTCTACACACTCTAAATCCTTACTTAAACGAATACAAAGAAAATAAGCCTTCTTGTTCAAGACGGCAACTAAACATAATTGTCCATCTGTTCCACCTCCCAAAAATCAGAGAAAGCATTAAAAGTAAAGATAAATCCACAACAAGCCTGAAATGCTGGGAAGGGTAGCATCAGTGTCCATGAACAGAAAGAATGTTCTGGAAGATGAGGTGTGATTGACTGCAGATTCCAAAAAAGCTACACACACACACACACACACACACACACACACACACACGCACGCACACCTTCATCCCATAAAAATGAAAGAGAGAATACCCTGAAAATTTGAGCTTACCCAGGAGAACCCTGGATTAAAGCTGTCACTCAAAGGCAGCAGGGGTGAGGAGGAACGGGCCCAGAGTGGGCAGGGAAGGAGGTCAACAAACAGCCACCCATCTCCACGCACAAGGCCACTTGCTTTGGTGTTTGCCAAGCAGAAAGCCCGAGTCCTGGCCTCCCATAAAAACGGGAGCTCTAACCCAGGTTGGCTGGCATGGGCTGTGGGAGAAGGAGGTGCCGCTAGATACCACAAGGGCTGGGAGATTTCACGGAAGAAAAGCGGTACCTCCTACACCCAGGCCTGCCCTGGACAATGTCCGACCTCTCCTCTGCACATCCAACAGGGCCAGGGCTCATGCACTCCACAAGGACCAAGTGGCATTACGCAGGCTGATGACATATAGTCTAACGAGCAATGGGGACCCACCTAGCTTGGGGTTCTCAGCCTGCTCTGTGACATGGACCCCTCTGGCTGTCGGATGAAGCCTATGGACCCCTTCTGAAATGTATGATAAAGAATAGGATTTAAAATGATGCAAATTAGATGGAAATGAAACTATCAAAATATTTTTTAAATTTTAATATAAAAATACACTAATTTCTTTATTAACACAAAATGACAAGATCTAGCAGCAGGTCTAACACTGCCAAAATTCTGAAGCAGTGATTATAATCCACATTTACAAATTCATGTGACAAGGAAATATATGTGATTTGTTAGTGACAGTCATAGATTCTGCTAGTCTCTGCTATGTTGTTGCCTACATTCATAATTGAAAGAATTACTACATTTCATTTTGAGGCCAATAAAAAATGTGATTTTTTTCTAGTCTAAATGAGTGGACGCCCTGAATTCCATCCAGGGCCTCCTTAGTCACCTCTGGCCCTCAACATAAGACTCTCTGATGTAGACCTTCATCTACAAATATGAACAAGCGACCCAATGTCAAACACATGAGGTCAACCAAATGTTTAAAAAAACACCAGGGCCGGCCGAGTGGCACAGTGGTTGGGCGCTGGCTTGGGAGGCCAGCGGCCCCGGTTCAGACCCCACATCATATGAGGGCCAGTGGCACTGCCCTCAAAAAAAAATAAAAAATAAAAAAACACCAAATTCCATAAAAGAATTCCTAAGGAAACAAAATTATAAGAAATTGGAAAAAAATAGTAAAATAACTATAATTATTAACTAAAGATAGTTTCAAAAGGAAAAGGTGTCAACTAACAAAATACATTAATCAAAACAGGATGCTATGAAAAAGAAGCATTTTGGAAATTGTCACAATTAATGAAATATGGGCTGAATTGCAGAATGAATGAGACTCAAGATTATATTAGTGAGCTGCAAGGATAGACTGAGTCTATCAAAATTCAGTGAAAAGGACAGAGATAAAAAGAATGAGAAATGCATTTGCATGTCTATATATATGTACATATTCACATATGTACCTGTATATGGGTGTACATATGAGCGTGTGTGTGTGTGTGTGTGTGTGTGTGTGTATTGAATTTAAAATGAGCTGAATCTATCTATCTATCTATCTATCTATCTATCTATCTATCTATCTATCTCACCTTAAATTCCTTCTGGCCAAGGCAGGGACATAGAGTACAAATTTATCATCTCTTGATGTATGACTTCTATTAACTAAAGGCAACAGTATAGTTTAGCCACATAACATTTAAACTCCATTTTATTAATGGAATCCAAAGATTATTTGGTCCAGAATTGTCTTAACCTTAAAATGTTTTACAAATTGTTTGCTCTTCCAAATATGAATAATAGCTTCACTATATCTCTTGTTCACATATGTTGAATCTCATGTAAATTCAACTACCAAAAAAAAACAAAAAGACTTTAAACTATTCAAAGTGATTGGCTAACTACAGTAATGAGTAGTCTTCCTAAAAAAAAAACCAAACAAACAAACAAACAAAAAAAACCCCAATGCTTGAGGCAAAAGAGTACATAGATTAAGATCACAAACTCTTAAATCAGAGGGCCTGGGTTAATCCCAATTACTAGGTGTGGCAACTTAAACCCTTCCTTAGTTTCCTCATCTGCAAAATGGGAGGGATAAGGTTGTTGTGAGGATTCAATAAAATAATATGTGAAAAACTCAGAGACTATAGCAACATTAGCTACAATTATATTAATAAAATATTTTCCTGAAAGGTATCTTTCCCAGGATCATATTAGCATTCTATCATACAAATGATGATTATTTGAGGGTTCCAGCTCAAAGTCCATTCAGGGCAGAACAAAGATTCTTTATGAAAAATGAGTAACAAAAATAAACACTTCAGCTTTTCTATTTCCAGTCATTTTGTGAAGCCACTTATCCAATAGCTACCAAAGTTTCTAACTAGCTAGTCATTTGCTCAAAATGTTCCATCTGATAAGATGACTAAATCCTGTCAAAACTTTGCCTGGTGGTCTATGCTCAAAGGTAACAGTACTGGTCCATCTGACCCAGTTCAACCAATTTTCCCCGATAAATTTAGGCCTTTGTAACTGATGGCTTCCAAGTTGCATGTTTAGCAAATATAAAAGAACCCCACCTCAGGGACCTGATAGAATAGGTTGGCACCAGCTGATAAGTCGGACCATAGGCTCTCCTCCTCCCCATTACATATTTACACCATGGGAAACAACAAATCCAACCACTCAAGGGGCTTGTTGGTCTTTTTCTAGGCAGCTTTCCTTAAACATCACCAGCAAATCATGCTTCTAGTCCAAAACAACCAACCTTGTGAAGTCCGAGTTAGAGTGCCCACATTATCGTTTACAAAGCAGCTTATTTCAAGAGCAGGTATCAGAAGATAATCCTGATTTGATATACAAAAGAAATATGGTGTTAAAAACAAACAAACAAACCAGTGAGTTTCTATCTGCAATATTCATATTTGTGAATCTAGCTGTCAATTCTGGTTTAAAAATTTGAGTGTAAATCTTTTCAGATGCAACAGTAACTAATGTGCTTAATGATGTGGCTTGATGATTCCATCTACTCAATGGACTTGGAAATATTGATACATAACGTAAGCACTCTTAGAAATTCAGTCTGTTTGATTCCAAACAGTTTAAAAACAGAATATTTTATTTTGTTCTGGAAATTTTATGAAGGTGTTTTGCCAAAAGCATTAAATATTTGATTCTACTTGTTAAGATTTGCAGGAACTGCTTTAAATTTATTATAAAAAATAACAGCAACACATTTTCCCCTTTCATTAAGGCAGTGAAAAAAAAAGAACTTTAAGAGCTTTTCATAAAAATGCTCTAAAATATTCCATTAAAATTAAAAGGCAACTGCCATTTCACACGTGGTCAGAGTTAACTATTCAAAGTTATTTTAGGTCTATCAGTCCCCAAAGACCAAACTACCTGAGAGCCCAGCTGTGTTCCAAGGTCTCCAGAACTCCAGCCTCCAGAGATGGGTGGCGCTGATACAAAGCTTCTTCATTAGGCAGGAGCAGTGAAGAATAATTCTGGGTTCAATATTAGTATCCGAATTCTCCCCGCCAAATCTTACTTGATTTTAGGTTTGTTAATGAAACAATTGTCCTGCAGTGGTTAGGAAGAACTCCACAATAGCAAGAGGAGCTTAGAACAAAAGCCCTATTCCAGTATTGATAGCATGTGAGCCCATGTCAGCAGTAGTTAAACTGAGAATCTTAACAGCAAGCAATCTTCCAAGGTTCGGAGAAAAAAAAACAGCATTTCAGCTGAAATCTTAAGCTCCTGTGATTATAACTAGTATGTTTAAAATGCTACAATAATATGCATATTGTCCTTAAATATTATGCTCCTTCTGGTATGGTTCTCCTTGCCTAGTTTTGTTTTATAGCAATATTTCTGCATTTTAAATATGGTTCAAACATTAGTTGCCCAGAGATACATAATTTCATGCATGAGTAATTTATTAATCTATTTCTTAGGGTGGTCCATTTTACATATGTTTAATTAGCCCTAGAATCAGATTGTTAAATACTTGTTTAAATGTCCTAAATATCACGAAGTAAGAGTACTCTATATTTTTCAGGAATGTATTATGGACTTTTGTACTTAAACCTTAACAATCTTTGCCTGTACCCTTGTCAGGGTCTCCCAGAACCCCAACCAACTATGACATCACTTACTTTCAACTACCACATGCTGATGTCTTTGGAATTTCATTTTTTGATATCCAAGAAAGTTGTTTGTTTGTTTGTTTGTTTGTTTGTTTGTTTGTTTGTTTGTTTTTGAGGGCAGTGTTACTGGCCCTCGTATGTGGGACCGAACCAGGGCCGCTGGCTTCCCAAGCCAGCGCTTAACCACCGCGCCACTCGGCCGGCCCTGTTTGTTTGTTTTTTAAGTGAACTACTGACTTCAAGGTAAAAAGAAAATGAACACAAATGATATAGTACCTGAATTAAAAAGTCCAAAGACTTGCCAAGGAGTAATAACATGTTATTTCCTGAAGCAGGGATAGAAATGGGCTGTGGGGGTGGGAGTGTTTGATCTGGTTGGCTTGTTTGTTCCAAGGTAAGTGAAAGGTACAGGACGTAAAGCCAGCACATTTGGAGTGTGGTTCTGATTCTTCCATTGACTCTTGCTTGACCCTGAGGAAGTCACTCCAAGTGACGTCTAGAGTCCATCAAAAAAGGAGAAGATGAAAACAATAAACAATATTTTAACGATCTTATTTATATAAATATGGTATAAACACTGAACAAAGATAGACCAGTGGTAACTTGTGGGTAAGGCCACTGCCTTTCCTTGAACTATCCCTGTTAAGCATGTCTCAGTTTCTGCTTTAGAGTGATTTCTTACTGTAAAGAATGGCTAAAAGGTTACTTCAAGTGAAGGGTTTCATCCACTTCACACACACACACACACACACACACACACACACACACACACACACTCACTTACTGGCTTTTCTTCCACCTGAGTCCAGGAAGGGGCAATTTCCAGTCGCCTTGCCTATACACTTACTGTGAGCTCCACTCCACTTGCTGGAAAGCTGCCACGGGTTTACGAGCGCCTAAGGGACATTGGAGAGCTGTCATCCTTCTCTCACTCCCTCCCCACCACCCCAAATGCCCTGGCAAGGCTGCTGCACCTGGACACTGCATTCCCCACAGAGCACCTTGTTACCAAAATTGTGGAAAGCTTGGACCGAGTTCAGAGAAGAGCTACTAAAAAGATTAAATGACTGACGGGACCAATTTATAAGGAACTCAGAAATGTTTAGTTAAGTGGTAATTACCCTAACAAAGGTGTCGTGGCTCTGGCATGACGTTTGAATTCCAATCCATCATTGGCCAAGAGGCCTCCCTCCGGGTCTCTGCATTCAGAAATATCCTGAGGAGGGGGCCGGACCTCCCCGCTTCCTGCTTGACCACTGCACGGGCTGCTTGGGTGGTATTCACGCTCAAGAGTCAAGACCTCTACAAACAAACACAGAAGGCAACGTGACCAAAGCAGGAGCTCCTGAGAAGGTGGAAGGATGCTCAAAGGAAAATCTCAGGAATCAGGAGAAGCCTGCCTTGTCAGGGGCCAGTGCCTCCAACCCACGCCAGTCTCTGCGTCATGGGTGGTACCGTTTCCTAGGAGCCGCCGACTGAATCCAAGGGTGCAAGTCTGTCAAAGATACACTGCTGGGAATGCTGATTCCTTTAAGAATGACAGCTCCCGCTTGGCCAGGGAGGAAAACCTAAGAGGACCTGGAACAGTTCAGAAGGCTGGAAGAGATCATTGCTCAGAGCAGCATTTCCGAAAATGTCTTCCAGGTGATGCTACGATGTATTACACATATTTGAAAAGAGCTAAAAACTGAAATAAATGAAGTTAAACCGTGTGTGTGTGTGTGTGTGTGTGTGTGTGTGTGTGTTAACAGTATCACCTCTCAGGGCCATCAATATGCTGAAGTCTACTGTGTCTCACCAAGAGGGGTGGTGTGCACACTATTTCCCAATTCATACTGAGCACGGCATGCTTTATTCCCTAAGCACAGGGTCTCTGTATCCACAACCATTTCCATGATGCCTGTTACAGTGCTGCACTCAGTAAGTGGACAACGGGATGGATGAACACAGATCTTAAATCCCAACGCCCTCTCTCATCACAGCACTGATATTCTAGTTACTCTTCTCCTACACGCTTCGCTTTGTTCCATAGAAATGCAGTGAGATTTGTTAACTAGAAGCTACTGAAGCTCCAGGTTGAGGGCCTTCCGCTTGCTTGGGACTTCCAAGTCCCTGTGTATATTTATAGCATCACGTTCTTTCTTCTTAAGGAGGCCCCTCGAAACGGTACAGCCTTCATGTCCTGCAAAACCTGCTGACACCGTGTAAACTGAAAATGAGTCAATGGATTTTCACTAAATTTATATGCTGTGATTGAGAAAGCTGAACTTAAATTACCAACGATCTGGCAGGATAAAATTCACTCTAGATTACTCCAGGCTCACTTTTAAGAGATAGGTATTTATCTTCCTGGGGAGCTAAAGTGTAGATCCAAACAAGAACGAAATCTATGCTCTTCATAATTACATTAGCTTCAACCATCTCACTTCTTAGAATTCCTCTTAAGACATTTATCACCTCTACTATTCTGCTGTTTTAAAATAAAAACAAGCACTTTCCCAATAGCCTTACTTCTACTCTCTCTGCCCCCCAATATTTTAAGACTATGAACAGCCACACAGAAATCATCACATTGTAAATATTACCCCAGTTGGAATTCCTTCTGAAGTTTCTGCGTGAATTTTTTCCATGAGTAGGGACTGACATCTTTAAACTTGAATCTACAGCACTGCGATTTGGCATTCCACTTCAATTCTTTAAAAGCGTCATTTATATTGATCTTGTCTTTTGGAATTTCCTGTGGGCTGCCTAAGATAAAATAATTTCCAGCCGAATCTTTGTCTTGTCTGCTCTCTAGTTTGACATTATGCCTTCAAAATCAAATCTTATTTAATCCAAAACAAAAACACTTTATTACAGAATATTAAATCAATACCATTAACAGACTGACCTTGGTAATTCATTTTTACCATGATTGGTAAGCCAATGCTTAAGCTTTGACTATTGATACTCAAAGCTTTGCAAATTTCTTCCAGACAATTTGTAATTTAAAAAGATATTCTAACTGCCACACACAGAACTTGCTATCCAACCACTTTGTGTCTTAGACCAAATTGATGTTTTATTCCTTCATTTTTCAAGGAAACTTACAGCCAAAATTACAAAAGTAGGAACAAGCGTAAAGGCCAAACATTTTGCCTTCCTCTGTTTCCTTCCCATCATCTTCCTGAATTGGTGACTGTGAAAATACACTAAGCCCAAAAATAGCAGTTGTGTGCTGCCAGGTCAGCCTCAGTGATTTCCAAGCCCAAGGGGGATTGACAGAAACCCCCTTCACAAGTCTAGTGTTTGTAAATATCCAATGAAATGACTTCATTCAGTCAATTATTTCTGGAGAAAGCTGGCAGAATAACGCAGTAATTAAACTGAGGACTGATGGAAACTGTTAAACAGGAGAGCTATTTTGCTCAGCAGTGCTAGTTAATGCTTCTAATTCATTTTCATTTTTTAAAAAGGCTTAAAATACTAGTACAATTAAAAGCAACTGCCTCTTCACTGGGAAACATATTTAAAATATTACAGTGAAGACAGCATAAAGAAAAGGAAGGAGAAACTCCGTTGTCCAGTATCTTCTTAGAGTCAATCGATTTCTTATTTTAAATATGATGAATTCTGAAAACAAAACACAACTGTATTCAAATGTAAGTAGAAAAGACATCGCAAAGCCAGAACATCACTCAGTCAAGACTCAAATGCTTGGGTACCAGGCACTCACTTCACAGTGAATGCGCTGTCTGCAGCATATTTTTGCCCTGTCCAGTCTCCCTTTGGCTCCTCCAATTGGCTACCAGCATACCATTCATTCATTTATTCATTCATTCAACAAACTGGGCTACCATCTCAAGCTCTGTTCTAGTTACCTGTAATGTAGCCATAAAGAAAAATATTTTTTTCCACATACCTCTTCTAGGTGCCTAATGGTTATGCACTTGGAGACAGACAACATTTCTAATACAAAGTAACAATTTGGAATCCAAAAGCCCATGGAAAAAATCTCTGACTACTTCCCAAAGGAAAACGCATGGTGTTAAATTACTTATAGCATTTCATCTTTCAAAAATCCTTGCATACAAATAAACACCATCTTTCTTAGTACCTGATGCCATGGATACAAAGGTTAAACAAAAAGGGAAACTTTTAGGCCATCTGTAACAGTCTAAAGAATGAAGTAAGTGAAGCTGGCAAAAGTAAAGAAATTAGGGAAACCAAGCCAGAAAATTCCAAGGTAGAGTGAGATTAGGAGGATTAGTGACTAAAAACAGCTTCCGCTACACTTCACCAATAGTTCTTATTTCTGTTTGTCAGGAAACATGATCTAGTACTTTAAAAAGAGGGCTTTAGATAAGTAAGCATCATCTTTTAAACATGTGAACTACATGGAATGTGAGATTCAGGACGCAGCCGTTCACATTCTGCTCAGATGAGCTGCATAAGAATTTAACAAAATGTTTGCCATAATTCTTTGTAAACTGGGGAATACTGTAAAATCTAAGATCATACATTTCTGGAGCCAGACTACCTGAGTCTGAATCCTAGCTGCACAACTAACAAACTACGCAAGTTTGCACAACTAACTTAATTGTGTAGTGCCTTAGCTTCCGCACCTATAAAATGGGAATCATTGAAACTGCTCCATAAGGTTGTTGAAAAGCTTAGTTACTAAAACAGTGCTGGGACTTGCACTTTTGACCAAAATGGAGTAACAAGGGCTGAATTTATGCTCCCTCTTAAAACAACCCCAAACAAAGAATATATGAAACAATAATTTTCAAGACACAGGATATCAGGCAATGAAAAGCAATGATTCCTGAGATATGGGAAACAAATGAAGCAAGCCCTAGGACTGCCCCAATTTATTGCCTTGAGAGAGTTCCCAGGCCACAGTATGGGAAGGGAAAGAGGGGAGAATCCAGGCAAAGCCTGCAGGATTCCCTAAGTTGAGGAGATGGAGTTCAGTGTAAGAGGAGAACAAGAGGGTGAGAATCTGCAAGACATAGAACAGAAAGGAGACAGCTGCACAGAAAAAGCCCCTGGGGATCAGCAAAGGGTCCCCTCAAGTGTTACCACAGGAGACATCGGCCTATGCATGTGAGGAAACCACATGAGGCCCGGGGAAAAACTATCCAAAAGTACAAGAGAGTACACACACAGCACTCACACAGAACCAGGAAAACCTCTCAATTTACAGAGCACTTGATAGAGTATTCAAAAGATTCTTACCTCAGTAGCAGGAAATAACTAGTCTTGACTAAACATTTCTCTGGTAATGTCTAACAAATTTTGAAGGCAATTATCAAAAAGATAAAACTATATACAAGTAATTTAACTGCATCTCAGAACAAAGCTCAAAAATATTTATAGGAAAACAAAACCAATGAGCACCCAACAAGGTAAAATTCAGAATGTCTTGAATGAAATCAAAGATTACATGCAAAGCAGCAGAAAAATATGAATCATGAGGAAAATAAATAATGAATTGAAACTGACCCAGACCTAACACCATGTTAGAATACAGACAATGCCATTAATATTTATCATTATTGTTTTACATATGTTTAAAAGTTAAGGAGAAACATCAAAGATATTTAAAAAAAGCCCAAACTGAATAACTATATATAAAAACTTTAATGTCTGTGATTTAAAAAAATACACTGGATGGAATTAGTTGAAAATTAGATGTTGGAGGAGAAAATATTAGTGATTGAAGACAGAAATAAAAATTATACAAAACTAAGCAAAATAAGAACAAAAAGATGTTAAAAGATGCAGAAAGCATCAGTGAACTATAGGAAAACTTCAAGTGGCTAACAAATGTGTAATGGAAACCCCAAAAGAAGAGAGTGGAGTAGAAAGAAAACATATCTAAAGATATAATGGCTAGAAATTTTTCAAATTTGATGAAAACTATAAATATACCCATCCACAAATCTCAGGTAACCTCAAACATAAGAATTATGAAGAAAATTACACCATGGGACATCATATTCAAATTTCTTTAAAAATAGTGATAAGGTGAAAATTTAAAAAGCAGACAGAAAAAAAGATACATTACATATGAAGAAACAAAGATGAGGATGATTAGAAACCATGCCAACTAGAAGACATACAGCAGCATTTGTGAAGTACTGAAAGAAAAGAAGTCAAATTAAAATTTTATACTCAGTCAAATATCTTTCAAAAACAGAGGCAAAATGAAGTTTTTCATATACATAAAAGCTGGAAGATTTCATTCACAGCAGATGTGTACTGTAAGAAATGTTAAAAGAAGTCCTTCAGGCAGAAGGAAATATGGATCTGCACAAAGGAATGAAGAACACAGGAAATTGTATCTACATGAATAAATATATGTCTTTCTTATTTAAATATTGCTAAATAATAATAGCAATGAATTTTGAGATTTATAACATGCAGAAATGAAATATATCTTTAAAAATACCATAAAGGCTAGGAGGAAAAAAGTAGAAACACGTACTAGTTAGTTTCTTATACTATACATGAAGTGGTGTAACATTACCTAAAGGTTGACTGTGATAAGTTAAAAATGCTGTTAAACCAACTATTAAAATAACAAAACAAAGAGTTACAGCCAGTAAATTACCAAAGGGAACAAACAGCAGATGAGAGAAAGAGAAAACAAAGACTGAAATATTTTGGTTTAAGGTTTAAAACTTAGCTTAGAGGTTTAAGACCTAAACATAATAATCACATTAAATATAAATGTTATAAACACATCAGTTAAAAGACAGAGATTGTTAGATTGACTGGAAAAGCAAGACTGACTATATGTTGCTTAAAAAAATGGTACAAGTAAATGAAAAGTTTAAAAAAAGGAAAACTATATACCATGCTAACATTAATCAATAGAAAGAGTGCTGTCTTAATATTAAAGTAAATAGATTTTGGCTAATAATACGAGGCAAAATGAGGTCAAATTTTTAATAATAATTGGGTCAAATAATCAAGAAGACATACAATCTTAAATATTCATGAACCTAATAACAGAGCTTCAACACACACACAGCAAAAGGGACAGAACTGCAAGCAGAAATGGAAAAATCCACAATACAGTAGATTTCAATTCTCATCTCTCAATAAATAATAGAACAAGTAGAGAAAACCCATAAGGATGTGGGGGACTTAAAAACACAATCTACCAAAATGGTCCTCATTGGCACTAATACAACACTCCATTCAACAACAGCAGAATACATGTTCATTTCGTTTTTACACAGAACATTTTCCAAGAGTCTACATTCTGGACCATAAAATGAGTCTCAATAGATTGAAAACAATTCAAATTATACAAACTATGTCTCTGGCCACAATAGAATTAAATTAGGAATCAATAAGAGAAGTTTCCAGAAATCCTTAATCTTTAAAACCAAACACACATAGGAGTCCAGAAGAAATCAGATATGGGCTTCCAATTGTCCTCTCCAAGTGTCGTTGTATGAACGGCACTTCATTCTCCCAGCAATTACATGTGTCAGCATATGAGGTACTGCCAACCAGGGAAGTTCATCGAAACCTTGTTGTCTAGGGTTCTTACTGGGAGTCAGTCAGGCTGCATGCTGCAGCCACATGACTGATTTTAGCTAGCCAGTGTCCAGTCCTTCCAGAGATCAAACTGAGAGAGAGGGTGGCCCAGGAATCCAGCTAGACAAAAACAGGCATTCACCATAAATTACTCTGATAGCACAAACTATCTGATGAGCATGAAGGCCCTAGTTATA
The DNA here is from genome assembly GCA_033961575.1 of Aselliscus stoliczkanus. Taxonomy (NCBI): domain Eukaryota; kingdom Metazoa; phylum Chordata; class Mammalia; order Chiroptera; family Hipposideridae; genus Aselliscus; species Aselliscus stoliczkanus. The sequence continues at coordinate 59,395,568 of CM066739.1, forward strand.
TAAAGACAATCTTATCATGCAGGGTATTCCACGAGCTTAGAGGTTTTCTCCCAAGCGCCAGTCCTTTCTTTGGAATGTGCAGAGTTTGAACATCACAAAGCCTCTGAGTTAACCCTTTACTGCACAAGAAAATATTAAAAACAACTTTGCCAATCAATACATTCAACAACTTAGATGAAACATACCTTGAAAAGAAAACTACCAAAAATCACTCAAGAAGAAATAATCTGAACAGCTCTATACCTATCAAAGAAATTCAATTTTTAGTTAAAGTCTTCCACAAAGGAAATGCCAGATGGCTTCACTGATAAATTCTACCAGGTATATAAGGAAAAATTAATACGAATGCTACATATGTCTTCCAGAAAAGTGAGGAGAAGAAACTATTTCTCATTTGGTAAGACTAGTATTACCCTAATCCCAAAACGAGGCAGACATTACACTAAACAAAATTATAGACCAATAATCCTCCTGAACATATGCAAAAATTGTAAATAAAATTTTAGCTAATTAAATCCAACAATACATAAAAAACATAATATATTATGTCTAAGCAGTGTTTATCCCAGGAATGCAAGATTGGTGTAACACTGGCCAATCAATCAATGCAATTCACCATATTAACAATCTAAAAGAGAAAATTCATGTTATCATCTCAATAGGCTCGGAAAGAAAATGCAAGAAAATCCATTATCTATTTCTGATAAAAAGTTCTCAGCAAACTAAAAGCAGAAAGAAATTTCATCAAACTGATAAAGGTCATCTACAAAAAAAACTTAAAGCTAACACCATACTTAATGATGAAAGACTCTGTTTTTCCCCTAAGATCAGAACAAGAGAGGGTGTCCAATCTCACTTCATCTATTCAGCATTATACTGGTGGGTCTAACCAGTGCAATAAGGCAAAAAAATAAATAAATAAAAGGCATGCAGATTGGAAAGAAGTAAAACTCTCATTTGCAGACAGCGCGATCATCCATTGTCAATCCAATAGGATCTATCTTAAAAAACGATGCTATAACTAATAAGTGTGTTTATCATGGTTGATCAACAAACATAAATCAATTTTATTTCTATATAACAAATGCAAAAATATTGAAAACTGAAAAATGCTATATATATATATATATATATATATATATATATATATATACACATACACATATACACACACACTAGCATGGTATTTAACTACTTAGGACTAAATCTGATAAAAGACCTACATACAGAAAACTACAGAATATTGCTGAAATATTATTTTAAGCACTTATAAAAAATAAAATGGCATCTTGATTTTTCTCAACCTATTTTTAATGTTTTTCATTTACTAGCAACTAGCCAATGAGTTCATGGCTACAGCTAGATATAATAAATGGGGTTAATGTTATTCACCACCATAGAAATTCATACTAGAAAGGACTCTCAGAATACATGAAATGTGGAAATGTTTCAACTCAATACTTAACTTAGAAAGCTGTCAATATTTAAATGAGTACTCAGTAGGCATCAAATATCCTGTTATACACTCAGTGAATAAAAGCTACATCCCCTAATCTTGTGAAGCTATTACCTAATAAAGGGAAATAGAAAATAAACAAGAAACAAATGCAAATAATCAAGGAGTTGTAATTGGTGCTATGAAAATAATAAACACAGAAAAGGTGGTGGTGGTGGAGAGGGATGCTATTTGGATAGGGTGGTCATTGAAAGTCTAAGAGAACATTCAGGTCAAAACCTGAAGGAGAAAGAGCCAGCCAGACAAGGGAAAGATCACCATAGTCAAATGCAGTAGCATTTGGAAAAGCCCTGGGTAGGCGGGTAGAGCATTGGGGGAGAGGCTGGATGCTCTAAAACCTCAGAGAAAGCCAATTTGGTTGGAGTGTAAAGGGAAAGCGAGCCTAAGGGTCACAGAAGAGAGGTAGGCAGAGTCATATCATGCATGCTCATATAGGAACTGGGATTTTATTCAATGTGCAACAGGAAGCCACATTGCAGTTTTAACCAGGCTACAGACATTAGATTTTTATGGTTTAAAAGGCTACTCTAGTTGCTACAGTGAAGAATCAACCAGAGGCAATATAACAGTGTAAGATGTCACAGACGGTTCCTTTTGCCATAAACACATTAAAATGCTGAACACATACGTGTTTTTATTTGAAAGGAAAAAAATACATCACAGAACTTAAAAGAAAGCAAAAAGTTGTAGAAAGCAAACCCAAGGGGACTCTACTTGAATACAGTAGTGCTGGGAGTTGGAATTACTATATATATATTTGAAGACAAGATCACTGAAATAAAGTTTAGAGCCTGGAAAGGATGGTCCATGTGATAACAGAGGATTGGAAAAAAGCCTATTGCTCTGGAAAAGCAGCAAGGAAGCCTGCTACCTCTGAGTAACATGATCTACATATTTAACAGGCACCTACAAAAAAACAGTCTCTGAGGCCTGTATCATACACATATGGGGGTGAGATCCAAATTTCTATCACAAGTTGAAAAAAATTACCTTAAATCTGGTTTAAAGCAACTGAAACTTCTAGAAGACCAGAAAAAACATTCCATGAAGATAGTCCCTCAACCCAAGGTACAGAGGACTCTCACAGAACAAAGAACTTTGAAGATAAGCTCCCCCCCCCAAAATATTATACATCATTTGAAGAAACCAGTCACCATAAGGGAGAGCCAACAGAAAAACAAACAAACAAACAAAAAAAACAGATTTAGACCTTGCAAACTAGAAACTACCATTTTTTACAAATGATGTTGTCTTTTACCATAATCTCATTCATGGTTTGGTTCTCATTCAGGATCAACACAAAACCTTTTAAACTACTACAACATCCATCTCTATTAAGATTATTGGTAATTCTTGCAATTCACCCAGTGAGAGAAAGCAAGTTTCTCTATAAAATTTAACATGGGGCATACAACGTGGTTCGTGGTTATTAGATGAAACTAGATGGCTGGTGTCTACAAATGGAAAACGGAATTAACTAGCAGACTTCTACCGATTCCCATCCACTACTTTGGAGCTTATCTGTATTTTTAATGTATGTAGTCCATGTTCAAAACATTGGATGCATCTGTCTCCTCCAAACTTTATGGATGGCATTTTAGGGAATGCCACATTAGGGAATGCATCCACATTTAAAATGAAGCATTTGAGCACACCTCAATTTCAGAAACCACGTCTACCTTTAAAAGCTTCACGGTGACAAGGGGGATTCCACATCCTTCCCCTCGTGATCACCTATTTAAACCTGAAAAACGCATTTCCACTCTTTTCTTGGTGTGGTCTTTTACCTTCCGTCTACGCCTTTATTCCAATTTGTTTAAAAATCTTGAGACACTAAAGCCGAAGGCCACACCTGGGATTTTAAGCCAACAATAAATGTTTTCGTAAGTGTTCAAATAGTGAGAAGAGAAACATGAAACATGGAAGACCTGGCCTCTTTTTAAATCACCCTGATCTATAGGTTCTTTGACACCGTTTGCATCTTTTAATCTTGGAAATCTTACTGAAAGTGAGAACATGGAAGCCCGGATGATGTGTTCCAGGCAGAACCAGCCCAATGAAAAAAAGCAGGACTCCAGGCGGGGGACTCCAGGTGGGGGACTCCAGGTGGGATGCTTGCCCACCTCCCATGGCCTTCGCTTGGAACACGAAAACAGGTGCTAGAGCATTTTTAGGGGGAAAATGTAGACATCTCTTGGATGCTCCAGACCGGCAAGAATCATTTATAAACACATCAAGGAGCACACTCCACAATGAACAGAAATCTGGGAGACGCGATGGCCTGCGGGGCGACCTAGCTAGGCAGAGAAACCCCGCTGAGCGTGTCAGCCCCCTTTCCATTCATTAGACCCCGGTGTCCTAACACGTGTCTTCATCATGAAACACCTAGAGCTGGACATTCTCGCGCGTCAACCTGCAGGATAAGCCCAGCACAGGTCTGAACCGAGCCTGCCCCATGCACAGCGCGCACAGCTCGGAAGCACCAGGGAGACGTTCCGCCCCAGTGACTGTGGGAAGCCCCGCCCCCTGGCAGTTACCTCCGCCCTTTTCCGCCAGCCCGGCGTGGCCGCTTCCTAACTGCCTGCTTGTCTCCACCCTTATCCCCCTCTCTATGTCCCCCCCTTATCTCTTGGCGCGATTCACCCAAGGAGCACAGTCGACAGGAGAGGGAGCAGAACCAGGTCTGGGGACACGAGTGTCTGTGTGGCCCAGATTTCCTTGGGGAGTTTGTCCGGCACCACCGGAGGCAGCCCCAGAGGGAGCAGGACCCTGAGGCAAGGACGCGGGGGGGGGGCCTTGGATCAAAGCGCGGCGCTGATTGGCTGGCCTGGGAGAACCCGGATGTGCCTGGGGAGCCGTGTTGGCAGGCGGGGGTCTGAGGTTTGGGCGTTCCAGGGGTGCCGGCAGCCCGGGCGGATGGCGCAGGGTTGGGCTGGCTTCTCTGAGGAGGAGCTGAGGCGACTAAAGCAGCATAAAGGTAACGGGACGTGCTTGCAGAGGCGGTCGTGTTTGTGGCTGTTCCGGGAGGGGGCGGGGCCGCAGCCATGGAGGAAGCGTGGAGGTGAGGGTGGTAGGGGGATGGGCTGTGAGTGGGCGTGCAGCCTGGAGGGGCTGCAGCCGTGGCAGGAGGGCGCGCCCCGTGGGCTGGCGTCCACTGCTAGGAAAGAGAACTCGGAATCCATTGGAAGATCGGGCTTCGACCTGCTCAGGGAGGGGATGGGCAGAGGACGTGACCCTGCAGCCTGGCTGCCTCCTGTAGGGTTGCTGTCTATATAGGCCCGTGGCCCGCGGGCGGAGTTCAGGTACATGGAGCAGGAGGCACACGCCGTCTGAGAGTCGGGGTGCATTGATAGCCGCAGACAGGGGCTGGGGGAAAGGGAGCGCGGGGGCCTTCAACGCAAAACGTGGGTGCTTTTCGTAAAACATGACGGCTTGCATTCGCTTCTGGTGGCCAGATGAATTTTGCAGTTCCTTCCAACCTTTGAGAGTCAGCACACGAGAGAGGTTGTGGAGAGGTTAGGTGTGCAATGTGTACGTAGGTGTGTGTGCGTGTGCACACATGCGCCACACACACTGCTTGGGTGTAAACCCAGATTTTGTGCTTCCCTCTCAGGCTTGATAAAGTAATCATTGACACGGACTTGGGCTATTTTGTGATGTAAGGAAGCAATTAACTTCGCTGATACTTGGTGGTACAAACTGTGTTTTGTTTGTGGTTGTAATTTCTTAACATTCTGTATGATGATCCTGGAAGTGCACACCACTCCTGTGAGTGTGCGCCACTCTTGGTACCATAACTTATACATGGGACCTTGGGAGGAAATTAAATAACACCCCCCCATGCCTTTTATTAGAGTTTATGAGAAAATTGGACGTTGCTCAGGTAGGCCTGTGCATTTTCAGCATAGATGTAAGGATACTGTAGGGCTGACAAGTGGAAGTAAATTAGTAACATAGGGCCAGTGTAGATTGTATAGATTGAGGAAGTTCTGACGGGTGCAGAGGCCTTTAAAAACGGTATCGTAGAAGTTATACTACAGTGTATAACTACCTGACTCTGTTGAGCTTGAAGTTCTCAAGTTCTCTTGCTCTTACGTTTTAGACATCCATTCACTTATTCAGATGTACAGAGTGCTCCTGCTTCTGCGCTGACCTGAAATTACAGGTGTCAGCTTTTGCAGTAGGGATGCTAAGAGGAACAAGGTATCATGCCCACCTTCAAAGAGTTTCTAGTCTAGCGAGGAGACAAACTATAATATAATGTGATGTTAGATACTGTACAAGAACTTGCTACCAAGCTAGCAGGATCTCCATTGTACTGGGACTTGGGTGGAGTTTGGGAAGGTATCACAGAGATTATGTGTTAGCAGAGGTGAGTTTGCCGGGGGAAAGAAGACTCCACGTAGAAGTCTAAATTAAACAATACATTCATTATGTACAAGTACATTGGTAAATATCTGCAATTTTGGATGGGGGCAGTGTGGAAGGACTTTAATTTCAAGGCCTATCATTTCAGAGCCAGATATTAGAGCACATTCACCAACTCACTAGTCTATGGTCACCTTGAGGACAGAGAAAACATCTTAGCATCCTTGTATACTCAGAGCCAAACACAGTGATTGGCATGTAGATCTCCCAGCTCTGCCTCTTAATCTTTTTGCATTGGATTTCTCCTTTGTAAAACTAGAAGAACTGGATCTTGAATTTTTAAGGCTTCTTCCAGCTGTTCTCCAACCTTAAAAATGTAATTAATCTATGAAAATGGAATTGGTTACCAGCAAAAGTAAGATCAGCAATATTCTAGAGGAACCCATATTTGCATTGGTGAAGGCCAAGAATGTTCTTAACACTCTTGTTTATAATATTAAAACCAAGTATTCAGTAACAAGGGAGTAGATAAATAAATTGTGGTATAATTATCCAGTAGGCTACTATACAGCTGGTGGGGATATTTGAACTATAACCACATCCATTAACATATATAAATTTCATAAATAGAGTGTATGAAAAGAGCAAATTACAGAAGAATATATACTGTCCAATACTGTTTATAGAAGGCCAAAACCATACAAAACAGGTATATTCTTTTAGTAATGTAGGAAATCTATGAAGAAACCAAGGAAATGGAATAAAACACAAAATTCAGGATGGTGGGGAAGCGAGGGGAATATGATCAAGGAGGGACAAATACATAGAGCATTTCAAAGATAGTGGTAATTATGAAATCAGGGTAAGCCAAGTTGAAGCTGCAGTAACAGATCACCCCAAAATATCAATTGTTTAATAACTATTTAATTTTCACTCTAGCTTTCTGTCTAACATGGGTTGGCAGGTGACTCTGCCCCACATAGTTACTCCACACCATGCTTTGGTGCCATCATATAGGAGTTGTCCATGGCAGGAGAAGAAGATAGAGAATTGAGCATTAGAAATAAAATGCTTCCACCAATAAATGACAGGTGTCACTCCTACTCCCATTTCACTTAATAAAAGCAAGACATATGACTTGGAGGACAGGAAATACAGTTATCTTGTGTGTTCCAAAAAACGGGAGTAATGTTCTATCCTTAAACAGCAGTTATGTCTATGAGTCATATTTTATTTGTTAAATTGTGGTTTTGTTTTTTTTTAATAACCCATACGGGTTAGATTTTGTGTGTGTGACACATATATGTTATTTGATGTATGATTTATTTCATAATGAAAAAAATTGGAAATAAAAAAGCCATGCAGCTACAATGCTTCAATTATGTTTTCCAGTTGTTGCTGATATATGAAAAGATACAAACAAGCCAAAAGAAAAATTGACGAAAGACATGAATAGATATGTCTTAGAAAAGGAAATATGAAGAGATGCTTACCACCATCAATAAGCAGAGAATTGCAGACCAAGAGTACAGTGAGATACTACTTCATACCTATTTGATTGAGAGAAATAAAAAGTCCCTTATCAGATGTATCTGTTGCAAATCATTTTCTCCCAGTCTGTGAGCTGCCTTCTCATGCCCTTGGCAGTGTCTTTTGCAGAGCAGAAGTTTTAAGTTTTAATGAAATCGAGCTGACCAGCTATCTCCTTCATGGATAATGCCTTTGGTGTTACATCTAAAAAGTCATTGCCATACCCAAAGCCATCTATGTTTTCTCCTATGTTATCTTCTAGGAGTTTTGTTGTTTTGGTCTTGCGTGTTGGTCTATGCTCTATTTTGAGTTAATGTTTGTGAAGGGTCTGAGGTCTGTGTCTGGATTCATTTTTAAAATGTGATGTCCAGTTGTTCCAGGACCATTTGTTGAAAAGACTTTGCTCCATTTTATTGCTTTTGCTCCTTTGTCAAAGATGAGTTGACTATATGTGGGCCTCTTTTTGGACTTTGTTCTCTTCCACTGATCTATTTGTTTAGTCTTTTCACTAATACCTAGTGTCTTGATTACTGTAGCTTTATATATAATAGTAAGTTTCAAAGTCAAGTACTATCAGTCCTTCAACTTTGTTCTTTTTTTTTTTTTTTTTTTTTTTGAGGGCAGTGTCACTGGCCCTCATATGTGGGACCGAACCAGGGCCGCTGGCTTCCCAAGCCAGCACTTAACCACCGCGCCATTCGGCCAGCCCTGTTGTTCTTTAATACTGTGCTGGCTATTCTGGGTCTTTTGCCCCTCATACACACTTGGAGAATCTTTTTGTCAATATCTACAAAATAACTTGCTGGGATTTTGATCAGGATTGCAGTGAATCTATAGATCAAGTTGTGATGACTGACATATTGAGTCTTCCTATCCGTGAACATGGAATAGCTCTCCATTTATTTAGTTCCTTGATTTTATTCATCAGAGTTTCATAGTTTTCCTCATATAGATTTTGTATATATTTTGTAAGTTTTATACCTAAGGGTCTTTTTTTTTTGAGTGCTAATATAAATGGTATTGTGTTTTTAATTTCAGATTCCACTTGTTCATTGCTAGAACATAGGAAAATGATTGACTTTTGTATATTAATATTGTATTTTGCAATCTTGTTATGACAGCTTATTATTTCCAGGAGTTGTTTGGTCATATGTTTTATTTTTAAGTGGCCTGATTTGTTTATTGTTTAGGAGTTTAAAAAGTAGCATTATAAATCTCATAGATAGGTTCTGTGAAAACGTAAAATAAAATGGAAGCTGCAGTAGAGAATTTGAGAGGCCCTATTAATAAGTCAGTTAATGAGTATAACTGGGAAGTAAGCGGGCTCAATGACATTTTCTGATGGTGTGAATAAAGATAAGTAGCCAAGAATAAGTTCCTGTTGCAAGATACAGGAAGCTACTTTGTGTTTCTGGCTAAGGTTAACAATAATAACATTCTACTTTTGATAGTACATCGATATTTTAAAAATAGTTTCTTTAGCTATCTCATTTATCTTTACACTAAATCCATGAATTAAGTAGAGCAGGTAATTTTCAATCTGTCTGACAGGTGAGGAAACGGAGATATGGAATAATTAGTTAACATGCCTAAGGATGCTGAACTGGATAAAAGCAACTCTAGAACCGTGACTCCAGAGCTCTTAGCTTTCCTTTGGGAAATTTAAATAATAAGCTTTCGTTGCTTCAAAGGTCAATATGTAGATTAGAAAGCCCTATTTGAGTTTATTTACAAGGGTTTATCATAATTTCATTTCCCAGGCATTTTGTAAAGACTGTCATTTATAGATCTTATTAAATATAGTATGAATGTGAGTTGGATTCTCCAGTTGTCTGTCCTACAAGGTAAACACTGACATGGACAATACAAAAAGTATAATAGAAGTATTATTATTTAGTTTATAATGCTTTTAAAAAAATTGTTCTGAGTTGTTTTGTCTTTCTCTATTGCTTTACTCAGGCTGTTGTTGAACTTAGCTTGCATAACGTTGATTAAAGGCTAACTAGACTTTGTAACACAACCTTGGACTGTTCTGGGATGAAAGAAAACAATTTAGGATAAATCAACATTCCTAGAAATAAAAGCCCTCATTCAGTTATACTTTGTATATAGCATCTACCTATGTATCAAATTGCCCTAAGAGTGGTGAGGATTTAAGAAAGGTGAAGCCCATTTGAAAACTCCACAACCATTTTATTTCAGGAGAGCAGACATGATCATAAATCAAATTTAAGACATAGCAGAGAATTCATTTGTCTACTTAGCTTGGTCAGATCAGTTGATTTTTTTTTTTTTTTTTTTGGAGGGCAGTGTCACTGGCCCTCACAAATGTGGGACCCGAACTGGGGCCGCTGGCTTCCCAAGCCAGCGCTCAACCACCGCGCCACTCGGCCGGCCCCCCAGATCAGTTGATTTTTGTTGATAATTATCAAATCAAGTCAAAAGAGAAACCTTGCTTTGTATCCTAAGGCCTTCCTTAAAGATAAATTAAGAGCTAAGACAGTTTTTGTTAAATATTAACAGTATGATTGAAGAACTGTTGAAACTCTACAAGAAGATGGCTGTTTTTCCCTGGGCTTTTAAGATAGAGAAAGGGAGGGAGAACCCTGTAGAATTTTTATCAAAGTTTAATGTTACTCCTCTGTTTCCTTAGAGAAATTATAATTATTTGCTGTGCACACAAAGGAATTTTCCTTCATTTTCTTTTTCATATAGATCCATTTGAACCACAGTGGCGTCTCCCCGTGAAAAAAAGTCGACAACAACTACAGCGAGAAAAAGCCCTTCAAGAACAAAGCCAAAAACTTGGACTTCAAGATGGATCAACCTCATTACCTCCAGAACAGCTGCTTTCTGCACCAAAACAGAGACTTAATACCCAGAAGCCAAATGTTTCTACCCCTCCTCCTCCTCGTTCTCTTACACCTACCTCGCCTATTGATGATGGAAAACCACAGGGTATTGAAAGTCAACCAAGGGAACTGGAACTTGAAAATTCCCATGATGGTCACAAAAATGCTGAGGTCCCACCTCCAAAGCCAGATTGCAAATTGGAGAAAAAGAAAGTGGAATTGTTAGTAAGTCTATATATCCATGAGACTTTTTTCCATTTTACCTTTTATTCTTTTGGGGCTTAAGAACTAATAGTTTTAACATTTTTTCTGTTTTATATTCTAAGAAATGCAATACATAAATTGTTGAAAAATAACTACCACCTAAATCTATTATAAGCCAGTCAGTGTTAGATATTTTATACGTTTATGTCATTTAGTCTTTACAACAGCCGTACAATGCATGTTCGTTATTTTCACTTTACAGATGAGCTATCTTGGACTCAGAAAAGCTATTATTATATTCCCAAAGCAAATACGCAGCTAGTAAGTAGCAGAGATGGGGTTCATATAAAAGTATCTCTGAATCCAAAGTCCGTGCTCTTTACACCACCGAAAGCATTTCTTATATGGACAGTACTCCTCCCCAAATTAAATCCGTGCTTCAACTTCTAGACTACATCTCCATTGGCCCGTAGCGGGTACTTGTAAAAGGCGAAAGATTTATGCAATCTGAAGAGAAACCAGAGTATAAGCGGGTACTTGTGAAGAGATGTATAGGGATGGTCAAAGGAAAGAATGTAGGAAATTGAAGGGACTAGTTAAATAATTTACTTGCATATTTAGATTTCTTTTTATTCTTTATTTAATTTGTTTGTATTTGAGACCTCCTCCAGAATTTAGTTTAGCCACATTCTTATGGAAATTGCCATTCTATGACTTATAAATTCACATAATCAGAATTTTTTACACTATGGCTTAATGTTTTAATATCTACTCTTATTTGTTTCCTACTACATTGGTCATAGGAAAGAAAGGATGGCATTTGTTTTTATTTTCCATTTTCTGAGTATTTGTTTTTCAAAGTACCTTAGGTTTTATCCTAATCGGATATTTGTCCAATTTCTGCTGATCTAGATTCTGTACTGTGAGTTTAAAGTGTTTCCTACCCACCAGGGATTTGGCAGGAGATAGAAGGCCACATGAATTATGAGACCAACATTGAACAAGTGCATTTAAATGTCGTTAAGTATAGTTTACCAACAAAGGCCTGCGTCAAGTGGGGTGTGGGGTGGGTTTGAATTGAGGCCAATTTAGATTGAATGTCATAAAGAAAACTATTCTATTTTTAGGTACTGGGGAAATTTTTTATAGAAGAAATGTAACCTCAGGAACTGTTGTTGAGAAAGAGAAATTCTGAGGCTATAAGAACGGGAATGGAAAGCTGTAGCTCAGAGAATGCTCAGTGATAACATCTCACTTCTCTGGAAGAGGCAAAGGAGAGGCCAGAGCATAGTAAAGAAATGGGAAAGTAAAGAAGGACTTGGAAGCAGAGGATTCCTTCTTAGTGAGTTCCCTGATGCAATAGTATACCACCAAGGCCTCTGAAGGAGAGATGCTCTGATCAAAACACAGTGGTTAGAGGAAATTCATCTGTTAGTATTGCAGACAGTTTGGGATACAGTACTGGGTGAACTTGAACTAAGGTATCTGGTGAGAAGATGCCCGCAATAGTAAAAATGAGAAAGGATCAGTGCCAGCACTACGTTGAAAGCTGTAGGAATGGAGAGAAAGGAATAATTTTGGAAGTGGTTACTATGTCTGAGAATAAATGATTTTGATTTAATGGCTGTAAGAAATAACAATAATGAGAACAAATAGCTTGGTCATTGCCTTGTTGAATTTGGGCTGACATCAAGTTCGTGGATTTATGGGAAATTTTTAATATACTTGTTTCAGAATTGGACAGATTGGAAGACAATTCATGTTTTCAGATTTTTGAAGTTTTTCTTTAACCCAGCATTCAAGTCTTAATGTTTCACTCTGTTTAAAAATGTTTAAGATCTAGAAAGAAATGAGCAAATAGAAAGAAAATGAACTAAACATGGGTTATTGTCCTAAAGGTGTTACATGGTGGAGGCTTTCATTATAGAAAACACTGGAGTCACTTCCAGTGAAGATGGCAGAGTAGATAAACACTGTGCTTGTTTCCTCCCATGACCACATCAAAATTGCAAATAAACTATAGAATAGCCATCATTAAAAACTACCTGAAGACTAGCTGAACAGAAGTCCTGTAACAAAGGCTATAAAGAAGAAACCATGTAGGGCCGGCCGAGTGGCGCGGTGGTTAAGCGCTGGCTTGGGAAACCAGCGGCCCCGGTTCGGTCCCACATATGAGGGCCAGTGACACTTCCCTCAAAAAAAAAAAAAAAAAAAAAGAAGAAGAAACCATGTTGAAATTGGTAGGAGGGCCAGAGACATGGAATGGACGTGTTCCACACCCATGGTGTGGTGATTAAGAACGGGGAGGGATATCTCAGCTGCAGAGGTCCCCCCTGAGGAGCGAGGACTGCTGGCCCCATACCTGGCTCCCCAGCCCAGGGCACCAGTGCTGGGAAGAGGAGTTCCCATAACTTCTGGCTATGGAACCACCAGGGATTGCATCTGAGTGAGACAGAGTGCTGCTGGAGTCCCAGATGTTCCCCTTAAGGTGCCCACACATGGACTCACTCACAGGCTCACTTGCTCTAAGCTGGCAGGATAGCAGCTCAAAAAGCACCAGGGACAAATGGGGAGGAGATGAACTGACTAGCTTCAGGGAGAGGATGGGAGGGGCAGGGGTCAGAGCAACTCTCTCCAGGAACAGAGGTACTGGCAGGCATCATTGCTCCTTTGTTGAGCCCTACCTTCACCCAGCCAGCAGGTGCAAATAGGCACCAAATGTGAACTCTCAACCTAACATCCTTCACCCCTCCCAGGTGAATCCCTGAGACCCTACCCCACCCAGCTCGCACACCTGGCCAAGCTGCTTCCAGGAGCTTTTCCACCCAATTGGCCTGCTTCAACTTGTGCTACAGACTTTCCTGAAATCTCTCAAAGTCCACAAACTCCAAACAAGCAGCGACTGGCCTCGGAGTGCCCTGTACCACTTGCTAAGTGGCCCCAATCCTGGCATATGCTGCAGCCAGTGTTGGCTTAGAACGTAGCTTTAAGCAGCCACAAGTCCAGCACATGGGGTGGCTGGCCTCAGCTCAAAGTGTGGTGCCCACCAAAGAAAGGGTCCCAAGCCTGGCACTTTTGGCAACTGGCCTCAGTTCACAGCTTGGCCTCGCCCAAACTCCTCCAAGCCTAGCACAAGTGGCAGCCAACTTCAGATCACTTGGTAGCTCCCACTAGGTAGCCCCAAGCCAGGCACAAATGGAAGCTGATCTTGGCCCGCAACAGAAACCTGAAAAGAGGCGCCACAACCGACAGACCCGGTGACTAGCTTCAGACCACATTGGAGCACCACCCAACCAACTCCACAAATAACACACCTGTAGGGCAGACTCAACTGGCACCAGAGCCCTGCTAAAGAGACTCCTAGGAGACCAGCCTCTGCATAACAGCATCTGTGCTGTAGAACAGCCAGCCCTCACAGCCTGAGGGTCAGTCCTACCCACAGAGTGTCTACAGCAATCAAAGCTCGGCTACGATAGGAGGGCACACTCAGCCCATACAAAGGAGACCTGTGGAGCACCTGGCTCAGCTGAACAGGAACACTGCACTTAGTACATAAGGCCACTTTCCCAAGACTAGGAGATAACAGATCTACCTAATACAGACAAACAAACACAGGGAGGCAGCCACAATGAGACAATAAGTAAGTAAATAAATAAATAAATAAATAAATCCAAACAAACAAAAAAACATATCCCAAATGGAAGATTAGGGGAAAACTCCAGAAAGAGAACTTAGAAATGGAGTCAAGAAATCTATCCGATATAGAGTTCACAACACTGGTATATAAGGACGTTCTATGAACTTAGGGAAAAAATAGATGAACTCAGTGAGACCATCAACAAAGAAAAACCATAAAAAAAAGAAGCATTCCGAAATGAAGAATACAATAACTGAAATGAAGACTACATTAGTGGAAATCAACAGCAGATTAGATGAAGCAGAGGACAGAATCAGCAATCTGGAAAACAACATAGCAGAAAACACATCGCAACAGCAAAACAGAAAAGAAAATATTCATATAATTTAAGGGTTCTTGGGACAACATGAAGTATACCAACTTTTGCATCATAGGGGTACCAGAAGCGAGGGCTTGAGAACCTGTTTGAAGAAGTAATGACTGAAAACTTTTCCTAACCTGGCAAAGAAAATAGACAAACAAGTCTAGGAAATACAGAGAATCCCAAGCAAGATTAACCCAAACAGGCCCACACCAAAACACATCATAATTAAAATGCCAAAGGTTAAAGACAGAATCTTAAATGTAGCAAGAGAAAAGCAGTTAGTTATGTGCAAAGGCAGTACCCCTAAGACTATAAGCTGATTTCTCAACAGAAACTTTGCAAGCCAGAAAGGGTTGGCATGAAATATTCAAAGTGATGAAAAGTAAAGACCTACAACCAAGATTACCCAGCAAAACTATTGTTCAGAATTAAAGAATTTGCCAGACAAGAAAATGCTAAAGGAATTTGGCACCACTAAACCAGTATTACAAGAAATGTTAAAGGGACTGCTAAGTAGGAAAGATAAAAAAATATGAGCAAGAAATATAGGAATGAACAAAATTCTCATGAGTATAATCACTTAGTAATATCAGTGGATGAATCAACTGTAAAGCATGTGCAAAGATTAAAAGGCAAAAGTAGAAAAATCGTGTAATTACAATAAATCAAGGGATACACAAAGTAAAAAAGAATGACAAAAACATAAACATGGAAGGGGTAGTAAAAATGGTAGTGATTTTAGAACGTGTTTGAACTTAAATGACCATCAACTTAAAACAGACTGCTATAAACATAGCTGTATATATAAAGCAGATGTACCCACACAGCAAAAATCTATGAGAGATATACAGGAAATAAAGAAAGAAACACAAACACAACACTATAGAAAGTCATCAACATGCAAGAGAAGAGAGAGAATAAGAAAGGAACAAAAAACTACAAAAACAATCAGAAGACAATAAAAATGGCAATAACTACATATGTATCAATAGTTATTTTAAATGTAAATGGACTGAATATTCCACTCAAAAGACCTACAGTGGCTGAATCGATAGAACAAGACCCATACATATGCTGCCTACAAAAGGCCCACTTCAGATAGCAAGACACACAAAGACTTTCAGTAAAGGGAAAGAAAAAGGTATTTCATGCAAATGGACACAACAAAAAGAGCAATACTTGTATCAGGCGAAATAGATATTAAGACTAGGGCTATAACAAGAGACAAGGACATTTCATAATGATAAAGGGATCAATCCAACCAGAAGATATTACTTAGATACACATCTATATACTCAATGTAGGGGCATCTAAATATATAAAGCAAATACTGATGGACATAAAGGGAGAGACCAACACCCTATTGACACCAATGGACAGATCATCCAGGCAGAAAATCACCAAATGGACTTCATTGATATTTTTAGGACATTTCACCCAAAAGCAGCATATGGAACATTTTCCAGAATACGCCACAGGTTACCAAAAAATTCTCAATAAATTTGAGAAGATTGAAATACCAAGCATCTTCTCTGATCACAATGGTGAGAAACTAGAAATCAACTACAAAGAAGAAAACAAAACAAACACATGGAGACTAAACAGCATGCCACTAAACAATGAATGGTTAACAGTTAACAGACCAAGGGGGAAATCGAGAGAAACCTTGAGACAAATGAAAAAACAATGACCCAAAACCTCTGAGACACAGTGAAAGCAATTCTAAGGGAAATTTATAGCAAAAGTCTACTTCAAGACACAAAAATCTCAATCTAATTCTATACCTAAAGAAACTACAAAAAAAAAAAATCCCAAAGTAAGTAGAAGAAAAGAAATACTAAAGATCAGAGAGATCAGTGCAGAGATGAAAGAAATACAATCTAAAACACAATAGAAAAGATCCATGAAACCAAGAGCTGGTGCTTTGAAAAGATAAGCAAAATCGACAGGCCTTTCACCAGACTCATCAATTAAAAAAGACAGGGCCCTTGGGCCGGCCGAGTGGTGCTGTGGTTAAGTGCTGGCTTGGGAAGCCAGCGGTCCCGGTTCGATCCCACATATGAGGGCCCTCAAAAAAAAAAAGACAGGGCCCAAATAAATGAAATCAGAAATGAAAGAGAAATAAAACCAACACCACAGAAATACAAAGCATTATAAGGAAATACAAACAGTTACATACCAACAAATTGGACATTCTGGAAAAAATGGATAAATTCCTAGAAATATACAATCTTCCAAGCCAAATCAGGAAGAAACAAAATCTGAACAGATTGATAACTGCTAACAAAATTGAATCAATAATCAAAAAACTCAAAAGAAACAAAAACCCTTGACCAGATGGCTTCACAGGTTGAATTTTACCAACACTCAAAGAAGATTTAATACCTGTCTTTCTCAGACTCTTCCAAAAAGTTGAAGAGGAGGGAAGGCTCTCAAACTCATTTTACAAGGCCAGCATCACCTTGATATCAAAATCAAAAGACACTACAAAAAAAGGAAATATCTCTGATTAAGTAGGTGCAAAATTACTAAACAAGTTATTAGCAAACATAACAGCAATTAAAAAGATTATATATCCTGATCAAGTGGGATTTATTCCTGGGATGCAAGGTTGGTTCTGTATCCGCAAAGTAATTAATGTGATACAGTACATAAACTGAAATTCATCGATAATATCAATAGATGCCGAAAGAGCATTTGACACAATCCAAAATCCATTTATAATAAAAACTGTCAGCAAAGTGTGAATAGAGGAAACATATCTCAACATAGTAAACACCGTATATGACAGACCCACAGCTAGCACACTCAGATGATGAAAAGCTGAAAGCATGTTCTTTAAGATCAGGAACAAGGCACTTTCGCCAATTTTATTCAACATAATATTGGATGTCCTAGCCACAGCAGACAAGAAAAAGAAAAGGCATCCAAATTAGAAAGGAAGAAGTAAAACTGTCATTTGGAGATGACAGAATATTATGTAGATAGAACCCTAAAGATCTCTCTCTTTCTCTTTCTGTCTCTCTCTCTCTCTCTCTCTCTCTCTCTCTCTCTCTCTCTCTCTCTCTCTCTCTCACACACACACACACACACACAACTATTAGAAATAATGAAGTCAATAAAATAGGATACAAAATTAGTATTCTGAAATTGGTTGCATTTTCAAACACCAATAACAAACTATCAGAAAAAGAAATTAAGAAAACAATCCCATTTACAACTGCATCAAAAAGAATAAAATAAGTAGGATTAAAATAAGTAGGAATAAATGTAACCAAGGAGGTAAAGGACCTGTACTCAGGAAACATTAAGATGTTGAAGAAAGAAACTGAAGAAAATACAAATAAATAGGAGGATATACTATGCTCATAGGTTGGAAGAATTAACATCATTTAAATGTCCATACTTCTCAAAGCAATTTACAGATTCAGTGGAATCCCTATCAAAATATCAAAAACATTTTTCATAGAACTAGCACAAATAATCCTAAAATTTATACGAAACCACAAAAGACCCTGAATAGCCAAAGCAATCTTGAGAAAGAAGAACAGAGTTGGAGGTATCATGCTACCTGATCTCAAACTATATAAGGCCATAACAATCAAAACAGCATGGTATTGACATAAAAACAGGCACATAGATCAATGGAACAGAATAGAGAGCTCAGAAATAAACCCACACCTATATTAATGATGACAAAGGAGGAAAGAATATACAATGGACAAAAGAATCTCTTCAATAAATGGTGCTGGGAAAACAGACATGTGCAAAAGAATGAAACTGGATCACTTTCTTACACCATATACAAACTCAAAATGGATTAAAAACTTAAAAGTAAGACCTGAAACCATAAAACTCCTAGAAGAAAACATAGGGAGCAAACTCGGACATTATTATTTGTAATATTTTTTTGGATATGTCTCAAAAAAAATAGGACTACATTAAACTAAAAAGTTTTTGACAATGAAGAAAACCATCAACAAAATGAAAAGACAACCTGAATGGGTATTTACCAATGATACAACCAATAAGGGGTTAATATCCAAAATATATAAGAAACTCATACAACTTAACACCCAAAAAACAAATTAAAAAATGGGCAGAGGATATAAATAGACATTTCTCCAAAGAGGACATACCGATGAGCAACAGACATACAAAAAGTTGCTGAACTCACTAATCATCAGAGAAATGCAAATTAAAACCACAGTGAGATACCACCTCACACCTGTCAGAATGGCCATCATCAATAAATCAACAAACAGTGAGTGTTGGTGAGGATGTGGAGAAAAGGGAACCCTCGTGCACTGTTGGTGGGAATGTAAATTGGTGCAGCCACTATGGAAAACAGTATGGAGGTTTCTCAAAATATTAGAAAATAGAGCTACTGTATGACCCAGCAGTTCCAATCCTGGGTAATTATCCAAAGAAATCCAAAACCCTAATTCAAAAACATATGTACCCCTGTGTTTACTGCAGCATTATTTACAATAGCCAAGATATGGAAGCAAGATAAGTGTCCATTGATAGCTGAATGGATTAAAAAGAGTTGTACATATGTACAATGAAATATTACTCAGCCATAAAAATGAATGAAATCTTGCCCTTTGCAACAACATGGATAGACCTAGAGGGTATTACGCTAAGTGAAATAAGTCAGAGAAAAACAAATAACATATGATTTCATTTAGATGTGGAATCTAAACAAAATAAATGAACAAACAAAACAGAAACTTCTCTATACAGAGGACATATTGTTGGTTACCAGATGGGAGGAGGGTTGGGAAGATGGGTGGAAAAGGTGACGGGATTAAGAAGTACAAATTGGCAGTTATAAAAATAGTCACAGGGCTGTGAGCACAGCCTAGGGAATAGAGTCAATAATATTGCAATAACTATGATGTCAGATGGATACTAGACTTCTCAGGATGATGACTTTAAGTTATATAAATGACTGATCACTATGTTTTCACATGAAACTGATATAATATTGTATGTCAACTGTAACTGAAAAAAAAATTTTGAAGAATTTTCAAAATAAATGCACATTCAATCTGCAAAAAAATTCTAGGCATAGAAAGAAGCAGGAAATTGTGATACATAACCAGGAAGAAAATTATCAAAGAAACAGACCCACAAATGATGGGAATTATCAGGCAAAGAATATTTAAACAGCTATTATAAATACATTCCATGTGCTCAAGAATGTGGACTATAAAATGATTTAATGATTAAATCATTAAAATGATTAAAAAAAACCTCTGAAATATATAACATGACATTAGCTACAGACCTATTTATTTTACTCTCCATTGGCATGTAATAATTAACTTACACAAGTTCCTTTGTACTCCTAAAAAATGCCACTATTCTGGCTTCCAGTGTGTGGGTTCCTAGATTATATACATATAATGGATTTCAAAGGGCCAATTTATGTAAGCCTTCTTTACTTCAAATCATAGTCTTTGTTCCTATTAGAACAAAATAATGAGCTGCAGATGGGTTCTTTTTAAGAGGACTTTTGAAAGAATATATACATAATCTGGCTGATTAAATTTTATATGTAGGGCACTGAGACTGGTAATGTATGGGGTGGGGTTTCAGAAACTCATTTTTATACTTTTTTTTTCTCCCTAGGCAAGAAAAATCTCGTTGGGAAGTCCTCCAACAAGAACAACGGCTAATGGAAGAGAAAAATAAACGTAAGAAAGCTCTTTTGGCTAAAGCTATTGCCGAAAGGTGAGGCACCTGAACCAGGAGAGGTTTGTAAGCCACATTTCGGCTCTGTCGTGTTTCCCATTTATTTTCCCATGTCTGTTCCAATAAACTGACATTTTTCTCTACAACCATTATTTTTTAAGGCTAACTAAATAAATTATGTTTTATAAATGATGCTGAAAGTCCAATGTTAATTTATCAAGGAGGACTTTTTAAGCATAGATCATAACAAATTTATGAATACAGGTGCGATTAAAACTTAAGGGTCAGCATCAGTGTTCTGTGTTAACCATCTACACATTCATGGGGGAGCAGTAAATAGCTATAAGTATAAGTAAATTAGCAACAAATGCAGGTTTTAATTTTGACGTCAGGAGGCTGTTAGCATCTGAAGTAGAGGAGTAAGATTAGCCCACGTAAGTGACTTGTACTCTCACAAATCTTAATTGTGTTTCCTATGGACAGTTTTCTTAAATAATTTCCCTTGCCTTCATGGATAGAAGATACAGAATATAATTTAACCTTTTATCCATGACTCGGGTCATGGTCATGAGCACTGTCCCATATTCTGTGCAGTTCAGATTTTCTCACGCCCCAGTGTCAGCTTGTCATCAATCCTTTTTCCTTTACTGCACTGTCCTGCCCTCGAACAGCAACATTCCCGTGTGAGCCACTTTTCCCATCCCCCACCTGTTCATTCTGCCCTTTTAGTTTGTAGGTTCTAATGTGCTGTGGCCTAAGAAAACCAAGTTTAGTCAATAAAGCAGCAATTGAGAGCAGCAAGAACTATAATAAATACAAGCAAGTATTCAGTGGCATTTTCTTTTAAATATCTAGAAAAGTCTGGCCAAACTATTATTGATTGAAGCCGGCATGTGTCAGGGAGGGGATGGAATAGGAATGGAGAGAAAGGCAGGTAAGTATAAGAGTAATACAGAATTTTATCTGCCAAAGGGATGTAATCTGCATTTGAAAATGATTTTTTTTTCTCCTACTGGTATACCTTGATTTTTCATGAAGCATAGGAAATATGCAACTTACTGAACTTAAGTTTCCAGAAAAAAAACGTGATTATTGAGAAGCACCTTAGTAGTCTTCAATTTGGAAGAGGTTGGGGTGGCTGTTTACTGCGGATTTTATAAAAAGATTTAGTACTTGTTTTGCTCTGCATGGTTTTGACTTAAGAAACCACTGATATAGACAGAAATGTAAGGAAATATAATTTTATTAGATTATTAGTAAATAGACACTGAAGTATAGTACTTAAAGTAAAAGAATCATACTGTTAACTTTTATAGGCAGAAAACAAGGGAAAATGCATAAATAGAGTAGAAATCGGGAAAATGTAAGTTGCAACATAGTGGTTTTATGTGGGAGTTTTATTCTTCTGTGAGAATGTGTGTGAAATTTTGAAATTAGTGAAATGATTAAAGGTTGGCTTTTGTCTTTGTTTATTCTGTTTCTTAAGTGTATAATGTACTTGAGAGTGACAAGGAGTTGGTTTGGGGCCCCAGAAAGAGAAATTTTGAGGACCTGTAGTTTTGCCTGAAGAACAGGAATCAAAGCAATAAAAGTTTGGGGAAATGAGTCCTAAGAAAGTTAAAACCAAATAGATGTTTTTAGACATATAATGAAATGGTGTTTAATGCAGGCATCTGTTCTTGGTGTTCCTTAGGTATCAGACAAATGAAAATGGACTTAGCAAGAAGAGTTTAAGGGTAAAGATTTGGAAAGTTGTGTTCAGTGTTCCACTGTAAAGAGAATACAGATACATTCTTTTATTGCTTACTCTTGTCCTCATGGAACAAATATAGACCCATAAGTGAACTATTTATTGTTATATTTTAAAATCTTTTCCCCTTGTATTTGAAAAATCACATATACTCATAGAAAATTCGGAATAATAAAGGAAAGAAGCACAAATGCAGTCTTAGAGATAATCCCAACATGTTACCAGCATTTGATGTATTTCAATGTTTCTGTCTTTTTCTAGTTTTGAAAAATCACACATTGTAACCGTATGTACAGTAGCTTGCTTCTTTCACTTCTGTTGTATATGGACATATGATTTTTAAATGCTTGTATTTTCACACTCATGTTCCTGATTTTCTAGATCTAAAAGAACTCAGGCAGAGACGATGAAACTAAAGCGGATCCAGAAGGAGTTACAGGCTTTGGATGACATGGTGTCAGCTGACATCGGGATCCTCCGGAACCGGATTGATCAGGCCAGTCTAGACTATTCACATGCTCAGTGAGTCCCGTTTAATTAATGATCATTGCTAGCTGTGCCAGGAGCTTTCCCATATATCATCATTTAAGCCTCCTAATAACCCCATTAGGCACTGTGTTTTTCCTGTTTTGTACTGAATCATGTGTGTCGCCTCTTCTAGAAGCCTTCCTTCCCTTTGCCCTACCCAGTAACCTCACTCAGAGTCCTGTTAGAGTAGCTCTTTCATTATTTATTTACATCTTAGTCTTTAATGTTTGGGACTCAAAATATCTGAATGATCCCTAAAACTGTTATTCTACTACCAAGGCTATGCTCTTTCTATTAGGAAATTTGGATTGAGGTGGTCCTTAGTTTGCATTTCAGTTTTCATCAAAAAAAGAAGATGTAGTTTTATTTGTTTTTTTAAGCCTATGAGTATTTTAAGGAAAATACCACTTGGTCTTAAAAGCTTGAAGTGTTTTTTGTTTTGTTTTGTTTTCTTTTCTTTTTGATTATATTCTGTATAAAATGGTTTACTATCACGTGTTTCATAGGGTTGAACCATAGGCATTTTTTAAGAGAAAAAAGTCACCATGCAGTATTTTTTAAATGAACTAACACATGTAAAGAATTACATGAACTTTGCAAATAGATAAAAAGGCAAAACATTAAGTCCAATTTCAGGGTTTTCAGTCCTTTCAACATTGCTTTAATCATTCTGGTTTGTCTTTTTTCACGAGGGTATGCTGTGTTAATGACTCAGTTTTGCATCTTTCTCTGTAACACTAGAAATCAATCAGAATGCCTCATTAGCCCAGGGTAGACCACAGCATCAGAACATTTATAGAACAATTTAATAAAGCGGAAATACTTGATTGTGGTTTTTCATTCACTGTTTATTGTTTAAGAAAGAGGCTTGTGGTGGTGTCCTTGTGATTTTTGTAATTGTTGTTTGGCCAGATGGTATTAGACTTAATGGGTTGCCTCTATTAATTAACTGCCTAAATTAATGCCATCAGTAGCTGATAACTGGAGGTTCCAGATTTCTACTAATAAGGTCATTAAAGAGGTGACCAAGATTTTATTAAGATTAAACTAAGCTTAGATATTTAGCACATTTTATTCTCTGGAACTTAAGAGTGCCAGAGGAACATTTTTGTGTCTTTATAGCCCTTTATATGAATAATTAAGATTATTCTGGATATCTCAACAGAAAAATCATCTGATTATTTTAATTTTGCCCTTCAAGAGGCTGGAGAAGGACACCTTTGTACAGTAAAGGTTATATAAAAAAAAGTCATAGTTTCAGCCTTCAGAGAACCACAAAGAAGGTGGGATCACTGGTTAAAGGAGAAAACATCCCATAATATATAAATATTTGTAGTGATATTTTAGTAAATTTTTACATAATACAAAAAATTTTACTTGGTAATTTTTAAATATCTCTTAAGCTAAAATTGATTTCTCATGGTACTGATATTGACATTATTGTATGTGAACACACACACAACTAACTGTATATGTGAGGCTATTTTTAAAAATCACGTAGACAAATATGACTAGAACCAGGGTTTATATCTTACTTATGCATAAGTTTAAGACAGCATTTTCTAAATTTTTATCTGTGGTTATTGACAAATTACAGATTGGTGATATAATATTATAGTCTTAGATTTCTCCTGGAAAATAATCCCCAGGACAGCCAGTTTCTTTGGGAGATGTCCTTGATGTTTGTTTTTTAATAAAAATAATTGAGTTCTATAGCGCCTGGTCCAGTGCTGTGTCCACGAAAGGTGCTTGGAGACTGAACAGGCCAGTGTTTGCTTTACAGTTGGCTTCTGTAGAGCGGTGTAGGGCAGACTCCTCCAAGGAGACCAGCCCTTGGAGCGAGCCGACCGGAGGGGCTGCTGCCAGGGCTGCGCCGTTCACAGCCACAGGGACGAGGCTGCCATGTGCTGTGCAGACCAGCTTGTAAAGCTGAGAAGGGCTGCGTGTAGAACATTTCTTTAACCCTCAATCTACCGGAAAAAACGATTATCACCATTTGCCATCTATGTTTAATAGACACTCCCCCCCCACATGCATGTACATATGTACATAAATATGTTCAGTCATTTTATGAATAAGTAACAAAAGTAAGAATAAAAGGGATTGTGGAAAACCACTTTATTAAAAGTTTTTATGAGAATGTAAGCATGGCAAACCCCTTTGTATCGAGTAACATTTGACTCCAAAAATTATACATGCTGAAAGAACGCAGCTACATCCTTTCAGCAACACAGGACTGTCCAGATACTTGTAAAATGTTGTGTGATTAAGTTCCTCCTTTTGAAATCAATGCTATGAAAATAACAGCTTTTCTTTGTATCTTTGGAAATACAGTTTTCACTCATTGACTCTTGGCTTTGAGGAACTTTATGTAGGATCTGTTTTTCCGAAGACTCCGTACTCCGAGATTGCACTGCTGCATCACCAGTTTCACTACCTGGACTCCACTCTGTCTGTGTCGGCAGATGAGTTGGTTTCCCAGGGCGGCCGTAACAAATCATCACAAACTGGGTGGCTTCCAACAACAGAAATTTTAGTCTCTTACATTTCTGGAAGCCAAAGTCTGCAACAGGGTGTCAGCAGGGTCACTATTCCTATAGAAGCCCTAGGGAAGAATCTGTCCTTTGCCTCTTCTGGCTTCTTGCAGTGGGAGGTGATATCCTTCGGCGATTGGCTGTACGCTCACCTCTGCGCCTCCATCGTCACAATGCTTCCTCCTCATCTCTCTCAAAACTTCCTCTGCCTCTTTCTCAAAAGGATATGTGTGATTGCATTTAGAGCCCAACTAGAAAATCTATAATAAATTTCTCTCAAAAATCTTTAACTTAATCACATCTTTTGCCATACAAGGTAATATTCACAGGTTCTGGGGATTAGGAAGTGAGTATCTTTGGAGGGTTGTTTTTTAGCCTACCACAACATTTGTCTTTTGATTTGTCCAAAAACTGCAAAATGTCTTCGTCTGTCAGTTTTCTCTACTTTGCCATTATGGGCAGAAAATGAAAAGTATTAATTCTTAACTGCATTCAGTCAAAGCACATTACAAATATGGCGTTTCCAGTCTTTCATACTTTCTCGAAAGGTGATGTAATACTTTAGACAACGCAGTAAGGAAACTAAATGATGATGATTTATTTCATTTCATTAATGGCCTTTTAGGTCATTCCATAATTTTCTTTCTTATTATTTTGATTTTTTTAGCATAAATGGGAATAATTGATGAATAATGAAGAAATAATTCCTAGGGTGATGAAGTGGCAAATTGTTTCAATATATAGGAAAAATGATATTTCAATGATCCCATAATGTATCTTAAATTTATGAAAAGATCTAGTGGACCCATATATTAATAGCAATTGCAAAGTATTATTAGTTTTATTTTATTTTTTAAAATGCAAATGAATTTTCTCTTTGTTCCCTGGAAGACTTCTAAAAAAGAATTAAAAAAAAAATGTCATGATATGTTGACCCTTACAAATAGTTATAATTGCTCAGAAAAGGAACTGAAAAACTAACAGTGGGTCTATGGATCCTAAAGGCATGCCAAGGGTTAATGATTGAGCTTTTAAAAAATTTCAGGGACACCAAAACCAAGAGACCGTCTGTAGAATCCTTTAAATCACATTCATCAATGTCATTTTAAAATAACAAAACAATTCTATAACTGCATTTCAGCTCAGTTTGTCTTCCTGTGTTTGTATAATGCTCTTATTATTCTGTTCCAAAGTATGTCACCACACTGATTTGGTGCGGCCACCTGATCCCCAGGCTCGTAGTGCAGTTTGTGAAATTAATCAATATTTTAAACATAAATCACTTTATACTGGAATATATATGCATGTTTCTGGCCAAAAGGACTTTAAATAAATAAACAAAATGCAGAATCTTCAGTGATTTATCCAGGATGAAAGATCAATGGAAACCTAGGGACCTGTTTGCACATTTTAATTTCAATTCAGCATTCATGAGCCCAATCAGTAAATCTTTATGAACTGACTGACTGGCGGAGGGGAGACGTGCAGAAAGGGGAGGTTTGAGCGGGGGAAAGGGACCTATAGAGAATGTTGTCAGACCTCTCAAGATTAATGCAAGAACATTCATAAATAGGATTTGTTGCAAAGAGCTGAGAATATCCGAAAGAGCTGAGAATAACTCTTTTAACATAGGGAGTAATTGGAAAACGGCTAGTTTTTTCATTCTTATGTTTACTAGCTGACAGTAAAAAAAAAAAAAGAAAAAGAAAGAAAAAAAATATGTTAACTGAACATTATATAAGTAAGAGTTTTTAAATATAAACACCAGGTCCTTAAATGTTTTATAATTTTAGTTTTAGATACATGTTTAGTGATATATTAACAATGCTTTTTGATTCTGGTGCTCTGGAGGGGAAGTTCTGTTTCTCGAGTGCCTACCAGGCACTGGGTTAGACCCTTGTCCTACTTACACTATTTAATCCTTAATACTTCCGTGAAGTAGTGTTCTTTCGCCATTTTGATCAACCAAGGCTCAGTTGAAGAAACCACCTGGTGTCACTCTACTGAGTGTCGGTCCCCACTTCCCTGCTCCCCAGCCCCTCCCTTCCACAGGAACCTGGCTGTGTTTTGTATTCATGGTGCTGACCCCAAGGCACCACTGTTTAGAACAAAGATGGGCTACCTACTGCAGAACATTTAGTCCACAGGCTAAACAGGGGTTTGTAGCATGGCCTGGCCCTGGGAGCTCTGTGTAAACTCGTGGGAGTCAAGCCAAGCCAACCCAGGTCCTCCTCTAGAATTTTGGAATTGGAACTTTTAAGAGGTTGGGTGGAGTGAATTTCATGTAGAACCACAGCTGGCGGCCATATTGGGCTGTGAGTATGTTAGGGACGCCAAAATGTGGTTTCTGAGCATTGAAGCGGATAGATAGCCTTAGATTCTATGACATGCCTGTGAGATTGCCTCTTGTATCCTACAATACAACCTACCTTTTACCTGAGCTAGTGTGACCGGGTATCTGTTCTTTACATCCAGGAAAAAGCCTTGACCAAAACATGTATACACACAATACATGGCAAAGGCGGGTCCTTTAGCCAGTCACAACAGGTAAGGTAGCATGGCCTTCACAACTGTTAGTGGTAATTAAATGGAATAATTCGTTGGTAAGTGGAGATCAAACTCTTCATGGCAAAAAGAAATGCAACAATTATATAGAAAAAGCAAAATACAATAAACCAATATGTGATCATTTTCCTTTTTGTATCAACCCAATGCAAAAGGGAAAAAAGGGCGATTGCAGAGGGACTTTCCCAGTAGAATTACCCTATTGCAAATAAGACTGCATTGCCTATCTATGGAGTTTATGTATCTGTAAATATATGCAATTTCCTGATGAAAGTCTCCCAGGAGCCTATTGTTGCAGAGTGGAGAGGGTGAGAACGACTTAACCCAGCAATTCTCCAGTGGAACATTTTTGCCCCTTTGGAGACATTGGGTAATGTTCTGAGACATTTTTGGTTTTTCCTCATAGAGGGTGCTACTGGCAACTAGTGGGAGAAAGCCAGGGATGCTGCACACCCTACGATGTACAGGAGAGAGCCCCACAACAGAGAATTACATGGTTGCTGGCAGTGCCACGGGTGGGCAACGCCCCCGAAGCCTATCCTGAAGCCTTCTGTTCTGCTTGGTTTTTACTTCTTGCCCTACCCAGTGTCATTGGCTGGGTGTGCTCTGTCCCATTTATGTTCATCTCCCAACCACTGTCCATATCCTCCACTTAAATTTTTCTCCTTTTCTAATCCATTAACCAAGAGGTAACAGATTTCTCAACAACAATCTGATTAAAAGTTGGGCAATCTGATTAAAAGGGTCTGAATAGACACCTTTCCAAGGAGCCAACTGATACCCGAAAAGATGCTCACCATCACTAATCATCAGGGAAATGCCAATCAAAACCATAAGATACCACCTCACACCTGTCAGAATGGCTGTTATCAACAAGACAAGAAATCACAAGTGTTGGAGAGGCTGTGGAGAAAAAGAAACCGTTATACACTGCTGGTGGGAATGTAAACTGGTACAGCCACTAGGGAAAACAGTACGTTGTTTCCTCAAAAAATTAAGAATAAAGCTACCATATGACCCAGCAATCCTTTTTCTGGGTATCTACCCCCAAAATTTGGAAATACTTATTGGTGAAGTTCAATGCGTCCCTATGATCATTGCTGCATTATTCACAATGGCCAAGACAGAGCAGCCTAAGTGTCCTCAGTGAGTGAGCGGATAAAGATGTGCACACACAATGGAGCATTTACCAGCCATAAAAAATACGAAATCCTGTCATTTGTGACAACATAGAGGGTTCTTAAGAGTGCTGTGCTAAGTGAAATAAGTCAGACAGGAAAAAAAACGTATGGTTTCACTCACATGTGTTTTATATGTGGGACATAAAACAAAAGCAGCAAACGAACAAACATAAACTAATCTCATAGATACAGACAACAGAATGGTGTCTGCCAGAGGGAAAGGAGGACAAAGAGGGTCAAATATATGGAAGGAGATAGACTTCGGGCAGCGAGCACACAACAGAGCGCCTAGAGGCACGCCTGACGCATATAATGTTACTCGCCGATGTCACCCCCAGTACATTCCTATAAAGAGAGAAACGGAAGTTCTGCTTTCCCCATCTCCTAGTTTTACCTCCCACATTTAACCAGCAGTGCGCTAGAGCCGACTTGCTGTGGTTCATGAGAGCAGGTTTTGTTCATCTTTTCCCAACTCTGCGCTCAGTGATGTCACACTGATAGCTTGAAATCGGCCATGGTGACACAGTATTTACACGATAGAAATCGACAAACACTACAAATCAGGGCTCTCCCCCTCCAGAGCTAGCACACCGCGGAATTAGCCCTCCTAGCCTGCTTTCATTCAAGCACAGCTTTGGAAAGAGGACGTGAGGGCAGAAGAATGTTGTTCTATAATATTAGGAGAGTCCACATGTGGACATTGTGGACGTTTCAGCAACAGTGGCCTCGTTTGTCTAACGTGTAGATGCGAGTTCGTCAAGTACCATGACCCACATCTCCATCGCACGTCGTTGCCAGTTTCGGAGATTCATTATTGTTTCTCGGCCCTCTGAGTGTCTTCCTCAGTGCAGAGCTAACTAACGCACCCATCTCTGTCCCTGTCCCTACAGGAAGCGCTTTGACAGGGCGGAAGCCGAGTACGTGGCGGCAAAGCTCGACCTGCAGCGCAAGACCGACAGTAAGGAGCAACTGACCGAGCACCTCTGCACGATCATCCAGGAGAACGAGCTTCGCAAGGCCCGGAAGCTGGAGGAGCTGATGCACCAGCTGGACGTGCAGGCCGACGCAGAGACGGCGGCGCCCGAGGCGCGGGGCGGGGCGGGCCAGCGCCCCCAAGCGGCGGAAGCCGGGAAACAGGTGGCTGTCGTGGAGCCGCCACTGGGGGCTGCTCAGGAGAACCGGAAGCCTCAAGAGCAGGCTGCCGCCCGAAAGGGAGATGCGCAGTGTGAAGACGGCACCAGCGGCCCCCTTGCTCCGGACCCCCCACATCAAGTGCAAACTGTGAATGACATTGCTGCTGCTCCGACCACATGAAGCGCCAGTGTTGGTTCTCGTCGCCCGCTAGGGTAGTCACTAAACTTGCTTTTCGTGGGTTACTCCGTGACCTCTGCCAAATGGCTCTTTACAACAATATTCCTTTTCGAATCCGTGATTAGTTTTATAATAAGGCGTCTGACGGCTCTCAGGTCGCAGATGATGATAATTTCATAGGGGGGGCATAGTTGACCTTGATTTTGGCTCGGTTCCTTTACTGTACCCCTATTTTGGGAGCGAACACAAGTGATTTAAAAGCATAGAAGAGAAACTATATGGTTAAGAGTGTTTTTACACCAGGTAAATATAGAAAAGTGAAGTGAAAAGTGATAATACCTCATCAAACTCGTTTAACTTCTGGGAGAAGTGCTGAGAATGAGAATCCTATTTTACGTCATCACTAAAAAGACACAAAATGAAACGTGAAAAAGAGATCAAGAAACAACTCACAAAAGTAGCAGGTTGAATTATCTATTTGGATCTTACCTAGAGTTGCAAAACACTACTTGTGTCTTCAGTTTGCCTTGTAAATGGCTTTAGTTTACAACCTGAGTTTTGGTTAGTTGATACATACACACAATCACAAACATATGTATATATAAATATGCCATGTGTATGATTTTAATATTAATATATTGTGTTTTCTTATAGCAAACACATTGATTAGTTAAATGTAGACAATGAAAACATTTCTACAGTGAAACTAAAAATAATGTAGATACATGTCATTGCTACTTTTGATCATCAAAAAGATCAATACATTTTTTTTCTAAAGTTACCTGTAAATATGAGTTTTATATGTTAGATATAAATTATGTTGTCATAAAGCATTTAAATTGTTAAAATGATGATTTTATTATTACTTTACTAGTTTGTTAATTACCATCAGTAATACTTGACCACTACATTGTGCTATATGTAAATGTATAATAAATATTGTAGTCTTGTCACCAAAATCTGTGAATATCATCTTAAATTCTGATTTATCCAATATTCCAAACAGTAAAATCATACATTTTAAGTGTTAAAAAGAAGAAATGAAAGAGGATGAGGACAAATGTAATATTGTACCCATAATAATTTCTGCAAAAGTTGGGGATATCCTATTTTTAAATGAGTTTGAGGACATTATTTTCTTGTAATGCAGATAAGCTTTGTATTTTTATATTATTATTGTAATTCGAGCAGAAATTATAGCTTTCCATGACTACCTTCTCTAAGCAGAGGTATTTATGTAGACAGTTGTATTTTTACACGTATGCATGATGACATAAAAACTGAAAGCTTCCTTGTTCATACTCTCCTATTTTTCTAAGGAATAAACGAGCCTGATGCGTTTATAATGTGGTCTTTTGTTTGCCTTGTAAAGGAAAGTTCACAGTTTCGTCTGCATTCTTAAACAGCAAGCAAGTGGCAGTCACACATCCTGTGTCCCTATGTGGTAGATAAAATCATCTGCTTTGGTATGAACCTCCATTAGGGAAAATGCATCAATAAATGAGGTTCCATAATATTGCCCAAATACAGATAAGCACACTCTACTTCTCAGCCTAAGTACTCTCAGTGCTTATCGTGGAAGGTACGTGAACAGATGAAACCATGAAATGAATGAATTGGGTGGAACCGTGGAGGTCATCTTATTGAGTCATCTTATTTTACAGCTGAGGCCTTTGAGAGGCAGAGATTTCACTATGTCACAATGGCTGACCGGCTCATTTTAAACTTAAAGTGCTAGGAAAGTTGCAGTTCTAACCTCGGGATGCAGCTCTTCCAGCCTTGATGTATCTCTTCCAATGCAGACCACGAAGTTCACGGCATTCCTCTTGAAAATTTTGCTTTGTGTCCCATTCAGGATTTGTGTTTGTGCGTTGGAAATGCTTTCAAATATGTCTATGAAGGGTCCCCTGAAACCATTATTTTGAAAAGCTTACCTTGCTTAGCTTTCCCAGGGTGGCGTCCGAGTGCTCAGGTGATGATATAAGTGACAGAGTTCTGTTGCATCGGTTTTGTACAAGGCAGCTGTGGCCCATGTGTGCGAGGAACACGAGCGAGTAGAGGAGACGCAGGGCCTTTCTGGTATGAGGACCATATGCCCTGGCTTTTCCACCAGTGTCCTGATATCTTTTAAAATCATAAAATACGTTCCGAAGACTCCTGATATATGGATTCACAAATCCACAGTAATTGTCAGTTTCTGAGAAGGAAATTACTGGCTCAAAATTACTGCCTTTGTAATTTTGAGGGACTTTGAGCGCTTTGTAGAGCTGTCCCTCTCGGATGTTAAGTTCCTGTCTTCCTTCCACTCCTCAGATACAGCGTAATGTCTGGGCTCTACGTGGGTGCTGTCTCGCTTGCTCTGTTTCAAAGATGGTCTTTACCAAATTGTAGTAGTTTTTCCTCATTACCTTAAAAAAGCATGCTT
Organism: Aselliscus stoliczkanus; assembly: GCA_033961575.1. Classification (NCBI taxonomy): domain Eukaryota; kingdom Metazoa; phylum Chordata; class Mammalia; order Chiroptera; family Hipposideridae; genus Aselliscus; species Aselliscus stoliczkanus. The sequence continues at coordinate 59,428,033 of CM066739.1, forward strand.
TGAAGAGTAAACTTGAATTCCTGAATTGAAGAGTCCTTAGACCTGGATTCCCTGCTCCTTTCTTTAAAAATGAGAGCCACTTTTATGGGTTTGAAAGAAGCAGAATTTCTTAAACCACGGTTCGCGTTGCATTTAAAATAAAGTTTTTCTCAAGTGTTTCACCTCTGCATAATTCTCCTGAATTACAGCACTTGCAGATAGTAAATCTCTGGACTCACTGAGAGCACAGCTGGTTTCCAAGTCAGATGATAAAAATCTGAGTGGAATTCCTAGAACATACTTCGTCGCTGGATTGGCATTTGAACTACAGCGTCAAAACCCGGCTCTCAGCCTCTCTGTCTCTCTTTGTTTGGACTTAGCAACACAGTACTCTCAAGGAGCTTTATCTAAGCATTCAGCAACTTCCTCTTCCGAAGGCATCGGGGCAACACTGACTCCGGTTATTCTGACCCAAGCCATTCCCAGTGACCTTTATAAACGATGTTTGGGGTTTTGTATTTCTAAGGAGCCAAGTCAGCATTTTAAAAGGCCCTGATAGATATAACTCAACCTGCCAGATGAGACCTGGGGCTGCTCTGGACCGGGATAATTATACCCCTTCTCAACATAGATCTGCCCCAGGCCTGACTTGGATACTCTCTGGAGGGTGCAGCAGGACACTGCTTTCTAGCCTGCCTTTACCTTCATGTCAGGCTACTTTTGCAAGCTGCTAATCCCAAACAGCTGTCTTAAAAATGCAGCATCATCTCTATGCAATCGATCAAACAACTGTATATAGCTACGTATATGGACAGAGTTATATAAGGGGTATGTGGTCTGTGCCTTTTGTCCTTATGAAGCGTATAGTCTGCTTGAAGGACTAAGATTGACGCTCAGAAAACAAAGGCTGACACAGAACATCATGTCTTATTGATGGAGGCAAAACAAGTGCTTGGAACACTGAATATGGATGCATCCTTTGGAAGTCCCAAATTCTTAGAACACTCCTAATTTTCAATATTCTATCCAGTTGTTTTGCAATCTAAGACTGTATCCAGGACCTGCCATGTCTTTCAGTTTGCTTTTAGCACATACACCCTAAAACAATAACAACCCTACATCCAGATTTTGAGTTCAAAAACTGCAGTCACCAGAGCAAGAGGAAATTAGAAAAAGGGGAGGTTTTTGCATGTCGCTGATTGAAAAAAAAAACAAAAAACACAACGTATTCAAAAAATTAAGCATATCCCTTTCTGACAAAGGGCTGATAGTTCATAGTATCTTTTTTGTTTTTCGTCTTTTTGAAGGCAGTGTTACTGGCCCTCATATGTGGGACCCACACTGGAGCTGCTCGGCCGGCCCGTTAATAGTATCTTTTTATGTGGAGAAGAGCATAACTATAAGGGTTTGTAACAAATAATTCAAGGTGTTGCTCAACCAAGGGGCAATAATTATTGCCCAAGCCAGAACAAGATGGAAATGGAACAGACCGTTGTGAACTGAAGGATAACTAACATGGATGCCTGTTCAAGGTCACACAGAAGAGAGGTCTTTCCAAGCTAAATGGCTCTGGGAGCCTAAAATACAGCCATAATTAAGCAATGAGAAGAGACAGGGAGCACATTTCTCAGTGATTAGAGCATGCCTCAGGGATAAGTCACCAGGCCAAAGGTTCCTATGAAGAGTGAATAACAATCCTGCAATGTATAGTCTCACGTTAGAGGGAGAAGAGGGAAATGACAAATAGGAGTCAGAAAAGTCAATTCGTGAGCTATTCAGTTGCTGGGTGATGCTGCCCTGTGCACGGTACATTTGGCTGCTGGGTGATGCTGCCTTGTGCACGGTACATTTGGCTGCTGGGTGATACTGCCCTGTGCACGGTACATTTGGCTGCTGGGTGATACTGCCCTGTGCACGGTACATTTGGCTGCTGGGTGATACTGCCTCGTGCATGGTACATTTGGCTGCTGTGTGATACTGCCCTGTGCACGGTACATTTGGCTGCTGGGTGATGCTGCCTCGTGCACGGTACATTTGGCTGCTGGGTGATACTGCCCTGTGCACGGTACATTTGGCTGCTGGGTGATGCTGCCTCGTGCACGGTACATTTGGCTGCTGGGTGATACTGCCCTGTGCACGGTACATTTGGCTGCTGGGTGATGCTGCCTCGTGCACGGTACATTTGGCTGCTGGGTGATACTGCCCTGTGCACGGTACATTTGGCTGCTGGGTGATACTGCCTCGTGCACGGTACATTTGGCTGCTGGGTGATACTGCCCTGTGCACGGTACATTTGGCTGCTGGGTGATACTGCCTCGTGCATGGTACATTTGGCTGCTGGGTGATACTGCCCTGTGCACGGTACATTTGGCTGCTGGGTGATACTGCCTCGTGCACAGTACATTTGGCTGCTGGGTAATACTGCCCTGTGCACGGTACATTTGGCTGCTGGGTGATACTGCCTCGTGCACGGTACATTTGGCTGCTGGGTGATACTGCCCTGTGCACGGTACATTTGGCTGCTGGGTGATACTGCCTCGTGCACGGTACATTTGGCTGCTGGGTGATACTGCCCTGTGCACGGTACATTTGGCTGCTGGGTGATACTGCCTCGTGCACGGTACATTTGGCTGCTGGGTGATACTGCCCTGTGCACGGTACATTTGGCTGCTGGGTGATGCTGCCTCGTGCACGGTACATTTGGCCCTTGCTTGTATCTAGCATCCTGAAGTTCTGTACTTACACCAGAGCCCTCACATAATTTAAAACCCTCCCTGCAGCGCTGTCTACCTTCTCCTTTTCTTAGCCAAGCACGCACCAGGCAATTAAGATAACAAACAAACTTGAAAGCCCCTAGCCGTATATATGGAACTAGAGTCTGGTAGAATTATAATTGCACTTGCTTAGACCTGGCTTTGATAACCGAAATATAGCTGAAGCAACCACATGGAGTTATTTTCAATATTTGGCTCATTTGTCCCATGTGCATTTCCCTCAGAAGCTACCAGTAGACATGGCCCCCGTGTCACATAGGTCCAGAAACATCTCCAGCCTTCTGGTGTGAGCTTTTCCTTGTGCTGTTAGTGGGAGAGAGGGACCACCTGAGCGAGCGACCAACTAAAGCCCACACTCTGGTGGGGGCAGGCCTCCCACCAGGATGAGAAGGGAGATACCCCGTAGCCATAAATAAGGTGGGGTGCATGTTTCTAAACTGACAGATGCCCTGAAAAGCCCTGCACATAGAGGTAATGCCTTATTTTCAGATTCCACTCTGATTCTTGGCGCTTCGGAAAATAGTTAAAAATCTTCTGGACCAAACTCAGAGGACAAGATTTTTTTGTGGTCCTTCATGTCTCCTGTGGCATAGGCCAGGACTGTGTCCTGGACAAAATTCTGGACAAACTGGATTTTCTTAGACAGCCCAGCCCCTTTTTCGCGTGACCAGCGCTCTCACTCCCTCTCAAAATATGCTCTTAAGATCTGAAGACAGTTGCTATAGACTGAAAGTTAACATCCCTCCGAATTCATTTTGTTGAAACCTAACCCCTGATGTGATGGTATCAGGAGGTGGGTAGGGCCTTTGGAAAGTGTTTAGGTCATGAGGGTGGAGCCCTCATGAATGAGATTTGTGCTCTTATAACACCCTGGGAAACCTTCCTTACCCCTGCCACAATTGCGAGGACACAGAGAGAAGTAAGATATCTATGAACCAGGAAGGTCTCCACCAGACCTACAGAGTCTGCCAACCCAACACCTTGACCTTGGACTTTCCAGTCTTTAGTACTGGCAGAAATAATTTCAGTTGTTTATTAAGTCACCCAGACTACAGTATTCTGGTATAGCGGCTTCAACAGACTTAGACAACAGTTACTTACATCTTGGGGAAACTTTGAAGTCAGTATGTTACTTTCCCTAAGCATGTCTGCATTTTAATGTAATGGAATATTCTTAAGGTGATGTATTTTAATGAGTGTAGTGGAAACGCCCAGCTAATGGAATTTCAGGCATCGGAGGGCAGGTGTGAGCGCTGGGGTAGTGTGGCTGCCCGGAGAGGACTTGACAAGACCCTGGAGTCATACCCGACTGCCTGAGCTGAGAAGTGAGTCTCTGAAGCCCCACCCGTGCCATTATCTCCATCTGAGAAAGGTGACCCCGACCTGTCCTCCCCCTGACTTCGTATTGCAAGTGGAACACATTAGAGTGAAACCAAGTCTGCCATTCTAGCCGCATGTATCATTTATGGTTGCACGGTAAGCCATTCCATAACTTGGTGTCTTAAATCAGAAGCCATTTTTGTTCGCTTATGATTCCATGGGTCAGCAATTTGGTCTCGGCTCAGCTGGAAGTTCTGCTGATCTTGCAGCGGGGGCAGGGGGATGGAAGAGGGGGTTCACACAGGTAGTTGCAGTAATCTGGAGGGTTTCCTGGGGCGGATGGTCTAAGACAGCCCCACTCACATTCGTGCAGTGGGTGATGCCTGTCACCTGGGCCTCTTTCTCCATTTAGCCTCTTATCCTCTAGAGGGCTAGCTTGAATTTGTATTCATGGTGGTCCCAGGGTTCCAAGATGGCAAGAGTGAGACCTGCAAGTCTTCTTGAGACCCAGGCTCAGCAGTTACACATCACTTCTGTTGCCTCCCACTGATCAAAGCAAGTCACAAGACTAGCCCAGATTCAAGTGGCTGGCAAAATGGACTCTGTGTCTTAAAGGAAAGTCACCTTGCAAAGGGACATGTACATAGGAATGAGAGGAACTGCTATGCCTCGGGGTCTGGTTCTTGGGAGTTAGCTGTCCAGGCTGGCATCCTCTGAGCTGTAGGTGGTCCATCATACTCAATTCATGTGGGTTCCATCTTCAACATCCCTTGGACCAGACTGCGGGATTCCCCCCAGGTCTGGCTCTCTCTTGACCACTTTTATACCTCTTTCAGGGCCACCAAACAGGAGGCTCGCCTCCCTTAGCACTCTACGACTGTGGAAAACTCCAAGGCAGTACCCTTTTACTCTAGATGTGCCAGGCAGTTTCTCTGGCACCATGCTGGGTAGAGGGAACCTCTCTGAGGTTTTCCATCTTTTGGATTCTAACCTGGAAATCAGACACAGTTCTCCTTGTTCTCAGAATGTGAAAGACCCACACTCAGGCCAGCGCTCAGCCTGTGGAGGGGGTGGGAGGAGAATGTAAAAACCCCTTCCTGGGACCCACCAGCCTCTAACCCCCTTGGTTTGCCTTAGAATAGCCTCTTGTCTCCCAGCCAGGGGAATTTTTATTTTACGTGGGCAGGAAAAAATTGGCTCAGATTGATCAAATATTCTTCCAAATCTTTTTTGTCTGAAGCCTGAAACTCAGCTTTTTAAACTCAAAAGCCAAGAATTTGTCTCTTTTGTTCTCTGGTTCTGCTGTGACAACCCTCCCTGGAGGCAACGAATGACTCATGGTCTAGCTGCCCAAATGGGGGAGGAGGGTCAAGGGTAACAGGAAATCACGGGGAAAAACACATTTGTTAATACATCAAAATATTATCCTGCTATACTAGCATTTCTAGTCTTTTTCTCATTCTTTGTTAAATGCAGACCAAGCTCTGCTTCTCCCTTCTGCATGAGATAGGGTTCCTTGGGATGTAGGTAATAGAGATCAAGTCATTCTCGCCCAGCTCTCCCTGAAAATAAAATGCAGGTTCTGGGAGAAGGAGTAGGCAGGAGTGGAGACCAAGACCAAAAGAGAACTGTGCTTTCTGAAGTCGCTCAGAACCTGAATTTCCATGTTTCTCTGGTTTCTGCTCTTCTCTGCATGTTGGCTTTGTTCGCTCTATGACTTTCTCTGGCCCCTCTGTAGTGAGGGCCTGAACTTGAACTCCTCCTGCTACCTGCTGAGACTGACATCTCTTGCCTGGATTCCTATCTGGATGCTAATGGAATGGATTCTGATCGGTGCCACATGGTCAGGCAACTGTAGCTGAGGACTTGCTTACAGGCAAGGACAGAGTCCCATTTCACAAAAAGACTGCCAAGTACCCACCACCAATGGAGGGAAGGAAAATTCTTGAAAAAGTGGAGGTTGGTCAGATAACCCCTAGATGTCTAGTTTACTATTCTCTGGATAGAAGTGACTGCACCTTAATTCAACTGTTTTGGCAGCTTATCTGTACCGATCATGTCGCACATATCATACTGCTTGTTTTATAGCGATTTATGGGTATGTCTCTCTCTCTCTTCTAATGGACCACCCAGCAACTTGTGGGCAAGAATTTAGTTTTTCTCTGCACAAAAGCAGACACAGTGTACTGCACATGAAAGGCATTCAAAAGTATCCACTGAAGGATCAAATGAATCAATGAATGGGAACGAAGGAGTGAGCTGAGTCAATAAGCCCAAACAAGCAGTGGCTACTATAAGGGGAGAAACATAAGTCATTTACATGGTAGGCGTAATTTTGAAAAAATACCCAGAGAACTTCTATTCTGCGCTATAATTTTTTTTTAGGCAGGGAAAGGGTTAAGCAGTTTTGCACCGTGTTCGTGGACTCCTGACATGATATAAAACACTACCATTTTGGCTTTTCCATTTTAGCTGACATAGTTTAAGTTGATGAATATTTTGATTTGTGCCAGTCTTGGGCACTTTTAAAATGTTATCCCTCCAGGACTCAAGAAGTCCAGTCATAATCATAACAATATGCTTGTCAGTCAAAAGCACCGGAAGACTGCTTAGGTGCAAAGAAAGTCTTTTCCCCTGAAAGGAAACAGGGCAATTGAAATCACCTACTTTTCAAGGCATTGAAGTCAAAACGGTTACCAGCTTCGTGGTGTGAAAATCCACGTCTTAGCACCCCGTTGGTCAGATTCCGCTATGTCCTGGGGCTATCCAGCCCAAAAAACAAGTTACAGTCTCAAGTTCAGAAGAAATTAGACGAAAGGGAAAGCACAGCGATCAAGGTTGATTTCCCCATCATTACAGGCAGGTCACCATTGCAGCAAGGAATGTATAATGAATTCCCTTTCCATCTCTGAAGTCAAAGCACTTTGGGATAGCTTTGCCGAGCCAACGAAATCAGAGAGTTCAGGCAATTATCCCAGAACTGGGCAGAAGAAAGTGATTTCATTTTATTTTTCCTGAACAGACCGAACAAATAATATTTGATAGAATTGACCTAAAGGTTATACCATAGGAACTGTTCGCATTACAGCAGGCAAAAATTTAAAAATTCACATAGCATTGGGTTCATTAGCACAAAGGAAAAAGCCAGAAACCAGTGTGGGAGAAAGCAAAGAAAAAAAGGAACAGCCTGAAGAAATGAATTTCCAAATTGGAGGCAGCCCAGAATTATTCAGATCTTTGGATATGTTGATGTCAGGACCTTCTTTTTTCAATGTTAGTGTGACCTTAACAATTCCAGCTGCTCAACAAATTTGCTCAGCAACTTCAGCCTAGCAGAGGAAAATTAAAAAACAAATTTGCTATGCCCCTTCTGATTTGATTGTACAGATAGCAGCTTTTACATGGAAACGAACTGGTTAAATAAAAAGTTACTATAATAGAAAGAACACCTTTCACCCCCAAAGAATTCCATGTACCCCATGCTGATATCAAAAGAATCTCCTCATGGGAAAGAGAAATGTGGAAAGCAGAGGGGAGCAAAAATCTGGTGTTCAGGGTCCGCTGGGAGCTTCAGACAAATATGAAACAATGACTTCATGTAGTAGATAAATTTCTCACATTCTTCAACCCGTTTTATTGGCTAAATACTCACGTATCCAGTTGTATGAACACCAAGCCTGCCCAAAGAAGAATCTGAGTGGGTATTAAAAACTATATCCAGGGTGGACCCCTAAATCATATCCTTCCCCTTTCATCCCACCATTTACCAATGTTTCTACTAGCTGGTTATTGTTGAAGTCATCTAAAAACATGTTCTCGATTGTCCTCCATCTCACTGATAAGGGGAAGATAACGCTGAAGAGGTGGGAACTCTTTCAGCAACAACAGAGTAGGAGGACATTTACTGTCATTATACGTAGGTCCCGCTTTCGCAGTTCCCTACGTCCCAGGTCGCAGTAGGAACTCTGGTTTGCACGGCGCACCATATCATGTCCCAGACCTCTGTCTTTGGCTTTGTGTCCTAATTCTCTCCTGAGAACCTTCCTTTTCCTTTAAGCCATTTCTACTCATTGTCCTTATCCAGACCATGCACGCTTCTGTGCTTGGTCTGCCCCCTCCCTTCTTTTATCTAATCTCTCTTCCTATCCTTCAGACTGGATCCCTCCATGAAACTCTCACAGGCTGCTCCAGGCTTTGCCAGTTCTCTCATCTGGATTTCTCTCAGCTGGCACTTTGCCTCGCTGGCCTCACCCTGGGCTATCTCTCATGATTTCATTAGTCCCTGAGGCCATGCAGGATAGCAGAAAGTATACAGGCTTTGGAATCAGATCGACTTGGTTGGAGATCCAGGCTCTTTCCCTAGTGAACTGTGATCATTTAACCTCTCTGTAGTTTCATTTTCTCATGTGTAAACTGTGAATCATAATATCTAACTTATGGAGTTCTGGGGAGCATCCAATCATAGATGCAAAGTGCCTCATCCCACTTTAGCTTCATTTGTTCCCTGCCTTATCTTCGGCACCCAGAAGAGTTCCTAGCACAGAGTAGGTGCTCAGTGAATGCTTATTAAATAAATTCAGGAGTATTCAGTACACAATCAACATTGGTTCTCTTCTATTCTTTTTTCTCCACTAGCCTGTAAGTTTTGCAGGACAGGGATTATGCCTGTATGCTTGCTGGGAGGAGTTTTGATGAGTGTTTGCTCATGAGTCCTTGGTCTCCCTATTTACTAGGTAACTCTCAGTGGCACATAAAGAGCCATTTATCATGGCTGTTAACCCACTTGTCTATGAAATTTGAGGCTACTCCTCACGGAGGGATGCAGTGGCACAGTAAAAATAATAATAATCTTAGAAAAAAATCAAGGAAGCTAGAAGAAGGCATTTGAACAAAAAAAAAAAAGAAAAATATGTGTCATTTTTTAGCCTTTCCTGTATGCCCAGCATGCTCAGAAATAGACCATAAAACTCAAAAATAAAGTACAAAACAATCAATAAATAAAGGTATTGAAGAAGGAAAGAAGGAAGAGAAGAGGGGGGGATGGGGGAAGGCAAGGAAGGGGAAGAGATGGGGCAAGGGCAGGAGAAGGCAAGGGAGCAACAACAGAAAAGCCGCGAACACACTGCTGTTGCCTCGAGGCTGCGTGTCTTCCTTTTATTCCCAGGCCTCTGTGATCATTCTAGCTCAGGCTGGGAACTGTCTCAGAGGAGTTCTGAAATCCCCAAAGGATAATGGTATTTAAAGTCCAGAAATGTCATATCAGAGACCATGCCAAGCCACCATACCTCAGCCTCTTCTCTATGTGTCTATCAGAATGAGAAACGAGGTCTCAGATCCTAGAAGGTCCCTTCTTGATTGTTAGCCCAGGGACCTCTCCCTGATTCTTTTAAGTCAACGTGGACTATGCGATCATACCCTGGAGACACAGTTTGGAGCAGTTAGCACAGGCCTTCCCTTGGCATAATGGAAACCACGTGCGCCATTATGGATTTTTAGTGCTCCAATGAGGTGGGTACAAGTCGCTTTGAAGAAAAGGAAGCCATTTCCAACCACATTTCTCCTGATTTATGCCCGAGCTCCTAAAGGTCCAGACAGGTTGGAAAAGATTTGGTAACTGGAGAAGTGACAGGGGGTGAGAAAGTGTGCAAACTTGACTCTTGCTTGCAATTCTTGCCTTGGGCGATGTGTGCATTTTGGAGCTTAAATCATGTTAGTAGTTTAAGTCAGATTGAGAGTGAAAGACTACACGGCTCTCTGAATTAGGACTGGATTGTTTTGGTAAAAACATTTTCCAAGTGATCCAAGCATAAATCAGTCTTAACACGGCACCTGTGATTAGAGGCAGATCTAATGCCCTTCCCCATTTACCTACCCATTCTTATTTCTAAGCTGTTTGCATTTTTTTTCCAAACAGAAAAGCATAAAACAGTAAGGATTTTTAGAGACAAGTTGCACTCAGCCTCCAAAAGAGAATAAATAGAAGAGCCCAGAAGGACACAAATCCAGAGCGCAGTACACAGATCAAAGCCTGGTTCTGAGCAAGGAGGCCAGGTACAGGCAGAATCTGAGGGTGGGCAGGGAAGTTTCTCATCAGACAGCAGGGGACTGAAGTCATAGGTTTAAGGGTGATGTCCAAGAGCTGGCATCAGCTGTCACCGGTAAGCTGGTGTTTCACACTTCTGCCCCCTAGACATGACAACCTACACGTGCCCACCTTCCTCCTTCTTAGTCTTTGACCTGTAAGCTTTCTGGTTCAGGGGAGTCTAGCTGTCCATCTTTCCAGGTGACTCTTTTTTATCCATGGAAAATCTTCATAGTTGTTTTCTTATTAAACCTTGGGTTTTGACCTTAGCATATTTTTTCTTGATTGTGTTATTCTTTATTGCTCTCATAAAAAAATGGTCTCATCCTCAAGTCACTGCTCTATTTTCATTAGCAAATGCTTTCTATAAGTCCCCTCAGAAACTGAACAATAACACTGAAAAAGACACCAGGGTTATTTTGCCCTTTTGCAGACTTGGTAAACTGGTCAAGTAGGCCGGAAGCGTTTTGTCCACCAAATCCAGTGGTCTTATGGAAAAGTTGTATGTGTGACTGTTTCCAGCCTTCTCTATTTTTAAAACTTGATTTACAACTTGATTTAAATTGCTGGGTCTTATGTTCTCTGCCATTTATAAACATTTGTATGAGTAAAACCTCCTTATTTTTATTGTTTGTCATTTCTCCCAGGTGACTCACTTTTTTAACTGACTGATGCTATTTTAATATTCCATATCAACTACTGCTCACGAGTTACTGAGCTCTGAGATATGATGGAAGACAGCTATTCTGTTTGTGAGCATCAGATAATCAAGATACTGCTAACTGGTTGAAATTTCTTGGGTTCTCCGGGCTCTCATCACCAGTCAGAAAATAGGCTGTGGTCTTATCTTCAGGAAGTTGATTTAGTCTGCGTTTTATATATTTTATATAATGCAGCAAAGTTCCCATTTATTTTAGTAAATGACAAAGTCCAGTTTGTCAAACTCTTGAGCTGAAACCCTCCACAAATGCCTGTTCATTTGAAATGACCATAATTTAAAACCAAGCTGGCATGAACCAGGTATCCCTGTGCTATGTCTAGCAACATAATGACCTTTGATTGTTACGCCCACTTTCATAGGTATGATTAGCCACATTTTAAAATGAAGAACAGGGGATCAGAACAATCAAGTAACCCATCCAAGATCATACAGCTCTGGGGTAGGGGACGCAGGATTTAATCTGATGTCTGTTTGATTCTAATGCCCTATTATCTCCTAAGTGAATTGTTAACATGAATAATCATCACACTTTATAGCCATATAAAACTTCAGAGTTCTTGAGTCCTGATCTCATTGGATACTCCCAACAACCAGTTATAAGTGACAAAGCAATTGTTATTATTTCTATTTTATAGCTGAGGAAATGGAGGATTGAGATGTTAAGTAATTTATTAGAGACCTCAGTTTCCTGATTTCTACCAAGGCACTATTTTTTTTTTCAAGTACATTCTACTGTTTCCTGAGCCATGCCCCCCCCCTACACACACACACACAGGCTGTGCATGTTTTTTCTATGAAAATTTGTATAATTGCTCCTGTTGCATGGTTATACATGTGGCCTCTTCTTTGCCTGATTTATTGGGATATGCTCTTCGGGATAAAGGAACAGAAAGAAAGCAATTTTAGGTCTCAAAATTATGTGGTTCTTATGTTTAGTGTATAGCCTAACAGTAAAGCCTGTTTAGATTTTTCACAATAGGAGATGGTTTTAAGAGATTTAACCCACTCGAGTGACTGCCTTTGATACATTTCATTCTTTGAACATACATTTCTTGAATATCTGCCATATGTCAAGCTCTGTGATACTGGAAATACGTCAAGGAAAATGAAATTTGATCCCTGGGTTGAATAAAAGGAGTTATACTGACAGATGGGGAGGGGATGAGTGAGGGGAGGGACAGTAAATGAACAGCAATGCACAATGTCTGTTTGTTACTTTCTGTGTGTGCATAATAATGTATATACAAACATGGATCACAGTTGAACATCAACTAGAATAAAACAGTAGTCATAAGTCTACTAACAATAAGAGGTCGAACCTTAAATCTTGTGTCATGTGTGATAATTCTGAAATTTTATTGTTATTATTCATTATTCTTACTTGAAAATTAAAATAATAGTCATCTTTCTAACTCAAAGAAAGGGTTAGGAGGAAAAGAAAATCATGTGATTCTAAATTAGGGATGAGCACAGCTAGTATGGACTTTTGAGCTATTTTAACTAGGTTGTGGGGAATATGTTTATAACTACAATTATATCATATCCGTTTCCTTGGTGTACAAACATTTATGCTTTTCAACTGGGCAGGTCCCTCAGTTGAATTCTAAGTTGTTCTCAGACTTAGAAATTGTGACACAGACAATTTAAGATTTAAGAGAAGTTGTTGGTTCTTCTCTGAGTCTTACTTAACTGTTGTATTGTTTGCCCTTTCCTGTAGTCAATTTTTTTTTCAAGTTAATAATTACTAATAATTTTTCAGCCATAATTTAAGAGTATCTGGAAACTTTCATTGTTAAGTAGAGGGCTTAGAATAAGGAGCCCAACCCCTAGAACGTATCTTTTCAAGTGTCAAGTTCTCTATCTGACTTCACCCAGATCTGAGAAGAATTTAGCTTTGAGTAATATGAACTTGAAAGTCCTAGTAAAAAGCTTGACGTCATGGCATCATGTGGTCACTTCTAAGGGAAGCGGAGTATCTCATGAGTTGATTAATGGGCTTAGGATGTGAGAAAACAAATAAGAAAGTAGAGCCAATCATGGTACATCCCATTAGTCAATGGGCTTCACAACTGTCGCACTGCCCTACAGAAATACAGCAAGAGTATACAGCAAATAGTTATCACACAGGGGCTAGCTCACATACAATGCTGTTAGTCATTCTACCTCAATGACTGCATTATACAAGTTGGGCCAACTTGTATTTCAGAACCTTTAACCCTTCCTTCAGTCACCCCCTTTCCTGAATTTCTAAACAGTTCTACAACTTCTAAAAGGGGCCTCATATGTCTTCCGAACAAGTTCTCTCAAACCGTCATGTGCCACCACCCATACTCTCTCCTCCTCTGTCTGTTTCCTTTTAGGGGTTTTCCTGTAAACATTCTTCATGACAACCACTAAACCTGGGCTCCTTCTACCCAATGGTTCCTTGGGGATATCTTGTGCCCACACTGTCTCCCCAGTAGTTCCTTGGGGCTACCCTGTGCCCATACTGCCCTGCAGAATTTCTGCTCCAAGGATGTAGAGAGACCTCTTCTCCCCTTGTCCTCATGGCACGTATTTGTGCCACCCTTTACTACTCAGATCTTAATGGAGGGCTGTCTCGCATTCTCAACTCCTCAGAGAGATGTGTACGTGCACACCCTTTTTCTAAGATGCAAACAGTAGTCCATGAGGGTTGCTGAGAAGACTAGCTTCTCAAGACACATCATGCTGCTCCCTGTCGTAACCCAGGCTCCTTAGGAAAGAGATCCTGAGGCAAGGCTTGACTGAGATGCTTCACTCGGGAGGTCAGAGTGAGTGAGGAAGAAGGACATGAGGGAGGGAGGGAGGGAGGGAGGGAGGGAGGGAGGGAGGGAGGGAGGGAGGGAGGGAGGGAAGGAAAGAAGGAAGGAAGGAAGGAAGGAAGGAAGGAAGGAAGGAAGGAAGGAAGGAAGGAAGGAAGGAAGAAGCAGCAATGCAATGGCCAATCAAGCAAGAGGCCAAGCTGGTCTCCCAGCAGGCATGCCCAGGAAGAACCTGTGCACACAGGCTGTGTAAGGATGATGCTTCCGAGCAGTGCATGGCTGTGAGGAAGAAGGCGGAATCGGTATGGCCAGCGCTCCTCTATTCCTTCTCACCCGATGGCTGACGTTTGCCTCCTGGCTGGGGCAATGTTAGATAGCACAGATGTAGAGCATGTGTAGTACGCCCCTGGTGTACTGTTTCACCTAAGTCCGAAAGTCGGGGGGAGGAGCCAGAGGCTCTGGACATAGGAGAGGCAGCTGAGTGGGGCACGTGGCATTTGCAGAGCAAGACATGGCTCACCCGAGCAGGTGAGTCACCAGGCTCCCCAGAGTTGGTAGGCTGTGGCAAAGCAAGGGGTGAGAGGCCCCCAAGGTAATCTTGAGAGATATTTAGGATGTGTCAGATCACCCCCAAGACCCTCTCCTCGTACGTCCATTCCACTGTCCCACAGCCTGTGAGCATTCAACCCCACCCCTAACGCTGTCATTCAGCACAGGACACGGTTTATTTTGAGGTTTGTGCTCCATAAACACAACCCATTAAACTTTGACAAAGTGTCAGGTGTGAATCAGTTATGAGGCCATTGACCATCTCTTTTTGGCAACGCTCAAGGGCTAAGATGAATAGAATTTTAATTGAATAATATTTCTCAGGGACTCGTTCCATACTTTCTTTAGAGATGAGAAAAAAGAAGTACCTGACATCTTATATAATCATTGAGATGGCACAACGCAACTGCTAATATAAATAACCTAGAAAAACTACTTCCCATCCTTAAGACACCTCAGACTCTTTTAAAGAAAGGCAAAACGAATGCCTACATGTAAATAAACTCAAATAAAAACCAATACATCCTGTGGGATGGGATTGTTTAGCTCACACAGTGGAATGAAAAGTGGTTTTTGTTTGCTTGGGTCTTTTCAGTTTGTTTTATTGTTATGGTTCTAAGGTCTTCATGGTTAGGGCTCAAGTAATTTTCTTCTTTTCTGTTGTAAGTTGCTGGCGGGCTGGGAAAGATTCGGTTTCATTTGAAATGTTTGGAGAAAATGATCTTCCCGTTCCATATTCAAAGATAAAAATATCCCCCAGCGAAAAAGGTTGTCAGGGCCAGGGCCAGGTTCCTTTTCAGGAATTTCCTTCCTGAACTTGGCCCTTCAACTTCCGAAATAACAACTGTTTTTCAGCCGTTCTGAAATCAAAACATTTACCAACAGGGTTTGGTTTTATGACATCGCATCTCCTTCAGCCTGCTGGGATAGTTGCATCAGATTGTCTGATGCTGAGCAGGGGAAAAGCCAGAGGAGACCTCTGTGGTCAAAGAAGGAGGGAAGGACAGAGTAAGCAAGAGTGAGGGCCCAGCCCTGACAATTGGACATGTACACTGGAATTTTAGCACAGGCCATAAGCCCTGAAACAGAGGAAATGTCTATCAGACAAAAACACCCACTCTTTGGTCTTAGAATGTAATTACTTTTGGCAAAACCCTTTTTCCTCCATGCGTATTACAGAAACTAGCTTGTTTCCCCATCAATAAGGATAAAAACGATAACGATAATATTAATACCTTCCAGTAGGAAGACAGTACCGTGAACCGTGCCTATCATCTGTTTGTGGGCTTGATTTCATATTTACAAAGGAATTTGGCCAAATAACTGAACGCTTCTGCCTACCTCGCCTCTGTCTCATCCAAACCCTGTGCATCGTAACAAACTGATGTCAGAGGAACTTGGCAGGAATCTAAGGGAGAGTCCCCCAATTTCATGGATAAGTCGGGCAGGAAAAGTCTGTCTGGAGGGTGCCTCCTAGCTCCATCCCTCATGTATCATTAACAGTGCATGTGGAGTATGCTAGAGCCAGGGATGGCGTTGAGGTGGGATGAGGTCGTGGTGGGTGGGGGAGGTTACATCATTTCATCACGTCGTCCCCGCCGCCCAAGAGTGACAAACTTGAGGGGGCAGCAAGCACAGCCCAGATCCTGAATGTAGGCACTCCTTGGGGAGCCAGTCAGCTGACAACAGGAAAACATTTCCCTCTGTGGACTGACCTCAGGGCCAATCTAATATTTGTTAATCTCCCTCCTCTCTTGAAACTCCTTAGACATGAAAGATCATCATTTAATAAGAGAGCCAGATATGAAAAAATGTTCAACCTCACTGGTCATTAGGGAAATGCAAATAAAAACCACCATGAGATACCACCTCACTCCAGGCAGAATGGCTATCATCAATAAATCAAACAACAAGTGCTGGCAGGGCTGTGGGGAAAAGGGGACCCTGCTGCACTGTTGGTGGGACTGCAGATTGGTGCAGCCACTATGGAAGTCAGTATGGAGGTATCTCAAAACCCTGGAAACGGAACTATTTATGACCCAGCAATTCCACTCCTAGGCATTTATTCTGAAAAACCCAAGACACTAATTCAAAAAAATATATGCACCCCTATGTTCATTGCAGTGCTATTTACAATAGCCAAGACTTGGAAACAACCAAAATGCCCATTGGTAGATGACTGGATTAAGAAACTGTGGTACATTTATACAATGGTGTATTACGCAGCTATAAAGAAGAAAGAAATCATACCATTTGCAACGATATGGATGGACCTAGAGAACATTATGCAAAGTGAAATAAGTCAGTCAGAGAAAGACAAATACCATATGATCTCACTTATATGTGGAATCTAAAGAACTGAATAAACGAGCAGTGTAAAGAGAAATAATCTTAGAGACACAAAGGAAAAACTGATGAGGGCTAGATGGGATGGAGATGGGATCATGAGGGAGAAGGGGAAGGGACGAGGCAACATATTACCCAGGGATAGAAGAGACAGTTTAGGGAATATAATCAATAATGTTGTAAATATTTTTTAGGGGACCAGATGGACTCATGTCTTGTTAAGGAGACCACTTCATGGATGGTGTAGTGGCCTGGCCACTGCACTGTACATCTGAAGCTGCCTCTGAATAATATTATATGTCAACTATAATTTAACACATATATAGTCATGGGATGTGGAGTATAGTGTGGGGATGGAGTCAATGGAATTGTAATAGATATGTATGATATCAGGGGTGGGGGGGTAGGGGAGGGGGAGAGGGGAGTCACTTTGTAAGGGGTGAAAAAGATAACTATTGCATTGTTTTGTACATCTGTAACTAATAATAATAATAAAAGAGTTTAAAAAAAAAGAAAGAGCCAGGTGA
The DNA here is from genome assembly GCA_033961575.1 of Aselliscus stoliczkanus. Taxonomy (NCBI): domain Eukaryota; kingdom Metazoa; phylum Chordata; class Mammalia; order Chiroptera; family Hipposideridae; genus Aselliscus; species Aselliscus stoliczkanus. The sequence continues at coordinate 59,445,114 of CM066739.1, forward strand.
AGCTGATACTTTAAGAAAGGCCATTACAGGGCCGGCCGAGTGGCACGGTGGTTAAGCGCTGGCTTGGGAGGCCCAGCGGCCCCGGTTCGGGTCCCACATATGAGGGCCAGTAACACTGCCCTCAAAAAAAAAAAAAAAGAAAGGCCATTACATGTCAGGCACTCTGCTTCATGCTTTACCAATATTATTTCTTTCATCTTCAGGCAGATACCTTTGCCTGGTTCTCATATTATCCCCAATTTGGGAATGAGGAAGCACAGAAATTAAGTATCTTGCCTAAGGTCCCACATCTAATGAGGAGGGACTACAATAAGAATGATGAGAGCAGCCCCTCTATTTGTCTGCTTGGACGCGGGTGCACTCACTGCGCAGAGGACGCCTTCAGGACCCGCGTCCCGCTTGCCCCGCTGTGGGAAGTGGGGCTCCCACCGGCTCACTCTCCAGGAGTTGTTCTAGGTTAAGACAATGACCTTGCCAAGGGTTGTGCCCTCTTCCTGGGAGGCAGCCTGCAACCAAAGACGGACAGTTGTGGGGGTACAAAAGACTGGCCCCCTGGCCTCAGCTGGGAGGAACCAGGGGCCAGGACTCCCCCATGGGGTCAGCTGGGAGTTTTGTTGCAATTGCATCACAGCCCGATCCCTCTCGGCCAGTCCTGGCTTCCTCGACCCTCGGACAGTGGTCCTTAAACATAGCCCCCAGTACATGTTTGCACACACATCCTCATCTCAGTGGACATTTGCACACACATCCCCATCTCAGTGAACATTTGCACACACATCCTCATCTCAGAACACGTTTGCACACACATCCCCATCTCAGAACACGTTTGCACACACATCCCCATCTCAGTGGACATTATCACACACATCTCCATCTCAATGCACCTTTGCACACACATCCCCACCTCAGAACACGTTTGCACACATATCCTCATCTCAGTGGACATTTGCACACACATCCTCATCTCAGTGCGCATTTGCACACACATCCCCATCTCAGTACACGTTTGCACACACATCCCCATCTTAGTGCACCTTTGCACACACATCCCCATCTCAATACACGTTTGCACACACATCCTCACCTCAGTGGACATTCGCATACACATCCCCATCTCAGTACACGTTTGCACACACATCCTCATCTCAGAGTCCATTTCCTGGGAAACCTGACTTACAATAGCCTCTGGAATGCACATTAAAATGAAAAAAAGATAAAGCAAGCTAAATGCCAGGACACAGGAAAACCAAAAAAGCAAAATAATAAAAGCCTGCCTCATCCCTTCAATACAGTGGTTCTCATATTCTACATAGGGATATCCAGAACTGACACTTTTATTCCTCATAGAGTTTCACAAATCCTAGCGTTTTACTCTTTTGAGGACCATTCTCTGCCATCCCACCCCCATCCACCTCCATATGACAATTGTAAAAATAAACGAGACTTTTAAAAAGTAACTGACTTGGCCATGGTCACCGAGCTACTTGGTAGCTGAGGGCCCAGTGCTGAATCTAAGGCCCACTACACTTTATATTTGATTAAATTAAGATGCTTTTATGGTTGAGATGCTGTGCAAGAGAGTACTTAACCCAGAAATGGTAGGTTCTCTCATTCCAGTTTTAGAGTTACTAATACATAACTATTGTCTTTAAAAATATAAAGTAACTGTTAATATCATGAAAGCAGACATTATTTATCCTCCGCTTTAACGTACTTTAACCAAGTAGCGTCTTTTGTACATTCGCTTGGAACAGCTGTAATTCACAGAGCTTTACACAGTGCATTTTCCCTCTGTCTGCCGTCCTCTGCTAATTTTAATTTAAACGTCACCATATTACATGATAAATTGTTTATTTTCCTTAAAAGGAACAATTTCAAGTGTGCCTCCCAGGACGCTGGGAGTTCTTTTTTTTTCTTCAATTAGCTTAGTTTACGAAATGGGGACCTTGGAAGCTGAAAGAAGATTCGGTTGCAGAAGAGAACATTTCCCCCTCGTGATTCTGCTCCCGCCCTCCCCCATATGCACACGTGCGAGCGCGCGCACCCCACAGCCTCCATCGCGAGGTGAAAGGACCCTGGCCTTTTGTTTCATGGGACGGAGTACCGTTGCTGGGAAGGAGAAAGGACTTTCCAAGCTGTAACACGCCGGACGTGTTGAGAGTGTATGGTTATGTAACACCATATTTTTTAATACAACTGACAGTCTGTCTTGAGATTTAAGTGTTTTTTGACAGTTTTTATGCACCTGTTAATTCAAAGCTCTTAACAAATGCCAGTTAAAAAAAGCCAGGCACTAAAACATCGAGCTGTAGAGGCTAAATATGGCTCAGCTGCAGTCCGAGGCGGGAGGCAGGCAGGCAGGCAGGGGGAACAGTTCCCCCTTCAGGATGGAAATCAGCTGGAGCCTCCTCTCTGGGACCTGAACACACAGGTCTAGGTGTTTGGGGTGGGGGATGGAGGCACGCCATCTGACTTCTCAGGGAGTAGTGATCACAGCTTCCTCAGGTCACCAGGGCTGGTTACTCTGGATAATGGTCTGTCGCATTCAGATGGAAAGCTCAGGACCTGGAAAGCCGTCTGTCTTCCTCATGGACGCACAGGGTGGTCTGTGAGCATCCTCAGACCTGGAGTCTATTTACTGTATAGCTCCCCACCTGTCCATCCTCTGTGACACACCTCCCTGCCACACCCACTCCCCACACCCGGGAAACTGGGGACAAATGTCTGAATTTTTCCAGTGCCAACTTCATGGTTTTCAAAGGATAAGGCCATACATTCCCCTATGACACAAAGAGCAATAGTTCTGTAAATAAAGGAATTATTCTTATCAACTTTAAACAAGGATGATTAAGGCATATTCACTCTGGCCGAAGTCACATATCCAAAAACAAACCATCTCTCTGAGAATACAAAGTACCTTGGACTCAAAGCACTAACACAGTGTAGGGTAGAAGATAAGTAAGCATTTGCTTTTATTGTTCTCTGAGACTCTATGGGCAAGGTGTGGATGTAATACATTTTAAACATCTGGTACCTTCCATGATTGAGGGTACAGAACAATGCTGACAAAGAGAGATATAATGCAAGCTACAAATATAAGTCTATATTATGGAATTTAAAACTTTCTAGTAGCCACATTTTTTTAAAAGCAACAGGTTGAAATAATTTTAATAATGTATTTAGTTAACTCATATCCAAATTATTATCATTTCCAATGTATAATCAATTAATGGGGAATTTTGTATATTTTTTTTGTATGAAGCCTTTGAAATCTGGTGTATATTTTGTATTTAGAGCACATCTCACTGAACTAGCCACATTTCATGTCCTTAGTAGCCACCTGTAGCAAAGCGAAGTTCTAAAATACTGGCTATGAAAATGTCCTAACAGATGGAAAATGACACTTAGTGACCATGGGGAGTGATAATACTAGAAACTAGAGAATGGCCAGGGACCTGTCAAGGGTCCAGCAGCTTCTTCTCTTCTACTCCCTATTACAACACATTTCTTTTCACACAGTTGTTTACACGTCCCTCTCGGCTTCACAGCGATGCTCGTTAGAGTCAAAGTAAAGTAATGCAGAAAAACAGAACTCAAAAAGTGGAATGAGTTACCTAGGTGGGAAAGCAAATTTCTGTCCTCAGAGTATAGAGCAGAGTCTAAACAATCAACGGCAGCAACGCTACGGTGAAATCCTTTGCTATGAGGTCCATTAGCGTAAGGTGTATGCTCTGTGGTTAAGAGATTGAGGTGTAGAGCCCAAAAGACCTGGGTTTGAGTCTCATTTCCACCAGTTGTGTGGTGGAAAACATTTTTGCCATTTTGAGTTTCAATTGCCTCCTTTGTAAAAGAGGAGCAACGACATCATCAAGTTGTGATGTGGAATAAATGAAATAACGTATCTACAGCTCTCCCTGAAATATTCACAAAGATGTGAGGACTATGATTATCACAGCATGAGTAAACCGTCTGAAAATTTGGTACCAAAGGCAGATTACATAAGCACCTCCAGCTCACATGACATCGGTCATCACGCCTCCTAACTTCTACAATCTCACTCATCTATCAGGGATACCAAGGTCAGCAGTTATTAAAGAAAGATGACACCTAGACTTCAGCATGATTTGCAATAAAATGGTTCAATTCCAAAATGGGTTTGTTTCATTTGTAGGGGAGAAGAAAGAACTAACTTCCGTTGTGTGTTGGGGATGCTTTCCTGGGTTTTTGTGGTGGTGCTTTGTTATTTTCTTTAACACACCGAGCACTTTCTGCATCTTAACAGATGTGTTCATTTTAAGGGTGAGGATACTAGGACCAGCGAACTCAAAAACCACACAGTTGGTGTGTAGTGTAGCTCACATGCGAATCCAGGCCTGTCAGACTACAAGTTCATGCTATATCTACTACTTGGGAATGGCCAGGTTTGACTTTCACTTATCTGGAATTTGCAATCAATAGCAGAAATGGATAGAAATAGTCTTTCAAGCAATACTAAAATACCAACATTCTGGCTCCTTGTTTGACTGTGGTTCAAATACACACACCCCTGTAGCCACCATCTACCCCAGAAAGGGGTAACTGTGGACCATTACTATTATTTATCCACATCAGTCTTCTTATGGCATGACTGAAAGGTTCACAACACTTTGAGAAGCTCGCTTCTGATGTGAAAAATACTGGAAATGGGGACACATAAGACAGAACATGTATTTTAAGAAACTGCTTTCAGAGGCACAGGAAATTCCATGCTACACAAATGTTTTCAGAACAACGATAGCAGCAACCCTCCAGTGGGAGCCATTTGCACCCTTCTCCAGAGCGACTGTCCAGGTGTGTCTGTTTCTACACAACTTGGTAAAGGTTGGTGGCGGGGTGGGTGGGAGAGTGGAGGAGCAAGGCAGAAGCACAGAAAATAGATGCTTGGATGCTGTTCTTTTGGACAGGCATTAATGATCAGTCTCTGTCACGTCTGTCATGGAAAAAAAACGAGGTCCCTGGCAGCCGTCCCGAGAGTCTTTGCTTCACAAGTCTAGTCTTGCAGAGAGGTCCCAATAAGAATATCCACACTGTTGCCCGGCTTTCAGAGCACACAAAGGCCCCCAGTGCTTTGATGACAGGGCAGAGGGGAAAAATACAGTTCAAATTGCATTTATATTTCTTATCTAAAAGGTATTCAATTTAGTTTAAATAAACTTCCATGTTTCCCTTAGGTTTTCTCATTCTCAAATAACTGTTTTTACAAATTATATATCATTACCCCTCCTGGTCAAAGGTGAGAGGGAAGTTAACATCACAATGGTAAATTTTCTCCCTGAGTGTTGCCACCTCACATGGTTCCAGGGATTAATTGAGTGTGTGAAGCTTCTGTTTATAAGCAGGAAAAGTGCAGGAGAGGCCATGAGAACAGCATTAAAAATTCTTAATCATAGACAAGCATTTCAGACATTCGTTGCCACACAAGCCATCGCTGGATTAGATCTAATAAACCAATACTTGCAGACCTCAGCCCTGAGGCTGGTTAGACCATTCAAAGTGATGCAGAATGAAAATTGGCCCAAGTTGCACCCTGCCTTCTTTGGAAACAAGCCAGTGGTCCTGTATCTCCTCATAAGAAGGTGTTAAGAGACTAGTTGAAAAACGGTAGACCCAGACATTTGGGTTTTAGCACTGTATTTGGTTAGAGACAGTAGGAAGTGTTCTGTGATTCAGCACAAGAAAACATATATTTTAATTGCATTAAGTTAGAGGAGGTAGAGGCTTCAAAAGGAGATAGCGGTCTCTCCACTACTCTAAAAGAAGGAAAATAACTCATCTTTTTTCAGTAAAAAGAAACTGCAAAATTTTCTTCCAGAAATAAAAATGAAAAACCACACATACACACACACACACACACACACACACACACACACATTTCTGCGATAGATGCCAAATACTGCTCTGAAACCATGTGAATTTTTCTCTCGTGCATTTGTCAGCCTGACTCCAAATCATTATATTCTTTCCTCATTTCTTGTCTTTGTTCAGTCTGTTTTTGGTTAGTTGCTTCTTGGCATAGCTTCCATTGGAGCTGAGAGTGCCTGTTCTTTCTTCCTGCCCCCCCCCGCCTCCACACACACACACACACACACACACACACACACACACACACTTCTTTTTCATTTCTTTCCTTTTAAAACTTCTTTTTGAGTGTTCTTCCTTCTGGGCTCTGCAGTGACGCTGCAAAAATTGCCAAGACCAGTGCAAACAGCAGGCATGTCTCTGGAGCCCACTCTGTCACCTCCAGCTGCCTCCATGCGACATGGAAAGAGCAGGCTAGGGGCGTGGCACAGAAACATGCTGGAGAGTGCAAATACGTGCTGCCTCTGACCCACTCCCCTGTGCGAGTCTGCAGCCCCCCAAAACCGTCTGTTGTGAGCAGACTTGCTCAGGCCGCCATTTTGTTTGGAGGGCTTTCTTCAGAAGAACCCTCCAAGTCGCTTGTAAGAACTCGGTTTTTGAGACCCAGAGAGCGGAGATTACTATATTCGTTTATTGACAGAACCCCATTACATTTTATTGGGCTGATTTCTTAACTGGCTTTGTCATTATATGTTTCAAATTGTGGGAAAATGTAAAACAGATTCACACTATCCATGTAGCTACATATAGCCCTGAAAAGAAGATAGTGGGTTTTATCTAAATTTAAGCAAACACGTTCTGTGTGGATATGGAGCATCCAGAATGCGTGGACACACTGTCAGGGCACATCTTTGTCCTCATTCTTTTTGTTTGGGAAGGTGGAGTGGATTTAGTTGGTATTATTGTTTCCACTACCGTGGGGAAAACACTTCACATCAGAACACACTTATAAGTGTGCTTCAGATCAGGAATGACAAAAAATAAAAACAAATAAATAAAGTCAATCCCTTTAACCATTGAGAGTTACTTAAAACTTGAATTAGCCCTGTGGCCTAATAGGGCAGTAGAAATTGAAATAATATTTGTTCCTATCTAGACCCTATCCAAGTTCATGGGCATTCTACTTTGAAAGATTTTTCTGTGAAGCATGAAGCCCACTCACTCTGCCATCAGGTAGAGCTTGAAAAAAGGGTTTTCCCTCTCTGTTGGGAGTGTTGTGTTTTTTCCAGAGACATAGAAACAGCCATTTGTTGATGTTGTGCATAGGATTTATGAACAAAATTGAAATCTCCATCCCATAGAGACATTTTAGAAACAGTCATTTTAAGTTTTAAAAACAGGTTAATGCCAGGAAAACAACAAATAAAGGCATTAACAACTGTAAGTGCAGAGACTGAGGTAGGAGAAAATCACCTGAGGTATAAGATGAGAGATGTGAATTGGGATGACTTGGCCTTAGCTACCTCCAAGGAAAATGTCCAAACCTTCCCCTCCAGAAGTATGCAGGTTGCAGAATGTCATTTCAATCACGTCTGCAGTTGCTCTGCTGAGTGCGTTTGAAATATCCTGTATCTACAGGAGACCCTCAGCAGAGAAGGAGTGGGGCCTGTGGCCATGCCTGCACAGTGCCAGACACTTAGGTCAAAACCGAAACCATGAGGCCAGTGCTTCCATGATTTTCGGACACTCAGAGCTTTGGCATGATAAAGAGGAACAAGTCAGCTTGTTCAGTTTCCATTCTGATATTTGTTATTTGTCACTGTGTGGTTAGAATCAATGGCTAGATACGTGTGTGTTTTCCCTACCAAAAAAGTTAAAAAGTTATATATTGGATAGGCAATTCAAGAGAAGTTATCCACAAAATAAGCAGCTAGATCATGGTGCCATGGTCACCTATGAGTCCTTATTATACACAAACATATAAACATACACACACAAACACATATCCACACGCCAATACTTTTTTTTTTTAATCCGGTTAAGCCAGATTTCCTACCTTTAGTTGTTTGACATGATATTATCTCAATCTTACTTGTCTGTAAGCCAGACAATTCCTACGAGACTAAAACATTGCAAAAGTTACACGGTTTCTCTTTGCAAATCTGCAAACCATTTTTCCTTCTTATTGCTTGAAATATTATCACTGTGGTTTCAGTTATGTGCAGGGTGTATTTTAAAGTCACTGCTCAAGTTCTGAACGCTCTGAACCTCTCTGTGTTCTTAGTGATCATATGGTTGCCAAAATATGAGATAATTTATTGCAAAAAAAATCCCAACTTTAGTTTAAAAAATATACTTAACATTTATTTTCAACAGACATGAAGAATTTATCCAAAGAACACATGATTAATAATCTTCAATTAATAGATCCAAAATAAAAATGATGAGAATACATATTTTGTATTTTGTAGCATAATGTATTTGCCAACAGACTCACCTTAATGTATATTAATTAGGAGATGGAGAAATGAGGGAATGCATTTAAAGTAAAGACCACTTTATAGTTCACTTACTTAAAATGGATTTTTAATGATTTCTAAAATATTTTCTAAAATACACGGAAAGGAAAATGTTTAAACTGTTTGATAAAAGCTTCTTTCAAGAGGCACATAGTATACCACTGACCTTTTCTCTAAGACTGGAATTCTCCAGAAATTCTCCTGCCTATAAGGCATATTCATAAACCCAGACCAGTAGAGACATACTTGTCACACTCAGTCCTTGCTATCTTATTAGTTGTTCACTTTACAGGAATAATCCCCCCTCCTATTTCCTCAATTTTTTAACTGCAACTGCCTCTAGGTGATATATACATGAAATTGGCATTCATTTTCAAGGTATTAAATGTCATAACTGAGGTCATTTTAAGATTAGAAAGAATCAGTGTTTTCAAGACAACGCACTTGAATTATTACGTGTGCTTAAATAAAGCTGGAATTGCATAAGATTATAAAGTTGTAAATTACAGTGCTTGAAAAAACACTTGAAATGGGCACTGAGAAACCATATAATTAAATAAAAATTGAAAGCCTTTGAACATGTCCAGATTAGTGAAATGGATTCACAGACATAGATTTCATGTTTTCATCTTAGTAGTAATAAAGTATTTTGTTTATGTACATTCACTATAAAACTCTATTTAAAAAGCATGGCACATATAGCATTTTATGCACATGTTTACCATATAGCTAAAGACAGATTGTAATGAGCCATGGCTGAAAATCCATAAAGGTCTGCATGTCAACACTGGTTCCACTATAGAAAATATTTTCTTTTCTCTATTTCACTTCTAAAAATATGAAATATTTACAGTGTGTGGAGGATAAGAGGGAAGAAGTACGTTGAATAAATACAAATAGATTCTGAAGGTATAGGCTGTCTTTCTTTCTATTGAAAACAAGAATAAATACATTTGTGCAGAGGTGAAATTATGCAGAAATTGAGATGTAGGCTACAACAGTCACTGCAGTGATAATGTGGAGCTCTTCTTAGCATCTCTGTCTCTTAGAGACGTTTAGAATGTCCTCAGCATATTTGCTGGGTCAGGTAAACTTGATGATCATTATTTGTCTATTTGTCAAAACTTCAGAATTTAGAGCTTTGTAATTTTGAACAAGGATATTTAAAGTGGTTGCAAACCAAATATTATAGAAAACAAACATACAAAAAACAAAAACAGGAAGGAAGGAAGGAAGGAAGGAAGGAAGGAAGGAAGGAAGGAAGGAAGGAAGGAAGGAAGGAAGGAAAGAAAAGAAAAAGAAAAAAGAAAAGATGAAAGGAGTATGAAAATAAAGGGATAGATAACATTGGGGGAAAGAAGACGACAAAGTTAAAATCAGAATGGGAAAGATCTGATAAAAGAATCAAACATAAGTTAAAATATGGAAGCAAAGTAAACATCCCAAATATGCCCTTAACAAACCCCAGCTCTGTAGGCTTTTCTGCTGCCACACCAAAGTATATTTTTCAAGAAAATTGGTTACAGCAGTTACCGTGCCTTCGAATAGCAGCTCGTAGAAATAAGGCAGTCCGTCTGGAGGGACTCTCCATCGAGCTGTATTCTATACCTTTTCATTCCCTGTTCCGTTCTCCTGCCCCTAAGCATATGGAATCCATCTCATTCAAGGACAGAGATGAGAAGAAGGGCTTGAGGAAACCAGGGCTGCGGCTGGCTGTTTTAACGGCATGCCACAGGAAAGTTTTATTTCCAATTGATTGGTTACAAATCAGATAAATATCGCTTCTAATGAAAGCAGCTTTGAACTGCTGGAAATGTTATCTATAGGAGTCTGGGGTTTATCAAAAGTCAAATGCAGCTTTAATCACATCAACATGCTAATTACAGGCAAACAATAAAAGCTTTAAGAAATGATTGTGTGGGTTTTATTACTATTGACAGTCACCAAGGTATATTTATTTCTGGAGGTAATTGTCAGAAGACTTTCTCCAGAAAGACTTGTTTGTATAATTAAGTGCGTGTTATGCAAGCTTATCTGCTGATCGGCTCCTGCTAGTTATGTAGACTCCCCACCCCCGAAATGCCTTAGAACACAGAAGCAATTAAAAAAGAAAGATTCAGGAAGATGTTTTTTCAGAAGTTCATTTGTGAGGGATGATAAAAAAAATCAAGACCTAATGTGCTCTGAAAAAAACAGAATGTACTAGAGTGAGAAACGTGATTAGTTACTAAAAAGAAAAATAAATGAAGAAAAAAATCGAGGTATGTAGAAAAGTCTTCACGATCAGTGATGTAAGACTAGGAATAAGTTAGGATGCTGTGTGTTCATATTTATTTAGAGTAGAGGTTGGGGGAAGCCTGAATTTTCTCTTGTTTACAAAATGGTATTTAACGGAATAGGGTACTCCAGCCTAAAAATATATGTGATGAGAATGAGACAAAGTAGAAAATAACAATAAATGGCTACATAGACCCAGCACCACTGGGTTTATTGTTTGATTGTGGATTTATTACATAATTCCCCAAAGTGCCTAATTTAAAAGTAAGCATCTAAAACTTTGATAACATCATTCCCAAACTAGGGAGCCACACATGCTTTTCCATCCAAATGAGCAACAAAGGCAAATTTACAGTTGCTGGCCTAAGCATTTTTTTTTTTTTTAGGCTGGGACACCTAAAACATACATATGTACATATATATATATATATATATATATATATATATATATATATATAAAAAAACTTCCATTTTATTTTTAATGACAAACTGACTACCTTGCGACTGGACTAGAGAGGAAAAAATAAACCTTTCCAACTAGAAACTATTTTTGTGCCATAAAGCATCATTCAACTCTAAAAAGGGAAAAACACTAATTTAAAAAATATCATTACTCTATCGAAAGGTGTTGTACTGGATTTAATTCTTTCCATTCCCAAATATTGGCCCCGTTCAGTTTCCATATCGTTCAAAGCAATTAAAAATGTGGCAAATCCTTGATCAATTTTTTACCCTTAAACAGGGTCAGCTCTGAAGTTGTTGTCACATTTTAATGGGTTCAGAGTCCGTTTATGCAAGAGACAATCAAATGTTTGCTTTTAAAAGCCCTATAAAAAGTAAGAGCTTTTAACCTTTTGAATGCATTAATAAAATGCTAATGACATCATGGCCCAGGCCACATTTGGAGGTCCCTCAAAACTCCAAATGACCGTTGTGAAAAGAAAACAAAATTTTAATCAAATGATCTGTTATTTTAATGGCCACTTACAAAACAGGAGATTTATTGAGAAGCATAAAGTTTGTTTGCATGAGTGAAGGCAAAGCTATTAAGAATTACCTTCTTCAGGGTCCCCCCTCCCTCCAATGCCTTGCAACATAATACTACCAAATATTTGTGAATTGTGACTCAAGTCTGCAGTCTTATTTCTAGCAGAAAATAAAAGAGAGGCTGGAGAGAGAAAAAAAAAAAAAGAAAAGTGGTGCCAATTGGTCTGCCCCAGACTCTGATTATTGAATGCAGAATTTTTTTTTTCCAGGGGAGTAGGATTTGGTGGGAATGTTTCTCCCTTCAGGGTGAGATATCTGATATCCATCCTGAGACCAATCATAAGGCCAAACTTTCATGCAAAACTGCACAAGGGGAAAAAAAAAAAATAATAAGTCTTTGGGTAAAATTCTCATCTAAATTTGCAGCAGATCTCTAGTTTCCGCCGGGCAATTATGGCTCCTTTTACCATTTCTGATTGCAAAACACATCGATTTTTTTTTAAGTGATTTCTGATAACTTGAGACCCTTCCATCCCTAGGCCCGTCCCCCGCCTTGGCTTCCTCCCCTGCAAATCTCTGCTCCTCATGTCTGTCTCTCCTGTCTAGAAGTGCTATCCAGTGACCCCTGGTGCTGATTAAAGTTTCTCGGGTGACCCCTGAATGCATTTTATTACACTGGCTGGTCATAAAAACCTGCTGAAACTGCTGGCTTATCCAAACTCCTGCCTGTTTGGTGGAAAGCCCCACCGTTAGCCCAACCTCAGACAGGAAAAGTACAAAGAAGCCAACCAAGGAAGGGCAGAGGGCTTGTACATAGCTTTGGTCAATACCGAGGAACCACCTGGCAGAGGAAAGGGAACAACTTAGAACGAAAACAGACACTCAAAAGGGTTCGGGGGCAAATCAACGTAAGCCTAGTGTAGGTGGGCCACGGAGAAGCAGAAACATAAGGAACGAGGGGAAAAATAAAACCCTTTGGTGTTTTTGTTTTCTTTCCCTAGAACTATGCCACGGCACTGAAATAGCTTGCGAGGCATAACTAACACGGGGTGACAGAGGCATCTCCGAAAACAACATATTCCTTGAGTGAATCCCAGGAAAACATTTATTTGGCTTTTGGAAGCAACACAACGTGGCTAGAAGCCTTTGCATATTTATGTATTTACTACCTCTAGGTAAAAATATATGTTATTATCTCAACATGGCTCAGGAGGAACCCACTTACAGTTAGGCTTAACTTAGCTGTTTGTTTCCCTGGCTACCAGGTGCTGAAGGGAGACAAACTCTAATATTTTAGAATAGTCACAGCCCTCCATGGATAGAATATCTGTGGTTGGCAGAAGGCATGGCAAGGCTTGAAAGAGAGGCCAGAGAAGTCAGCGTTTGAAAAGGGAACGGTGCTACCAGGAATCCAAAATGACCAAGTCCTGGGCTTTTCCTGGTACTAAAACTGAGTGAGTGAGTGAGTGAGTGAGTGAGTGTGTGAGTGTGAGTGTGTGTGTGTGGTGTGTATCCTATCCAGCTTCAGCACTTGGAAATAAAACTTTTAAATTCCATTCCCACTCCCAAAGTCTGAAAATAAATCAGCAGGGTCAGTTCTGATCCTTGAGCCAGAGAAGGATACAGTCTGGAAATCTGCCCAGAGATGTCCATGTGTGCAGCTCTGTCAGATGCCCTCCAGGCAACAGGATGAAGATCTGATCCACAGAGTGAGCCCCTGGCCGCCGTCTGGCCAACCACCGTAGACATCCACTGAGGCAGGAGAAGGACTCAGCTGTCCCACCTTCCCCTGGTCATGTCCCCATTTCAGTGACTGAACCTGGATCAGGTCCACATCTTTGCTGGGAGCCCTTAGAATTCCTAATCTCCAAATAACATGCTCCCATAAAGCTAGGCAGTTTGCTCGGTGCTGCCATGCAGCTTCGGTCATTCTTACACTAGCTAGAATCCTTAATAAGGTAAAGTAAAGTGAATCAATTACTATTTAATCAGCATCTGATGACCGAAAAGTGATTTCTTACTCTTGGAATCATTTGCTTTGTTTCTGTGGGTGTTTTTTTAACCCTTGGAAAATTTGCTCCATTGTTCTCCTTTTGGTTCAAACAAAGAAGTACAAAATAACTATGAATTTAACTCCACTATAGACTAGAAATGGCCCCTTTTGCCTGATTTTGCTTTTCATGTAGTCACTAGGCAAAAGTCAAGCAGACACTGTTAGTGGCAGCTGGTGTATTTGTCAGTACCTAGAATGAACTGGTAAGTTCTGTTTCATTTATTTCACTCTTGACCCAATTAATTCACTCAGAGATCTTTAATAGGGGATGATAAATGACACCCAACAAGCATTTTTTTCATACGCAGCTATTTACAATGGTTAGAACATCAAGTACCGATGAGGATGCTTGGGAGAAGCCATGAAACACATGAAGACACACATAAGAGGAGGCCCCATGATATTGGGAGGAGAACTTTCATATGTAGCTATTGCCGCTGTCGATTACACACCTATTGGGCTTAGCAATTTACAGATGTAAACACTTCTTACTACGCCATATGACATGTATATATAGCTATTCCCAGTTTGTAGAGGAGGAAGCTGGGGCTTAGAGCAGTCAGGTAATTGCCCAATCGCCAAAGCTAGTTGCTGATAGGTTCAGAAATTTAACCCCGGAGAGTCGGACCCTCTGCACTACCTTTGGGTTCCAGTTTGCTCCATAACCAGCATTGCTTAACCCACTTTGTCAAATCCCAATCAGAGCACACAGAAAGAAAAGATCTCAGGCAATAAACACATGTACATTGGGGTTGCTCATCTTATTTTTCTCAATGTGTTAGTCCAGAGTCTATACTAAGCCACGACTTATTCCCTCCATGAAGACTTACTTATTCTCCACTTGATAAATCTATTTCCCACCCCTTTTTTTCTTGGTGGAATCTAAACTTATTTACCTTCTGTATACTTTAGTTGATTACATATAGTATGTCTCCTTAAAGGAAGTGATACATTTTTCTTTAAATACTGGAGAGTTTAATCTTTCTTTTTTGTTTTTTTTTTAAAGGCTTGTTCCGTGCCTTTACACAGATATTGTAAGATAGGAAAGTGGGTGTCAGATGCGGCAACACACTAGACAGGTTGGGGTTCACTGTGAAGCAAAGAAGCAGAGGATGGATAGGTCAAATGCAGTTGTTAGCTTTCACATATTTGATCCAAAAAATAGTGAGTAGATAAAATGGTGGAGTGCCAGGATCTAGGAAGCTAAGATATGAAATAACTGAGTAAACATAGTTCTTGGAATCTAGCCTAGAAAAATAATCTTTATGTAGGACGATATTCATAACAGCGAAATTTTGAACACATTGAAATTACCCAAAATTTGGAAAATAAATAATTAAATGCTGATATACACACTGTGCAATATTATTATAACTACAAAAAGTGATAATATAAAGTTAATCAAGCCCAACAAGTGTCTTTATTATTACTCTACATGAAATGTATATGCAGATGAATAAAGATTGGGAAATAATGTGTCGAAACTTTCAAAGTTACTTTAACTAGAGCAGGGGTCGGCAAACTTTTGAGACAGAAGAGCCGCCAAGAGTCGGCAAACTGGCTCACGAGCCACATGCGGTTCTTTGGTACATGTGGCTCTGAAGTAAAATTGAAAATGAAAATAAAGCTATCACAGTTTCATTTATAATATTACTTTAAATTTTCCTTATTTGTAAAAATATATTTATAGCTCTTGAATAATTTTTTAAATTGTTGTGAGGGACAGGATTGGGCTCTTCCAGGGGTCAGCAAACTTTTGAGACGGAACATACCCAAAGGGCCGCATGTGGCTTGTGAGCCGCAGTTTGCCGACCCCTGAACTAGAGTATTAGTTTAGGACTTTTCCCCCTCAAATGTCTCAAGTTTCTATAGCATTGCTATAGGGTGTTTATTATACAATACAGTATGTACAATATAATAAACAGTAATATATTTATATCACATACACAGATACAAGCACTTACGTAGAAACGTTTGAAATTTTTCTCTGTAGTATTTCTATGGCCCTACTATTTTAAAATAATTTTTAATTTATGTCTTGTTGAATCTCCAATAATATTTCTTGCCTTAAAGTCTAGTTTGTCTTGTATTCATATAACCACTCCTCTCTTATAATTACTATTAGCATGAAATTTTTCCATCCTTTAATTTCAAGCTTTTAGACAACAAATATTGTTTTTTACCCAATATGACAGTTTCTGCATTTTGATTGGCCTTAGATCATTCACATTAATGCGATTATCTTTTTTCTGATGACAATATCTATCATTCTTATCTTTGTTCCTCTGTTAATGTGGGGTTTTTTTTTTTAGAGGGGATGCTTGTAAGAATTTTCTGTTTATTTGTTTTTAAGAAATTTGATTAAAATATTCCTTGGTGTTATTATCTTCCTATTTTGTTGTTGTTTTGGAATCTTTGAGCTCTTGGAACTATGGGATTATAGTTCTCATCCAATTTGAAATGATTTTGACCGTTATTTCAGCATTGTGTTTTCAATTCTTTTTTCTGTCCCTCCCCTCTTCTCCTTTGGGAACTAGAATTATGTGTATAGTCATACCGCAACTCACTGAAGCTCTGTTTGTTTGTTTCTTTGTTTGTTTTTTCCTGGTACCTCTTCTTACTCTCTGTGATTCATTTTGGATTGTTTCTATTGCCATGTCTTCAAGTTCACTGATTTGTTCCTCTGCAATATCTAACCTGCCATTAATCCCGTCCAGCGTAGTTTTTATTTTTGACATTGTAGTTTTCATTTTCTGGAAGTTCAATTTGGTTCTCTTTTATATCTTCCATGTCTTTACATAGTCAATCTTTCTTGTAGCTTCCTGAACATATAGAATGTAGTCATAATTGTTTTAATTGACTTGCTTATTAAATTGTCATCTGTATCACTTATGATTTGGCTTTGATCGATTGTTTCTGTTGATCACATTGGCTGCATGCTTGATCATTTTTTTATTAGATGCCAGACATTGTGAATTTTACTTTTTGGTGGCTAAAGAGTTTCTTGTTTGCTTGTCTGGTTGGTTTTTGCATTCCTATACATTACATATTCTTCAGCTTTATTCTGGGACATTGTTAAATTATTTAGAAAGAGTTTAATCCTTCGGATCTTGCTTTTAAGCTTTGTTAGACTAGAACATAGCAGCATTGAGTCAGGGATGACATAGTAGCATTGAGTCAGGGATGAATTTTTCCTTTCCTTGAGACAAAATCTTTCTGAATACCATAATCGAAGCGCCATGCTTTATGGTTTTCCACTCTGTCTGGTGGAGTTGTTCCCTCTAATCTTTTCAGGTGGTTTTTTTCCCCTCAGTCTTGGGTATTTCATTACATATGCATGTGCGGATCAGTATTCAGCTGAGTCCTTGAGAAGAAACCTCTGCAGATGTCTAAAATTTTCTCTCTGTGCAGGTCTCTTTTCTCTGGTACTCTGCCTTCAGGATCTGGCCATGCTGTACTCCCCTGGATCCCAGTTCTGTCTCCTCAACTCAGAGAGGCTGCCATGCTTCTGCATTCCCCATTGTGTGCCCTGATTGAAAACCCTCTGCGCTGTAAGCTGCCACAATTGTAGAGCTCACCTTGTTTGTCTCTCATCTCTCAAGGATCACTTTCCTTCATTGCCTCATGCCTGATGTCAAAAACAATTTTCTATTGTTTCTTGGTTGTTTCTATGGGATTGTAATCCATTTTTATGGGATGTTGGTGTCTCCGTGTCTTGAATAAAGTATTACAGTGGCCTGAGCTCCTGGTTTGTTTTGCAATGTAGTTTCTTAAATTCTTGGTAGGCTTAACACTAAGAAATTGTAGTAGGCTTCTCATCTACTTGCTGAGTGCCATGTGCCAGTAACTATGCCCTAAATCATTTTGAAGCATAGTGTTCAGATCTGCTCTATATCTTTGCTTTCTTATCTCTACACTTTTCTTTCTCAGCTTAATAGCAGCCATCTGGAGGCTTTCAGGCTTGAAGGTGAGAAACTGGAATGTGATCACTTTTGCCAACAAGGAGGTTTAATGGGACATTTACCCTTACATTTTTGTTGTTACTATCTCATACTCATAGAAGTTGATAAAGAAACAGTTTTTCCAACTCTGTGTGATTCCCAATTTCTCTTCTTCTGTAATCCTTTTAATTTCTGCTTGCAAATTGGCCAAATTTTTTTCTGAGTTTATTAGTTCCTTATAATATCTTGACAAAAGCAATCAGCAATAGCCAATATTTGCTTCTAATTGTTGTCTTTTCTAATCTCTTCTGCTATGCATGTGGTCTGGCC